>CM066040.1:173654581-175000831 GCA_033557465.1 Ichthyophis bannanicus | reverse complement strand
ACTCACCGGAGTCCGAGCCTCGGAAGCAGTCCCCCCGGAGGATGCCCGGTTCTCGGACTTCGTTAGGGATATGGCCAAGGCTTTGGCCTTCCCTGCGGATCCCGAGGAGGAGCCTCGAGCCGAAGAGCTCGACGCCCTCCAGTATGACTCTCCCACGAGGGAACACTTTACTGTACCGGTTCCTCCTATGCTGGAACGGCTACTCTTCCGCATGTGGGAGAGTCCGGCCTCCTCGCCGGTCCTGAGCAAGCGGGTCGATTCTATCTATCGAGTCCGCAAGAGCCCTGGCTTTCAAAAGGCACAGCTACCACACCATTCCATGGTAATGGAATCGGCCATGCATCGTCTTAAGAGCCAGAAGATGCACTCCTCGGTGCCTCCTGGCAGGGAGACCCGTAACCTGGATGGCCTTGGTAAGAAGTGTTTCCAGGGCTCTATGCTCGCATGTCGTGTCCAGACTTACCAGCTATACATGGGCATGTATCTCCGGGATCTGGCTAAAGAGCTAGCCGGATTCTCCGCTGGTTTGTCCGAGGAACCCTTGCGGAGGTTCCTGGCCTTGTCCACTGGCATTCGGGAATGCTCAAAGTTCATGTCCCGGGCAGCCTATGATGGCTTTGAAGCATCGGCTCGAGTGGCCGCAGCCGGCATCGGTGCCCGCCGACAGGCTTGGCTTCAGTCGTCAGACCTTGAGCCCTGGGTGCAGGACAAGTTGGTCGATGTCCCCTGCCGAAGCGGAAACCTCTTTGGCAAGCCCATGGCGGAAAAGGCTGCGCAAATTGAGACTGAGACTCTCACCAGGACCAGGCTTTCTAGGAAGACCTCCGCCCCTTCCCAGAAAAAGGAGGGCTCGGGGAAAAAGTCCTTTTACCCGAGGAAGGCGGCTGCCTACAAACAATACCCCCATTATCAGGCCCCTGCAGCTCCCCAACAGGGCCAGCAGGCCAAGGGACGGGGTAACGGGTCCCGTAGGCAGCAAGCCCCCAAGCCTTCACCACCAGCCCTGCTCAGCAGGGTGGGGGTTTTTGACTCACAAAGCATAGCCTCTCCCCCCCCGCTGATTCCTCCCAGCACCGGAGGCCGGCTGGTCCACTTCGCCCACAGGTGGTCCAGCATCACCGCAGATGCCTGGGTGCTTCAAGTTGTGCGAGAAGGCTCTCTTCTCCACTTCCACCAGGTCCCTCCCTCCTATTTTCCGGGAGAACCTCCACGACCCCCTCTGCACAGGGAATTACTCCTTCAGGAGTTAGCAGGTCTTCTGCAGGAACAGGCGGTGGAACCGGTGCCACACCACCTGAGAGGTCAAGGCTTTTATTCCAGGTATTTTCTAATACCAAAGAGAACAGGGGGCCTCAGACCCATCCTGGACTTGCGCAACCTCAACAAGTTCCTTGTGCGGGAGAAGTTCAAAATGCTTACCCTTGGAATCCTTCTGCCCTACCTCCAGCAGGGAGATTGGCTATGCTCCTTGGATCTAAAGGATGCCTACACGCACATCCTCATCCACCCAAGCCACCGCCAATACCTAAGGTTTGTGGTGGCAGGAAATCATTACCAGTACAGAGTACTGCCCTTTGGCCTGTCCTCCGCACCGCGAGTCTTCACAAAATGTCTCGCGGTGGTGGCGGCCCATCTCCGGCTTCACGGCCTCTATGTCTTTCCATACCTCGACGACTGGCTCATCAGAGCGGCGTCAGCTCCGGAGGTCACCAGCGCCACGCACCGCACGGTGACTCTCCTGCAGTACTTGGGCTTTGTTATAAATTTCGCAAAGTCCACTTTGCTCCCCTCACAGGATCTCGAGTTCATCGGCGCAAGGCTACACACTCCTCAGGCACGAGCGTACCTACCGCTCGACAGGGCTCAACGGCTCATGGACCTAGCCGGCCGTTTTCGCAGCCAGCCTCTGGTCTCCGCCAGGCGCTTCCTGAGGCTACTCGGTCATATGGCTTCCACCGTCCATGTGACCCCCAATGCCCGCCTGAATATGCGGCCTGCTCAATGGTGTCTCCGCCAGCAGTGGCACCAAGCCACAGGCGGCCTAGCAGACCTAGTGCGCGTCTCCGAGCCGCTGATCTCGTCTCTCCGGTGGTGGCTTCGGCAGCCGAACCTGATATTCGGTATGCCTTTCCAGTCACCTCAGCCGACTCGGGTGCTGACCACGGATGCATCCCTCCTGGGCTGGGGAGCACATTGCCAAGGGGCATGTACTCAGGGCCTCTGGACCACGTGGGAGTCTGCTCAGCAGATCAACTTCCTGGAGCTCAGGGCGATCCGCCTGGCTCTCAAGGCCTTCTCCCACCTGACTTCCCACCAGTCCGTCCTTGTCCAGACGGACAATCAAGTTGCCATGTTCTACGTGAACAAGCAGGGGGGCACGGGCTCCTTCCTCCTCTGCCGGGAGGCACAGAAGCTCTGCTCTTGGGCCGTCAGTCACGGCATTCTCCTCAAGGCAGTTTATCTCCCGGGCCAAGAAAATTGCCTGGCGGACAAACTCAGCAGGATCCTCCAGCCGCACGAGTGGCGTCTGGATCCCTTGGTAGTTCAGAAGCTCTTCCTAAAGTGGGGCCTCCCCACGGTGGATCTCTTTGCCAGTCCTCACAACCGGCAGCTTCCTCGCTTCTGCTCTCGTCAGCCACACCCCCTTCGGGTTGCGGCGGATGCTTTTCTAATTTCATGGTCGGGGAGCCTTCTGTACGCTTTCCCTCCCATCCCGCTAGTCTCTCGGACTCTTTTCAAGGTTCTCCGAGACAAAGCCTTCATGATCCTGGTGGCCCCTCGCTGGCCCAGACAGCCGTGGTTTCCGCTCCTACTGCAATTAGCGGTGGAGGATCCATTCCCTCTGGGGTACAACCGGATCTCCTCACTCAGGATCAGGGGTCTCTACTACACCCCATCCTCAGGTCTCTCAACCTCATGGCCTGGCTGCTGAGAGGGTAGTCCTTGCTCCCTTCTCCTGCCGGCAGAGGTGGAGGAGGTCGTCTTGGCTTCGCGACGGCCTTCTACCCGCAAATGCTACGCCCTTAAATGGCGTCGCTTTGCCGTCTGGTGTACCCAACAGTCTCAGGATCCCTTCTCCTGCCCGGTGTCGGTGATCTTGCAGTACTTGCTACACCTCTCTAATCTGGGACTTAAGTCCAACTCCGTCAAAGTTCACCTCAGTGCTCTCTCGGCACATCATGTACCGGTGGACGGTAGACCTCTTTCCAGCGACCCTCTCGTAGCGAGGTTTCTTCTCCGAGGTCTCCTCCTACTTAAACCACCTCTGCGCCCGCCAGCGCCTGACTGGGACCTGAATGTGGTTTTACAGCGGATCACCTGTCCGCCTTTTGAACCTATGGCTACCTGTTCTCTCCGTTTTCTTTCTTGGAAAACATTGTTCTTGATAGCCCTCACTTCCGCTAGACGCGTAAGTGAATTGCAGGCCCTCGTGTCTGATCCCCCTTACACTCGGTTCTACAAAAATAGGGTAGTCCTACGGACTCATCCAAAATTTCTTCCAAAAGTGGTCTCCCCTTTTCACATCAATCAGGAGGTGGTACTTCCAACCTTCTTTCCCAGACCGCACTCCAGCCGAGCTGAAACGGTCCTCCATACCCTGGACTGTAGAAGGGCATTGAACTTCTACCTTGACCGTACGCGGGAGCACCGTAAAGCTGCTCAGCTTTTTGTGTCTTTTGACCCCAATAAATTGGGGCTCCCGGTCTCCAAGCGTACTCTGTCCATCTGGGTTGCGGACTGTATCTCTTGGGCTTATGGGGCTGCCGGACTCTCCTTGGAAGGTCGAGTCACGGCTCATTGCGTTCGGGCAAAGGCTACGTCAGTGGCTTACCTCCGCTCTGTTCCGCTGGCAGACATCTGCCGGGCCGCTACTTGGTCTTCGAGCCAGACTTTTGCGGTCCATTACTGTCTCGAGAGGGAGTCCCGCAGGGACAGTGCTTTCAGACAGGCAGTCCTCCGTAATCTCTTTGAGGTCTGAGCAACTCCTACCCTCCATCCCGGATGTGGGCTACCGGTGGGTGATAATTCAGCGAAGATTCTTTCCTTCTGTGCTGCTGAGCTAGAGGGAGCTCATTTTTGTGCTTAGGGTCTCCGGTAGCCTTGAGCTTGGGAGTCCCATAAGTGAGGACTGACTTCCTGCTTGGTCCTGGAGAAAGCGTAGTTACTCACCTGTAACAGGTGTTCTCCAGGAGCAGCAGGAATCAGTCCTCACTACCCTCCCTCCTCCCCTTGGAGTTGCAATCGTCTGCTTATGTTCTTGCAAATATTTTTATGCTGTCTTTTTTAGCTATGTCATCTGACTGGCTAAGATGGCACCCTCGGGCGGGAAGAGGACCGCGCATGCGCGCTGCAATTCCCAAAGGCTTTCTTTGAAAGCTGGGGAAAATTGCTCCGCGAGGGCTCCGTCGGCGCCGACGTCACCCATAAGTGAGGACTGATTCCTGCTGCTCCTGGAGAACACCTGTTACAGGTGAGTAACTACGCTTTAGGTTTTTTCCATCCAGCGCAGTTTCGTGCTTTTTTCAACCCATGGCCATGTCAAAGGTCTTCGACCTCACTGGGGCCCTTTTTGCCCCAATGGCCACCGGGTTTAAGAAGTGTGATCGATGCTCTAAGAATATGTCCCTTACCAACACACACAATTGTTGCCTCAGGTGTCTGGGTGCCGAACACGACCCAGAGGCAAGCTCCCTGTGTAAAAAATGTCTGCTGAGGCCATCCAAAATCGTCGGCAGAAGCAGGATGACATCTTCCACAGGTCAGACTCAGCCCTGGTATCTCCGTAGCCGCACGCTCTAAGGCCCCCCTCGGATCCTCGGAGTCACGTAAAGTCCCCACGGTGCCCAAGCGGGCACACAGACACTCCGACCAGGGTTCCCCGGAGTGAGAGTGTAAGAAAAAGAAGAAATCCTCCAGGATCTCTTCCTGGGAAGCAGACACACATGGCAAGTCATGTGTTTGGTCACACAGCCCTCGGAGGGTATCCGAGGAGTCTGAGCGGGAGCGGGAGCGGTCGATGAAGGTACCCAGGAAAGATGCCGAGGCTTCTGGCGACAGATCTCGGACCCCCAAGACCCGTCCCATCGAGGACTTCCTCTCCGACACCCGACCCGATTGCCCAGGCGTTGATGTCAAAGGCTGCAACTCCCGAGTGGGAAGCCAGGATGATGGCGTTGTAATGCAGCATTTCTGCTCTTTCTTGCTCGCAACAAGTGTCAATGACCAGCCCCACCAGTGCATGCACTGAGACTGATGGGACCTCGATGCTGAGGTCTCCCTGGGCCGCTGAAGAGATCCTCGAACCGACCCTCAGCAATGATCTCGATCCTGCTCCCGGTACTCTGAAGTGAAATCCTCTCTTGCAAGCACCTCTGGCTCCGGCCAAGCCTCAACCGCGATTCTAATGGGAGACAGCCAACATGGCTTTAGGCAAGGAAGATCTTGTCTTACTAATCTGTTATGTTTTTTTAAAGGAGTGAATAATCAGGTGGACAAAGGTGAGTCGGTTGATATTGTGTATCTGGACTTTCAGAAAGCCTTTGACAAGGTCCCTCATGAGAGACTTTTGGCAAAACTAAAGAGTCATGGGATAGGAGGCAGTGTACTATTGTGGATCAGGAACTGGTTAAAAGATAGAAAGCAGAGGGTAGGGCTAAATGGCCAATTTTCCCAATGGAGAAAGGTGAATAGTGGTGTACCCCAGGGATCTGTGCTGGGTCCGCTACTTTTTGACATATTCATAAATGACCTGGAAAGTGGAATAACGAGTGAGGTTATCAAATTTGCAGATGACACAAAACTATTTAAAGTTGTTAAAACCCGGAGGAAATGAAGTCACCACCCGGAGCAGACGTGTGAAAGCGGAGCTCCGTGGAAGCGGGTAGCAAATTACCAAAATACAACATACCGTGGGTGCGAGAGTGGTGGAAAATAGCTTGGTGGATGCTGTGGAGGTCAAGGACCGTGGTGCGATGAAGAAAAATACCACTGATTTGAAGGCGTTTGCATATAGAACCACCGCAGGGTCAGCAGGAGGGAAAGGCAAGATGGCCGCGGGTCCTACCGCCAGCGTGGAGGTGGCTGAGACGGTGAAGCATGGCGAGAACAGCCAGAATGGTGACATGGAGGCCTTGCGAGGTGAGCTGAGAAGCTGGTTCAGTACACTCCGCAGGACTTGGCCTGCTTTAAAATGAAGTGCAAACGTGGATGGAGGAATTAAAGGTAGAGGTGAGAAATATTGGGCAGCGAGTGGAGGACATTGAAAATAAAATGGAGGCGCAGGACTCTGCAATGTTGAAAGTGCAAGAACGCATGGACTCGATGGAAATGGAGACGGAGGACCTATGGTCTAAGGTAGAAGACCTGGAAAATAGATCCCGGAGGGCAAATATTCAAATAAGAGGGATCCCGGAGACTGAGGGCACCACTAACTGTGGGGAGTTAGTGAAAAAGGTTTGCAAACAAATTATGAGAGAAGCAGGGCGAGATGGCTCGCAGTTGTGCTGGGATATAGACCGGACTCATAGAGCTGTCGGGCCTCGAAGAGAGGGCTATGTCCGGGACATAATCACCTGCTTTCATGAGTACAACACCAAAAGCGCTGTGGTTGAGGCTGCCAGGCAGATTCAGAATTTTAAATGGAATAACAACCAAGTTGAATTGTATGCAGATCTGTCCTCCATTACCATGAGAAAGAGGAGGGAGATGGCAATGATAACTAAGAAGTTGAGGGAGAAAGCGGTCAGATATAAGTGGCTGTTCCCCTTTGGATTACAATTCAGCATCGAAGGGAAAACCTCATATGTTAAAACGGCAGCGGAGGCGATTAAAGTGATGGCAGAAGCTGGATGGACAGAAATCCCAGAGGCTCAACCCCCAAAAGGCAATAAGGGGTCCAGACGACAAGTGGGAGAAAGTGAATGGAGGAGAGCACAGCATGGAAACTGCCGCCTGCGCCGGCAGAAACCAGCGGAGGGCAGGGGAGCAGATGGAGACGGATGAGAGGCTGGACGTTGTGACAATGTGGTTTAAATTTCAAGTTGAAGTTATTTTTGCACACGGTTGTAATTGATTAAGAGTGGGGAACTAGCAGGGAGAAGGAAACCAAAGAAAAAAAAACACAAAAAGATTTTCTCAGCATCTATATGTATATATGTATTGGTATGTTGATTTGGTAAAGGGGAAGAGTAAGGGGAAAGAAATGACGCTTCCAGATATGGTAGTTTTCATGCCTCAGAGGAGTGGTGAGGAGGGGGATGCGGGGGATGGGGGGGGAGGGGGAAGGAGGGAGGGGGGATACTGGGCTGGCCAGCTACTTAGCACACTGGGAAGGGGAGTGAAGAACATTACTCAATGGAGAGACTTAGGATAATGACAATGAATGTGCTGGGTCTGAATTCCCCGATAAAACGGCAGCGCATGTTTAAAAAGATCACTCGTCTTAATGGTGATATTATATTCATACAGGAAACACACCTGAAAAAATGTGATGAATGGAGGGTGTCCCACAAAAGGTATCCAGAGAGGTGGTTTGCATCGAATAGGTTGGAAATGAAAAAGGGCGGGGTGGGTATACTGTTGAGTGGGAAAATATCTTGCTCTGAATGTGTGGTGCAGCAGGATAAAGGGGGGAGATATGTAATGGTTAAATTGAAAATCCAGGAACAAATGTATACTTTGGTGAATATCTATGGCCCGAATGTGGATCACGGGGCATTTTATGAACAATTGAATGGGGTGGTAACAAAGTTTGCGGAAGGACAAATTATTATGGGAGGGGATTTCAATCTCACCAGCAATCCTAGCCTGGATAACTCCTCCGGGAGGTGGGTGGAAGGAGCAAAAAGCAGAAGGAAGATGAAGTTAATGAGTAAAAATCTGGGATTGGTGGATGTTTGGAGAGAAATGAGAGGGAGGGAGAAAGGTTTTACGTTTTACTCGCATGTGCATCAATCTTTTTCGAGGATAGATATGATATGGGTGTCCAAGTCCTTAATAGGGGGAGTGAAAGAATGTGAGCTTGGTGAGAGAATTTGGACTGACCATGCTCCTGTTTGGGTAGTAATAATTATGGGTAAGGGGGAGAAGGGAAATAGGGGATGGACCCTTAACGAAGCCCTCTTGGAAAATCCAGAAACTGTACAATTACTCAAGGGGAAAATTAAACAATACCTGGAGGTGAATGATAGGAAAGACTGTAGGATTGCTACACTGTGGGAGTGTTTGAAGGTAGTGATTAGAGGGGACCTAATCTCCATTGGTACGTTTGTGAAGAAAACTAAAGAGAGTAGGAAGGCAGGTTTGAGAGATAGGATTAGGGAGCTTGAAGGGATGTTAATGCGGGGTGGGCGGGAGGCCGCCTGCATGCAGGAGTTGACGAAGGTGAAGAGGGAATTGAATGAGTTAGAACTCGTAGGGATTAAACACGCGCAAGATATGCTCCAACAGCAATATTTTGAGTTTGGAAATAAGCCCAGCCGGTTGCTAGCACATAGATTAAAACAACATCAGGCCAGAAATTATATAACTAAAATCAGGGATGCCAAGGGGAACGAGATGCGACGCTCGGGGGAAATTCAGCAAAGATTTGTGGAGTTTTATAAACAATTATATGCGGCAGAGACCACTGAGGGAGGGGATGGGATGGACCAGTATTTGCAGATGCATCTCCATAGGCTGGCGAGAGGGGAAGCAGAACAGCTGTCCTTACCTATCCAGGAAAGGGAAGTTGTGGAGGTGATTAAAGCGCTCCCCTTGCATAAAGCGCCGGGGATAGATGGCTATACAAATAAGTTCTGTAAGATATTTCGGGACGAGGTGAAGGGCCCCTTGGCCAGATTATTTAATTCCTTTAAGAAGGGCGGGGAACTACCCGAAACAATGAGGACAGCGGGGATTACAATCTTGTTAAAGGAGGGAAAGGATCCTTCTGTATGTGGCTCTTATAGACCCATCTCTCTACTTGGCACGGATTTTAAAATATTTACAAAAATTTTGGCCAATCGGTTACTTCTGTATATGTCTAGATTGGTGCATGAAAACCAGTCGGGGTTTGTTCCAGGGCGTCAAACGAAGGATAATTTGCGGAAAGTGTTAAATGCCATGTGGAAGGGGGGGAGGGGGGCGGAACAACTGATCTTATTAGCCATCGATGCTGAAAAAGCATTTGACTGGGTGTCCTGGCCCTTTTTGTTTAAGGTATTAGAGCGAATGGGGTTGGAGGGGAATTATTTAAAATGGATTAAAGCTATCTACGAGCAACCGATGGCACAAGTTAAGGTTAATGGGGAGTATAACCGGCCCTTTGCCTTGTGTAGGGGAACGAGGCAGGGGTGCCCACTTTCACCGATGCTCTTCGTGCTCTCTATGGAGCCTTTAGCTCAGAAGGTGCGGGAGAGTGTGGAGGTACAGGGGATAAAGTGGAAGAGGCTGGAAAGCAAGATATCGCTTTTTGCAGATGATTTATTATTCATGTTAACTAATCCGAGGGAGTCGTTGGCAGCGCTTTATAAATTACTGAAGGAGTTTGGTTCCTATTCAGGCTTCAAAATTAATGCAACAAAATCAGAGATTTTAAACATTTCGGCAGGAGTAGCTACGCAAACACAGATAAAAGCGGAATTCCCGTTCAGGTGGGCAGACTACAGTATCCGCTATCTGGGTATTTACTTAACCGCTAGAGAAGGGGACCTGTTTCGGGAAAATTATCTTAGGGTGGAAAAGACTATCAAGAAAGAAATGGAAGAGTGGCAGAGTAGAGAGTTGTCATGGCTGGGGAGGATTTCTGCTGCAAAAATGATGGTTCTGCCTAAGTGGCTGTACCTCTTTTCCAATCTTCCTATAAAGGTACCAAGAACTTACTTAGGGAGAATTCAGCGGTGTATGATGCGGTTCATTGCAGGGGGAAAGAATAATAGGGTAGCGGGGAGGATATTGATGAAGGTGAGAGAACAAGGGGGTATGGCAGTCCCGAACTTATTGAAGTATTGGGAAGCTGCGCAAATATCCGCGGTTTTGGAATGGGGGGCAGAGGAGAAAAAAGAGTGGGTACAGATGGAATCAGAGGAGGTGTTGGAGGGGGAGTTAGGTGATTATGTGTGGCTACCTACCTCTATATCCAAAGGGTACCAAGGTGGGAATCCCTATGTGCAAGGTACACTGCAAATATGGCGTAGGTGGCAACGGATTTGGCTGGGAGAGAATGGGATATCTAGGTTACTACCAATTCGGAGGAATCCAGAGTTCCCGCCGGCCATGGGGAGGACTGTATTTGAAAAATGGGGGAAACATGGGTTGTGGAGAGTGGGCCAATTGGTAGAGGGTAATAAAGTAAAGGAGTTTGCTGAACTTAAAGAGCTATATCGGTTAGATGAAACGGATCGATATAGTTATTTGCAACTCCGTCATTATGTACAACAGCGGATTTTACCAGAGCTCTCAGAAGAGGTCACCAGGGTGGAAAGGTTTTTCCTGTTAGATCCCACGAAGAAGGTGTTGACAGGGCTGTATAAGTTGATGGCGGTGAATACGGGACGAGAAAGCTATCAAATGCTCTGGGAGGCCGATTTGGGTAAAAGATGGGAGGACTCCACATGGGAACAAATATATCGGGGTCGATATAAGGGGATCTTAGCGGCCAATTTGATTGAAAATAATTATAAAATCCTGTATAGATGGTATATGACCCCGGTACGGTTACATAAGATTTATGGGCATGTGGATGACAAATGCTGGCGGGGATGTGGTGAGATTGGATCTTATCTACACATTTGGTGGAGTTGTGAAGCTTGTCCCCCTCAGCCCCCTCTAGTGGCGGCGTAGTGGTTCCACAGGGGCTGGGGAGCGCATAAGAATTAAAAGGTTCAGGGTTGATCTGTTGTGAGGGTCAATGGGATAGCAGGTCACATTGTCAGCCTCAGGGTCAACAACCTAAAAAGTAACTCTTGCCAAGTGTAGGGTACAAAAAGGCTTTTATTTCCCCTTTTCGCATGAAGAAATTCAAAATATGAGGTAATGAGTAACAGAACATAAATTCAGTTGCATCAAAACGTGAGTCAGCAAAACACTCAAAATAACATGGTTCCTTCACCAACTTAAAGCATAAACTTTCCAGTACAATTTGCACACATTAGATTTGTTTGCCTTTTACTCAAAGATATCTTCTTGTGCAAAAGTCACATTCCATTGATTCTATATCTTCAGTGCTCTCAGATTCCCCTGGCAGCCATTCCATGTCAATGGGATCTGAAACTGAGGTCTCTGAGATATCTTGGATATTAAAACCTGGTTTCCTAAAAGCATGCCATACTGTATCCCAGTGCTGGCTTGGTAGTTTGGGGCGTCGGCTTTTAGGTCTAGTATATCTCCCTGGGCTTGCTGTTGTTTCAGGACTAAAAGTTTGCTCCTTCCATTCTCTGGCAACATTAAACTTTTTCCTGTAAAACTTATCAGTTATATCTGGTTTAAAACAGTCCTTATTGTCCAGATAAAAACTAGCCCTTTGTTCCTCTCTAGGCTTCTTGAAAAAGGCTTGAGGCCTAGTCTGAGAGTTTTGTGCTCCAGGTATATCCTTTCTCTCAAGGCTATGAACTTTTCCTTTATCTTTCAAGTTACTTTTGTAAAAGCTTTTAAAAGTACCTTTTTTTTCTTGAAGGTTTCTTCTCCAACCGGAGGGATAAGCACTTCCTTCCTTGGCTGCAGTCCGTGATACTGCCCCTTGAAGTTGTGTATGGCCTTTCTCTAGGCCTGCTCTCCCAGTAGCTTCCTTTCCTTTAGCTCTGCTGGGTTTGTCAGTGACCTCACCTCGGTCTCTGAATCGGGCCTCTGGAGCTTCCCTTGGCACTGCCTCCTGTTCTCCCCATGAAGGTCTCTGCCAAGCTCCTTGCCTCCTCCTGTGTTTCTCCTCTGGGTTCTTCCCTTCGGGGTTTCTCTGTTGCCTTTCTGGCTCTCTTGACTGCCTTCCTGGCACCTCTGCCTCTCTTGGCTCTCTCCCTCTTGGCTCTCTCCCTCTTGGCTCTCCCTCTTGCAGTGCTCTGTTCCTACTTAAATCCAGAGCAGCTGCTTCTGAGTCCTGCCCATAGAGGTGTGGTTCTTTCACTTTCAGGTTTGTTCTCCTGCTCCCTCTATGTGTCCCTTCTCGTAATTGCAGGCAAATCCTGTTTTTTTCAAGATTTAAAAGTTTCCTTTCTTGCATCAGAGGGCTTGCGGTATCACAAGCTGTGCAGCAAATATGGGTAGAGGTGCTTAGGCTCTTGGGGGAGATTCTGGGTAAGGAGGTGGGGCTGTTCCCAGAGATGGCTATGCTGGGGGTCCATCCACTTAGTTTGAACAAGGCAGAGGGTATGTTTGTGGATTTGGGGTGTGTGGCTCTTAAAGTGTTAATTACAAGGAAATGGAAACAGGTAGAAGCTCCAACGTTGGCAGAATACAAGGGATCACTGGCACAGCTATACTTGATGAGTAAATTAACGGCGTTGAAGAGAGGCACCTCACACAAATGTATGCAGGTGTGGGGGAAATATATACAGTGGATTGCGCTGCAGTAATGACTTGCTTGTGTATTGGGCTGTTATGTTATGCTGTCCTAGGTGGTGGTGGCTGGAAATCCGGGGGGGAGGGGGTGGGACTTAGAAAAAAGGTATTAGAAAAAAGGTAATTACAGGACAAATTAGTGTTACTGGTGTTATGTTTATCAGAAGAGGTGTACTTAGGTTGCTGTCAAACAGTGTGTATGTTAACAGAGTTATGTATTGGTTTTGTCTTGTGATTGAAATTATAAATAAAAAAAATAAATAAACAAACTTCTGCTAGTCAAAAAAAGAAAAAAAGTTGTTAAAACCCAAGAGGATTGTGGAAAATTGCAAGAGGATCTTGATAAACTGGAAGACTGGGCATCAAAATGGCAGATGAAATTTCATGTGGACAAGTGCAAGGTTATGCACCTAGGGAAGAACAACCCAAACTATGGTTACACGATGCAAGGTTCCACATTAGGAACCACCACCCAGGAAAAAGATTTAGGCGTCATTGTGGATACCATGTTAAAACCCTCGGCCCAGTGTGCAGCAGCGGCCAAGAGAGCAAATAGAATGCTAGGTATGATAAGGAAAGGAATGGAAAATAAAACAAAAGATATTATAATGCCTCTATATCGTTCCATGGTGAGACCGCACCTTGAATATTATGTGCAATTCTGGTCGCCGTATCTTAAAAAGGATATAGCGATTTTAGAACAGGTTCAGAGAAGAGCCACCAAAATGGTAAAGGGGATGGAAGGATACTCCTATGAAGAAAGGCTAAAAAGGTTAGGGCTCTTTAACCTGGAAAAGAGACGGCTGAGGGGAGATATGATAGAAGTCTATAAATTAATGAACGGAGTGGAACGGGTAAACGTAGATCGATTGTTTACCTTATCAGAATATAGAAAGACTAGGGGACATGCAATGAAGCTACAGGGTAAACTATTTAAGACTAATAAAAGAAAATATTTTTTCACTCAACGTGTAATCAAACTCTGGAATGTAGTAAAGGCTGTTAGTGTAGCTGGGTTTAAAAAAGGTTTGGACAAGTTCCTGGAGGAAAGGTCCATAAACCATTATTACGAAGGGACCCAGGATATCAATGCTTGAACCAATACAAGCATTGTGGAACCTGTGTCCCTTGGGGAAACTGCTAGGTACATATGACCTAGATTGGCCACTGTTGGAAACAGAATACTGGGCTTGATAGACCTTGGTCTGACCCAGTATGGCATATCTTATGTTCTTATTCATCGAAGGCCGGATCCAATGATGCCTTTAGAGCCATCGGACCTCGAGTTTGACGGATTACTCGGATTGGGAGTCGGACATCGAGACTTCCCCAGAGACATGAGCACACCGTGAACTCCCTACGGCTCCATCCCTGCCAGCGTTGAGGTGCCAGTCTTTCGCTCGAGGACACCTCATTCCTCGAGTTTGTCTGGGACATGGCGAAGGCACTGTCCCTCACCACTCACACACGAGGCCCCACCCAAGGAGGCCCTCACAGTCCCCATCTCCTCCCATCCTTGTGCGACTCCTTCTCCGAATGTGGGAAATACCAGCATCAGTGCCGATTGTTAGCCGATGCCTGGATGCTATGTACCAGGTCCAGTGAGACCCCAGCTTCAGGAAGGCACAAGTCCCTCACACCTCCATAGTGGTTGAGTCAGCTATGTGTCGACAAAAAAGGCTGAAGATGCATTCCTCAGTGCCCCCGGGCAGGGAGTCCCGCGCCTTCAACGCCCTCAGGCAGAAATGTTACCAGGGCTCGATGCTGGCCTGCCGCATACAGGCTTATCAGTTGTATATCATCATGTACCTTCGAGACCTAACCAAGGAACTCAGGGGTTTCTTGGCATGTCTCAGTGGCATGTCCAATGCTTCCAGACCCTCCCAGAGAGTGTTTGAAGTACTTGTCTTGAGCGGCCTATGACGGCTTCGAGTCTAATGCGAGGGTAGCTGCCGCAGGTATCTGTGCTCGGTGCCAGGCTTGGCTCCTGGCATCAGACCTCAAACAATGGGACCAGGAAAAACTCCTCAACATCCCTTGCCTCAGTGAAAACCTCTTTGGCAAGCTGATGAAGGACAAGACTGCAGAGATCGAGACAGAATATGTCACCAGGACTCGACTCTCGAGGGAGACCTCCACTCTTCCCAAGAAGAAACCATTGGGGAAAAGGCCTCCCTTCTACCGGAAAGGCCAGCCTTATCGAGGCTATCCCCTGTACCAGGCCCTCCAGACCCCTCAAAGCAGGGTCATCAGGACAAGGGAGCAGGCCATGGCCCACGTAAGCTTAAGGGCTCCAAACCCCAGACACCAGCTCCAGCCCAGACTGGGTCGGCGTTTTGACTCCCAGAGCATAGCTTCTCAACCCATGAGGAACCAGCTACCAATGGGGGGGGGGGGGCACCTGGTTCATTTTTCCCACTGGTGGGCTGCCATCACCACCGACTCCTGGGCACTTCAGGTGGTCAGAGGTTACCTCCTTTACCTGGACCAGATGCCTACCCCTCTCTTTCCAGGAGAGCTCCCTCGGACTCTTTTGCACCAGGCCCTGCTACTGCGGGAATTTGCGGGCCTTCTCAGGGACAGAGCTGTGGGGCCCGCACCATGCCACCAAAAAGGAAAGGGGTTCTACTCCAGGTACTTTTTGGTCCCAAAAAGAACAGGAGGCCTAAGGCCCATCCTAGACTCGAGAAACCTGAACAAATTCCTGGTACGGGAGAAGTTCAAAATGCTCTCCCTTAGAATATTGCTGCCTTACCTCCAGCAGGGGAATTGGCTATTGTAAACGGGTGCCAGGCCTTTGCCTAGGGTGCGAAGGTTGGGGTTACCCTGATATCTTCTGTTAGCAAATAATAGTCGTAAGTCGAGGGTTCAAGGCAAAACATAACAAGGAATTTATTCCCCTTCCCAAAGGATTTTAAGTGCAAAACAAAACATGGAAAACAAACAACTTCTTCTGAAAGAAAAATATCTTCTTTTTCTTTGCTATATACAAAACCTAGCATAAAGACTCAATGTTGTCTGCAAGGCATAGCGTACAATCCATAGGAGCATATTCGGGTTCACTAGTGCTACACTCCCATTGCATATCCTCACATTCAGTGTGTGTGGGGTTTGGCTTCAGACCTTTACTGCTGTCTCTGGAAAAACCCCTTGCTGAGAACTCGGGTATCTCATAAGAACACAGTTCCATACAGTGAGGTTTAAAAGTACCGGTAGCTGTAGTGTTTCTTCCCCGGCTCTCCTTTCGTTATCTCCAGTTATCAGGAACTCCTTTATAACTTTCTCCTGACACTTCTTGTGTTGAGCAGTGCCCTTGGCCCTCTGTTCCGAACAGAACTTCAGGCTTTCCTTATTATAGTGCTAGGCTCCCACCTGTATGAATGCTGAAGCCTCTCCTCTGGCAGTGAGGTCTGGGAGACTCCCTGCTCTCTTGGTCCAGGTAAGTTCCTAGCCACAGGGTGTGCCTTCCTTCCTTCTGCTGCCCTGGCTTCTCTCTCTGAGCTGCAACCTGGTTCCTCACAGGACCTCCAGCTGCCTCTAGTCTGTGTGCTTTTCCAGCCACGTTTCTCTGAGGCTTCTCCTCTGCTGCATCCTGCTTCTCTGACACGCCCACTGCTTCTCTCTGAGGAATCATGGCACTTCCTTCTCTCTGGGGAATCACAGCACTCCCTTCTCTCTGGGGAATCCAGTACTCCCTTCTCTCTAGGGAATCACAGCACTCCTTTGCTGGAGCTACCCTCCGCTTTTATCTCTCTGTTCCCTGCAGGCTGGCTCGGCTTTCTTGCCCAGGTGAGTGTAATCAAGCTCTGAGCTTGCTGCTACGTCAGAGCTTGGGTGTGTCAGCTCTGCTCCTCTCTTTCCCTGTTTCTCATGAGCTGTATATGCTGCCTGACTAACAGTTTCAAAGGTAAATTCCTCCTTTCTATCTATTTGCATAGGTTCTGTGTGGGCTTCTACGTCACACTATGCTCCATGGACCTAAAGGATGCTCCTACCCACATCCTGATCCACCCTAACCACAGGCAGTACCTGAGATTCATGGTCAGTGGTGACCACTACCAGTACAGGGTACTTCCCTTCAGCCTGACCTCCACATCAAGAGTTTCCACCAAATGCCTAGCAGTGGTGACGACCTACCTCTGTCTCCAAGGGGCCTTCATTTTCCCATACCTGGATGACTGGCTAGTAAAAGGAGACACTGCCTCAGAGGTGCAACAGGCCATGGCCCACGCCATCAAGGGTCTACAACATCTGGGGTTTGTGATAAACCACCCCAAATACCATCTCACTCCAACACAGGACCTGGAGTTCACAGGGGCTCACCTGGACGCCCTCCAAGCCAGGGCCTTCCTCCCCCTGGACAGAGCAGATTGCCCCAGGGCCCTAGCGACTGAGGTGCAGCACCGTCATGCTGTGTTGGCACAATCCATGCTCCGCCTGCTAGGCCACATGGCTTCCACAGTCCATGTGGTCCCCAACGCCCACTTCCACATGCAGGCAGCTCAGTGGTGCCTCCGCTCACAGTGGTATCAGGCCATTGGCAGGCTCCAGGACAGGATCTCGGTGTTCTGTCAACTAGCAGAGTCACTCAATTGATAGCAGGATGCACAGTACCTACAGAAGGGCGTGCCTTTTCAACACCCAAACCCACAGAGGATGCCTCCCTACTGGGCTGTGGTGCCCACTGCGAGGAACTGCGCACACAGGGCATCTGGTCTCCAGAGGAGAGCCAGCATAAGATCAACCTGCTGGAGCTCAGAGCCATTTTTCTGGCGATCAGGGCCTTCCAACACCGCCTGCAGCAGCAGCTGGTGCTGGTCCAAATGGACAACCAGGTCACAATGTTCTACCTGAACAAACAAGGGGGCACAGGGGCTTACCGCCTCTGCCAGGAGGCAGTAGCCCTCTGCTCATACATGGTCAGTCAGGGAATGCTCCTCAAGGCAGTATACCTTCCAGGCCAGGACAGTGCTCTGGTGGACAGACTGAGCAGGGCCCTCCAACCGCACGAGTGGCGCCTAGACACCAGGGTGGTGCAACGGCTATTCAGACTATGGGGAACACCAAGTTTGGACCTCTTTGCCAGCCCAGCTAATGCTCAGCTGCTCAGCTGCCCCGCTTCTGCTGTCCCCAATTGCACCCATCTTGGATAGCGGCAGACTCCTTCCTCATCTCGTGGTCGGAGGACCTTCTATATGCCTTCCCTCCCATGCCACTAATCGCATGGACTCTCTTCAAGGTCCAGCAGGACAAGGCTTCCATGATCCTAGTGGCCCAAACAGCCTCGGTTTCCCCTGTTGCTCCACCTATTGACGGAGCTCCTGGTCCCTCTGGGGAGTTCCCCAGGACTCCTGACAAAGGAGGAGGACTCGCTTCTCCACCCCAACCTGGGGCCCCTGTCACTAACAGCATGGCTGCTGAATGGATCGCTCTAGTGCCCTTCAACTTCCCCAGGAAGGTGGAAGAAGTCCTTTTGGCCTCTCATAAGAACTCCACGAAACAAGCCTATGCCTTCAAGTGGCACAGATTTCTCAGTATGGTGTTGCTGTACAATTTTTGGTCATCTTCTTTTTGTCGGCTCTAGCTATGTCATCTGACTGAGTAAGATGGCACCCTTGAGCGGGAAGGGAACCATGCATGCACACTGGCATCTCCCAAAGGCTTTCTTTGAAAGCTGGGGAGATGCTTCTGCGAGGGCTCCGTCAGCATCAACGTCACCCATGTATGAGGACTGATTCCTGCTGTCTCTGGAGAACATCTGTTACACGTGAGTAAATATGCTTTTTCTGCATATGATAATGGGCAGAAAGAAGATGATAGTGGCATGCACTTATGCGCCCAATGAAAAACAAGGAGAATTTCTTCAGGAAGTCTGAGAGGGCCTAGCAGAATCTGGGGCTACTCCCATAATAGAGGTAGATTTTAATGTAATGATGAATCCCAGGCTAGATAATCTAGGGGGGTGCATTGGAAGGGAGAAGGACCTCAAGAAAAAGGAGACCTCTGGGAGACGCTGATCTGAGCAGCCAGAGCGGGAGCACAGTGGAAAACACAGGATCTGTCCAGGACAGCCCCAATACTAGGTGGGGCTTAAAAGGGCATCTCTCTTTGTGTGCGGGCATAGTGAGTTCTAAGGGGTGAGTTACAAGGGGCGGGTAGGCCCCTTGGGAGCCCCAAAGGTGCCCTGCAGCCTCCTTGGTGCCATTTGGCTGGTCCATGGGAAGGAGAAAGAAAAAGGTGTTTAGTGCTTTGGAACCAGTTGTGGGGCTGATGCATAAGCACGTGGTGGCTAAGGATATGGCAAATCAACCTCCAGGTAGTGTCTCTTTACCCTTGCTCCTTCTGGGGGCATCTTTGAGCTCCCCAGAGTACACTCCACCTCCTCCTCCATCTTTAGTGACTCCACCCGACCCAGTTGACCGTGGACATCCAGTTCAGCATAGTACTCCATTATGCTCCACTTTCCTCTCAAGCTATTGCCTGGTCTCTACCTGTGTTTGGCACCGGGATAGGTTCTGATGTGCAGATCTCCCTGGCAGCTATCTGGACAGGGTTGACCGGAATGGAGAAAACTCTGGTCACCACAGTATCCCAACTTTGCAAGCTTTCACAAGAAACAGTTGCAAAGCTGGGTCAGACTGTGGAATGAGTGGGATCCTTATCTGTTCAGATTTCGAAACATGAGAATCAATGTGTTTCTCTCCAGACAGTCAGTGCTTCCACTATGAAGGACAGTTTAATAATTCATAAAAAGTTAGAATCCTTTGAGAATGCTCTTAGAATGAAAAATATTCGCTTTGTGAATTTTCCTATATGTCATTTGTTGTCACCTGAGATCTTATTGCTCAAATATCTTTAAGAAATATTGTTTCTTGCTAATTCTGAACTGATGGTTTTCTCAAAATTATTTTGCCTAACAGGCAGGAAGTTTACAGATGACTGTATTGGGGGATTTGATATCTTGCAGCCCCCTCTTGAATTAAATTTAACTCAGTTTTTGGAAGACTCATCTGATCTTTCCCAGGCAACTTTAGTGGTTACATTTCTGTCAGAGCAGGATAAGATCTCTGTCTTTAAAAGTTACTTTAAAAATAAAGATGAATTATTTTGTGGCGCTAAAATTCAGATGTTTCCAGATGTGTCCAGGGCCACGCAACTCCACAGGAGAGCCTTATTGGCTCTTAGGTCAAGGGTTCTGGCTCTGGGGGCTTCTTTTTTTCTCCTATACCCGTGTAAATGTCGAGTTACATTTCAGGGATCAAAGTTTGTATTTTTTGATTCTTTGCAGTTGGAGGTCTTTCTGGTTGGAAAGGAACCATAGGGTCTTGATAGATGGGGGTACGGTGGGATAACTGCATATGGCTGCTTTTTTATGGAAGGATTTCCTTATTTTCTATGTTTGTTAATACCTTTTGTTATTCTCTCCGAGATAGGTGTTAATGGATTGATGCCAGTTTGATTTGTTTTATTTCTTGCTGTTTTGCTTTCTTATCATGTTTCCTTTTATGCTTCTTTTGTAAGTATATTTTGATAAAAACTGATAAATAAAAAAAAATAGGCAGCCTCTGGGGTTAGTAGATATGTGGATGCAACATGGGAAGAGGAGGGGACTATACATTTTATTTGTTTCCCCATAATTCCTATGGTAATGTGGATATCATCTGGGTTAGAAGGAATTAGTACATTGGATGGAGGATGCATAGATTGGGCAAATTGGAGTGGAGGAGTGGCCTAGTGGTTGGGGCAAGGTACTTCAGGCCGGAAGGTCGGGGGTTCAAATCCCACTAGAGGACAGCAACCTTGGGCCGGAAGGACTGGGGTTTCTAGTCCCACAGGTGCTCCTTGTGGTCTTGGGCAAGCCACTTAACCCTCCATAGCCCATGTTCCCTGTAAAATAGTTATCTCCAAGTTATAATGCCCTGTTCAATGTAATTTCAGTTTGTTCAATGTAAACCGCACTGATGCAGAATAGCGCGGTATATAAGAGAATGTAAATAAAATAAATAAATAATGTGGTCTGACCATGGTCTGGTAAGTATTACGTTAAATTTGGGGAAGGGGAAAGAGGAAGGGGGGTTATGATTCTGGAGACTAAATGACAGTGAATGGGAGTGGGGGTTTCACTACAGAAGGCTTGGGATGGAATAAAGGCAGTGATGAGGGGGAAGTTCATTTGGATAGCAGCAGCATTAAAGACAGAATTGGAAAATAAGGAGATGAAACTGCTAAAACAAATAGGAGAACTCGAACAGGATCATAAAAGGGATAGAACGCATGAGTTGGGGAAGAACTTAGAGGGACTGAGAGATGAGTTAGAGAGGCTACAAGCAGGGGAAATAGCCCATAACTTGGGAAAAAACAAAACAAAACACAATTTGAATATGAGAATAGGGCAAGTTGGATGTTGGCCTTAAAATAAAGGCCCAGGCTAAGCAACAGCAGGTGTTAAAAATTAGGGGAACAGAGAAACATGTCATTGGGTTCAGCAAAGATTAGGGAGGTTTTCAGGGAGTTTTACACCAAATTAAATAAGAGAGAGGTAGTGGGGAGTGGGGAGGAAGAAAGGAAGGAGTATTTGAGGGAATGTCCTTTAGCATGTCTAGAGGATGAAGAGGCAGACAGACTTAGTAGGGATATAAAGAAGGGGAGGTATTAGAGGCTATAAAATCATTAGACAGGTAAGGCTCCAGGGTTAGATGGGTTGACGGTAAAATTTTACAAAATGTTCCAAGACCAATTGGTAGGTGGGCATGGTATTCAGTGGCGGTAACTAGTGCTGCTAAAATGGCTAGTTGCCACCTCTGAATTTTAAACCCGGATATTCAATGCCGGGGCCAGTCTTTACTGTGTTTAACTTTCACCACTTAGTGATAACTGGGCAGTGACTCAATATTGCCACTGCCCAGTTATCAGCTGGAACATCCTAGTGCTAACCAGTTAGCATCGAGGCATGCAACGGTGGCTCCTGCGGATATTCAATGACACTAACTGTTTTAGTGCTACTGAATATCCCTGCTACCCATGTGAAACCCTTTGAATATCAAGCCCAATGTATATGGAAGGAGTGACAGAAATACCTAATCTGGGAAAGGATGCTAGTGTATGCGGGTCACACAGACCCATCTTGTTAACTAATTGAGATGCAATATTGTCCAAGGTGCTGGCGAATAGATTACAGGGGTTCTTACCCTGGCTTGTTAAAGAGGACCCGGCTGGGTTCATTCTGGGGAGACAGGCCAGTGACAATATAAGGAAACTTTTAAATTTGATATGGTGATCACAGGTATTCTCCAGGACCAAGCAGGAAGTCAGTCCTCACATATGAGTGACGTCGGCGCCGACGGAGCCCCCGTGCGGAGCATTTCCCCAGCTTTCAAAGAAAGCCTTTGTGAATGCAGCGCGCATGCGCGGTCCCCTTCCCGCCCAAGGGTGCCATCTTGCTCAGTCTTCTTTTTTCCATGGAGCCCGATGGATGTATTTTTGTTTCACCCGAGGAAAAAGTCGATTTATTCTGCGTGAACCCGTTTTTCTTCGGTTCGACGCCGATTTCCCTTTCCCGCCTGGGCCCGATACATCGGTATCGAGCCCGGACCTCTTTTTTCGGTTTTTGTCCTTAGTGACTAGTGTACGCGCCATTTTTTCTGTTTTCACTGGCAGCCCTGTCTTTTGACCTCGCAGGGGCCCTTTTTCCCCCGATGGCTGCCAGCAGGTTTAAGAAGTGTGATCGGTGTAAGAAACTAATGTCTCTCACCGACACACATGACTGCTGCCTCGGACCCGATCATGACCCGATGATCCGTGGTCCCTGTGGGAAAATGTCGGCAGCACCAAAAGGAAAGAATCTTCTCTGACTCCGCGTCCGGTCGGGCCCGGACCTCGTCAGAGGCCTCGACATCTCGGGACTCCAGCCCCGAGCAGCGCCGAGGCTCCTCTGAAAGGGGGTCTCCCTCACGGGAGCATCGTAAGAAGAAAAAAACGCGAGGGCAGCGTCGGTGGACGCACTTGGCTCCTTGAGGGCCAAGTCGCATAGCCCCGAGCGCCGTCCCGGGTCTTCGGAGTCAGAGAGGCCTGCAAAACAACCTCGTGTGGAGATGGAGTCCCCGGGTCATGTGAGTACTGTAGTCCTCGTGGACTCTCCTCCAGGGGAGCCGACGTCGGGCCCGGCGCCACCGGGGCTCGAGTCAAGGGCTGCTGAGTCTCCTGAGCTCGGACTCAGGTTGACGGCCTTGGAGAGCAGCTTGGCTGCCTTCATGGAACAGCAGCGGGCACTGATCGCCGGTCTCACCGGTGCATCTGCCCCGTCCACCAGGACATTGACGTCCAAGTCGACCCCGGAGGCCGAGCCGATCCTCGAGTCCATGCGCGCTCGAGTCGATCCTCGGCCAAGGTCTCCCTCGGCCTCCCATTCGGGACCGAGGTCGTCGACGCCGGTACCCTCGGCATCGGGGCGGATGGCATCGGTGCCTGCCTGACCGGAGCCACTTGATTCCTCTTCCGAGGAGTCCGGCTGGGAGACAGAGGATGAGGAGTCACCCGATAACTTTCGGACTCTGTGCATCCCTTCGGACACCAGAGTCCGAGCCTCGGAGACGGTCCCCACCAGAGGAAACCCGGTTCTCGGACTTCGTGCGGGATATGGCCAAAGCCTTGGCATTCCCCGCGGATCTCGAGGAGGAGCCGAGGAGCTCGAGGCCCTCCAGTATGACTCTCCTCCGAAGGAGGCCTTTATGTTCCGGTTCCTCCGATGCTGGAACGGTTGCTCTTCCGCATGTGGGAGGCGCCGGCCTCGACGCCAGTTTTAAGCAAGCGGGTCGATTCCATCTATCGAGTCCACAAGAGCCCCGGGTTCCAAAAGGCACAATTACCGCACCACTCCATGGTTGTGGAATCGGCCATGCATCGTCTGAAGAGTCAGAAGATGCACTCCTTGGTGCCTCCCGGCCGGGAGGCCCGGAACCTGGATGCCCTAGGTAAGAAGTGCTTCCAGGGCTGTATGCTTGCTTGCCGTGTCCAGACCTACCAGCTGTACATAGGCATGTACCTTCGAGACCTGGCAAAGGAGATTGCCGGGTTCTCTGCTGGTCTCTCTGAGGAAACTTTGCAGAGGTTCAATTCTCTGTCATCGGGTATTCGTGAGTGCTCGAAGTTTATTTCTCAAGCAGCCTATGATGGCTTTGAGGCTTCGGCCCGAGTAGCCGAGGCCGGCATCAGTGCACGCCGTCAGGACTGGCTACAGTCATCGGACTTCGAGCCATGGGTGCAGGACAAGTTGGTCGATGTCCCCTGCCGAGGTGAAAACCTTTTTGGCAAGCCCATGGCTGAAAAGGCTGCAGAACTCGAGACCGAGACTCTGACCCAGACTAGGCTGTCCCGAGGAAGTCATCTGCCTATAAACAGTACCCTCATTATCAGGCCTCTGTAGCTCCCCAACAGGGTCAGCAGGCCAAGGGGCAGGGACATGGGCCCTGTAGGCAGAAAGCCCCCAAGCCACCAACACCGGCTCCTGCACAGCAGGGAGCAGGGTTTTGACTCCAGTGGCATAGCCTCTCCTCCTCAGCTGGCCCACATCAGCACAGGAGGCCGGCTGACCCTGTTTGCCCACAGGTGGTCAGCCGTCACAAGGGATACCTGGGTGCTCAGTATAGTCCAAAGAGGCTATCTTCTTCACTTTCACCAGGTACCCCCCTCCTATTTTCCAGGGGAGCCTCCAAGACTCCCTCTGCACAGGGACTTACTCCTGCAGGATTTGGCAAGTCTTGTAAAGGATCAGGCAGTGGAACCGGTGCCCCACCACCTGAGAGGTCAAGGCTTCTATTCCAGGTACTTTCTGGTACCAAAAAGAACAGGAGGCCTCAGGCCCATCCTAGACTTGCGAAATCTCAACAAGTTCCTGGAGAGGGAAAAGTTTAAGATGCTCACCCTTGGAATCCTGCTGCCCTACCTCCAGCAGGGAGACTGGCTATGCTCCTAAAGGATGCGTATACTCACATCCTCATTCATCCAGACCACAGACAATATCTCAGGTTTGTAGTGGGAGGAAACCACTGCCAGTACAGAGTACTGCCCTTTGGCCTAACCTCCGCCCCCAGGGTATTCACCAAGTGCTTGGCGGTGGTGGCGGCGGCCTACCTAAGGCTTCAAGGCCTCTTTGTATTTCCATACCTGGATGACTGGCTCATCAGGGGCCAGTCTCCGCAGGAGGTCAATCAAGTCACCCTTCGCACTGTTGCTCTCCTTCAGCACTTGGGTTTTGTTATAAACTTCGCAATGTCCACTTTGCACCCTTCCCAAAACATGGAGTTCATAGGAGCAAGACTGGACACCCTTCAGGCGAAGGCCTTTTTACCCGTGGACAGGGCCCACAGATTGATGAATCTAGCCAGCCAGTTCCACAGCAATTCTCTGGTCTCCGCCAGGCAATTCCTGAGGCTTTTAGGTCACATGGCTTCCACGGTCCATGTAACCCCAAATGCCCGGCTGCACATGAGGCCAGCTCAGTGGGGCCTCCGAACTCAGTGGAACCAAGCCACAGGGAGCCTTGCGGACAAAGTGAGGGTGTCCATGCTACTAGCCTCCTCTCTGAAGTGGTGGCTTCATCTTCCGAATCTAGTGCAAGGGGTGTTTTTTCAGACACCTCCACACTCTCAAGTGCTGACCACTGATGCTTCTCTTCAGGGTTGGGGTGCACATTGCCAAGGAGCATGTACTCAGGGCCTGTGGACCCCTTGGGAGGCCGCACAGCAGATCAATCTCTTAGAACTGCGAGCTATTCGCTTAGCCCTACGAACCTTCTCCCATCTCATCTCTCACCAGTCTGTCTTGGTCCAGACGGACAATCAAGTTGCTATGTTCTACGTGAACAAACAAGGGGGCACAGGGTCTCTTCTTCTATGTCAAGAGGCGCAGAGACTGTGCTCCTGGGCAGTCGCTCACGGCATCCTTCTCAAAGCAGTCTATCTCCCAGGTCAGGAGAATTACCTGGTGGACAGGCTGAGCAGGATCTTGCAGCCGCACGAATGGCAATTGAATCCCTTAGTGGTTCAGCGGATCTTCCTGCGCTGGGGCCTTCCAACCATAGATCTCTTTGGCAGTCCTCTGAACCGTCAACTTCCAAGGTTCTGTTCCAGACAACCGCATCCTCTCAGAGTGGCAGCGGATGCGTTTCTCATTCCATGGTCCACAGGCCTCCTATATGCGTTTCCTCCCACGCCTCTAGTGCCCAAGACACTGTTCAAAGTGCTCAGGGACAGGGCCTCGATGATCCTGGTGGCCCCCAGATGGCCGAGGCAACCGTGGTTCACACTGCTTCTGCATCTAGCGGTGGACACTCCTCTTCCTCTGTGGATGCAACCCGATCTCCTGTCTCAGGAGCAGGGATTACTCTTACACCCCAATCTCCAGTCCCTCAATTTGATGGCCTGGCTGCTGAGAGGGTAGTTCTAGCACCCTTACTGCTGCCTAGGGAGTAGGAGGACGTGGTCTTAGCCTCTAGGAGGCAGTCCACACGAAAGTCTTATGCCCTTAAGTGGCGTAGATTCTCTATCTGGTGTACTCAACGTAACGAGAATCCTTTCACTTAAATGTGGTCTTGCAACGGCTTACTTTCCCACCATTTGAACCTATGGCTGCTTGCCCTCTGCGTTTTCTCTCCTGGAAAGAGTTGTTCTTGGTAGCCCTTACTTCAGCGAGACGAGTGAGTGAGCTTCAGGCCCTAGTATCAGATGCTCCTTATACTAGGTTCTATAGGAACAGAGTAGTCTTACGGACTCACCCTAAGTTCCTTCCTAAGATGGTCTCCTCCTTCCACCTCAATCAGGAGGTGGTTCTTCCGATTTTCTTTCCCAGGCCGCATGCCAGCTGGGCTGAGATGGTTTTGCATACCCTGGACTGTAGGAGGGCTTTATCCTTCTACCTTGACCGTACGCGGGAGCACCGGAGGGCTGTTCAGCTCTTCGTCTCCTTTGACCCCAATAAGTTGGGGTTGGCTGTCTCTAAGCATACTTTGTCCATATGGGTAGTTGACTGTATCGCCTGGGCTTACAGGGCAGTCAGCCTCTCGTTGCAGGGTCGAGTTACGGCTCATCGTGTCAGGGCGAAGGCTGCGTCAGTGGCTCATCTCCGCTCTGTTCCTTTGGCAGACATCTGCCGGGCCGCTACTTGGTCTTCAAGCCAGACTTTTGCAGGCCACTACTGCCTTGAGAGGGAGTCCCGCAGGGACAGTGCTTTCGGGCAGGCGATACTCCATAATCTCTTTGTGATTTAGGCAACTCCTACCCTCCAGCCCTGGTGTTGGGCTACCATTCGGGGGCGTTATCAGAGAAGATTCTGTTCTTGCATGCTGAGGCTCTAGAGCAGGGGTTCTCAACCCTATCCTAGGGACCCACCTAGCCAGTCGGGTTTTCAGGATAACCACAATGAATATGTATGAGAGACATTTGCATACACTGCCTCCATTATATGCAAATCTCTCCCATGCATATTCATTGTGGTTATCCTGAAAACCCGACTGGCTAGGTGGGTCCCGAGGACAGGGTTGAGAACCCCTGCTCTAGAGGGAGTTCATTGTTCAGCTGGGGTCTCCGGTAGCCCTAAGCTAGGGAGTCCCATATGTGACTTCCTGCTTGGTCCTGGAGAAATAGTAGTTACTCACCTGTAACAGGTGTTCTCCAGGAACAGCAGGAATCAGTCCTCACAACCCTCCCTCCTCCCCTTAGAGTTGCAGTCATATGCTTTATTTTTTGCTATTTTTGCTGTCTTTTAGCTATGTCATCAGACTGAGCAAGATGGCACCCTTGGGCGGGAAGGGGACCGCGCATGCGTGCTGCATTCCCAAAGGCTTTCTTTGAAAGCTGGGGAAATGCTCCGCACGGGGCTCCGTCGGTGCCGACGTCACCCATATGTGAGGACTGATTCCTGCTGCTCCAGGAGAATACCTGTTACAGGTGAGTAACTACTATGACCAGGAGGTCACACTATTGATAATGGTGTATGCCAAGATGGCGTTTGACTGTATAGAATGGGGGTAAAGGGGAGATATTTGGGGTGGTTATGGTCCTTTTTGAGCAACCAGGGGCTGAGATAAGAATAAATAGATACTCTGAGGCCTTCCGGTTGAAGAGAGGTACGAGACAGGGGTGTCCACTATCTCTGTTGTTTGTGTTAGTTATAGTACCCCTGGTATAAATGGTAAGGCAAAAGAGGGGTATTAAGGGTATAAATGTGTGTAGGGGGGGATTATAAAATTGCCTTATTTGCGGATGATGTAATCTTTGCTCTGAGGAAGCCCCTAACCTCACTACCAGTATTGGTGGAAGATATTAGGAGGTATAATGAGGTATCAAAGTATAAAGTGAATATAGGGAAACCAGAGGTGATGGGGCTGAATGTGCCCCGGGGATTGGAGGAAAAATTAAAGATAGCTTTTCCCTTGGACTAATGAAGCTATAAAATATTTGGATGTACATTTAGGCTGATTTAGAGAAATTATATGAGTCAAATTACACTTCCTTACTACAGAAGATAAGTGTGGATATGGTGAAGCGGAGAGAATTAAACAATTCGGGCCTGATATTCACATGGGCAGGCTATGTGCTGCTATGGCATATAGCCATACCCGCCAACCCTTAACCCCAGATATTCAATGCTAGGGTCATATGCGGCTGTGCATTGAATATCCAGGGATCGCTGTGCATGCTGGAAGCCGCTGTAACTAACCGAGCAGCAGCCATATTGCATACTGCACGGTTAGCTCCTGTGCCTAAAAGACAGGCAGTATCGCTGTTTGCCCGGTTATCAATCATCTCTGCCTCCGCTCCTCCTGAAATGCCCCTGACACATCCCGATGCTAAGCGGTTAGCATTGGGGCGAGTAAGAGCCATTATGGGGGATATTCAATAAGAAAATAAAATATGCCATGCTGGGTCAGACCAAGGTCCATCAAGCTCAGTATCCTGTTTCCAACAGTGGCCAATCTAGGTCATAAGTACCTAGCAGCAATGTTCCCACTAACCTGCACTCGGTCCGCCGCCAAAATTCCTGCCGGCGGGGGGAGGTGCAAAGCGATCGACGCTCTGCCCCTCCCCCGCCGGCAGTCTGCGCCGGTTCCTCCGCAAGCATTCCTGCCAGTGGGGGGAGAGGCAGAGTATCGATCGCTCTGCACCACCCCCCGTCGGCAGAAATGTTGGCGGCGGACCCAGCGCAGGTTAGCGGGAACATTGTCTAGCAGTCTCCTCAAAAGACACAGGTTCCTCAATGCTTGTATTGGGTCAAGCAGTGATATCCTGGGTCCCTTTTAATAATGACTTATGGACCTTTTCTCCAGGAATTTGTCCAAACCTTTTTTAAACCCAGCTACACTAACAGCTTTTACTACATCCTCTGGTAACAAATTATAGAGTTTGATTACATGTTGAGTGAAAAAATATTTTCTCTTATTAGTCTTAAATAGGTTACCCTGTAGCTTCATTGCATATCCCCTAGTCTTTTTAATCTCCAGGAACAAGCAGAAATGTAGTCTTCGCATATGGGTATCGTCAGTACCGACGGAGCCTGCGCGAGAACGCTCCCCAGCGTGCAATTAGAAAGCTTTTGGGAGCATCCCACAGCGCCTGAGTGCTGCCTTCCCGCCTTTCCCAACTGCCTCTCTCCAGTTCTTCGTTTTCCGCGGAGCCAGCAGGTCGTGTTCCTGTCACCGCAGATATTTTTTTTTCCTTATTCTTCTTTTTGTGGTCGCGTCTGCCTTCCTCGACGCTTCACCGGTACTGCCGGTTCTTCTTTCTTTCTTTTTAAAAAAAAAATAATAATAATGATAAGATTCTTATTTCCAAACGTTTCCAGATGCACGCGCCATTTTGGGCCTTAGGCACAAAATTTCCTCCATCATGGAGAAACCCACCTTGGATTTTAAAAAATGCACCAAGTGTGGCAGTACCATCTCCGTCACCGACACCCACGAGTGGTGTCTTAAATGTTTAGATCATGACCACTCCATCTCCGACTGTATGGCTTGTGCCATGATGTCCAAGAGGGGTCGACAAAACCGAGCTTCCAAGCTCAGTGCCCTTTTTCCCTCCAATGCAGCTTCGGTGGCATCAACGTCTTTCAGGACTTCATCTTCCTCCCATGGATCTCAAGTAACTAAACATAAGTCCAGCCGGTCTTCAAAGGGTAGATCTCCTTCTAAGCATCGAGATGCCTCTGTCGTTGCCCTTGAGGGGTCTGTACCGGCAAAATTGCCCCAGCGGGAGGCTTCGGCTTCCAAAGCATTATCGGGGCTCCAGGATTTTCTCGAGGACTCCACCTTGGCAGAACTACTGGTGCCATGCTCTGGGGTACCGGCTTCTTCCGGTACCGATACCCAGGCATCGGCAGCGTCGATAGACCAGAGGTTCCAGGCTATTGAACGCAGTCTGGCGGCTCTCCTTGCGGCATCGATGCCCTCGGAACCGCGTCAGACAGTTCAACCGGTACTGGCACCGATGCCGGTACCAGTACCGATAGCATTGACATCAACATCGGTGTCGGCTTTGCCGGCACCCAGTCATGCGATGCCTTCCGGTACCGATTCCCCCCGGTACCGACTTCGGTCGGTACGGGTATCGGGCTCTTCAAGAGCATCCGGACAGAAGGTACTTCGAATCCTCGGAGGACTCTGAGGATTCTGACAGCTCTGTCGGTACCGGAATACTTCTCCCGGAGGAGCCTTCCTCTCCTAAATGTAGGATGTCTCCTCCAGAGGATATCTCCTTTCAGGACTTTATCAGGGAGGTGGCTCGTGGTTTGTCCATTACTGTGACTCCTGAAACCGAGCCCAGGGCTAAGGAGTTGGAGATTTTACAGTATCCCTAAGCTCCTAAGGAGGCAGCTACCTTGCCTATCCATGAGATTTTACATGATCTCATGTTGAGAATGTGGGCGACACCTCTCACCACCTCTCCTCACTCTCGCAGACTGGATACCATGTATTGAGTCCCTCCTTGTCCTGGATTCCAGAAGACTCAGCTTCCTCACTACTCTATTGTAGTGGAATCAGCTATGAGAAGGATCAGGAGTGCAAAGAGGCATGCCTCTAATCCTCCAGGACGTGAGTGTCGAACTTTGGATGCCTTTGGACGTCGTAATTTCCAGGTTTCCATGCTTTCTGCCAGGATCAGTTCCTATATTTTATATATGGGAATGTCCCTTAAAGAAGTCACAAGTGATTTAGAGGTTTTGAGCCCTCTTCTTCCTGAGGATAGAAGGCAGGATTTTCTCACACTGGTCAAACATGCCCAGGATGTTTCTTTTTTTTTTTTATACTTTCAATTTTTATTTCAAACACAACAGAAATATCATCACATACATAATCCACATTATAATAGTCCACTACAACAGAACACTTAGTACCCCACATGAGTTAGTTCCCACCAGCCCCCTATCCCCCTCCCACTCCCCCCCCCACTCCCCCCACCCCCCCTCCCCCTCCCCTCTCATCCCACCCCCAATACTCGATCCAGCCTGCCCCAAACCTCCCCAAACCGCTCCCCCCTTTGCTTTCTCATCGCCATGAGTTTTTCCATTAAAACAATAGCCCTCAACCGGGACACGAACCGGTCCAGACCCAGCATCTCTTTTTGCTTTCACACCCTAGCCACCTCCCCCCATGCTGCACAGAGACAAGCTAACACCACCTTACCCTCCCAGAGCTCCCGGCCCTCCCCACCCCAAGAAAGTAAACAAGTATTGGGCGCTAAGTCCACCTCCACCCCCACTTTCTCCTTTATCCACTCCACCACCTCCCTCCAGAACTCCTGAGCTTTAGTGCAACTCCACCAGATATGCCAGAAAGTCCCTACTTCCCCACACTCCTGCCAACACAGGGGGGGAGACCCCAGGGTATATTTTACTGAGTCTCTCTGGGGTATAGTACCACCTCATCAACACTTTATAACAGTTTTCTTTGATTCTACTCGCACTTGGCCCTCGCTTAATTTGATCCCATATTCTTTTCCACTCCGTTTCAGCCAGGGACCTCCCCAAATCCCTTTCCCACTCAACCATATACCTATGCTTCCCCACCACTTCCCTCTTAACCCCCTTATAAAGTCCAGAGATCAACCCTCTCATGCCCCACTTCCCATACCAGATAGCCTCCAGTCTTGAAACCTCACGACCCAACCCCTCCTTCCCCAGCTCCTTTAATAAAAAGGATTGCACCTGCACATATGCATATCTATCGCTCTCCCCCCGCGCAAATTCCCCTCTCACTTCCTCGAAGCTCTTTAACCCCCCTCCTCCAGCAATTGCAAACTACACACTAACCCCTTCTCCCTCCAGGTATCAAACCGACCCCCCTCCCACCCCGGTCGAAATGCCCTCCACCCCCTCCACGGGGTCATAACCGAAAACCCCGTACCCCTAGCGGCTATCTCCGGCGCTCTTGCCATATCCCAAATCTTCACTACGTGTCTCATCGCTGGTGTCCCCCCCCCCCCCTAGCACCCCCTCTCCCCCTTCGGGGCCCAGACCCAAGCGTCAAATCTCCCCCCACTAACTTGCAATCTCTCCAAACTTACCCATGGTTTCTCCTCTCTTCCCCCTCTCCATCCCAAAACATGCGTCAGTTGGGCTGCCCAATAGTACTCTTTCAGATTGGGAACCCCCAACACCCCCTCCTCCTTAGCCGCATACAGTACTTCTCGTGCAATCCTAGGGAGTCTCCTTCGCCAAATGTAACTAAACACCCGCCTCTGCAATGACCGCAGCATCCCTTCCTGCACCTCCACTGGTAGAGCTTGAAACATATACAGCAGGCGAGGGAGCACATTCATTTTTATCACCGCTATTCTGCCCACCCAGGAAGTCTCAAATCTTATCCATCCCTCCAGATCCTTACAGATGCGCCCTAGTAACCGCGGGTAGTTCGCCTGATATAAATCCTCATAGCGCTCAGTGAGCCTCACCCCCAAATACTCTATGGAGTGGTTAGCCCACTTCAGGGGATATAATTGCCTCAACCTCCCTTCACTCCCGTTACCCAGCTTCACTTTCATCACTTCTGTTTTATCAATATTCATTTTAAACCCCGACACTGCCCCATACCACTCCACTTCCCTCATCACCTCTGGTAAGGTCTCCATGGGTGAACTCAAATACAGGAGGATATCATCTGCGTATAAAGAAATTTTATGGTTTTGGCTACATCTAACCAAGCCAATTATCTTTTCATTCCTCCGGATACATTCCGCTAAGGGTTCTACCACAAGCGCAAAAAGCAGCAGTGAGAGCGGGCACCCCTGCCTAGTCCCACGCCCCAACTCAAAATCTCTCGTGTACCTCCCATTAATTTTGATTCGAGCTCTAGGGCCATTATACAAGCCCTGTGCCCACCTCAAAAAATTGGCCCTACACCCCACCTTCTCCAACACTTGCATCAGGAGACCCCATTGAACCCTATCAAAGGCCTTCTCTGCATCTATGGACATCACTATGAAGTCCTCTTGGCCCTTTCCCGCCTCGCACAGTACCGCAATCGCTCTCTTAACGTTGTCGCCCGCCTGCCGCCCCATAATAAAGCCCGACTGATCTGGCTGGATTATGCCTGGTAACCACCTCGCTAACCGCATTGCCAAAATCTTAGCCAAAATTTTGACATCAATGTTAAGGAGGGAAATAGGCCTATAGGAGCCACAACTCATGGGGTCTTTTCCCAGTTTCAGCAAGACCGTTATCCCTGCCGTCAACGTCTCTTGTGATAACTCCCCCCCCCCCCGTGCTCCAGATCCCCATTAAACACTCTCCCTAAAAGCTCCCCTATCTCCTCTATAAATACCCTATAAAACAAACCCGACAACCCATCTAACCCTGGGGCCTTCCCCCCTGCTAACCCCTTAACCACCCTCCCAATTTTGTCACTCGAGATGGTAGCCTCCAAATCTATGTGAGCTTCCTCTGGTAGGCCTCCTAACTCCACCCCATCCAGATATCCCCTAATCTCCTCCTTCCCGACCCCCTCCATCCCTTGGTATAACTTTTTATAGAAGTCCTGAAACTGCTCCCTAATCTCCTCCTCTCCTCGACACGTTACCCCTTCCCTCCCCCTCATCTGATATATCAAAGCCGCCCCCTTTTGTTGCTTTAGTCTGCGGGCCAAAAGGCTCCCCGCCTTATCCCCATGTTCATAAACAACTTGCCTAGCTCTCCGTAGTGCAAATTCCACCTGCGCCATTTGCACCGCCCTGAGCTCTGCTCTTACTCTCTCCATCCCCTCTCTATCCCGCTTTCCCCCAATGCCCGATATTTCTCCTCCGCAGCTTGCAGCGTTTTCCCCAACTCCTCCTCTCTCCCTTCTTGCCCAGGATGTTTCTAAGTTTGTTAACCGTGCAGCTTTTGACTGTTTTGCGTGCATAAGCAGAACCTCTGCCATTGCCATAGGTGCACGTAGAATTGCCTGGCTCCAGGCATCCGATTTGGAGCTCTGGGTGCAGGACAAACTGGGCAATATCCCTTGTACAGGTGAGAATCTATTTGGCAAAAATTGGCAAGAAAAAGCCAATGAATTAGATGCTGACAACTCCACTTTGGATAGGTTATCCAAAGCCACTGCTGATCCTGCGAGAAAAAAGTCTTTCAAGAAGCCTTTCTTCTCAAAAAAGAAGAGGTTTTATCCCTCTTATTCCCAGCAGGGACGTTCTACAGGTCAGCCTACCCGGAAAGGTCAGCAATCACCTAAACAAAGGAAAGCAAAGACTGCTAAGCCTCAACCGTCTCAGCAGTCTCAACCTCCACAAGGCCTTTGACTTTCATCTAGAGAACTTAGCCTTCCTGGCCCTCAATGGACCAGAGCCTTCCATCATTCCAGGAAGGTTATGCCACTTTGCCCCCAGGTGGGAGCAGATAACAGCAGAGCATTGGACACTCTCCATTATAAGAGAGGGGTACAAGCTGCACTTTCTGTGCATGCCCCCTTCCACAGTGGTAAGACAGTTCAATTCTCAGACCTCTCTCATCAATCTGTTAGATCAAGAGATCACTATGCTTCTTGCCCAAGGGGCAATAGAAGAAGTACCCATTCATCAACAGGGTACAGGGTTTTACTCCCCCTATTTCCTTATGCCAAAGAAAACAGGTGGATAGAGACCTATTTTGGACCTCAGAGAATTGAACAAATTCCTGTTCAAAGAGAAATTCAAGATGATTTCTTTAGGAACTCTGCTGCCATACCTTCAGAGTCAGGATTGGCTTTGTTCTCTAGATCTCAAGGATGCGTACACTCATGTTCTCATCCACCCAACTCACGGAAAGTTCCTTCGGTTTCTTTTTCAAGGAAAGCACTACCAATACAGGGTGCTTCCTTTTGGTCTGGCCTCAGCACCAAGAGTGTTCACAAAATGAATGGCTGTGGTAGCAGCATTTCTCCGCACTCTAGGGATATTCGTCTTCCCCTACTTAGACGACTGGCTCATTCGAGCCCCATCAGAGTCAGAGGCCAGGATTTCTCTATCTTGCACAATGCGTATCCTCCAGTATTTGGGTCTGGTCATAAACATCCGAAAATCCAGTCTAACTCCCACTCAGTCTCTAGAGTTCATAGGAGCTTTGCTGGATACCAGAAAAGCAAGGGCCTATCTTCCTCAGACCCATTGCCTTCGCATGGTGCAGTTAGCTTCTCAAGCAGTGCTAAAGCCTCATCTCACTGCCCGAGAAATGTTACAACTACTAGGCCACATGGCATCTACAGTGCATGTGGTTCCTTATGCTCACCTCCATATGAGAGCAGCCCAGTGGACTTTATCCACTCAATGGACCCAGGCATCAGGGTGCCTGGCAGACAAAATAGCAAACACAAATCGCCTTATTTTGTCTCTCCAATGGTGGCAGTCCACTCAGAACCTGTTACTGGGATCCCCATTTCAACAACCTTTACCCTAGGCAACTCTCACAACAGATGCTTCACCAATGGGTTGGGGAGCTCATCTCCAAGACCTCTCCACCCAAGGCACTTGGACTCCACAGGAGACCCATCTACATATCAACCTCTTAGAACTCAGAGCAATCTTCCTTGCTCTTTGAGTGTTCCACACCCTGCTCAGCTACAAGACAGTCCTCATTCATACGGACAATCAAGTAGCCATGTTCTACATGAACAAGCAAGGGGGAACAGGCTCTCTGTTGCTTTGCAACAAAGCTTTGTGACTATGGGCCCTCGCCAGAGAGCATCAGATTCATCTCCTGGCAGTGTATCTTCCAGGCATACAAAACTCTTGGGCAGACAGACTCAGTCGAGTTCTGCTTCCACACGAATGGTCTCTACATGCAGACCAGGTGGCCAAGATTTTTCAAATTTGGGGAACCCCGGACATAGACCTCTTTGCAAGTCCGTTGAATGCCAGACTTCCCCGGTTCTGTTCCAGAATTCCAGCTCAGGGCTCTCAGGCCAGGGATGCTTTCCTCCTTCACTGGGGTCAAGACTTCCTTTATGCCTTTCCACCCATTCCCCTAATTCCCCAAACCCTGTTCAAGCTTCAGAGAGACAGAGGCCGTATGATTCTCATAGCTCCACATTGGCCACGGCAAATGTGGTACCCTCTGCTTCTACATCTCTCTCAAGCTCCCTCTCTGGAGTTAGGGTCTGCTCCAGATCTCCTGTCTCAGGAGGACGGAATGTTATGGCATCCCAATCCCCAGTCTCTGCACCTCAGGGCTTGGTTGCTGAAGGCCTAGATCTCCATGAGCTTAACCTCCCTCAGCAAGTAAAGGATATCCTTTATGCTTCCAGGAAGCCTTCCACAAGACACTCTTATGCTTTCAAGTGGAAAAGGTTTACCATATGGTGTTCGCAGAAGGGTCTTAACCCCCTTGCGATACCTCTGGAATCATTACTGGAGTATCTCCTTCATTTATCCAATGCAGGACTTAAAACTAACTCAGTAAGAGCCCATTTGAGTGCTGTTGCAGCTTCTTTCAAGCCTCTAAATGGACAACCTATTTCCTCCCATCCTCTTATAGCATTTATGAGAGGCCTTCTTCTAACCAAGCCTCCCATTAGGCCACCACCGGTGGCATGGGACTTAAAACTGGTTCTTGGTCAGCTTATGAAGCCACCTTTCGAATCCTTAGCTACTACCTCATTGAAATTCCTTTCTTGGAAGGTTATCTTTATCATTGCAATCACATCAGCATGCCGCATCAGTGAGCTGCAGGCACTAGTAGCTGATCCACCTTATACAAGGTTCCATCATAACAAGGTAGTCCTTAGGACTCATCCACAATTTATGCCAAAGGTGGTCTCGCCTTTTCACCTAAACCAAGCGGTCTACCTGCCTGTGTTTTTTCCAAGGCCTCATGCATCTAATGCAGAAAGGAATCTTCATACTTTGGACTGTAAAAGAGCTTTAGCCTTTTACTTGCAAAGAACACAGCAACATAGAAAGTCCTCTCAACTCTTTGTTGCTTTTGATCCTTCTCATTTGGGACTTCCAGTCTCCAAGAGAACACTGTCCAACTGGATTGCTCAGTGTATTTCCTTTGCCTATCAGAGTAAGAACCTTCCTCTGGAGGGCCATGTCACAGCTCACAATGTGAGAGCCATGGCAGCTTCAATGGCTCATCTGCACTCTGTGTCTATCGACCACATCTGTCGAGCAGCCACTTGTGCCTCGGTTCATACCTTCACAGCCCATTACTGCTTGGACAAGGACTCCCGCCGGGATGCCTTGTTTGGTCAGGCTGTTCTTCAACACCTGTTCCATACCTAATCAACTCCTACCCACCATCCCTGGTTGGATGCCATCCATGGGGGAAAGTGGAGCCCTTTCACAGGGACACACAACTTTTGGGGTCTCTCCCTGGCATCTAAAGCTAGGGAGTCCCCATATGTGAAGACTGCATTCCTGCTTGTTCCTGGAGATAGCATAGTTACTCACCTGTAACAGGTGATCTCCGGGAACAGCAGGAATTTAGTCCTCACAACCCACCCACCTCCCCTAGGAGTTGTATCTCTCTATCTATCTCTTTCCCTTTCCCTCTCTCTCTCTTTGTCTCGGCTTTAAACTCAACTGGAGAGAGGCAGTTGGGAAAGGCGGGAAGGCAGCACGCAGGCGCTGTGGGATGCTCCCAAAATCTTTCTAATTGGACATTGGGGAGCGTTCCCACGCAGGCTCCGACGGTACCGATGATACCCATATGTGAAGACTAAATTCCTGCTGTTCCCGGAGATCACCTGTTACAGGTGAGTAACTATGCTTAATCTGATGACATAAGCAATCGATCTATGTTTACCCTTCCTCTCCATTCATTAATTTGTAGACCTCTATCTTATCTCCCCTCAGCGGTCTCTTTTTCAGGTTGAAGAGCCCCCTAACCTTTTCAGCCTTTCTTCATAGGAGTATCCTTCCATCCCCTTTAACATTTTGGTGTCTCTTCTCTGTACCTTTTCTAATAACGCTATATCCTTTTTAAGATACGGCGACCAGAATTGCACACAATATTCAAGGTGCAGTCGCACCATGGAACGTTACAAAGGCATTATAATATCCTTCATTTTATTTTCCATTTCCTTATGATACCTAGCATTCCATTTGCTCTCTTGGCCGCCGCTGCACACTGGGCGGAGGGTTTTAACATGTTATCCACGATGATGCCTAAATCCTTTTCCTGGGTGGTGGTTCCCAATGTAGAACCCTGCATCGTGTAACCATAGTTTGGGTTGTTCTTTCCTAGGTGCATAACTTTGCTCTTGTCCACATTAAATTTCATCTGCCATTTGGATTCCCAGTCTTCCAGTTTATCAAGATCCTCTTGCAATTTTCCACAATCCTCTTGGGTTTTAACAACTTTAAATAGTTTTGTGTCATCTGCACCTCACTTGTTATTCCCTTTTCCAGGTCATTTATGAAAATGTCAAAAAGCAGCGGACCCAGCACAGATCCCTGCGGTACTCCACTATTCACCTTTTTCCATTGGGAAAATTGGCCATTTAGCCCTACCCTCTGGTTTCTATCTTTTAACCAGTTCCTGATCCACAATAGTACACTGCCTCCTATCCCATGACTTTTTAGTTTTGCCAAAAGTCTCTGATGAGGGACCTTGTCAAATGCTTTCTGAAAGTCCAGATACACTATATCAACCGACTCACCTTTGTCTACCTGTTTATTCACACCTTCAAAAAACATAACAGATTAGTAAGACAAGATCTTCCTTGTCTAAAGCCATGTTGGCTGTCTCCCATTAAGCCATGAATATCTACATGTTGAGTAATTTTGTTCTTTTTAATGGTTTCTACCATTTTGCCCAGTACTGCTGTCAGGCTCACTGGTCTGTAGCTTCCCGGATCAACCCTGGAACCCTTTTTAAAAATGACATTATATTGGCCATTCGCCAATCTTCAGGTATTACAGATGATTTTAATGATAGTTCACAGATTACTAATAGTAGGTCTGCAGTTTATTTATTTATTTGACATTTTTTCTATACCGCTATTATAATCAGCGCGGTGTACATCGAACAAAACATACTGCAATGCATACAGGCAACATTGAGTTTACAATGAACAGGGAATATAACACATGGGAAAACCGGGGGAACTATGTACAAGTTAACTTGATACTATATACAATATTCTAAACTCGTTTGGATATTGCAAGAGATTTTGTGTGGATGGTGTAGGTAAAAGGTTATCAGGTGGGCTAATGTATAGGCTAGCCATTTTCTGGTTGTGTTAAGGTGTTAAGGCGTCTGGGGTATGTGGGAAGCTTGCCAGATGTGTGAGTGTCTGGGATGACTTCTGGGTAACATTTTGTGAACAGATGGTGTTTCAAAGCTTTTCGGAATAGGATTAGGCTTTTGATACCACGGATCTCATGGGGAAGTGCATTCCAGTTTAAAGGAGCGAATAATGAGAAGGCTCTGTTTGAGGTAGCCTTAGTGCACGATGTCATCATCCTAGGAACTATTAAGGTGTTCATTGCAGTAGGCCTCCTGTTTCTATTTTCGGGGGTGCTGTGAATTAGCTTGCTGATTGGTGTAGGTGGGTAGTTATTCAAGGCTTTGAAAGTAAGGACTAATGACTTATAATGGAGTCTGGCATGTAAAGGTAGCCAATGCAGATCTTTCATGATAGGCGTTATGTGGTCGTATCTTGATTACCCAGAGAGGACTCTTGCAGCTGCATTCATAGCCAGACGAAGTGGATTTAAAGTTGATTGAGAGATACCGTGGAGGATGATATTCGCAAAATCCAGGTGTGGGAGGACTAATGCCTGGAAGGTTGTTCGGTAGTCAGTATAATCCAGTAGGGGGCGAAGGTGGCGTAGTGTTCTGATCTTATGATATATAGTCTTTGTCACATTCCTCACATGTGTTGTCATATCCAGGTGCTGGTCCAATGTGATGCCGAGATATCGGATTGTGGGTTTGGACTTCAATTCTACATTGTTGACCAGTAGCGATGGAGGAGGTATGAACTTCCGGTTCCTCGTAACAAAAAGAACATCAGTTTTGCTATAATTGATTCGTAGGTTTTGTGTCAGCAGCCATTCCGCTACTGCTCCGAAGCAATTGATTATTGGGGAGAACACTGGTTGGTCAATTCTGAACGGCATATAGAGGAGGACGTCATCTGCGTACGCCAGGCAATGTACGTTGAAAGATCGGATCAAATCACATATCGGCTGTATATAGATGTTAAACATCAGTGCAGATAAGGATGATCCTTGAGTTACCCCTTGGGACTGCAGGAAAGGTTCTGAGGATGCCTGGCCAGTTTTGACTTGTTGCCACCTATTGGATAGGTAGGATTTACACCATTCTAGTGCTGTGCTTCGAATCCCCTTTTCTTTCAGGCGTTGCAGAAGTATATCATAATTCACAGAGTCAAAGGCGGCGGAGATGTCCAGGAAGATGAGGACAAATCCTTGTTGGATGCTGTTTATTCCAGTGACCAGATCATTGAATAGGGTGGTAAGTATTGTGTCGACTCCATGTGCTTCCCTGAAGCCATGTTGAGATGGGTCTAGTGGTGCTTCCGTGTCGATATGATGCTGGATTTGTTGTTGAGCCGCTTTTTCGATGATTTTTGCGAGCTGGGGGATGTTCGAGATTGGCCTAAATGAATCAACTTTGGATGGGTCAAGTCTACTGTTTTTCAGTAGGGGCTTGATAGAGGTGTGTTTCAGACTCTGTGGGAACGAGCCTGTTAGGAAGGACTGGTTCAGTATCTTGCACAAGATTTGGCTTAGATCATGTCGCAGATCTTTGATCCAGCTGGCTGGGCAGGGGTCGTTAGGTGCTGTGCTAGGATTGATAGAAGCAATAATGTTCTCAATCTCACTAGTTGATACCATATTGAAATTGCATAATGGTATTGTTTGGGATGCCTTAGGTGATACATAGGAGTTACTGATATTTATGTTTGAGTTGGTCTTAATCATTTTTGACTGCAAGTAGTTTGCGTAGTCCTGTGGCTGAGGCATTGCAGGTTGGGCTGAAACCGGCTCTCCTGTTATGGATTTTACTAACCTGAACAATGCATGTGGTTTATTGATGGAGCGTTTCAATAAGTCTGTGTGGTAGAGTTTCCTACTCTGTGTTATCTTCCCACGGTGGGTAATTAAGTGTGAGTTGTACGCAGCAAGGGCCTCTGGTGAGCGGGTTCGTCACCACTGTCTCTCAAGTTTACGTAGGTGGTGGAGAGATGTACGAAGGTCTGTAGAGAACCATGGCGCATGTTCCCGTTTTCTTATTTTCTTTTCAGTGTGTAATGGACATGAGGCGGCTCTGAGGTTCTCGTCCCATTTGGATATAAGGTCGTCTAAGTTGAGGGAAGAGTTGGTCATAAGTGGTCAAAGGTTTTCTAGGACAGCGTCCCGGTTGAGTGGTTGGAAGCGGGCTGTGGGGGTTCCAGGTGTGTTAGATGGCATTTGGCTCTTGTGGGAAGTATTAGTGGGTATATTGAATCGGAGAAGATTGTGATCTGACCATGGTACTGGTGTAACGGACAGTGCAAGGGCTTGGTTTGTTGAGGTGTTGAAATGAGGTGCGAAAATGAGGTCTAGTTTACCTCCCTTAGTGTGAGTGGGTGATTCGACATATTGTTTCATATTTCAGTTCTTTCAACACCCTCAGATGTATACCATCCAGTCCAGGTGATTTGCTAATCTTTTTAGTTTATCAAATAGTAATACATCTTCACAATTTATCAATATTTCTTTCAATTCTTCCGATGCATCACCTTTAAATACCATTTCAGTCATGGGTAACTTCCTACATCTTCTTCAGTAAAGACCAAAGCAAAGAATTCATTCAGCCTCCTCTATGGCCTTGTCCCCTCTTAGTGCCCCTTTTACCCTTCTATCATCTAATGGTCCAACTGACACTTTTACAGGATTTTTGCTACGAATGTATTTGAAAAATGTTTTATTATGCATTTTTGCTTCCAAGGCAAGCTTTTTTTCAAATTCTCTTTTTGCCTGCCTTATCAGTGCTTTGCATCTAACTTGCCAATTTATGTTGTTTCATATTTTCATCATTTGGCTCCTTTTTCTATTTCCTGAAAGATGCTTTTTTGGCTACAACAGACTTTCTGACCTAAACCATGCTGGCAGGTTTTTGGACTTCTTCCCACTTTTCTTAAAACGTGGAATACAGTTGATCTGGGCTTCCAAGATAGTACTTTGAAACACCCATGCTTGATGTAAATATTTGCAGCTGCTCCTTTTATTTTTTTCTGAACTATTTTCCTCATTTTATTGTAATCTCCCTTTTGAAAGTTAAAAGATAGTAGTGTATATTTCCTTGCTGTCCATCATCCATTTATTAAAGGAAATGCGATCATCCCATGATCACGATTGCCAAGTGGCCCCAACACCCTTATCTTTTGCAATGGATCTTGTGTTCCACTAAGGAATAGGTCCAAAATGGCTTCTATTATCAGTTCACGAACCAGCTGCTCCAAGAAGCAGTTATTTATTTTATCTAGAAACTTGATCTCCCTAGCATGTCCTGCTATGACACTGACCTTGTCGATACCGGGGTAATTGAAATCGCCCATTATTATTACCATGTTGTAACTTTTGCTAGCTTCCCTGATTTCTTTGAGTATTTCATCATCCTTTTATCTGTTCTGGCCAGTTGGTCGATAGTACATCCCCACTGCCATCACCTTCCCCTTTTTACATGGAATTTCACTCATTAGAGATTCTACAGTGTATTTTGTTTCCTGCAAAACTTTAATCCTGTATGATTCAATGCTCTCTCTAAGATAGAGTGCAACCCCTCCACCGATTTGATCTACTCTGTCATTGCAATGTAATTTGTACCCAGGTATCACAGTGTCCCACTGATTGTCCTCCTTCCACCAGGTCTCTGAGATGCCAATCATATCTAACCTCTCATTTAGTGCTATATATTCTAATTCTCCCATCTTATTTTTTAGACTTCTAGCATTTCCATACAAGCATTTTAGAGATTGTATTTTATTCATATTAATCTGGTTATCCGTAGACAGGGGTAATTTGGAATCTTTAAACTCTGTCTGCTCTGTAATTCTGTCTTTATTGGAATCTTTCTGTTGATATCTTTATCTTATGCCCTAACCTCAGTCTTTTGCTAGTATCCTTCAAGGATACATCATTCCGAACCATGTCCTCTTGGGCGACTGTCGGCTTTCTCCTATTATCTAGTTTAAAAGCTGCTCCATCTCCTTTTTAAAGGTTAATGCCAGCAGCCTGGTTCCATCCCAGTTAAGATGCAGCCCATCCCTTCAGAAAAGCCCCTCCGTTCCCCAGAATGTTGCCCAGTTCCTAACAAATCCAAAACCCTCTTCGTTGCCCCATCGTCTCATCTATGCATTGAGACTCTGGAGATCTGCCTGCTTTTTGAGTCCTGCACGTGGAACGGGAAGCATTTCCGAGAATGCTACCCTGGAAGTTCTCGATTTCAACTTCCTACCTAAAAGCCTAAGTTTGGCCTCCAGAACCTCCCTCCCACACTTTCCTATCTCATTGGTACCAATATGTACAAAGATAGCAGACTCCTCCCCAGCAATATCTGAAACCTTATCTAGGTGGCATGTGAGGCCCGCTACCTTTGCGCCAGGCAGGCATGTTACCAGGTTATCCTCATGTCCACCAGCCACCCAGCTTTCTACATGCCTAATGATCAATTCACCATCTATAATGGCTGTCCTAACCCTTTCCTCACAGGCAGATGGCCCTGGAGAAATCTCCTTGGTGCGAGAGGGTTTTACATCACCTGGAGGACAGGTTCTAGCTACAGGATCACTTCTGCCACATCAGGGTGATGCTCTCCTGTCACGCGACCTCTCTCCTCCATGGCAACAGAAAGGCTTCCAGGGAGGTGGGACTTCAGCACTATGTCCCTGAAGGTCTCGTCCATATACCTCTCTGTCTTCCTTATGTTCTCCAAGTCTGCTACACTAACCTCCAGAGATCAGACTCGTTCCCTGAGAGCAAAGAGCTTATGTAAGACATACGTAAGACACCCCCCCCCCCCCCCGCCAACTGGGAGAAAATCATACATGTGACACTCAGTGCAAAAGACTGGAAAGCCCTATCTCGCTGCTGGACTGCTGTCTGCATCTTAGTTTTAAGGTTTTATTTAGGTATTTAAGTTTTTACTTATTTAAGTTTGCTAGAGATACTTATACTAATACAACTCTACTTAATGAGGGTCATTCCGAGGCACAAATAGCGGGGATGGACATCCCAATGGTTGTTCGGGGAAGTTAGTTGGGGCAGGGAATAGGCAGCCTGGGGGCAGAGAGTGGGCGAGGCAGTGGGTGGTTGCCAGCCTTGGACATACAGGGCCGATTCTAATGTTGGCCCTGTACGTCCAGGGCCGGTGAATTGGCTGGGGAAGTTATTTCCACCCCCAGAGTGGAATAACCTCCCTGGACGTTTTTTGGTTTTGTTTTTTTTTGCTTTGAGGCACAAAAGGGGCTGGAGGCAAAGTTAATCTCCTGCAGCCCGACCCTGGCTTTAGGAGGCCGGATCGGCGGTCGGGCTGCGGGGAATTAACTTTGTGGGGCATCGGCCAGCATCGCGGCTTTTAAATGGAGCCGCAGTGCCATGGCAACAGGACGCCATGGCGCCGCAGCTTCATTTAAAAGCCCTACGTGCAGGCTGGGACTGAATCGCAGTCCCGGCCTGCACGTACAGTGCTGTTTGCCATTCTGATTCCGCAGGGCTAGGTCAGCCTGGACGTACAAAGGAGATCTGCGTCTTGAATGGCATCAGCCCAATACGTTTAATGGACTTTGTTCACCTGAAGATTAACACCTATTTAAGACAACTGAAAGGCCTGTTTGTAAAGGTTACTAGAAACAAGTTTATTTCTTTCTACTTAGAGACTATTTATTCTAGTTGCATGCTAAGCTATACTCTGATGTGATTTAAATGAAAAGCTCTCTGGTGGTACTCAGACCTGACTGACTCTACAAAAACACTGAATTCTAAAATACACAGATATATCAGCTTTAACCCAAAGAATTCCCCTTTTCCCCAAAATTTAGAGTACATTCCAGAAGTGCGGATCTTTTTCTAGCTGTAGCAGTCCCTTTTGGTAGTTCTTCAGCACTGTTTCTATTTCTCTGTTGATTTGAGTGCTTAGCAGCCATATTATTGCTGTCTTGGTATGGATAGTGAGGCATGGATAATGACTCCTTCTTTCCCCTACCCCTTAGTTGCTCAATCCTGGAACTACGAGGACACCCCTCTCCCCTTCTGATAACAAGTACCATATTTTTCTCATGCAGATGTGGAACAATCTATCTCCAGGAACAAGCAGGAATGTAGTCTTCACATATGGGGTAACGTCGGCACTGACGGAGCCCGCGTGGGAATGCTCCCCAGCGTCCTATAGGAAAGCTTTTGGGAGCATCCCACTGCGCCTGCGCTGCTGCCTTCCCACCTTTCCAACTCTTCCTCTTCAGTTTTTCATTTTCCGTGGAGCCGACAGGCAGCAAAGCCTGTCACCGCAGAAAAGTTTCTTTTTTGTGGTCGCGTCTGCCTTCCCATCGATGCCTACACCGGCACCACCGGTGTCTTCATTATTTTCTTTCTTAAAAAAAAACCTTTTTACCTGAGGGTCTGTCTCTTCTTGGTGCTTCTCGGCACCATTTTGGGCACTAGGCCCTCTTTTTCTCTAAAATGGAGAAACCAACTAGTGGTTTCAAAAAATGTTCAAAATGTAGTAGTATCATTTCTGCTACCCACACCCATGATTGGTGTCTTAAATGTTTGGGTGCTGACCATTTGCCATCGGAGTGTCTCCTTTGCAGAAAGATGACTAAGAGGGGCCTGCAGAATAGAGCTGCGAAACTCGGCATCCTCTTTGCCTCAGATGCAATGTCCGTTGCATTGACGTCGTCCAGGGCTTCATCTTCCTCCCATGGATCTCAGGTAACCAAACCAGGTCTTCCAAGACCGGCCGGTCCTCGAAGGGTAGATCTCCTTCTAAGCATCGAGATGCTGTTAGTGTTGCCCTCTAGGAGAATACACCGGCCAAACAACCCCGGCAGGAGGTCCTTGCCTCCAAAGCATTAACGGAGTCCCTGGATGTTCCCGAGGCTTCCACCTCTGGAGAACTCTTGGTGCCATGTTCTGGGGTCATGGCCTGCTCTGCCGGTACTGACACCCAGACATCGACGGGCTCTATGTATCAACATATCCTAGCCATTGAGTGCAGTCTTGCAGCTTTGTTAGCAGCCTTAGTACCGCTAAAGCTGCTGCAATCGGTTCCGCAGCCATCAGTACCAATAATGGTACCGGATACAGCTGTAGCCACTGGTGCGCCACTCTCCATGCTTCCACCCATGCCGGCCCTTGAATCGGTGTCCAGCATGGAGGGTCCGATATCGAGGCATTCCAATGCCGACTTCGATTGGTACCGGCGACAGGCAATACGAGCGCACCCGGCCCGTAGATACTTTGAGTCCTCCGATTCAGATGATTCCAATGACTCTGCCGGTACCGGAGTGAGTCTTCTGGAGGATCCCTCTCCTTAGCCACAATGTCGGAAGTTTCCCCCGGAAGATATGTCTTTTCAAGACTTTATACGAGATATAGCTCGGGGCCTCTCGATCACCCTGACCCCTGAGAAGGAATCAAGAGCTGAAGAACTAGAAATTCTTCAGTATCCGGCAGCCCCAAAAGAGGCTGCAACCCTTCCCATACACTGGATTTTGCATGACCTTATGCTTAGGATGTGGGAAACACCTTTAACGGTGTCTCCACATTCTCGGAGACTCAATACAATGTACCGGGTACCGTAGTGTCCCGGGTTCCAAAAAACGCAATTACCACACCATTCTATGGTGGTGGAATCGGCAATGTGCCGAATCAAAAGTGGTAAGACGCATTCTTCTAATCCTCGGGGCCGTGAGGCGAGGACTCTCGATGCTTTTGGTCGTTGATGTTTTCAGGCCTGTATGTTGTCAGCCAGAATAAGTTCATACATACTCTACAATGGGTATGCTTCTTTGAGAGGTTGCAAAAGATTGGAACTCATGGTTCCTCTTCTTCCCGATGACAAGAGGACCGATTTCTTCATTCTTGTTAAGCATGCCTAAAATGTTTCAAAGTTTATGAACAGGGCAACCTTTGATTGTTTTACATAAGAACATAAGATATGCCATACTGGGTCAGACCAAGGTCCATCAAGCCCAGTATTCTGTTTCCAACAGTGGCCAATCTAGGTCATAGGTACTGTCACACTGTGGCATAAAAATTATTATTATTAGATAGGAGAGTCCCTTTTAAAGAACCAAGGAAACTTGGTCTAGTGGTTTTAAACTCCAATCCTTTAAAGCAACAATGAAAACAGAGTGGTAGGAATGAAAAAGGCTTTTATTCCCTTTTACGCATGGGTTCATAAATTGATCACAACTGAAAATAATGTCCTTAACTTAAGGCACAAAAGAAAATGCAAGGTTTAAGGAAAACTGTTAACTTCACAGTAGCAGCGGGGCACAAACATAGCTTCCAGTTTAAAGCAAATTTGTACAATTCTTCTGCTTAGCACATAATAGACATTCTGCAGCTACCACAAGCAGTTCATACGTCCTCCAAAGACTCTGTGCTATGGGAAATGCAGAGAGAGCAATCCATCTCCTCTGGGTCTGGCAACGGTTCCACCAGTTCCACTTGCATCGGCTCAGGAAATGGTATGTCTAATTCTGTGTTAACAATCTCTGGAATATTATATTCTGGAGCTTTGTATATTTCCCTTAATACTTTCCAGTGCCTCGGGCCTAGCCTGGAGCGCTGGCCACGTGTCCCCTTAGTATTAACTGGGCTTTCTCTTCTTAGAGATTCCACACTTCCTTCATAAGAACTTTTACAGGGCAAAGGTTTCTTTGTAGGAATATAATTCTCATACCTTTTATTGCAGCAGCACGATGAGGAAAGGTTTTCTCCTTGGGCTTGCTTCCTCCCTTCAGAAGTTTGGTTCCTCTCTCACCCGTGGGAACAGCTCTTCTGGTAAATGCCTGCTCTTGCAACAGCCCAAATCCTGGCTTCCTTGCTCAGCCTGGCTTTTCCTTCCCGGCTGATTCCTACTTGCTTCTTGCTTGCAATCAGTATAAGTCTTTCTCCTCTGCCCCGGTCCTCGCTCTTTTTCGTTCTGTTCCTCTTTAGCTTGAGGCAGTTCTTCCTTATAAAGGACTCCTCTCTTTGAGGCTTGTGAAATGTTTGTCATGTGCTCCTGACCAGCTGGGCGTGGCCCTTCAGTCTCTCTGACTGCACTCCTGCTCCCTCTAGCTGGTCCCTGTGAATATTGCACTCTGTGCACATCTTTTCCTTGCTGACAAACAGCTTCTTGTCTTCTATCCTGGCTTTCATCAGCCCTCGCTGCATGACAGTACCTAGAGGTTTCCCCAAGGGACACAGGTTCCACAATGCTTGTATTGGTTCAAGCATTGATATCCTAGGTCCCTTCTTAATAATGGTTTATGGACCTTTCCTCCAGGAACTTGTCCAAACCTTTTTTTAAAACCAGCTACACTAACAGCCTTTACTACATCCTCCGGTAACAAATTCCAGAGTTTGATTACACGTTGAGTGAAAAAATATTTTCTTTTATTAGTCTTAAATAGTTTACCCTGTAGCTTCATTGCATGTCCCCTAGTCTTTCTATATTCTGATAAGGTAAACAATCGATCTACGTTTACCCGTTCCACTCCGTTCATTAATTTATAGACTTCTATCATATCTCCCCTCAACCGTCTCTTTTCCAGGTTAAAGAGCCCTAACCTTTTTAGCCTTTCTTCATAGGAGGATCCTTCCATCCTCTTTACCATTCTGGTGGCTCTTCTCTGAACCTTTTCTAAAATCGCTATATCCTTTTTAAGATACGGCGACCAGAATTGCACACAATATTCAAGGTGCGGTCTCACCATGGAACGATATAGAGGCATTATAATACCTTTTGTTTTATTTTCCATTCCTTTCCTTATCATACCTAGCATTCTATTTGCTCTCTTGGCCGCCGCTGCACACTGGGCCGAGGGTTTTAACATGGTATCCACAATGACGCCTAAATCTTTTTCCTGGTTGGTGGTTCCTAATGTGGAACCTTGCATCGTGTAACCATAGTTTGGGTTGTTCTTCCCTAGGTGCATAACCTTGCACTTGTCCACATTAAATTTCATCTGCCATTTTGATGCCCAGTCTTCCAATTTATCAAGATCCTCTTGCAATTTTCCACAATCCTCTTGGGTTTTAACAACTTTAAATAGTTTTGTGTCATCTGCAAATTTGATAACCTCACTCGTTATTCCACTTTCCAGGTCATTTATGAATATGTCAAAAAGCAGCGGACCCAGCACAGATCCCTGGGGTACACCACTATTCACCTTTCTCCATTGGGAAAATTGGCCATTTAGCCCTACCCTCTGCTTTCTATCTTTTAACCAGTTCCTGATCCACAATAGTACACTGCCTCCTATCCCATGACTCTTTAGTTTTGCCAAAAGTCTCTGATGAGGGACCCTGTCAAAGGCTTTCTGAAAGTCCAGATACACAATATCAACCGACTCACCTTTGTCCACCTGATTATTCACTCCTTCAAAAAAACATAACAGATTAGTAAGACAAGATCTTCCTTGTCTAAAGCCATGTTGGCTGTCTCCCATTAGGTCATGACTATCTACATGCTGAGTAATTTTATTCTTTATGATGGTTTCTACCATTTTTCTCGGTACTGACGTCAGGCTCACTGGTCTGTAGTTTCCCAGATCACCCCTGGAACCCTTTTTAAAAATTGGTGTTACATTGGCGATCCTCCAATCTTCAGGTATTAGAGATGATTTTAATGATAGTTCACAGATTACTAATAGCAGGTCTGCAATCTCATATTTCAGTTCTTTCAACACCCTTGGATGTATACCATCCGGCCCAGGTGATGTGCTACTCTTCAGTTTATCTAATAGTTGTAATACATCTTCCCGATGTATCGATATTTCCTTCAATTCTTCCGCACCTTTAAATACCACTTCAGTCATGGGTAACATCCCTACATCTTCCTCAGTAAAGACTGAAGCAAAGAATTCATTCAGTCTCTCCACTATCGCCTTGTCGCCTCTTAGTGCTCCTTTAACCCCTTTATCATCTAATGGACCAACTGACTCTCACAGGTCTTTACTTCGCGTTTTTGCTTCCGCAGCAAGCTTCTTCTCAAATTCTCCCTCTGCCTGCCTTATCAATGCCTTGCATTTGACTTGCCAGTGCTTGTGCTGTTTCCAGGTTTCGTCATTTGGCTCTTTTTTCCATTTCCTGAAAGATGCTTTTTTGGCAACAACAGCCTCTCTGACCTCACCTTTAAACAATGCTGTCAGTTTTTTGGACTTCCTTCCACTTTTCTTAAAGCGTGGAATACAGCTGGTCTGGGCTTCCAAGATAGTATTTTTCAACAACAGCCAAGCCTGATGTACGTCTTTAACCTTTGCAACTGCTCCTTTTAGTTTTTTTCTTAACTGTTTTCCTCATTTTATCAGAGTCTCCCTTTCGAAAGTTAAAAGGTAGTACTGTGGATTTCCTTACTATCCCTCCTCCACTAATTAAATCAAAGGCAATCATGCTATGATCACTATTGCCAAGTGGCCCCAACAACCTTATATCTTGCACTAGATCTGGTGTTCCATTAAGGACTAGGTCTAATATGGCTTCCCCTCTGGTCAGTTCATGAACCAGCTGCTCCAAGAAGCAGTCATTTATTTCATCTAGGAACTTTATCTCCCTAGCATGTCCTGACGTGACACTGACCCAGTCAATACCGGGGTAGTTGAAATCACCCATTATTAGTACTGCGCTGTAACTTTTGTTAGCTTCCTTGATTTCTTTGAGCATTTCATCATCCATTTGGTCATTCTGGCCAGGCGCTCGATAGTACACCCCCACTGCCATTGCCTTCCCCCTTTTACATGGAATTTCAATCCATATAGATTCTACAGCAGATTTTGTTTCCTGCAAAACTTTAATCCTTTCTGACTCAATGCCCTCTCTAACATAGAGAGCAACCCCTCCACCAATTTGATCAGCTCTATCATTACGATATAGTTTGTACCCATGTATCACAGTGTCCCACTGGTTGTCCTCCTTCCACCATGTCTCTGATATTCCAATCATATCTAACCTTTCATTTAGTGCTATATATTCTAACTCTCCCATCTTATTTTTTAGACTTCTAGCATTTGCATACAAGCATTTTAGAGAATGTATTTTATTCATATTAATTTGGCTATTGTTAGACATGGGTAATTTGGGATCTTTAAGCTCTGTCTGCTCCATACTTGAGGGCATTTGGGCTACTTTACTCTTTTGTGGAACCTCTCTGCTTTTGGTAGTATCCTTCAAAGATACATTCTTCCGAATGCATTAGCAGAACTTCTGCTATTTCTATCGGTGCACGTTGAATTGCTTGGTTACAAGCATCTGATTTGGAACAGTGGGTGCAAGGTAAGCTGGGAAATATTCCTTGCATGGGAGAAAACCTTTTTGGCAAGGATTGGCAGGATAAAGCTTCTCAGCTTGAGTCTGAGAACACTACCTTGAATAGACTTTCCAGGACCACTGCCAACTCAGATAAGAAAAAGGCAGTTAAGAACGCTTTTTCAACAAAAAAGAAGAAATTCTATCCGTCTTACACCCAAACTGTCCACTGCCCAGTCCATGCTTTCCAAAAGGGGCAGCAGCAGCCCACACAACAGAGGAAGGCTCAAGCCCCCAGAGCTCAACCAGCTCAGCAGGCACAGTCTCTACAAGGTCTTTGACTCCTTCCTAGGGAACCTAGTCATCCTACCTCTAAAAGGTCCAGAGCCTCTCAACATTCCAGGCAGACTCTATTATTTTAACACGTATCTATTGGTCTTTTTTTGAACGCTAAGGATTACTAAGAAAATATAACTGCGCTCAATATAACAAAAGTAGGATAGTATATCAACTGGTACAGCAAAATATAATTCAAGGGAATGGGATTGTTTTAAGCACTTGGATCAGTTATAGTTCAAAAGTGGCAAAGACAAACGACTGTGGATAATTGAAAGGAAGAATTTTTTGAGCTATGAGATCAGCACGTTCGAGTTTATAGATAAAAATTTAGACAAAATACAACAAGCCAGTCACTGTCTAACATTGCCGCTAGCCACTGAGGAGGTCGTTGATGCTAACTAGCATATCTCTCCCTATGTTTGACGTTCTAGTCGAAGGGACAGATGCTATTATAAGTCTGAGACCACCCAGAGGCATTTAAATACTACAAGACGAAACAAAGCGTGAATTATATTTTGTTGAACCAGTTGATATACTATCCTACTTTTGTTATATTGAGCGCAGTTATATTTTCTTAGTAGACTCTATTATTTTGCCAAGAGGTGGCAGCAGATAACATCAGAGCAGTGGACTCTCTCCATAGTGACAGAGGGGTACAAACTCCACTTCCAGAGTATTCCCCCTCCCTCTACTCCAAGAGAGATCAGTTCTCGCCCCCCCCCCCCCTCACCACTCTCTTGTGTCAAGAGGTCACCTCTCTCCTTGCTCAGGGTGCAATAGAGGAGGTACCTCTTTCTCAACAGGGCCTGGGCTTTTACTCCCCCTACTTCCTCATACCAAAGAAGACAGGAGGGTACAGGCCCATTCTGGACCTCAGGGAGTTGAACAATTATCTGTTCTGAGAAAAATTCAAAATGATCTCCCTCGGAACACTTCTCCCTTACATGCATAGTCAGGATTGGCTATGTTCTATAGACCTAAAGGACGCATATACACATATCCTTATTCATGCAGAACACAGAAGGTTTCTTTGATTCCTCTTTCAGGGAAGACATTACCAGTACACCCTTTGGCCTGGCTTCCGCCCCAAGAGTCTTCACAAAATGCATGGCAGTAGTAGCAGCATTTCTAAGGACTCTAGGGATATTTGTCTTCCCCTACTTAGGTGACTGTCTAATTCGAGCATTAACAGCTCCAGAAGCCAGCTGGGCTCTGTCCTGCACAATGCAAATCCTGCAATACTTGGAACTGGTCATAAACCTCCCAAAATCCAAGCTCGCCCCATCTCAATCGCTAGAGTTCATAGGGGCTCTCCTAAACACACGACAGTCCAGGGCTTTCCTGCCACAACTCCGTTGTGCTCAAATACTCCAACTGGCCTCTCAAGCAGCTATGAAAACTTTCCTAACTGCTCGAGAAATGCTTCAATTGCTGGGGCATATGGCATCCACTGTTCATGTGGTCCCCTACACTCGCCTACACATGTGAGCAGCCCAGTGGACCCTAGTCTCTCAGTGGACACAGGCGTCAGGTCGTCTGGGGGACAAAATCAGAAACTCTGCATGCCTCATTTCATCCCTTCAGTGGTGGCAATCACGGGAAAACCTTCTCGTAGGGTCACCTTTTCAGCAGTCACTTCACCAAGCTACCTTGATGACGGATGCGTCCAAGTCAGGTTGGGGGGCTCATATGGACGATCTCTCCACACAAGGTCTTTGGACTGAACAAGAGGCTGGTCTTCACATAAATCTACTGGAACTCAGAGCCATTTTCTATGCTCTCCAAGTATTTCAGGACCACCTGAGCTACAAGACCGTTCTTGTCCAGACAGACAATCAGGTAGCCATGATCTCCAGGAACAAGCAGGAATGAGTCTTCACATATGGGTACGTCGGTACCGACGGAGCCTGCGCGGGAACGCTCCCCAGCTTCCCAAAAAGGAACGCTTTTGGGAGCATCCCACAGCGCCTGCGCGCTGCCTTCCCGCCTTTCCTAACCGCCTCTCTTCAGTTCTTCTTTTCTGCGGAGCCAGCAGGTCGTGTTCCTGTCACCGCTGAAGAAGTTCTTTATTTTATTTTATTTCTTTGGTCGCGCTTCTGCCTTCTTCGACGTCGGACCGGTACCGCCGGTCTTTTCTTTCTTTTTTCTCAAAAAAAAAAAAAGAATACTTTCCGTTCCACTTCAGTGTATTTTTTTTCTTCGTTGGGCCCTAGGCCTAACAGAAAATTCCTCATGGAAAAGCCCGCCTCCGGGTTTAAAAAATGCACTAAGTGCAGCGGTACCATCTCTGTTACCGACACCCATGACTGGTGTCTTAAGTGTTTGGGTCCTGACCATTCCATCATGGATTGTCAGTCCTGTACCATGATGTCTAAAAGAGGTTTACAGAACCGAGCAGCCAAGCTCAGTACACTGTTTCCCTCTGATGCAGGTTCGGTGGCATTGACGTCTTCCAGGGCTTCTTCTTCCTCCTATGGATCTCAGGTAACCAAACATAAGTCCAGCCGGTCCTCGAAGGGTAGATCTCCCTCTAAGCATCGAGATGCCTCCGGGCTTGCCCTCGAGGATCCTGCACCGGCAAAAGTACCCCGGCGGGAAGCTCCGGCTTCCAAAGCTCCTCCTATGGGGTCACAGGTTGACATCGATGGCACGGCCTCGACCGATCACCTGTTGCAATGTTCTGGGGTACCGGTGGAATCCGCCGGTACCGACCTCCAGACATTCATGGCGTCGATGGATCAGAATGTTCTGACCATGCAGCGTGCCATTACGGCATTCATACAAGCTGCGACGCCGCTGGTACCGCAACAAGCTTCATTGTCGGTACCGGCTCCGATATCGGTTCCGGTGCCGGTACCGATTGCATCGGCTTCGGTGTCGACTGCAGCGGTACCCTGTACGATGATGCCTATTGGTACCGATCCGGTACCGATGACTCCAGATGTCGATACCACCCGGTATGCGTATCGGGCTTTACAAGAGCATCCAGACAGGCGATACTTTGATTTCTCCAAAGACTCTGATGCATCGGAGGCCTCTGTCGAAGCATCGGTACTTCTTCCTCAGGAGCCTTCTTCTCCAAAAAGAAGAATGTCCCCTCCAGAAGACTTGTCTTTTCAAGACTTCATAAGGGAAGTAGCCAAAGGGCTTTCTATCTCAGTAGCCCCTGAGACAGAGCCTAGAGCCAAAAAATTGGATATTTTGCAATATCCTAAGGCTCCTAAAGAAGCAGACACTTTGCCAGTTCATGAGATCCTTTATGACCACATGATAGGCATATGGGAGACTCCTCTCACCATCTCTTCTCATTCTCGTAGGTTGGATACCATGTATCATGTCCCTCCTTGTCCTGGATTTCATAAAACTCAGCTTCCTCACCATTCTATTGTGGTGGAGTCTGCTATGAAAAAGTTAAAGAGTGCAAAGAGGCACTCATCTGCTCCTCCAGGAAGAGAATGTAGAACCTTAGATGCTTTTGGCAGGAAACTTTTTCAAGCCTGTATGCTTGTTGCCAGAATCAACTCCTATAGTCTCTATATGGGGATGTTTCTGAAGGAAGTTACAGATCATCTGCAAACTTTCCTCCCTTTTCTTCCAGAAGATAAAAGGGAAGACTTTCTTACTTGGCTTAAGCATGCCCAGGATGTTTCCAAATTTTCTAACTGTGCAGCCTTTGACTCTTTTGAGGGGGCCAGCAGAGCCTCGGCTATTGCCATAGGTGCACGCAGAATTGCTTGGTTACAAGCTTCTGATTTGGAACCCTGGGTCCAAGATGGATTAGGAAATCTTCCTTGTACAGGTGAAAACCTGTTTGGCAAAGATTGGCAAGCAAAGGCCACTCAGATGGATGCAGAAAATTCTGCTTTAGATAGGCTTTCAAAGTCTACCTCTAATCCTGTCCAGAAGAGGTTGTTCAAAAAGACATATTTTCCCAAGAAGGGAAGATATTATCCTGCTTATGGTCAGCAGACATCTTCTGCAGGTCGTTTTGCTGCGAAGCGTCAACAACCTAAACAGGCCAAGTCTGGCTGCAAGGCCTACTGTAGCCCAACAGCCTCAGCCTCCTCAGGGCCTTTGACTTGCACCTAGAGAACTTAGCCTTTCTGGCTCTAAAAGAACCAGAGCCTCTCACCATTCCAGGAAGGTTAGCTCACTTTGCTCCCAGATGGGAGCAAATCACAGCAGAGCAGTGGACCCTTTCCATCATAAGGGAAGGGTACAAACTTCATTTCTTAAACCTTCCTCCTCACACCATGGTGAGACAGTTAAATTCTCCCACATCTCTCCTCGACCTTCTGGGTCAAGAGATTTCCACCCTTCTTGCCCAAGGGGCAATAGAAGAAGTACCTCTTCAACAGGGCTCAGGGTTCTACTCCCCCTACTTTATAATCCCAAAGAAAACAGGGGGTTACAGACCCATATTAGATCTCAGAGAATTGAACAAATTCCTATGCAAGGAGAAATTCAAGATGATTTCTCTGGGTACTCTCCTTCCATTCCTTCAGAGTTAGGATTGGCTTTGTTCTCTAGATCTCAAGGATGCATATACCCATATACTCCTCCATCCAGCACACAGAAGGTTCCTTCGGTTCCCTTTGGTCTGGCCTCTGCTCCAAGAGTGTTCACAAAATGCATGGCAGTAATAGCTGCATTTTTATGCACTCTGGGAATATTCGTATTCCCATACCTGGACGACTGGCTCATTCGAGCTCCATCCCAGTCAGAGGCCCAGACTTCCCTAGCCTGCACAATGCGTGTCCTGCAGTATCTGGGACTGGTTATAAACATTCCAAAGTCCCAACTCACCCCTACTCAGTCTCTAGAGTTCATAGGGGCCTTGCTGGATACCACAACTGCAAGGGCCTATCTTCCCCAGGCCCGTTGCCTACGCTTAGTGCAGTTAGCCTCTCAGATTCAGTTAAAAACCCACCTAACTGCTCGAGAGATGTTACAACTGCTAGGCCACATGGCATCCACGGTGCATGTGGTCCCTTATGCTCGTCTTCACATGAGGGCAGCTCAATGGACTTTGTCCACCCAGTGGACCCAGGCATCTGGAAGTCTGTCAGACAAAATAGCAACCTCCAGGCGCCTCTTTTGGTCTCTCCAGTGGTGGAAGTCCACTCAAAATCTGTTGCTGGGGTCCCCCTTCCAACAGTTGTTACCCTAAGCAATCCTTACAACAGATGCCTCTCCAAAGGGTTGGGGAGCTCATCTCCAAGACCTCTCCACCCAGGGCATTTGGTCCCCACAGGAGACCTCCCTACATATCAACTTCTTAGAGCTCAGAGCAATCTTCTTAGCTCTCAGAGTCTTCCATATCCTGCTCAGCTACAAGACAGTCCTCATTCATACGGACAACCAAGTAGCCATGTCCTATGTGAACAAGCAGGGAGGAACTGGCTCTCTGTCGCTTTGCAATGAAGTTCTGAGATTGTGGGCCTTCACCAGAGAGCATCAAATTCATCTTCTGGCAGTATACCTTCCAGGAGTTCAAAACTCTTGGGCAGACAGACTCAGTCGAGTTCTGCTTCCACACGAATGGTCCCTTCATATGGACCAAATAGTCAGAATCTTTCGAATTTGGGGAACCCCGGACATAGACCTCTTTGCAAGTCCGTGGAATGCCAAACTTCCCCGATTCTGTTCCAGAATCCCGTGTCAGGGAGTTCAGGCCAGGGATGCCTTCCTCCTTCATTGGGGTCAAGACTTCCTGTACGCCTTTCCACCCATTCCCCTAATTCCCAAGACCCTGTTCAAGCTTCAGAGAGATCAAGGGACTATTATTCTCATAGCTCCACGTTGGCCACGCCAAGTGTGGTACCCTCTACTTCTGCATCTCTCTCAAGCTCCCTCCCTGGACTTGGGGTCTGCTCCAGATCTCCTGTCTCAGGAGGGGGGAACGTTGTGGCACCCAAACCCCAAATCTCTCCATCTCAGGGCTTGGTTGCTGAAGGCTTAGACCTTCAAGATTGGCATCTTTCTCAGCAAGTAAGGGATATCCTTCATGCTTCCAGAAAGCCTTCTACTAGACGTTCCTATGCTTTTAAATGGAAAAGGTTTACCATTTGGTGTGCTGAGAAGGGTATTAACCCTCTAGCAATACCTTTGAATTCTTTACTAGAGTATCTCCTGCATCTTTCCCATGCAGGCCTCAAGACGAATTCAGTAAGAGTCCATTTGAGTGCTATTGCAGCATCCCTCAAGCCTCTCAATGCACAACCTGTCTCCTCTCATCCTCTTATTGCAAGATTCATGAGAGGCCTTCTTTTAACTAAACCTCCCATTAGACCACCTCCAGTGGCATGGGACTTGAATCTGGTTCTTGGTCAGCTCATGAAGCCACCCTTTGAACCCTTAGCCACTACCTCCTTGAAATTTCTTTCCTGGAAGGTTATCTTTCTTATTGCAGTCACCTCAGCTCGCCGCATCAGTGAACTGCAGGCCTTAGTGGCTAATCCGCCTTATACGAGGTTCCATCATGATAAGGTAGTCCTTAGGACCAATCCACACTTTATGCCTAAAGTGGTCTCTCCTTTTCATCTTAATCAAGAGGTATATTTACCTGTCTTTTTTCCAGGTCCTCATGCATCGAGTGCAGAGAGGAATCTTCATACCCTGGATTGTAAGAGAGCTCTTGCTTTTTACTTACAAAGGACACAGCAACACAGAAAGTCATCTCAACTCTTTGTTGCATTTGATCCCTCTCATTTGGGACTTCCAGTCTCTAAGAGGACACTGTCCATTTGGATTGCTCAGTGTATTTCTTTCGCCTACCAGAGTAAGAACCTTTCTCTGGAGGGCCATGTCACAGCTCATAATGTGAGGGCCATGGCCACCTCTATGGCTCATCTAAATTCTGTGTCTATCAACCAGATCTGTCGAGCAGCCACCTGGGCCTCGGTTCATACCTTTACAGCCCATTACTGTTTGGACAAGGACTCCCGCCGGGATGCCTTGTTTGGTCAGGCTGTTCTCAAACACCTGTTCCATGCTTAATCAACTCCTACCCTCCATCCCTGGTTGGATGCCTGAGATCCATGGGAGGAGATAGAGCCCTTCTCAGGGTCTCACAACCTTGGGGATCTCCCGGGCATCTCTAGCTGGGGAGTCCCCATATGTGAAGACTCATTCCTGCTTGTTCCTGGAGATAGCACAGTTACTTACCTGTAACAGGTGATCTCTGGGAACAGCAGGAATAAGTCTTCACAACCCACCCACCTCCCCTAGGAGTTGTATCTCTCTATTTATCTTTCCTTTCCCCTCTCTCTTTGTCTCAGCTTTAAAACTCAAACTGAAGAGAGGCGGTTAGGAAAGGCAGGAAGGCAGCGCGCAGGCGCTGTGGGATGCTCCCAAAAGCTTTCCTTTTTGGGAAGCTGGGGAGCGTTCCCCTGCAGGCTCCGTCGGTACCGACGTACCCATTTGTGAAGACTTATTCCTGCTGTTCCCAGAGATCACCTGTTACAGGTAAGTAACTGTGCTTTCTATGTGAACAAACAGGGTGGAACAGGCTCTCAGGCGTTGTGCAACAAAGCTCTATGCCTCTGGTCCTTCCCAAGAGCCCTTCAGATTCATCTACTAGCGGTGTATCTTCCAGGCACACAAAATCTTCTGGCAGACAAGCTCAGTCGAGTACTGCTTCCACACGAGTGATCTCTTCATCCGCAGCAAATAGCTCGAATCTTTCGGATCTGGGGAACTCCAGATATAGACCTATTTGCAAGTCCTTTGAATGCCAAACTTTCCTGATTCTGTTCCAGAATTCCGGCTCAGAACAGTCAGGCAATGGATGCTTTCCACCTCCACTGGGGTCAAGACTTCTATGCCTACCCACCCATTCCCCTCATCCCCAAGACTCTGTTCAAGCTTCAGAGAGACAGGGGTCATATGATCCTCATAGCCCCACGTTGGCCACGACAGACGTGGTATCCACTGTATCTATGTCTCTCTGGACTTGGGATGTGCTTCAGATCTCCTATCCCAGGAGGACGGGATGCTTTTGCACCTGAATCCTCAGTCCTTACATCTGATGGCATGGCTGCTGAAATCTTAGGGTTCCAGGATATCAACCTCTCTCAAAAGGTTAAGGATATCCTTTTGGCCTCTAGGAAACCTTCCACAAGGCATGCCTATGCCTTTAAGTGAAGAAGGTTCTCTATCTGGTGTTCAAAAAAGGAACTTAATCATTTTTCAGTTCCAGTGGGGGCGTTACTAGAGTATCTCCTCCACCTATCATCCTCTGGTCTTAAGACTAATTCAGTAAGGGTCCACCTCAGTGCCATTGCGGCTTTCCAAAAGCCCCTTGGATGGACAACCTATTTCCTCTCAACCGCTTGTAGCATGGTTTATGAGGGGCCTACTCTTGACTAGACCTCCCATTAAGCCACCACCCATGGCATGGGACTTAAATCTTGTCCTTGGGCAGCTTATGAAGCCACCCTTTGAACCCTTAGCCACTACATCTCTTAAGTTTCTTTCTTGGAAGGTAATCTTTCTCATTGCCCTCACTTCTGTCAGACGCATTAGTGAGCTACAAGCTTTAGTGGCTGATCGTCCTTATATAAGGTTCCACCATGATAAAATAGTCCTTAGGACGCATCCTCACTTTATGCCAAAGGTGGTTTCGCCTTTTCATTTGAACCAGTCGGTCTACCTTCCTGTCTTCTTCCCTAGGCCTCATGCCTCTAGTGCAGAAAGGAATCTTCATATTCCGGATTGTAAAAGAGCTTTAGCTTTTTACCTTCAGAGGACTAAGCAACATAGAAAGGCTTCACAGCTTTTTGTTGCCTTTGACTCTAGTCACCTGGGTCTACCAGTTTCCAAGAGAACTCTCTCTAAGTGGATTGCAGACTGCATATCCTTTACCTATGAGAGTAAGGGACTTTCTCTCGAAGGTCATGTCACAGCTTGTAATGTGAGAGCAGTGGCTGCTTCTCTAGCTAACCTTCGCTCAGTGTCGATTGACGACATTTGCAAAGCAGCCACTTGCTCTTCAGTCTACACCTTTGCAGCCCATTACTGCTTGGACAAGGACTCCTGTCGGGATGCCTCGTTTGGCCAGGCTGTTCTCCAGCATCTCTTTCACACTTAGAACAACTCCTACCTGCTGTCCCGGGTTTCGATGCCAGAGATCCTTGGAAGGAAGCATGACCCACCTCAGCCTGGGTTTCACAGCTTCTGGGGTCATCTCCCTGGCATCTCTGCTTGGGAGTCCCCATATGTGAAGACTACATTCCTGCTTGTTCCTGGAGATAACTCACCTGTAACAGGTGATCTCCGGGAACAGCAGGAATTGAGTCTTCACAACACACCCACTTCCCCTAGGAGTTGTATCTCTATCTCTCTCTCTTTCCTTCTCTCCTTTGTCTCAGCTACAAACCCAACTGAAGAGGGAGAGTTGGAAAGGCGGGAAGGCATCAGCGCAGGCGCAGTGGTATGCTCCCAAAAGTTTTCCTATAGGGCGCTGGGGAGCATTCCCACGCGGGCACTGTTGGTGCAGACGATACTCCATATGTGAAGACTCAATTCCTGCTGTTCCGGAGATCAGCTGTTACAGGTGAGTAACTACACTTACCCTCCCCTACACATTTTTTAACTATACCTCCCCCCTCCCCTTATCTGTCTTAAGCAGGGTTACATTCTGTTTCAAAATTGCACTACAAAACTAACTTACAAGGGTTTGCTCTATTTTTATCTGAATCTTAAATCTCACTCAGGACCCTTAAGCACCCACAAGAGCTTTGGAGCTTTAAATTGGAAGCAACTTTACTGAACCCCCAAACTAGTTGTAAAATGACCGTTGTCGTTTCCCCAGTGAAGGCGATCATTTGTTTCAATATTGCTGTATATTAAATCTGCGAGATTTTGATACGACTGTAAACATCGAATCAATCAGAAAGAAGGCAGAGCATTTATTTCAGCTGAAACTGGGTGTAATGCGCAGCTTCAGTATACAGTACTTGCTAAGTTACAGAGGCTCGTGCTAGTCTGGCGGTTTTTATCTTGAGCCTCGGCTCTTTGGGTGATATGGCGAGAAGCATCCTACTTTCTTATTAAAAATAAGATTCCAGTTATTACTTGCTTTGCAAATTATACGAATAAATCACAATAATCATTTTGAACTTTGAAAGTGTTTTTAAATCATGAAATTTAGAGGGATCGAGCAATTTCAAACGTGCTGGAATTCTTCAAGTGAAACAAAGCGGCAAGAAATAATTGAGAAAATGCTTTTATATGTGTTTATCACTGAGAGATCTGATACAATGTCCAATGGTGAGAAGGCGGAAGAGCTGCTAGTCGCTGACAATGGCGAAAGGCTGTTGTGCAATCAGAAACCTCACTCTCCGCAGACTCTCTGGACTCGCTGCTCTTTTTTATTTTTAAACAGGAAGTATACGGTTGTCTCTTGTTAATGCTTCTGAGAATAAGAACGTGAATATAGCGGTAGAAACTCTATGGATTGAAACCTATCTGATGTGGTATAAGGCCAACCAGATCTGGAGTTATCTGCTAAGAAAGCAGGTTTGTCTCAGGTAAGAAAAGGTCTCTCCTTCCTACACTTTATCTCGGCCAGACTGTGCCCAGCTCCAAAATAATGCCGTATTCGTCGTCTTAGATCGATGGAGTTTTATATCTCGAACACCGATGTGTTACAGAATTTGTACTAGGGTGTGATTATCATTTTTTATTAATAGAGTCGCAGACGGTAACAATAGCGAAACTAGCAGATTAGGGTTTTCTAACGTTCTAAATGGAAATTAAAGACATGCTGATGCTGCTTGTCTGCTTCCGGATGAAAAAAACAAAGGTCCAAATATTCAAAATACGCGTCTCTGTTTTATTTGCTGGATATGAAGGAGCCTACATGTAGACAGCCTTTGTGTGAGCTCTTCGACAGCCTGTGGTTATCTTACTATCCTCCTGCGACAGCTTGTAACTCCACTGTGTTTAAAAGAATGGATGCTTTCTGGAAGATGCAATTTCAGAAAGAACAGGGAACAACAGACGTTAATTCTTTAATGACAAAAAATGAGGATGAATGATTAACACTATATGTGAATCTGGTTGCTTTCTTTATGTTTTGGATTAGAAGATTTGCTTGATCAGAAAAATAAGGGAGATGTCAGTGATAAAATGTTTTCTAAAAACAAATCTTTAGTTATTATCTTAAAAATGCCCTCATATTTTAATTTCCATCTAAATCTATGTTATGATGCTTTTTAAAAGATTGCTTTGCCATTGCATTTTTAATATGTATATTCAGATCTGAATTTTGTTAATGTGGTTTTATTTTTGGTCACTGTAAGGATAAAATATATATTTTTAAAATGATAGAGTTCTAAAGGATGTGATAAGGAATCTAGTACTAAACCACCATATTTTACTAAAGAGTTTAACATGTGTTAATGGAATTAGCGCACTTTAAGTGCCCAGAGCCCATTTTATTTCAATGGACGTAGTGGCACTTAATACACCTTAACCTTTAGTATACATGCCCCTAAGGATAGTACTGAAATCTAAAGCTAATAGGAAGGTGGTTGTAAGTAATGTAAACGAATAACCAACCATTCATATAGTTTAGAAATTAACAAGGTAATATAAGGCAAAGAAATTAAAGCAAACTGGTAATAAAAGAATATAGAAATATGCGATTTACTCTTCCTATCCTGGTCTTTAGCTTTTTTCCACAATAGCTGTAGGAGTCTGCTATTTATTCAGCAGTATCAAAGTTGTAAAATTAGTGGTATAAAAACTGGTAGACTGCTGGTAACTGTGTGTATGTGTGTGAATTAAAATAAACTAAACTTGCAGGACAAACAATGGCAAGACAGAACCAGTGCTAATAATATACCCTAAAGGTCTTGTGGTCTAAGACACATTAGTTATTCTACTACAGAATGGATTAAACATTTACAGGATGATGGTGTTGAGCAGCAAACATTCAGAAAATTTCCTCTTACTCCTCATCAGCTAGTTTGAAATGTAATTATTACAAGTCTATAATATTATTATTTATTTTGTGTGTGTATGTGCATGTATGTATTATAGCCCTATGTATCCTAAAAAATTAGTAAGTAATCTTTAAAATCATTTACATCATTTCATAGCCTTTTCCATGTTCTACTTCTTCACTTTCTATAACCAACTAGGAGCAGTTCTATCTAGGTGTGCAGGCTCCTTGGTAGGCCCAGCAGCATTTCAAATACAGCTGGCAAAAGAGCACAATTGACTTTTATAAAAGTTGCTTCTTAAGGGCTATATTATGCATTGTGTTTATAACAGTTTATTCTTGCTGTTGGTTATAGAGTTCATTCCAGAACATGAATAAGGGGTTTGTGTATGTGCAGTGGGGACATTCATCTGCCAAAAACATCCCTGACCGTATTCTGAACACTGCTGTCATGCACATCCATGGTGCTAGCACAGTAATCTCAGAACGTGGCTGAAAGGGGTGGAACGGGAGCATGGTCAGCAGCGCGGGGACATGCATAGCGTATTCCGGAAAGGCCCGTGTACATTCTACGTTATCTCCATGGACGTCCCCATTTATTATTGCTGCAATGTGGAATAAGGTCAGAAAATATTCTGCTGTGCACTTCAATTCATCCCATATTGAAGAATGGTTGTGACAAGTATGTGCTGAACTGGTGTGACTGCAGTCTGGAAAACAGAGAACAGAGGAGGGGGAATGTTGTAAGGTAAAGAAACATTAATAAACACTCTTACAGAAATATTAAGAAGAGCAATAGTGTTTATTCTCCAGGACCAAGCAGGAAGTCAGTCCTCACTTACGGGTGAGGTCGGCGCCGACGGAGCCCTCGCGGAGCAATTTTCCCCAGCTTTCAAAGAAAGCCTTTGGGAATTGCAGCGCGCATGCGCGGTCCCCTTCCCGCCCAAGGGTGCCATCTTAGCCAGTCTTCTTTTTTCCGCGGAGCCCTACAGACGTACCCGTCGTGTCCCCGCGAAAAAGTTGATTTTTATTCATAATTACTCTTTTAGCCTTCGGTTCGACGCCGGTCTTTTTCCCGCCCGGACTCGCGACGCCGGTCACGAGTCCTCTTCTTCTTTTTCGGTTTTTCTGACTTAGTCAGTTTTCGTTTCGGTTTTTCCCTGGCAGCCCGGTCCTTTGACCTCGCCGGGGCCCTTTTTCCCCCGATGGCTGCCAGTGGTTTCAAGCGGTGTGGTCAGTGTGACCGAAATATGTCACTAACTGACACACACGACAATTGCCTCCGCTGCCTGGGCCCGGATCATGAAGAAATGATCTGTGGGCCTTGTGGCAAACTTTCCTCCAAAGCGTTGAGAAGTCGGCGGCATCAGCGGGATAGAATCTTCGCTGACCCCAGCCGTACCCGGACCTCGTCGGAGGCCTCCGCGTCCAGGGGTTCCAGCTCGGACCGTCGCCAGAGTTCCTCCGACAGGGGCTCTCCCTCCGGGGACCATCGACGGAAGGTGAAACCCGCGAGGGCGGCGTCGGTGGACGCTCCTGGCTCCGCGAGGGCCAGGTCGCATAGCCCCGATAGCCGCCCCGGGTCCTTGGAGAAGGAGCACCTCACGAAGTGACCTCGCCTGGAGTCGGAGCTGCCTGCTCGGGTAAGTCCTGTGGTCCTTCTGGACTCGCCTCCGCGACAGCCGACGTCGGGCCCGACGCCGTCGGGGCCCGAGTCGGGGCTGCTGGGTCACCTGAGCTCGGACTCAGGTTGACGGCCCTGGAGAGCAGACTGTCTGCCTTCATGGACCAGCAGCGGGCACTGCTCGCTGGCTTCGCTGGCGCCGCTGCCCCGACCGCCGGGACGTCGACGTCTAAGTCGACCCCGGAGACCGAGCCGATCCTCGAGTCGATGCGAACTCGAGTCGATCCTCGGTCGAGGTCACCCTCGGCCTCCCGTTTGGGACCGAGGTCGCCGACGCCGACTCCCTCGGCGTCGGGGCGGCAGGCGCCGCGCCCTGCCCGGGCCGACCCCACCGAGTCCTCGTCGGAGTCGGTCTGGGAGTCTGAAGAGGAAGAGTCGCCTGATTCTTTTCGGATTCGGTGTGTCCCCTCGGACTCACCTGAGTCCGAACCTCGGAAGCAGTCCCCCCCGGAGGATGCCCGGTTCTCGGACTTCGTCAGGGATATGGCCAAGGCTTTGGCCTTCCCTGCGGACCCCGAGGAGGAGCCTCGAGCCGAAGAGCTCGACGCCCTCCAGTATGACTCTCCCGCCAGGGAACACTTTACTGTGCCGGTTCCTCCCATGCTGGAACGACTACTCTTCCGCATGTGGGAGAGTCCGGCCACCTCGCCGGTCCTGAGCAAGCGGGTCGATTCTATCTATCGAGTCCGCAAGAGCCCTGGCTTCCATAAAGCACAGCTACCACACCATTCCATGGTAGTGGAATCGGCCATGCATCGTCTTAAGAGCCAGAAGATGCACTCCTCGGTGCCTCCTGGCAGGGAGGCCCGTACCCTGGATGGCCTTGGTAAGAAGTGTTTCCAGGGCTCTATGCTCGCATGTCGTGTCCAGACCTACCAGCTATACATGGGCATGTATCTCCGAGACCTGGCTAAAGAGCTAGCCGGCTTCTCCGCTGGTTTGTCCGAGGAACCCTTGCGGAGGTTCCTGGCCTTGTCCACTGGCATTCGGGAATGCTCAAAATTCATGTCCCGAGCAGCCTATGATGGCTTTGAAGCATCGGCTCGAGTGGCCGCAGCCGGCATCGGTGCCCGCCGACAGGCTTGGCTTCAGTCGTCTGACCTTGAGCCCTGGGTGCAGGACAAGTTGGTCGATGTCCCTTGCCGAGGCGAAAACCTCTTTGGCAAGCCCATGGCTGATAAGGCTGCACAAATTGAGACGGAGACTCTCACCAGGACTAGGCTTTCTAGGAAGACCTCCGCCCCTTCCCAGAAAAAGAAGGGCTCGGGAAAGAAGTCCTTTTACCCGAGGAAGGCGGCTGCCTACAAACAGTACCCCCACTATCAGGCCCCTGCAGCTCCCCAACAGGGCCAGCAGGCCAAGGGATGGGGTAACGGGTCCCGTAGGCAGCAAGCCCCCAAGCCTGCACCACCAGCCCCTGCTCCGCAGGGTGGGGGTTTTTGACTCCTTAAGCATAGCCTCTCCCCCCCCGCTGGTTCCTCCCAGCACCGGAGGCCGGCTGGCTCACTTCGCCCACAGGTGGTCCAGCATCACCTCAGATGCCTGGGTGCTTCAAGTCGTGCGAGAAGGCTATCTTCTCCACTTCCACCAGGTCCCTCCCTCCTATTTTCCGGGAGAACCTCCACGACCCCCTCTGCACAGGGAATTACTCCTTCAGGAGTTAGCAGGTCTTATACAGGAACAGGCGGTGGAACCGGTGCCCCACCACCTGAAAGGTCAAGGCTTTTATTCCAGGTATTTTCTAATACCAAAAAGAACAGGAGGCCTCAGACCCATCCTGGACTTGCGCAACCTCAACAAGTTCCTCGTGCGGGAGAAGTTCAAGATGCTTACCCTTGGAATCCTTCTGCCCTACCTCCAGCAGGGAGATTGGCTATGCTCCTTGGATCTAAAGGATGCCTACACGCACATCCTCATCCACCCAAGCCACCGCCAATACCTAAGGTTTGTGGTGGCAGGAAATCATTACCAGTACAGAGTACTGCCCTTTGGCCTGTCCTCCGCACCGCGAGTCTTCACAAAATGTCTCGCGGTGGTGGCGGCCCATCTCAGGCTTCACGGCCTCTATGTCTTTCCGTACCTCGACGACTGGCTCATCAGAGCGGCGTCCGCTCTGGAGGTCACCAACGCCACGCGCCGCACGGTGACTCTTCTGCAGCACTTGGGCTTTGTTATAAACTTCGCAAAGTCCACTTTGCTCCCCTCACAGGATCTCGAGTTCATCGGCGCAAGGCTGCACACTCCTCAAGCACGAGCGTACCTGCCGCTCGACAGGGCTCAACGGCTCATGGACCTAGCCGACCGTTTTCGCAGCCAGCCCCTGGTCTCCGCCAGGCGCTTCCTGAGACTACTCGGCCATATGGCTTCCACCGTCCATGTGACCCCCAATGCCCGCCTGAATATGCGGCCTGCTCAATGGTGTCTCCGCCAGCAGTGGCGACAAGCCACAGGCGGCCTAGCAGACCTAGTGCGCGTCTCCGAGCCGCTGCTCTCGTCTCTCCGGTGGTGGCTTCAGCGGCCGAACCTGATATTCGGCATGCCTTTCCAGTCACCTCAGCCAGCCCGGGTGCTGACAACAGATGCATCCCTCCTGGGCTGGGGAGCGCATTGCCAAGGGGCACGTACTCAGGGCCTCTGGACCACGTGGGAGTCTGCTCAGCAGATCAACTTCCTGGAGCTCAGGGCGATCCGCCTGGCTCTCAAGGCCTTCTCCCACCTGACTTCTCACCAGTCCGTCCTTGTCCAGACGGACAATCAAGTTGCCATGTTCTACGTGAACAAGCAGGGGGGCACGGGCTCCTTCCTCCTCTGCCGGGAGGCACAGAAGCTCTGCTCTTGGGCCGTCAGTCACGGCGTTCTCCTCAAGGCAGTTTATCTCCCAGGCCAAGAAAATTGCCTGGCGGACAAACTCAGCAGGATCCTCCAGCCGCACGAGTGGCGTCTGGATCCCTTGGTAGTTCAGAAGCTCTTTCTAAAGTGGGGCCTCCCCACGGTGGATCTCTTTGCCAGTCCTCACAACCGGCAACTTCCTCGCTTCTGCTCTCGTCAGCCACACCCCCTTCAGGTTGCGGCGGACGCTTTTCTACTCTCATGGTCAGGGAGCCTTCTGTACGCTTTCCCTCCCATCCCGCTAGTCTCTCGGACTCTTTTCAAGGTTCTCCGAGACAAAGCCTTCATGATCCTGGTGGCCCCTCGCTGGCCCAGACAGCCGTGGTTTCCGCTCCTGCTGCAATTAGCGGTGGAGGATCCATTCCCTCTGGGGGTACAACCGGATCTCCTCACTCAGGATCAGGGGTCTCTGCTACACCCCAACCTCAGGTCTCTCAACCTAATGGCCTGGCTGCTGAGAGGGTAGTCCTTGCTCCCCTTCTCCTGCCGACAGAGGTGGAGGAGGTCGTCCTAGCTTCGCGACGACCTTCTACCCGCAAATGCTACGCCCTTAAATGGCGTCGTTTTTTCCGTTTGGTGTACCCGACAGTCTCAGGATCCCTTCTCCTGCCCGGTGTCGGTGGTCTTGCAGTACTTGCTCTACCTCTCTAATCTGGGACTTAAGTCCAACTCCGTCAAAGTTCACCTCAGTGCTCTTTCAGCACATCATGTGCCGGTGGGCGGCAGACCTCTCTCCAACGACCCTCTCGTAGCGAGGTTTCTCCGAGGTCTCCTTCTACTTAAACCACCTCTGCGCCCGCCAGCGCCTGACTGGGACCTGAATGTGGTTTTACAGCGGATCACCTGTCCGCCTTTTGAACCTATGGCTACCTGTTCTCTCCGTTTTCTTTCTTGGAAAACACTGTTCTTGATAGCCCTCACTTCCGCTAGACGCGTAAGTGAATTGCAGGCCCTCGTGTCTGATCCCCCTTACACTCGGTTCTACAAAAATAGGGTAGTCCTACGGACTCACCCAAAATTTCTTCCAAAAGTGGTCTCCCCCTTTCACATCAATCAGGAGGTGGTACTTCCAACCTTCTTTCCCAGACCACACTCCAGCCGAGCTGAAACGGTCCTCCATACCCTGGACTGTAGAAGGGCTTTGAACTTCTACCTTGACCGTACGCGGGAGCACCGTAAAGCTGCTCAGCTTTTCGTGTCTTTTGACCCCAATAAATTGGGACTCCCGGTCTCCAAGCGTACTCTGTCCATCTGGGTTGCGGACTGTATCTCTTGGGCTTATGGGGCAGCCGGACTCTCCTTGGAAGGTCGAGTCACGGCTCACTGCGTTCGGGCAAAGGCTACGTCAGTGGCTTACCTCCGCTCTGTTCCGCTGGCAGACATCTGCCGGGCCGCAACTTGGTCTTCGAGCCAGACTTTTGCGGTCCATTACTGTCTCGAGAGGGAGTCCCGCAGGGACAGTGCTTTCGGACAGGCAGTCCTCCGTAATCTCTTCGAGGTCTGAGCAACTCCTACCCTCCATCCCGGATGTGGGCTACCGGTGGGTAATCATTCAGCGAAGATTCTTTCCTTCTGTGCTGCTGAGCTAGAGGGAGCTCATTTTTGTGCTTAGGGTCTCCGGTAGCCTTGAGCTTGGGAGTCCCATAAGTGAGGACTGACTTCCTGCTTGGTCCTGGAGAAAGCGTAGTTACTCACCTGTAACAGGTGTTCTCCAGGAGCAGCAGGAATCAGTCCTCACAACCCTCCCTCCTCCCCGTGGAGTTGCAATCATCTGCTTTAGTTGTTTTTGCAAATTTTATGCTGTCTTTTTTAGCTATGTCATCTGACTGGCTAAGATGGCACCCTTGGGCGGGAAGGGGACCGCGCATGCGCGCTGCAATTCCCAAAGGCTTTCTTTGAAAGCTGGGGAAAATTGCTCCGCGAGGGCTCCGTCGGCGCCGACGTCACCCGTAAGTGAGGACTGATTCCTGCTGCTCCTGGAGAACACCTGTTACAGGTGAGTAACTACGCTTTCTGGCCATGCTGAAATGTGCTGTGTAAAAGAGCTAATCCAAGGGACTCTAATAAATCATGTGTTCTGAAAACTGAGATTGTTGATGTAAGAATAGTATGTAAGTGAGCGTGGAAACAAATCATGTTGGAGTGAGAAAGGGAGATCATATGTGTAGTCTTCGAACATCATGCCATTATGGTATAGCGGCTGTTAGTTATAGGTTTGGTCTGGTAGAATGATATCTTTTGTGACTGCAAGTGAGAGTGTGTGTTTTGGGGGGGGGGGGGTAGAATGGGTTGATCTGGTGTGCTGATCTGCAATTCTGGGAGGCTATGAATGGCAGGCCAGTACCTGGACCAGATGGATAACTGCAGTGTCACCAGGTGCTATACATCAGCTGTGCCATGCATTACGAGACATGACTGATGATGTGCTAACATCCCCCAGATTGTGCCATGAGGTCTACCCTATGCAAACTGCAAGAGTGATGATATATCTGGAGGTTGGCTACCTGGGTGTGCTGGCACAGGGATCCCCCCTCCCATGCCGTACAAGCCTGACCAGGGGAGCAGTGCCACAAAGCAGACTGTGATAAGGCAGACAGGGTAGCCCCACCAATAGCAGATGTATACACACCGACATATGCCATAATGGGACAGGTATTGCTGCTGTGAGAAATGCCAGTACCCAGATATGTGGGCATCAGATGCCATAGCCAGAAGGCCATACTACTACTACTAATCATTTGTATAGCGTTACAAGGCATATGCAGCACTGCACAGACATATGCAAAGAGGTCCATGCTCAGCAGAGCTTAAAATCTAGTAAAGACAGACAACACAATACATCTAGGGGGAATGGTAAGGAAATACAAGGGAGATTAGACGTATCAGATCTTAAAGCGGAATGAAGAGGTGAGCATTCAGCCTGGATTCAAGAAGGGCCAGCAAAGAAGCCCGACTCGGGTAGTTTGTTCCAGGCATAAGGAGCAGCAAGGTGAAAGGAGCAAAGTCTGGAGTTGGCAGTAAAAGAGAAGTGCACAGATAGAAGTGATCTCCAGGAAGAAGCAGGAATGTAGTCCTCACATATGGGTATCGTCGGTACCGACGGAGCCTGCGCGGGAACGCTCCCCAGCGTCCAATAGGAACGCTTTTGGGAGCATCCCTCAGCACATGCGCTCTGCCTTCTCACCTTTCCAACTGTCCCTCTTCAGTTCTTCGTTTTCCGCGGAGCTGACAGGATCTGTTCCCTGTCACCGCAGAAAATTCCATCTTTAAATTTCTTTTCTTGTGGTCGCGTTTGCCTACCGCACGATGCCTACCGGTACCGCCGGTTCTTTTCTTTAAAAAAAAAAAAAAAAAAAAAAAACTTAGGCTTTAGACTGTTTGTTTCTTTTCAGAAACTTTTCTCTTTGGTGCTAGGCGCCATTTTGGGCACTAGGCCCCATCTTCCTAAAACATGGAAAAGCCAACTAGTGGTTTTAAAAAATGTACTAAGTGTGGCGGTACCATTTCCGTCACTGACATCCATGATTGGTGTCTGAAATGTTTAGGACCTGAACATTCTCCAACTGAATGTCTCTCCTGTATGGGGATGACTAAAAGGGGAAGACAGAACCGGGCTGCAAAGCTCGGTACCCTCTTTCCTTCAGATGCCAGATCAATTGCATCGACATCGTCAAGGGCCTCTTCTTCCTCCCATGGATCTCAGGTAACTGAACATAAAAGCCAGTCCTCAAAGGGTAGCTCTCCTGCTAAGCATCAAGAGGCCATTGGCATTGCCCTTGAGGGAACCACATCAGCAAAACAGCCCCGGCGGGAGGCTTCATTTTCCACAGCATCGATGGGGCTTCAGGATGTTCTTGAGGCCTCAACCTCGCAAGAACTACCTGTGCCATGCTCAGGGGTTCTGGCCGTCCTTACCGGTACCGACACCCAAGCATCGGCAGCGTCAATAGACCAGAGGTTCCTTGCTATCGAGCGCAGCATTGCAGCTCTTCTTTCAGCTGCGGTACCAGTGGACCCACGGGCACCGGTACCGACATCAACACCGATGCCAGTACCGACACTGGTACAGTCACCGGTACCGAAACCGATGATACCGGCCCTGGTGGAAACTCTTCCCATGCCATCTCTGGCGGGAATTGACAAAGCAGTACCGGGTCAGCTCGGTACCGACTTCAATCGGTACTGAGATCGGGGTCAGGAACACTTTGATTCCTCCGATTCCGAAGACTCTGACAATTCTGCTGGCACTAGAGGGTTTCTCCTAGAAGATCCCTCTTCTCCCCAATGCTGAATGTCACCTCCAGAGGACATGTCATTTCAGGATTTCATCCGTGATATTGACAAAGGTCTTTCAATCATAGTAGCTTCTGAGGAGGAACCCAGAGCAAAGGAATTGGAAATTCTCCAATATCTTAAATCTCCTAAGGAGGCAGCCACTCTGCCTATCCATGAAATTCTGCATAATTTGATGCTCAGAATGTGGGAGACACCTCTGACTACTTCTCCTCACTCTAGGAGACTGGATACTATGTATCGAGTCACGCCATGTCCTGGATTTCAGAAAACCCAGCTGCCACACCATTCAATGGTAGTGGAATCAGCCATGCATAGGATGAAAAGTGCAAAGAGGCATGCATCCAATCCTCCAGGTCGTGAATGCAGGACTCTGGATGCTTTTGGGCACAGAACTTTTCAAGTTTCCATGCTTTCAGCTAGGATCAGTTCATATATCCTATATATGGGAATGTTCCTCAAAGAAGTCACAGGAGACTTGGAACTAATGAGCCCATTTCTCCCAGATGAAAAGAGACAAGATTTTCTTGCTCTACTTAATCATGCTCAGGATGTCTCCAAGTTTGTTAATCGTGCAGCCTTTGACTGCTTCGAATGCATCAGCAGAACCTCTGCTATTGCCATTGGCGCACGGTGGATTGCCTGGCTACAGGCATCAGACTTGGAGACTTGGGTACAGGACAAGTTAGGCAACATTCCTTGCACGGGAGAGAATCTCTTCGGCAAGAACTGGCAGGAAAAGGCTAACGAGTTAGATGCTGACAATTCTACCTTAGATAGATTGTCAAAGTCTACAGCCACTCCAGCCAAAAGGAAGCCTTATTTTAAAAAAAAAAAACCCTCTCTTAGCAAAAAGAGGAAGTTTTATCCTTCCTATACCCAGCAGAGTCAAACTCCAGGTCAGGTTGCCCAAAAGAGACAAACTAGACAGCAAAAGAAGCCAAAAGGCCAGAGAGCCCAACCAGCTCTCCAGGTTCAGCCCCCTCAAGGGCTTTGCCTCCTTCCTAGAGAGCTTTGCCTCCCTGCCTCTGAGGGGTCCCCAAACCCCCATGCCACTTTGTCAACAGATGGCATCAGATAACAGCAGAAGATTGGACTTTGTCCATTGTAGGAGAGGGGTACAAGCTTCATTTTCACAGCATGCCCCCTCCTACAATTCTAAAGCAATTCAATTCACAAACCTCTGCAGACAATCTGCTAGATCACGAGGTCTCCACACTTCTTGCCCAAGGGACAATAGAGGAAGTACCTATTCTTCAACGGGGTGCAGGGTTCTACTCCCCCTTTTTTCTTATTCCAAAGAAAACAGGAGGACACAGACCAATTCTAGACTTCAGAGAATTGAACAAATATCTGTTTCCAGAGTTCAAAATGATTTCTCTAGGAACTCTTCTGCCATACCTTCAAAGCCAGGATTGCCTTTGCTCTCTAGACTTAAAGGATGCATACACTCACATTCTCATCCATCCAGATCACAGGAAATTCTTGCGTTTCCTTTTCAGGGGAAGACATTTCCAGTACATGGCTCTTCCCTTTCGTCTGGCTTCAGCACCAAGAGTATTCACGAAATGCATGGCAGTAGTAACTGCATTTCTACGAACCCTGGGGATTTTCATCTTCCCTTACTTAGACGACTGGCTCATTCGAGCCCCTACAGTTGCAGAGGCCAGCACTGCACTGTCCCATATAATGCGAATCCTCCAATACTTGGGATTGGTAATAAACTTCCCAAAATCTCAACTAGTTCCTTCACAATGCCTAGAATTCATAGGAGCCTGTCTAGATACCAGACAGGCAAGGGCTTTCCTTCCACAAGCCCGGTGTCTTCACATAATGCAACTAGCTTCTCAAGCAGCAGGCCAATCCTCCCTCACTGCTCGAGAGCTACTGCAGTTACTGGGACATATGGAATCCACAGTTCATGTAGTCCCATATGCTCGCCTCCACATGCGAGCAGCTCAGTGGACCCTCTCCACACAGTGGACACAGGCCACGGGTCATTTGTCGGACAAAATAATAATCTCTCAATGGCTAATTTTGTCCCTCCAATGGTGGCAAATCACTAGAAAATCTGACAGTGGGGTCTCCTTTCCATCAACCTCTCTTTCAGGCCACCCTAACAACAGATGCATCATAGGTGGGTTGGGAGCACACCTGAATCATCTGTCTACCCAGGGCACCTGGACTCCACAGGAGGTTGGTTTGCACATAAACCTCCTGGAATTAAGAGCAATCTATTTAGCTCTTCGAGTATTCCACGCCCAGCTCAGCTACAAGACAGTCCTAGTCCAGACGGACAATCACGTAGCCATGTTCTATGTGAACAAGCAGGGTGGAACAGGCTCTCTGTCGTTATGCAACGAAGCTTTACGAATGTGGGCCCTCGCCAGAGAGCATTAAATTCACCTTCTAGTGGTATATCTTCCAGGCATTCAAAACCTCTGGGCAGACAAACTCAGTCGAGTACTGCTGCCTCATGAGTGGTCCCTCCACCTAGACCAGGTGGCGAAGATATTTCATCTCTGGGGTACTCCAGACATAGACCTCTTTGCAAGTCCACTGAATGCCAAACTTCCCCGGTTCTGTTCCAGGATTCCGGCTCATAACTGTCAGGCAAGGGATGCTTTCCTCCTTCACTGGGGTCAGGACTTCCTTTATGCCTTCCCACCCATTCCCCTCATCCCCAAAACACTCTTCAAACTTCAGAGAGACAGGGGTCTCATGATTCTCATAGCACCACGATGGCCACGCCAAACGTGGTATTCCCTGCTTCTACATCTCTCTCAAGCGGCACCTCTGGAGTTAGGGCATGCTCCAGATCTCCTTTTCCAGGAGAACGGGACGCTATGGCACCCGAATCCCCAGTCCCTGCACCTCACGGCCTGGTTGCTGAAGGCTTAGACCTCCAAGATTTCAACCTGTCCCAACAGGTAAAAGATATCCTTCAGGCTTCTAGGAAACTTTCCACGAGAAGATCTTATGCCTTCAAGTGGAAACGTTTTACTATATGGTGCTCCAAGAAGGGATTAAACCCCCTGGTTATACCCTTAGAATTGATACTAGAATATCTCCTTCACTTATCGAATTCTGGTCTAAAGACCAATTCGGTAAGAGTCCATCTTAGCGCAATTGCAGCTTCTTATAAGCCTCTGAATGGACAACTAATTTCCTCTCATCTACTCCTATCAAGATTTATGAGAGGCCTTTTATTAACTTAACCTCCCATCAAGCCACCACCGGTGGCATGGGATCTAAATCTAGTTCTCGGGCAGCTCATGAAGCCGCCTTTTGCCACTACAGCCCTTAAGTTTTTGACCTGGAAGGTCATCTTCCTAATTGCAATCACCTCTGCCCGTCGCGTTAGTGAATTGCAAGCTTTAGTGGCTGATTCTCCTTATACTAGGTTTCATCATGATAAGGTTGTTCTTCAAACTCACTCACACTTTATTTTTATTTATTTATTTATTGCTTTTATATACTGCGCTCTTTAAAATCAGTGCGGTTTACAGGTAACATCTATGCATCTCAGGATGTCTGTTATGCACTTACAGTGAACGGGAGATACAACTTGGATTTCAATCTGGGGGAACTAGTTACAGTATCTACAACTATGTACTATGTATCTACAACTATGTATCTTGGGAAAAAGCGGTATAGAAGAAAAGCATAAATAAAAAATAAATGTACATTATAGCTATGAACTGTCTTTTGTGGTTTATGCCAAAGGTGGTTTCGCCTTTTCATTTAAATCAATCAATCAATCTTCCTGTATTTTTTCCGAGGCCTCACGCCTTTAATGCAGAAAGAAACCTTCATACTTTAGATTGTAAAAGGCCCTTAGCCTTTTACATACAAAGAACACAGCAACATAGAAAGTCCTCACAACTTTTTATAGTTTTTGACCCTAGTCATTTGGGACTTCCAGTCTCCAAAAGAACTTTATCTAAATAGATTGCCCAATGCATATCCTTTGCTTATGAGAGTAAGGGTCTTCCTCTTCAGGACCATGTCACAGCTCATAATGTGAGAGCCATGGCAGCTTCTATGGCTCATCTCCACTCTGTGTCTATCGATGACATTTGTCGAGCAGCCCACTACTGCCTAGATAAAGCCTCCCATCGGGATGCCTTCTTTGGCCAAGCTGTTCTTTAAAATCTCTTTCAAACATAAACCAACTCCTACCCACCAACCCTGGTGGGATGCCAGAGATCCATGGGAGGAAGGATTCCCACCTTCTAGGGTGGCACCTTCCTGGGGCTATCTCCCTGGCATCTTCAGCTAGGGAGTCCCCCATATGTGAGGACTACATTCCTGCTTGTTCCTGGAGATAGCGTAGTTACTCACCTGTAACAGGTGATCTCCGGGAACAGCAGGAATTTAGTCCTCACAATCCACCCACCTCCCCTAGGAGTTGTCTCTCTATCTCTTTGTCTCTTTCCTGTCTCCCTCTATCCTTTCACTCAGCTACAAACTTAACTGAAGAGGGACAGTTGGAAAGGCGGGAAGGCAGCGTGCATGTGCTGAGGGATGCTCCCAAAAGCGTTCCTATTGGACGCTGGGGAGCGTTCCCGCGCAGGCTCCGTTGGTACCAACGATACCCATATGTGAGGACTAAATTCCTGCTGTTCCCAGAGATCACCTGTTACAGGTGAGTAACTATGCTATCTACAGAAGAGAGGAGTTCCCGAAGCGGGGTGTAGGAAGAGATAAGAGAAGAAAGGTAGTGAGGAACAGCAGACTGAGTGCAATTATAGACCATAAACACAAAAAAGGGCATACATTTCTTGCTCAGCAATATTATGCATCCTTTGGGGAACTGCAGTGTTAAGTTTCAGGTTTTGTGCACTTGGCAGTTCAAAGCGTGTTTGTAGAGATGGCCAAGGCAAGAATCACTGGGGCTATTTCCTTAGCGTTCCTCCAGTTTAGTCCTCAACCTCTGGGTAGTGAACCTCCTCCTGCAGCTTGGAGACTGGCATGTCAAAAACTCATGACATCACTGGATATAGCCTGCTGGTCTCTCCCATCAGCCCCCAGTGTGTCCAGTCTCCATGCAGCAGGAGGACGTAGTGAGCCTAACTTCTGGGCTCACTTGGGGGAACAGATAAGGAGCATTTAGTGTGACAAATTCTATTCTGATTTTACTTTTGATTTTTACCTTTAATTTTACTTTTAATTCAGTTAATTTGGTTAATTGGCAATCAGGGATTAGTTCCCTTTAGTTGTTAGGAGCAAATTTTCTTATTTACAGTAATTTTAAATTTGAGCCTGTCTCTTTAAATTAGTAGCAGCTCTCGCCTTCCCTCCTTGTCAGTTATTTTCACTTACTGCAGGCATTCGCCGGTGTGGATCTCTCTCCCTTGAATGTACAGGAGAGAGCTCCGGGACCCGTACAGCCACATTGAAGCTGTGTGAGACGGAGCCTCTCCGTTGCTGCGGGATTTTAATTTTACTCTGTGGAACCGGCTGAGCAGTCCTCGCCGCGGTTGCCAGGCGCAGCAGCGCGGCTTGAGGATCGGATGAATTCAAGGCGGTAGGAGCAGGCTGCGTGGCTTTCGGCCCTGCAGGTAAGGCCTTCGGGCTCTGTCGGTCTGCTGAGGCCTCTTTTTTGCAGCGGCTGTTGTTCTTGGCGCCAAAATTCATTGGCAAAGGGGTGGCCATTTTCTCTCTAGGTATTTGGACCGCATGGCGAGAGTTGCAGTGACCTTCCTGTGTGAGGAAGACGACAGGCAGAATAGCTAGATTTTTAGGTCTAGTGTTTCTTTTGTTTGTAGTTTTTTTGAGGCTCGGGGGGTTCCTCAGCCTCAAGGGGACTGTTGTCAGTCCTCTTTATTTTTGTTTATTCTTAGTTTTATAGGACAGCAGTTTTGGCATTGATCTCTGATGCCACATGTTCTTTCCCTCCTAAACATGTCTCTGAAGAGCATCTGTTAAGTCCCAGGATATTAGGCAAATTGCCAGCTTTTAGGTTCCACTGGTCAACACATTTTTACAAAAGTCATGTTATTGAAATAAAAATAGTCATTTCTTATCAATTTTTATATGCTGAACACGAATATGACAGTGAAATTGCAAAGTTGGCTCTAGGTTTTTTTTGTAATCTACAAGACTTAATGTTTACATCACGAAATGCATATTAATAGTAAATATAATAGGCCTTCGGTTAATACCTGTAAAAAAACAAGTCATAGACTACTTCTTAGATTTTTTCGCCCGTCTCTTATACAGCTGTTCGGGAGCTTCTCTGGGGAGTGTCCAGCAGTAGTCAGCCAGCATTGTAGTGGACCATTTTCCCTGGTATCTTTGCTCCATTGTTGCGATATCCTGGTGAAAACGTTCACCCTGTTCATCACTAACCATACCACAGTTGTCAGGAAAGAAATCAAGATGGGAATCAAGGAAATGGATCTTTAGAAACATGTTGCTGCCAAGTTTCTGATACTGCATCAGCATGTCTTTTACTAGTTCCTTGTAGTTTTCTGCCCTAACATTCCCGAGAAAGTTTGTTGACACTAAGCGAAAAGCATTCCATGCTTGTTTTGCATCACCCTGCAGCAAGTTGTTGAACCGGTCATCTTTGAAGAGCTCTCGAATCTGAGGACCCCAAAAACTCCCTCTTTAATCTTTGCTTTGCTGAGTCAAGGGAATTTTTCATGCAGGTATCGGAAACCTGGCGAAGTGCGGTCCATGGCTTTCACAAAGTTTTTCATCAAACCTAGTTTGATGTGAAGGGGTGGTAGCAGGATTTTGTGAGCCTCAACCAGAGCTGGGTGCTGGATATTCTTCTCTCCAACTGTTACATTTTGTCTACGATTCCATTCCTTCCGCAAGTAGTGCCAATCCCTTGCTTGGCTATCCCACTCACATAAGAAACACATGTATTTTATATATCCCTGCTGCAGTCCCATTAAAAGGGCAACTACCTTCAAGTCACCACAGAGGTGCCAGCTGTACTTGTTATAGTTAATGGAAGTCAGTAGATGCTTTAAGTTATCGTATGTCTCTTTCATGTGGACGGCATGCGCTACTGGAATAGATGGAAGACGGTTTCCATTGTTCAAAAGCATAGCCTTCAGACTCAGTTTCGAAGAGTCTATAAATAGTCTCCATTCTTGTGGGTCATGAGTGATTTTTAAGGCATTCATGAGGCTTTCAATATCGGAACAGAATACCAGATTATTTTCCTTTCCAATTGCGTATAGTACACTGCTGATGTCAGATGGCTTCAGCAGCCGTCAGGCAGTAGTATTGCATTGCATCAGAAAATGATGCAATCAACTCTGGATGATGTGTGCATGCTGGTATTATGCAATGTGATGCAATATTACATCATTCAAGGCTTATTTGGGATGTTGTTGATGTCCTACTGGATAAAGTTACACGGTGAAACGTCAAAAATGAACTACATGCAATATCTTCAAAACGAGAGCCAATAAAATCTTTTTAATGTTATATTCGTGTTCAGCTCACCAAGATACTACAGATTAGGGCCTTTTAAAGTCAGTAACGATTTCAATGTTGACCAGTGTTCTTCAAGAGCAGAGCCCTAACTTGTAGGTGGAAGAAGGGACAGGCTGGAAGTGTGCTTTTGTGTATTCTATAGTGAAAGTTGCCCAAACGCCTGTGGTTTCACAGGGACAGGTTTAGGAAACCTTAGGATATAAAAAAATATATAATAATAATGACAGTTAAACTGTCAACCAAGAAGTGCCTGTGCTACGGTCTATGGCCACCAGAGGGCAGCTGGTACACTCAATAGTGCCTTTCTGTGACAGTGTGTATGCAGCCATCATCAGTCAGATTGATCTCTGCAAGTCAGGGAAGAAATAACCACAGGGCCACCTCATGGGCACTCGGGGGTTAGTGACTAAACAAGCAACTGTAATGTTCTGCAAATCAAGATTATATGACCAAGATTTAAAGCTCTTAACTTCTGTATCCTTTGTTGGGCTCTGGTACCCTAAAAGCCACCAGATGGCAGCGCTGCTCATGAATCACATATAGTATTCAGTGCCCCCATCCCTGGGGGCGGGGGGGGGGTTAAAATACGAAATTGTATTCCTCATCAGGTTCACACAGGCAGCAATCTCTAAGACCTCCACTTGCAAGGTTGTCGGTGTATCCCACTGCTATTTCTCTGACTTCAGGAAGGCCGGGGGGTGTGGGGTGCCTGTGTGTTTCATAGCTCCACTTAGCATGCCCTTCCCAGGAAATTCTCTATTTCTAGAGCCTGTGCTGTCAGAGCAGGGCGTTAAGCACTTAGCAGGGGCACTGACCCGTCTGTGCCATCTTGTTAAAGGGCCCGTGCTGAGGGTGAAGAGTAAGACATCTAGGTAGCACAGTCGGGGGCTTAGCGCTCCAGGGCACTGAAAGGTTTCATAGAGGAAGTCAATACTCTTTGTATGCTCCATGCATTCAGCCTATGTTCAAGTGTGCTCACTGCATTGTGTTTGGGTGACAGGTGCTGGGTCACCCGTATATGTAGATGTGCATTTTGTATGTGCTCACAATTGCTTAGGCATGATTTTTGGGTGCACTCTTTGCAGAGTGAGACTGTATTATCAGACTAAGGTAATTTCTCCAGTAATGGGGGGGATGTCGATTGTAATAAAGTGGGTGAGGTCTTCATGGTGTTAAATGGGGTTGGAGATGCAGTCGTGGGATCTGCTGTGGAGTGAGCCGTCCGAAGGAGCTACAGTGTCACAGTCACCAGTTTCCCTTTCTCTTAGGGCTTTGCTTCCAGATTCTAGCCCCTCTTTCTCTCTGATGTCCAGGATGCAAGGTCCCCGGCCCACTGGACAATCTATTCTCGGCCTTTTCTCAATGCTGGCAGAAGGACTGGGAGAGCGAGAAAGGAAGACCAGGAACCAGCACCAGCTCTGATGTCTCTCCACTGCCAGTGTTTGCTACGGTCACATTCCCAGTCAGTTATTTGAGTATACTGATTGCCTACAGGTTAGGGTGGCATACAGTCGATTTACAGTATTTCTATTTCCCTTGTCCCTGAAGGGCTCACAATTTATGTTTTGGTACCTGAGGCAGAGGGTTAAGTCGCTTAACGAAGGCCAGAAGGACCGCCTGTGGGACCAGAAACCCCAGTTTTTATGGCCCAAGGTTGGTGGTCTTGATGGGAATTCAAACCCTTGGTCCTCTGGCAACTTGCCCCAACCACTAGGCTGCACTGCTCCGTGTGAGCTAGCCAGAGGGCCATAAGGCCAGGCGCAGCCTGTCACTTCCAAGGCAGAGACCTTAAGAACATAAGATATGCCATACTGGGTCAGACCAAGGTCCATCAAGCCCAGTATTCTGTTTCCAACAGTGGCCAATCTAGGTCATATGTACCTAGCAGTTTCCCCAAGAGACACAAGTTCCACAATGCTTGTACTGGGTCAAGCATTGATATCTTCGGTCACTTCTTAATAATGGTTTATGGACCTTTCCTCCAGGAACTTGTCCAAACCTTTTTTAAACCCAGCTACACTAACAGCCTTTACTACATCCTCCGGTAACAAATTCCAGAGTTTGATTACACGTTGAGTGAAAAAATATTTTCTTTTATTAGTCTTAAATAGTTTACCCTGTAGCTTCATTGCATGTCCCCTAGTCTTTCTATATTCTGATAATGTAAACAATCGATCTATGTTTACCCGTTCCACTCCGTTCATTAATTTATAGAGTTCTATCATATCTCCCCTCAGCCGTCTCTTTTCCAGGTTAAAGAGCCCTAACCTTTTTAGCCTTTCTTCATAGGAGTATCCTTCCATCCCCTTTACCATTTTGGTGGCTCTTCTCTGAACCTTTTCTAAAATCGCTATATCCTTTTTAAGATACGGCGACCAGAATTGCACACAATATTCAAGGTGCGGTCTCACCATGGAACAATATAGAGGCATTATAATATCTTTTGTTTTATTTTCCATTCCTTTCCTTATCATACCTAGCATTCTATTTGCTCTCTTGGCCACCGCTGCACACTGGGCCGAGGGTTTTAACATGGTATCCACAATGACGCCTAAATCTTTTTCCTGGGTGGTGGTTCCTAATGTGGAACCTTGCATCGTGTAACCATGGGGAGGTTCCGTTCATAAGGATATGGTTCATAAGGATAAGGTTCATAAGGGACCTTGGGGAGGTTCCGTTCATAAGGATACGAGAAATGCCATACTGGGTCAGACCAAGCTCTTTCAGGTCATGTATCCTATTTCCTAGAGTAGCCAATCCTGGTCTTAAGGACCTGGCTGGTTTCCAAAAAGACGAATAGGCTACTCAATGCTTGTATCGGGGCAAGCGGTGGATTCATGTATGCTCATATTTTAAGGGTTCTGTTGCATGTACAACAGATGTGACACTCTGTTGGGTTGTGTGCCTTGTAGAACATTTTGAATTGGTAAAAGTTGTTATAAAAATTTTTTTTATAATTTTCTCTCTAATAAAAGGTTATGGACCTTTCCTGTGGGAGCTTGGCCAAAAACTTTGTTAAACTTCGCTCCGTTCGGAGATCTTTTCGCGCAAGGCTCTTGGAGTATACAGGAGACCCAGTGGTCAATCAACCGACTGGAAATGCGAGCGATACGCTGGGCGTTGCAGGCGTTCGAAGCTACTGTGACAGGTCGAGCGGTGCGAGTACTATCTGACAATTCCGCGGCGGTGGCCTACATCAATCAGCAGGGCAGAACCGGAAGTGTGGCCACAGAGGCCGCGGCAGAGGGTCTGTGGGTGTGGATAGAGCTTTGGCTGCCAGCGTTTTCGGTGGCGCATGTTGTGGGTAAGGACATTGTGACGGCGGATTTCCTCAGCTGGGTCCGAGTAGATGCCAGAGAATGGGAGTGGCATCCGGAGGTGTTTGCACAGATCGGTCGCATATGGGGATAGCCAGTAAATGGACCTCATGGTGGCGTTTCACTCTGCGTAAACGGGTCGCTTCTTCAGCAGACAACGCGAAAGAAGGTCGGAAGACATCGGCACACTGTTTCAACAGCGGCCGTTGTCTGGTCTTCTCTGTCTTTCCACTGGGGGCACTGATAGGTCGAGTGGTTCTGCGTATTGAAGCGCTTCGGGGAAACATGTGGTTGGGGGCCTCGGGCTGGCCAAGGCGCCCGTGGTATGCCTGTCTCATAGGTTGCTCGACGGGAATCCATGGAGGTTTCCGACATTGGAGATTCTGTTGCTACGAATTTCCCTTCGAATGTCTCAGGTGCATCGTTTTTTGCTTACGGGGTGGCCATTGAAAGGGCAAGCTTAAGGAAAAAGAGTTGCTCGACAGCAGTCTTTGCCACCTTAACGCAAAAAAAAAAAAAAAGTCTACGTCCCTTGCATATGTGCGTATATGGCGCATCTTTGAGGATGGGTGCTCGCGGAGGCATGCTCGTGCGACAACAGTGTCAGTTCCCTTGGTATTAAGTTTTCTGCAGGACAGGTTTGGTAAAGGCAGGTCCTGGAGAGTTCAGTTAGCAGCTCTGTCTTGCTATAGGGGCAAAGGACAGGGAGTGGCTCTCATGCACAACTCGATGTGGTATGCTTTCTCAGGCGGTTACCAGACTGTAGCCCTGTCGTAGGATATTAATTCCACCGCGGAAGTTCAAGTTGGTTTTAGGAGCGTTAGCTAGCGCGCCATTAGGGCCCTTGCAACAGGCATAAGTTAAGGGTTTTGCCTTGAAGACGGCATGTTTGATGGTCATCTGTTCGGTGAGGCGATTTTCGGAGTTGCAGGCATTGACCTGTCAGGAATCATTTTTTGTCTATCTCCAGACAGAAGGTGGCCTGGTGGCTGGTTCCGTCGTTGCCAAAGGTGGTTTCTATGTTCACCTAACTAAAATGGTCTCTCTTCCAGCGCTAGGTGCGGCGGAGGGGAGCATATTGAACCATAGCTTGTGCTGTTTGGACATCAAGAGAGTTCTGCGGCAGTGTTTAAAGGTTTCAGAAACTTTCACAAGGCGGATCGTCTCTCTTCGGGGTGTTCGGAGGGCCCTGCAAAGGAAAGCGGCAGCGAAGGAGTCCATTTCTGGATGGATTGGAGCGGTGAGTGCGTCGGCTTATCTTCTACGGGACCATATAGTCCCAGGGAGCTTACGACATCACTCTACCAGAGTGCAAGCGTCTTCTTGGACGGAGCACAGTTTGGTTCCGCCAGTGGACATCTGTAGGGAGGCCTCTTGGTTGTCTCTCCATACTTTCAGTAAGCACTACCACCTAGATGTTCTGGCAGCTAAGGATGCCGTTTTCAGGGAGGCGGTGTTGAGATCCGGCTGGAAAGGTCCCTCCCAGTGATTACTTCTCTGATACATCCCAGAGGTTGAGGACTAAACTGGAGGAACGATAAGGAAATAGGAATTACACTTACCTGGTAATTGTGGTTCCTTGAGTGACTCCAGTTTAGTCCTCATTCCCGCCCGGGGATGGGGTCTTAGCAGTGGTTTTTCTGTTGGGGGAAGTACAAGGTTAAAGGTGGATTATAGCCCTTCACTGGTGTTCAGTTGTTTTGATGCTTCCATTTGTTTTGCACTATATTGTTATATTATTATATTGTTATATATATTGCTATATTGCTCTGGATTGTTTAGGGCTAGGCATTCGATGGAAAGGAGAGCATGCAGGAAGCAGTCCCTTTCCTTCTGGAAGGGGAGTAGTAGGTAGATAGGTTATATGTTTTGCGTGCCCTTGAATATAATGTTAAGTTTAAAAAAAAAAAAAAGTTACTGAGTATTTTTGTTTCTTTGAGTCTGCTTTGTCAATAGTTCACTGGGGGCCGATGGGAGAGACCAGCAGGCTATATCCAGTGATGTCATGAGTATTTGACATGCCCAGTCTCCAAGCTGCAAGAGGAGGTTCACTACCCAGAGGTTGAGGACTAAACTGGAGTCACTCAAGGAACCACAATTACCAAGTAAATGTAATTCCTATTTTATAATGCTATGTCCCATTTGATGCAAGGTTTGTCATGACATACATTTTCATATTTACATTCTGTTATACCATATTAGGGTGCACTGAGATTACCTAGCACTTTTCAGGTTATGAAGAGGATGGTATATGATCTAGATTGCAGCAGCAGTCAGTTATCATAGGTATTTCTCTAGTTTGCATCAGCAAACTACTGCCGGTGTGAAGAGCAGCTTAGGAGATGCATGTTTTCATCGAGGAGGTGTGGTGTCCATTGGTACATCGCTGATATGGGCAGGATCCAAAACGTGGAACTTTTCAGAATATGGTGGGTGTGGAGACATCCAAAATGTTTTCTCATGACCCATATTGACAGGAACCAAGGAGAACACCCCTCCTGCAGCGTCAACAGGCACAAACAAAGTGCAAGACACAATTCACCGTGGAAGGACCACTTTATTCCACCAAACAAGAGATCAGCCTGACACTTGTTTTGGCCGGGGGCCTTCCTCAGGGGACTACGACCTCTATAAATACACAATAAAAGTGAAATAAAAAATAAAATACATAAGAACCATTTCTCCAGGACCAAGCAGGAAGTCAGTCCTCACATATGGGTGACGTCGGCGCCGACGGAGCCCCCGTGCGGAGCATTTCCCCAGCTTTCTAAGAAAGCCTTTGGGAATGCAGCGCGCATGCGCGGTCCCCTTCCCGCCCAAGGGTGCTATCTTGCTCAGTCTTCTTTTTTCCGCGGAGCCCGATGGACGAGGTTCGTTTTCACCCGAGGAAAAAGTAGATTATATTCTGTTTCTGATCCGCTTTTTCAGTTCGACGCCAGATCCCTTTCCCGCCTGGGCCCGATACATCGGTATCGAGCCCTATCTTCTTTTTTCATTTTTTGTCCTTAGTGACTAGCGTTCGCGCCATTTTTTCTTTTTTCACTGGCAGCCCTGTCTTTCGACTTCACAGGGGCCCTTTTTCCCCCGATGGCTGCCAGCGGGTTTAAAAAATGTGATCGATGTAAGAAACGTATGTCTCTCACCGACGCACATGACTGTTGCCTCGGACCCGATCATGACCCGATGATCTGTGGTCCGTGTGGGAAGATGTCCTCAAAGGCGTTGAAGCGTTGGGAGCACCAAAAGGAAAGAATCTTCTCTGAGCAGCGCTGAGGTTCCTCTGAGAGGGGGTCTCCCTCATGGGAGCATCGAAAGAAGAAAAAACCCGCGAGGGCGGCGTCGGTGGATGCACTTGGTTTCTCGAGGGCCAAGTCGCATAGCCCCGAGCGCCGTCCCGGGTCTTCGGAGTCGAAGAGGCCTGCAAAACAACCTCGTATCGAGATGGAGTCCCCTGGTCATGTGAGTACTGTAGTCCTCGTGGACTCTTCTCCAGGGGAGCCGACGTCGGGGCCCGAGTCAGGGGCTGCTGAGTCTCCTGAGCTCGGACTCAGGTTGACGGCCTTGGAGAGCAGTTTGGCTGCCTTCATGGATCAGCAGCGGACACTGATCGCCGGTCTCACCAGTGCTTCTGCCCCGACCTCTGGGACATCGACGTCCAAGTCGACCCCGGAGGCTGAGTCGATCCTCGGCCAAGGTCTCCCTCGGCCTCCCGTTCGTGACCGAGGTCGTCGACGCCGGTACCCTCGGCGTCGGGGCGGATGGCATCGGTGCCTGCCCGACCGGAGCCGCTCGATTCCTCTTCTGAGGAGTCCGGCTGGGAGACGGAGGATGAGGAGTCACCCGACCACCTTTTGGACTCGGTGTGTCCCATCGGACTCACTGGAGTCCAAACCTCGGAGACGGTCCCCACCGGAGGATACCCAGTTCTCGGACTACGTGCGGGATATGGCCAAGGCCTTGGCATTCCCCGCGGATCCCGAGGAGGAGCCTCGAGCCGAAGAGCTCGAGGCCCTCCAGTATGACTCCCCCAAAGGAGGCCTTTACTGTACCGGTTCCTCCGATGCTGGAACGGCTGCTCTTCCGCATGTAGGAGGCGCCGGCCTCGACGCCAGTTTTGAGCAAGCGGGTCGATTCCATCTCTCGAGTCCGCAAGAGCCCCGGGTTCCAGAAAGCACAATTACCGCACCACTCCATGGTTGTGAAATCGGCCATGCATTGGCTGAAGAGTCAGAAGATGCACTCCTCGGTGCCTCCCGGCTGGGAGGCCCGGAACCTGGATGGCCTCGGTAAGAAGTGTTTCCAGGGCTTTATGCTTGCTTGCCGTGTCCAGACCTACCAGCTGTACATGGGCATGTACCTTCGAGACCTGGCAAAGGAGATTGCTGGGTTCTCTACTGGTCTCTCCGAGGAACCTTTGCAGAGGTTCAATGCCCTGTCCACGGGTATTCAAGAGTGCTCGAAGTTTATCTCTCGAGCAGCCTATGATGGCTTCGAGGCTTCGGCCCGAGTAGCCGTGGCCGGCATCGGTGCCCGCCGACAGGCCAGGCTACAGTCATCGGACCTCGAGCCATGGGTACAGGGCAAGTTGGTCGATGTCCCCTGTGGAGGTGAAAACCTCTTTGGCAAGCCCATGGCTGAAAAGGCTACAGAACTAGAGACCGAGACTCTGACCCGGACTAGGCTGTCCAGGAAAACCTCTGCCCCTTCTCAGAAGAAGAAGGGCTCGGGGAAAAAGACCTTTTACCCAAGGAAGACATCTGCCTATAAACAATACCCTCATTATCAGGCCTCTGCAGCTCCCCAACAGGGTCAGCAGGCCAAGGGGCAGGGTCATGGGCCCCGTAGGCAGAAAACCCCCAAGCCACCAACACCGGCTCCTGCACAGCAGGGAGGGGGTTTTTGACTTCAGTGGCATAGCCTCTCCTCCTCAGCTGGCCCACATCAGCACAGGAGGTCGGCTGACCCTGTTTGCCCACAGGTGGTCAGCCGTCACCAGGGATACCTGGGTGCTCAATATAGTTCAAAGGGGCTATCTTCTCCATTTTCACCAGGTACCCCCCTCCTATTTTCCAGGGGAGCCTCCAAGACTCCCTCTGCACAGGGACATACTCCTACAGGAGTTGGCAAGTCTGGTAAAGGAACAGGCTGTGGAACCGGTGCCCCACCACCTGAGAGGTCAAGGCTTTTATTCCAGGTACTTCCTAGTACCAAAAAGAACAAGAGGCCTCAGACCCATCCTAGACTTGTGAAACCTCAACAAGTTCCTGGAGAGGGAAAAGTTCAAGATGCTTACCCTTGGAATTCTGTTACCCTACCTCCAGCAGGGAGACTGGCTATGCTCCTTAGATCTAAAGGATGCGTATACTCGCATCCTCATTCATCCAGACCACAGACAATATCTCAGGTTTGTCGTGGGAGGAGACCACTACCAGTACAGAGTGCTGCCCTTTGGCCTAACCTCCGCCCCCAGGGTGTTCACAAAGTGCTTGGCGGTGGTGGCGGCCTACCTAAGGCTTCAAGGCCTCTTTGTGTTCCCATACCTGGACGATTGGCTCATAAGGGGCCAGTCTTCACAGGAGGCCAGTCAAGCCGCCCTTCGCACGGTGGCTCTACTTCAGCACTTGGGGTTTGTTATAAACTTCGCAAAGTCCACTTTGCACCCTTCACAGAACATAGAGTTCATAGGAGCAAGACTGGACACACTACATGCAAAAGCCTTTTTACCCGTGGACAGGGCCCACAGGTTGATGGATCTCGCCAAGCAGTTCCACAGCAATTCTCTGGTCTCCGCCAGGCAATTTATGAGGCTTCTGGGCCATATGGCTTCCACGGTCCATGTAAACCCAAATGCCCGTCTACACATGAGGCCTGCTCAATGGGGTCTCAGGACTCAGTGGCACCAAGCCACGGGAAACCTTGCGTACAAAGTGCAAGTGTCCACGCTACTGGCCTCCTCTCTGCAATGGTGGCTTCACCTTCCAAATCTGGTGCAAGGGGTGTTTTTTCAGACACCCCCACACTCTCAAGTGCTGACAACCGATGCCTCTCTTCAGGGTTGGGGCGCACATTGCCAAGGGACATGTACTCAAGGTCTCTGGACCCTTTGGGAGGCTGCACAGCAGATCAATCTCTTGGAACTGAGAGCTATCTGCTTAGCTTTGCGAACCTTCTCCCATCTCACTTCTCACCAGTCTGTGTTGGTCCAGACGGACAATCAAGTTGCTATGTTCTATGTGAACAAACAAGGAGGCACAGGCTCCCGCCTTCTATGTCAGGAGGCGCAGATACTGTGCTCCTGGGCAGTCGATCAGGGAATCCTTTTCAAAGCAGTCTATCTCCCAGGTCAGGAGAATTACCTGGCGGACAGGCTGAGCAAGATCTTGCAGCCGCATGAATGGAGATTGAATCCATTAGTGTTCCAGCAGATCTTTCTGAGATGGGGCCTTCCGACCATAGATCTTTTTGCCAGTCCTCTCAACTGTCAACTTCCAAGGTTCTGTTCCAGGCAACCGCATCCTCTCAGAGTAGCAGCAGATGCATTTCTCATTCCATGGTCCATGGGCCTCCTATATGCGTTTCCTCCCACGCCTCTAGTGCCCAGGACACTGTTCAAAGTGCTCAGAGACAGGGCCTCGTGTCACTCCTTGTCTTTTTTCCCTTCCTGGCTTCCTGTCAAAGTCCGCTATATATATAAGCTTCTCATCATCACCCACAAGGCGCTCTTCACTGGCACTCCCCAGTACCTAGCTGACCTTATTTTCCTTCAACCCACCCCCCGTCTGCTGCGTTCTGCACATGGAAATCATCTGTTTTCTGCCATCCCCCACCCATGCTCACCTTGAGTCTCACCTTCTTCTTTGCTAGTCCTGCTTTGTGGAATACCCCTCCACATTCTATTCATACAGAACTGTCATTTTCCCGCTTCAAATCTCTCCTCAAAACATATCTTTTTTGTCAGGCCTTCGATCTCCCCATTCCCTCGCCTACCTCTCGATCGTCAACTGCACTTCCTCTTAATTTCTCCCCATAGGATTGAACACCCCCATGCTCACTCGGATCTCCCCTCCCTCCCTGAATTCGTACCTTTTCCCATGTCCCTATTCATTATGTCGTTCATCATTTGTTCTGTCCGATTGTCATTTGCCTCGCAGTTCATTGTCTGTTATGTTGCTATTGTCTGTTACGTTGTCTGCTGTCTATTATCTTCTTTCTGTTTCTTCTGTCCCTTTTTTTTTTCTTACTTCCATGACTGCTTTCCTATCCACTTAATGGCGTTCCTTTTACCTTTCTTTTCTGCAGCCGAAATGTTTTGTATTGTACACTGCCCTAATACCCTGGTAAAGGGTGGTATATCAAATGTGCCAAATAAAGATAAAGAAAGATACTGGTGGCCCCCAGATGGCCGAGGCAACCGTGGTTCCCACTTCGGGTTGCATCCTCAGAGGATGAGGCGTGTCCACCGCTAATTGCAACAGATCTCCTGTCTCGGGAGCAGGGATCTCTTTTACACCCCAATCTCCAGTCCCTCCATTTGATGGCCTGGCTGCTGAAAGGGTAGTTCTAGCGCCCTTACTACTACCTAAAGAAGTGGAGGACGTAATCTTGGCCTCTAGAAGGCAGTCCAACAGAAAGTCTTATGCCCTTAAGTGGCATAGATTCTCTACCTGGTGTGCTCAGCGCAATGAGAATCCTTTCTCATGCCTGGTACCAGTATCTGCTTTACTTGTCCAACCTAGGCCTTAAGTCCAATTCTGTAAGGGTTCATCTTTCAGCACACCACTCCCCAGTGGAGGGACAGACTATCCCAAGCCATCCGTTGGTGGCTCGCTTCCTCAGGGGCCTACTGTTGCTTAAGCCTCCAGTGCGTCCACCTGCCCCGGAGTGGGATTTAAATGTGGTCTTGCAACGACTAACTTGTCCGCCATTTGAACCTATGGCTTCCTGTACCTTACGTTTTCTCTCCTGGAAGGCGTTGTTCCTGGTGGCACTTACCTCAGCTTGACGAGTGAGTGAGCTTCAGGCCCTGGTATCAGATGCCCCTTATACTAGGTTCTATAGGAACAGAGTAGTCTTACGGACTCACCCTAAGTTCCTTCCTAAGATTGTCTCCTCTTTCCACCTCAATCAAGAAGTGGTTCTTCTGACCTTCTTTCCCAGGCCGCATGCCAGCTAGGCTGAGATGGTCTTGCATACTCTGGACTGTAGGAGGGCGTTATCCTTCTACCTTGACCGTACGCGGGAGCACCGAAGGGCTGTTCAGCTCTTCGTTTCTTTTGACCCCAATAAGTTGGGGTTGGCTGTCTCCAAGTGTACTTTGTCCGTATGGGTAGCTGACTGTATCGCCTGGGCTTACAGGGCAGCCGCCCTCTCATTGGAGGGTCGAGTTACGGCTTACCGTGTCAGGGCGAAGGCTGCGTCAGTGGCTCATCTCCGCTCTGTTCCGTTGGCAGACATCTGCCGGGCCGCTACTTGGTCTTCAAGCCAGACTTTTGCTGCCCATTACTGTCTTGAGAGGGAGTCCCGCAGGGACAGTGCTTTCGGGCAGGCGGTACTCCATAATCTCTTTGGGGTTTAGGCAACTCCTACCCTCCGGCCCTGATGTTGGGCTACCGTTCGGGGGCGTTATCAGAGAAGATTTTGCTCTTGCATGCTGAGGCTCTAGAGGGAGCTCATTGTTCAGTTTGGGGTCTCCGGTAACCCTAAGCTGGGGAGTCCCATATGTGAGGACTGACTTCCTGCTTGGTCCTGGAGAAAGAGTAGTTACTCACCTGTAACAGGTGTTCTCCAGGAGCAGCAGGAATCAGTCCTCACAACCCTCCCTCCTCCCCTTGGAGTTGCAGTCATATGATTTATTTTTGCTGTCTTTTAGCTATGTCATCAGACTGAGCAAGATGGCACCCTTGGCCGAGAAGGGGACCGTGCATGCGCGCTGCATTCCCAAAGGCTTTCTTAGAAAGCTGGGGAAATGCTCCGCACGGGGGCTCCGTCGGCGCCGACGTCACCCATATGTGAGGACTGATCCCTGCTGCTCCTGGAGAACACCTGTTACAGGTGAGTAACTACTCTATACTCTCTCTATTTTTTGAATGTTTTTATTTTTTTATATATAAGAACCAAAGGTAAAACCGAAAACATCACATAATATAAATACACATAAAGGAGCATGCTGAACACAAATAAAACAATCTATTGAATTTATCTGACATTGACACTGACTTTTGTTACCATCAACTGAAACAAAAACATATGCAGGGTTAAGCTAGACAGAAACATAGTAACATGAGGAGTGGAAGAGTGGCTTAGTGGTTGGGGCAAGGTACTTCAGGCCAGAAGGTTGGAGGTTCAAATCCCACTAGAGGACAGCAACCTTGGGCCGGAAGGACTGGGGTTTCTAGTCCCACAGGTGCTCCTTGTGGTCTTGGGCAAGCCACTTAACCCTCCATAGCCCATGTTCCCTGTAAAATAGTTATCTCCAGGTTATGATGCCCTGTTCAATGTAATTTCAGTTTGTTCAATGTAAACCGCACTGATGCAGAATAGCGCGGTATATAAGAGAATATAAATAAATAAAAAATAAATAAATAGTAGTCAGTATGAATGCATCAGTTGTGATGGTACAGTTAGTAAATACCTAAAAATAGCACAGCAAGGATTAAAAACATGAACACACATATATTTATATAATACTTTTGGACTATTGTCAATTGATTAACATATGAGCGGACATAATTAGAAATACTCACCAGAAAGAGTATCACACAGAGAACAAATCAGATGAGAACACCTAAGTGCAAAACAAATCATCAAAATCTAGCTATTATAACAAGATATATCCTCTGTATCTTGCATAAACATCACTGAAGCTATCCTGAGGACGCATCTCGAAAGGAGGCTATAGAATTGTCCTCTTAACACAAGCCAAAAGCAACTTAATATCAAGAGTGAACACATTAGAAATTGCCATAAAATCAGCAGTACCGCTAGTGTAAACCCATATTGATTCCATTCCGTATAATCCTCCATTCATAATATACAATAAAATATAACAAGAGTGCTCAATATGTCTAAACCTCAAGAAACAGATCATTCATTATGGCGCCAATTTAAAACGAGGTGAGGATGACGTCAAAGTGCTCACATTGAGTGTAGTCATCAAATGGTGTAGTATTGCTGTTCACGGACTCCAAGAACACCAGTTAGTAAATAAAAATACTATAAATAGGGAGAAGTACTGATAAGAAATCAAATGAACTGTGCCAAATAAAATTGGAATAAAATATGTCCCCAGTGCTGAATTCACTTGTCCCCATGGCGAACAGTCTTGTGTGCTTAATCAACTATATGCGATAAAAGCCTCAATCTGTGTCTCTTTTGAAACTGGAAAAGCATATTAATGTAATAATGTAACCATATCGTGAGTAGTATACATAGTAACTGTTCCTCATAGGAGGCTTATCAATAAACTCAATAGTTTGGGGATGGGGTCCCAAGGTGGTGAACTGGATCAGAAATTGATTAACTGACAGACGACAGAAGGTGATGGTAAATGGAACTCACTCGGATGAAAGGAGGGTGATTAGCAGGGTGCCCCAGGGTTCGGTCCTGGGACCGGCACTGTTCAATGTATTTGTGAGTGATATTGCTGAAGGACTGCATGGAAAGGTCTGTCTTTTTGCAGATGACACGAAAATTTGCAACAGAGTGGACTCCCCCGAGGGAGTGGATAACATGAGGAAAGATCTACAAAAGCTGGAAGAATGGTCTAATGCTTGGCAGTTAAGATTTAATACAAAAAAGTGCAGTGTCATGCACTTGGAAGCAGAAATCCAAGGGAAATTTACGCAATAGGGGGCGAGAGGTTGGTGTGCACAGGTCAGGAGAAGGACCTTGGTGTGATTATTTCTGAGGATCTCAAGGTGGCAAAACAGTGTGACAAGACAACGGCAAAAGCCAGGAGGATGTTGGGTTGCATACAAAGAGGAATTACCAGCAGAAAGGAAGAGGTACTAATGCCGCTGTATAAGTCACTGGTGAGGCCTTACTTGGAATACTGTGTTCAGTTTTGGAGACCATATCTCACAAAGGATGTAAAAAGACTGGAAACGGTTCAGAGGAAGGCGACCAAAATGATTTATAGCCTGCATCAGAAGCCTTATGAGAAGAGACTTGAAGACCTAAATATGTACACTCTGGAAGAGAGGAGGGGAGATATGATTCAGACCTTTAAATACTTAAAGAGAATTAATGAACAAACAAACCTCTTCCAAAGACGGGGAAGCTGTAAAACTAGAGGGCATAACATGAAGCTGCAAAGGGGTAAATTGAGAGACAATATCAGGAAGTACTTTTTCACTGAAAGGGTGGTGGATGCTTGGAATGCCCTCCCGATGGAAATGGTGGGGGCAAATAGAGTGACAGAATTCAAAATGGTATAGGACAGACACAGTGTATCCCTTTGCAGCAACAGGTTAAATCAATATAAACTTAACTATCTAATTTCTCAACAAACAGAGGTGTCCTACACGGAGCGGTGGGATCACCCCTAAACAAAGACATGGGGAGGGGTGACCTGCATGGAGCGGCAGGTGCACCTACTCTTGCCATCTTACTGGGCAGACTAGATGGACCATACAGGTCTTTATCTGCCGTCATTTACTATGTTACTATGTATACCCACAAAATAATATGTTACATTTTGAGCGTGTAGGGAGTTCTGTTTTGTAGTGGCTCATGACCCCATAGCTATCACATCGCTGTTGTTGATCTAATCAGTGTCGGGCTAAGATTAGAGCTGTCCATTAGATGCGGTCTATATCAGGAAACCAAATACCCGTCTCATTCAAACAACCACTATAAACAAGACCATGTACAAGAATCATTTCATGTCTCCTAATTCATCATAGGCTGCGGTATAAAACAAACTGAGCAAAGGGGGACGAGAGAGGGGGCGCCACAGAGTTCAAGTTCAACCTATGTGGGGTAAAGATGCTGATTCCAAGGTCCAATTGATTGAGCCAACAGTCCAATAAAAACAAAAAAAATAATGAAACAATTTGAGGCCAAGGTAACCCCATTAAAAAGGGTCAATTAAAATCAGGGTACCCACACTAAAACAAAGGGGATAAAACATAAAACTGAACCCACTCCTATCTACTGGACCCAACACACCATCTCCGTATAGAGTAATAAAAAAAAGTTGTGTGCCGTGCGTGATATAATGAGAGTATTCTGTCCATGGGTAAAATCCATTATAAATTAAACATGAACTACTTAAAAAGTTAAAAAATTAAAAAATAAGTTAGATGGAAACCAATAAGAAAAATTTATATAGAGATGGGTAAAAAGATAAAAAATCAAATCATCCATAAAAGTATATGTCTATACTCATAAACCAATAAAAAACCATGTAGAATCAATATAGAATATGTTATAGTAATAAAAACAACATGGATTAAAAGCCAGTGAAGCCATGTCAGTAGTGAGGTCCAACACAGGTGTGTAGGCCATGGCCATATTGATCCAAACCCTATCGAAGGGGCCAGTGAAGAGGGAGTTTCTTTTAAAGAAAAGCCGATAAATCCACTTCCAGATTTAGCCCTTCAGGATGTAATTTGCCCGACACATGAATCAATCTGAGGAGGGTTTTGTTCACATCTGTACTTTTGCCAGTGTAGACATGCTTTAAGTATTAGAAACCTTAAGTCAGAAGAAGTGTGTAGTGTCTTGATCCAATGGCTCACAAGATGTTTCTGAGTTGCTATGCAGTGGACAGCACTGCGGTGCTCAATGATCCTGGTCTTCACACTCCAGGTGGTTTTGCTGATATACAATAGGTCACATGGCCACTTGACCAAATAGATCATATTTTCTGAATTACGGTTTGTGAAATCCTTCAGAGGAATTCAAACTTGGTTTACAGGATGTACAAAAGATCCCCTGGTAACAAGGGCAAGTGGGCACACAGATCAAAAGCCATACTTAAAATGACCAACAGTGGGGAGAGAAGTAACCTTGCTTGGGAGCTGATGCGGTTTACCATCGCCATGGGAACAGTGCAGCAGTGATTGGCTGAATGCTTTGCTGTTGGGACCAACGTGCAGGCGCAGGAAGGACAGTCCCAGGCTGCTAAGGACCTTTCTCCTGCCTCTACAAAGCCCAGCGGCGGCTGGAGAGTTGTGGAGAGAAGTAGCCTTGCTTGGGAGCTGACACGGTTTACCATCGCCGTGGGAACAATGCAGTGGTGATTGGCTGGAGGCTTTGCTGTTGGGACCAACGTGCAGGCGCAGGAAGGACAGTCCCAGGCTGCTGAGGACCTTTCTGCCTCTACAAAGCCCGGTGGCTGCTACACGCGGCCACGTGTCGCAACAAAAGGGGCGCAACTCAAGGGGCAGGCCACGTCCCTTTGGTGCCCCTTCAGCACACCTGAGAAATTCATGAGGAGCCGAGAGGTCGTCTGTGTTCCTTATCGTCCCTCCAGTCCAGTCCTGCACTCTGGGTAGTGCATCTCCTCCAGCAGCTTGAACACTGAGCATGTCATCTTTTTGATGACACTAGTGTACATTTGCAGCTGGCACCGCCTACCAGCCCCAGTAAGCTCAGTCTCCAAGCAGCTGGAGGAGATTGTGAGCCAGGGTGCTGGACTCACTGAAGAGACAGCTAAGGCAATAGGTTTAGTTAGAGTTTGCTTTTATTTCCCTTGTTAGGGTGCAGGTTTCTTTGTTTTTAAAGGCAGAAATGTAACCCCCCCCCCCCCCCAAAAAAAAACAAAACAAAAAAAAACAGAAGGAACAGAGAACCCGGAGGACAACAGGGCTGAGGTGAGGATATTCTTTATTCCCCTCTCCCCCCAGGATTTCGGGAGGGGGATGTTCTGTGGGGGCCTTTCTCAGTCTGAGACTTCTGGCTGCTCCTGAACCCGTTATCGGGTGAAGAGTTGCTGCAGGGGCTGCAGTTGCTTGACAGGAGTGAAAGCTGGCAGCTCCGAGTCACCCTCCTTGGCGCCAAAGCTGGGAAGGAAGGCTGAGCACGAGGGGTAGAAAAACCATGCGGCAAAGAGGCTCCAAGGTAAGAGTGGTGGGGGGGGGGAGGACAGCAGGAACCCCTAGACACCGCCAGTACACGAGGAGACAGAGAGCAGCCGCATGTTTGGGAGCCTGCAGCAGTGTGGGAAACTCCCCCTGCTGTTTTCAGGCGCGATTTCTTCTTATTCAGGCCTGCATGTGTTTAACACCCTGCTGTGTTTTGGGTGCCTGGGAGAGGCAGCCACCGAGAATAAAGCAGGACAGAGCAGCCTCTTTCTAGGGGGCCATTTGCAGTTTCTTTTTAATTTCAGTTTCAGTTAATTAGATTTTGGTTTGGTTTTTATGTTATTTTAGTTCAAGTACTCTAGTGCTCTGTGCTGGGGCTCCTTTTACCTACCCGGATACAAATTGAGGGTATTCCTGGGGAGTGCCCCCAGCCCTTCCCAACATGCCAGCCAGACTGTGGTGCCTGGTATAGGATGGTATCAAGGGGTGTGAACCCCTATTAATCCTTAAGCATTCCTTGTCGTATACAGCTCAAAACGGATTCAGTGCACAATGTGGGAAAGGCCTAATCAGATAGGCCATTGTTTGTTGCTGGGTGGATTTTCAGAGGGTTGTGGTGCTGGGTCAGGTGATGTAACTGGCACTTGGTTGAAACATTGTTGCTTTTTCCTGAGAAGGATCTGATAAAAAGTCAGACACAGAAATAAAGATAGGTGTTAAAAAAGAGGAGCTGCATATAGGTTTGTAGCAGCTACAGCTCTGGAAAACAGCAAGTACCTGCATACAAGAAATGTATGTAATTTTGAAAGATAGTCAGTCAGTGGATTGGACGCAAATGAAATCCTTCCATCTGTCTATGGTCAGTGAGTAACCTGACATGATCATCTCTTGTTGCTTAGCCCAGATTATGTACCTAATAAATGTGTAATATTGCTTGTAGGGGAAGCTGTACTCCCTTATAGCCATTTGTAGTACTAGAAGAAAAACATAAACTTTACTCAGAGAATGTGTCAGTTTGATTGGATCAGGACAAGCTCCATTTCATATCTTTAAGATACAACACTGTAGCGCAATCTAAAAATCCTCAAGATATGCAGTCCCCGATGTGGTGTGGTTGTGGAGGCAGGCATCTGCCTGAACTGCACACAAAAGGCTGTCATGGGAGCAGGACCTGCAGGATTAGATGAGGCAGGAGAGTTCCTCCCGGTTGCAAGAGACCCTGGGGGTAGGGGGTGCCATGTTACCTTCAACGGATCCGGTCCCTGCACAATGCCCGGACCATCCACCCCTTGAGCCCAGGGAGCAGTAGGGCTGCTGGGGAAGTTCTCACCGAAGGTTTTCTTACTTTTGCAAAAGGCGTTTTGCCTACCAAGTGGCTCCTCAGCCTCAGAACACAGGGCTAAGAGGATATCAGACACAAAAGAGCACAAGTCAGGAGCAGTGGCGTCTAAGCAGGCTAGAGGCTTAAAGGAGTGGCAGCAATCGCCGTTGTCAGAGGAGCTGGATGGGGAAGATCTTGACACGGAGCTAGATCTGCAGGAGGAGTTGTAAGAAGGAGAGAGCCTAGAACAGGAGGATCAGGCATGGATTGTTTGGGTTTTCCGCCGGGAGGAGCTACCAGTGCTCATCTTTATGCTTATGTTTATGCAGTTTCTTGATATACTGCCCAGGCCGAAGGCCTTTGGGGTGGTTTATAATCACTACAAGCGGGTACTGATACAATTCCTCATCCCCAAAGGGCTCACATTCTGTGTGTACCTTGGAGACCTTCAAGGCCCTGAATATGCCTACTAACCTCCCGGCAGAGGAGGCGCTGTAGGATCCACTGTTCCAGGTGGTACAGAAATCACAGAAAGTCTTACCAGTACATGGAGTAGTAGGGCAGATGATCCAGGATGAGTGGGATCTGCTGGAGGTTGGACTTAAAGGGGTGCAATCCATGACGCGCCTATACCCGCTACTGGAGCAAGAATGAGCTCCTTTGATCACCCAAAGTGGGAGCAGCGGTGTTGGCAGCAGTCGAAGAGACCTTGACTTGTCTCCTGCACCTGAGAGCCATGGAACTGGTTCCACGAGACCAGTACGTCTGTGGTTGATGCTTCATGTATTGCGTGGTGCCCAAATGGAAAGTTCCTGTTTCCCAATTCTTGACTTCAAGGGCATGAATTATGGTCTCCGGGTACCACATTTTCACAGTAATAATGGCAGTAGGAAGCGGAGATTTTGGGCGACTCTCGATCTCGCAGAGGCATATCTGCATATTCCCATCCATCCAGAACATCGTCAGTTTCTCCGCTTTGCAGTGTCAAGGGGCCATTTCAAGTTTTGAGCGTTGCCCTTCAGTCTGGCGACCACCCCCATACCCTTTACCAAGGTCTTGGTGGTGGTGGTGGTGGCGGCAGCTCTCCACAAGGAAGGGGTTCTTGTCCACCCGTACCTAGATGATTGGCTGGTCCAGGTGAAGTCCAGGGACAATAGCGAAAAGAGCAACAGCAAGGGTGGGAGAGTTCCTTCAAAGTCTCGGTTGGGGTCAACCTGGCCAAGAGTCAGTTACGGCTGGCCCAGGAGCTAGAGTATTTGAGCGTGCTTTGATACCTGTGTGGGTAGGATTTTCCTGACGGTTCGCCGGGTGCAGGAGCTACGACAGTGGTTACGGCAGATCCTGAAGATGGAAAGGATCATCAGAGTGGCGGCATTTGCAGGTTCTGGGGACCATGGCGGCCTCTCTCGAGCTAGTCCCATGGGCAAGGGCGCACATGCGTTATCCCCTGTCCCAAGTACTCCCCTGCCCACGGAGCGCCAGGAGAGCCCTCAGTTGATGGCTGCATGTGGAGAGCCTGGAAGGAGTCCCCGGTGTGGGTTCCTCTGACGACCGATGCCAGCCTGTCAGGTTGGAGAGCCCATTGCGAAGGACACTTTTTGTTCAGGGATAAGAGTCTGCAGGAGGCCCTCTGGTCGATCAACAGGCTCGAGATGCGAGCGGTGACCTTGGTGCTAGAAAGTTTCGAGCCGTGGTTGCAGCGGAAGGTTGTCCAAGTCCTCTCGGACAGTGTGACCACGGTGGCTTACATCAACCTGCAAGGAGGCACAGGCAGTGCAGCCCTGGAGGAGGAGGCCGAAAAGCTGTTTGGATGGACAGTGATTCGTCTCCAGGTGTTATCGGTGGTGCACGTAGCAGGAGTTGACAGTGTGATGGCAGCCTACCTCAGCTGAGTGCGCATGGACTTCAGAAGGTGGCAGCTCAATCAGGAGGTGTTCAAGCAGGTGGTCCGCCAATGGGGCACTCCAGTCATGGACCTAATGGCAATGTTCGAGTCGGCCAAGGCCTGCCGGTTTTTCAGCAGAAGAAGAGAGGAAGTCCAAGGGCCTGGATGCTCTAATTCAGCAGTGGCTCAAAGATGGTCTTCTCTGTTTTTCCCCTTGGGTGCTCATAGGCCGGTTAGTGCAATGGCTAGAGGTGCACCTGGGATTTGTAATTCTGGTGGCACCAGACTGGCTGAGGTGCCAGTAGTATGCTGACCTGATTTGGATACTGGCGGATTGACTGTGGTGGCTTCCGGTTGAAAGGATCTCTTTGACACAGGAGCCACTTCGTATGCCCCAGGTGGATCAATTATCGCTTACGGCATGACTCTTGAAAGGGTGAAGTTGAAGAAAGGATAATCAGGCTCGGGGATAGCGATCTTGCTACAGGCCCAGAGGTGGTCTATGAAATTGGCGTGCATCTGTGTAGGGCGCATCTTTGAATCATGGTGCGGAGAGAGGCAAGCGCATCCTTCCACTGCCTCCGTCCCGGACATCTTGGCGTTCTTGCAATCTAGTTTTGATAAGGGTCTAACTGCCAGTTCCTTGAAGGTGCAACGGGCGGCGATTTCCAGTTATCTCGGGAAAGTCCACAGGGTGCCATTGGGTACACACCCAGACGGGCTGAGCTTTCTAGGGGAGGTGACCCACCTCCGTCTATCAAAGAGGGCAGTGGTACCGCCTTGGAATCTCAATCTGATGCTGACGGTACTGTCTGGGTAACCCTTAGAGCCATTGAGTCGAGCTTTCCTGAAGGATTTGACTGTGAAAATGGTATTCCTGGTGGCGATTTGCTTGGCACACAGGATTTCAGAGCTTTGGACCCTGTCATGCCAGGAGCCATTCCTTTCCTTCTCCAAGGAGAAGCGGTTCTGTGCCCAGTACCTTCATTTTTGCCCAAGGTGGTGTGAGCATTTCAGGTAAATCAGGCCATTTCCTTACCGGCTCTGGCAAGCTCGGATGTGGGCGAGAGCGGATACAGGCTCTGCCACTCCACAGCTGTGCCACTTAGAGGCAAAGGTAGGTGAAAAGGGCTTCATCCTTTTGGAGATCGGACCGTCTGTTGGTTCTGTTTGGCGGGTCGTGCAAAAGTGAGGCGGCAGATAAGCTTCCATTTCCAGATGGATCAGTGAGGCAATCACGCCTGCATACATCTTGAAGGGTAGAGCAGTGTCAGCGGGGTTGCAGATGCATTCCACGAGGGCTCAGGCAGCCTCGTGAGCAGAGTATAGTTTAGTTCCGCCGGTGGAGATCTGTAGAGTGGCATACTTCATCTGAACATTTTTGCCAGGACGCTCGTTTCGGCTCGGCAGTGCTTCAGGCTGGTGGTGCGGATCCCTCCCATTAGTTTAACTGCTCTGATACATCCCAGAGGTGTGGGACTGGACTGGAGAGACGATAAGGAAAGAGAAATTAGACTTACCTGCTAATTGTTGTTCCTTGAGGAATTCCAGTCCAGTCCCGGAACCCTCCCTGAGTGCTTTCTGTGATAATCTATGCACACCCTGGTCCTGAAGCTGGTTCCCTTGGTGGAGGAAGTGGCCAGGAGAAGCCGGGGAGGGGTGTGTAATCAGTGTTTGGGGGAGGGGCGGACCAGAAGAGCTGTCGGTTGCTCGCTTCCCACTGGTTGGAGTTGCTCAAGCGCTCAACAGGTAGGCCTCCCCATCCTGGAGGGGGGGATGGGGTATCCTTTCCAGGGGATGGAGGGGGTACTAGTTTATTTAGATGTAGAAGTGTTTGTTGCATGTTTAACTACTTATTTGTTACTCCTCTGAGTCTGCTTTGTCAATAGGTACTGGGGCTGGTGGGCAGTGCCAGCTGCATATGTACACAAGTGTCATCAAAAAGATGACACGCTCAGTCTCCAAGCTGCTGGAGGAGGTGCACTACCCAGAGGTGCGGGACTGGACTGGAGTTCCTCAAGGAACAACAATTAGCAGGTAAGTCTAATTTCTCTTTATTCCATGGGTAAAAGAAAAGCTAAGACTGGAGTTAAAACTGGGGTGAATGCGCAAGTAGGTAAGAAGGTGGGTCCCATGGATAAACATTTGATTTCCCTGCTGCTTGTTATTCAACCACCGGATGGGGTTTCTTTGAGCCCCGATTTTCGGTCCCCACCTCCGATTCCCCAACCAGCTTTCTCATCTACTTTGTTGGAGTTGTCCCCCGAAGTCTTTGCCCCACTTCCACAGCCTGTGAACCCAGCGGTTTCCAGTGGGACGGATATTTCTCCCCCTTCTGGGGAAGTGACTCTTGTGGATATATGGGGTGCTATTCAAAATATTGATTTTCGTTTGTCCTCTACTGTGTCCTCTCTGTGTAAATTTACTCATGAAGTAGTTGATAAAATGCAAGTTATTGATAAACAGTTGGGTTCTTTTGGTAAGTTTGCTGCCCGGACTGACTCTTGGTTCCAGTCTTGTTGTGATGATAATATTGCTTTAATGAAAGATTCTCTTACTGTTTCTTATTGGCTGGAGGCTCTTGAGAATCATTCCAGGGCAAAAACCCTACATTTTTTAAAATTTTCCTATTACCCATTTATTATCCTCAGATATTCTATTAAAGAAGTATTTTACTGAGGTTTTGCAGTTAGTGGGGGATTTAGAAGTTTCTCATATGTATTATCTTCCTATTAGTTCTTACCCCTCCTCGAAGGCTGAAGGTCCTTTTGTCCCTTCAGATCCTTTGGTTGGACAGAATCAAACTGCTTTCTTGGAAGATTCTGCGGATATCATTTCCAGGCGCTGCACTTTAGTGGTGACCCTTGGATCTGAGTCTGTGAAGCTAGGAGTATTGCGAGCTTATTTTAAACATAGAGAGGCTCTTTTTTGTGGTCAGAAACTTCAAGTTTTTCCGGATGTTGGCCGAGCTACCCAGATTCAACGGAAGCAGTTTCTGGAGTTGAAATCTTGCGTTGTGGGTTTGGGGGCTTCTTTTTTCTTGAAGTTTCCCTGTCGTCGTATTGTTACTTGGGGGTGGGGGGAAACCTATGTGCACACATAAGTTCTCAATTACAAAAGTTTTTGGGTGAGAAAGAGAATGTGGGAAATTAGTAGGTGGATTGGATTATTAATTTTGCTCTCTAATATAGAGTGTATACTCCTTTTTTTTCTTTTTTCTTATTGTTTGGATTGGTTAGTTTCTTTCCTGTGATGTGGACTTATTATGTGGGAATGTTTCTGTTCTTGGATTTCAGTAATTATTTATTCCTCTTGAGATTATGTACTGTTATTCAAGAAAAACTTTAAATAAATATTGGAAAAAAATGACCGACAGTGGGTGGTTTTCTTTGGAGAAAAGGTAAAGCAGAAGGTTTCATCAGCAGTCATTTATCATTGGTATTTATGTCTAGTTTGCATCAGCAAACTACTGTCAGTGTGAAGAGCAGCTTAGGATATGCATGTTTTCACTGAGGAGGTGTGGTACCCGTGGGTACATCTCTGAGACGGGCAGGATCCAAAATGTACAACTTTTCAGAATACAGTGTGTGCAGGGACATCCAAAATGTTTACCCATGTCCCATCATAATGACATGTACATGTTTCTGCATTATACTGCATGGCCAGTGCCTGCACCCGTGCGTGGGCCGCAGGCCAGATGCGTGCATGGGCTGGCAGAATAGTGCTTTGCCCGTGTCACACTGGACATATCTACCTCTCCAATTCCAGAGCCACAGCACATCCAGACCCGTGGATGCGGAATTAGGTTCAAACGGGGTTCGTGTTTTCAATTTAGATGTGTCTGCGGGCCAGACGTGCATGTTATGAAATCTGCCTCCACGTTGATATGATGCTTCAGATAAATGTTATCATTTCTGGGCTTCATTTGTTATTAGATCAATATATTACATTATTAAAGAATTATTTGTTTTTAGGAGCTGATGTGCTAACAACAAACTGTGTGAACTAAGCCATGTTAATTGACTTGAAATTGTTGTGTTAGCACAGTTTTGTACTAAGATGTGATTACGCTTGGCATTATTTTGCGTGAAACAGTCTAATAAGTGAAATGACATGCAGTAAGTATTGCACAGGTCTGGAAATACATATTTTAATAAATTGCACCTAATATTGCATTTCTATTTACTCATTCTTGATATTCTTCCCATGGTCAACCAAGGCCCCAGAGCGGCTTATGTTTAAAAAAAAAACCCAAACAAACAAAAAAAACCCAAACACCTCATTCTTAAAATATTGCATTAAAAACCCCCACTCCTACCCCACCAGATAACCCAACCCCGATCCCCTAAAAACCCAACTAGCTAAAAACCTAATCAAACACATTTTTGAATAAAACAGACTTTCACTAACTTCTTGAACTACAGGTAGTTCCGCTCTTCCCAAATATCCAAAGCTTGATGATTCCAAAGTTCAAGCACAAAACAAGGAACACCTCCCATTGTGTAGCTGTCACCTTGATTAGTGTAAATCATGCCACCGCCAACAATTCCCCTTGCAAAGACCGTAACAAGCAACAAGAGAAATATGGATAGAGCAAATTAGCCAGATACACTAATCTGCTCACAGTCAGGCTTTGGACGACTGAGGACAACACCTTAAACTGTACCTTCTACACTACCAGTATCCAGTGCAACTTCCTCAACTAGAGGGTTACATGATCTTTCTTTGTTTCACAGATACTACCTTGGCTGCACTATACTGTATCAGCTGTAACAGCTTCAGCTCAATCCCTTGCAGTCCCTGATACAATGCATTGCAGTAATCTGTGTGGGATAATACTAGCATATGTACAACCACTAATCTATATATGTCCAATGTCACAAATAATTACCTGGCCTTCCCACCGTCAAAAGTATGAAACCACAGGCCTTTGAACTAAATTGGGCAATTCTGTGAAGTGGTTGATATCGCCATACCTAGCTATGGATAATTTGGCTGTCCATAGATAAATATTGCAGTTGCTGACAGCTCCCTTCTTGATTTCCATGCTTGACTTACTATATATTTTCAGTGTCTGTAGGAGTGAAAGTGAGCATGAAGGTTACTAGCTATTTATTTATTTAAATTTATTTCTATATTACCTTTCTACCATTCAAAGCTGTTTACATGTAACAAAAAACTAACAGTGCATGGATATTCATGCTGCTTTTACAATGAACAGAACCTGGTAATTAAATCCAACATTTGTTGGAAACTATGTACATTGAGTGATTTGTTAACATAGATAACCAAATATTTACATTGTTGAGGGCAGGGGTCAGTGGACCAAGAGTTTAGGTAATTGGATATACTAGTGTGCATTATATTGGGATTCTAGAGGTATGGATGTGTGTTAGTGTTCTTGAAAAGGGTACATTTTCAATTTCTTCTGAAAGTCTGTGGTCTGAGTATTTTCTTAGGTCTGGTGGTAGGGCATTACATATAGTGGAGGCAAAGAGTGAGAATGCATGGTTACATGTAGATTGTTTGCTCCTGGTCTTATGAGGTGGAATAGAGAGGAGGTTGAGCGCATTCTGTCTTTGAAGCCTGTCATTCTTGGGCCTTGATAGAATCAGCAACCTGCCTCCAATCCTTGCTTTGTGTATGGTTTTGAATATTATGAGGAGAACCTTATATTTTATTTTTGCTGAGATGGGAAGCCAGTGGAGTTGCCTTAAAGCAGGGGTGATGTATGCTCTTCGCTGGGCTCCATGGATTTTTCTTGCCATGGTGTTCTGTGCTATCTGTAGAGGGTGTAGTGCATGCTTGGAGAGGCCAAGGTAAATTATGTTGCAGTAGTCTGATGGGTGTAATTATGACTTGGCACACTGTCTGGAATAAGTCTGGTGTTAGTAGGAGGCAAAGGCTCTTAAGAGTTCTTAGCTTGTGATAGACAGAACTGGTAGTTCTCTCTATATGGGCTTGGGGAATTTAGCCTCCGGTCTATATTTGACTTCTGATTTCACTTGGACAATTTCATCATTCATGCTTGGGGCTTTTCGGTGAAAAAAAAGATGGGTCGGAGAATATATGGAGGGCCTCAATCTTTTCTTGATTAAGGAAAAGGTTGTGAAGACTTAGACACTGCCTCATGTCTGAGAAGCATTTTAGTATCCTAGAGAAGTCTGGCATTAAGGTGTTGAATAGAATGAAGAACATTGTTATCTACATACATCTGATAATGTATTTTGTGGTCCTTGAATATAGTGCATAGGGCCTGGAGGAATATGTTGAATAATAGGGCCAAGAGACTCGAACCTTGGGGTACCCCTTGTTGCTGGATACATGGACATGAGGTCTTGTGGCCGATTTTTACTCTTTGGCTCTGGCCTTCTAGCTTAGAGTAGCATCTCGGATGCCAATGTCATAGGAGTTGATGATGGGGAGAGAATCAAAGGTGGAAGAGATATCGAACAATATGAGGAGGAAGGCTTGGGTGTTATCTTTGGTGAAGGTCAGGATTGTGTCTAGTAGAGATGTGACCAGAGTTTCTACACTGTGGTACTGTCTGAACCCATGTTGGTAGGGGTCTAGGGGAGCATGATCTTTGATGTAATTTGTACTATTTTCTCTGTTATTTTTGAGATAAAATGAATACTGAATATGGGTCGGAATGAACTCATTGTGGTGCTGTTGAGTTTTGTGCTTTTTAATATTGATCAGACTGAACTCTGTTTTAGGATAGTGGGCATGTCGCCTTGGGATAGAAATGTATGATGCTCAGTAGAGGCTGAGTTGTGTTCTAGCGATCTTGACCAAAATACAGGACAGGAGTCTAGTCCTGAGGTGATTGTATTGAGATGCTTTGATTATAGTTTTGATGTTTTCAAGAGATGGGAATTCAAATTGTGACCAGATATTCAGAGGGGTGTCTTGAGGATTTGGAATAGTTAAGTGGAGGCCAGAATTAGGGGGCTGGTTTTTGTATGTTGTGGAGGTAGTTTGCCATCTCTTGGGGGCATATATACTATCTTGTGGTATCGGTTTGGTTGGTTCCTTTAAGAGGGATTTTGCAATAGAGAAGCGTTCTCTTGGTTTATTTATCCCATGCATTATGGTTTTACTGTAGTATTCCTTCTTGCATCGTAGTTTCATCGGAATATGTTTTAAGCTTCTCCATGCAGGCAGCATGGACAAGAGAGTCTTTGGAGCATCACCATTTGCGCTCGTCATAGGTCACTCTTCTGTTTTTGCAGTGAGGTTGCGAACCAAGGTACTCTGAGACTCTTGGGTGTGTTTTTTCTTGGTGGTGCAAGGACTGCAGTGGTCATGATATCATTTCATCCTTTGACTTTGGTTTCTAAGTCTTTTTCTTTGGGTCTGATGAGTTCTAGGTGTGGGATGACTGTATATTGGAGAGCTTCCATGGCTTCGAGGAAGGAAGCTGACTGTGTTGGAGTGGCAAATTCAGGTCACCAAGAATAATGAGTGGTTGGTGCTTTGTTGATAGAGAACAGGTTGCTTCTAGTAGCATGGAAAATTCTGTGGCATTGCCATGTGGAGTTCTATATGTTAGGCATACTGAGAGTGTATCATTTGAGGTTATCAAAACATCAATGTCAGCAGAGGAACTTGAGTCAATGGTGGTTAGATCTAGGGTGCTTTTGCAATTATACAAACACCTCCACCTCTACTGGTTGATCTATTGTAACTGTGGAATGTGTAAGAGGGTGGGCAGAGCTGGTTTAGGAGGACAGAGTCCGCTTCAGTGAACTATGTCTCAGTTATGACTAGAAAATAATAGTCACTCCATATCGCTCTTAAATGATCATACTGAAAGCTAGAAATAAGAGCTCATCATAGAACAGTTCTACAGGGAGTCCGCGTACACTTAAAAAAAACACTGGCTTTTAACTGTGCTAATAGATTTACTGAGAAGGTAAGGAGCCTCAGTTACCACGGAGATGTGTGAAAACATAAGCATCCTTCAATGCATCTTCACAACCAAATCTTTCTCCTCGTATATCATTCATAGGCTCACAAGCTTGTTTTAACAATTTTCTAAATGCATTTAAAAACTTTGAAAACATTTAGCTTGCAATGAAAGTACCAACTCTGAAATTTTCAAGATGTTATGGCTGAGGACACTGTAGCCAACTCAAGTTATAACTAGTACATCTGGTTTTTTATTTGTGATGAAGTTGACTAAAATCTGTATCTTGTTTTGGGCCAAGTGTACATTAATGAGTGCGCATTGTATCGCTTGGTCTGCATTCTAGCTATTTGCCTTAGTTTTTATTGTACATAGATTTGTTTGTCGCATGTGTGTAGGTGTTGATGGTGGATGACTGGTAAAGATATAGTGTGAAAGAGGGCAAGTGAGTGGAAGTAAGCATGGGAGATTGACTGACTGAGTGTGAGGATGGAGGAGAAGGCAGGTAGGAAAGGAGCCTAACAAGCCTGCTGCAGTTGATTCTCAGTCTTCTTCTACATGAGTTTGCATCTGGAATGTGAAGATTTATACAACAAAAATGTGATGCTCATGGAAAGAATGATAAAAAACCACAATGATATGGCCATCCAAAATAACACTTTCTCAAGGATGTGGTGTGGAAGGAGACCTCCATCAGTGTCTCGAGCCTTGGACTTTTCAACGGGCCTTGGACATTTCAAGAAGACAGCCAACTAAATCAAGAAAACATTCCATGGGCATAAGTGCTACGTGAAGGATAAGGTTTTTCAAAGTGTAGTCAGAAGCCACTCTCATATTAGGGTGACTACAGTTGAAGAATAGCTGAGGGGATATCCTGGGAGAGCTTCTAGGAAACAATGGTACTGCTACAGCCTTAGCTGCAGAAGAAGCAGGTGAGTAGCCACCTACATGCTTTAGCTTGGATCTCTCCTAGGCCAGCAACACTCAACACTGTGGCTTCCCAGCTACAGTAAGAGTCAAGAAAGTAGCTTTACAGGATTCCCCATCATCTGCTTTTTGGTTTCATGTAGACTTACTGTGTTTTCTTTATCTTTACAGATCATCCAAAAGGTCATGAAGGACTGCTGTTTCTGCTGGTGCTAGGATGTCCCCAGCGAGGGCTCTTTGGCTACTGAGTTGAGACCAAAGTTTACAATGACGTGAAGACTGTGCAGAACTTAAAAAGGGAAGAGAAAGAGATGCACCAGAAAGCCCTGGAAGTCAATCAGGCTCTGCAGAAGAGAGAAAAATATAAGCCAGACCTCCCTCTTTTGGAGTTGATAGAGGATGAAGAGGAACTGGAACCTGAAAACAGAAGAAAAGGGCGAAGTACTGCTGGAGCAACTGCCACTCCAAGAACCTTCAGTTAAGAGTGAAAAGGTCAACTGTTGCAGAGCTCCAATCAGACCATACCAAGTCTGCCACTACTAGACTCCATTCTTTTGGTGTTACCTTTCTTGCTATGCTGTCCGTTCTTACCACCATGTCTCAGCACATAAGAAAGGGTAACTATTGAAGGACAGCACCTCAGGCAAGGATAACCATCCAATACAACTCTGAAGCTCTAAACCAAAATGACTGAATGCTTAGAAGAGAGGTAAAAGAGCTTCAAAACATCCAGGATTGGCCCAACAACAAGGCAAACTAAGTGGTTGCCTAGGACAGAAGCTTCTTTGGGGGGGGGGCATGGGAGAGAAGCTACAGCCAAATCAAAACAATGTGTCTCAACAGCCACACAAACTCAGACTCATTAGTGCGTACGTTCTTGCAGCAAAAATAAGCAATTTGCAAATAATCCATTTATCCTTATTAGTGGCATTTAGACATCTTCCTCCTTATGTATATATTTCCAAAAAAAAGTTTAATATTTAAAAGTATGATGTCCAAATATGTATTTTTATAGCATTTTTCAGGGATGGATGTTGTTCAGATGATTATGATTTGAGTTTAATTATCAAAATCTTGGGGGGAGGGGCTGTGCTATTGGTCTAAAAGTTAATTGCAAGGAGGGCTCAAGGCTAAAGGTTTGCCTAGGGTGTCTAATATCTTTGCATCGGACCTGTTCACAGCAGTACTGTGGAGGTGTAACTGGGAGCCAAATTGGAAACGGCACTACAGTTCTGGCAGGAACCATATAAAGTACAATATGAGAGCTGTGAACACCCATTGTTGACATCAAGACTTGAGACCCTGTCCAAAGACATAAACTCGATCCACAGAGTCCTCCAAAACCCAAAGAGGTAGCCCAAGAAGGCTATGACACTGACCAAGGGAGCATAAGATGATTGGCAGCACTGCGGATGCTTTACTTTGAAGAGCAAAACTTGGATGCATGTACAAGCTGTGCTATTATTTTGATGAAATATTTTTATTAATTTTTCCATAATGAATCCGATTACAAACAAATAAAGCAAAAACTAACCACAAAGCTTTTCACGTTAGAAGGAAAAAGAAACAAATTAATTTTCTACTTTTTATTGGGTTTGCTTCTCTTCTTTTTCTGGACTATATTGAAGTAATCACAAGGAAACTAAACTCTATATTTGCAGCCAAACAAAACCCTATTCATAAACCCACCAACCTCATAAGCTCGTGTCGTCCTTACTAGACAGAAATGTCTCTAGCTGAAGCGGATCAAAAAAATCATACCTGACCCCTTGAAGAGATAACAAACATTTACAGGGATATCGCACAAAGAAAGAAGTGCCAAGAGCCAAGACGCGAGATCTCAAAGCCAAAAAGGCTTTCCTCCATGACTGCGTAGCTCTTGACACATCTGGAAACAATTGAACAGGGGCCCCAAGCTGTGTTGTTATTTTATAGGGGTACCACCTACTTAATTTATATATATTCTTTTTACCTCTATGTAAAGCATATGATATGCCTTGCCCTGTTCTTTATGGGGGGTGGTTATTTATCTTTTATCTTTATTTGCACATTTCATATACCGCTCAGGCCGTAGCATCAGGGCGGTTTACAATAGTAGTAATAATGCTGCAAAGCTAGAAGTGGAAAGGCGCCATATTATCAGTAGAACAGAGGAAAGATAGTCGGGACAGTCGACAGCGATGTAGGTGAGATAACGAAGAGTTAGTGTGGACTAGTATGTGGAATGTCAAAGGCCTGATAGAACTCCATTCTCACCCGTCTCTCCAAAGCTCAACTGAACAGACTTCAGAGGATCCAAAACACTGCTGCCCGTCTCATCACTCACTCCTCCCCTCGAGATCACGTAACACCTCTTCTTCTTCACCTCCATTGGCTGCCCGTTTCCTTCCGCACCCAGTTTAAACTGCTCACCCTTGTCCACAGGGCATTTCATACTAACACCCCACAATATTTGGCAGATCTTATCCACTTTCACACGCCCAGACATACCCCCCGTTCATTTCACCTTAACCGCCTTACACTCCCCCCCCCCTCCCGTGCCCACCTCCAGTCCACCCGCTCCTCAGCTTTCTTTTTCGCAGGCCCTGCCCTCTGGAACTCCCTCCCCACTTCCTTTTGTTTAGAACCCCATCATATCAACTTTAAACGTGACCTAAAGACCCACCTTTCCTTGGCCTTTAATCTTCCCTCCCCTCTCATGTGAGTCTCTCCTTCTACGTTTACTGTCCTATTTTCCTCTTTTCTCCCCTATTCTGTCAAGGATTGTAAATTCTTTTTCCATTTTCCTGGCCTTGTGCCTCTCTTTTTTTTTTTTTTTTTTTTAAATTTATTGTATTGTAAACCGCTCTGATTACCACAGAAGGGCGGTCTATCAAGCAAAATAAACATAAACATAAACAGGTGTGTTTTCTAGGAGTTTCTATAGTTTATATGTGCAAGTTGCTAGAGGTTTTGGTGGGGGATCGCTGGTTGCAACTGTTATCTGTTGTGCTACCAATGGTTACTGACAAAAGCAAGAAAAGTTTGGAACTAATGATAGAAGTATCTTGAACTTTGGTTTTGTTCTGTAGACTAGTCTTTGCTATGGACTGTTGGGCTCTTATATAAGGACCATTTAGGGCTGGAACTACTATTAGGATTGCTAGAATTTTCTGTGCCACGCATAGCAGGGATGGACAGCTCAACGGGACTTCCATCCCTGTTGTTCATGCCTTCACCCGGCCGCGACTAACTTCCCCGCCAGGTGTGCGGGGAAGTTAGATGGGAGCGGGGAAGGGGTGGCTTGGGGGCGGAGTCTGGGCAGTCAACAGCTCTGGACATACAGGGCCGATTCTAATGTATGGGCGGGGAAGTTATTCTACCTCCAAGGTGGAATAACTTCCCTGGACATGTCATTTTTTAAATGCCGGGGCGTGGATGGGGCAAGTGGGGGGTCGGAGGACATTCCCTGCAGCCCGACCCTGGCCATAGGAGGCCAGATTGGGGGTCGGGCTGCAAGGAATTAGCTTTAATTTCTGGCGGCTGGCATCATGGCTCTTCAATGGAGCCGCAGTGCCATGACATGACGCCATGGCGCCACAGTTCCATAGAGGAGCCTTGACTGAGTTAGCCGTGGACAGTCTTGCATGTGCAAGCTGGACTGAATCGCAGTCCCGGCCTGCATGTGCAGGACTGTTTGCCATTCTGATCTCGCGGGGCTAGACATGCCCCGCGGGATCAGAATCGCAATCCCCTCTGAATGTCTAGTTCAGACTGGACCTACAGAGGGGATCGGAATGGAATTGGGCCCTATTTGTGTTTTTTTTTTGTTTTTTGGCAGTGCTTCAAGCTCTTCTGCTTCATATGACCTATTTGTAGAACTGTGCCTCTACTGTTTGGTAATAGTGTAATAGTTGATATCTTTGTTCTTTTTCCATTTTGTAAAATACATTGTAATGAGATCATAAAATAGATGTTGTTAATGCTCTGTATGAATGAACTATAATTTATAACCTTTGGACATGTAATACATTTTCTCTTAAATTTAAAAAAAATTAAATAAAATTTATTTTGGTGAAATGTAAGTGCATCCTTTTTTTTTTCCATAATGGGTCATGCTGTGTGCTAAGCTCTTACGAGTGTTTGTGCCAGTTGTTTGTGGTTCCTAAGATCAGATTTGATCTCCTCTCTAATACTGACTGATTTGTTCTTTGGGCAACCCATAGTATACACAGTATTCTTCCCAGCACCATAATTCAAAGGCATTGATTTTCTTCTTAACTGTCCAACTTTAACATCCTTATGACACTATTGAAAATACCATGGCTTGAACAAGTTGAATTTTTGAACATAGAGATACGTCTTAACGCATAATCAAACTCTGGAATTCGTTACCAAAGAATGTAATAAAAGCGGTTAGTATATAGAGGTTTGGACAAGTCCATACGCCATTATTAAAATGGGCTGGAGAAATCCACTGTTTACCCCTGGGATAAGCAGCATGGAATCTGTCCACCTTTTGGGAATCTGACAGGTACTTGTGACCTGGATTGGCCATGTCAGAAACAATATACTGGGCTTGATGAACCTTTGGTCTGACTCGGTATGGCATATCTTATGTTCTTATAAGAATCTTGTCTAGGATCTTCATAGCTGTTCTGCCAAGAGCAATGTGTCGTCTGATTTCTCGACTGCATGTCATTTCTTTATTGATTATTGGTCCAACCAGGTTAATGGAGGTTTTTTTTCTATTTTTGTCTTCTCCATCAAGGATGGAATGATTGACTTTTGCCAGCTGTCAGGATCTTTGCATTCATGTTAGGGTGAAGGCCCATTTTAAGACTATATGTCTTGATTTTGATAAGCAGATGTTTCAGATAATCTTCACTTTCAACCAGTAATGTATCAGCATAGTGAAGGTTGAGTCTTCTACCAATTTTCACACCTTGGTTATCTTCATACAGTCCTGCTTCTCTGATTTGTTCTGCATATAAACTAAGCAGCTATGGAGAAAGAATGCAGCCTCGTATTCCTATGCTTATTTTTAAAACCATTCTGTTTCTCTGTGTTCTGTTCAAACTGTTGCGTCTTGATCAATGTATAGGTTGTGCCTAAGAGCTATCAGGTGTTCCTTATCGTCACTCCAGTCCAGTCCCTTACTTCTGGGTTGCGCAACCCTTCCAGCAGCTTGGAGGCTGAGCCCAACCTTTTTGGGGGATGGAGCGGTATAAATACCACTAGGACCACCCCTAGGCACCAGTATTCTCAGCCTCCAAGCAGCTGGAGGGTTCCGTAAGCCTAGTGCTTACTGGAGTCTCCTTTTTATTTCTTTTTATTCAAATTTACCCTTTTCTTTATTAATTCTTTATTAATGCTTTATTAATTCTTTGTTTTTTTACCTTGAGTGGTTTCAGGTCACTGTGCCTTTAATTTTCCTGCTTGCTCTCTCCTACCTTCCCCCCCCCCCCCCCCCTCCCCTGACTGTCCGGGCCGAGGATCGGAGGTGGTTTCCTGCAAGCAGCAGTGGGGAGGACCGAGCAAAGCCCCTCTGCTGCTCATCCGGCCGGCTCCTGCTCAATTCTTTACTGCCCTGCCTTGCCTCGCGCCGAAGCCCCTAGGGTGGCTGAGCGCTAGAGGCGTCACCACGTGTCACCGCCGGCCCGTCCCGGAGCAGAGGGATGCGGGGTTGAACTCCGGAGGCCGCACTTCCAGCGGGAGGCTGTTTGAAGCGGCGGTTCCCGGCTCTAAGACAATCGCAGGATCCATCCTGAGCCGGCAGGCAGAAGTGAGATCGGGCGGTGGAAGAGACTCGCGACTCCCGTTGTGAGCTCCACGTGGTGAGGCCTACCACGTGTAGAGCCAACGGTAGCAGTTCGCAGAGTCGGTCCCAGTCTTTTCATCAGCTAAACATCTGAAACGCAAGTACTGGGGAGTGTTTTCAAGGGATAGGCATTTCTTTGATTACTCTGAGATTTTAATATTTTTAATTTGGATATTGTTATGTTGTTTTGTTATTTACTTTAATTTTAATATTTTAGTTTTATTTTTAATGCCAGATCTAAAGGGGAATTTCTAATACCTGTAGTGGAGAGAGCATACACCTCTATTTAAGGGACGGTTTAACTCTGCATCGGAGCGCTTCAGTCTCCCTTTGCTTAGACCCAGCGTTTCAGCCCCGAAGCTCAGGAAGGGCTCCTGTACCCCCTCCAAGGTCATGGCGGCCAAGTCTCGGTGTCCATCCTGTGGCACCCGGCGAGGTACCTCCTCGGAGGCAGGGATCTGCAGAGCTTGTGCTGCAGTGGCTGCCTCCGTGGAACAAGAAATCAACTTAACCATATCACAAGTTTCCCAGGGCTCCGAAGATCCCCTCCAAGGGGAAGGGGGTCCCCAGCTACCTCCTACTACGTCCTCAGAGCTATCCACTCCTCCATTGCCCCCCCCCTCCTGTCCTACTGGGGAAGGGGAAGCCGGGGACTTTTCCTCCCCTGACTTCGTCCTATTACTACACAAGGCCTATTGCTTACGCAAGCAGGGCTTGGGGTCAGGAGTTGCTGCGACGGCAGCAGAGGGCAATTCGTCCAAGCCCACGAGAGTAGGCAATACGGAACCAGGGATTCCGCTTAAACGCCCCCGTCTGAACTCCGAGGAACCTCTCCCATCCCTCTCACAGGATATCCCTGAGGGAGAGAACTCCGACAGGGACTTGGACGAGGAAGACGAGGAGCTTGAAGAAGGGGAAATCCCTGAGGAAGATCATTCACGTGTAATCAGGGTCTTTCGTCGGAGGAACTCCCGGCATTAATTAATGAATCCCTAAAAGTCCTCAATGTTGCCTCGGACACGCCGGCAGAGGAGGAGGCGTTGGAAGATCCTCTAATCCAGGCCATCAGGAGATCACAGAAAGTTTTCCCTGTCCACAGAGTGGTGCGTCAGATGATCCAGGAGGAATGGGATCAGCCTGAGTCAAGCCTAAGGGGAGTCCGATCCATGACCCGCCTATATCCGCTCCCAGAGTCAGATAAAGAGCTGCTGAAGTCCCCCAGGGTGGATGCGGCGGGTGTCAGCTGTTACAAAGAAAACTACTATCCCAGTCGAGGGCAGCACGGCCCTACGAGATTCTCAAGACAGAAAATTGGACACGCTTCTAAAACAAGCCTTTGATATTAGCGCCCTGGCACTGCAGGCCTCCGTCGCAGGGGCCTGGGTAGCACGGGCCTGCTTAAGATGGTCCCAACAGCTCTAATCAGCGGAGGGCTCCGCGGAAGAAGCGCAGGCCAACGCTGCTAGACTGGAATCCGGAACGGCCTACTTGGCGGATAGCCAGTATGACCTCATCAGAAGCCTGGCCAAGAACATGGCCTCGGTTGTGGCTGCTAGGCGTTATTTGTGGCTACGGAATTGGGCCGCCGACGCCTCTTCTAAGTCACGCCTCAGTCGCCTCCCCTTTAAAGGGAAACTGTTATTTGGGGAGGATTTAGAAAAGCTAGTAAAGGACCTGGGCGAATCTAAGGGAGGCAGGCTTCCGGAGGACAGACCGAAGCAAGGGCGTCCCATGGCCCCGGTACGTAACCAATCAAGGGACCCCCGGAGGTTTCGCCCAGCCAGGTCAAACCCCTTTCCCAGGGGCCGTTTTCCCTCAAGGGGCCAAGGTTTTAGAGGGTTTCGAGGAGCAGGGAGAGGCTTTGGCGCTCCTTCCTCCTCCTCGGGCGCTAGAAAACAGCAATGAGACTACAGGGGTCCAGGGGGATGGACTGCCGGTTGGCGGTCGCTTAAAGCAGTTTCTTCCCGCCTGGTCCCGGGTTACATCCGATCGATGGGTCCTAGAGGTGATCAGAGAGGGCTATGCTCTCGAATTCGCAAAGCAAATACCGCCAGCCTTCGTTCTGTCTCCCTGCGGTTCCCCTGCAAGGACCGCGGCGATAGAGGCAACTCTTGCCCGACTAATAGCTCTCGGGGCCGTGGTCCCGGTTCCACCAGACCAGTACAGCTCGGGTCGGTACTCGATATACTTCGTGGTCCCAAAGAAAGAAGGGTCCCTTCGCCCGATCCTGGACCTAAAGCAGGTCAATCGCTGCCTCAGAGTGCCTCATTTTCGGATGGAGACCCTACGTTCGGTCATAGCAGCCGTAAGGGACAGAGAGTTCCTGACGTCCCTAGATCTAACAGAAGCCTATCTGCACATACCAGTCAGAAAGTCCCATCAACAGTTCCTGAGATTCGCAGTACACACAGGCCACTACCAATTCCAGGCCCTACCTTTCGGTCTAGCTACGGCTCCAAGGACTTTTACCAAAGTGATGGTGGTAGTAGCGGCTTCCCTACGGAAAGAGGGCATACTAGTGCACCCTTACCTGGACGATTGGCTAATCCGGGCAAAGTCGGAAGAAGAGAGTCGCTCGGCAACTGCCAGAGTAGTCCAAGTTCTAGAGGAGCTGGGGTGGGTCATCAATCGAGCAAAAAGCAGGATGACCCCCTCCCAGGAACTCGAATACCTCGGGGAAAGGTTTGACACCAACAAAGGCAGAGTTTTTCTGTCACGTACAAGATCAAGAGACCTAAGGCTTCTGGTCACACAGTTTCTGCACAGAAGGAGCCCCTCAGCGTGGCATTATCTTCAGGTCCTGGGAACCATGGCCGCGGCAATAGAGGTAGTTCCATGGGCCAGGGCCCATATGCGTCCCTTACAGCGGGCCCTATTGCGGCGTTGATCCCCTCAACACCATCCTTTGTCGATGCAGTTACCCTGTGCTCCACGGACCAAGCAGGCACTCCACTGGTGGAGGAGCTCCAGAAACCTGGATCGTGGGATGCCTCTCGAACCTCCTCAGTGGTTACTATTAACGACGGACGCCAGTCTATCAGGCTGGGGTGCCCACTGCGAGGACCAGTTTGTCCAGGGTCGCTGGACACCGTCGGAAGCTCAATGGCCCATCAACAGGTTGGAATTACGGGCTGTCGTCCTAGCCCTCAAGGCCCTCGAGACCTTAGTGTTGAAGAGAGCAATTCGCGTCCTCTCCAACAACGTCACAGCAGTGGCATACATCAACCACCAGGGCGGCACCAGCAGTCCCGCTCTAGAGAAGGAGGCGGACGCCCTCTTCCGCTGGGCCGAGGTTCGGTTGGAAACGCTCTCAGCTCAGCACGTGGCCGGTACGGACAACGTCACGGCAGATTACCTCAGCAGGTGCAGGATAGACCAAGCAGAGTGGGAGCTGGACCAGGGGACCTTCGACCAAATAGTTACCCGGTGGGGTCTCCCGGTCATGAATCTCATGGCACGGTTCGCGTCCGCCAAGGTGGCTCGCTTCTTCAGCCGAAGGAGGGAAAGAATGTCAGAAGGACTGGATGCCCTGTCCCAGAAGTGGCCTTCCGAAGGGCTCCTCTATGTGTTTCCTCCCTGGGCGCTAATCGGAAAGGTTCTCCAACGAGGGGAGGCTCACCGGGGATTGATAATTCTCATAGCACCGGATTGGCCTCGCCGTCCCTGGTATGCGGATCTGGTGAGGCTCCTCGCCGATCAGCCTTGGCGTCTCCCCCACAAGAGAGACCTGCTGAGGCAAGGGCCGGTTCTAATGCCTCACGTGAATCGATTCTCGCTTACGGCCTGGCTATTGAATGGGCACGGTTCCTGAAGCGGGGCTATTCAGGAGCGGTGATCACCACGCTGTTGAAGGCAAGGAAGCGCTCAACCTGTCTCTTCTACGTCAGAGTTTGGCGCATCTTCGAAGCGTGGTGTGCAGAGCACCGGAGGAATCCGCTTTCGGCCTCGGTACCTGAGGTCTTGGAATTCTTGCAAGCAGGCTTTGACAAGGGTCTAGCACCCAGTTCTCTAAGGGTCCAGCTAGCTGCCATCGCCTGCTATAGAGGGAAGGTCCGCGGCAAATCCTTAGGGGCCTACTCGGATGTTTCGAGGTTCCTTAGAGCGGTTAAGCGACTGCGTCCACAACGAAGGTCGATCATCCCCCCTTGGGACCTCAACCTAGTATTAAATGCCTTGGTCGGGGAACCCTTTGAGCCAGTTAAGAGAGCCTCCTTAAAGGATCTAACCCTGAAGACAGTTTTTCTGGTTGCTATATGCTCGGCCAGGCGGGTCTCAGAACTACAAGCGCTTTCTTCCCAGCCCCCCTTCCTATCCTTTTTCAAGGACAAGGTGGTCCTGCGGACGGTTCCTTCCTTCTTGCCTAAGGTGATTTCCCCCTTTCATGTGAACCAGGTAGTTACTCTCCCGTCCTTCCCGGCCGAGAGCTTAGAAGGAAGGGACAGCAAGCTTCGCTTACTAGACGTTCAGAGGGCCTTGAAACGTTACCTCTCCCGCACAGCTTCCTTTCGGAAATCTGAACGCCTTTTCATTCAATTCGGGGGTCCGCACAAACGGGAGGCGGCGGCCAAAGCCACCATCTCCAGATGGATTAGAGAAACTATTGCCTCCTATATCCTGAAAGGGAGACAGGTGCCAGGGGGCCTGCGGGCGCACTCAACTCGGGCGCAGGTTACCTCTTGGGCAGAATTTAGTCTAGTTCCCCCGCTGGACATTTGTAGGGCAGCGACTTGGTCCTCCCTACATACCTTTACCAAGCACTACAGGCTGGACGTACAGAGTTCAGCAGACGCTCGGTTTGGTCTTGCGGTTCTTCACTCCGGTATGTCGGACCCCACCCAGGGTTGAACTGCTCTGCTCCCTTCCTCTTCTCCTACTCCTTCTCCTTAAAAAAAAAAAAAAAAAAAAGTTCCATTATTAGTTATAAGTATGGTTTTGCCCTTCGGGGATAATTTATGTAGGTCTGTAATGGAAGTTTGTTAAGTCTGCTTTTTCATTCAATTACTGGTGCCTAGGGGTGGTCCTAGTGGTATTTATACCGCTCCATCCCCCAAAAAGGTTGGGCTCAGCCTCCAAGCTGCTGGAAGGGTTGCGCAACCCAGAAGTAAGGGACTGGACTGTCGTTCCTTCAGGAACACCAATTAGCAGGTAAGATATAATTGCTTCTTCTGGTATACCCATCCTTCTTAATGTGGTCCAGAGTTTTTCATGATTTACACATAGGCCTTGCTATAGTCAATAAAACATGTAGATATCCTTTTGGTATTATTTTGTCTTTTCAAGGATCCATCTCCCATCTGCTGTGACATGTCTTGTTCCTCACCCTTTCCTGAACCTGCTTGCACTTCAGGTAGTTCTCATTCCAGGTATGGTTGTAGTCTCCACTGAATGATCTTTCTTCAGTATTGGTATGAACACAGATCTTTTCCAGTCAGCTGGTCATGATGATGCCTTCCAAGTTTCCTGATAGAGCCTTGTAAGTATTGTAACAACTGCATGTGTTTTCTGTAATACTTCATTGAGAATATCATAAATGCCTGGTTCTTTGCTCTTTATAATGCTTTCAATGCTGCTTTTGGCTTCTTTTTTTTTCATCACCAGTGGTTCATGATCATAAGGTACAGGTTGAAATAGATGTTGATCCACTTGATCTGTATGTTATAATGACTCTGTGTGTGTGTTCCATCTTTGATCTTCCTGGATCCTTGAGCATCAAGCATCTTTTAGCATTCCTTTCAAGGATGGAATTTTCTCTTTAACTCTTGTAGCTTTAAGAAAGCTGATCTTATTCTTCATCTGATAGTTTCCTATTCTCTTTCCTTGCATGAGTCATTGTAGCACTTTTGTCTCGTCTTGCTGCACATTGGAAAGCTCTGTTAAGTTCAGTGATTACCTCTTTCTCCTCTGGCTTTAGATTCTGTGGATTTTTGAGCAATTTTCAGAGCTTTTTCAGTCATCCATTTTGGCTTTTTTTTTTGCTTTTCACCTTTTGCAGAGACTTTTCACTTCTTTCAAACACAACTTTCTTGATGTTGTCCTATACTCTTCTGGTACTCTGTCATTTGTATCCAAAGTGGTGAATTGATTTCACAGGTACTCTTTAAAATCCTGTAGTATATTTTCAGGATTATAGTTTGCTACATTCATGAGTGGCTTGATCTTTTTCAGCTTTTGGCTTGTTTTTGTATACTAATAGCTGGTAATCTGTACCACAGTCAGCTCCTTATTTTCTCTTTGTTACTGAGCTTTTCCATTGTTGTCTTCAACAGATGTAGTCAGTTTTGTTTTTTGTACAATGCATTGGGTGAACCCATGTATATAGTCACTGCTTGTGTTGCTGGAAGGTGTTAGAATTCTGCAAGACCAACAATTTATTAATCTCGATCAGTATTTCTCCAGCTTCATTTCTGTCACCAAGCCCATATTTTCCAACCACTTTTGTCTTGGTTCCCAAATTTTGTGTTGCAGTCACTCATGACTATCAGTATATCTTCGCGTTTTCTGTCAATTTTAGCTTGTACGTGTTCATAGAACTGATCAACGTCTTACTCTTCTGCAGCTGTTGGTGCATATATGAATAATAGTTGTGTTGATGGGCATTCCTCATAGACAAAGACAAATAGAAACTAAGCCCTTGCGGCACAACAAGCTACAAACCAAATGAAGGATGTTACACAGTAAGGATTGTGCTTTCTGGATAATGTGATCTGTTGGGTTTGTGTCAAATGTAATGCTTTGTATTCAAGCCAAAAGTTCTATTTTAGTTTAGTCAAGCAATACTTCTTACCACATGGCTACATTATCTCTTGAATGTTTCTTCGCATACTTCAAGCAGGATTCAAAGTAGACTTTTTTTGAATATTGACGTCATTCTTTCCATCCTACTATACAGGCTAGATTTGGAGTGCTTGGAATATTGCTGTCACATGCACATTTTGACCAGTCTTAGCCATGGGAACCCATAGATCTTGAAAAGTTGACACTGGCCTCTTCATAAGTCTCCTCCTTGCTGGACTATCCAGTTTGGAGGGACAGACTGATCTAGGCAGGATCCACATAGTGCCATATACCTTCCATTTGTTAGTAATTGTCCTGACCTTGCTCCTAAGGGATATTCATGGATTTTGAAGTTATTTTATACCATCCACTGATCTGTGCCTTATTGCACTTTTCCTCAGAGTTCATTTGCAAGCTTTTTGGTGCTCATTGTTGATTCTTGGAACATAAGAAAAGCCATGCTGAGCCCGATTAAGGACCATCAAGCCCAGTGTCTCCAGCAGTTCCCAAAAAGTAGACCTCTTTCTCACAGTTCATATCCAGGGGTAAGCAGTGGCTTTCCCAATTCTACTTGGCTAATTTTTTATAGACCCTTAGATTTTTTTATATTAATCATCTTGACCACATTCTCTAGCAGCAGTTTACACAGATTAATTACGTATATATCGAGTGGGGGGGGGGGAACTTCCTACAATTTGTTTTTAGTCTGTTGGTTATTCACTTCATGGGGTGTTCTCTTGTTTTCATTGTTTTGAAAGATCAAACAGCCATTCCCTATTTAATCATGCCACCCTACTTATGATTTCATAAACTATCATATTCCCTCTCATATGTCCTAGCTGATGAGAGTTAACCTGTCTAGCCTTTCTTCATCCCCTTTGTCATTTATGTTGCCCCTCTCTGAACCTTTGCAAGTTCTATGATATTCTCTTTGATATGGAGCAACCAGAACTGCACACAGTATTTAAAGCACAATTGAACCATAAACCTACATAGAGGCATTGATGTTTAGTTTTGTTTTCCATTCCTTTTAGTATAATCCCTAACATTTTATTTGCTTTTTTAGTAGTCACACACACTGTGCTGAAAATTTTAGGGCCTGATATGCAGCGGCGCTAGCACTGCTAAAGCGAATAGCCGTCGCCACTGAACTTTAGACCTAAGTATTTCATGCTAAGGCCATCAACATTGAATATCCAGGTCAGCCGGATAATGATGAAGCTAACTGGGCAGCAGTGATATTCAGCCGCTGCCTCGTCAGCTTGTGCAACAAACGTTAGGCCAGCCTTTAAAGTTCCTAACATTTGTCGGTTATCACCGGGTGCTGACCCTTCTCCGCCCCCGGAACACCCCAATGGTAGCTGGCTAGCATCAGGGCATCCAGCAGTAGCACCCACGGATATTAAGGAGCACTAACAGCATTTGTACTGCTGAATATCCTGGGCAAGGATTTAATGTGGTTAGTAGGTCTGCTAATCGTGTTAATCATGGTGAATATTGGCCTTTAATCTATTGTCCACAGTGATTCCAAAATCTTTTCTTGTATGGTAACTCCTAATCCGGAACCCAGCAGTTTTTCACTTGTCTATATTAAATTTTCCTTGTCATTTAGATGCCCAGTCTCTTATTCTCAAAAGATTATTCTGCAAATTCCCACAATCCTCTGCCATTGTAATGACTTTGAATTATTTTGTGTTATCCACAAATTTGATTACTTCACTTGTCATTCCTATCTCTAGATTATTTATGAATATGTTAAACACTGACCCCAGTACAGGTGCCTGGGCACTCCGCTACTGACCCTTTTCCATGTGGATAACTAACCATTTATTTCTTCTCTATTTCCTGTTTTAGTCAGTTTCAACTCCATAAAATGGCATTCCTTATCGTCACTCCAGTCCAGTCCCTTTACTTCAGGGTTACGCAACCCTTCCAGCAGCTTGGAGGCTGAGCCCAACCTTTTTGGGGAGGAGCGGTATATATACCACTGGTACCACCCACTCACTCCAGTATTCTCAGCCTCCAAGCAGCTGGAGGGTTCCGTAAGCCTAGGGCTTACTGGAGTCCTAACTTCCCTTAAATCTGGTTTTATTTCTTTTAATTTCATTTATTTTCATCTAATTTTACTCCATTTAGTTTCCTAAAGCTTCATAGTCTTATTGATTTCATAGGTTTACTTGCTTCTTCCTGCCTTCTCCTCCCCCCCCCCCTTCAACCCGCGGCGTCCCGGGGGCCGGAGGAGATCTGTCTGGCAGTCCCTGCAGCAGCGAGGAGGAGCGGACAGAGCTCCTCTCGCGGCCGGTGCAGTCGGTTTCTCTGCCTGCCTACCTGAAATCCGTCCTCGCGCCGAAGCCCCGCCGGCGGCTGAGCGCTTGAGGACGCACCTCACACGGAGGAGTTCGTGCGATTCAGCCCCCCTCCCTCCCGGGCAGTTCGCGACGCGGTAGGAGGCGGCGACGAGCAGAGAGGCTCTGGGGTAACACAAGACCCAGGATCGTGCGGGTCGCAGTTCCCAGCCTTCACACACCGTCGGAGGACGTGCGGGTCAGCGCAAAGACAATTGTTTGCAGCTCCCCTGCTAAGGGCTCCACGTGGTCGCGGCCTACCACGTGTGGAGCCCTCTACGGAAGTTCGCGGCCTCGGGCCTCAGAGAAGCTCCAGAAACGCAAGTACTCTGCATTTACAGGAAAGAGATTTTAAGAAGGGCTTCGCCTGAATTTTTGTTTTCCTATTGTACTGTTTCTTTGGGGAAAGTAATCTTATCCTAAAATATTTATCGTGGGCCTGTTCCCGGCCAGCATTTGTAGAGCCTGCATTCCTAATTGGGGGTTTATTGGTTTGTTTATTGGCGTGTTTATTGGAGTTAGGTATTATTTATTATTTTATTGATTTATTTTATTTAATTTATTTTAATTCATTTTAATTCTTTTTGGCTCCCTTTGATTAACTTTGTATTTTATCCTGGGAGTGAGGCTCAATTCGGGGTACATCTACGGAACTACCTCAGAGGAGCATGGCGGCCAAACCCAGGTGTCCTTCCTGCGGCACTCGGAGAGGCACTACATCGGAGGCAGGGGTCTGCAGGGGCTGCGCTGCAGTTGCTTCCTCTGTAGAGCAAGAACTCAGCCTAGCCATGTCCCAGGTCTCACAGGGGTCCTCGGATCCCTCTGAAGGGGAAGTAGTATCCCAGTTATCCCTGCCCTCTCGCTCAGAGAGCCCCCCTCCCCCTGTTCCTCCCTCCTCTCTGCCCGCAGAAGTAGGGGGAGCCGGGGATTTCTTCTCCCCAGAATTTGTGCTCCTACTGCACCAAGCCTACTGTTTGCGTAAAAAGGGTCTTGGTCCGGGAGAAGCGGGCCCTGCGGCCGAAGGCAAGCTGGTCAAACCCTTGAGGCCTAACTCTCAGGACCCTGGGATACCCCCAAAACGCCCCAGGTTGGTAATGGAGGAGACCCTCCCTTCTTTTTCCCAGGACATCCCTGAAGAGGAGACCTCGGAAAAGGAGGAGGAGGAAGAGGAGGAGCTAGAGGAGGGGGAGATCCCTGAGGAGGACCACTCGCGCATAGTCAGAGTCTTCCAGCGGGAGGAGTTGCCCGCGTTAATAAATGACTCCCTGAAAGCTCTCAATGTGGCCTCGGACGCCTCCGCAGAGGAGGAAACTTTGGAAGATCCCTTGATTCAGGCCATCAGAAGGTCCCAGAAGGTTTTTCCCGTCCACAGAGTGGTGCGTCAGATGATTCAGGAGGAATGGGATCAACCAGAGTCAGCGTTGAGGGGGGTCAGGGCCATGTCTCGGCTCTACCCTCTCCCAGAAGCAGACAAAGAGCTCCTGAAGTCCCCCAGGGTGGATGCGGCGGTTTCGGCAGTGACGAAGAAAACCACCATCCCGGTAGAGGGCAGCGCGGCTTTGAGGGATGCACAGGACAGAAGGTTGGACACGCTCCTTAAGCAAGCCTTCGACGTGAGCGCTCTCGCCTTACAGGCCTCAGTTTCTGGGGCATGGGTGGCTCGAGCCTGTTTGAGGTGGTCTCAACAACTCCAGGCAGAGGAGAGCTCCTCCGAGGGGTCCCTAGCCAGCGCGGCGAGGTTGGAGTCAGGTACGGCCTTCTTGGCGGATAGCCAATATGACCTCATCCGGAGCTTAGCTAAGAACATGGCCTCGGTGGTGGCAGCCAGACGCTATTTATGGCTCCGGAATTGGGCTGCGGACGCCTCCTCCAAAGCTCGCCTGAGTCGCCTTCCCTTTAAGGGGAAACTCTTATTCAGAGAGGACCTTGACAAGTTAGTAAAGGACCTGGGTGAGTCCAAGGGCGGCAGGCTTCCCGAGGACAGGCCCAAGCAAGCTCGGTCTTCTGCCCCAGCTCGGAACCAGCCTAGAGAACCTCAGAGGTTTCGCTCATCTAGACCCAACCCTTTCCTCCGGGGTCGTTTTAACGCTAGGGGCCAAGGATCCCAGGGGTTTCGGGGCAGAGGGTTCTCATCCTCTTCCTCCTCCTTTTCTTCGGGCCCCAGAAAGCAACAATGAGATACCGGGGGCCCAGGAGGGCGGAGGGCCGATAGGCGGTCGCCTGAGGCAGTTTCTTCCCGCCTGGTCCCGAGTCACATCCGATCAGTGGGTGCTGGAAGTGATTCGAGAAGGATACTCCCTCGAATTTGCAAAGCAAATACTCCCAGCCTTTATTCAGTCTCCCTGCGGGTCCGCAGCAAAAAGAGAAGCCATAGAGTCAACGCTTTCTCGCCTCATAGATCTCGGGGCCGTAGTTCCGGTGCCTCCAGACCAATGCGGTACGGGTCGATACTCGATTTACTTTGTCGTCCCAAAAAAGGAGGACTCCTTTCGGCCGATCCTGGACATAAAGCAGGTAAACCGCTGCCTCAAGGTCCCTCACTTCCGGATGGAAACCCTGAGATCAGTGATAGCGGCCGTGAGAGCCGGAGAGTTTTTAACTTCCTTGGATCTGACAGAGGCGTACCTGCATATCCCGGTCAGAAGGGCACATCAGCAGTTCCTCAGATTCGCTGTCCCTCGAGGTCATTTTCAATTTCAGGCGCTACCCTTTGGGCTAGCGACAGCGCCGCGAACCTTTACCAAAGTGATGGTGGTGGTGGCGGCCGCCCTACGAAAGAAGGGAATCTTAGTGCACCCCTACCTGGACGACTGGCTGATCAGGGCGAAATCAGAAGAGGAAAGTCTCCGAGCTACAGCCAAAGTGGTTCAACTCCTGGAGGAGCTAGGATGGGTCATCAATCGAGCAAAGAGCAGCTTGCTGCCATCACAGGAGCTCGAATATCTCGGAGCAAAGTTCCACACAGGCAGAGGCAGGGTCTTCCTGTCCAGCTCAAGGATGAAGGACCTGAGAACCCTAGTCTCGCAGTTCTTGGGCAGGCGGCTCCCTTCAGTGTGGCATTACCTACAATTGCTGGGAACCATGGCGGCAGCAATAGAGGTGGTTCCGTGGGCCAGAGCACACATGTGCCCGTTGCAGCGGTCCCTGTTGCGGCGGTGGTCTCCCCAACAGCACGCCTTGTCCCGGCAGCTTCCCTGCGCCCCTCGGACCAAGCACTCTCTCCTCTGGTGGAGGTGCCCAAGGAACTTGTGTCGCGGAATGCCCCTCGAGCCTCCTCAGTGGGTGCTGTTGACGACAGATGCCAGCCTGGCAGGATGGGGAGCACATCTCGAGGACCAGTTTGTCCAGGGGCGGTGGTCGGCAGTGGAAGCCTCTTGGCCCATCAACCGTCTGGAATTGAGAGCCGTCGCCCGGGCACTCAGGGCTCTCCAGCCCTCGGTACTGGGGAAAGCGATTCGCGTTCTCTCCGACAACGTCACAGCCGTGGTGTACATCAATCACCAGGGCGGCACCAGCAGTCCGGCATTGGAAAAGGAGGCGGACTCCCTGTTCAAATGGGCGGAAGTTCACCTGGAAGCGCTTTCTGCGCAGCACGTGGCCGGTACGGACAACATCATGGCCGATTACCTCAGCAGGTACAGGATAGACCACGGCGAGTGGGAGCTGCATCAGGAGATCTTCGACCAGATAGTAGCCCTGTGGGGTCCCCCAGTCATGGACCTCATGGCTCGGTTCGCATCCGCCAAAGCAAGCCGATTCTTCAGCCGGCGGAAGGAAAGGATGTCCGAGGGCCTGGACGCCCTATCTCAAAGGTGGCCCTCGGAGGGTCTTCTTTATGTCTTCCCCCCATGGGCCCTAATCGGGAAGATCCTCCAGCGGGTGGAAGCTCACCGGGGCCTAATAGTCCTCATCGCCCCGGATTGGCCTCGTCGTCCTTGGTATGCGGACCTGGTAAGGATGATCGCCGACCGTCCCTGGCGCCTTCCCGTCAGGAAGGACCTACTCAAACAAGGACCGGTTCTGATGCCGCACGTGGATCGATTCTCGCTTACGGCTTGGCTATTGAAAGGGCGAGGCTCTTGAAGCGCGGCTATTCGCCGGCAGTAATCGCGACCATGTTAAGCGCAAGGAAACGCTCCACCTGTCACTCCTATGTAAGAGTTTGGCGTATCTTTGAGGCATGGTGTGCGGAGCGCCGGAAGAATCCTCTGTTAGCCTCGGTCCCGGAGGTGCTGGAATTTTTGCAAGCGGGTCTCGACAAGGGTCTAGCCCACAGCTCCTTGAGGGTACAGTTGGCGGCCATCGCTTGCTATAGGGGCAAAGTGGGCGGAAAAGCTTTGGGAGCCAATGCGGACGTGGTCAGGTTCTTGAGAGCGGTCAGGCGGCTCAGACCGCAACGAAGATCGGTCATCCCCCCTTGGGACCTCAACCTGGTACTAAATACCCTAGCCGCGGCACCCTTTGAGCCTTTGAAGAAGGCCTCCTTGAAGGACCTGACGCTGAAGACCGTGTTCCTGGTGGCCATTTGCTCAGCTAGACGAGTCTCCGAGTTACAAGCCCTGTCTGCTCGGCCTCCCTTTCTGTCCTTCCTCAGAGATAAGGTAGTCCTTCGGACGGTCCCTTCATTTTTGCCTAAGGTGATCTCTCCCTTTCACGTTAACCAGTCCATCTCTCTCCCAACTCTCTCTCCGGAGGGACCGGGAGGAGGAGATAGTAAGCTTTCAATGCTCGACGTCCCCAGAGCCTTGAAGCGTTACCTCTCTCGCACGGCGCCCTTCCGGAAATCAGAACGACTCTTTGTGCAGTTCGGAGGGCCTCACAAGGGAGAGGCGGTGGCCAAGGCCTCAATTTCCAGATGGATCAGGGAGGCGATCGCCTCCGCCTATATCCTCAAGGGGAAACAGGTCTCAGGGGGCCTGCGCGCTCACTCAACGCGAGCACAGGCTACCTCTTGGGCGGAGTTCAGCCTGGTTCCTCCTTTGGATATCTGCAGGGCAGCAACTTGGTCCTCGCTGCACTCCTTCACCAAGCACTACAGGCTGGACGTGCAGAGCTCGGCGGACTCCAGGTTTGCGCAGGCAGTGCTACGGTCCGGAATGGCGAATCCCACCCGGGCGGGTACTGCTCTGGTACTTCCCTGAAGTAAAGGGACTGGACTGGAGTGACGATAAGGAAGAGGTAATTAGACCTTACCTGCTAATTATTGTTCCTGAAGGAACGACAGTCCAGTCCCTATTCCCCTCCCTAGCTCTTTAGCCATTCCGGACGTTCTTAGAGGCGGGTCTAAGGCCCGAGGACGGATTCAGGCTGCGCTGGCGGGTCAAGCGGGAGGAAAGGCCCGCGCTGTAGCAGTTCTCCTTCCTCCCTCCCTTGGCCTCAGCTCCTACTACCTATTCCTGTTTAAAAAAAAAAAAAAAAAAAAAGATGAATAGTTATTTTATAGGGTGTTTGACTTGAGTTGGTTCATTTCCATTTTCACAGTTATATAGGTTTGTTAAGTCTGCTTTTACAGTAGTCTACTGGAGTGAGTGGGTGGTACCAGTGGTATATATACCGCTCCTCCCCAAAAAGGTTGGGCTCAGCCTCCAAGCTGCTGGAAGGGTTGCGTAACCCTGAAGTAAAGGGACTGGACTGTCGTTCCTTCAGGAACAATAATTAGCAGGTAAGGTCTAATTACCTCTTGCCTCTTATCCCATGACTCTTTAATTTCCTAAGGAGCCTCTTATGAGGGACTTTGTCAAATGAACATGTTTTGCAAGACCTTTCCCCTTTCGGATGTGAACCATGATTCTCATTATGCAGGGCCGGCCCAAGGGTTTCTGCCACTTTAGACAGAATTTCTGGCTGTGCCCCCCCCCCCCATGCCGAGCCGTGCTACCACCAATTCCAGTGGCAGGATCGACGGGGGGGGGGGGGGGAGATGCAGCTCAGCTTGGCAGCAGGCCATGTGCTTCGGCACACATGGCCTGCCACTTCTAACCCCCCTCTGACATAACTTCAGGAATTCAGAAGCAGCAGCTATGTGTGCCAAAACACATGGCCTGCAGCCAAGCCTAGCCTAGCCTCCCCCCCTGCTGCTGGAATCGGCGTCAATGGGGGACGGCTCAGCAGGGGCAGGTAGGGCGGTTCGGCGATTGGGGGGAGAGGCAGGCCATGTATGCTGAAGCACATAGTCTGCCACCCTAGGCGACTGCCTAGTGGCTGGGCCAGCCCTGTCACTATGGTATGGTCTGCCTATGTTTAGCCACCAGGCCTTACTTAATGCACTTCCCAGCAGAGGGAACCAACAGGAATGGCAAAATTTATCCTATCATGTGAATCGGTACAGTTTCACAGAGGTGGAGCTAAATTCATTCCTGATTTACTTGGTACATGCATTTAAAGGTGACTTGGTTACAGCAGAAATGCAAAAAAGGGCCATATTGGTTTTTATCTGCTCTCAATCTAGTTTGGACAACTACACCAGCTACTAAGCTTGAAGTATTGAGGATTGCTGCAAAAGTAGGAGGGTGGTCACCTATCCCCATAAGCTATTCCATATTTTTTCTACTTCACTTTCTAAGGATTTCTGTGATATATTTTTTACTTGGCTGTTATGGGGCAGGATTTGTGCATCCATGAAACAAACACTGTTTTAATGTATTTTACTTCAAGGCTATCAGACAACAGAAGGTGAACATTTTGGAAGGGGCCTGTTTCTGATACTCCTTTGTCCTGAAGTGCCCATATCTTCTTGTGTCCTTGTATAGGAGACTCTTCCCTTCCCTACCTGTTTCTCTCTTTGTCCCCTAGTTGCCTGCTGTTGAAGAGCTGCAGTTCTAGCATTTTGAGCCAAATCCTGAATATTGACGGTGTGGTCTTATATATCTACAGAGCTTCCTCAGCTAGTACCATCCTTTAGGTGGCAACTAAAGCAGCAATAATTAGACCGTTCTTTATTGCAGCTTAGTACATGCTGTGAGGATATTTGATAAACCAATAATTATAACAGGAGATAAGGGCTGTAATATCCATCTAGTCTGTCCATTTTACTTTCTTTGGTATGCCACAGGCCATTTAACTTAATTATTCATTGTTAGTATGTATATTTCTGTATACACATATACATCCATGATCACATTTAGTAGATAAGGTAAAGTGTCTATTATCATTCTGTAATACAGGCATGTCCAACAGGTAGATCACGATCTACCTGTAGATCGTGGAGGGGTCGGAGGTAGATCGCCAGCCCCACTTGTCTCCATCTCTCCAGCAGCTTGCCCCATCGCAAGGAGAGAGCTCGTGCCGGCAGGTCGTCTGCCGAGGGCTTGCCACCACTGCTGATCCTTTACCTGTCTTTTTTCCCTGCCTGCAGGAATCTTGCCTGCGGGTGTATTGGGGGTGCTTGTTGTTTTCGTGCCAATGGTTTGTGGGTACCCCAGGGGGCCGCCGTCTGCACCCCGTGATGAGACGCCACAGGCCCGGCGTCATACCTGGTCTCTTGCCTCTCAGAATCACCCATTCCTTATCGTTCCTCCAGTTTAGTCTTAAACCTCTGGGTAGTGAACCTCCTCCTGCAGCTTGGAGACTGGGCATGTCAAAAACTCATGACATCACTGGATATAGCCTGCTGGTCTCTCCCATCAGCCCCCAGTGTGTCCAGTCTCCATGCAGCAGGAGGACGTAGTGAGCCTAACTTCTGGGCTCACTTGGGGGAACAGATAAGGAGCATTTAGTGTGACAAATTCTATTCTGATTTTACTTTTGATTTTTACCTTTAATTTTACTTTTAATTCAGTAACCTTTGGTTAATTGGCAATCAGGGATTAGTTCTCTTTAGTTGTTAGGAGCAAATTTTCTTATTTACAGTAATTTTAAATTTGAGCCTGGCTCTTTAAATTAGTAGCAGCTCTCGCCTTCCCTCCTTGTCAGTTATTTTCACTTACTGCAGGCATTCGCCAGTGAGGATCTCTCTCCCTTGAATGTACGGGAGAGAGCTCCGGGACCCGTACAGCCACACTGAAGCTGTGTGAGACGGAGCTTCTCCGTTTCTGCAGGATTTTAATTTTACTCTGTGGAACCGGCTGAGCAATCCTCGCCGAGGTTGCCAGGGGCAGCAGCGCGGCTTGAGGATCGGATGAATTCAAGGCGGTAGGAGCAGGCTGCGTGGCTTTCGGCCCTGCAGGTAAGGTCTTCGGGCTCTGTCGGTCTGCTGAGGCCTCCTGTTTGCAGCGGCTGTTGTTCTTGGTGCCAAAATTCATTGGCAAAGGGGCGTCCCTTTTCTCTCTAGGTATTTGGACCGCATGGCGAGAGTTGCAGTGAGCTGCCTGTGTGAGGACGACAGGCAGAATAGCTAGATTTTTAGGTCTAGTGTTTCTTTCTTTTGTTTATAGGTTTTTTGAGGCTCGGGGGGCCCTCAGCCTTAAGGGGGCTGTTGTCAGTCCTCTTTATTTTTAAGTTTATTCTTAGTTTTATAGGACAGCAGTTTTGGCATTGATCTCTGATGCCACATGTTCTTTCCCTCCTAATCATGTCTCTGAGGAGCATCTGTTAAGTCCCAGGATATTAGGCAACTTGCCAGCTTTTAGGTTCTTCAGCAGCAGAGCCCTAACTTGTAGGTGGAAGGAGGGACAGGCTGGAAGTGTGCTTTTGTGTATTCTGTAGTGAAAGTTGCCCAAACGCCTGTGGTTTCACAGGGACAGGTTTAGGAAACCTTAGGATAGAAAAAAATATATAATAATAATGACAGTTAAACTGTCAACCAAGAAGTGCCTGTGCTACGGTCTATGGCCACCAGACCAGGCTGGTACACTCAATAGTGCCTTTCTGTGACAGTGTGTATGCAGCCATCATTGATCTCTGCAAGTCAGGGAAGAAATAACCACAGGGCCACCTCATGGGCACTCAGGGGTTAGTGACTAAACAAGCAACTATAATGTTCTGCAAATCAAGATTATATGACCAAGATTTAAAATTCTTAACTTCTGTATCGTTTGTCGGGCTTTGGTGCCCTAAAGGCCACCGGATGGCAGCGCTGCTCATGAATCACATATAGTATTCAGTGCCCCCATCCTTGTGGGGGGGGGGTGGTAAAATATGAAATTGTATTCCTCATCAGGTTCACACAGGCAGCAACCTCCACTTGCAAGGTTCTCTGTGTATCCCACTGCTATTTCTCTGACTGCAGGAAAGCCGGGGGGGGGGTGCCTGTGTGTTTCATAGCTCCACTTAGCATGCCCTTCCCAGGAAATTCTCATCTATTTCTAGAGCTTGTGCTGTCAGAGCAGAGCTTTAAGTACTTAGCAGGGGCACTGACCCGTCTATGCCATCTTGTTAAAGGGCCCTACTGAGGGTGAAGAGAAGGACGTCTAGGTAGCACAGTCTGGGGCTTAGCGCTCCAGGGTACTGGAAGGTTTCATAGAGGAAGTCAATACTCTTTGTATGCTCCATGTATTCAGCCTATGTTCAAGCATGCTCACAGCACTGTATTTGGGTGACAGGTGCTGGGTCACCCGTATATGTAGATGTGCATTTTGTATGTGCTCACAATTGCTTAGGCATGTTTTTGGGTGTACTCTTTGCAGAGTGAGACTGCATTTCTTTGCTCAGACTGTATTATCAGACTAAGGTAATTTCTCCAGTAATGGGGGGATGTCAATTGTAATAAAGTGCGTGAGGTCCTCCTGGTGTTACGTGGGGTTGGAAATGCAGTCGTGGGATCTGCTGTGGAGTGAACCGTCTAGAGGAGCTACAGTGTCACAATCACCAGTTTCCCTTTCTCTTTGGGCTTTGCTCCCAGATCCTAGCTCCTCTTTCTCTCTGATGTCCAGGACGCAAGGTCCCCGGCCCACTGGACAATTTATTCTCAGCCTTTTCTCAATGCTGGCAGAAGGACTGGGAGAGCGAGAAAGGAAGACCAGGAACCAGCACCAGCTCTGATGTCTCTCCACTGCCAGTGTTTGCTACGGTCACATATTCCCAGTCAGTTATTTATTTGAGTATACTGATTGCCTACAGGTCAGGGTGGCATACAGTCAATTACGGTATTTCTGTTTCCCTTGTCCCTGAAGGGCTCACAATTTATGTTTTGGTACCTGAGGCAGAGGGTTAAGTCGCTTAACGAAGGCCAGAAGGACCACCTGTGGGACCAGAAACCCGAGTTTTTATGGCCCAAGGTTGGTGGTCTAGATTGGAATTCAAACCCTTGGTCCTCTGGCAACTTGCCTCAACCACTAGGCCGCACTGCTCCGTGTGAGCTAGCCATAGGGCCAGGCGCAGCCTGTTACTTCCAAGGCAAAACCCTTAACCTATGCCTGGGGGAGGTTCCGTTCATAAGGATGCGAGAAATGCCATACTGGGTCAGACCAAGCTCTTTCAGGTCCAGTATCCTGTTTCCTAGGGTAGCCAATCCTGGTCTTAAGGACCTGGCTGGTTTCCAAAAAGACGAATAGGCTACTCAATGCTTGTATCGGGGCAAGCAGTGGATTCATATATGCTCATATTTTAAGGGTTCCGTTGCATGTACCACAGATGTGACGCTCTGTTGGGTTGTGTGCCTTGTAGAACATATTGAATTGGTGAAAGTTGGTATAAAAAAAAAATTTATTATAATTTTCCAGTTTATCTCTAATAAAAGGCTATGGACCTTTCCTCCGGGAGCTTGGCCAAAAACGTTGTTAAACTTCGCTACATTCGGAGATCGTTTCGCGCAAGGCTCTTGGAGTACACAGGAGACCCAGTGGTCAATCAACCGACTGGAAATGCGAGTGATACGCCAGGCGTTGCAGCGTTCGAAGCTACAGTGACAGGTCGAGTGGTGCGAGTACTGTCCGACAATCCGTGGTGGAGGCCTACATCAATCGGCAGGGTAGAACCGGAAGAGTGGCAATAGAGGCCGCGGCAGAGGGTCTATGTGTGTGGATAGAGCTTTGGCTGCCAGCGTTTTCGGTGGCGCATGTTGCGGGTAAGGACATTATGACGGCGGATTTCCTCAGCTGGGTCCGAGTAGATGCCAGAGAATGGGAGTGGTATCCGGAGGTGTTTGCACAAATTGGTCGCATATGGGGACAGCCAGTAATGGACCTCATGGCGGCGTTTCACTCTGCGTAAACGGGTCACTTATTCAGCAGACGACGCAAAAGGAGGTTGGAAGACATCGGCACACTGTTTCAACGGCGGCCGTCGTCCAGTCTTTGTCTTTCCACCAGGGGCACTCATAGGTCAAGTGGTTCTGCGTATTGAAGCACTTCAGGGAAACATGTGGTTGCGGCCTCAGGCTGGCCAAGGTGCCCGTGGTATGCCTGCCTCATACGGTTGCTCGACGGGAATCCATGGAGGTTTCCGACATTGGAGATTCTGTTGCTGCGGAGTTCCCTTCGAATGCCTCAGGTGCATCGGTTTTTGCTTACGGGGTGGTCATTGAAAGGGCAAGCTTAAGGAAAAAGAGTTGCTCGACAGCAGTCTTTGCCACCTTGCCGCAAAAAAAAAAAAGTCTACGTCCCTTGCATATGTGCGTATATGGTGCATCTTTGAGGACGGGTGCTCACGGAGGCACGCTCGCACGACAACAGTGTCAGTTCCCTTGGTATTAAGTTTTCTGCCGGACGGGTTTGGTAAAAGCAGGTCCTGGAGAGTTCAGTTAGCAGCTCTGTCTTGCTATAGGGGCAAAGGACAGGGAGTGGCTCTCATGCACAGGTCAATGTGGTACGCTTTCTCAGGCGGTTACCAGACTGTAGCCCTGTCGTAGGATATTAATTCCACCGGGGAAGTTCAAGTTGGTTTTAGGAGCGTTAGCTAGCGCGCCATTAGGGCTTGCAAGAGGCATAGGTTAAGGGTTTTGCCTTGAAGACGGTATGTTTGATGGTCATCTGTTCAGCGAGGTGATTTTCGGAGTTGCAGGCATTGACCTGCCAGGAATCATTTTTTGTCTGTCTCCAGACAGAAGGTGGCCTGGCGGCTGGTTCCGTCGTTGTTGCCAAAGGTGGTTTCTACGTTCACCTAACTAAAATGGTCTCTCTTCCAGCGCTAGGTGCGGCGGAAGAGAGCGTATTGAACCATAGCTTGCGCTGTTTGGACGTCAAGAGAGCGCTGCGGCAGTGTTTAAAGGTTTCAGAAACTTTCGCAAGGCGGATCATCTCTTTTCGGGGTGTTCAGAGGGCCCTGCAAAGGGAAGTGGCGGCGAAGGAGTCCGTTTCTGGATGGATTGGAGCGGTGAGTGCATCGGCTTATCTTCTATGGGACCGTACAGTCCCAGCGAGCTTACGAGCTCACTCTCTAACAGAGTGCAAGCGTCTTCTTGGATGGAGCACAGTTTGGTTCCACCAGTGGACATCTGTAGGGAGGCCTCTTGGTTGTCTCTCCATACTTTCAGTAAGCACTACCGCCTAGATGTTCTGGCAGCTAAGGATGCCGTTTTCAGGGAGGCGGTGTTGAGATCCGGCTGGAAAGGTCCCTCCCAATGATTACTGCTTTGATACATCCCAGAGGATGAGAACTAAACTGGAGGAACGATAAGGAAATAGGAATTACACTTACCTGGTAATTGTGATTCCTTGAGTGACTCCAGTTTAGTCCTCATTCCCACCCGGGGATGGGGTCTTAGCAGTGGTTTTTTTGTTGGGGGAAGTGCAAGGTTAAAAGTGGATATAGGCCTTCACTGGTGTTCAGTCGTTTTGATGCTTCCATTTGTTTTGCACTATATTGTTATTATATTATGATATTGTTATATATTGCTCTGGATTGTTTAGGGCTAGGCATTCGGCGGAAAGGAGAGCAAGGTAGGAGTGGCCTAGTGGTTGGGGCAAGGTACCACAGGCCGGAAGGTCGGTGGTTCAAATCCCACTAGAGGACAGCACCCTTGGGCCGGAAGGACTGGGGTTTCTAGTCCCACAGGTGCTCCTTGTGGTCTTGGGCAAGCCACTTAACCCTCCATTGCCCATGTTCCCTGTGTAGTATTAGTGTATGTGTCTCATATCCCCTCGTGTTAAATGTATCCCCCAACCGCTTTGACCCAGTGAATAGCGGGATATAAATGCAGCTAAATAAAATAAATAAATATGCAGGAAGCAGTCCCTTTCCTTCTGGAAGGGGAGTAGTAGGTAGATATGTTATAAGTTTAAAAAAAAAAGTACTGATTTTTTTTTTACTCCTTTGAGTCTGCTTTGTCAGTATTTCACTGGGGGCTGATGGGAGAGACCAGCAGGCTATATCCAGTGATGTCATGAGTTTTTGACATGCCCAGTCTCCAAGCTGCAGGAGGAGGTTCACTACCCAGAGGTTGAGGACTAAACTGGAGTCACTCAAGGAACCGCAATTACCAGGTAAGTGTAATTCCTATTTCCTGCCCCCGCCCCAGCAACCCTTAGAAGTGTGTTATATACTGGGCGATATCCATTCACCCGGGCTTTACCTGAATACACTTAGCGTATTAGTTGTGTCGTGTGCTGGTCGTTGGTCGCTTTATAGTTCGCTTTGATTAAACGTTTTCGGGCAGACACAACAAAGTGTCAAGAATTTGGTGATTTTGGCGGGCTTTTCCAATTTTGTTCTAACTTGCCTATGCCTTGCCTTCGAATTCGTTCAAACCACTGTGACCTTTGCTTGCCTCTGCAATTTTATTTTGCCTAGCCTTTGCGTTGATTCTACACTGTGTGCAGAATTTATTAAATCGCGTGTAGTGGTATTTGAACTTGTTTGGCGGTATTTGATTTTATCTGGTTTGCTGGACAGGTGTTTTGAGTTTTTTTGATGATTGTTTGGTGGTATTTGATTATTGGTGCCAGTATGATTAATTCTTATTTTTACTTTTAGAACTGCATGTGTGGTTTTGGCATCTCCAGTCCTTGTATTGCACATCATCCAGAGATCTTCAGTCCTGTTGATCTTTAATACTTTGGGACAGTGACAGTTTTGGACCAGATTCAGCCAGTGTTTATACTAACTTAGCAGATTTGGCCTTCTTACATCCAGCCACCCCAGTATAACGAAGATGAGTGTTCCAAAGAAGAGCAAAACCTACCACTTTCATGATGAATGGGAAATGGACTACTTCTTCATCATGGTGAAAGACAAGTGGTGTTGTCTAATTTGTAACGTCCCAGTATCCTTGCCCAAAAAGGGTAATCTGGAACGTCATAAGAGCATAAGATATGCCATACTGGGTCAGACCAAGCTCCATCAAGCCCAGTATCCTTTTTCCAACAGTGGCCAATCTAGGTCATACGTACCTAGCAGTTTCCCCAAAAGAGACATGTTCCACAATGCTTGTACTGGGTCAAGCATTGATATCCTGGGTCCCTTCTTAATAATGGTTTATGGACCTTTCCTCCAGGAACTTGTCCAAACCTTTTTTAAACCCAGCTACACTAACAGCCTTTACTACATCCTCCGGTAACAAATTCCAGAGTTTGATTGCATGTTGAGTGAAAAAATATTTTCTTTTATTAGTCTTAAATAGTTTACCCTGTAGCTTCATTGCATGTCCCCTAGTCTTTCTATATTCTGATAACATAAACAATCGATCTACGTTTACCCGTTCCACTCCGTTCATTAATTTATAGACTTCTATCATATCTCCCCTCAGCCGTCTCTTTTCCAGGTTAAAGAGCCCTAACCTTTTTAGCCTTTCTTCATAGTAGTATCCTTCCATCCCCTTTACCATTTTGGTGGCTCTTCTCTGAACCTTTTCTAATAACGCTATATCCTTTTTAAGATACGGCGACCAGAATTGCACACAATATTCAAGGTGCGGTCTCACCAAGGGAACGATATAGAGGCATTATAATATCTCTTGTTTTATTTTCCATGCCTTTCCTTATGATACCTAGCATTCTATTTGCTCTCTTGGCCACCGCTGCACACTGGACCGAGGGTTTTAACATGGTATCCACAATGACGCCTAAATCTTTTTCCTGGGTGGTGGTTCCTAATGTGGAACCTTGCATCGTGTAACCATAGTTTGGGTTGTTCTTCCCTAGATGCATAACTTTGCACTTGTCCACATTAAATTTCATCTGCCATTTTGATGCCCAGTCTTCCAATTTATTAAGATCCTCTTGCAATTTTCCACAATCATCTTGGGTTTTAACAACTTTAAATAGTTTTGTCTCATCTGCAAATTTGATAACCTCACTCGTTATTCCCTTTTCCAGGTCATTTATGAATATGTCAAAAAGCAGGGGACCCAGCACAGATCCCTATTCACCTTCCTCCAGTACACTGCCTCCTATCCCATGACTCTTTAGTTTTGCCAAAAGTCTCTGATGAGGGACCTTGTCAAAGGCTGTCTGAAAGTCCAGATACACTATATCAACCGACTCGCCTTTGTCCACCTGTTTATTCACACCTTCAAAAAAACATAACAGATTAGTAAGACAAGATCTTCCTTGTCTAAAGCCATGTTGGCTGTCTCCCATTAGGCCATGACTATCTACATGCTGAGTAATTTTGTTCTTTATGATGGTTTCTACCATTTTTCCCAGTACTGACATCAGGCTCACCGGTCTGTAGTTTCCCGGATCACCCCTGAAACTCTTTTTAAAAATTAGCGTTACATTGGCGATCCTCCAATCTTCAGGTATTACAGATGATTTTAATGAAAGTTCACAGATTACTAATAGCAGCTCTGCAATCTCATATTTCAGTTCTTTCAACACCTTTCGAAGTATACCATCCGGCCCAGGTGATTTGCTACTCTTCAGTTTATCTAATAGTTGTAATACATCTTCCCGATGTATCAATATTTCCTTCAATTCTTCCGCACCTTTAAATACCACTTCAGTCATAGGTAATATCCCTACACCTTCCTCAGTAAAACCGAAGCAAAGAATTCAGTCTCTCCGCTATCGCCTTGTCGCCTCTTAGTGCCCCTTTAACCCCTCTATCATCTAATGGATCAACTGACTGACTCACATGTTTTTTGCTACAAATGTACTTGAAAAAGTCTTTATTTCGCTTTTTTGCTTCCGCAGTAAGCTTCTTCTCAAATTCTCCCTTTGCCTGCCTTATCAAGGCTCTGCATAGCAATAAGTTTGATGCTGATTTTCCACCCAAAAGTGAAATTCGTAAACAGAAGCTCAAAGAACTTAAATCGAAATTGGCTACTCAGCAACAGTTGATGGCGAAGCCAAGGTCACATTCGGTCATTGCAACCATAGCATCCTTCATGATCAGCAGCCTGATCGCAAAGAAATGCAAACATTTCACTGAAGGGGAATTTGTAAAAGATTGTTTTCTTGAAGCACCTGACAATCTTTTTGAAGGATTTAAAAATAAGAAAGAGATCATAGCTGCTATTCAAGATGTACAATTGTCAAGAAACACCATCGTGCGGCAAATAGAAAAGATATGTGGAGACACAACTGAACAACTGTTGGAGGATGTTTCAAATTTTGTTGCTTTCTCACGCCAACTGGAAGAATCTACAGACATAAGAGACATAGCCCTGTTACTAGTCTTTATCCGGATGGTTTTTGAAGATTTCAGTGTTAAAGAAGAACTACTTGGAATGATTTCTTTAAAAGGGAGAACTACCGGTCAGGAAATATTCAGTTCTTTCCATTCTTTTGTGACAAAGTGTAATCTTCCTTTGCATAGACTTGTTTCCATCACTACTGATGGAGCAAGAGCAATGACAGGTGAGGTTAACGGTTTCATAGCCTTCTGTAGACAGCATGACAACTTCCCAGATTTCCTTTCTTACCACTGCATCATTCACCAGCAAGTTTTGGCAAGCAAGAGACTTAATACGAAGACTGTCATGGACATCACTTTCAAAACTGTAAATTCAGTTCATGGAAGATCACTTCAAAGACAGCTTTTCAATCTTACTCTTGATGAAGGGGCAGCAGAAATCATTTTGCACACAGATGTAAGGTGGCTAAGTAGGCACAAATTCCTGCAAAGATTTTGTGATTTGATGAATGAAATAAGAAGTTTTTTGAAGGAGAGGGGAGATGACCAAGCGTTGGAAGATGAGTGGTTATGTGATCTGGCATTTCTTGCTGACTTTACAGGTGAACTAAGTGATATGAACCTTGAACTACAAGGTAAAAACAAATGCATTGGCGAGATGATGAGTAGTTTCATCCTACAAGAGCAAATTTGAGCTAATGATGACTGGCCTTGCAAACACTTTTGATCATTTTCCTAATACGCAGGACCATCTGGGACAATATCCAAGTTTTGTTTTTGAGAACGAGAAATATGTGACAGAAATCTGTTCTGTTATCCAGGAATTCGAAAATAGATTCTGTGACTTCCAAAAAATTGGAACAGTTGTGGAGTACTTGTCATACCCATTCAAAGTAGATGTGGACATTAAAGAAACTGCAGCTGCTATCAGTAAAAATTAGTCATTGAACAAGCCATCTCTTGAAAACGAAATATTAACCCTTAAAAATGACATTTTTCTCAAGACCCGTGCTGAGCAAGAATCATTTTGGAAGCTAGTGCCTAGAGACAAATTTCCCAACTTGAGAAGATGCAGTGAAGCTGTACACTGTTTCGGTTCAACTTATTAGTGTGAATCTGCATTTTCCCATCTGAAAATGACAGAGTACACAACGTTCCAACATGACAGATGAACATCTCCAGGATTCCTTGAGACTGGCCCTCACGCAATATTCATCCAACTTCAAAAAGCTGGTGGATGAAATGCAGGCTCAGACGTCTCACTAATGAGCAAGAGCGAAATATTAAAGATTGTGCAAGATCAGCCTGGATAAATGCTCAACCTAAATTTAACACAAATTACTCAATAAAATTTAAAGAAAGTTATTAAGACAGTTAAAGAAAGTTATTACTCAATAAAACTTTAAGAAAAAATGTACTTTCCATTTCCCCTCGCAGTTCTTACTGGACCTTCGTTTCTCTGTTTTGTTTTTGCTTAATTTGTTTAACAGCTGATCACATCCAAATAAATGACAGAAGGTTCATTAAAAATGGGGGGGGGGGAATCCTCCAACTTTATTGGGTTAAAATTTAATTTGAAACTAATTGGTTTTAGGTCGAGTATGCACATGTACCCAAGGTGGAAGAATCGTAACTGAGCAAATTAGATGGGCTTATGTTTGTTTTTTCTGCCTTCATTTAGTATGTTACTAAGATGTTTGAAAAACTTGCAAAAGATAATTTTTCTTGTTCATGCAGAAGGCCTTTAGTTTTTGATCTTGTCGTTTAAACTTTGGAAAGTTTGTGTTATCACAGGTAGTAATCATGCCCACAAACCTCAAAGCTGCTATCCTAAATGCAGTGCATGCTAGCTCTATGCAGCTGCTCTCCCTATTGTTTGAACTTCCATTCAGGAGTAATATGCAGAGATACTTCTTTATGGAAAAGAGTATTAGATGCATAGAATAGTCTCCCAATGGAGGTGGTGGACATGAGGACGTTATTCTGTGTCTGGCACCCAATATCTAGTTTCGCAGGACCGCTTCAGCTCCATCCAAAGATAACCCTGGAATTAACTGGGCATCGTTACTGCGATCTGTGAGGATATTCAGTGGTACAATCTGGATAGTGCCACTGAATATTGGGATCACTGGAGTTTATACCATTTGCAGGTGTTGCAAACCCCGACGGTCTTTCTTCATGCCACACTGTTTTTGGGGGGTTTTATGAGTACTTTTAAACATTTCACTGTTTACCCTGATCCTTTTCAAGCTGCACATTCAAAAAACCTGTTGAAGAGGTTCTTTACTTCTAGATATATCAGTAGGAGTGGTAGCTCAAACATTTAAACTGCTAAGTGACCCGATAATATCTGTACAAAAAAAGAGACAAGGTGAGGGCAAGCAAAAATATTATTCAGATAGCAGCAATATTCAGCCACTGTTCAGATAAAATATACATTTAGTTAGGTCTGCTGAACAGTAGGCCTAAATTAAACAGATAATGCCCGCATGGTGACCACACTATACTTATGTTCGGCATTCCTATCTGTTTGGATAGCAGTGCTGAATATACAGGTGAAGTTAAATACTGGTGCCAGAGTTTAACTTAATACCTTCACCATGCCAGTTAAAAATTGGCCCAAATATATTTACTTTTTTAAAACAGTAATTTAGTTATCTTCTCTAATATAGATTAAGGGGTCGATATTTAGTGGCAGTCAATATCTTTAAAGCGCCTGGCCACTGCCACTTTAAACCTGGATATTTAACGCTGGAGCCTATCCTACGTCTATCCCCTTTCACACTCATGCTATTTCCCCTTGTAGCAGAGCTTGCTTTCTGTTAAGAGACCCTCCTGTGCATTTATGCCATGAAGGTATGTAAATGTTTCTATCATATCACCTCTATCCCGCCTTTCCTGTAAAGTATACATATTAAGATCTTTAAGTCTGTTCTCATATGCTTCATAGCGAAGACCACTAACCATTTTAGTAGCCACCCTCTGCACCAGCTCCAACCTGCTTATAGCCTTCTGAAGGCGCATTCTCCAGAATTGCACACAGTACTCCAAATGAGGTCGCACCAGAGGCTTATACAGAGGCATTATCACCTCCTTTTTTCTGCTAACCATTCTTCACCTATACATCCAAGCATTCTTCTGGCTTTCGCAGTTGCCTTTTCTACCTGTTCAGTTACTTTAAGATCATCAGACACAATTACTCCTTGGTCCCGCCCTCTTTTGTGGACAGAAGTACCTCACCCCATACACTGTACCATTCCTTTGGATTTTTGCAGCCCAAATGCGTTTTTTAGCATTAAATTTTAGCTGCCAAATTCTAGACCATTCTTCAAGTTCTTAGCTTAGATCCCTTTTCGTGTTATCTTCTCCTTAGGTGTCTACTTTATTGTAGATTTTGGTATCAAACCTTATTCAACAGCCCTTCTGCAATGTCACTGTTAAAAAGAATCAGACCAAGGATAGATCCCTGTGGCATACCACTGGTAACCACCTCCTCCTCAGAGTGAGCTCCATTTACCTGTACCCTTTGTCGCCTCCCACTCAACTAATTTCTAACCCAATCAATAACTTTAGGGTTCATCCCTAGGGTGCTCAGTCTATAAGTCGCCTGTGTAGAACGTTGTCAAATGCTTTACTGAAATCCAAATACACCACATCTAGGGCTCTTCCTCTGTCCATCTCCCTGGTCACTCAGTCAAATAAATCAATCAGATTTGTCTGACAAAACCTGCCTGGTGAATTCATGCTGCTTCCGATCCTGTAATCCATTGGACTCCAGAAACCTCACTATTTTCTCTTTTAGTAGCCTTTCCAATAATTTACTAGCCATAGAAGTTAGACGAACCGACCTCAATGTCATCCTTACGTCTATTTTTTTGTAAAGTGTACCTTTCTCCAGTCTTCAGGCACCACTCTAGACTCCAAAGAGGTATTGAAAAGGTCAGACATTGGAGTCGCTAGAACCTCCCCAAGTTCCCTCAGTACTCTTGGATGTATCCCATCCGGACCCATGGCTTTGACTACTTTTAGTTTAGCTAGTTTCTCACGAACACAGTCAAGATCCACGTCACTTCTTTTCCTGTTTGTGGGTGTTTTTATGAGATCCTGCTCCTGGCCCTTCATCTGTGAGCACAGAACAGAAATATTTGTTAAGCAATTCTGATTTATCCTTATCAGTTTCTGCATATTCCTCCCCTGCACCCTTGAGTCTGACAATACCACTTTTGCCCTTCCTCCTCTCACTAACATATCTGAAAAATGTCTTTTCTCTGGGAACAAGCAGAAAGTCAGTCCTCCCATATGGGTGATGTTGGCGCTGATGGAGCTTGCACAGAAGCATCTCCCCAGCTTTCAAAGAATGCCTTTGGGAGATGCACCATGCATACATGGTGTCATCTTGCTTCAGGCTCCTTTTTTCCGCGGAACCCTCCGGACATCTGTCCAATTTCCTCCGGAAAAAAGTATGGGGTTTTTTATCCTGTTTTTGTCCGATACGTGTACCGGTTCCTTTCCCTCCCCTGAGTCAGCTTTTCTCAGCATCTCTCCTTGAGCTTGTTTCTTTGTGTTTTTGTTTTTTTTATCGAGATAAACCTCAACTGGTGCTTCGTTCCCTTTTTTGCCACAGGCCTCAGATTCTTGCTGGGTGGCAGGGCCCCCTTTTTCCCGATGGCCTACAGCTGCTTCAAGAAATGTGATTGGTGCAGTAAGATGATGTCCTGTACCAACCCACATGACTGCTGCCTCCCCTGCATTGGCTGGAGCACGATGACTCAGACTGCAAACTCTGCAGGACCATGACCACAAAGGCCATCAAGAGCCATCAGTTGCAGCAAGAATAGTTCTTTCACAAGTCCGACTCTGCACTGGAGTATCTGGTGACATCTCACCCAGGACCCCTCTAGTACCTCGGTGCCTCGCGAGGCCTGGATTGCCTCGGAGTCCCACGGCCTCAGGTCCTCCAAGAGGAAATCCCCTGGAGTTGGAATGCAAGAAGTCAAAACCCTCAAAGACTGCCTCGGAGGACGGATCCAGGAAGAAGGGAATTCCATTCCAGGCCCCGCATTCCCCAGCGTGAGTCAGGGGGGTCAGAGCGGGAACAGCCCCACAAGCTTCCCCGGAAGGAATCATCGGTACCCGGTGACTGACCTTGGACACCGAGTCCATCCTTATCGAGGACTCCCTCTCGACACAACCAGTGCCAGGCCCGAAGTCCTCGGTGCCCATGTCGAAGGCTGCGGAGCCCACTGGCATGGAGACCAGGACAGAGGCCTTAGAACAGTATATCTGCCCTTGTGGCCATGCAGCAGCCGTTTTATGTTTGGTTCCTCTGGTTCATTTGCCCCGACAACAGGATCCTCAACATTAAGGGCTTCCTCAGACGTCGAGCCGATCCTTGAGTGCCACCAGTCTCTAGACCCATCGGATGAGGTCCCAATCGCATTCCTCAGGGCACCAGTCCTCTCTAGCAAGTGCACGTGGTTTGAACTGCAGGTCCCCCAGAGGTTGGGGGTCTTCTTGCTTGGGCCTTGACCGTGGTGACCACAGGGTCTCGGCCTCATCCTTGAGCTTCGATTTGGAATGGGAGACTGAGGACGAGGAGTCCCCGGACACTCTGCGACACCAAGAGTGCCCTCAGACTCCTTTCCCCCGGTGTCCCGATGCTGTTCCCCACCCAAGGACGTTGCTTTCCTTGACTTTGTGCAGGACATGGCTAAGGCGCTCGTCACCGAGACTGAGGAAGATCCCCACACGGAGGAACTGGAGATTCTCCAGTACAAGACCCCGCCTCCCCCCCAAGGAAGCCATTATGGTGTCTGTTCCTCTGATCCTCAAGCGCCTCCTTCTCCTTATGTGGGAGACACCGGCATTGGTGCCCATTGTCAGCAGGTGACTTGACTCTATGTAGAGTCCGTAGAAGCCCTGGGCTCCAGAGGACTTAACTTCCTCACAACTCGATGGTCGTTGAGTCTGCCATGCACAGACTCAAGAGTCAAAAGACCCATTCCTCGGTGCCCCCGGCAGAGAGGCCCAGACACTTGACGACCTCAGCAGAAAGGCCTTCCAGGTCTTGATGCTTGCGTGCTGAGTCCAATCCTACCAACTATACATCTGCATGTACCTCAAAGAACTGGTGAGGGAGCTCGCCAGTTTCTCGGCAGGCCTCGACGGGGAACCCCTTCAGTGGTTCAAGTCTCTGGCCTCAGTGGTCAAGGAGTGCTCGAAGTTTCTATCCCAAGCAGCTTACGACAGCTTTGAGTCCTCGGCCAAAGTAGCCGCTGCGGTCATTGAGGCCCGATGCCAGGCATGGCTACAGTCGTCTGAAAACAAACTTACCGATTGTTCCCTGTATCGGAGAGAATCTCTAAGGAAAACCCATGATAGACAAGGCGGCTGAAATAGAGGCTGAGTTCCTGACAAGGACAAGACTTGCTAAAAAGACCTTGGTGCAGCCCCATAAGAAGGACCTGGGAAAGAAGCCCTTATTCCTGAGGAAACAGGGAGGTTTTGACAATACCTCACAACGGCTTTAGTAATAGGATCCCTAAGAGTCAACTAGGGACAATGCACTAGGGCTTCTTCAGGAACCCTTAAGTCATGAGCCCTAAATTGGCCAGCAGGTGTTGCTATGTATAATACCTCACAGTTCCAAACCACCTCAGCCCCGCAGCAAGGCCAACACCACAAAGGGCAAGGGCATCGTCCCCACAAACAAAAGACTCCCAAATCCCAGGCGCCAACTCTGGCTCAACCTGGGGGGAGCTTTTAACTCCTTGGGCATGACCTCCTATCCCCCAGGAGATCCCCAACAGCCCACAGGGGGCATCTGGCCCTGTTTTCCCACATGTGGTCGACCATCACCACTGGGTACTGCAAGTAGTCAAGGAGGGCTACCTCCTCCACCTGCAATGGGCGCCACCCTCATGCTTTCCAGGTGAGCCTGTAAGACCTCTCCTCCACCAAACTCTGCTCCTCACCGAGCTTGCAGGTCTCCTTGAGGACAAGGCGGTGGAACAAGTGCCCAACCATCTCTGGGACACTGGCTTCCTCTCCAGGTATTTCCTCGTTCCCAAGCGAACAGGGGACTCAGGCCCATCTTGGACCTGTGGGACCTGAACAGATTTCTGGTAAGGGATAAGTTCAAGATGCCCTCCCTTAGAGCACTGCTGCCATACCTCCAGCAGGGAGATTGGCTATGCTCCTTAGACCTGAAGGATGCTAAAAAGGTTAGGGCTCTTCAACCTGGAAAAGAGACGGCTGAGGGGAGCTATGATAGATGTCTGTAAATTAATGAATGGAGTGGAATGGGTAAACGTAGATCAATTGTTTACGTCATCAGAATATAAAAAGACTAGGGGACATGCAATGAAGCTACAGGGTAACCTAATAAGAGAAAATATTTTTCACTCAACGTGTAATCTAACTCTATAATTTGTTACCGGAGGATGTAGTAAAAGCTGTTAGTGTAGCTGGGTTTAAAAAAGGTTTGGACAAGTTCCCGGAGGAAAGGTCCATAAATCATTATTAAAAGGGACCCAGGATATCACTGCTTGACCCAATACAAGCCTTGGGCAAGCCACTTAACTCTCCATTGCCCACTGCTTTGATTGAAGGATAAGGTGGTATAGAAAACTGGTTGGTTAAATAAATAAATTAATTAATTAAGGAACCTGTGTCTTTTGGGGAAACTGCTAGGTACTTATGACCTAGATTGGATACTGTTGGAAACAGGATACTGGACTTGATGGACCTTGGTCTGACCCAGTATAGTATATCTTATGTTGTTATGTACATCCTGATCCATCCTAACCACCGAAAATACCTCCACTTCGTAAAGAGAGGAGATCACTATCAATACATGGTGCTGCCCTTCGGGCTGGCCTCATCGCCAAGGGGCTTCACCAAGTGCCTGGCGGTGGTCTCAGCCCACCTTAGTCTCCAAAGGGCCTTCGTCTTTCCCTACCTGGACAACTGGCTTATAAGGGGAGGCACAGCTGCAGAGGCACACCACGCCACCGAGTGCACCATCCACATCCTGCAGCATCTGGGGTTCGTCATCAACTACCCTAAGTCCCACCTCTCTCTGGCTCAGTGCCTGGAATTCATAGGGGCTCAGCTAGACACCCCCCAGGCAAAGGCCTTCCTCCCTCAGGACGGGTCAGAACATAGGGCATGTGGTCTTTTTCTGTTGTCATGTTTCTATGTAGTCTGTCCTTCCATATCAACCACTACAAAAGTCCCCTTTTAGCCGTAAAGGTACAGCACCACAGAGATATAGGACAGACGGTTGCTACCCGCTCGGCTTCTCCTCAGCCTGCTGGGCCACATGACCTCTACGGTCCATGTGACCCCATACGCCTGCCTACACATGAGGTGGCCCAGTGGTGCCTTTGTTCTCAGTGGACACAAGCCATGGGCAGGCTCCATGACAGGGTGAGAGTGACCCGCCAGCTGACAGACTCTCTCGACTGGTGGCAGCTCCCCCACCACTTGCAGGCTGGGCTGCCCTTCCAGGCACCCACCCCCCAGACGGTTCTCACCACGGACACCTCCCTGCTGGTCTGGGGAGCTCATTGCAAGGGCCTCGGCATACAAGACAGCTGGTCCCAGACGGAATGCCAGCTGCTACAGATCAACCTTCTGGAGCTCTGGGGGATATTCCTGGCTCTCCGAGCCTTCCACCACTGGCTGCCGTACCAGTCATGCTAATCCAGACTGACAACCAGGTTGCAGTATTCTACATGAATAAGCAAGGGGGCATGGGGTTATACTCCCTTTGCTAGGAGGCAGTAGCCCTCTGCTTATATGCGACACAACAGGATGCTCCTAAGGGCAGTCTAAAGCTGAGCAGAGTCCTCCAGCTGCACAAGTGGTGCCTGGATCCCAGGGAGGCATCCATCTAATGGACCTGTTTGCCAGTCCGGACAACGCACAGTTGCCCAGCTTCTGCTCCCGCCAGCTGCACCCGTCCTGGGTGGCAGCAGATGTGTTCCCGATTCCATGGATGGAAGGCCTCCTTTACGCCTTTCTGCTGACTCCACTAGTTGCGAAGACCCTCTTCAAGGTCCAGCATAACAGGGCATCACTGATAATGATAGCCCCACAGTGGCCCAGGCAACCTTGGTTCCCGCTGCTTCTCCACCTGTTGGTGTCGTCGCCGATTTCCCTTGTCTGTGCCCCAGGACTGCTATCTCAAGAGAAGGACCCTCTCTTGTACCCCAACTTGGGATCCCTGTCTCTTATGGCTTGGCTGCTGAAAGGGTAGCCCTGGCTCCCTTCAACCTCCCACAGGATGTGGAAGAAGTCCTTCTGGTCTTCTGCAAGGCCTCCACGAGAAGGGTGTATGCCTTCAAGTGGCATCACTTCTCTGTCTGGGGCACCGAGAAGCGGGCAAACTTGTTCTCCTGCTTGGTTCAGATGGTACTCCAGTACCTACTCCACCTGTCACAGGTGGGACTAAAGTCCAACTCAGGGTGCACATGTGTGCTATCTCAGAGCATCACCATGCCATTCAGGGAAAATTCCTCTCGGCCCAGTCCCTTGTATCACGGTTCCTACAGGGCCTCATGCTATCCAAACCTCCCTTCCGCCCATCAGCAGTGGAATGGGATCTCAGTGTGGTGCTCTCGCAGCTTACTAAGCTGCCGTTTGAGCCCCTGGCTACCTGCCACTTGCGGTACCTGTCCTGGAAGGTTGTATTCCTCATGGCACTCGCATCAGCTTGCAGGGTCAGCAAGCTCCAGGCTCTAATGGCAGAGTCCGCCTACACAAGGTTCTACAAAAAGGTGGTGTCCCCATTCCACCACAATCAGGAGGTGGTACTCCCCCACCTTCTTTCCGAGGCCTCATGCCAGCAAGGCTGAGACCATCCTCCACACTTTGGATTGTAAAAGGGCCCTGTCCTTCTATTTGCTACAGACTCAGGGCCACTGCAGAGCACCTCAGCTTTTTGTCTCCTATGACCCCAGTCAACTGGGGCTCCCGGTGACTATGTCCACTTGGGTGGCAGACTGCATTGCTCTCGCCTATGAATAGGCTGGGATCTCAATAGACCAGCAGGTCAGGGTGCACCACGTCAGGGCCATGGCTACTTCCTTGGCAAATCTGTGTTCCGTAGCTGTGGCTGCCACTTGGTCTTCGGTCCATACCTTCACAGTTCACTACTGCCTTGAGAGGGTCCTGACGGGACAGTGCCTTTGGCCAAGCCATACTCCATAATCTCTTCGGAGTGTAGGCAACTTCAGGCTTCCGAAGTGCTGTTTCTCCACCGGACACTTGGGTCTTGTGAGAGTCTCTCAGTTGGGACTTAACTGCTGCAGCTGATGACTCACCTTCTCTGGCCACCGTGGTATTTTGTACAGATTTTTGGTAGCCTGTAGCTGGGGAGTCCCATATGTGAGGACTGACTTCCTGCTTGTTCCCAGAGAAAGCGTAGTTACTCACCTGTAACAGGTATTCTCCGGGGACAGTAGGAATAAGTCTTCACAACCCTCCCTCCTCCCCTGGGAGTTGCTTCTGTACCGTATTTTAATTTTTGCTGTCTTAGCTGTGTCATTAGACTGAGGCAAGATGGCACTCTTGGGCAGGAAAGGACCATGCATGCGTGGTGCATCTCCAAAAGGCTTTCGTGTGGGCTCTATCGATGCTGACATCACCCATATGTGAGGACTGATTCCTGCTGTCCCTGGAGAACACCTGTTACAGGTGAGTAACTACGCTATTCCTGAATTTTATTGCATTGGCTATTTTTTCTTCTTTTTGTACCTTTTGCTTTCCTGACTGCTTTGCTAGCTTCTCTAAGTTTCTCTAAATATAGTTCTTCGGGAATAAGCAGGAAGTCGGTCCTCACATATGGGTGACGTCGGCATCGACGGAGCCCTCGCAGAGCATCTTCCCAGCTTTCAAAGATGCGTGGTCCCCTTCCTACCCAAGGGTGCCTTCTTACTCAGTCTCCTTTTTTCCACGGAGCCTATCAGACGTCTGTCTGCCTTCCCCTGGAAAAAGTTGATTATTTGCTATCTGGATTTCATACTCTCCCTCCGGTTGCATCGGTATTCTTCCCGCCACCCAAGCCTGCTGCTTTGGCATAGTCTTGCGTCCGTACTCAATTTTTTCGCTTAGCGCCTTCGTCTCTTTTTTTCTAACTGGCAGCACAGCGGGTCTTCGACCTCGTCGGGGTAATTTTTTCAACCATGGCTACCAGTGGTTTTAAGAAGTGTGAATGGTGTACAAAGACTGTCTCTCGCCAATGCATACGATTGCTGTCTATGCTGCCGCAGACCAGGCCATGACCCCGCGGCTTGTAGTTTTGTAAAAAGACATCCACCAAGGCCCTCAAGAGCCACTAGCAGTAGCACGACAAGTTTTTTTCAGAGTCCCCGGTGCATCAAAATGCCAATGCCCCGTCTGAAGACTCGGACTCCTGTACCGCTCCTGTGGATCCCGGTCGATGCAGTAGGCCTTCGGAAAATGGGCCTCCCTCGAGGGAAGAAGAAGAAACCATCAAAAGGCTGCATCCCTGGATGGTTCCAACAGGCCACTCTGTCCAAGGACTCGGAGCGGGAACGGCCTACCAAGGTCTCCCAGACGGAATCGCCCAGAGATCAGCCCTGGACATCCGAGGCCATCCTCGTTGAGGACTACCCTTCTGGGGAACCGGCGCCGGGCCTGAGTTCTTCTGTGCCCACTCCAAGAGCTGTGGAGCTATCTGGACTGGAGTCCAGAATGGCGGTCTTGAAGCGCAGCCTGTCTGCCTTCATGGACCAGCAGCGGGCGTTGATGTCCAGCATGGCTGGTTCCTCCGCCCAAATGACCGGGCCCTCAACATTAAGGATGTCCCCGGAGGTCAAGCCGGCCCTCGAGGCCATATGGCCCCGAGTCTATCCTCGGCCGAGGATCGATGATCTGGGTTCCATTTGACGGGACCGAGGTCTTCTCCAGCTAGCTTGCATGCCACCAGCCAAGGAGCCTCTGAGTGGTTTTGACTGGGCTCGGGGCTGGAGCCCTCAGGTTGCCCTCCCCTCGAGTCTTCCACCAATTACTCAGAATTGAAGACAGAGGATGAAGAGTCCCCCAATACTCATCGCAACTGCGACGTTCCCTCAGATCTGTCCCCCTCCGAGTCTCAATATCAGTCCCTGCCAGAGGATATGGTGTTCCTCGACTTCGTGCAGGACATGTCGAAGGCTCTAGATTCCCAACGGAGTCGGAGGAGGAACCCCATATGGAGGAGCTAGAAATCCTCCAATACGAGACTCCACCTAGGGAATCGTTGATGGTGCCCATCCCGCCCATCCAAGAATGGTTCATGCTCTGTATGTGGGAAACACCGGTGTCAGTGCCCATTATGAGCAAGCGGCTCGACTCGATGTATCGGGTCCGCCAGAGCCCTGGCTTCCAGAAGGCACAGCTGCCTCATAGCTCCATAGTAGTGGAGTCGGCCATGCGTTGACTGAAGAGCCAGAAGACACACTCCTCAGTGCCCCCTGGTAGGGATGCTCGTACCTTGGACACCTTCGGCAGAAAGTACCAGGGCTCGATGCTCATCGGCTGGATCCAGGCCTACCAGCTGTGCATGGGCATGTACCTGAGAGACCTGGCGAAAGAGCTCACTGGGTTTTCAGCTGGTCTCTCTGAGGAACCCCTACAGTGGTTCAGGAACCTGTCCAAAGCTGTCCGTAAGTGCTCCAAGTTTATAACTCGAGCAGCCTATGACAGCTTCAAGTCGGCAACTAGAATAGCTGCGGCAGGCATCGGTGCCCAATGTCAAGCCTGGCTACAGTCTTCCGACCTTGAGCAATTGGGTCCAGGACAAATTGGTCAATGTCCCATGCGAAGGGGAAAACCTCTTTGGCAAACCCAAGGCCAAGAAGGCTGCTGAGTTGGAGACCAGGCTCTCCAAGAAGACTGCTACCTTTCCCCAACTGAAAGGCTCGGGGAAAAACCTTTTACCCAAGGAAAGGGACTACTTACAAAAACTACCCACATTTTAAAGCCTCCCCAGCAGGGTCAGCAAGCTAAGGGACAGGGGCATGACCCTCGTAAACAGAAGACTCCCAAGCCCCAGGCGTTGGCCCCGGCCAAGCCTGGGGGGGGGGGGAGCTTTTGACTCCTTGGGCATAGCCTCTCTTCCCCAAGAAGGACAGCAGCCCACAGGGGGATGTCTGATTCACCATGCCCACAGGTAGCCAACCATCACCAACGATTCCTGGGCACTCCAGGTGGTCAGGAAGGGCTACCTTCTCCACCTGGCACAGAAACCTCCTCCCTTCTTCCTGGAAGAGCCCCCCCTAGGTCTCCCCTTCACTGGGATCTTCTATTACAAGAACTCGCAGGCCTTCTCGAGGACAAGGCAGTGGAACCAGTACCCCAACATCTCGGGAGCAAAGGGTTCTACTCCAGGCATTTCCTCATGCCAAAGAGGACAGGGGGCCTAAGGCCCATCCTGGACCTGCGAAACCTGAACAAGTTCCTAGTAAGGGAGAAGTTCAAGATGCTCTCCCTTGGAACGTTGCTGCCTTACCTCCAGCAGGGAGATTGGCTATGCTCCTTGGATCTGAAGGATGCATATACCCACCTCCTCGTTCACCCCAGCCATAGGCAATACCTTTGCTTCTTGGTGGGGGGAGACCACTACAGGGTACAACACTTCGGGTCTGACATCCACCCCAAAGGTCTTCACCTAATGCCTGGCAGTGGTGACCACCTACTTCCGTCTCCAAGGGGTATTCATCTTCCCCTATCTGGATGACTGTCTCATAAAAGGAAGCACAGCCGCCGAGATGCAGCCAGCTACGGCTCACACCATCAATTTCCTACATCATCTGGGGTTCATAATAACCCACCCCAAGTCCCATCTCTTCCCGACACAAGGTCCAGCATTCATAGGGGCAAAGCTGGACACGGTCCAGGCAAAGGCCTTCCTCCCCCTGGATCGGGCCGACCATCTCGGAGCATTAGCTGCAGACATGCAACACCATCCCTCGGTGTCCACCTTGTTTCTGCTGTGCCTACTCAGCCACATGGCCTCCACAGTCCATGTCACCCTGGATGCCCATCTGCACATGAGGGTTGTCCAGTGGTGCCTTCGAGACCAGTGGACACGGGCCACAGGTCAGCTCCAAGACAAAGTCTTAGTGACCCACCAGCTAGCAGACTCCCTGATGTGGTGGCAGAACCTGCAGTATCTCCTGGCGGGGATGCCCTTCCAAGCCCTAAGCCCTTTAAGGGGCCTCATGACGGATGCCTCTCTGCTGGGATGGGGAGCCCACATCGAGGAACTTCGCACCCAGGGCAACTGGTCATAAGCAGAGGGCAACCAGCAGATCAACCTCCTGGAGCTCTGGGCCACATATCTAGCCCTATGAGCTTTTCGCCACCGTCTGAGTCACCATCCAGTGCTGATCCAAAAAAAACAACCAAGTGGCGATGTTCAATGTGAACAAGCAAGGGGACATTGGGTCTTGCACCCTTTGCCACAAGGAGATGGCATTCTGCTCTTATGTGCTCTGTCAAGGAATGCGCCTATGGGTGGTGTAACTTCCAGGCCAGGACAATGCCCTGGCGGATAAACTGAGCAGGATCCTCCAACTGCACTAGTGACAGCTGGATCCTAGAGGGTCCACCCAGCTCTTCCAACTCTGCGGGACCCTTTAGGTGGATCTCTTCGCCAGCCCGGACAACTACCAGTTGCCCCGCTTCTGCTCCCATCAACCCCACCCAGACCAGGTAGCAGCAGATATGTTCCTCATCTTGTGGTCGGAAGGCCTCATGTACACCTTCCCACCCATGCCCTAGATCGCCAAGACCCTCTTCAAGGTTTTGCGCGACAGAGCATCGCTGATCCTGGTGGCTCCCTGGTGGTCCAAACAGCCATGGTTTCTGCTGCTCCTTCGGTTATCGGTGGAGGCACGACCCCCCCCCCCCTACTCCCACAGGGAGTGCCCCGGGGCTTTTGTTTCAGGAAGAGGGCTCTCTCCTTCACCCCAATCTGGGGTCCCTATCAATGACAGTGTGGCTGCTGAAAGGGTAGCTTTAGCCTCCTTCAACCTCTCAGGGGAAGTGGAGGAGATCATATTGACCTCTCGTAAGGCTTCCACCGGGAGAGCTTATGCCTTCAAATGGTGCAGGTTTTTGGTGTAGTGTGCAGAGCAAAGGGTGAACCTGTTCTCCTGCCCGGTGCAGCTGGGGCTGTGATACCTTCTCTTTCAATCCGGGCTCAAATCAAACTCTGTCAGAGTGCACCTCTGTGCCCTGGCAGCACACCACCACTCTGTTGAAGTCAAGCCCCTCTTGACTCAGCCTCTGGTGACCTGTTTTCTGAGGAGGCTCCTGCTGTCAAAACCCCCCTGTCTGCCCTCTGGCGATGTAGTAGGACCTCCATGTGGTGGTGTCACAGCTCACCTGCCCGCCCTTCAAACCCCTGGCTACCTGCCACCTGAGGGGTATCTCATGGAAAGTCATGTTCCTGGTGGTGCTCACCTCCGCTTGCAGGGTCAGTGAGTTCCAAGCCCTGGTGGCAGAGGCACCATGCACCAGGTTCTACAAGAATAGGGTCGTGCTATGCATGCATCCCAAATTCCTGCCAAAGGTGTTGTCGTCCTTCCACTTCAACCAGGAGATGGTGCTACCCACCTTCCTCTTCACTCCAGCAGGGCAGAGAGCATCCTTCACACCTTGGACTGTAAGAGGGCACTGTCCTTCTACATTCAACGTACCCAGGGCCATTGCAAAGCCTCAGCTTTTTGTTTCCTATGATCCCAGTCGGCTGGGGGAAGCAGTGACCAAGCGAACACTGTCCACCTGGGTGGCATACTGCATTGCCCTTGCCTATGAGCAGGCTGGGCTCACGCTAGATGGCTGGGTCATGGCACATAGTGTCGGGGCCATGGTGGCCTCTGTGGCAAGCTTGTGCTCCATCCCGATGTCTGACATCTGCTGAACCACCACCTGGTCCTCGTTGGGGATGGGTGAAGAGAGCCTCCAGGTACGTGAAGCATTAAATATACATTTATACATTAAAAATATATATTATAAATATACATTAAGTGAAACATTATATAGCAGAGTGAACCCCAGGATGCATCCCGGGACAGTTGACCCCATGTTGTGCATCCCGGGATGCACCCTGGTGACGTCACTCTGCCAGATAAAGAATATTTGCCTTATATCACAGACCGAACCTGCCCAGTGCATCCCAAGATGCACTGCATGGGGCCAAGCACCACCATTTTTCAAGATGGCAGCACGGGGTGGGAATATGTAGGCTATGCTTCTGTCTCCTGACTTAGGAGGGTACTGGGAGGGGGGAGGCCAGGCCATTCAGGTGGGGGGGATTAGGGACACCAACATTTATTCCATTTGGTAGTGCAGATAGGGGCCATTGAGGCCACCAATGGATTTCTTTTGGGTGGGGGTAGGATGAACTAGATGGGAGATGACTGGTGTTTTTTTTAAAATCGCCCTTCCTGTCAGGATGTGAAGGAAGGAAGGTGTTCGAAAGCATGCCAGCACATGTGCACAGGTGTCAAACATGACGCAGGCTCCTATGGGCATGTGTTTGGCTTGCTCTCCCAATTTAGCGCAGATGTTTTGCACGCAGCTCATTTACATGTTTGCTTACAGCATAGCTGAGCAAAACCTGTGTTAGGAAACTCTGCACTAGAGCTTTAGCACTGGGTTTCTGTATGACTTGTCACAAATATCTGTAATACCTATCACTACCATATCCTCCCCCTCTCCCTAATAAAACTTCTGTGGGATGGATTGAACAGTATCAGAGGATTTTCTGTCATGACAGGATACTTTAATAATTAGGAGAGGGGATAGAAAATGGGAGCCTCTTTCCTATTTATTTAGTACCTGCTATTCCAACTCCATATGCCAGGGATGGGCAATTCCGGTCCTGGAGGGCCACAGACCAGTCAGGTTTTCATGATATCCCTAGTGAATATTCATGAGATCTATTTGCATCCACTGCCTTCCATTGTATGGAAATAGGTCCATGAATATTCATTAGGGACATCATGAAAACCTGACTGGTCTGCGGCCCGCCAGGACTGGAATTGCCCACCCCTGTCATATGCAGACAGTGGACTGTTTGCCCTCTATTTTAGAGAAACGGGGGAAAAAGGAGTACAAAGTATTGATTAGCCTAATTGGTTCTACAGCATCTGCCTCAAAATAAAGCCAAGCCCTTGGAAAAAAACAAATATATATATACAATACCCTTTGTGGCATTGTAGAAATCAAGGTGACATGTTTTTTTCATTGCAGTCTTCCTTACCTTCTCCGGACCCCTTCCTTCATCTATTTTTTCCTCCTTTGAGATCAGTGAATGTTTTTATTTCTTTGGTGGTTCTCTTTTAAAGCAGGGTCCCGATCTGTTTTTCAACATTACCTTGTTCTTCTGACTGTGTGCACCTCCCTTCTTTTTTTCGGTGTGTTCTGTTTTCTGCATTTGCCTTATCTCCAGGAACAAGCAGGAATGTAGTCATCACATATGGGTATCGTCGGTACCAATGGAGCCTGCGCGGGAACGCTCCCCAGCGTCCAATTAGAAAGCTTTTGGGCGCATCCCACAGCGCCTGCGTGCTGCCTTCCCGCCTTTCCCAACTGCCTCTCTCCAGTTCTTTGTTTTCCGTGGAGCCAGCAGGTTGTGTTCCTGTCACCGCAGAAAATTTTCCTTCTTTTTTGTGGTCGCGTCTGCCTTCCTCGACGCTTTCCGGAACCGCCGTTTTTTCTTTCATTCTTTCTTTCTTTCTTTTCTTTAAAAAAAAAAAATTCTTAGTACTTTTTTTCCAATTTTTTCCAGGTGCATGCATCATTTTAGGCGTCATTGTGGATACCATGTTAAAACCCTCGGCCCAGTGTGCAGCGGCGGCCAAGAGAGCAAATAGAATGCTAGGTATCATAAGGAAAGGAATGGAAAATAAAACAAAAGATATTATAATGCCTCTATATCGTTCCATGGTGAGACCGCACCTTGAATATTGTGTGCAATTCTGGTCGCCGTATCTTAAAAAGGATATAGCGATTTTAGAAAAGGTTCAGAGAAGAGCCACCAAAATGGTAAAGGGGATGGAAGGATACTCCTATGAAGAAAGGCTAAAAAGGTTAGGGCTCTTTAACCTGGAAAAGAGACGGCTGAGGGGAGATATGATAGAAATCTATAAATTAATGAACGGAGTGGAACGGGTAAACGTAGATCGATTGTTTACCTTATCAGAATATAGAAAGACTAGGGGACATGCAATGAAGCTACAGGGTAAACTATTTAAGACTAATAAAAGAAATATTTTTTCACTCAATGTGTAATCAAACTCTGGAATTTGTTACCGGAGGATGTAGTAAAGGCTGTTAGTGTAGCTGGGTTTAAAAAAGGTTTGGACAAGTTCCTGGAGGAAAGGTCCATAAACCATTATTAAGAAGTGACCGAAGATATCAATGCTTGACCCAGTACAAGCATTGTGGAACTTGTGTCTCTTGGGGAAACTGCTAGGTACATATGACCTAGATTGGCTACTGTTGGAAACAGAATACTGGGCTTGATGGACCTTGGTCTGACCCAGTATGGCATATCTTATGTTCTTATGTTATTTTGGGCCTTAGGCCCGGGATTTTTTCCATGATGGAAAAACCCTCTTCGGGTTTTAAAAAGTGCACCAAGTGTGGCGGTACCATCTCCATCACCGACACCCACGAGTGGTGTCTGAAATGTTTAGGTCCTGACCATTCCATTTCGGAATGTATGGGCTGTGCCATGATGTCCAAGAGAGGTCGACAGAACCGAGCTGCCAAGCTCAGTACCTTGTTTCCCTTTGATGCAGCTTCGGTGGCATCGACGTCTTCCAGGATTTCGTCTTCCTCCCGTGGATCTCAGGTAACTAAACATAAGTCTAGCCAGTCCTCAAAGGGTAGATCTCCTTCTAAGCATTGAGATGCCTCTGACATTACCCTTGAGGATTCTGCACTGGCAAAATTGCCCCGACGGGAGGCTTCGGCTTCCAAAGCATTATCAGGGCTCCAGAACGTTCTCGAGGCCTCGACCTCGGCAGAACTACTGGTGCCATGCTCTAGGGTACTGGTGATCTTCTCCGGTACTGACATCCAGGCATCGGCAGCATCGATAGACCAGAGAGTCCTGGCTATTGAACACAGTCTGGCGGCAATCATTGCGGCATCGATGCCCTCGGAACCGCGTCAGACAATTCAACCGGTGCCGGCTCTGACTCCGGCACCGGTATCGGTATCGGTACCGGTACCGATAGCATCGACATCGACATTGGTGTCCGTATTGCCGGTACCCAGTCATCCGATGCCTTCCGGTACCGATACTCCGGTACCAATTACTCCCGGTACCGACTTCAGTCGGTATGGGTATCGGGCCTTTCAGGAGCATCCGGACAGATGGTACTTCGAGTCCTCAGAAGAATCTGAGGATTCTGACAGTTCTGTCGATGCAGGAATGCTTCTCCCAGAGGAGCCCTCCTCCCCTAAGCGCAGGATGTCTCCTCCAGAGGATATTTCCTTTCAGGATTTTATCAGGGAGGTGGCTCGGGATCTGTCCATTACTGTGGCCCCTGAAACAGAGCCCAGAGCAAAGAAGTTGGACATTTTACAATATCCCAAAACTCCTAAGGAGGCAGCTATCTTGTCCATCCATGTTAAGAATGTGGGAGACACCTCTTACCACCTCTCCTCATTCTCGTAGACTGGATACTCTGTATCGAGTCCCTCCTTGTCCTGGTTTCCAAAAAACTCAGCTTCCTCACCACTCTATTGTAGTGGAATCAGCTATGAGAAGGATCAAGAGTGCAAAGAGGCATGCCTCTAATCCTCCAGGACGTGAGTGCAGACCTTTGCCTTTTGGACGTCGTGTCTTCCAAGCTTCCATGCTTTCTGCCAGGATCAGTTCCTATAGTCTATATATGGGAATGTTCCTGAAGGAGGTCACAGGTGATTTAGAGGCTTTGACTCCTCTTCTTCCTGAGGATAGAAGACAGGATTTCCTCACATTGGTCAAACATGCCCAAGATGTTTCTAAATTTGTCAACCGTGCAGCTTTTGACTGTTTTGAGTGCATAAGCAGAACCTCTGCCATTGCCATAGGTGCACGTAGAATTGCTTGGCTCCAGGCATCTGATCTGGAGCTCTGGGTACAAGACAAATTGGGAAATATCCTGTGTACTGGTGAGAACCTGTTTGGTAAAGATTGGCAGGAAAAGGCCAATGAGTTGGATGCTGACAACTCCACCTTGGATAGATCCAAGTCCACAGCTGATCCCACTAGAAAGAAATCTTTCAAGAAACCATTCTTTTCTGAAAAGAAAAGATATTATCCTGCTTATTCTCAGCAGGGACGTTCTGCAGGTCAGCTTGTCAGGAAAGGTCAGCAACCACCCAAACAAAGAAAAGCAAAGACTGCTAAGCCTCAGCCGTCCTAGCAGTCTCAGCCTCCACAAGGCCTTTGACTTTCAGCTAGAGAACTTAACCTTCCTGGCTCTCGTTGGACCAGAGCCTTCCACCATTCCAGGAAGGTTGTGTCACTTTGCCCCCAGATGGGGGCAGATAACAGCAGAGCATTGGACACTCTCCATCATAAAAGAGGGGTACAAGCTTCATTTTTCGAGCATGCCCCCTCCCACAATGATAAGGCAGTTCAATTCTCCGATCTCTCTCATCAACCTGTTAGGTCAGGAGGTCACTATGCTTCTTGCCCAAGGGGCAATAGAAGAAGTACCCATCCATCAGCAGGGTACAGGGTTTTACTCCCCCTATTTCCTTATCCCAAAGAAAACAGGGGGATGCAGACCTATTCTGGACCTCAGAGAAATGAACAAATTTCTTGTTGGAGAGAAATTCAAGATGATTTCTCTTGGCACTCTGCTGCCATACCTTCAGAGTCATGATTGACTTTGTTCTCTAGATCTCAAGGATGCGTACACCCATGTTCTCATCCATCCAACTCACAGAAGGTTCCTTCGGTTCCTTTTTCAAGGAAAGCACTACCAATACAGGGTGCTTCCTTTTGGTCTGGCCTCGGCACCAAGGGTGTTCACGAAATGCATGGCTGTGGTAGCAGCATTTCTCCGCACTCTAGGGATATTCGTCTTCCCCTACTTAGATGACTGGCTCATTCGAGCCCCAACAGAGTCAGAGGTCAGGGCTTCTCTATCCTGCACAATGCGTATCCTTCAGTATTTGGGTCTGGTAATAAACATCCCAAAATCCAGTCTAACTTCCACTCAGTCTTTAGAGTTCATAGGAGCTTTGCTGGATACCAGAAAGGCAAGGGCCTATCTCCCCCAGGCCTGCTGCCTTCGCATGGTGCAGCTAGCTTCTCAAGCAGTGCTAAAGCCTCACCTCACTGCCCGAGAAATGCTACAACTACTAGGCCACATGGCATCTACTGTGCATGTGGTTCCCTATGCTCGCCTCCATATGAGGGCAGCCCAGTGGACTTATCCACTCAATGGACCCAGGCATCAGGATGCCTGTCAAACAACATAATAGCAAACACAGGTCGCCTTATTTTGTCCCTCCAGTGGTGGACGTCCACTCAAAACCTATTGCTGGGGTCCCCTTTTCAACAACCCTTACTCCAGGCAACTCTCACAACAGATGCTTCTCCAGTGGGTTGGGGAGCTCACCTGCAAGACCTCTACACCCAAGGCACCTGGTCTCCACAGGAGACTCATCTACATATCAATCTCTTAGAACTCAGAGCAATCTTCCTTGCTCTTCGAGTGTTCCACACCCTGCTCAGCTACAAGACAGTCCTCATTCATACGGACAATCAAGTAGCCATGTTCTACGTGAACAAACAGGGGGGAACAGGCTCTCTGTCGCTTTGCAACGAAACTTTGCGACTATGGGCCCTCACCAGAGAGCATCAGATTCATCTCCTGGCAGTGTATCTTCCAGGCATACAAAACTCTTGGGCAGACAGACTCAGTCAAGTTCTGCTTCCACACGAGTGGTCTCTGCATGCAGACCAGGTAGCCAAGATTTTTCAAATTTGGGGAACCCCGGACATAGACCTCTTTGCAAGTCCGTGGAATGCCAAACTTCCCCGGTTCTGTTCCAGAACCCCAGCTCAGGGGGCTCAGGCCAGGGATGCTTTCCTCTTTTACTGGGGTCAAGACTTCCTGTATGCCTTTCCACCCATTCCCCTAATTCCCAAAACCCTTTTCAAGCTTCAGAGAGACAGAGGCCGTATGATTCTCATAGCTCCACATTGGCCACGGCAAGTGTGGTACCCTCTGCTTCTACATATCTCTCAAGCTCCCTCCCTGGAGTTAGGGTCTGCTCCAGATCTCCTATTTCAGGAGGACGGAATGTTATGGCATCCCAATCCCCAGTCTCTGCATCTCAGGGCTTGGTTGTTGAAGGCCTAGATCTCCATGATCTTAACCTCCCTCAGCAAATAAAGGATATCCTTTATGCTTCCAGGAAGCCTTCCACAAGATGCTCTTATGCTTTCAAGTGGAAATGTTTACCATATGGTGTTCGCAGAAGGGTCTTAACCCCATTGCCATACCTCTGGAATCATTACTGGAGTATCTCCTTCATTTATCCAATGCAGTACTTAAGACTAACTCAGTGAGGGTCCATTTGAGTGCTATTGCAGCTTCCTTCAAGCCCCTAAATGGACAACCTATTTCCTCCCATCCTCTTATAGCAAGATTTATGAGAGGCCTTCTGCTAACTAAGCCTCCCATTAAGCCACCGCCTGTGGCATGGGACTTAAATTTGGATCTTGGTCAGCTCATGAAGCCACCTTTCGAACCCTTAGCTACTACCTCCTTGAAATTCCTTTCTTGGAAGGTTATCTTTCTCATTGCAATCACATCAGCACGTCGCATCAGTGAGTTGCAAGCACTCTCGTAGCAGATCCACCTTATACAAGGTTCCATCATGACAAGGTAGTCCTTAGGACTCATCCACACTTTATGCCAAAGGTGGTCTCGCCTTTTCATCTAAACCAAGCGGTCTACCTACCTGTGTTCTTTCCAAGGCCTCATGCATCAAATGCAGAAAGGAACCTTCATACTCTGAACTGTAAAAGAGCTTTAGCCTTTTACTTACAAAGAACACAGCAACATAGAGAGTCCTCTCAACTCTTTGTTGCTTTTGATCCTTCTCATTTGGGACTTCCAATCTCCAAGAGAACACTATCTAGCTGGATTGCTCAGTGTATATCCTTTGCCTATCAGAGTAAGAATCTTCCTCTGGAAAGCCATGTCACAGCTCACAATGTGAGAGCCATGGCAGCTTCAATGGCTCATCTGCACTCTGTCTCTATCGACGACATCTGTCGAGCAGCCACCTGGGCCTCTGTTCACACCTTCACAGCCCATTACTGCTTGGACAAGGACTCCCACCAGGATGCCTTGTTTGGTCAGGCTGTTCTCCAACACCTGTTCGATACCTAATCAACTCCTACCCACCATCCCTGGTAGGATGCCAGAGTTCCATGGGGGGAAGTGGAGCCCTTCTCAGGGACGCACAACTTCTGGGGTCTCTCCCTGGCATCTAAAGCTAGGGAGTCCCCATATGTGATGACTACAATCCTGCTTGTTCCTGGAGATAGCATAGTTACTCACCTATAACAGGTGATCTCCGGGAACAGCAGGAATTTAGTCCTCACAACCCACCCACCTCCCCTAGGAGTTGTATATCTCTATCTCTTTCCCTTTCCCTTTCTCTCTCTTTGTCTCAGTTTTAAAACTCAACTGGAGAGAGGCAGTTGGGAAAGGTGGGAAGGTAGCACGCAGGCGCTGTGGGATGCTCCCAAAAGCTTTCTAATTGGACGCTGGGAAGCGTTCCCGCGCAGGCTCCGTCGGTACCGATGATACCCATATGTGAGGAATAAATTCCTGCTGTTCCCGGAGATCACCTGTTACAGGTGAGTAACTGTGCTTTATTTCGGGATTCACTCCTTCTATTCCCAAGCAGATAAGGGTCCCAGACCTTTTTTAAGTACCATTCTTTGCCTTTAAGCATAAATGTTAACCTATCAAATTGTACTGCTTCTTTGATGTTTTTGGAACCACTCCATCTTGGTAGAACCAGTGTCCGATCACCATCTCCTTGCCAATGCTATTTTGGCTGCTAGGATCTGTTTGCCCCAGAGTGTCCCCTTTTTGTCCTTACTTGGGGTTCTGGGATCTATTCCTAGCAATATTTCACATGGAGGTGTCCTCCTCCCATTTCACCCAGAGTTTCCCCTACCTCTGCCCAATATCTTTGTATGAGGGGGCATTCCACACACCTTCCAACAACCGTCTATATCCTTCCTTTGTGCTTTATGCATTTGGATCAGAGTTGTGTATGTCCTGTATATAATTTTATTTATTTAACAGGTTTTATATACTGCTTATCATTTCAATCAAAGCGGTTTACATTGAAACTTAAACATGGTAATGTACATTAAACAGGGACATTGATAACTTGGATTTTTCTGAGGCAATGGAGGGTTAAGTGGCTTGCCCAAGGCCACAAGGAGCACTAGTGGGAATTGAACCTTGGTCTCTGGGCTCCCAAGCCAGGATTCTTAACCATTAGGCTACTCCTGCTCTCCATTTTAAATTGGGTCTGCCTCAATGAGGTCACTGCTGTGAGCTGATATATCTTTAGGTAAATCTGTGCCTATGTTTTCTCTTCCAGCTCCAGCTTCAGCCAATCATACCATGCTGTCTGATGTGGTTGGATTGTGTGTCTTCTTCCTCCAGCTTATAGTAGTTTGGAAAGTACCGCTTTCATCCCTTTTCCTTTGTACAAGACCTCTTCCACTGGGGTTGTTTGACGGGCAATGTATGTAAGGCATTGTGGGCGACCCAGATAGTATCTTAACTAAAATAATTGATAGAATGGGATGCGATGTCCCAGTTTTTGTTCAAATTCCTGCATTTAGGGTAACTGTCTCTCCACCAGGATGTCCCCACATCGCAATAAGCCCATCTCCTCCCCAAATTTCTTTCTACCGAAAGGAGTGTAGTCTCTTAATTTGGACCACTTGGAGAATAGGATAGGATACCGCCCTCCACTTCAATATTGCTGCCAGATGGTTATTAGAAGGGTTGGCTGACTGTTATCTTTCTATTCTTCTTCCCTTCTTCTTTTCCTATCTATTCGAATAGCGGTTGCAGTGCTAGGAGCTCTCTTTCCACTGCTACCGACAAAGCTTCACTAGGATGGAGATGCCCTATAATACCATTTGAGGGCTGGGAATCGGATTCCCCCTTATTCTTTAAATCTGTAGAGTTTCTGTATACTGATCTTCGCTTTTTTTCCCTCCCCCACACAGATGGAGTAAACGTTTTTCCCATTTCCCAAGGGTGTGAAGGGAAAATCTGAGAGGTAACTGGGTAAAGAGAAATTAAACTTGGGGATGGTATTCATCTTTAGAGCCACTACCCACTCAAACCAACTAAGGTGGAGTGTGGCCCATCTTTCTAAATTTGCACTTAGAAGGGAGAGAAAGGGACTATAATTTATTGTATATAACTCGTTTGGGCTTGCTGATATCCAATCCCCTAAGTACTTAATTGACCCTGTTGTTCACTGAAAAGGAAAATCAGGACTATCGAGACTTCAGTCCTCCCAGTGCTAAAGCCTCCATTTTATTAAAGTTTACTTTAAACCGGATACCTGCAAGAAGGCCATAATTTTGGTTAGCAAGGCTCTTGTCGATTCCTGGGGATGGGATACAAAGAGCAAATTTCCAATTTTGACTGGGGTTATCTCTGGGTTCTGTCTCATTCTGGCAGCAAATGCTTTAATGACTTCGCGAACAACATGGGGGATAAGGGGCACCCCTGATGGGTTCCCTGTCGAAGCTGAAGTGGGTTGGCTTGCTGGCCATTCACTAATATCAATGCTGTCTGTGCCTCATACAATGCCCGTATCCCCTGGGTAAATTATGTCCCCAGCCCCAATTTTCCCATCATTGCAAATAGGAATTGCCATTCCATCTTGTCAAATGCTTTTTCAGCATCTAGTGCAATGCACAAGGTGGGTTGCCCTCGTGCTTGGACAAAATGAATTAAATTTATCGCTTTGCGGACATTGTCTGAAATGACCCTGCCCCCAATGAAGCCTGCTTCATCAGAGTGGATTAGTAGTGGGAGCACTTTCTCTAATCAAGGCCAGTATTTTGACAAATGGTTTAGCATCATTGGTAAACGCTCTGGGTCTGTAGCTCTCGCACTGATCTTCTGATCTGCCTTCTTTATTCAACACTATTATATTTGTCTTCGCCAAAGACTTTGGGAGCAGCTTGCCTTTTAGAACTCCTGAGAACAATCTTGCTAGTAAGGAGGAGAGCTCTTCTTTGAGCTCGTGATAAAATTCAGATGGAAAATCATCTTCACCTGATGCTTTCCCTTTGGGGAGTGTATTGATTTGCCTGTAGTACCTTGGTGGGGGGGGAGGGGGGTAATTGGTTGTCCCAATACCTTAGCCACCTCCTCACTGAGTTTGGGAAAGTAGAGGCTGTGCATGTAGGATAATAATTTGTCTGGGGAACCCGTCCCTTCTGTTTGATATAATTGCTCATAATATTTGCGAAATTGCTCGCATATGTCAGCATTTGATACCACCCTTTTCCCATCTGGTATCTTAAATTCCACCAATCTCTCCTCCCTCCTTTTCCACCACCAATCACCACCAGTCCTCCTTTTCCGCAGTTGCCATGTGAGCAGTTTCCCAGCTTTGTTGCCCCCTCCATATAGTTGCGCTTTGTAAGTCTCATTAAGTGAGCCATTTTTTCCGTATCAGTTGAATTCAATTGGACTTGTGCCCTGGACAGCTGTTTGTATACACTATTCACACCTGTACTGCTATGCACCTTCTGAAGTTTGAGGATGAGTTCCTGGAGTGTTTGTCTCTCTGTTTCCTGCTCTTTCTTTTTTTGTATGCCCCATTGTATTAAAACTCTGCGTAGATATGCCTTCCCGGCATCCCACAGTGTATTATCTGCTACTTCTACATTGTCGTTCTCTCGTATAAATTCCTGCCATGCTTTCTTCAATTTCTGTTTCTTTTGAAGTAGGGACATGTTTGCCCTCCACATTCTCCCACCTTTCTTGTTTTTGTTTCTTCCAGGTATCCATTGGTATGTAACCATCCCATGGCCTATGTTCCCTCTAATTTTCTGTAGGCTGTGTGCGCATAAAATATCAGCTGTGCAGCTTTTGAAGGAAGGTTAAATTTTTATGCGCCACGTAACGACACTCAGCGTTATATACTTTAAAATTTGACTACACGGCAGAATACAGTATGTACACCACATTGATTTTAATCAAATTAAATGAAAACAGACAATTACTAAATGAAGCAGAAAATTTCTAGTAATTACAATCACAACTTTTAAATTTTAAGACATCTGTGGTGTTTTCTATCAGAATCAGAACCGTAATTTTTGTGCGCTCTGTTGTAAAGTATGTGCGCTCGCTCGGCGAGATGTGTGCGTGTGCACACATGCACAGCTTAGAGGGAACAGTGCTAATAATATTATAGGATGTATCTGGGCCTTTTCTATTGCTCCTAGTTGGTCTGTCCTCCCAATAAAGTGATCTAGGCGTGAGTAGGTGTTGGCGTGGGCAGCGAAGCATGTATACTCGTGTTCTCCCCTGTTTTCCCCCCTCCACACATCAATCAAGTCCCACCTTTTCATGCAACGTCTCAGATCACGTCCTTTCCTTCCATGCTTCCACGCATCATAATTAGATCTGTCATTTGCCCCTAAGGTGTAATTAAAGTCACCTGCGATTATCCAGTCTCTTTTGGCTATTTTTTTTTAACTCCTTTAACCTGGTGTGAAAGAAGGTGCTCTTTAGTCCATTTAGAGCTTAGATGTTTAGAATGGCCAGCTCGTCTTGGTCCATTCTACCCACACCCATGCCATTCTACCCTATCGGTCCCTGAGGTATAGTGTACAAAAGACACTCTTTTGTGAATCCGTATTTCCACACCCCTTTTTTTAGAGTTATATGAGGAACAGTACATCTGTTTATAGCCATTGCTTCTTAACTTGTGTTCCAGCCTTGTGAGATGAGTTTCTTGGAATACGGCTGTGTCTGGGACCTTAATAGGTATTCTCTTACATTTTATTTGGTTGTGAATCCCTCAGACATTGAGAGTAGCTATTTTGTATCCCATCACGTTACTTTCCCATAATTTCCTATGTTTCCTGTTTCTCTCTTACCTACCCTTGCACCGTCATCGGGAACCCCCCTAAGCTCTGCACCACAGATTGTACCACAACCACTACAACATATAAATGTATACACCAAACATGCATACTTTTACTCCCTTGTCTCCCCTTCACTTTGTTTTTTATACGTTGGGACTTCCAAGATTCCTTTCCCTCCCTCCCAGCCCTTTCCTTTTTTACCCTCTCTAACCCTCCCTCCTCATCTAGTTGTCTCTTATAAAAACATATGTTTAGGATGGTCAGGTGATGGGCGGCTCCTGTTCAAGTTTATATGCCTCCCCCCAAGGGTAAGCTTTTTGTTTGATTTTTAACAGGTGCCACCTCACCTTTCCCCACATTGTCCATTGCCATTCATGTTTGTTCATGTCCACTTACATCCCCGTGGCCTGACTCAGATGTCCATTATTGTGCCTTCCTGCTCCAGCTGCTGTGTTTGCACTCTTTTGTCCTCCACCTTACCTGTTTCTCCCAAGTTCTGTTCTTCCTCCCCTTCTGAGGTTCTCATTGTTGTAGTCCTGCCATTGGCCCTGTGGGAAGACTGTATTCCTTCGATTTCTCTTTTTGTTCTCTTGTTGATGGCTCTGATGCTCTCCCAATTTCCAGGTGTCAACCACAGTACTAGGTGTGTTAAGATATTTTTCCAATACTTCTGGGGAGGAAAAAACTTTCTAACCCCGTTCGATACCACTGTAAGACGAACAGGGTACCATACCGCCACATGGATGCTTGCTTGAGTCCATCTATCCCTGACCCGTAAGAGTTCTTTCTGCCGTTTAACTGTTTCCACAGCAAGATCCGGGTAGACAGACTCTCCAGTCCTTAAATGTAACAAATCCTGTTTTTCGTGCTTCCCATATAATATATTTTTTATCCTGGAACCTAAGCAGTTTCATTATGAAAGCTGTTGGCTTCCCTTTGACATCGGGGTGAGGTCACAGCTCTCTGTGTGCCCGCTCAGTTTCATATGGAGCGGGTGAAGATCCTCCGGAGAAGCACTCCAGCAGCATGTCCCTGATAAATTTTAATGGGATCTCGTTCTTCTGCCCCCTCCGATATACCGAATACACGGATATTTGACCTCCATTCCCAATTCTCAAGGTCCTCCACCTTATTCTGGAGCATGGCCACTTGTTGCTGCAATATGTAAATGGAGCCTTTCATTGTGGTCTGAGTGTCCTCAGTGTGACTTACACGCGACTCCATTTCCTCCAGCCGGATCCCTATTATGGTAAATTTTTCCTCAGTCTTATTGAGTACCTTGTTAACTCTTTCAGTCTTTATTTCTCTAATTTCTTGTAGTATGGTCACTAGATCTGCTGTTGTTTCCTCCCTTTCTCCTTCCTCTCCGCTCATTGTCGACGATGCAGGTAAGGTCAGCTACAAAAAGGGACTGCTACTGCTGGAGAGAGATCTGCAATTGTAAGTAATTACTTCTGGGAAATTTTCTAAATCTTGGGGAAAAAGAATTATTTAGATTAAAGCTGATTAATCTGTGTAAATTAGAATCCAGTGTATTGTTAAATCAGTCAGGGCCTAATATCAGCAAAGAGCTTTTAGTTAAATTAAAAACTCAACAGGTAACTTTCAGTTTATTTAAAAACCAGCAGAGGGCTTTCAGTTTAAATTCAGAACCCAGCAGAGTGCTTTCAGTTAAATTTAAAACCCAGCAGAGAGCTTCTAGTTTAAATTTAATACTCAGTCAGGGCCTAGTATCAGAAAAGAGCTTTAATTTAAATCAAATCAGAGTATAACTTAACATAAAAGGAAAAACAGGGTCAGTATTCTTTGAGCAATAAAGTGTTTCTGGAGACCTTTACAAAGAGGCCTTCTAGATAGGGGGCAAGAGGCCTGTGAAATTGTTTTAAATAGGTGTTAAAGCAAAGTGACAGATCAAAGGGGCATTTTGAAAGACTCCCTCTATTCAAGCAAGGGCTGTGCAAATCACCCAGGAAATTGGTCACAGATTACCTCAGACTCACAGGACAGGGTACTATGTAGCAACCAGCTTTTAATGTCTTCTTTCCCTCCCTCCCCAACTTCCACTCACCCCTGGGATAATTATAGCTTTATAGGTGCTTAAACCTCTTAAATAAAAGGAGGTGCATGATTCACTCTTAGGTGCAACTGTATATCCTCATCAGGCACACATTAAAGAGCTGCGATGAATTAAGCTTGAAGTGAACAAAGTCCATTAAACGTATTAGGTATAGTTTTATTAATATAAGTATCCCCAACAAACTTTAGTACGTAAACAACTTAAATACCTAAACATAATCTTAAAACTAAGATGCAGATAGCAGTCCAGCAGCGAGATGGTGGCTTTCCAGTCTTTTGCATTGAGTGTCACATGTATGATTTTCTCCCAGTTGGTGAGGGGTCTTGCATGTGCACTAGGTGCAAGGAGCTCTTTGCTCTCAGGGAATGAGTCCAATCTCTGGAGGCTAGAGTAGCAGACTTGGAGGACATAAGGAAAACAGAGAGGTACATAGACGAGTCCTACAGGGATGTAGTATTGACGTCCCACCTCCAGTCTGACAGCATCCCTGTTGCCATGGAGAAGAGAGGTCACGTGACAAGAGAGCATCACCCTGGTGTGGCTGGAAGTGATCCTGTAGCTAGAACCTATTCTCCAGGTGATGTGAAACCCTCTCTCACCGAGAAGGTTTCTTCAGGGCCATGTGCCCATGAGGGAAGGGTTAGGACAGCCGTTATAGTTGGTGATTTGATCATTAGGCATGTAGATAGCTGGGTGGCTGGTGGATGTGAGGATCACCTGGTAACATGCCTGCCTGGTGCGAAGGTAGCAGTCCTCATGTGCCACCTAGACAAGGTCTTAGATAGTGCTGGGGAGGAGTCTGCTGTCTTCGTACATGACATAGGAAAGTGTGGTAGGGAGGTTCTGGAAGCTAAATTTAGGCTTTTAGTTAGGGAGTTGAAATCCAGAACTTCCAGGATAACATTCTTGGAAATGCTTTCCGTTCCACACGCCGGACCCAAAAGGCAGGCAGAGCTCCAGAGTATCAATGTATGGATGAGATGATGGTGCAAGGAAGAGGGTTTGGGGTTTGTTAGGAACTGGGGAACATTCTGGGAAAAGGAAGGGCTCTTCCGAAGGGATGGGCTCCACCTTAACCGGGATGGAACCAGGCTGCTGGTATTAGCCTTTAAAAAGGAGATAGAGCAGCTTTTAAACTAGATAATAGGGGAAAGCCGACAGTCGCCCAAGAGTGCATGGTTTGGAACAATGTATCCTTGAAAGATACTAGCAAAATATTGAAGTTAGGGCAGATCAATAGAGAGGTTCCAATAAAGACAAAAGTTACCCAACTGAGTACACAGCAGACAGAGCTTAAAGACTGCAAATTACTCCTACCTACCAATAGCCAGGTTAATATGAATAAAATACAGCCTCTAAAATGCTTGTATGCAAATGCTAGAAGTCTAAAAAACTAAGATGAGAGAATTAGAATATATAGCACTAAGTGAGAGGTTAGAAATGACTGGTATCTCAGACATGGTGGAAGGAGGACAGCCAGTGGGACACTGTGATACCTGGGTACAAACTAAATAGTAATGATAGAACAGATCAAATTGGTGGAGGGGTTGCACTCAGTTAGAGAAGGCATTGAGTCACAAAGGATTAAAATTTTGCAGGAAACAAAATTCACTGTAAAGTCTCTATGAACTGAAATGACATGTAAAAGGGGGAAGGGGAAGGCAGTGGCAGTGGGGGTGTACTATCCGACCGCCTGGCCAGAATGAACAAATGGATGATGAAATGCTCAAAGAAATCAGGGAAGCTAACAAAGGTTTCAGCACAATAATAATAATGGGTGATTTTAATTACCCCGATATCGAATGGGTCAGTGTCACGGCAGGACATGCTAGGGAGATAAAGTTTGTAGATGAAATAAATGACTGCTTCTTGGAGCAGCTGGTCTATGAACCGACAAGGGGAAGCCATTTTGGACCTAAGCCTTAGTGGAACACAAGATCTGGCTCAAGAGATAAGGGTATTTGGGCCACTTGGCAATAGTGATCATAGCATGATCGTGTTTGATTTAATAAATGGAAGAAGGACGGTAAGGAAATCCAGAGTACTACCTTTTAACTTTCAAAAGAGAGACTATGATAAAATGAGGAAAATAGTTTAAAAAAAAACCCTAAAAGGAGCAGTTGCAAAGGTTAAAGATTTACATCAAGCATGGATGTTGTTCCATCCTTTACAATTAGCATTGAATACTGCAGCACAAACCATCTATGGATCATCCAGATATGAGCATGTAACTCCTCTCCTAATCCAACTTCACTGGCTCCCAATAAGCAGTTGACCCACGTACAAAACTCTCCTGATAACATTCAAAATTCTCCACCACCTATTGGCACCCTCACTGGAAGATCTCCAACACTGGACTCCCGACAGCAGTGCGAAAAAAACAAATATGGTAAACACTCATCTCCAGGAACAAGCAGGAATGAGTCCTCACATATGGGGTACGTCGGTACCGACGGATCCTGCGCGGGAACGCTCCCCAGCTTCCCAAAAAGGAAAGCTTTTGGGAGCATCCCACAGCGCCTGCGCGCTGCCTTCCCGCCTTTCCTAACCAACTCTCCTCAGTTCTTCTTTTCCGTGGAGCCAGCAGGTCGTGTTCCTGTCACCGCTGAAGAAGTTCTTTATTTTAATTTATTTCTTTGGTCGCGTGTCTGCCTTCCCCGACGCCGGACCGGTACCGCCGGTCTTTTTCTTTTCTTTTCTTTCAAAAAAAAAAACAAAACCCTATATTTTACCTCACTTGGTGTATTTTTCTTCTTAGGCCTCCAGGCCCACAAGAAAATTTTCCATCATGGAAAAACCAGCCTCTGGGTTCAAAAAATGCACTAAGTGTAGCGGTACAATTTCTGTTACAGATACCCATGAATGGTGTCTTAAATGTTTGGGTCCTGAACACTCCATTCCGGATTGCCAGTCCTGCTCTTTAATGTCTAAACGGGGGTTACAGAACCAAGCAGCCAAGCTCCATGTGCTGTTTCCCACGGATGCACCGGCGGTGGCATCGACATCTTCCAGGTCTTCCTCTCCTGAAGGATCTCAGGTAACCAAACATAAACCTAGCAGGTTCTTGAAGGGCAAATCTCCCTCTAAGCATCGAGATGCCTCCGGGCTTGCCCTAGAGGATCCTGCCCCAGCCAAACAACCCCGGCGGGAAGCTCCGGCTTCCAAAGCTTCTCCTATGGGGTTACAGGTTGACATCGATGGCACGGCCTCGACCGATCACCTGTTAGACTGCTCTGGGGTACCGGCACTATCTCCCGGTACCGACATCCAGGCAGTCGTGGCGTCCATGGATCACACTGTCCAATCCATGCAGCAGGCTATAATGGCTTTTATTAAGGCTGCAACGCCGACGGTACCGCAACGAGTCCCGTTGTCGGTACCGGCGCCGGCACCGGTACCAACTCCGATACCGGTACCGACTGCATCGACATCGACCAGGATACCGACTCTGGTTCCTGGTCCAGGGCTCTTCCTCGGTGCCGATGCGGTACCGGGTACGCCCGATGTCGGTACCGATCGATACGTGTATCGATCGTTGGAATCGGACAGACGATACTTCGATTCCTCTGATGATTTTGATTCATCAGATGAGTCTCCTGAAGTATCCATTACTCTTCCTGAGGAGCCTGCTTCTCCAAAGAGGAGAATGTCTCCTCCAGAGGATTTGTCCTTTCAAGACTTCATATTGGAAGTGGCTAAAGGACTCTCTATTTCAGTAACTTCTGAAGCAGAGCCTAGAGCAAAAATATTAGATATTTTAGGATACTCTAAGGCTCCCAGAGAGGCGTCACCTTGCCAATTCATGAAATACTTCATGAACATATGATTGACTTATGGGAGACTCCTCTCACCCTTTCTCCTCATTCTCGTAGATTGGACACTATGTACCGTGTCCCTCCTTGTCCTGGATTTCAGAAAACTCAGCTTCCTCACCATTCCATTGTGGTGCAGTCAGCTATGAAAAGGATTAAGAGTTCCAAAAGACACTCTTCTGCTCCTCCAGGAAGAGAATGCAGGACCTTGGATGCTTTTGGTAGGAAAATCTTCCAAGCCAGCATGCTTATTGCCAGAATCAACTCATATAGCCTTTATATGGGTATGTTTCTAAAGGAAATTGCGCACAAGCTGCACAACTTTCTCCCTTTCATTCCAGAGGATAGAAGGGATGAATTCCTCCTTTGGCTTAAGCATACTCAAGATGTTTCCAAGTTTTCCAACAGGGCAACCTTTGACTCCTTTGAAGGTGCCAGCAGGGCCTCAGGCATTGCCATAACTGCTCGTAGAATTGCTTGGCTCCAGGCTTCTGATCTAGAGCCCTGGGTTCAGGATGGCTTGGGGAATCTGCCCTATACAGGTGAAAATCTCTTTGGCAGAGAGTGGCAAATTAAAGCCACTCAAATGGATGCAGAGAATTCTGCTCTTGATAGACTTTCCAGCCAAGAAAAAACCTTTCAAAAAACCTTTTTACAAAAGGAGCAGATTTCCTTCCACTTCTGGCCAACGATCTTCTACAGGTCGCTTTACTGCTAAGCGTCAGCAACCTAAACAGGCCAGGCCTAAACCTACAGGGACTGCTGCAACCCAGCAGTCCCAACCCCCTCAGGGTTTTTGACTTGATACTAGAGAACTTAACCTTTCTGGCTCTACGACAACCAGAACCTCTCACCATTCCAGGAAGGTTAGCTCATTTTGCTCCCAGATGGGAACAAATCACATCAGAGCAGTGGACCCTCTCCATCATAAGAGAGGGCTACAAACCTCATTTCTCAAACCTTCCTCCCTACACCATGGTGAGACACTTCAATTCTCCCACATCTCTCCTCGACCTTCTGGATCAGGAGGTGACTACCCTTCTGGCCCAGGGGGCCATAGAAGAGGTTCCTCTTCTCCAACAGGGATCAGGGTTCTACTCCCCCTATTTTCTCATCCCAAAGAAAACAGGGGGATACAGACCCATCCTAGATCTCAGAGAATTGAACAAATTCCTATGCAAGGAGAAGTTCAAGATGCTTTCTCTAGGCACTCTCCTTCCATACCTGCAGAGTCAGGATTGGCTTTGTTCTCTAGATCTCAAGGATGCGTACACGCATGTCCTCATCCATCCATCTCACAGAAAATACCTACGTTTTCTGTTCCAGGGAAAACATTACCAGTACAGCGTGCTTCCTTTCGGTCTAGCCTCTGCTCCCAGAGTGTTCACCAAATGCATGGCAATAGTTGCTGCCTTTCTACGCACTCTGGGAATATTTGTCCTCCCTTACCTGGCCGACTGGCTCATCCGAGCTCCAACCCAGTCAGAGGCTCAGATCTCCCTAAACCGCACCAGGCGCATTCTGCAATACCTGGGACTTGTGGTAAATCTCCCAAAGTCCCAGCTCACCCCTACTCAGTCCCTGGAATTCATAGGGGCCTGGTTGGATACCACCACTGCAAGGGCCTACCTTCCTCAGACCCGTTGCCAACGTCTAGTGCAGCTAGCCTCCCAGATTCAGTCAAAGAGCCACTTAACTGCCAGGGAGATGCTACAGCTACTAGGCCACATGGCTTCCACAGTACATGTGGTACCCTATGCTCACCTACACATGAGAGCAGCTCAGTGGACTTTGTCCACCCAGTGGACACAAGCTTCAGGAGCTCTCTCAGACCAAATAGCAACCTCCAAGCGTCTCTTTTGGTCTCTCCAGTGGTGGAGGTCCACTCAAAATCTGTTGCTGGGGTCCCCCTTCCAACCTTTGTTGCCCCAAGCAACCCTCACAACAGATGCCTCCCAAACAGGTTGGGGAGCTCATCTGCAGGACCTCTCCACCCAAGGCACTTGGTCCCCACAGGAGACCTCTCTTCATATCAACCACTTGGAACTTCGAGCAGTGTTCCTAGCTCTCAAAGTCTCTCATACCCTCCTCAGCTACAAGACAGTCCTCATTCATACGGACAATCAAGTAGCCATGTTTTACATAAACAAGCAAGGAGGAACTGGCTCTCTGTCGCTTTGCAACGAAGCTCTAAGATTATGGGCCTTCGCCAGAGAGCATCAAATCCATCTCCTGGCAGTATACCTCCCAGGAATCCAAAACTCTTGGGCAGACAGACTCAGTCGAGTTCTGCTTCCACACGAATGGTCCCTGCACATGGATCAGGTCCTCAGAATCTTCCAAGAATGGGGAACCCCGGACATAGACCTCTTTGCAAGTCCGTGGAATGCCAAACTTCCCCGCTTCTGTTCCAGAATTCAGTGTCAGGGAGCCCAGGCCAAGGATGCCTTCCTCCTTCATTGGGGTCAGGGCTTCCTCTATGCCTTTCCACCCATTCCTTTGATTCCCAAGACTCTGTTCAAACTTCAGAGGGATCAAGGATCCATGATCCTCATAGCTCCACGCTGGCCACGCCAAGTGTGGTACCCTCTACTTCTGCATCTTTCCCAAGCCCCCTCTCTGGACTTGGGAGCTGCTCCAGACCTTCTGTCCCAGGAGGAAGGGACTTTGTGGCATCCAAACCCCAAGTCCCTTCACCTCAGAGCTTGGTTACTGAAGGCCTAGACCTTCAAGACTTAAATCTTTCTCAGCAAGTGAAGGATATCCTCCATGCTTTCAGAAAACCTTCCACTAGACGTTCCTATGCTTTTAAGTGGAAAAGATTTTCCATTTGGTGTGCCCAAAAGGGTCTTGACCCTCTGGCACTTCCTATGAATTCTCTATTGGAATATCTCCTGCATCTTTCCAATACAGGCCTTAAGACGAATTCAGTAAGGGTCCATTTGAGTGCTATTGCAGCATCCCTTAAGCCTCTTAATGGACAGCCTATTTCCTCTCATCCTCTTATTGCAAGATTCATGAGAGGCCTAACTTTAACTAAGCCTCCCATTCGACCTCCTCCGGTGGCATGGGACTTAAACTTGGTTCTTGGTCAGCTTATGAAGCCGCCTTTTGAACCCTTAGCCACTACCTCCTTGAAATTCCTTTCATTTATTTAACATCTTTATATACCGCTCTATTTATAATCAGCGCGGTTTACATAGAACAAGAAAACATCAGATAAGGTACATGTTATCTGTTTTTTACATAGAACAAGGAACAAAAACTTGGATAACCGGGGCAATTATTTACAATGAATACAACACATTGGCTATTTACATATGAATGGAATAAAGCCTAAAAGAATTTTCATAGTATGAGAGAGAGGTGTGAAAAGTTATTGGGTTAGCAGAGGTGGCGTGTTAAGAACGGAAATGGTGCTATTTGAGTGATCTTGTGTTATTGTGTTTTCTGGGAAATATTTGATGAAAAGGTGATGCTTCAAGGCCTTTCTAAATTGGAAGAGGTCAGTGATGGTTCTAATTTGTGGTGGGAGGGTGTTCCATAGCTTTGGAGCACATAAACTGAAGGATCGGTTTACAGTTGCGGAGTTGTATCTTAAGGACTCTTTTGGAACTCTTAGCATGTTTAGTTCAGTGGTTCTTCTACTCCTGTTGGAAGGAATTGGTAGGATTAACTCCGAAAGTGAAGGAGGAGCAAGCCCTTTTTGAGCTTTGAAGGCTAGAAGCAAGGTCTTAAAGGTAATTCTCGCTTGGATAGGGAGCCAGTGTAATTGTTTCAGGAGAGGTGTTACATGTTCTCTTTTTGGAACCCCGAAGAGTATTCTTGCTGCGCTGTTTAATGCTAGTTGAAGTGGGTTAAGGGTAGATTGGGGGAGCCCCTGTAATATACAGTTTGCGAAGTCAAAGTGCGGTATAACCAGAGCCTGGTAGACCGTACGGAAATCATCCGGATCAATCAGTTGGCGGAGGTGTCTGAGGGAGAGAATCTTAAAATAAATTGTCCTTACGGTGTTGGCTATGTGGGTCTTCATATCTAGATTCTGATCCAAGGTCACTCCAAGGTATCGGATGTGGGATTTTACTTGCAGCTTGGCATCTTGAACTTCAAGAAATGTGGGTGGTGTAAACTTAGGGTTCCTTGAGATGAAAAGAACCTCTGTTTTTTGTTCTGGATTCTGAGATTTTGAGTCAGTAGCCAATCTGAGATGGCATTAAAACAGTTGGTTATGGGGGTGAGATTAATCTTATCTATGCAGAAAGGGATATATAGTAACACATCGTCAGCATATATCATGTAGTTGACATTGAAAGACTTGATAATGTTGCATAAGGGTTGCATGTAGATGTTGAATAATAGTGATGACAAAGAAGAACCTTGCGGGACTCCTTGTCCTTGGTGAAATGGATCTGATGTTTCGCCATTTGAGCGGACCTGCTGCCATCTTTCTGAGAGGTATGAGATGCACCAATCGAGGGCATTTCCACAAAGGCCCTTCTCTCTTAAGCGGATAATGAGCAGATCGTGACAGACCGAGTCAAAAGCAGCCGCAATATCTAAGAAGATGAGAACAAAGCCCTGTTTGATGTTGTCGATACCAGAGTTTAAGCTGTTGAGAAGAGAGGTGAGGAGCGTTTCGACGCCGTGGAATTCCCTAAATCCATGTTGACAGGTATCCAAAGGCGCTTCAGTGTCGATATGATCTTGCAGTTGTCTGTAAGCTATTTTTTCAATTATTTTAGCAAGAGTGGGTATACTGGAGATAGGTCGGTAAGAGTCTGTTTTTTGTGGGTCTAACTTGAGGTTTTTTAGTAGAGGTCTGATGGAGGTCTGTTTGAGGGCAGCAGGGAATGAGCCGGTGTCAAAAGATAGGCTTATGATCTTGGATATTATTGGAGCAAGCTCTTTGCGAAGGTCTTTAATCCAAAAGGCTGGACACGGATCAGTATGTGCTGTGGATAAGTTGAGAGATGAGATTGTATCTTCAATTAGCTTCAGAGAGGGGGTTGAGAATGAAACTAACGGAGCTGGGAGCCCATGAATATTCGGGATAGGGGGTATTGTAATTTTATTTGTACAGCACATCTTAGATTGTATGTAAAGGGCATATTCTTGTGGGTTGATTTCGCACTGTTGTTCCTGTGATGGTTCCTTGGCTAATTTCTTGACAAGGGTAAATAGATCATGGGGTTTGTTTATAGCACGTTTAAGGGAGTCTGTATGATATAGTCTCATTTTTTCTGAAATGGCTTTACGGTGGGCGTCAAGGTGTTGCAAGTATGAGGTCTGATTGGTATTGGTGCGTGATCTCCTCCATTTCTTCTCGAGTTTTCGCAAGAGTTTTAGGGATTCTTTCAGATCTGATGTAAACCAAGGTGCCGTAACTTTTCTTCTTGAGGGGTTGATGGTTATTTTCCTTATTGCAATCACTTCTGCTCGCTGCATCAGTGAACTGCAGGCCTTAGTGGCTAATCCACCTTATACAAGGTTCCATCATGATAAGGTAGTCCTTAGGACAAATCCTCACTTTATGCCTAAAGTGGTCTCACCTTTTCATCTTAATCAAGAGGTATATTTACCTGTCTTTTTTCCAGCTCCTCATGCATCCAGTGCAGAGAGGAATCTTCATACTCTAGATTGTGAAAGAGCTCTTGCCTTTTACTTACACAGGACACAGCAACATAGAAAGTCTTCCCAGCTTTTTGTTGCTTTTGATCCTTCTCATTTAGGACTTCCAGTCTCTAAAAGAACACTGTCCAATTGCTCAGTGTATTTCTTTTGCTTACCAGAGTAAGAATCTTTCTCTGGAGGGCCATGTCACAGCTCACAATGTGAGGGCCATGGCCACCTCTATGGCTCATCTTCATTCTGTATCCATTGACCAGATCTGTCGAGCAGCCACCTGGGCCTCAGTTCATACCTTCACAGCCCATTACTGCTTGGACAAGGACTCCCGCCGGGATGCCTTGTTTGGTCAGGCTGTCCTCAGACACCTGTTCCATTCTTGAACAACTCCTGCCCTCCTTCCCTGTATGGATGCCTGAGATCCATTGGAAGACGAGGAACCCTTCAGGGTCTCATATCCTTGGGGATCTCCCGGGCATCTTAGCTAGGGAGTCCCCATATGTGAGGACTCATTCCTGCTTGTTCCTGGAGATAGCACAGTTACTTACCTGTAACAGGTGATCTCTGGGAACAGCAGGAATTAGTCCTCACAACCCTCCCACCTCCCCTAGGAGTTGTATCTCTCTCTATCTTTCCTTTCCTCTCTCTCTCTATTGTCTCAGCTTTAAACTTGAACTGAGGAAAGTTGGTTAGGAAAGGCGGGAAGGCAGCGCACAGGCGCTGTGGGATGCTCCCAAAAGCTTTCCTTTTTGGGAAGCTGGGGAGCGTTCCCGCGCAGGCTCCGTCGGTACCGACGTACCCCATATGTGAGGACTAATTCCTGCTGTTCCCAGAGATCACCTGTTACAGGTAAGTAACTGTGCTTTACCATTCCATCCATAGCCAGAAAAAGCTCCCAATTCACCATGAACAGAGCCTTTTCCCTCTACTATGGAACTCCCTACCTGCTCCTATTCGTCTCATATCAGATTTGGCCACCTTTCACAAAGCAATCAAAACACACCTATTCCACCTTGCTTTCGACCACGTAATTTAAAGTGTTTCCATCAACATCATACTCAAGATCCTGTCAGATTATAAATAGTTCCCCGTTATTATAAGCTACTGTGAATGATCTATTGATCTATCAATGTAAATAATTAACTGTTTTATATCTTGTTCATGTGTACATTGTAAACCGTTCCATGTAATATGTTAAATGTAAACTGTTCCATGTATGATGTTGTTGTTTTATAAACTGTGCTGATCATGAATAGTGCGATACAAAACCAAATAAAATAAATAAATAAATAAAATACTATCTTGGAAGCCCAGACCAGCTGTATTCCATGCTTTAAGAAAAGTAGAAGGAAGTCCAAACAACTAGCATGATTTAAAGGTGAGGTCAGAAAGGGTGGTGTTGCCAAAAAAGCATCTTTCAGAAAATGGAAAAAGGACCCAAATGATGAAAATTGGAAACAACATAAGCACTGGCAAGTTAGATGCAAAGCATTGATAAGGCAGGCAAAGAGAGAATTTGAGAAGAAGCTTGCTGTGGAAGCAAAAAACGTGTAATTAAAGACATTTTCAAGTAGATTTGTAGCAAAAAACCCATGACAGAGTCAGTTGGACCATTAGATGATAGAGAGGTAAAAGGGGCATTAAGAGGGGACGTCATAGTATTGAGAGTGAATGAATTCTTTGCTTTATCTTTACTGAGGAAGATGTAGGGATGTTACCCATAACTGAAATGGTATTTAAAGGTGATGCTAAGGAAGAATTGAAAGAAATATCGATACACCAGGAAGATGTATTGCAACTATTTGATAAACTGAAGAGTAGCAAATCACCTGGACTGGATGGTATACATCCAACGGTGTTGAAAGAATTGAAATGTGAGATTGCAGACCTAATTTTAATGATAGTTCACAGATTACTAATAGTATCTGTAATACCTGAAGACCGGCGGGATGGCCAATATAATGACAATTTATAAAAAAGGCTCCAGGGGTGATCCGGGAAACCACAGACCGATGAACCTGAGGTCAGTACTGGGAAAATGGTAGAAATCATTATAAAGAACAAAATTACTGAACATTTAGATAGTTATGGCTTAATGGGAGACAGCCAACATGGCTTTAGCCAAGGAAGGTCTTATCTTACTAATCTGTTATGTTTTTTTGAAGATGTGAACAAACAGGTAGACAAAGGTGAGTCAGTTGATATAGTGTATCTGGATTTTCAGAAAGCTTTTGACAAGGTCCCTCATGAGAGACTCTTGGCAAAATTAAAAAGTCATGGGATAGGAGGCAGTGTACCATTGTGGATCAGGAACGGGTTAAAAGATTAGAAAGCAGAAGGTAGGGCTAAATGGCCAATTTTCCCAATGGAAAAAGGCGAATAGTGGAGTACTGCATGGATCTGTGCTGGGTCTGCTGCTTTTTAACATATTCGTAATTGACCTGGAAATGGGAATAATGAGTGAGGTAATCAAATTTGCAGATGACACAAAATTATTCAGTTGTTAAAACCCATGAGGACTGTGAAAAATTGCAAGAAGACCTTGATTAATTGGAAGACTGGGCATCAAAATGGCAGATGAAATTTAATGTGGACAAGTGCAAAGTTATGCACCTAGGAAAGAACAACCCAAACTATGTTTACACGATGCAAGGTTCCACATTAGGAACCACCACCCAGGAAAGAGATTTAGGCGTTATCTTGGATTACATGTTGAAACCCTCCACCCAGTGTGCAGTGGCGGCCAAGAGAGCAAATAGAATGCTAGGTATCATAAGGAAAGGAATGGAGAATAAAACAAAGGATATTATAATGCCTCTGTTTTGTTCTGTGCTGCGACCGCATCTTGAATATTGTGTGCAATTCTGGTTGCTGTATCTTAAAAAGGATATAGCGTTATTAGAAAAGGTACAGAGAAGAGCCACCAAAATGGTAAAGGGGATGGAAGGGATACCCTTATGAAGAAAGGCTAAAAAGATTAGGGTTCTTCAACCTGGAAAAGAGGTGGCTGAGGGAGATATGATAGAGGTCTATAAATTAATGAATGGAGTAGAATGGGTAAACAGAGATCGATTGTTTATGCCATCAAAATATAGAAAGACTAGGGGACATGCAGTGAAGCTACAGGGTAACTTATTTAAGACTAATAAGTGAAAATATTTTTTCACTCAACATGTAATCAAGTTCTGGAATTCGTTACCGGATGATGTAGTAAAAGCTGTTAGTGTAGCCGGGTTTAAAAAGGGTTTGGACAAGTTCCTGAAGGAAAGGTCCATAAACCATTATTAAAGGGGACCCAGAATATCCACTGTTTGCCCCAATACAAGCATTGTGGAACCTGTTTCTTTTGGGGAATCTGCTGGTACTTGTGACCTAGATTGGCTGCTGTTGGAAACATGATACTGGACTTGATGGACCTGGGTCTGACTCAGAATGGCATATCTTATGTTCTTACGGAAGGGGAAGTTACCACTATGATCTCCCTTTTTCACCAGGAGGACCTCCCAATGTTGACTCAGGATGCTATGGGGCCTCAAGAATTGAGAAGCCTACGTGTGCACCATCGTCTAAGGTGGATCCCATCCTGGAGGATATCAGATGTCGTTCTGATTTTTTTTCCTTTACCAATGTCCATGAAGAAACTTTTGCTATCTCTGTGGAAGAATCCAGAGTTGGGCTTTAAGTGTCTGAAGGGTCTAGCATTGCTATATGCCCTGCCTCAAGACAAGCTAGGTCAGCTCTTCAGGCCCCCTTGAGCAGATGCTATTTTCACAGCGGTCGCTAAGCACACAACTATCCCTGTGGAAATAGGTGCTCCACTTAAGGAACTTCATGTCAGGAGAGTAGAGGCCTTCCTAAAGAATGCATTCACAGAATTAGCCTTGGCTTCCCAAGTAGCCCTTTTTGCAGGGTTAGTTCAAAATGCAATGTATGCCAGTGATTTTCGTGCTGGGTTAAACAACTGCTAGACAGCCCTGAATCTCCCAGACTAGAGTTGGAAACTGCATTTGTGGCAGATGCTCTACATAACCTGATTAGTTTCCTTCAAGTCTACAGCAGCAGTGCTCATAGCTAAATAGTGGCTCTGGCTTCCAAATGGGCTGCGGATGCTGCCTCCAAGTTATGTCTCAGCAAGCTCCTTTTTAAGGGGCAAGTTGTTTTTTGCAGAGGAGCTCAAAAAATTGGTGAAAGACTTGGACTAGCCCTATCCTCAAAGGCTGCTAGAAGACAGGCCCAGAGACACTTGCTCAGCCTCTCGGAAAACTTCTTGATGGCTGCTACCAGAGCAGGAAAGCTTTCACAATGAGAATCCAGCAGATCCCTTGCAAGGTACACTCAGTAAGAGGGTTGCTCCAGCTTTTTCTCTCAGAATGAACCCAGATCATGTCAGACCAGTGAGATATGGAGGTTCTGAGTCAAGAGTATGCACTGGAATTTGCAGATCCTCTAGAAGATGTCTTTGTAGAGTTTCTCTGCAGCTCCCCACTGCACCACACACCCCGAAACCATCTCCATAACTAACAAGCACAACTCCATCAACATAATCTACAGGTCCCCATCTACCTCTCCAGACGACCTCTCAACTATAATAGACCTGGCCTGCACCTCTACGAACCCGCACACACCAAACTGGATCATGGGAGACTTCAATCTTCCTGCCCTCCCAGAGACCCACTCCAGTGCCTTCCTCGATGCTCTTGATGAGCTGGGCTACGATCAAGTAATCAATGCGCCTACTCACTCAAAGGGTAACAAACTGGACCTAATCTTTGCCCCGCGTGCAGCCACAGGCCCAAACCATACGCTTGCCCTATCCATCATGCCAGTGCCATGGTCTGACCACAACTTGCTGAGTTTCCAAATGCCCATACATGTGGGTCACACCAGCAGCCGTTCTACAGCCGTTGAAGGCACAACATCAAAAGCACACTTCCGGCCCTTTGACAAGGAACAGATACTCAGCAAAACCCGGCCTCTATTCGACCTCACAGACCCCAACATCGAAGAAATGCTCTCTGCCTGGAACGAAAGCCTCAGCTCCATCTCCCACCAACCAGTGGCAGATACATCACCAAGGAAAAGGAAGGCTGCACCGTGGTACTCCCCTGAGCTACAAACCTCAGTCTGCCATATAAGGAAACTTTAAAGACAATAGCGACGATCACGCTCCACCACCGACCAGGAAACTTACACCGCCCATCTGGAAAAACACCATCTGGCAATCTCGGAGAGAAGGAAGCAGTACCATGCCGAACTCCTACAGCGCTCCCTGAACAAACCGCAGGACTTATTTAACTTGGTGAGATCCCTTACAAACTGACCTCCTTCCACCCAACTGAGCATGCCACAGCCACAAGAGTTCGCGGACTACCTTCAGTCGTAAACAATCCAGACTGACAAGCCTGTACCAGCCACACTCGTGCACGGATTACGCCACCCAACACCTCTAGCCACCTTCTCAACACCATCAGTGAGAGACATCGAGGACACCATTACTGCTATCAGCACTACCACAGCCCCAAATGATCCTTGCCCAGCGTTCTGAATAAAAACACTACGCAAAGAGTTCAGCCCCTTTCTGGCCAAACTTATAGACCTATCCTTCTCTACGGACGCTTTCCCACGAAGCTTGAAACAAACATCCATTAGACCACTTCTAAAAAACACCAAACTTGACCCCCAGAAGATGGACCAATTTCAAGCATCCCTCTAATGACCAAAATAATTGAAAAACTCGTCCAATGTCAAATCCAACACCATATTGAGACCACTGCTCCCCTTGACCCAAGCCAACATGGATTCAGAGAACTGCATGGAGTCGAGACGCTCCTGACTAGCCTCTTCAGCACACTAATCACAGGATTGGACAACATTAAGACAGGGATACGCCTTAATTTTCCTGGACATTGCCGCAGCTTTCAACTCCGTGGACCACGAACTGCTTCTAAGGCGTCTCATAGAGAAAGGAATCCAGGGCACAGCCTTAAGCTGGTGCAGATCATACCTCACAGACAGATGACAGCACGTACTCACTGGCCTCAAGACCTCCAATCCGTTCCGGAAAGAACAGGGCGTACCGTAGGGCTCCTCTCTCTCAGCACTCTTTTTCAACGTATATATGCAGCCTATCTGTGCACTCACCCGCTCCTTCAATATCTCCTGTCTTATATACGCGGACGACGTACTACTCTACATGCCATTTTCAACCAACCATCTGGACTTTTCACCCCTAAGCACCTGCTTCGATGCTGTAACCAACTGGCTCCACACACAAAACCTCAGAATAAACTTCAAGAAAACTGAGGCTCTATTCATCACCAAGAACCAAGCGTTCACCCCCCCCCCCCCCCCCGGCATCTCTAAAGGTGAGAGGCGCGGAGCTTCAAAGCAAACCCATGATCCGCTACCTAGGGGTCATCCTAGACCAACAGTTGGACATGAAAGCCCACGTAAATAATACTGTCAAAAGCAATATACCACAAGATAAGGAAGGTCCAGCATCTTAGACCCCTGCTGGAGCCAGAGGATTTCCGGACAGTCTACCAAGCATTAGTAATCCCCTACTTTGACTACGCCAACTCAATCCTACAAGGTCTCCCAAAAAGCACACTGAACCCCCGCTGCAGCTCGCAATGAATGCAGCTGCCAGAATATTACACGGAGCTGCCAGGAGTGACCATATAACTCCAATCCTGAAACATCTACATTGGCTGCTGGTCCACTGCAGACTTGCTTTCAAAATTTTATTGATGACTTTCAAGGCCATCACGGCATCACCTCCATCTCCATCATGGACCTCGTCCTCCCCACTCCCTCATAGTCAGAAGGTCAGCCACTGCCAACACACTGAACATCCCCAGCAAGATCACAAAGTGCTCGCAAGCAACAAGAAACAGGGCCTTCGTGTACTACGCACCCACATGCTGGAATGCCCTCCCGCCCAACATCCGGTCCATAACTGACCTTGCCCAATTCAGAAAGGCTCTGAAACACCACCTGTTTCTCCAGTACTACTCGCACAATGGAGACTCACAACATCCAGCCTTACGCAACCACCAATACAGCATCCTAGACCCAACAACAATAAGTAGTCACAGCCCCGCCCAGTAACGCTGCCAGACACCTGATATGCAATTGTATATAGTACACAACCTCTCATATAGCGCACAATCTTGTATATAGCACACAAGCTTGTAAATAGCCACCAAGCAGTCATGTCGCCACCCTCCATCGCTGACCCGACTGCCTCACCTGTATATAGTTATTTAACTGAGTAGCCGCTGCTAAGTAGCCTGTACATAGTTACCCCAGTTAGCCAAGTTGTAAACCCTGTTCCTTGTAAATACAGTATGGACGCCGCCTGCACTGTACAAATTTGTTCTAATTGTAAACCGAGCTGATTTTAAACAGCGCGGTATAGAAAAACCTAAAATAAATAAATAAATAAACTAAAAAGTGGCGGTGGTAATGGAAACCTTACAGTGCCTCCTGCAGTTACAGGCTATTATACCTGTGCCTTCTGAGAGCAAAGGCAGGGCTGATATTCCATCTACTTTGTGGTGCCCAAAAAGGTAGTTCCTTTCGGCCCATCCTGGACCTGAAAGCAGTCCATGTCAATCTCGGGGCTCCCTATTTTCATATGGAAAAAATCTGGTTGGTCATTACGTCCATTCGGCCAGGGGAGTCCCTGATCTCCCAAGTTCTAGCCAAGGTCTACTTTAATAATCCCATCAGGGAACAGCATAAATAATTCTTGCACTTCCATTTCCAGACACTGCGTTTCGTTTAGCCACAGCCCCATGCACTTCCTCAAGTGATGGTGATAGTGGCAGTATTCCTGTGCAAGCAGGTGATACGGATTCACCCTTACCTGGATGGATGGCTGGCTGATCTAGCGGACTCCCTACAGAAATTAAGAGGGGATATAGTTCTTATGATGCAGTGATTGGAATGGATGTGGCTAGTGATCAATTATCCCAAGAGCAGCTTCAATCTCTCTCTGGAACTGGAGTATTTGATGGCATGTTTCAGCACTTTGGAGTCTAGTTTTCCTCATATAGAGAGGATGCTCAAGCTGCAGAAATAACTCATGGAGTTGTGCCTGCAGCCTACCTCCTGACTTGGGACTATCTGCAGCTCCTGGGGTCCATGACATTGACTCTCAAGTTGGTCCTATAAGCCAGGGCACACATGCACCCACTGCAGAGACATCTGTTGTGTCCCTCTGTCTCTGTGCTCTCAGCTCTTTGACCAGATCCTTCCCCTCTCTCAGGAGCTTAGGGAACAGTTGGTGTGGTGGCTTCAATCCAGCCATGTTGGTCAGACCATCTTTTTGTTCTCTTCAGTGTTCCAAAGAAAAGACAGGTCATTGGCTCACCATGCCTTTTGAGCAGATTTTAAAAAGTGCACCTAGACCAAGTCCATCACAAACAGCCACAAATGGTGCCTGCAGTGCTTGGTGCCCAGTCATGAACCCTCTTGTCTTATGTGTTTGTAGATGACCAAGAGATGAATCAAGGGTCATGAGGAACGGTACAAAAGAAGTTTTGGCACTTCTGATCTGATCCCTCATCATCATCATCGATGGCCTCAGGAGCTGTACCAGATGCTGGAAATGCATCAAAATGGAGAAGTCATTGGGACTAATCGAAGTTGAACATCAATAGGAGGCCTTGGGAGCGGTCAGACACCAACTCCCACCCAAAAAAGAGGAAGGATTTTCTCTAGCCTTAAGGGTTACAGACATTAAGCATCAGGTGCAGGCTGAGGTGTATCAGTTTCAAAGCCCATTGCAGCACACTGTCAAGAGCATTGAGGTATTGTACAAATCCTGAACCTCAAAGCAGCCATGACATGAAGACTGCTCATCCTCCTCTGTGCTGGAGGTGCTGCACCATTCTCCATAAGGCTAGGACGAAAATGTTGATATGCTTTGTCAGATTCTGACGATATTGGTCATATCTGCTGAGGCCTCTGCACCTTTGTCGATGGCAGCCTTCAAGGAACATCTAAAAAATGGCCTTGAGGAACGGATGATGATCTTTGCTTTTCACAAGGCCATTGCTTTGATATCATCGATAGTGCATCGCCACATCGAAATGATCCTCGAGACCCATCAACGCCTGTGGGAGAGACTTGGTCATCGAAGCCTTGAAAGGCCTCGACACCAGTTCCTGCCTGGCCAATGCCTTTCTCAAGCGCATTGGGAGCTGATCACTTTCTGAAGCATGAAAGAGCATCTGTGCACTGGCACTCCCAAAGGAGCTTGGTTCCACCAAGTGGACTGAACGTTGACCAAGGTAGAGAATCAGATGTTTGAGTATCTCTTTGAGTCTGCATTTGAGTGCTCCTAGGATACTGATTATAACTTGGACTACTTTTCGGTGGAGAGATGTCCAAAGTTGCTGTCATATCCTACACCTGCTTATGAACAATGTAAGTCTCTGCCAAAGAAGCTGTCTTTTCACATTTTTGACAGAATTATGGCTAAGTCCATATTGTTTCAGTTGTTGATGGAGGAGGAACCCAAGGCTGAATAATTGGAATTCCTGATCGTCCCTCCAGTCTAGTCCCGGAATCTCTGGGGTTGTGATCCTCCTCCAGCAGCTTGGAGACTGAGAAATGTCATTCTTGTGACATCACTGGTATATAAGCCCCGGAAGCGCCTCTTCTCACCAGTTACCTCAGTCTCCAAGCAGCTGGAGGTTGGGTGACCCAAGGGAGTTCAGGGCTCACTAGAGAGACGATTAAGGAGAGATTAGGTTTAGGAATAGATTGATTGATTGAAAGAAAAAAAAATAGGGTTTTGAAGCTAAGCCTTTCTGCTGCTTAGGTGCTCTTTCCTTCCCGGTGCCTTTGAGTCCTCTGCCCCCCCCCCCCCTCTCTGTCATCCTTTCCCTGCCTGGGGGTAGCGTTGGGGGCTGCTGAGGGGAGAGAAAGCACAGCCACCGGTGCCAGACCCCATCAATCGGAGAGAGGAACTGGCAGACCGTGAGCTCAGCGCGTGCAGAAGGTTTGCCTGCAAACACGCCTGAAGCCGGCGGTTCCCGCGGCAGCTCAGCAGCGAAGTTCTTTGCTCCGGTTCTGGTCAGCCCATGCCTGCAGCTCCCGGGAGACGGTAGAGCGCAGGGAAGGAGGCAGCACTCGCAGCTCCCTATAGCTGCCGAGGTAGGAGACCTCAGTTTCAAAGGGCACAGAAACACGGTTCGCAGCGGTGCAGGCCGGACCGCATGGCGCAGTTGAAGCCTTTTGGAAGCTTGATATCTCGGCCGCAAAGCCTCGTTTTGAGGAACTTTCCTCACAATTAGTCTGGGGAAGCGTTTCTGAGGTGAATTCAGTTATTAGATTAAAAAAAAAAAAATCTTCAGCCCAGTAGTAACACGGTACTGTAATCTGCTTAAGGGCCTGAATTATTTGTTGAGGGGATCTGACACGCAGGATGCCTTCTAGGCTGCTTTGTTTGCTGTGTGGGGCTAGAAGGGGATCCGTGTCCCCAGAGGGGGTTTGCAGAGGTTGCAGTTAGGAGCCAGCAGCTATGGAACAGGACGCAGCCGATGCAGGGGATCTCGAGGGGGCATCTGCCGGCCCTTTGGAACTGCTAATAGACGCTGGGGCCGCGCGGGAACCGGTGCCTAGTATGTCTTAGGCTCCAGACCCTCCGACGGCGCAGCCTCCATTACCGGGAGGCCTAGCGGCGATTTTTACGCCAGATTTTGTGGCTCTGCTTCAGCAGGCCTTGAGCTGCTCTCTCAATAAGCCTTCAGCCAGCCCGGCCGAAGCAGGGCTGGGGGATAAGAGACTGAGTACGCTTTTATCGGCGGCGGTGACAGGCATAAGTGTGAAAAGGCCCAGAGGAGACGGGGACTGAGTGGACGGGTCAATCATGTCGGAGGGGCTAAGGTCGGAGGATCCGGATCAAGACATGGACTTAGACGAAGATCTGGAGGAAGGTGAAATTGCGGAGCAGGAGGACCAAGCGAGGGTGGTCCATGTGTTTCGTAGAGAGGAGTTGCCGGCTCTCATTGCAGTCTCGCTTAAGACACTTAATATGCCGCCAGAAGGTCCGGCCAAGGATTCTACACTAGAGGACCCCTTGTTGCAGGCGTTTCGAAAGACTCAGAGTGTTTCCCTTACATAGAGTGTTTAAGGAGATAATACAGGAAGAGTGGGACATGCCTGAGGCCGCGCTTAAGGGTTCTAGAGTTATGGCGCGGCTTTACCCGCTGGTAGATCAGGAAGGACTTGTTTAAGTCGCCTAGGGTAGATGCAGCTATGTCTGCGGTTACAAAGAAGACCACAATTCCAGTAGAGGGGAGTGTGGCACTCAAGGATGCTCAGGACTGCAAGTTGGAAGCCTTGTTGAAGCAGGTCTTTGAGGTGAATGCGCTCTCTTTACAGGCTTCTATTTGTGGAGCCTGGGTAGCAAGGGCTTGCTTATGTTGGGCGCAGCAGATTCAAGGGACCCACTCTGAGGGAGCGGACAAGGAGGCGTCCAGACTTGAATCCAGAGCAGCTTATCTGGCTAACATTCATTATGACCTTATTAGGGGGTTAGCAGAGAGTATGGCTTCGGCTATAGCGGGACGGCGTTGTCTTTGGCTGCGCAGTTGGGTGGCAGATAGCTCTTCCAAGGCGCGGTTAAGTAAGCTGCCCTTCAGGGGAAAGCTACTGTTTAGTGAAGATATGAAGAAATTGGTGAAGGATTTGGGAGAGTCCAAAGGCGGGAGATTGCCAGAGGACAAGCAGAAGCAGGGGCGGTCCACTCCCATGCCGCAGGGTCAACAACGGGACTTTCGGCGTTTCTGTTCTCCGAGGTTTGTCCAGAATCAGCGGGGCTGCTTTCCCGGTAGGAGCCAGGGGTTTCGTGGCTTTAGAGGAGCAGGCAGGGGGTTTGCGGCCTCTTCGGCTTCCTCAAATTTCAAGAAATCACTATGAAGTCAGGAGGGCCCAGCTGGGGTTGATTCCTGTGGGAGGTCGGTTGCGGGAGTTTTACCCTGCCTGGGTCCATATCACCTCAGATCAGTGGGTGTTAGAAGTAATTCGAGAAGGGTATGCGTTGGAGTTTCAGCGGCCAGTAACCGACTCCTTCATTCAGTCTCCGTGCAGATCAAGCATAAAACGCAAGGCAGTAGGGGAGACGGTGCAGAGGCTGCTCTACCTCAAGGCAATCGTACCGGTCCCACCCGCCCAGTTAGGGTGCGGTCGGTACTCCATTTATTTCATAGTTCCAAAAAAGGAGGGAACCTTTCAACATATTTTGGATCTCAAGAGAGTAAATCGTTGTCTAAAGGTGTCTCATTTTCGCATGGAGACTCTCAGGTCCGTTATCGTGGCGGTAAGAAAGGGTGAATTTCTGATGTCCCTAGACCTATCGGAGGCGTATCTTCACATTCTGATTCGGCAGGAGCATCAGAAATTTCTCAGGTTTATCGTCCCTATGGGGCATATAGGGACATTTCCAGTTTCAGGTGCTTCTGTTGGCCTGGCTACGGCACCATGCACCTTCACGAAGGTGATGGTGGTAGTGGCGGCGGCCTTGCGGAAAGACGGCGTGTTGGTACACCCTTATCTGGATGATTGGTTAATCAGAGCGAAGTCCCGAGAGGAGAGTGTGGCGGCGAGGACCAAGGTGGTGGCCTTTTTGGAGAGTCTCGGTTGGGTAGTAAACATGGCAAAGAGCAAGTTGGAACTGTCTGAGTCTGGAGTATCTGGGAGCATCTTTCGACACAAGAGTGGGGCAAATTTTTCTGCAACAGCAGCGGGTGCTGGGGCTCAGGAGGTTGGTCAGGCAGTTTCTCGGCAAGCAGGGCCCCACGGCCTGGGATTACCTACAGCTGCTAGGGACCATGGCGGCGACGCTCGAGTTAGTTCCGTGGGCAAGGGCCCACATGAGACCGCTGCAGAGGGCGCTGTTGAGGAGGTGGTCGCATCAGAAGGATCAGCTGTCTCAGCGGCTGCCTTGTCCGCCGCTAACGTTTGTGGCGCTGCAGTGGTGGTTGCATCCCGGGTGTCTGGAGAAAGGGATGCCATTAGAGTCACCTGCGTGGATGTCTCTGACGACAGACGCCAGTCTTATGGGCTGGAGCTGGGGGTCTCACTTTCAGGGACAGTTTGCGCAGGGACAGTGGCCCGAACTAGAGAAGGTCGATCAACAGGCTGGAGTTGAGGCACTGGCGCTGCAGGAGTTTCGGCCGATGCTCCAGGGAAAGGCCTTTCGGGTGTTTTCAGACAATGCGACCGCAGTGGCTTACATCAACCATCAGGGAGGCACCAGCAGCGTGGCACTGGAAGCCGAGGCCGAGAGTTTGTTAGAGTGGGCCGAGGACAATCTGGTGGCTTTGTCAGCGGCGCATGTAGCAGGGGTAGACAGTGTGGAGGCTGACTTCTTGAGTCGGGTAAGGGTAGACCCGGGGGAGTGGGTTATACATCCAGAAGTATTCGCGATGCTGGTGCGTCGCTGGGGGACGCCAGTTATGGATCTCATGGCAACTTTCCAATCGGCAAAGGTAGAGGGTTTCTTCAGCAGAAGAAGGGAGAGAATGGTGGAAGGCTTGGATGCTCTTATACAAGCCTGGCCGGAAGAGCAGCTACTCTACGTGTTTCCGCCTTGGGTGTTGATCGGTTGGGTGCTGCAGCGCATAGAGCGCCACAGAGGTCAGGTGATTTTGATAGCGCCAGATTGGCCCAGAAGACCGTGGTATGCGGATTTGGTGAGACTGTTGGTAGAGAAGCCCTGGCAGTTTCCGGCTCAAAAGGATCTTCTGACACAGGGGCACCTGTGCATGCCTCAGGTAGATCGATTCTCGCTTACGGCTTGGCTCTTGAGAGGGCTAGGATGAGAGCGAAGGGTTATTCGGCGGGGGTGATTTCTACTCTGCTGAAAGCTCGGCGACGGTCTACTTCGTTGGCTTATGTTAGAGCGTGGCGCGTGTTTGAAGCATGGTGTGCGGATAGGGGTTGCGTTCCCTTGAAGGCGTCTGTTCCGCAGGTACTGTCTTTCTTGCAAGATGGTTTTCAAAAGGGCTTGGCAGCCGCTTCATTGAAGGTTCAGTTGGCAGCGCTGTCCTGTTATAGGGGTAAGGTGCAGGGCGAGGCGCTCGGGGGACATGCGGATGTTAAGCATTTTTTGCGGGCAGTAACGCTTTTGAGGCCACCGCGCAAGCAAGTTGTTCCAACTTGGGATCTCCCGTTGGTGTTAGGTGCATTAGGGAGAGCGCCTTTTGAACCATTGGCGAAGGCGACTCTGAAGGATCTCACTCTGAAGGTAGTGTTCTTGGTGGCGATTGCTTCAGCGAGACGAATCTCAGAATTACAAGCACTGTCCTGTAGAAAGCCTTTTCTGGCTTTCTTTGATAATAAGGCGATTTTGAGACCAGTACCATCCTTTTTACCAAAAGTGGTCTCTGTTTTTCATATGAATCAGTCAGTGTCTTTGCCGGTGTTCGCGGCATGAAGAGAGGGTCAGACGACGAGACAGTTGCATCTGCTGGATATTCGGCGAGCTTTGAAGCTGTATATCCGCAGGACAGCCAGTTTCCGTAAATCAGAGAGGTTGTTTGAGGGTGCAAGAAAGGGCGAGGCAGCATCTAAAGCTTCTATTGCCCGGTGGTTGAAGGAAGCAATCGCATCAGCATATCTGTTGAAAGGCCCGGTGGTTCCAGAGGGGCTGAGAGCTCATTCCACTAGGGCACAGGCAGCCTCTTGGGCAGAATGCAGTCTGGTGCCAGCGGTGAAAATCTGTAAAGCGGCGACCTGGTCTTCTTTGCACTTTTTTGTGAAGCATTACCATCTGGATGTTCAGGCGGAGAGGGACACCTGTTTTGGATCGGTGGTGCTTCAGGCTGGTCTAGCAGGGCCCTCCCGTTAAATTTGTTTACTGCTCTGTTACATACCCAGAGATTCCGGGACTAGACTGGAGGGACGATCAGGAAGATTAAATTAGACTTACCTGCTAATTGTAGTTCCTGGAGGAACTCCAGTCTAGTCCCGTATCCCGCCCTGATAAATGAGTGGACTACGGCCTGAAGCAGGACTAAGATAACAGGTAAGAGTCACAGGTGGTTTTTTGATGGGTTAACATCCTTCGCAAAGGGGGGAAAGTGGACCTCAGCACGCAGGGCGCTTTTCAGAGGATTATGTACATAGTTTGGCTTGGCGTCCTTCAGGGGGCAGTTAATGGTTTAGGTTTTTGGTTATGGTATAGTTGCTACTTAATGGTTGCTCCAGTGAGTCTGCTTTGTCAATAGGTAACTGGTGAGAAGAGGCGGTTCCGGGGCTTATATACCAGTGACGTCACAAGAATGACATTTTTCAGTCTCCAAGCTGCTGGAGGAGGATCACAACCCCAGAGATTCCGGGACTAGACTGGAGTTCCTCCAGGAACTACAATTAGCATGTAAGTCTAATTTAATCATCCTCCAATATTCCGATTTCCCCAAGAAAACAGTGATAGTGCTGTGTACTACATCCTTAAGAGACTACAGATAAGAATATGGGAGACCCTCCTCTCTATTCCTCCAGTTAGTAAAAAGGTTAGCTCTATGTACAGAGTCAGAGGGCTCCCAAATTCGAAAAGCTTCAGCTACTACATCATTCTATGGTGGTTGAATCTGCCCTGAAAAGGGCCAAGAGTTCCAAGTCTCGCTCTTCAGTGCCCCCAGGGCAGGAGGCTAGAATGCTGGACTGCAAGAGAGCCTTGGCCTTCTATTTGGAGTGGGTTAAAGCCCATAGAATGTCCATTCAACTTTTTGTTTCTGTTGACCCCACTAGATTAGGGGCTGCCCTCAAAAAATGTACATTTTTAGTTTAGCTTGCGCAAAAAGATTTTGCATATCTCCTTCACTTATGCTCAGTCAGTCTTGACACTTCTCGGTCATGTCATGGCTCATAATGTTTGGTGACCTGCTCAAGATCAGCCTCCATGGAAGAGATCTGCAAAGCTGTTACTTGGACTTTGTCCACACATTCGCATCTCCTTGTTTGGAGAGGGGCTCCCAAATCGACAATAGATTAAGCTAAGCTGTTCTTCAGACTTGGTTAGGGGAAGAAAATCTTACTCTATTTGCTCCTAGACTCAGTTCTTGTCTGTTCAGATGGCCTCTTGGGGAGATGGCAGGGAAGGAATAATATTTATGCATACAAAAGGCCTGTTGTCACCAAAAATACTTTTCAGCTGGTGTCTGCTTGTTGCAAAACCTGCTAAATTCCCCTTTTTCTTTTAAGGCAGCCTGTAACTAGGGATTCCCATATGTGATAACCTATCCTGCTTGACCAAGGAGAAAATAACTACTTCCTAATCGTCTCTCCAGGCCAGTCCAGGGAATGTAGGGTGTTCAGTCCCCTTCAGCAGCTGAGGACTGGAAACAACAGAGCTTTGCTGACATCCTATCTAGCTCCCTCTAGTGCCAGCAGCTCAGTCTTCAGTCCTCAGCAGCTGAATAGGACATAGGATAGCTAGCTCCCTCAACACAGACATGGTAGAGGTTTAAAAAAAAAAAAAATCGCAACCCAGAGAAACGACAGTAAAATACAGCGGCAGAGCTGGCTTGCCCTAGCAGGGCAGTAAGACCGGCAGCCTTTGTTGATCGTCAGGGGAACTTGCGTAGAGGTCAGAGGCAGAGCCTGCCTCGTGGAAGCTGACAGGCCGAATCTGCCCGAAACAGTGGTGCCTGGGAGCCCCTGAGCACGTGTTCTGCCTCCGCAGCCGCCTGGGACTGTTTTCTTCTGTCCTCACTAGCAGCGAGGGAGGGAGCATGTGAAGTCAAGCGGGATACCGAAAGGTGAGCTTTGCTTTTTTTGCTGGTACTGTGAGGAGATTGTTGTAGCACATCGGAGCGCTTGAGTTTGGCGGTGTTTTTGTTCGCTGAGAGCGCATGCTGCCAACTCCAGCGGCTTGTGCACAGTGTGGAAGTGGACGTGGATTAGCAGGTCCTGGGCTCTGCCGCATTTGTTTTCGGCAGGGGAGTTCGGTGGAGCGCACTCTCTCGGAAGCCATGGACCCCAAGTTAGGATCAGGGGACAGTTCGGGGAAGCCTCAGGCTCCTGTAGAAAAAGCGGGAATGGCGGCCATTTTGTTGGAGCCAGCCGTTTCTACCGCACTGGGAAAGCCTCAGAAGTCTCAGAAAAGAGCGGAGAAAAGTAAATCTAAGGGAAAGAAACCAGTACAGGCTGCTCAAGAACCCACAGAAAGCCTTAGCTGGGCTGCCAGAATCTGTGGAATCTGTGTTTTCAACGGATTTTATTTTGTCTTTGCACAGGGCCTATTGTAGTAAGCAGAAGCAGGCCCTAAGTAATGAAGTCTTTTCCAGCCTATCAGGCTCTCTGACTGGTGGCTTAGGGGTGGAAGAGGATCCGGGTCCTCTAACATGGCTCTGGCTCTGGATCCGGGCTCAAACTGGGTTGGTCAGCAGGAGTCTGAGCTTCGGGGTACAGAGCAAGGAGAGCGCCTTTCGGACTTGGGCCTGGATCCCTGGGCAGGAGAGAGAGAGGAAGGTGAGATTCTTCCGGGGGAAGATCCAAACTTGTTTAGAGTGTTTCGTAAGGAAGAGCTGGGGGCGCTCATAGCGCATACGCTTAAGGCACTCAACATAGCTTTGCCAGTAGTTCAGAAAGAACCGCTGGAGGATCCTCTGCTCCAGGGGTTTAAAACAGAACAGAAGTGTTTTCCCATTCATAGGGTAATTAAACAAATGGTGGAGTCAGAATGGGAGTGCCCGGAGGACACCTTACGAGGTAGCAGAGCCATGGGTCGTTTGTATCCCATCCCTCAAGAAGAGAGGGACCTTCTGCGCATGCCCAAGGTGGATACGTTGGTCTCGGCGGTTACAAAGAAGACGACTATTCCGGTTGAAGGGGGCGCTGCCCTTAAAGATTTGCAGGATCGGAAGCTCGAAGCTATTCTCAAGCAGACATTTGACGTTGGCGCTCTGGCTCTGCAGACCGCTATTTGTGGGCCCTATGTCTCTCGAGCCTCTATCTTCTGAGAGAGAGGAGTCTGTCTCCTCGGAAGTACCAAAGTTGGAATCGGCAGCGGCCTATTTGGCGGATGCGTTTTATGATCTCGTGAGGATATCGGCCAGGTCTATGGCTTCCATGATTGCAGCCCGTTGGTTTCTTTGGCTAAGAAATTGGGCGGCGGATGCGTCGTCGAAGGCGCATCTCAGTAAACTCCCCTATAAGGGCAAGCTTCTCTTTGGGGAAGCCCTGGAGAAGATTGTGAAGGACTTGGGTGATTCCAAAGGCGGGCATCTGCCTGAGGACAGACCAAGAGGTCAAAGATCAGGGGGTCCACAGAGGGGCCAAGGCAGAGATTTCCGGAGGTTTCGAACACCTCGGTATGCACCCTATCAACGAGGTCAGTTTATGTCCAGGGGACAGACCTTTTGGGGGGCACGCGGGTTTGGCAGGGGCTATTTCTCGTCCCAGTCAGCTTCGTCCAAGAAACCACAATGAAGGTGGACAGGCCCAGCTGGAGGTTCCAATAGGAGGAAGGTTACAGAAGTTCTACTCCGCCTGGGCCGAAGTTACGACCGACCAGTGGGTTCTAGAGGTAGTCTGCGAGGGGTACGCCCTAGAATTCGATATGCTACTGACGGATGCGTTCATAATGTCTCCCTGCAAGGCACAGTTGAAACGGGAGGCGGTACAGGCGACGCTGCAGCGTTTGCTTCAGCTGAAAGCGGTGGTTCCAGTCCCATTAGACCAGTACGGATTAGATCGGTACTCGATTTATTTCGTAGTCCCCAAAAAGGAAGGTTCTTTTCGGCCTATTCTCGATCTCAAGGGCGTGAACCGCTGCTTGCGGGTGTCGCACTTCCAGATGGAAACTCTCTGGTCTGTCATAGCGGCGGTAAAGCCAGGAGAGGTGCTGTCTTCCATAGATCTGTCACAGGCCTATCTGCACATTCCATTCAGACAGGATCATCAAAGATTCTTGCGTTTCGCCGTACCTATGGGTCATTTTCAGTTCCGGGCCTTGCCGTTCGGGCTGGCTATGGCGCCGCATACCTTCACAAAGGTGATAGTGGTGGTCGCGGCGGCTCTCTGGCAGGAGGGCATTCGAGTACATCCTTATTTGGACTATTGGTTGATTCAGGCAGAATCCAAAGTGGAATCCCTCAAGGCAACCAGGAGAGTGGTAGACTTCCTGGAGCGGCTTGGCTGGGTAGTCAATCAAGAAAAAAGTCAATTGCAACCGGCACAGCAGTTGGTGTATCTCGGGGCCTGGTTCGATACGCAGGCTGAGTTGGTGTTTCTACCCGAAGGCAGAGTATAGAAGCTGATCACGCAGGTGAGAAGGTTTTTAGGATTGGAGGCGCCAACAGCGTGGTGCTACATGCAGCTGCTGGGCTTGATGGCAGCGTCCTTGGAGCTCGTACTGTGGGCCAGAGTGCGTATGAGGCCGCTGCAGCAGGCGCTCCTGTCCCAGTCGTCGCCGCAAGCTCAACCATTGTCGCAAAGGTTGTTGTGTCCAGCAGACGTAAAGGTCAGCTTGGAGTGGTGGCTAGAGGAGGACCATCTGAAGGCGGGCATGCTGCTACTGCGTCCCGATTGCCTGCTGGTCACCACGGATGCGAGTCTCGCTGGATGGGGGCTCATTGTTTGGCACGGGTAGCGCAGGGCACCTGGACGTTGGAGGAAGCCCAATGGTCGATCAAGTAAGGTTGGGGCTACTGGAGTTTGAGAGTCTGGTTTCCCGCAAGGCAGTGCGCGTTTTCTCCGACAGTGCGGCGACAGTGTCTTATATCAATCGGCAAGGAGCCACAGGCAGTGCGGCTTTGTTGGAGGAGAGCCAGCTGTTGTTTCAGTGGGCAGAATGTCATCTCTTGGCCTTGTCGGCAGCCCATGTAGCGGGAAAGGACAACGTGCAGGCCGACTATCTCAGTCATCATACGTTAGACCCCGGAGAGTGGGAGCTGAATGCAGCGGTTTTTCACGATATCACGAGGCGTTGGGGACGTCCAATCATGGACTTGATGGCCACTCTCGACAATGCCAAGGCATCTCGTTTCTTCAGCAGACACAGGGAACACATGTCGGAAGGGCTTGACGCTCTGGTGCAGCCCTGGCCGAGCAATGGGCTACTTTGTGTTCCCACCGTGGCCGATGATCAGTCGGCTCCTTCAGAGAATAGAGGATCACCACGGGAGGGTGATTCTCATTGCGCCGGATTGGCCGCGGCGGTCATGGTATGCGGATCTCATGCGGTTGCTAGTGGATCGACCATGGAAACTGCCCAGTCATCCCAACTTGTTGGTCCAGGGACCGGTTTTGATGCCGCAGGTGGATCAGTTCTCGCTTACGGCTTGGCTCTTGAGCGGGCACGATTGCGACGCCGTGGCTACGCTCCGGAGGTCGTAACAACGATGTTACGGTCTAGAAAGCGGTCTATGGCCTTGTCATATATAAGGACCTGGCACATTTTTGAAGGCTGGTGTGCAGAGAGGGGCGTTGAGCCTTTCAGCTCAGCGTTGCCTGACTTGTTGCTGTTCCTACAGGGGGGTCTAGATAAGGGCCTCGCTTGGAGTTCTCTGAGGGTGCAGTTAGCTGCACTGGCTTGTTATAGGGGAAAAGGTGCACGGCACCTCCTTGGCCTCACACCCAGATGTGGTTCGCTTTTTTAGAGCAGTTAAACTATTATGACCTCCCGTGAGGCAGGTGGTTCCTCCCCTGGGATTTGAACTTGGTGTTGGAGGCGCTGACAGAACGGCCCTTTGAGCTGGCAGCGAAGGTTGGTCTGAGAGAGCTATCATGGAAGACAGTTTTCCTGGTAGCATTGTGTTCGGCAAGAAGGGTTTCTGATCTTCAGGCGCTCTCGTGTAGAACACCTTTCTTACAGTTTTCGGAAGAAAAGGTGGTGTTACAGCCAGTGCCCTCTTTTTTGCCGAAGGTGGTATCTAGGTTTCATGTGAATCAAACAATTTTGCTTCCAACTTTTCCAAGGTTTGGGGGGACAGAGCCGGATCGGGCTCTTTGGCAGCTAGATATTGGCTGAATCCTTATGAAATATCTTAAGAGAACGGAGTCCTTTCGTAAAACTGACCGGTTGTTTGTGATTTTTGGAGGTTTGCGAAAAGGGGAGGCTGCCTCCAAAGCCTCGATTGCCAGATGGGTTAAGCAGGCTATTGGAGCAGCCTATTCTGTGCGGGGTAGACTTCCTCCTGCGGGGCTTTGGGCTTATTCTACTCGTGGTCAAGCTGCGTCTTGGGCAGAGTCCGCCCTGGTACCTCCAGTGGATATTTGCTGAGCAGCGACGTGGTCTTCGCTGCATACCTTTGTGAAATACTATCGCTTAGATGTGCAGGCTAGGGGGGACGCCAAAGTTGGAGCTTCTGCTAGCTTGACAGGGCTTCATGGTCCCTCCCGGTCAATGTTCCCTCTAATTTTCTGTAGGCTATATGCGCATAAAATATCAGCTGTGCAGCTTTTGGGGAGGTTAAAATTTTGTGTGCCACACAACGACACTCGGAGTTATATACTTTAAAATTTGACTACACGTCAGAATACAGTATGTACACCACATTGATTGCACTAAAAAATATTGTAGAACTTGTGAAAACCATAAATACACAACAGTTCTTAAATTTTAAGACGTCTGTGTTGTTTTCTATCAGAATCAGAATCGTAATTTTTGTGCGCTCTGTTATAAAGTATGTGCGTTCGCTCGGCGAGGTGTGTGCGCGCGCACATGCGCACAGCTTAGAGGGAACAGTGCTCCCGGTATTAGATACTGCTTTGGTACATCCCTACATTCCCTGGACTGGCCTGGAGAGACGATTAAGAAGGAGAAATTAGACCTTACCTGCTAATTGTCTTTCCTTGAGTTCTCTCCAGGCCAGTCCAGGGCCCACCCAGTCAGTGGTGCAAGGCGGATTACAGCAGAAGGGGGCGATGACTGTGGAGGCAGATATTGCATGTTTGGAGGCCATGGGAGTTCCAATGGGATTTTTTGGCAGTCAGTTTCTGCAGGATGACTCTACCTGTTGCTGGTTCCTGGGGCAGCAGGTTAAAAAAGAAAAAAAAGAAGAAAGTCAAAAGGATGAAGAAGGAAATTAATTGAACAGTAGTTTAGGTTACCAGTTAGGGGATTAGAGAGGTATAGAAGGTCGGTAAAGTGGGGTATGCCCATTGTTTTTGGGTTTTTTTTGTTTTTCTTGGTTACGTTTTTGTTGGGAGCTGCTTTGACAATAGTAGACTGAGCTGCTGGCACTAGAGGGAGCTAGATAGAGTCAGCAAAGCTCTGTTGTTTCCAGTCCTCAACTGCTGAAGGGGATTGAACACCCTACATTTCCGGGACTGGCCTGGAGAGAACTCAAGGAAAGACAATTAGCAGGTAAGGTCTAATTTCTCCTTACTTGTAGCAAATGTTCTCCCTGGACAGCAAGATAAGTCCTAACAACCTGCCCTATTTTTCTTTGAATTGTATTGTATTGTTAACTATTCACTCTACTGAGCAAAGTGGTGGCAGGCAGGAACTTGCACACAAGTGTGGTAGAGACATTCTAAAAGCTTCCAGAAGAAGCTGCGATAGGTTTCTGTGTGGATTTCATTTGTGACATCACCCATATGTGAGGACTTATCCTACTGGACAGAGAACACCTACTACAGATAAGTAACTATTTTAGTGTAACCATCATTTCTTTTTCTTTTACACTTCAATGGAAAGCTTCTGAAGTGCACTTGGTGTTTGTTATTTATTTAGTTAGTTAATTAGTAATTTTTTTCTATCCTTTACAATCCAACAGAATGCTGAAAAGGGGTCAAAAGTGTCTGTTTCCCAAATGACAAAATAACTCTTTGAAAACTTAACAGAATGAGACCAAATTTGGTGTGTGGGGAAAAGCTGTGGAAAAGGTACATAGAATTCAAACAAATTGGCCATATTGGACCAAGGGTTCCAGAGAAATAAAAAATGGCCTGATGCATTGCTATGCAAGAGGAAGTTCAGTGCCTGTAGCATAGAAACAGTGATACATTGAAACATAGCTGTTAAGGAACTGCCACTTTCAAACAGCACCTCCCCTCCCCTCTTCTAACCCATCTTAGTCACAGAAACACACAGATACATATATACGCATGCATATATATATATATAAGCATAAATATAAACACACAAAGGCACACAGATAAGCCTACAGACACAGAGTACACAACCACGTTCAGAGGGATTAGAATTGATTCCATGAGACACTCTGCATGCTTTCCCCATCATGCACACCCCTGCTGTCACATCTATGCATGATTCCTTTTCTTCGTTGCAAATTCTACTGTGAGACCTGGTGACCTGGTTTCTTAATAGTTATTATGTAATGTATGATGATACCTAGTAACCAAACCATGTATTTTGCTACTGGTTGCTATGCATGTATCCTCATTTTGGTGAAGTTACCTTGGTTTGGTGGAACCTTGTGGTTTATATGTAAAATTAATTCCTAATCGTGTCTCCAGGCCAGTCCAGAATCGTAGGGTTGTCAGCCCACTCCAGCAGCTGAGGACTGAAAGTAACAGAGTCTTGCTGACACCCTATCCAGCTCCCCCTGGTGCCAGAGATTCTGTCTTTCAGTCCTCAGCAACTGGATAGGACAATTTGTTGTTTTTCTCAGGCTATTTGTTAATGAAATAGGCGTTAAGATACCAGTAAAGCAAACCCTGCAGGCAGGTCAGGAGAGGTTTGGGTTAGGAAGCAGATCCTGGGGTGCCCTAGCAGGGCAGTGTGGCCAGCGCTTCCATTTTCAATCCAAAAAGCCTCGGGGACAGGAGAGAAGGCAGAAGAGGCAGAGCCTGCCTCGTGGTGGGAGCCGCCGTGAACCTGCCTGAGAGGACGTGCCTGAGAGCCTCAGGAGCACGTTCCTCATTCGGAGCATTGCCTGCTCGCTACCCGCAAGCTGCGGGTCCCTGCGAGCAGCATTGAGCCGAAACGGTAGAGGTAAGCGTGATTTCGGGGGGGGGGGGGGTTCCTTGCCCGATCGCAAAGGCAGTGGCAGCGGAGGCCTCGCGCAGATCAGGAGGGCTCCGGCGGCAGGAGGGCTCTGATTTCTCATGCATGCTGCCAATCTCAGCAGCGTGCATCCAGTGCGGGTGTGCCCAAGGTTTAGCTGGACCGCGTCTGTGTCGCTCTTGCGTACGTCGGGGCAGTTCTGTGGAAAGGCGTTTTGCGGCCATGGAGGAGTGCTTAGCTCAGGGAGAGCAGCCGAATAGGCCTCAGGAGAAGGCGGGAAAGACCACCATTTTAACTGAGGCGTCAGTGTCTCCCGCGTTAATGGAGAAGACAGTTAAAAAGAAATCTAAGGTTAGGAAGAGTAGTTTGCCTGTGCCTTCGGCCCAATCTCCGTTGCCTGAATGGCAGGAAGGCTTGGAATCTTTTTTTCAGGCAGATTTCATCCTCTCTATGCATAAAGCATATTGTTTGAGGAGAGAACAGGAGCAAGGGAAGATTGGGACTCCTAAGGTTTCAAATCCCCCAAAAGCTGGATTTAGTGGGGGAGAAGACCCGGGAGAGGGGCCCTCTCATGGAGGCCAGGAGTTGGAGGATGAATTGGTCTTGTGGGGTCTGCAGACCTTGGGGATATGGGGGCGGAGGACAGGGAGGCCCTTTCGGATTTGGGGTTCGATCCCTGGGCCATGGAGTTGGAAGAAGGTGAAATTGCACTGGGGGATGACCCAAATTTGTTTAGGGTGTTTCGCAGGGAGGAGCTCGGAGCCCTTATTTCTCATTCCCTGTCGGCTTTGAATATAGTTCTTCCAGTGGTGCCAGAGGAACTGTTAGAGGATCCGCTGCTCCAGGGGTTTAAGGAGGAACAGAAGTGTTTTCCGGTCCATAGAGTCATTAAGCAGATGATGGAGTCCGAATGGGAATGCCCGGAGGCTTCGCTTCGGGGTAGCAGAGCTATCAGCCGCTTGTACCCGATACCGAAAGGGGAAAAGGACCACCTGTGCATGCCGAAGGTAGATGCTTTAGTGTCGGCCGTGATGAAGAAGACTACGATCCCAGTTGAGGGGGGGAGCTGCCCTTAAGGACCTCTAGGATCAGAAATTGGAGTCTAATCTCAAACAGGCGTTTGATTCTAGTGCATTTGCATTGCAGGCGTCGATTTGCGGAGCTTATATTTCTCGAGCCTCCATTCGCTGGATTCAAAGCTCAGGGGCATCTGAAGGGGAGGAAGCTTCGCCTTCAGAGGGTGCCAAATTGGAGTCGGCTGCGGCTTATTTAGCAGATGCTTTTTATGATCTCCTGCATATTGCGGCAAAGACAATGGCGCTGGTAGTGGCAGCTAGACGATTTCTCTGGCTGAGGAATTGGGCTGCAGATGCGTCCTCTAAGACTCGCCTTAGTAAACTCCCTTATAAGGGCAAGCTGCTCTTTGCGGAGGCCTTGGAGAAGATTGTGAAGGATTTGGGCGATTCTAAGGGAGGCAGGCTTCTGGAGGCTCGTCCAAAGGTGTTAAAGGCCGGTGGATTCCAAAGAGGTCAAGGAAGAGAATACCGCAGATTCTGGGCGGCGCGTTCGGTTCCTTATCAGAGAGAGCGCTTTGTGGCCAGGGGGACAGTCCTTTTGTGGGGCTCGTGGGTTCGGCAGGGGATATTTCCCTCCCCAGCAGAATCAGGTCAAAAAGCCACAATGAAGGTGGGCAGGTTCAGGAGGAGACCCCGATCAGAGGGCATTTGCAGGGGTTTTTCTCCGCCTGGGCCGCCATCACTACGGACCAGTGGGGGCTAGAGATCATTTGCGAAGGTTATGCGCTGGAGTTCAATCGGCCTCTGAGAGATTCTTTTGTAATGTCCCCGTGCAAGGCTCCAGGAAAGAGGGAAGCAGTACACTGCACCCTTCAGTGATTGCTGTAGCTTCAGGCGGTGGTTCCGGTGCCCCGAGACCAGTATGGCTTAGGTCAATTCTCGATTTATTTTGTGGTTCCCAAAAGGAGGGCTCCTTTCGGCCCATTCTCGACCTCAAGCACGTGAACCGCTGTTTGCGAGTGCCGCATTTTCGGATGGAGATGCTGAGGTCAGTGATTTCGGCGGTAAAACAGGGCGAGGTGCTGTAATCCATAGATCTTACGGAAGCTTACTTGCACATTCCGATCAGAAAGGATCATCACAGGTTCTTGCGGTTTGCCGTTCCCATGGGGTACTTTCCATTTCAGGCTCTGCCCTTTGGGCTGGCAACGGCGCCACGCACTTTTACGAAAGTGATGTTAGTGGTGGCGGCGGTGGCGTTACGGCAGGAAGGCATTCGAGTGCACCCCTACCTAGACGATTGGTTGATTCGAGCGGACTCAGAACATAAGAACATAAGATATGCCATACTGGGTCAGACCAAGGTCCATCAAGCCCAGTATTCTGTTTCCAACAGTGGCCAATCTAGGTCATATTTACCTAGCAGTTTCCCCAAGGGACACAGGTTCCACAATGCTTGTATTGGTTCAAGCATTGATATCCTTGGTCCCTTCTTAATAATGGTTTATGGACCTTTCCTCCAGGAACTTGTCCAAACCTTTTTTAAACCCAGCTACACTAACAGCCTTTACTACATCCTCCGGTAACAAATTCCAGAGTTTGATTACACGTTGAGTGAAAAAATATTTTCTTTTATTAGTCTTTTAAATAGTTTACCCTGTAGCTTCATTGCATGTCCCCTAGTCTTTCTATATTCTGATAAGGTAAACAATTGATCTATGTTTACCCGTTCCACTCCGTTCATTAATTTATAGACTTCTATCATATCTCCCCTCAGCCGTCTCTTTTCCAGGTTAAAGAGCCCTAACCTTTTTAGCCTTTCTTCATAGGAGTATCCTTCCATCCCCTTTACCATTTTGGTGGCTCTTCTCTGAACCTTTTCTAAAATCGCTATATCCTTTTTAAGGTATGACGACCAGAATTGCACACAATATTCAAGAAGCGGAATCGCTGGCGGCAACAGAGCGAGTGGTGGAGTTCCTAGCAAACCTTGGCTGGGTGGTCAACCGAGCAAAGAGTCAGCTTCGGCCAGTGCAGCGGCTGCTGTATCTTGGGGCCTGGTTCGACACAATCGCAGGATCTGTTTTTCTGCCCAAGGAATGGGTGCAAAAGATTCTGGGGCAGGTGAAGGGCTTCTTAGGCTTGCAAGCTCCAACGGCTTGGAGGTACATGCAGCTGTTGGGGTCCATGGCGGCGGCCTTGGATCTCGTGCCTTCAGCCAGGGCCCATATGAGGCCACTACAAGGAGCCCTGCTGTCTCGTTGGTCTCTGCAGGAGCATCCCTTGTCTCGAAGGTTAGTGTGTCCAGACGAGGTCAGGGTAGGTCTACGCTGGTGGCTAGAGCCCGATCATCTCCGAGCGGGCATGCCCTTGGAGCAGCCGGATTGGGTGTTGGTCACTACAGATGCTAGTGTCTCGGGCTGGGGGGCGCACTGTTGTTCGCAGGTGACGCAAGGCTGCTGGACCACGGAGGAACAGGGGTGGTCGATCAGTCTTCTGGAAATGAAAGCTGCGGCTGGCGCTCTTGGACCGCGAGTCTGATCCAGGGCAAGGCAGTTCGCGTCTTCTTCGACAATGCAGTGACTGTGTCCTATATCAGTCGGCAGGGGGAGCACGGGCAGCTTCCTTTTGCTGCAGGAGAGCCAGCTGTTGATGGGGTGGGCAGAGCCCATCTAGTGGCTTTGTCGGCGGCGCATGTGGCGGGAAAAGACAACTTGCAAGCCGACTATCTCAGCCGAAATGTCTTGGATCCCAGAGAGTGGGAGTTGAACGCAGCAGTATTTCACGACATCACCATGCGTTGGGGACAGCCGGTCCTGGATCTAATGGCTACTCTCACCAACACCAAGGCGGCCAGATTCTTCAGCAGGCACAGGACACACATGTTGGAGGGACTTGATGTGCTGGTGCAACCGTGGCATCCGAACGAGCTACTGTACATCGTTCCCCCATGGCCAATGATAGGTCAGGTGGTGCGACGGATAGGTGTTCACGAGGGTCTGGTGATTCTTATTGCGCTGGATTGGCTAAGGCGCCCATGGTATGCAGACCTGCAGTGTCTGTTCGTGGATCAGCCTTGGCGGATGCCCGATCGGATCAATCTCTTGAGTCAAGGACCGGTCTTGATGCCGCAGGTGGGTCGATTCTTGCTTACGGCTTGGCTCTTGAGAGGGAACAGTTGCGGCGCCATGGGTACTCGCCGGCGATAGTTTCTACCTTGCTAAAATCCAGGAAGCATTCTACCTCCTTGGCTTATATTCGGATTTGGCGCGTCTTTGAGGATTGGTGCACGGGAAAGAGTGTGAGACCTTTCTCGGCAGGGGTGCCAGATCTTTTGCTTTTCCTGCAAGGAGGGCTGGATAAGGGGCTGGCACTCAGTTCTCTCAAAGTACATCTGGCGGCTCTGGCCTGTTTTAGGGGTTGGATTCAAGGTCAGATGTTGTCATTTCATCCGGACATTCTTAGATTCTGCAGGGCATTGAAGAATGTTAGACCGCCAAGGCGGCCAGTTGTTCCTCCTTGGGATTTGAACTTGGTACTGGAGGCGATGACAGAGCCACCTTTCCAGCCGATGGCAGCAGTGTCTTCTCGGAATTTGGCCTGGAAGACGGCCTTCTTGGTGGCTTTGTCTTCAGCACAACGAATCTCGGATCTTCAGGCGCTCTCCTGTAGAGAGCCCTTCTTGCAGTTTTCGGCGGAAAAGGTGGTGTTGCGACCAGTACCATCTTTTCTTCCTAAAGTGGTGTCTTCTTTCCACTTGAATCAGGCAATTTCACTTCCGACTTTTCCGAATCTAGGAAGGGAAGGGGAAGATCGATATCTTCACAGGCTTGATTTAGGTTGGGTACTCCTTAGGTACCTGCGGAGGACTGAGGCTTTTCGGAGATCGGAACAGTTATTTGTGCTCTTTGCAGGTCCTCGTAAGGGGGAAGCGGCTTCTAAAGCCTTCATCGCTCGATGGGTCAAGCAAGCTATTCGAGTGGCGCATGAGATGCGGGGCAAGGTTCCTCCTGGAGGGCTCAGGGCTCATTCTACGTGGGGGCAAGCGACGTCTTGGGCGGAGTTCGCTTTGGTTCCTCCGGTTGCAAATTTGTCGGGCGGCGGCTTGGTCGTCCCTTCACACCTTTGCAAGACATTATAGATTGGATGTCCAGGCTAAGAGAGATGCAAATGTAGGGGCTTCTGCCATTAGGGCAGGTCTGGCGGGTCCCTCCCGTTTTTAGGTACTGCTCTGGTATGACCCTACGATCCTGGACTGGCCTGGAGACACGATTAGACTTTACCTGCTAATTGTCTTTCCTTGAGTTGTCTTCAGGCCAGTCCAGGGCCCGCCCTGTTCATTTGCAGTACACGTATTTATTTTCCTGGTTGGCTGGGTTTCGCCGGCGTTCAATCATCTGGTCAAGGTGAATGCACACGGCAGATCTGGTGGAGCCAGGGGAGAGGGCTAGGCCTGGTAGCGGTCTGGCTTCCGGAGCTTTTGGAGGAGGTCTTTGCCTTCTGTCTTCTCTTCCTGGGGAGAGGGGGGGGTGTGTGGCAGGTGTGTTCTATATTAAAAAAAAATAATAATAATAAATAAAAATAAATAAATAAATAGGGAAGGAGAGAATAAGGTATCTAAGGGATAGCTGTTTTCAGTTAAGCTGTTCTGTTCTTATTAGTAGTTAGTTCTAGTGTACGTTTCGGGAACTTATGCAGAGTTAGGAGCTGCTTTGTCAATAGAATACTGAGTCTCTGGCACCAGGGGGAGCTGGATAGGGTGTCAGCAAGACTCTGTTACTTTCAGTCCTCAGCTGCTGGAGGGGGCTGACAACCCTACGATCCTGGACTGGCCTGGAGACAACTCAAGGAAAGACAATTAGCAGGTAAGGTCTAATTTCTCCTTCTTTGACATCTGTTGCCAGTGGCATCTTATGGTTAGATCTGTTCTCACTCTTGGTTTCATTTTATTATTCTTTCCAAACTAATACAGTGTTTGGGAGTTGCTCCATTCATACTGCACTTCCCCTCTCCCCTCCAGGTCAGAGATGAATATAGAGACATTGGTAAAGGAGAAAATCACGAGTACAGCATTGATAATAGAGACATCGGTGCCAAGTAATAATTCTATGCATCGAGTAGAGAGAGAAGATTCTGAAATACCAAGATATGCAGTCGGAGACCAAGAAAATATGGCAAACAGATACAGAAATAATTGTACTTGGTGCCACAGGCCTGATTAAAAGCAACTGCAAAACACATCTTGTTAGGTTGGCTATATATATTACATCCTAATCTTTCCTTAGCAGTAAGGTTCCTTGCTTTCATGGTATGCACAAAACTAACTCATTTAGAAACACTGACTCTGGAAGCAGCGCAAATTCAAAAATACATATAAATAGATACACACTTGTGGGTTGGAAAGAGTTTAGTGAGTTATGCTGAGCATGCTTTCCCTTCACTTGTTTTCTTGCATTCCCTTTAGTATACTCTCCAAAGGGAAGAAGGCTTATGAAATCACCATATCTGTGGGTGTGTGTATGTCTGTTGTCTGTGTATCCAACCTCTCTGTAATGTTTCATTCAGTCACCCTTTCTTCCTTTTCTGAAATCACTGAGGAGGAAACTGCAAATCTTCTCTCCTCCTCCAAACTGACTACCTGCTCCTCTGATCTCATTCCCACCTGTCTACTAAGCTCTATCTCTTCTGCTGACATCCATTCCATCTGTCATATCCTTAATCTTTCATTTCCACTGCAACTGCTCCTGTGGCCTTCAAACATGCTGTGGTTACACCTCTCCTCAAAACGTCCTCACTAGATCCTGCCTGTCCTTTCAGTTATCGACCTATCTCTTTCCTCACCTTTGCTTCAAAACTACTTGAACGAGCGGTTCACCATCGCTGTCTTGACTTTCTTTCCTCTCAAGACCTTCTGCACCCACTGCAATCTGGCTTTCGTTCTCTACATTCCACAGAAATATCTCTTGCCAAAGTCTCCAGCGACTTGTCCTTCGCCAAATCCAAAGGCCTCTACTCAATTCTCATCCTTCTTGACCTTTCTGCTGCCTTTGACATCACCACTCTCCTTGATACCTAGTCCTCACTTGGATTTAGGGTCTCTCTTCTGTCCTGGTTTTCTTCTTTCCCATCACACTTTTTGTGTATGTTCTAGTGGTTCCTCCTCTGCCACCATCCTGCTTTCAATTGGTGTACCTCAGGGCTCTATCTTGTACCTCTTCTTTTCTCTCTCTACATTTGATCCCTTAGTGTACTTATTTCCTCCCATGGTTTTCAGTATCATCTTTATGCTGATGACTGTTAGATCTACCTTTCTGTGCCTGAAATCTCCAGGAATCCAGGCCTGAATCTATACCTGTTTATCCGACATTGCTGCCTGGATGTCTTACCGCCGTCTGAAACTGAGCATGGCCAAAACTGAGCTCCTTATCTTTCCCCCAAAACCCATTCTCTTTCCTCCCTTCTCTATTTCTGTGGATAACACTACATTCCTCCCTGTTCCTCAGCTCGCAACTTTGGTGTTATCTTTGACTCTTTCTCTTCACACATCCAACAGATAGCTAAAACCTGTCGTTTCTTTCTCTATAACATTGGCAAAATCCGTCCCTTCCTTCCTATGCACACTACTAAGACACTTATCCACTCTTTAACCTCTCGTTTAGACCAGGCATATCCAACTTCGAACAGGTCGTGATCTACTTTTTCCAGTCAAAAGTGCCGGTGATCTACCACCATGAAAATTAAGTTTCATATTAGTTTCAAATTAAATTTTAACCCAGTAAAGTTGGAGGATCCCCCCCCTCCCCCCCCCCCCCCCCCCCCCCCATTTTGATGAACCTTCTGTCATTTACTTGGATTGATCAGCTGTTAAGCAAATTAAGCAAAAACAAAACAGAGACGAAGATCCAGTAAGAACTGCGAGGGGAAATGGAAAGTACATTTTTTCTTAAAGTTTTATTGAGTAATAACTTTCTTTAACTGTCTTAATAACTTTCTTTAACTTTTATTGAGTAATTTGTGTTAAATTTAGGTCAAGTATTGATCCAGGCTGATCTTGCACAATCTTTAATATTTCGCTCTTGCTCATTAGTGAGATGTCTGAGCCTGCATTTCATCCACCAGCTTTTTGAAGTTGGGTGAATATTGCATGAGGGCCAGTCTCAGGGAATCCTGGAGATGTTCATCTGTCATGTTAGAACGTTGTGTACTCTTTGTCATTTTCAGATGGGAAAACGCAGATTCACACTAATAAGTTGAACCAAAACAGGAGTGTACAGCTTCACTGTATCTTCTCAAGCTGGGAAATTTGTCTCTAGGCACTAGCTTCCAAAACGATTCTTGCTCAGCACGGGTCTTGAGAAAAATGTCATTTTTAAGGGTTAATATTTCGTTTTCAAGAGATGGCGTTTTCAATGAGTAATTTTTACTGATAGTAGCTACAGTTTCTTTAATGTCCACATCTACTTTGAATGGGTATGACAAGTACTCCACAACTGTTCCAATTTTTTGGAAGTCACAGAATCTGTTTTCGAATTCCTGGATAACAGAACAGATTTCTGTCACATATTTCTCGTTCTCAAAAACAAAATTTGGATATTGTCCCAGATGGTCCTGCGTATTAGGAAAATGATCAAAAGTGTTGTTTGCAAGGTCAGTTATCATTAGCTCAAATTTGCTCTTGTAGGATGAAACTACTCATCATCTCGCCAATGCATTTGTTTTTACCTTGTAGTTCAAGGTTCATATCACTTAGTTTGCCTGTAAAGTCAGAGAGAAATGCCAGCTCACATAACCACTCCTCATCTTCCAACTCTGCTTGGTCATCTCCCCTCTCCTTCAAAAAACTTCTTATTTCATTCAGCAAATCACAAAATCTTTGCAGAAATTTGTGCCTACTTAGCCACCTTACATCTGTGTGCAAAATGATTTCCGCTGCCCCTTCATCAAGAGTAAGATTGAAAAGCCGTCTTTGAAGTGATCTTCCATGAACTGAATTTACAATTTTGAAAGTGATGTCTATGACAGTCTTTGTATTGAGTCTCTTGCTTGCCAAAACTTGCTGATGAATGATTTATTTATTTATGTAACTGTATTTATATCCCGCTTTTCACCGGGTCAAAGCGGTGGGACATATAACCAGGAGGGGGGAAATCAAATGTGGGGGAGGCCATCACCGGGGGTTCAACAGTGGTAAGAGAGGAAATCTGGGAAATCGTCATGCTGTCTACAGAGGGCAATGAAACCGTTAACCTCACCAGTCATTGCTCTTGCACCATCAGTAGTGATGGAAACAAGTCTATGCCATGGAAGATTACACTTTGTCACAAAAGAATGGAAAGAACTGAATATTTCCTGACTGGTAGTTCTCCCTTTTAAAGAAATCATTCCAAGTAGTTCTTCTTTAACACTGAAGTCTTCAAAAACCATCCGGATAAAGACTAGTAACTGGGCTATGTCTCTTATGTCTGTAGATTCATCCAGTTGGAGTGAGAAAGCAACACAATTTGAAACATCCTCCAACAATTGTTCAGTTGTGTCTCCACAAATCTTTTCTATTTGCCGCACGATGGTGTTTCTTGACAATTGTACATCTTGAATAGCAGCTATGATCTCTTTCTTATTTTTAAATCCTTCAAAAAGATTGTCAGGTGCTTCAAGAAAACAATCTTTTACAAATTCCCCTTCAGTGAAAGGTTTGCATTTCTTTGCGATTAGGTTGCTGACCTTGAAGGATGCTATGGTTGCATTGACCGAATGTGACCTTGGCTTTGCCATCAACTGTTGCTGAGTAGCCAATTTCGATTTAAGTTCTTTGAGCTTCAGTTTACAAATTTCACTTTTGGGTGGAAAATCAGCATCAAACTTATTGCTATGCAGAGCCTTATAATGACGTTCCAGTTTACCCTTTTTGGGCAAGGATACTGGGGCGTTACAAATTAGACAACAACACTTGTCTTTCACCATGATGAAGAAGTAGTCCATTTTCCATTCATCATGAAAGTGGTAGGTTTTGCTCTTCTTTGGAACACTCATCTTCGTTATACTGGTGTGGCTGGATGTAGGAAGGCCAAATCTGCTAACTTAGCATAAACACTGGCTGAATCTGGTCCAAAACTGTTACTGTCTCAAAGTATTAAAGATCAACAGGAACTAAAGACCTCTGGATGATGTGCAATACAAGGACAGGAGATGCCAAAAACCACACATGCCGTTCTAAAAGTAAAAATAAGAATTCATCATACTGGCACCAATCACAGGTCTGCGACTAAAAAGCTGTTTGATTATTTTCAACCCAATTTCCATGTATTTTGGTGTGCTGAAAACAAATAAAATATTGAAAAAACTCCTAGACGTCATGATTAGCCACAACATGCAAAATTGTCTTCAAATTTATCAAATTTTTTCAAATTACTATTAATTAATTCAAATTACTATTAATTCACATAAGTGCATTTAAGATATAAAATGCCAAAAAAACCTTAAAGGGGTTGTCCGAGTTATGTAAAAAAAAATATAGCACTGTAAATCTGATGGTCAGCAATATATACATAAGCTAAGCAAGTTTTAAGTCCGTGCTTCTAATGGTAGAAGGGGTTAATCTTTCCTGAAGAATCCAGTGGGAGGGAGACACAGGGCAGATAGCAGCTGCTCCGGTCAGTGCAGGGGGACGTGGCCAGCACTGTGACGTCTCGTGTACAGACACAGAGCTGCTCTCTCCTGCATGCCACACTTGTGCACGAATCATCATCAGGTTCTTGGTTCTAGGCTGTTCACGCTTTTTCATCGCAATTCGTGTTAGCTCGTCATTCTTCAACCGTTATGTTATGGCTCCGCGAAAGTGTATTAATTCGCCAGACAGTTTCTGTTTCATCTGTGGTGAATATACAGTGTTGAAGCAACAGCAGAATATTACAGACTTTGTGAAAAAAGTATACTTTGCATACTTTGGACTAAAAATTGGAGATCAAGATAAAGTCTGGGCGCCTCATAAAGTGTGCAAATGGTGTGTTGAGGACCTCCGAAACTTGTTCAAGGGTAAGAAAAAATCTTTCCATTATGGGATTCCTATGGTATGGTGAGAGCAAAAGAACCATAGTGACGACTGTTACTTTTGTTCATGCGATGTGAAAGGGTTTAATTCCAAATGGAAGCATTCCATTTCATACCCCAATCTTCACTCGGCAATTCGTCCCATCCCCCATGGCACAGATATACCAGTACCCAAGCCCCCTGCTACCTTGGAAGAGATACCTAGCTCCGATGAAGGTGAAGTCATACCTGAACCAGATGACGAATCAAGTTCTGACTTTGAAGATGATACAAAACCAAAATTGTTTTCTCAGGAGGAGATGAATGATTAAGAGACTTGAATCTTCCCAAAGATGCCGCTGAGTTACTCGGATCAAGGCTGAAAAGCAGGAATTTATTGTTGCCAGGAGTGTCATCTTCATGGTTCAGACATCGTGAAAAGGAGTTCGTTCCTTACTTCGCCCAGGAAGACAAGTTGGTTTATTGCATCGATGTTGAAGGTCTGATGGGTCAATTTAAAATCCAATATGATTCAGAGCAATGGCATATTTTTATAGATTCTTCAAAAAGAAGTCTCAAAGCAGTTTTACTCCACAATGGTTTTTACGCTTCCATACCTGTAGGTCATTCCGTACACTTGAAGGAAACCTACGAGAACTTGGAATTGGTTCTTCGTAAACTTAAATATGAAGACCATGGTTGGCAAGTGTGTGGGGACTTGAAGGTCTTGTGCATGCTTCTCGGGCAACAAGCTGGGTATACCAGATATCCTTGTTTTCTGTGTCTATGGGACAGTCGAGACCAACAAAATCACTGGGCCAAGAAGAGTTGGCAGCCGAGGGTGCTAACAGTCGGTGAAGAAAATGTCCTCCGAGAAACTTTGGTACCTTCCCATAAAGTTCTTCTACCACCTCTCCACATAAAATTGGGATTGATGAAGCAATTCGTAAAATCACTTCCAAGAGATGGAGAATGCTTCAAATACCGTATTTTCACGCATATAATGCGCACCCGCATATAACACGCACCCACATTTAAAGCGCACTTTTCTGCCTGTCCTGCATAGATTTTCTCACATAATGCGCACGTGCGTATAACGCGCATGTGTCGACTGCACTGCACTGCACTTTGCGATCTCTTCTATTACAATCCAGTCATCATGCCAGGAATTAAACGCAAGTCTTATACTGCGGACGTCAAGCTGAAAGTTGTGGCAAAAGCTGAAGAAACAAGCAACAGAGCAGCAGCAAGAGAATTTGATGTTGGTGAGTCATCTGTTCGCGACTGGAGAAAGGAGAGAACGGCGCTAGAGGAGATGAACCCGCGAAAACGTGCGCGTCGGGGTCCCAAAGAAAAGTGGCCAGAGCTAGAGAGTGACTTAAACAAGTGGATTCTGTCTAGAAGGGAGCAAAATCAAGCTGTCTCAACTATCGCAATTAAATTCAAAGCAAAACTGCTGGCCAATGAAAGAGGAATTTCAAGTTTCCACGCTAGTTTCAACTGGATTTGCAAATTTATGAAGAGGAATGGTCTTTCCGTGTGAATAAGAACAACTGTAGGCCAGAGGATTCCGGATGACTGGGAACAAAAGATGGCGGATTTCAGCACATTTGTCAGCAAAGAAATTACGGAGTTTGGCATTTTGGCAACGGATGTTATTAACATGGATGAGGTTCCTGTGTCTTTTGACATTCCACCAACCAGGACTGTAGCTGCTTCGGGTTCAAAAACTGTCGCAATAACAACTGGACACGAGAGGGCTTGCTTCACTGTAGTCCTGGGTTGCACAGCGAGTGGGCATAAATTAAAGCCGATGGTTATTTTCAAGCGAGTAACCATGCCCCGCGAAAAATTTCCACAAGGTATTGTTGTCCACTGTAACAAAAAGGGGTGGATGGACTCTGAGGTCATGAAAATATGGATTGATAAATGTTATAGGACCAGACCTGGAGGTTTCTTTTCTAAAAGGTCTTTGTTGATCTTCGATTCCATGGCTGCCCATAAAGAAACAAATGTACAAAATTATATTAATTCGGCAGGTGCCCATATCGCAGTGATACCGGGTGGTCTTACTTGCAAACTGCAGCCGCTAGATATAGCTGTTAATCACCCATTCAAAACATTCATCAGACGAGAGTGGGATAATTGGATGCAGCATGGAATTCATGAATTCACTCCATCGGGACGATTAAAGAGGGCTACATTAACGGAAATCTGCAATTGGTTGTGTTCTGCTTGGGACAAAATATCCCCTGACACCATCAGAAATGGATTCCGAAAAGCAGGGATTGTTTATAAGAACGAGGATCGGGTGCACAGTGATGACGAAGATGACGATGAAAACGTCGAAAGTAGTGATGATGAAAGTGCATATGTTACGGAAGAGCGTCTCCAGACGGTTTTAAATTATTTCAATGATGATGTTGATGAGGGGAGTGATTTCGAAGGTTTTATGGAATCTGATGATGAAAAGTAATTAAATATATTTTTGTGCCAAGATATTCTTGTATGGCCTCTTTTTTGGGATCAGCTACTTGCAATAAAGTTCTGGTATAGTGCGCCCTCGAAAATACCGCGCAGGAGGGTTGCGCGGTAGGTAAAAAAGTGTATAGCGCGCGCGGTATATGCGCGAAAATACGGTACTTGGTCACCAAGTTTCCAGGCCTGTCGGAGGCAAAATTGAAGGAAGGTGTGTTCGTCAGACCAGACATTAGAAGGCTTATAGTTGATCAAGAGTTTGTCAATACCATGACGGATCCTCAAAAAGAAGGGTGGATTGCATTTAAAGAAGTCGTACAGAAATTTTTAGGCAATAACAAAGATCCTCACTACAAAAAGATTGTCGGACGAATGCTGAAAAGCATTTCAAGCTTTAGGTTGCCTGATGAGTTTTGAAAGTGCATTTCCTCCAGTCCCACCTTGACTACTTTCCTGAAAATTTGGGAGCTGTGAGTGAGGAACAAGGTGAACGAGTCCACCAAGACATTAAAGAGATGGAAAGGAGATACCAGGGAAAATGGAGCATTACAATGATGGCAGACTACTGTTGGATGCTTCAGAGAGACATTCCAGATGCTACTCACAAACGTAAATGCACCAAGAGGAGCCTCACAAGGAAGAAGAATTGAGTTTAGTGTGTGTAGGTGAGCTCATTTCAGTTCAAAAAAGGATTTTCATGAAAATATTGTAATAAAACATTAATTTCATGACTATTTCCATTTATTTTGAGGTATTGCCTTATTTAACATAGTTACCTAAATTGTCAGGAAACGCGATGTCCTATGACAAAATGGAGGTCATTTTCGGATTCAGTGCACCAAAAAACATAAAGATTACGTGGAATAACCAAAACAGCTCCCGAAAAAAAAAAATTTGGCACACCTGTGAAATACCACCAAACAATCATCAAAAAACTCAAACACCTGTCCAGCAAACCAGATAAAATCAAATACCACCAAACAAGTTCAAATAATAAATTGTGCACACAGTGTAGAATCAATGCAAAGGCAAGACAAAATAAAATTGCAGTGTAGAATCAACGCAAAAGCTAGGCAAAATAAAATTGCAGAGACAAGCAAAAGTCACAGTGGTTTGAACCAATTCGAAGGCAAGGCATAGGCAAGTTAGAACAAAATTGGAAAAGCCGCCAAAGTCACCAAATTCTTGACACTTTGTTGTGTCTGCCCGAAAACGTTTAATGAAAGCAAACTATAAAGCAACCAATGACCAGCACACAACACAACTAATACGGTAAGTGAATTCAGGTAAAGCCCGGGCGAATGGATATCACCCATCCATATAACACACTTCTAAGGGGTGCTGGGGCGGGGGCAAGAATGGGTGATTCTGAGAGGCAGGAGACCAGGTATGACGTGGGGCGTGGCTGGCGGCCCCCTGGGGTACCCACAAACTATTGGCACAAAAAAAACCAAGCGCCCCCAATACACCGGCAGGCAAGATTCCCGTAGGCAGGGAAAAAAGACAGGCAAAGGATCAGCAGTGGCGGCAAGCCCTCAGCAGATGATCTGCTAGCATGAGCTCTCTCCTAGCAACGGGGTGAGCTTCTGGAGAGATGGAGCCAAGTGGGGCTGACGAGCTACCTCTGACCCCTCCGCAATCTACAGGTAGATCGCGATCTACCTGTTGGACATGCCTGGTCTAGACTATTGCAACCTCCTCCTTAATGGTCTCCTCTGAATTATCTCTCTCCCCTTCAATTTGTTCAAAACTCAACTGCGTGGCTAATTCTCCTCCAGCTTCAATATGCTCGTATAACCCCTCTTAAGTCGCCTCACTGGTTCCCTAACCATTTCTGTATCCAGTTCAGACTTCTCCTACTGACCTATAAGTGCACTCATTCTGCTGCTCCTCACTACCTTTACTCTCTTCTCTCCCTACATCCCTCCTTGGGAACTCCGCTTTTCTGGCAGATCCCTTATACGAGGGGGTACCCAAAAAAAACAGGAATAACATTGCCGTGGGCGGAGCTTGTGTAGTATGCACTTCTGCCGCTAGGCGTGTATAGTGCAACTCATTGTCAGTTCAGTGCCGCCTGTGTTGTCGACCTGGCTTGTTCTGTTCATCTGCAGTGATTGTTTTTGCTAGCGCTGTTTTGTTCTTGTTTCTTTTTTTATGATGACAAGTTTAAGTGAGCAACGTGCAGCTGTGAAATTTTGTTTTCTACTCGGTAAAAATGCTGCTGAAACTGTTTTAATGTTGAAAACAGCTTATCAAGATAACGCTATGGGAAAAAGTCAAGTGTACCAGTGGTTTGCTCGGTTTAAAAATGGCGACATGTCGATTGATGACAAACCTCGTTCTGGGCGTCCATCAACTGCCCAAATCGACGAAAATATTGAAAAAATTAGAGAGCTTGTGCTCACAGACCATCGACAGACAATTGATCAACTGTCAGAGATTAGTGGGTTATCTTGGAGCTCGGTTCAGCGAATTTTAACGGAAGATTTGGGAATGAAAAGGGTTGCTGCCAAGTTTGTTCCTCGGGTTCTGACTGACAATCAAAAGGAACATTGAGTTGAAACATGTCGTGTTTTGAAACAACAGCTTGAAACTGATCCAGATTTTCTGTCAAAGGTCATTACAGGTGATGAGTCATGGTGCTATGGTTACGACCCAGAAACAAAGCAACAGTCAAGCCAATGGAAGACGTCATCGTCACCCCGTCCAAAAAATTGTCGTCAAGTCAAATCAAACATCAAAACAATGCTGATTTGCTTTTTTTGATGCCAAGGGGGGAGTTCATTCAGAGTTTGTTCCCCCAGGTCAGACCGTCAATCAAACCTTTTATTTGGAAATTTTAAGAAGATTGCGCAACAGTGTTCGTCAAAAAAGACCCGATTTGTGGCAGACAGGAGACTGGTTCTTCCACCACGACAATGCACCTGCACACACAGCCATCTCTGTTAGACAGTTTTTGACTAAAAATGGCATGGTTCCGCTGCCCCACGCACCTTACTCGCCTGACCTGGCTCCGTGCGACTTTTTCTTATTTCCACGCATGAAAAGGGGCATGAAAGGACACCGATTTGACAACATTGAAGAAGTCAATAAAAAAAAGAGGGAGGAGCTGTCAGCCGTTTCTAAAGATGACTACAAAAAATGTTTCGAACAGTGGAAGCACCGGTGGGACAAATGTATCAGTTGTAATGGAGAGTATTTTGAAGGGGATAAGGTTGTTTTGTAAAGAATTTGAAATAAATAGCTTTTAAAAAATAATTCCTGTTTTTTTTGGGTACCCCCTCGTATCTGTGCCCTTCTCTTCTACTGCCAACTTCAGACTTTGATCCTTCCACCTTGCTGCTCCTTATGCCTGGAACAAACTATCCTTTTTAAATCCAGGCTGAAAACTCAACTCTTTGAGGCCACTTTTGGATCCTGATCCGCTTAGTCTCCTATGTGTTTTCTTACCATTCCATACCATATCCTTGTCCTCAGCTGTTGTGTTGTTTGTCTTGACTAGATTGTAAGCTCTGATGAGCAGGGACCATCTTTTAAATGTGTCTGTACAACATTGCGTACGCCTTGTAGTGCTATACAAATTATAAATAGTAGTAGTAGTAGTAATAGAACATGTCAAGGAGTTCATTTCCAGTCAGATTCCTAGGATACTACTGCAAGGGGCCTGCCAGTGCTATTTTTTGACAAAGTAGCTGCTAGAGCAAAAGCGACTAGCGATTATTCCTGCCCCTTCTGCTAGACCCCCAAGGATAGTGGATATCTGCCAAGGGCGTGGTACTGAAAGGCCATGCCATTTATAAATAAAAATAAATAGATAAATAAAGGGCTTGAGAGTAGGGCGGGGGGGTGTTCATTATTTAGGCGGGATTGGAGGTAGATGGGTTATCTTTTGCCGGTCACTGACCCTTTGGCCCTGCTATCTTTGTGTTGCTATGACCAGGAGTGTGCACTGTTCCCAGCTGCAGCGACACAACAAAACTTTATTGTGGGATTCATGAATCTACATTACCTCAAAACCACAGGTTTGTAAATCTTAGATTAAAATTTTCTATGGTAAAATAGCACAAATGTGCTGTGTTACTGCGGGTTTGTAAATAAAGGTCTAAGTTTTGCACCTAAAGCAACAGACTTGCCCAGGATCACAAAATGTCAGGGATAGATGTGGGATTTGAATTATGGCTTTCCCAATGTTCGGCTCACTGCTCTAATCACTAGCCTACTCTTCCACTTTAGTTCAGCAACACTGTAATTGAACCAACATACTCCAGTGGTTTAGAGTGTTTTAATGCTTCCAAAATATCTTCAGCATCTAAGGAACCGTCTTGCTGCTGCAATAAAGTAATTTTAAGAGTATCTTTCTAGTACTTTAATGCCTAACGGCTGTTTGGTCCATTAAATGCACTCAAATGTCTAGTCATTTTTTTAAACTCGAATGTGTCAATATTTTGATTCAAACTAACCATCTCTTCAGTTTTATTGTAAATACAGTGCGGGTTAGCCTGCAATGTATAAGCTAAGGTTATATGTAAACCGCACTGATGTTAAATAGCACTGTATAAAAGAGACATTAAATAAATACTTATCTATTGGCAGCATACTTAGGCATAAGAAAGCCTCTAGTGCTTTCTGATATTTATGTTAAACTGTTTTTATTAAAACATAGACTATAAAACCAGATATATTAGCAATAACCAGCACATAAAATATCCCCTTCCCAAAGGGCTCCGCAACACCCCCCATAGAAGAATAATGTTCAAAGGGCTTCAAAGTTCGAGTCCATCCCCATGAACAGTCCAATGGTCCAGCCCGTTCTCAAAGTCTCAACTGCACCCTGGGGAGATAGAGCAAAACTGCAAAACTGGTACAATAAGTCAGTTTTTCATTTTTACAAATTTGTAAATTTACATATATAAATACCCCCACCCTACCCACCTCCATCTCTTAGGGAAGGAAAAGATTATTAGTTACAGCTCTAGGCATGCCAGTCTCTTTCACTTTCATTCCCCTTCCCAAGTACCTAGCCATCTCTCTCAGGTGGGTGGTGTCTGCTCCATCTAGGGGACCCATGAACCAGCCCATCTACTACCCCCCTCCGACCCCCTATCCCCCTCTGTGGGCCACAGTGGGGCTTCTCTTAAAAACACACATGCACATAGCAGGGTTGATCTCCCAAGCCACATCTATCACAGGGTGAGGACATCATTGCGAGCCCGGGGGCATTAAGCTATGTAGGTAGAGTTTGTTTATTTAGTTGCTTAATAGACCGCACCTTCGTAACACCAGGGCGGTGTACAATATTCAAATTAATCAGAAAATCGTTAAAGCCGAGGAAGAACAGGAATTACAATGTAAGATAGGAAAGAGACGCAAAGACAAAGGACATTTATAAAATAGGTAGAGGTTACTGGAAGGGAAAGATCCTCGGGGGGGGGGGGGGGGAGATCAAAGGCCGAACAGAAACAATGAGTTTTCAATAGTGCTTTGAATTTGGGGAAAACTGTTTCCATCCAGAGGGTGGTGGGAAGGGAGTTCCATAGAGAAGGACCCAGAAAGAAAAAAGTAGAGTGATGGGTGGAATATAGGTGAGCACGTGATGCGGAAGGGAGATATAAACAACTGACATGAGCTGAACGGAGGCTGTGGGTGGGAGTGTGGAATTGCAACAGGTCAGATAGATACTGTGGTGTCTGAGTATGAATGGCGCGATGGACGAGAGTAAGAACCTTAAAATGGATGTGATAATCTATGGGGAGCCAGTGTAACTGAAGAAGTTGCTGGGTAATATGATCACTCTGGGAAGCATGGAAAAGGAGTCTGGCAGTAGTATTTTGTATTGATTGCAGTCGGTGTAGTTGAGACCGAAGGAGTCCAGCAAGGGCAAGGTTGCAGAAATCAAGACGGGACATAATTAGAGCAGTAATGGATAGGAAAGGACGGATGGCCCGAATCTGTCAAAGGTAGAAGAAAGAATGTCATGTGAGCAATGAGATGTGGTCATGAAGTGTTAAAACAGAATAAAAAATCACCCCTAGATAACGGAAAGAGGAGACTAGGGGAATAGGCGAACCAGAAAGAACTGGGGCCATTGTGGGAGAGAGAACGCCAAAGGAAAAACACATAGCAGTGGTTTTAGACACATTGAGATGGAGACAATTCTGAGAAAGCCAGGAGGAGAATTCAGATAAGCAGGCATTAATGGGAGAAAGATCCGGTTGAAGGGAACTGGTATGGCATAAGAGAATGTCATCGGTGTAATAGTACGTTGATATCCCTAACTGTTGATAAGTAAGGTGAGTGGTGCCAGAAAGATGTTAAATAAAAGAGGGGCAAGAACTGAACCCTGTGGAACTCCATAGGCTCCAAAAAAGTATCACCTGAGAGAACCGTGAAAGAATGTGAGAAAAGAAAGGAGTGAAACCAGCAAAAGACGCAGCCCCTGATACCGGCTTCTTGAAGACAAGATAGAAGAACAGAGTGATCAACAAGGTCAAAGGCTGCAGAGAGATCCAAGGATACTGCCAAGGAAAGATTACCACGATCATGTGCTATGTGAATTTCATTCAGGAAGGAGAGGATGATTGTCTCGACACTGTGACCTGGACAAAAACTGGACTGCCAGGGATGGAGAGAATGAATAGAATCAAGGTGGTGGATGAGCTGAGAGAAGACTGCTTTTTCGAGGATTTTAGAAAGAAAAGAAAGGTTAGAGACTGGCGATAGTGGACTGGGTTAAGAGATGTTTTTTTTAGGAGTGGACGGACTAAGGCGTGCTTCGAAGGAGCAGGAAAGGTACCAGAGGAGAGGCTGGTGTTTAACATGTCAAGTAGGAATGGTAGAAAGGGAAGGGAAGGTTCTAACAATCAGGAAAAGGGTATTGGGTCCTAAGAGCAATTTGTCTTTCGCGTTGAAGAGATGGACTTAGACAGTTCTGCTTTGGTGAATGGACGAAAAGACATACAAACATGTGAGAGGAGTAGAAGGGGGATGGGAAACAGGGGGAGGTGATGACAGGAGGGGGGCAGATGGGAAGAGTTACGCAAAGGTCCTGAACCTTCGAGGCAAAGAAGGAGGCAAGCAGAGAAAGAGGTAAGCAGAGAAGGAGGTGGAAGGGAAATAGGCATAGCAGAGCAGGAGGACAGGGAGGATCGAATATTGGAGAGGATTTTAAGGACCGAGTATAACTGACGAGTGGTGTTGGAGCTGTAGAGATCAACTGAGAGAAATAAGAACTTGTCAGGAAAAGTTCTCTCCAATGGTCATCTTCCTTAGCTGCTAACCCTTCCCATATCGCCAGCTGGTGTAGAGCATTACACCACGCCCATATGCTCTGTCCCTTGCTGTCATGCCAGTGACAAAGAAGGCATTGCTTGGTAAGATAGCAGCTTTTCTGGACCAGAAGTCGGGGCCCCACCCTGCCCTATGGAGTCAGGGAGATCCAGTATAGCCAACCCCAGTAATAGTGTACAGGATTGCCCTTACAGGTCCCCCAAGTAGCCTTGAATACGTTTCCAGAAGTCCTGAGAGTGATGGCAACTCCAAGACATATGGCTGAGGTGTTCCGGCTCTACCCCACACCAAGAACATGCTCCCGTGTCAACCAGGCCCTCCCTTCTAGCCCGAGCTGGAGAGAAATATATCCTCTCTAGAATTTTGAATTGCATTTCATATAAACGCATCCCCTTAACCACCTAGGGGATACAAACCAAAGCCACTTCCATGTGATCCCCTCTAGAGAAATTCCCAGTTCTTCCACCCACCGGGCATGCAGATGGTCATGGGGGGCGAAACGACCCCAAGCTACCCAAAGCCTGGCAAAGATGGGCCACCGAGACCCTCTCTTGAGATTCCATTTCAAAACACCTTGTGAAGGTTTTTTTTTGGGGGGGGGGGGGTTGTCTAAACCCCCCTGCCCCATGGATGTTACATGGTGCTTCAACTGCAGATATGCAAAAAGATGTCCTCCCAGGAAACCAAAGCCATCGCAAAGCTCAGCAAAAGAGAGAAAGCTGCCCTCATTATCCACTACTTGGTGCAGTTGTGTCAATTCCCGGGATGCCCAAGACCTAAACATGCTGGAATCCAAGCTGGGGCTAAAAGCAGCATTACCCTGGAGAGGTAAATAACCAGTTAGCTCTGGAGAGATGCCCCAGCACCGACATAGGAGCCTCCATCCCTTACAAACTATGGCAATCAGCTGTCTACACCGAACTCGGGCATCAGTTTTGCCCCCTCTGCATGTAAAACTCATAAAAGGGAATGGGGAGCCACCCATGCTGATTCCAACATCCAAGGTGTGTAGACAGAACGGTCCCCTAACTAGTCTCGGACACGTCGAAGGATGTAAGCAAGATTATACTGAGTAGGTCTGGGAGTCCCACTCCTTCCTGCCAACCACAACCCTTGCAGTCTGTCCATTGCCATCTGAGGCTTTCTACCCTGCCACAGAAATTCCTGCAGCACCCGGTCAAAGGCTGCGAGGTTTCTTCCTAACAATTTTAAGGGCAACAATTGCAATACATATAGGATCTTTGGAGAAACCATCATTTTATAGGCTGCTGTTCTGCGCAACAAGGAGAGCGGAAGTGGAATCCAGTCCTATAACTGATCCCAAACCCAGGTGAGAAGGAGGGAAACATTAAGATGATAAATGTGTTTGAGGTTCCCCAGTAGCCCAGTTCCCAAATATTTGAAACTACCCTTCCCAACGGAGTGGAAAAACCTCCTTCCATGTTTCACGAAGATCCCCCAAGACATCTAGGGCTTCTGATTTCCCCATATTAAGCTTGAAACATGTAAATGCCCCAAACTCTGCCATCACAGAGAGCAATGCCCTCAAAAATCAGCTAGGGTCCATAAGATGAACCAGTCGTCTGCAAAAGCTGATACCTTTAAAAGTACACGCCCCTACAGTTACCCCTTGGATGTCCACTGTTCGAGAGACTGAACAAAGAGCAGCGGGGAAGGGGGCAGCCCTGCCTGGTCCCCCCGGCCCAGTTCAAAACGAGCCATCAGCCTCCCATTTATCACCACCACCACTGCTGGATGACAATCTAGGGCCTATACTCCCCGAAGAAAACCCTCTCCTACCCTCTATGCTTCCAATGCTGCAAAAAGATATGGCCAGCCCACCCTATCAAACGCTTTCTCTGCATCAAAACTAGTAAGCCAAGAAGACATCCTGTGCCAATGAGTCCAATTTAGGGACAGTAAAAGTTTCCGCAAATTACTCACAGGGTATCTCCCTCGTACAAATCCCACTTGACAGGGATGGACTAGATCTGGAAGCCATAATGCCAAACGATCAGCAAGGATCTTAGCAAAAATTTTTATATTAAAATTTGTCAAAGAAATAGGCCAGTAGGATTCTGCCAAATGAGGGTCTTTTTCCGGTTTGGGTAGGACTGTGATATTGACCTCATCTTGTATAGAGCCAGTGACCAACCAGGCATTGAAAACTGCCAAAAGGGGTGAAACCAACTGCTCTGGGATAATCTTGTAGTACTGCACTCTGAATCCATCCAGACCAGAGGCTTGACATGGGGCAGCCCCCGGCACCACCATACAAATTTCATCCCCTGTAATAGGAGCTCCTAACTTTTCCATTTGTTTGCTTGTAAGGTGTGAGTTTGTAACTTTATTGAGATATTGAGTCACCTGCGTGGAGGAAACATCATCTCCCTGATACAAAGTCTGATAATAATCCCTAAGAATATCCCCAGCATCAGTGGGTGACCGGCGCAAGACCCCCAGTATTGTCTCATAGAGCTGCCATGTATCGAGAGCCCTGATTTTAATGAAATTATCTAGCCAGCATCTTCCCTGTCTGGTCTCCATGCTGGTAGAGGTAAAAGCGGTAATAAACCAACGATTTCTTTGCCTGTTGATGTAAAATCATGTTCACGGCTGCCTGAATGGCCAGTATTAATCTAGTCTTATTTGCCACCATAGGCCAGCGATTCATTCGCCACCTGTCCAAACATACCTGTCGCTCTAAGCAAAGGATCCAGGCGGCGCTTAGCCATGTATGCTATAATGTCATCTCTCAGGACAGCCTTAGAGGTTTCCCAATAGAGTTCTGGATGTATACTCTGGAGGAAAGGCGAGACAGGGGAGATATGATTCAGATCTTTAAATATTTAAAGTATTAATGAACAAACAAACTTCTTCCAAAGACGGGGAAGCTGTAAAACTAGAGGGCATAACATGAAGCTGAAGGGGGGTAAATTGAAAGGCAATGTCAGGAAATATTTTTTCACTGAAAGTGTGGTGGATGCTTGGAATGCCCTCCCGATGGAAGTGATGGGGGCAAATACAGTGACAGAATTCAAAATGGCATGGGACAGACACTGTGCATCCCTTTATAGCAACAGGATAAAATCAAAACAAACATAACTATCTCTTATATCTCCACAAATAGGGATGACCTTCACAGAGCGGTGAGTACACCCCTAAACAAAAGCATGGGGAGGAGTGACCTGCACGGAGCTGTAGGTGCACCTACTCTTGCCGCCTTTCTGGGCAGACTAGATGGACCATGCTGGTCTTTATTTGTCATCATATACTATGTTACTATGTCACTCGGGTGTTGATCATTATGAAAGAGATAATTGCCCCAGCGCTTCTTAAGATATCCCAGTAAGTTGGGGTCCTGGCTAAGCTCCAAGGGGAAACACCATAATCTGCAGGGGGATGAGTGGGCCCCCCCAGGTACAATGCACCCAAATGGGCGCAAGGTCGAAGATTTCATAGGACTCAATATCGGCAGGTCTGTTTACTCAAACAGCCATTCTGATACAAAAAGACAGTCAATGTGTGCACTGGACCCGTGTACCCTAGACAAATGTATGCATGCTGCTGCGGATGGAGAATCTGCCACATGTCTAATAATTGACACCATTTCAGCAAACAACACAGAGCTTTGGTTGTGGGCATACGGCCTACCCCAGATCCCCCCGATGTGTCCAGTGCAGAGTCCAATACCTCATTCCAGTCCCTACCTAATATCAATGGGAGGTCTGGGAAGGATTCCACAGCTGTTGCCAGTCCTACAAAAACATAGGGGCTGGTATATTAGGGGCATAAGTACTATCCAGGATCACGTCTTGACCTTGCATATCTCCATGCACTAATATATAACAGCCTTTGGGGTCCACCAACTTCTTAGCCTTAAAACTGATACCCTTCCACAATAATAAGGCCACCCCTACCTTCTTTCCCACTGCGGGGGCACCAAACACCTGCTCCACCTGTCCTCTCTGAAGCCTAGAGAACCCCGCTGCGAACTGGTGTGTTTCCTGTAGCATAATGACATCATCCCTATGGCGTCACTGTGCAAGCATTACTTTACGATGCTTAATCGGGCTGCCCAGCTGCAGACATTCCACGATAGTACTCTCAGCCCAGGTCGATACTGTATAAATGCTCTTCTGCACAAAGAGCCCTTGGGCCCATTAATGAAGGCCCCCCCAGCCTGGGCCCCCCCCCCCCCCCCGTATCCATCCATCCCCCAAAACCCATAAATATGGCTTGACCTGTCCTCCCCTGTCCCCACTGTGGTCCCCCCTGCACGCAACTGCCCCTTCGACCCCTCCCCTCCTGTTCCCCAACCCCTCTTCCATACTTCCTGCTTCTCATCTCCCAGTCACTCAGTGATGTTAAGGGTATCTCCCTCTTCATAACTCGACACGCACCATGATCACTCCCACACAGCACAACCCACCCCCACCCTCCTCCATCCATCCAGCACTCCACACCCACACACACACTTTCACTAATTACCCATATCAGGATAGCACCTGCTCCCCAATAAACCTTTAAGCCAGATATGGCATATAGCTATTCACAATGAAACAAATAAAGCCAAACAGAAATAAAGGACTAAAACATGTAACCGTTTGCCAGCACCCTACCACCAGCAAGAGGTAGAGAGAAATAAAATGGGGGGGAAGGACCCACATTCCCGGCAGGGAAACTCCCTACTACAGCCAGGGCTCCAACAATATGGGCTTCCCCAAAAGATAGGGCGGCCTGGGGAGGGAGAATCATCTCTCCCCCCGGCACCCATTCTCGGCTGGAACAAGATACGTTCTAGGCATCCCCACCCCCTCAATAACGGTCTTCTTCACCACCTCATAACATCTAGCACCCCAGTCCTGAATAATATGTCGCATCCAGTGCTAGACTGGTCCATTTAGATGTTACTGTTAAGAGGCCGAGGGCTCTGCTCCCCCGCTGCCAGAGACTAAAATTGTGTCTACATAGGCTGTTGCCAAGACCGGAGTTTCAAAAACACTAGATTTGTTTCCATACAAAATCCAGAGTCGGGAGGGGTACAAAACCATGAATTTTATCTTTGCATCCACAAGACACTGGCACACCCCCGCATATGCCCTCCGTCATTGACTTAAGTCTAATAAATAGTCCTGAAAGACTTGAAGCCGCATGTTCCCACTCTGAATAGGCCCTTGGGCTTGCATCGCTCGCAATATCTTCTCCTACAAAAAGTTCAAAAAGCAAACCAGTATTATTCGGGGGGGGGCAAGAATCCCCAGCCCGGACGGCACCCACTTGGTGTATCCTCTCAATAATTAGGGGGCTACAATCCTTGCCCAAATTCAGTGTAGTGGAAAATTTTAAGTTTCTACATATCCACGCAATTCAGCATCCATAACAGTTTTGGGAATGCCTATAATACCGAGGTTTTTTTGACTACCTCGATTTTTGAGGTCATCCAATTTAGCAACTTGTCGTGCCGCCAGCTCTTGTAAATGCCGCATGTCCATTTCAGTTGCGCATAGGTTATCCTCCACTTGCGATATACGTCCTCCTGCTTTCTGTAGCCTGCCCCCATAAGCCTCAAAGGTTTTGTTGAGCACATTCAGTTATCCCATCAGGATGTCGAATCTCCCCGTCAAAGCCCCGACAACTGCCGCCGTCACGTTGTCGGGGGAGGCCATCGCATCCACCATTTTAGGAGCAGCCCCTGATGGTTTCTCCCGTTCTCAGTGGGACAATTTCATTTCTATACGCTTCACTTGTGGTTGTGTCAGGAGGACCATAAGGTATTGGAGGTTTACCGAGCTTAGCTGTGTGTCAGTAAGTCTAAAAAAAGGTCCTGATGGGCAATTTTAGAGAAAGGAGGCCCTGGAGAGAGCACAGCACACACCCACACCCTCTCAGTACATTACATGACCCCCACTTTCTGTTTAAAATTTGTTACTTTCCCAAGAGTGGTGGAATTCTATACTTCAGTGTAGTACAAAAGGACTACTGTATATTTTTTTTAAAGCGTAATTAACATAAATGAACATCGATCACATAAACTAAGGCTGTGGTTTTGGAAACATCTATTTTTTTTGGTCCTTTTCTCTGTTTTAATTAGTACTGGAATAATGGCAGTGTGGCTTCTAAGTTCTCCAATGACATCACTGCAATTCCAGTTGTATTCCTAAACTAACAGCAAAACAGTGTTCTCGCCATTGCAGTGCTGTTAGCATCAGTTGTTAGCACCGTTTTAAAAATGTGTGCCATTTGAGTCAATGCTGACTCTTGTTAAGCCACCCTTGGGTTTTCTTGGCAAGGTGCGACTGGAAATAGATTGCCAGGCCTTTCTTCCGCATAGTAAGTCTACAGTATCAGGTATTCCAAGGCGGTCTCCCATCCAAGTACTAACCAAGCCCGACTCTGCTTCACTTCTGAGATCAGACAAAATTGGGCTCATTCAGCGTGGTGTGGCCATAGTTATAAAAGAAGTAACCATTTTTAAATCATATGTTCTTTTCAAAGTTGCATCCTCTTATAGTAAATGATTTCTGGGCCCATCTACAATAACTTTCTTTTAAAACACACAGTGGTATCTCATACTTACAGTACCTTGAAAAGGTCTTCATAACTTTGTAGATTTTTCATGTTCTGCTATCTAAAGCATATGATTCAAAATTCATTAAAGCAGGAGTTGAAGGCTGGATGCAGCTCTTGCAGCAAAATTCTCTGGAAGTCAGGAAGGCAGTCCTCACATATGGGTGACGTCAGCGCCGATGGAGCCCCGCGGAAGCATCTCTCCAGCTTTTAAAGAAAGCCTTTGGGAGATGCACCACACATGCTTGGTCCCCTTCCTGCCCTAGGGTGCCATCTTGCTTCAGTCTCCTTTTTTCCATGGAGCCCTCTGGACGTCTGTCCAGTATCCCCAGGAAAAAGTGTGGTTTTTGGTAATTTCTGTCCGGTTCGTGTACCGATTTCTTCGTGCCCCTGAGCCAGCTGACCTTGTTTTCTCCCTTTTTTTTTTATCTCAAGATGTCCTTCCACCAGCGTTCTTGCCCTTTTTTGGCCAATCCTCGAGCGCCACCTGCCTCGAGAGACTCAATGGCTACGGATAAGGTCCTGGTCCCATTCCTCGGGACACCAGCCCTCTCTGGTGACCACCCATGGCTCGGACTGCAGATCCTCTGGAGGTTGCGGACCATCTGGTGCAGGCCTCGACTGTGGTGATCACTGAGCCTCGGACTCATACTTTGACTTCGAGTCCGAATGGGAGACCGAGGATGAGGAGTCCCCAGACACTCAGCAACACCAGGACATGCCTTCGGACCTGTCCCCTCCAGTGTCCCAACGCCACTCCCCACCCGAGGATGATTTCTTCCTCGACTTTGTGCGAAACTTGGCTAAGGCTCTCACCATCGAGACCACGGCTGAGGAGGACCTGTGCACAGATGAACTGGAGATACTCCAGTACGAGGCCCCCCTAAGGAAACCCTCCTTTAGAAATGGGGAACACCAGCATCTGTGCCCATTGTCAGCAGGTGACTTGACTCCATGTATCACCGAAGCCCAGAGTTCCAGAAGACCCAACTTCCCCACAACTCAGTGGTTGTTGAGTCAGCCATGCACAGGCTCAAGAGCCAAAGACTTATTCCTCGGTGCCACCTGGCGCAGGGAGGCTTGAACCCTTGGCCAAAAGGCTTTCAGGGCTCGATGCTGACTTGCCAGATCCAGTTCTACCAGCTCTATATTGGCATGTACCTTAAGGAGCTGTTGAGGGAGCTAGCTTGTTGGATTCTCGGCAGGCCTCGACGGGGAATCCCTCAGAGATTTAAGTCTCTGGTCACGGCAGTCAAGGAGTGCTCGAAGTTCTTGCCTTGAGCAGCCTATGATGGCTTTGAGTCTTCGTCCAGGGTGGCCATCGCAGGCATCGGGGCATGAAGCCAAGCATGGCTGCAGTCCGATCTAGAGCAATGGGCTCAGGACAAACTTATTATTGTCCCCTGCATTGGTGAGAATCTCTTCGGGAAACCCAGGACAGACAAAGCTGCAGAGATAAAGAAAGAGTTCCTAACGGGAGCCAGACTGTCGAAGAAGACCTTGGGGCAACCCTGTAAGAAGGCCCCGTGGAAGAAGCTCTTCTTCCTGAGGAAGAAGGGGGGGTTTGGCAATACCATGCAATTTCAGGCCTTCTCGGCCCCTCAGCAAGGCCAACAGCACTAAGGACAGGGGCATGGCTCTCATAAGCAAAAGACCCCAAAGTCCCAGGCACCGGCCCAGCCCAGTCTGGGGGGAGCTTCTGACTGCCAGATCCCCTGCAGCCCACAGGGGGGTATCTAGCCCTGTTTGCCAATAGGTAGTCCGCCATCACCACAGATACATGGGTGCTAGAAGTGGTCAGAGAGGGCTATCTCCTCTATCTACAGCGGGTGCCACCCTCGTACTTTCTAGGCGAACCGATCTCTCCTTCACCAGACCCTGCTCCTTGCTGAGTTTGCAGGCCTATTCCAGGACAAAGCAGTGGAGCCAGTGCCGAAACATCTCTGGGACACTGGCTTCTACTCCCGGTATTTTCTCGTCCCCAAGAGAACAGGGGGGCCTGAGACCCATCCTGGACCTGTAGGAGCTGAACAGGTTTCTGGTAAGGGAGAAGTTCAAGATGCTCTCCCTTGGAACACTTCTGCCATTCCTGCAGCAGGGAGATTGGCTATGCTCCTTAGACCTAAAGGATGGCTACACACACATCCTGATCCATCCCAGCCACAGAAAATACCTCCGGTTCGTGGTGAGAGGAGAGCACTACCAATACAGGGTGCTGCCCTTTGGGCTGGCCTCATCGCCAAGGGTTTTCACCAAGTTGCCCCATGGTGACTGCAACCCACGTCTGTTTCCAAGGAGCCTTCATCTTCTCTTACCTGAATGACTGGCTCATAAGGGTAGGCACAGCCACAGAGGCTCAATGCGCCACAGGGTGCACAATCAATGCCCTGCACCATAAACTACCCCAAGTCTCACCTCGCTCTGGCTCAATGCCTGAAGTTTATAGGGGCTCAGCTAGACACCCTTCAGGCCAAAGCCTTCCTCCCTTAAGAGAAGTCAGAGCGCCTCAGAGGGCCAGCCGCAGAGGTACAACGAAGTTGGTCTCTACCCGCCCAGCTTCTCCTCTGCCTGCTGGGCCACATGGCTTCCACAGTTCACATGACCCTATATGTCTGACTGCACATGAGAGCGGCCCAGTGGTGCCTCCGCTCTCAGTGGACACAAGCCACAGGCAGGCTCCAAGACAGAATGAGAATGACCCACCAGCTGGCAGACTCCCTCGGATGGTGGTAGATCCCTCATCACCTTCAGGCCAGGATGCCCTTCAAGGCAAACCCCCCCCCACCCCCCTGAAGGTCCTTGCCACAGATGCCTCCTTACTGGGCTGGGGAGCACATTGCGAGGGCCTCCAGATGCAAGACAGCTGGTGCCAGATGGAATCCCAGATGCAAATCAATCTGCTGGAGCTCTGGGCAATATTTCTGGTTCTCCAAGCCTTCTGCCACCAGCTGCAGCACCAGTCTGTGCTGGTCCAGACTAACAACCAAGTTGCAGTGTTCTACGTGAACAAACAAAGGGACACGGGGTCTTACTCCCTCTGCCAGGAGGTGGTAACCCTCTGCTCCTATGCGACATGCAGAGGGATGCTCCTAAGAGCGGTCTATCTCCTGAGCCAAGACAATGCCCTAGTGGACAAGCTGAGCAGAGTCCTGCAGCCACACAAATGGTGCCTGGATCCTGATGTGGCCTCCTGGCTGCTTCAACTCTGGGGTGTCCCCCTGGTGGACCTTTTCGCCAGCTCAGACAATATGCCGTTGCCCTGCTTCTATTCCTGCCAGCGGCACTCATCCCAGGTGGCAGCAGATGCATTCCTCATTCCATGGACGTAAGGCCTCCTGTATGCCTTCCCGCTAACATCACTGGTCACCAAGACCCTCTTCAAGGTCCAGTGCAACAGGGCATCACTTATACTGATAGCTCCCCGGTGGCTCAGGTAGCCTTGTTTCTCTTCCTGTTGGCGGTATCACCGATTCCCCTGGGCCGAGCCCCAGGACTACTCTCACAAGAGCAGGGTTCTCTCCTACACCCCATCCTGGGGTCCCTGTCTCTCATGACTTGGCTGTTGAAAGGGTAGTGTTAGCTCTCTTCAGCCTCCCACGGGACTTAGAAGAGGCTTCTGGCCTCTCGTAAGGCTTCCACAAGAAGGGCGTACGCCTTCAAGTGGCACCGATATCTCAGTGAGGTGCGCCGAAAGACAGGCAAACACGTTCTGCTCGGTACAAGTGGTACACCAGTACCTGCTCCATCTGTCACAGTTAGGACTAAAGTCCAGGTTTGTCAGAGTACACATGTGCACTATCGCAGCGCACCACCATTCTGTTGGGGGCAAGCCTGTCTCTGCTCAGCCACTTGTGTCTCAGTTCCTGCAGGGCCTCATGCTGTCCAAACCTCTTGTCCACCCTGCAGCGGTGGAGTGGGATCTAAATGTAGTGCTCTTGCAGCTCACTAGACCACCATTTGAGCCTGTGACTACCTGCTACTTGAGGTACCTCTCCTGGAAGGTCGTCTTTCTTGTAGCCCCACATCAGCTCGCAGAGTCAGCGAGCTCCAGGCTCTGATGGCAGAGCCCCCCTACACGAGGTTCTACAAGAACAGGGTGGTGCTCCACACACACCCCAAGTTTCTGCCAATGGTGGTGTCCCCATTCCATCTCAATCAGGAGGTGGTGTTCCCCACCTTCTTTCTGAGGCCTCACGCCAGTAGGGCAGAGACATTTCTCCAGCCTTAGGATTGTGAAAGGGCCCTGTCCTTCTATCTGCAACGGACTCTGGACCACCACAAAGCACCTCAGCTCTTCGTATCCTATAAGCCCAGATGTTTGGGGCTCCCAGTGACTCAGCGAACTCTGTCCGCTTGGCTGATGAACTGCATTACCCTTGCTTATCAGCAGGCAGGGATCTCACTGGGCCATGGCTAGTTCCATGGCAAATCTGCGTTCCGTCCCTGTGATGGAAACCTGTCTGGCTTGCACCTGGTCTTCGGTCCATACTTTCGCAGCTTATTACTGCCTGGAGAAGGAGTCCTGACAGGACAGCACCTTTTGGCTGGGTCGTACTCTGTAATCTCTATGGGGTGTAGGCAACTACTGCCCTCCCACCCTTCTGTGTTGTGTTCAGGCTACTAGAGTGCTGGTTCGCCACCAGACACTTGGGTCTTGCGAGAGTCTCTCAATAGGGACTCAACTGCTGCTGATCACAGCTCACCCTTTGCAGGTTGCTGTGGCATTTTTACAGGTTTTCGATAGCCTGTAGCTGGGGAGTCCCATATGTGAGGACTGACTTCCTGCTTGTTCTTGGAGAAAGCATAGTTACTCACCTGTAACAGGTATTTTCCAGGTACAGCAGGAATCCATCTTATCAACCCTCCCTCCTCCCTTTGGAGTTGCTTCTTTATCATATTTTATGTTTTGCCGTCTTAGCTATGTCATTAGACTGAGGCAAGATGGCACCCTTGTGCTGGAAGAGGACCATGCATGCATGGTGCATCTCCTAAAGGCTTTCTTTGAAAGCTGGGGAGATGCTTCCGTGGTGGCTCCGTCGGCACCTACTTCACCCATATGTGAGAACTGATTCTTACTGTCCCGGAGAACATCCGTTACAGGTGAGTAACTATGCTTTCTGGCTCTCCATACATTTTCTGTTCTCCATATCAAATCTGGCCTCAGTATTTTTTTTGGGGGGGGGAGGGGTGTTCCATCCTGCCGCTTTCTCTCCCTCCCTGCTGTAAATCAGGAATTTCAGCCAGCAAACTGTGGAGCAGCCCAACCTCTGACTTAGTAGTCCTTCCCTGTCTGTCCCTCCCTGCTGAGCTTTCCCACTGGTGAGATCCTCCTCCTCATTCTAAGAAGCTCCCCACTCTTGGTGATGTAGGACTTTGGAGGTATGTGATGACTTCTTGCTCTAAGAATGCAACACTAGAAATGTGTACAAGTTCTTTTGGTACTGGGACTGCAGTACCAGGGGGCGTATGTGCAGATGTACTTTGCTCCAGGATTTCGAGACAGGGGGAAGGGGATGGAGGTGAGAGAGTTGAGGAAAGTGGGTGAGAGAAAGGAGTAAAAAGAGACAGAAAGGAGAGAAGAACAGGTAAGGGAGTGGAATGATAGGAGAAGAAAAAAAAGAGGAGAGCAAGAGGGGAAAAAAGAATGTGGAGAGAAAAATGAATGAGAATATATGGGGGGGGGATGAGTAGAAGATTGCATCGCACACACCCTCCTCTATCCTGCTATCCACATACCTCCTACTCCCCCAGAGGGCAGATACTGCAGAAAGGGGAAAATAGGGGGTACCGTTATCTACCTCACCCCTGAGAGCCATGTCCTCTGCCTCCATTCTTCTCCAGCATTTGAAGCATTGAAAAGGTAAAATGTAGGCTCCTCCTTTTTCCTTCTCTCCCCAGCTCAGAAAACTCTTCAAGGGAGATAGCGCACACAGTTGGCCTGCTCCATGATATGAAATGCCCTATGTGACCCTTGACATCCAAAGTTTGGGGACTCCTGTTCTACACACTCAGCAAATTTATAAAGGATTTTCTTGTATCAAAGCCTCTTTCCATATCGTTCTGCTAGACTAGTCCAGACAAGTGGGTTGTGTCCTCCTGTCAGCAGATATGGAGATAGAGGAAGCTTCCAGAGGTTTCTTATGACATAATCATGCCATATCAGCCAGAATCCCTAGAGGGAACCTTCGTCAATTCTCTGTCTCTAGCAGATGGTGGATGCAAGTTTTCAACTCTGTGAAAATCTGAGAGTATACAAGGAAGATTTGAGAAGAAAAGATTGATTTTGCTAATGAGAAACCATCCTTGCTGATGGATTTCTCACTGGAATGCGAAGCAGGAGGCTCCACTAGGGTTGCCATTAAAAACAGGTGCTCTTTGCAGATGCCATAGGAAAAAGGAAATTGGTTCAGCTCTCTGCCCTTATCTTGTTAAGCAGACATTGAGCAGCCTGAAGATTGGAAAAGAAGGATTCTTCAAGCCTTGCACAACCTCAGTGTCCTCTCCCTCCTCCTCCCGCACCCCCTGCACTCCCCCAAAAATTTGAAGCAGTCTCCTCAGAGATATGGGACTGCATGTCTGGTGACAGGGGATTATCACCAAGCCCAGCATGGTTTATACCTGCTATGGGCTCCCCAGGGTTGAGTACCAAAACCTAAACCTGTCTATCTTGTTTGTGGGGGCTCTTGACTTTGTCCGTTGCTGGGGGGCTACATCTATTTTTGACCATTCAGGATGTCCATTGGTTCAGTGCTGGTGTTTTCTTGCTTTTCCTCACTGCCTATCTGCCTGTGCACATTGTTTGCACTTCCTGCATTTTACCGTGCCTCCCCTGGTATGCACTAGTAATGCGTAGTGACTGCATCACCCTTGTGAATGTGGCTCTGTCTGCATGGTTTCTGTGTGTGTGACTCTGGTCCACACAGACTTGGTGCAGTGCACCACATTAGTATGCCTTCAGCCTGCATTGTCTGATTGCTTGTGGTGATAGAGGTTCTTATGCTGCCTTCAAAGAAATGCTGCCTGGTTGGTCTGTGGAGAGTTTTGTCGCTGGAGTCTGGTATCTGCTTTGTTTTCATGGATGCTTCTCTGGGAGAGACGGCTGCAGGCAACAGAGGCCCTAAATGAGTCCATCATGGGCTGCATAGGGACCTGCAGTTATACATGCACCCACATGCCTCATTCCCCCCTTCACCTCTGGATGCTACCACAGTGCCACATGTGCCCCCATCTGCACCTCCACTGTCAGACATTGCTTCCACCACATTGGCACCACCACCCCTCCTCCAACATCCTTGGATCCGTGCCCCATGGAAGGGAGGAATCTCTTCACTTTCTCTTCCTTCCAGCTCCTCGGATCCACTGAGACATCAGCCTGCGCATCCTCACACCTACATAGGGTCAGGAGGTTGAGGCAGTGGGTAAGGTGCCGAAGGGCAAGGGCTGGGAGAGAAGACATAAGAAGAAGTAACTCTCTTCTTATAGGCACCTTTGGGGTGATGGAGGATGTTTGAGAGGGTTTAAGGGTACTGTCCTCTTGGTGGGAGGCATATTGTGGTGCTGCCACTGGGCTGGTAGGGGGAAAGGAAGTAGCCATGGCTGGTGGTAGGGATTGGGGGTCACACACAGGGCTAGTGCTGTGGGATGGAGATGGGGATGCCGGCAGGGAGGGGCATGGGGGTAGGCAGAAAGATGACAGAGATGGGCAGTTTGTACATATTTTGTGCATCAGTAAATAAACACCTACCTTCACATGAAGTGCCTGTGTGTGAGATCTTTTTTTGCTGTATCACCTAGTCGGTATGATTGCCCAACATCCTTGTGTCTTGGCCCTTTGCCATCTGCATCAAGGTCAGGGTCTGCTGCATCCTGTTTTTCAGGGAGGAGTTGCTGGCATCTCAATGCCAGATTGTGGAGCATACAGCAAGCCATGAAGATCTGACATGTTCTGTTAGGTCTGTATAGCAGTTCACCCTGAATTGATCAAGGCACTGGAAATGTCTCTTGAGCTGCCCAAATATCCTCAATGATCGTACCTATGGGCCTGTTGTAGCATTCCTAACTAGCATCCATGGACAGCCCTGCTGCTTCTATTATAACTCCCCTCTTCATTTCCCCTCCTCTCCTGTCTCTCCTCTTCTTGTATGACTGTGGTTATCTTTCCTGTCTCAATACTGGAGTTATTTTCTGACTTTTTATTACTTTAGTTTATGTAAACCGCTTTGATTTAATTTAAGGGTGGTATATCAAAGTTTAGTAAACCATTCCTCTGCCTCTTTGTGTGGTACCACAATGGGGGTCAGTAGCCAATGCCTCAGTGGGATACTTATTTGTGTATTGCACCAGCATGTTTCATGTGCTGGGTGGGCACTGCAACCCTGTGCTCTTTGGGCCAAGTGCTTCAACTCACAGGGTCCAATGCAACCTCCACACATGTATGTGTCTAAGTGATGGAGAGGGCTGGTTCAGGACTTACCTAGCAGCCATATACTGATCTCTCAGCTCTCAAAACCTTCGTAGATGCCAGAGTGCATGAGGGTATACAAGTCATGGCAGGAAGTCATCTGTTTAAATTCCCCCGTGTTTTGCAAACCACTTGCATGTTGAGGGAGTTGAATGCCTTCCTGTTGCAGTAAGTGGCCTCCATCCCTTGTGGGGGCCTGATGGCTACATAGGTGCAATCTATGAACACCAGTACCGATGGGAAGTAGGCCACCTCATGGAATTGGATAGTGGTTTGCTGGCTCTGCTACACGGTCTGTAGGAAGGCTACATATTGTGCAGGGTAGGTTAGAAAGGCCCTCAGGAACTGAGAGATGCACTATGAGACAGACAACTGGCTGAAACCCGCAGTGGCAGCCAAAACAGACTAGAAACTGCCAATGGCTAGGAAAGCCAGGGCCAAGGTGAATTTGAGGATAGGCATGGGCTGACCCCTTTCTATGACGGAGCAGCTCTATCCCTGGCATAGATGATGGATGGTTGCCTTGTCAAAATGGAAACTGGTAAGTCAGTGCTCATCTGTGAGGTCCAGGATTTGGGTCCTGGGTCTGTAGACCCTCTGATATGGGTGTCTTCTAGTGGCTGTCCTGTGTTCCCTGTGGGCCTCATGCAGCAGGACCAGTGCAACCAATGTGTTCATCCCATCCATGGTTCCTGCCTTCCACCACCAAACTCATGGCACTGCACATGCACCTACACACTTGCGTGTATACACACACCAACCAACCAAGGAATCGCACAGGAGCATAAAAGTCACAAGGAACACTGGGGCGCACATGGACAGACAGGGAACTGGAGGGCAGATACACCACGGATCAGGGAATGTGTCATGGGGGAGGATTAAGGAATGGGACTGACGGGGTCAAGGGAAGGGGATAGGTTGGAGAAGAGCACAGAATACACTGCAGGAGAACAACGGTAGATAAAATGACACCTACATGGACAAAGACATCAGTCAAGCCAATAACTCAGAAGTCAAGCTCCTCCAGACAACAGCATCACAAACGATCCCAGTGGACAATGAAGTCCCATCTTTATTTGTGATTTATAAAAGGTGTAAATAAGCATGTTTTACAAAATCTGCTCTGCATGTCTCTGGCCTATGTGAAATATGTCATGGCCAGAATATGCTGCCCAGGCTTTGCCCAGAAATGGCCTAGTTATGCCCTCAGTGGAGATGTACTGGGCACAGAAACTTGCATCTTGTGGGCTTTCTAAAATGGCATTTTAGTTCTACTGATGTTTATTAGAAAACAAATGTGCCAAAATACATAAACACCAACAGTCCAAGATCCAAAAAACATACAAAGGCACATGAAGCCACAACATTGTACAACTGAAGATTTTGCAATTAACATCCCCCCCCCCTTCCCCTTTCCCTCCCCCTCCATCCAAGTCCTCTTGGAACAAGGCCACCTGTAGTGCAGATTCCTTATGCAGCCACTGGGGCAATAAACCTGAGCACAGCTTCTAGGTTTTTCTAATGCCACATCTGCATTTAAAAGGTGAATAGGGCAGGTATAAGAGCACCTGCTGGCCAGAGAGGGCTAAGGAGAAGGTTACAACCACAAGATAAGTAGACTGTTTCTGATGGGAGGGGAGAGAGGGACGGTGGGAGGGGAGTGTGTGTGTGTGTGGGGGGGGCAGAATATTGTTTAGTACACATTTGTTATACCGCCCCCAATTACATCGGGGCGGTTTACAAAAACAATATCAACAGTAATTATAGAAAAAGAAGAAGAGGAAATTACAATAATGATAGAGCAAGAGGTAAGTAAGGATAGAAGGGTAAAGAGAGTAGAGTAAAAGAGTGAACACTTAAGACTCAGGGGGGGAAGGCTAGGGAGAACAGATGTGTTTTAAGGAGGGAACGGAATTTGGAGTAGGATTCTTCTGTACGGAGGGCGGTGGGCAGGGAATTCCAGAGAGATGGGGCCAAGTAGAAAAATGCTGCTTTCCTAGTCGATTGTAAGTGAGCTTTGGAAGGTGCTGGGAGGTGAAGGCGATTGATGTGAATGGACCTGAGACTGCCTGAGGGGGTATGGTAAGTGAGTAGGTCGGATAGGTAGGTAGGGGTAGATAGATAAATGGCTCTGTGGGTTAAAGTGAGAACCTTGAAGGATATCCGGAAATCGATCGGCAGCCAGTGTAGATGATGTAATAAAGGGGTGACATGATCACGGGGAGAGGCTTGTAAGATCATGCGAGCAGCGGTATTCTGAATTAATTGCAGACGGCGTTTTTGATACTGGGGAAGACCGGCAAAAATGATGTTGCAGAAATCTAACCTGGTGATGATCAGGGAAAGAAGGAGGGTGGTAATGGCTGAAGTGGATAAGAAGGGACAAAGAGCACGGATTTGCCGAAGGCGCAGAAAGGAGCACCTAGAGACATGGGAAATATGATTGTGAAAACTGAGGGCATTATCAAGGAAAACTCCAAGATAACGGAGTTGAGAGACGACAGCAATGTAAGCACCCGAAATAGATGGGGCAAGTGAGGGGACAGGGGAAGTGTGTGGGAACCAAATGGCAGCAGTTTTGGTGACATTAAGTACTAGACAGACAAAAGCCAAGAGGAAATAGAGGCCAGACAGTTGTTCAGAAGGGATAAGTCAGGATGAGAAGGTGAGGTATGATGCAGAAGAAGAATGTCATCAGCGTAAAAATAGCTAGAGATCCCGGATTGCTGGATGAGGAGGGCCAAGGGGGCAAGAAAGACATTGAACAATAAGGGGGCCAGAATCGATCCCTGAGGGACACCACAGGAGAGAGGAAAAGGATCAGAGGTGGATAGAGGAGAAGAAACAACAAAGGACCGGTGACAGAGGAATGAGTGGAACCAATGATATACCAAACCCCGAATGCCCGCATCCCGAAGGCGAGAGAGGAGAAGAGCGTGATCCACCAAGTCAAAGGCTGCAGAGAGGTCGAGTGAAACAGCTAGAGTGATCTTGCCTTGGTCATGAGAGGTGTGAATCTCATTTAAAACTGCTGCAATTGTGGATTCAACACTGAAACCAGGTCTAAATCCAGATTGTCTGGGATGAAGAAAGAGTGTAGAATCCAGAAAATGAGAAAGCTGAGAGAACACAACCTTTTCCAGGAGCTTGGAGGCGAAAGGGAGATTGGAAACAGGACGATAGTGTGCAGAAATGGCAGGATCAAGGGTGGGCTGTTTTAATAGAGGACGAACTATGGCATGTTTCCAGGGGGTAGGGAAAAGACCAGACAGAAGGCTAGAGTTGATGATAGTCAGAAGAAGTTGAAGGAGTACAGCGGGAGGATCAGAGAACCAAACAGAGGGCATAGGATCCAAACTACAGGACGTTCTTCGGGTGGTAGATAAAAGTTTGAGCAATTCCGGGGACGAGATTGGAGAGAAAGCAGACCAAGTGTAGGCTAGAGAAGGAATATAAAACTGTAAATTGTTTCAGAAGTAATGGTTGTATTGTCTGAATATTTGCCATATTGTAATCAAAAGCCAATGTAATGGAAAGTTTGAAGGTTTGGTTAATATTAATAATAAAAAAGATTTAAACATAAAAGGTGAATAGGGCTTCATAAATGATCCCCTTAACTATAAGGCCAAAGGAGCAGAAGAAAACTACTGTGCTAAAAATAAAATATAGGGCCCTGATATTCAAAAGTACTTATCCATGAACAGCATCTGCTTTCTGGATATTTATTTATTTATTTATTTTTATTTATTTATTTAACTGTATTTATATCCCGCTTTTCACCGGGTCAAAGCGGTGGGACGTAGTGGGGGGGGGGGGCCATCACCGGGGGTTCAACATTGATGATTTTGGGGCGAACATAGAGACTGACAGGATAGTAGAGTTACTGGTCTGGAGTTCTTGAAGAGGAATAGGGGGGGTTCCTATTCAGAGATGTTCTTGGAATAGGACGGTTTTTAGCTGCTTTTTGAATGATGGGAGATCACCGTTGTTCCTGATGTGGCTTGGTAAAGAGTTCCAGAGGGATGGGGCATAGAGTTCAAAGGCTCTGTTGCAGGTCCGTTGTGTTGCTTTGGTTCTTTTGTGGGGGACGGCAATGGAGCTGTTGGAGGATTGTCTGGTTGTCCTGCTGTGGGTTGAGCGAGGCAGTAGGGTGCCGAGTGGGGTGCCTTGTGTTTGGTGGATGGTTTTGTGGGTGAGTAGAAGAGCTTTGTACTTGATTCTTGCTTCGATGGGGAGAATATGAAGGTCTCTCAGAATTGGGGTGATGTGGTCCCGTTTCTTTGCATTGTGTATTATTCTCGCCGTGGTGTTTAGAGCAGTTCGGAGGGGATTGGTTTGTGCGGCAGGTAGGCCATGGTAGATTATGTTGCAGTAGTCCAGATGAGGGAGTGTCAGAGCTTGCATTACTGTCCTGAAGTCCTGTGGTTCGAGGAGAGGTCGGAGACGCTGTACCGTCTTCGCTTTGTGGAATACAGTTCCAGTAGTCTTGTTGATTTGCTGCTTAAGGGTTAGGGCTTGGTCAATGATGATGCCGAGATATCTTATGTGTGGTTGTATTTGAATTTGCACGGTTCCCATGGTGAGGTGAGTGGGTGGTTTGAAGTCTGGGTCCTTTGTCACTATAAGAGCCTCGGTCTTCTTTATGTTAATGGATAAGTTGTTCTCTTGTAGCCAGTTGGATACGTCGGTGAAGCAGGTTGATAGCTGGTCGTTTGTTGGGTCTGTGGTTGTAATTGGGGCGTAGAGCATTATGTCGTCGGTGTATATGTGGAAGTTGACATTGTGAGTGCGTATGACTGAACAGAGTGGACGGAGGTAGATGTTGAAAAGCATGGCTGATAATGTGGATCCTTGAGGTACTCCTTGATGTTGCTGGAAGGGGGTTGAGGTTGAGGTTTTGGTGCGAATCAGTTGCTGTCGGTTGGTTAGATAGGACCTGAACCATTGGAGTACAGTATCTTTGATCCCAATTGTTTGGAGTCTGTGGATAAGGGTGTTATGGGAGATGGTGTCGAAGGCCGCTGATATATCCAGGAAAATTAGGATGTATCTTGAGTGTTTCTCTTGGGTTCCTATGATGAGGGTGTTCATCAGCGTGGTCATGAGGTTCTCGACCCCATATAATGGTCGGAATCCGTGTTGCTGCGGGTCCAGTATGTTGTTGACGTCTAGGTGTTCTTGAAGCTGGCGTTGGACTATCTTCTTGATTATTTTTGCTGTGAGTGGGAGGCTCGCTATTGGTCTGTAGGAGGTGGGGTCTAGGGGATCTAGGTTGTGCTTTTTTAGGGTCGGTCGAATGATTGTGGTCTTGAGGGCGTCTGGCATGTGTCCTTGGGTAAAGGATTCGTTTACGATGTGGGTTAGTGGTGCACTGAGGTCTTCTTTGGTTTTCTTTATCCAGTCGGTGGGACAGGGATCCAGCGGGGAGGTGGTGGTGTTCAAGCAGGAGATGGTGGAGGATATTTCTTCTTTTGAGATTGTGTCAAATGTATTCCAGTCTTTGTTCAGGATGGGGTATGAATTTGTCTTGGTTGTTTCGGCATAGTGATGTGAGCTTTATGGTTGCTGAAGCTGTTTGTATTGTCGGGCTAGAAGGTCAGGGGGGATATCTGGCAGCTGGTCGGAGTTGCTGGGTGCCCTTGTTAGTTTTTTGACAATTTGGAAGAGCTCTCGAGGTTTGTTTATGGCTGTTGTGATGATTTTGGTGTGGTAGGTTTTTTTGGCGTTGTCAGTTTCTGAATGGTACGCATTGAGTTCGTAGAGGTATTTTGCTTTGTCTCTGTCGCTTTTGGTTTTTCTCCATTTCCTTTCGGTTCTTCTAAGTCTGGTTTTCAGTTTTCGGAGCCTGGGGGTGAACCATCGGGCTTTTGAGGAGATGGGTCTGGTATTGGTGGTGTTTCTGGTTGTGCTGGCTGCTGAGGAGATTGTGGTATTCCAGTTGTGGATCAGGTCGTCAAGATTGTTGGAGTTTGTGTGTAGGTTAGGCAGGGTTTGCGTTAGGAAGTTTTCCTTGCTAAATGCTTTGAATCTCCTTGGGTGGTGTTCGTTTTCTCTGTTATTTTTGAGTTGGTAGATGTGGGATATGTTGATGATGTAGTGGTCTGACCACGGTACTGGTGAGATTGTCGGTCTTCTGTATGAGGAGGTGGTTTGGGAGTTTAGAAATATGAGGTCAAGTGTGTTTCCTTTTTCATGTGTTGGTTCTTGTATGATCTGTGTCAGGTCCATAGCTGTCATGGCGTTGAGGAAGGTTTCTGCTTGTTTTTCCTGGAGTGATGGGAGGTTGAAGTCACCTAGGATAATTTGTTCCTTCGAAGGGCTGGTGCTTTCGGAGATGAGGTGTAGTATCTGTGGTAGGTCGATGGTTGTGGTGGGTGCACGGTAGATCAGGCATATCGAGAGGTGTTTGTTGGTGAGGGTGAGGATGTCTGCTTCATTGGAGGTTTCTGAGGCGTGGAGCCGCAGGTGGAGGTGGTCTTTGGCAATGATGGCTACGCCTCCGCCCTTGGCATGTGTCCGGGAGCAGTGTTGAAGGCTGTATCCCTTTGGTGTTAGCTGGTTCATTACTACTGTGTCATGGTCTGTTAGCCAGGTTTCTGTTACACAGAGGATGTCAATCTTCTCAGTTGTGATCAGGTCCTGGAGCATGTGGTATTTGTTCCTAACTGAGCGAGCATTTATGAGTGAGATGGAGAGGTGGTGGTGGTTTGTGGGGTTGGTGGTGCGGGTTGGTGTGTGAGTGAGTATGTGTGTGGATGGTTGTGGATGTGGATGTGCTGCTGACTGTCACTATCCATGATTTTTCACTGCACTATCCAGACAGTGCTGTTAAAAATCAATCACAGACCGCCTCTGTACTATCCAGACAGTGCTGGGGTGAAGTGTGGTGTTCCATTAACTTTTATACTATCAGCAAAAAGGCTGTCCTAACGTTATCTGGATAGATAACCAGATAGCAGACTGAATATTACACTGTTCGGATAATGGCAGCACTTGTCGCTCTATCTAAATATTCAGCATTGCTCTCAATTCAGATAGTGGTGCTGAATATCTAGATTGTGGTTAATTTTATAAAGTCATTTTAGCACATATTTGGCAATATATGTTTGTAAAATAGCTCTTATAAAACTGCATAAACGTCTGTGCAATGTCATGCACCTGTGTACTATTACACAAGGAGTTGCCAGTCACAGAAGTGATGATACGTAATATGTAGATGTAAGTTTGTTTATTATATTTGCTTAACCACCTTTCAGAGGGACCAGCCAAGGCAATGTACTGTACAATTAAAAACAGTATAAATAAAATAAGAAGAGGAAAAGAACTCCATAAAATCAGAAAAGGCAGGCATACAAGGACTCATGCAACCAGAAAATGGGAAATAGGGGGACACTAGGGAATAGATCATTCAAAGGCAGCATTGAAAAGATGGGTCTTTAGAAGTGATTTGAATTTTAATACAGGTTCAAGTCTAAGAGCAAGGGGATGCGAATTCTAGGATGCAGGATCAATAACAGAAGGCTGACGATCGTGTGGCGGCTAAATGGGCTTGGGAAAGCTGAGGGAATATGCAGACAATTGCCATGGATGCTACGGAGGGCATAGTGGGGAAAGTGGGAGAACCAGAGTGTGTAGTGCATGATGTACCAAAGTGAGGTTTGTACTGAATGCGAAATTTTACAGGGAGCCACTCATAACTGATGGAGAGAGGTGAAATATGTTTGAACCGAGAAGTAAAGGATAGGATATTGGCGGCAGTATTTTGAATATGTTGAAGTTGGTATAGCTGCAATTGAGGAAGCCCAAGGTAAACGGTATTGCACTTTTTAACTTTGAATTAACGAGACTAAGAAACAAGGTAGACAAGGAGGGAAAGGTGAGAAAAGGGCAAACTGCATGAATTTTGCAAAGGGAGCAGAAATGGTGATGTACCAGAGAAGAGAGATGGGCATTGAAAGATGATGATGAATCCAGAACACCACCAAGATAGCACAGAGAGTTGTCAAGTGGGGTAGAAAAAGCAGAGAGCAAAGGAGCCATAGTGGGGACAGGTCTACCAAAAGTAACCCAGAGAGCTGCAGATTTCTTAGGGTTAAGGTGGAGGTAATTCTAATATAACCAAGTAGAGATGCTAGAAAGACAGAATTAAGAGAGGAAAGATCCAGAGTAAGTGGGTTAGTGTGATGGAGCAGTACAATGTCATCTGCTTAAAAATAGGCAGAAATTCCATGTTATTGTATTAAGGGAGAGCCAGGGAGATAATGAAGATATTAAATAGAAGAGGGGAAAGAACAGAGCCTTGAGAGAGACGTAAGGTTGAAGAAGAAGAGGCGTCAACAGAGACAGAAAATGACCATTGCATTAGAAAAGAACGAAACCAATTAAGAATAGTACCCTGAAGACCAAATCCATATAACCGAGTAAGTAATGTGACATGGTCAACAAGGTAAAAAGCTGCTGAGAGATCAAGAGGGACCACATATCACCCCGGTTGTACGATTGATGAAGTTCACTAAGAAAAGCAAGAAGAACAGTTTCTGTGCTGTGACTGGGGCAGAATCCAGATTGACGGGGTGAAGAGCATTAATAGAATCAAGATGAGAAGAAATCTGAGCAAAAACCAATTTCACAATTAGTTTAGAAAGAAATGGAAGAGTGGAAACTGTATGATATTGGGCTGGAGTAGAGGGGTCAAGGGAAGGGGACTTCAGAATAGGTTAAATGATGGCATGTTTCCAAACTGAGGGGAAAACCCCAGAAAATAAACTGTTGGTAAGAATGGAGACATTTGGAGGAAGGAGACCTAGAGAAGGAATAGCAAGCCAAGAGGAAGGGATGGGATCAACAGGAGATGTAGTCTTGTGAGAAGACTTTAGGAGGTTGATGACCTCTGGAGAGGAGACAAAGGAAGACCATGAGTGGAAAAGAGAGGGATTAGAGGAGGAGTCAGGGTCAACAGGTGTAGTGAATTTTCTATTTAGGTAGTTTCTTTTTGAAAATTGCTAAAACTTACATGGGTACAAATGTACATAAGAACATAAGATATGCCATACTGGGTCAGACCAAGGTCCATCAAGCCCAGTATTCTGTTTCCAACAGTGGCCAATCTAGGTCATACGTACCTAGCAGTTTCCCCAAGGGACACAGGTTCCACAATGCTTGTATTGGTTCTTAATAATGGTTTATGGACCTTTCCTCCAGGAACTTGTCCAAACCATTTTTAAACCCAGCTACACTAACAGCCTTTACTACATCCTCCGGTAACAAATTCCAGAGTTTGATTACACGTTGAGTGAAAAAATATTTTCTTTTATTAGTCTTAAATAGTTTACCCTGTAGCTTCATTGCATGTCCCCTAGTCTTTCTATATTCTGATAAGGTAAACAATCGATCTACGTTTACCCGTTCCACTCCGTTCATTAATTTATAGACTTCTATCATATCTCCCCTCAGCCGTCTCTTTTCCAGGTTAAAGAGCCCCAACCTTTTTAGCCTTTCTTCATAGGAGTATCCTTCCATCCCCTTTACCATTTTGGTGGCTCTTCTCTGAACCTTTTCTAAAATCGCTATATCCTTTTTAAGATACGGCGACCAGAATTGCACACAATATTCAAGGTGCGGTCTCACCATGGAACGATATAGAGGCATTATAATATCTTTTGTTTTATTTTCCATTCCTTTCCTTATCATACCTAGCATTCTATTTGCTCTCTTGGCCGCCGCTGCACACTGGGCCGAGGGTTTTAACATGGTATCCACAATGACGCCTAAATCTTTTTCCTGGGTGGTGGTTCCTAATGTGGAACCTTGCATCGTTTGGGTTGTTCTTCCCTAGGTGCATAACCTTGCACTTCTCCACATTAAATTTCATCTGCCATTTTAATGCCCAGTCTTCCAATTTATCAAGATCCTCTTGCAATTTTCCACAATCCTCCTGGGTTTTAACAACTTTAAATAGTTTTGTGTCATCTGCAAATTTGATAACCTCACTCGTTATTCCACTTTCCAGGTCATTTATGAATATGTCAAAAAGCAGCGGACCCAGCACAGATCCCTGGGGTACACCACTATTCACCTTTCTCCATTGGGAAAATTGGCCATTTAGCCCTACCCTCTGCTTTCTATCTTTTAACCAGTTCCTGATCCACAATAGTACACTGCCTCCTATCCCATGACTCTTTAGTTTTGCCAAAAGTCTCTGATGAGGGACCTTGTCAAAGGCTTTCTGAAAGTCCAGATACACAATATCAACCGACTCACCTTTGTCCACCTGTTTATTCACTCCTTCAAAAAAACATAACAGATTAGTAAGACAAGATCTTCCTTGTCTAAAGCCATGTTGGCTGTCTCCCATTAGGTCGTGACTATCTACATGCTGAGTAATTTTATTCTTTATGATGGTTTCTACCATTTTTCCCGGTACTGATGTCAGGCTCACCGGTCTGTAGTTTCCCGGATCAACCCTCGAACCCTTTTTAAAAATTGGTGTTACATTGGCGATCCTCCAATCCTCAGGTATTAGAGATGATTTTAATGATAGTTCACAGATTACTGATAGCAGGTCTGCAATCTCAAATTTCAATTCTCTCAACACCCTTGGATGTATACCATCTGGCCCAGGTGATTTGCTACTCTTCAGTTTATCTAATAGTTGTAAGACATCTTCCCGATGTATTGATATTTCCTTCAATTCTTCCACACCTTTAAATACCACTTCAGTCATGGGTAACATCCCTACATCTTCCTCAGTAAAGACCGAAGCAAAGAATTCATTCAGTCTCTCCGCTATCGCCTTGTCGCCTCTTAGTGCTCCTTTAACCCCTTTATCATCTAATGACCAACTGACTCTCTCACAGGTTTTTTGCTACGAATGTACTTGAAAAGGTCTTTATTTCGCGTTTTTGCTTCCGCAGCAAGCTTCTTCTCAAATTCTCTCTTTGCCTGCCTTATCAATGCCTTGCATTTGACTTGCTAATGCTTGTGCTGTTTCCAGGTTTCATCGTTTGGCTCTTTTTTCCATTTCCTGAAAGATGCTTTTTTGGCAACAACAGCTTCTCTGACCTCACCTTTAAACCATGCTGGCAGTTTTTTGGACTTCCTTCCACTTTTCTTAAAGCGTGGAATACAGCTGGTCTGGGCTTCCAAGATAGTATTTTTCAACAACACCCAAGCTTGATGTACGTCTTTAACCTTTGCAACTGCTCCTTTTAGTTTTTTCTTAACTGTTTTCCTCATTTTATCATAGTCTCCCTTTCAAAAGTTAAAGGGTAGTACTGTGGATTTCCTTACTATCCCTCCTCCACTAATTAAATCAAAGGTGATCATGCTATGATCACTATTGCCAAGTGGCCCCAACACCCTTATCTCTTGCACTACATCTGGTGTTCCACTAAGGACTAGGTCTAATATTGCTTCCCCTCTGGTCGGTTCATGAACCAGCTGCTCCAAGAAGCAGTCATTTACCTGGAGATGTACCTGGAGATGTTGCCACCAAGCAGCTTACCAAAACTTGCTCAAAAATAAGTATAGGTAGCTGCTACACATGAAATGTGGTTTTCTTATTCACTTATCCAGGGCCGGCCCAGGGGTTTCTGCCATCCGAGGCAGAAGCCCCGGCTATGCCGTCCCCCTCCCCAAGCCATGCCGAGCTATGCCCTCCCCCATGCTGAGCCACGCTACTGACTATTTGAGCTGTAGGGTCAAGGGGGTGCGGCTCGTCAGCAGGCCATGTGCTTCGGCATCTGATCCCCCTCTGACATAACTTCAGGGGTTCAGAAGTGGCAGGCCATGTGTGCCTAAGCACATGGCCTGCCATTGAGCCTTGCCAGCCACCCCAGCAGTGGGAGGGTGGCAGCATGGCATGGCTCAGCATGAGGAGAAGGGCGACAGGCCATGTGTACTGAGCCACATGGCCTTCCACTCATACAGATCTGCCACCCTAGGCAGCCGCCTAGTGGACATGCTGGCCCTGCCCTTGGGGTCATTTGAATATATCTAGATAGCAGAGGGACTGATAAAGCCTTTTCTGAGGCTGACTCATTGTGTAAGACTGTTAAATGGTTGTTTAAGCTGCCCCATCATCATTGTTTGCCCAGGACCTGAATGCAGTACTGAATAAGTTGGGAATGCATAATCTCATCATGAAAGAACATGACACAAAGGCACATTTTAGAAAGGACATCTGCCTGCAGATCGGGACGACCAAGTCAAAACGTCAGATATACATCAGGAGGGGTAGCTGAGAAGGTGGTTACGTGTAAGTGCTTGTTAAATCAGCCTTTTCCCACCTTGAAAGTTACACGTCTGCCGCATAATAGCAAAAACAGGAGCACACAGAGTTATGAGCTTGCCATATGCAGGAAATCTCCACATTTTAGAAACTTGAACATGTTGTATGTGTGTGCCCACAAAACAGGGGACATAGGGCAGAGTGCACGTTCATCACAGAACACAACTGTGGATCTCTTCCCCTTGCATTTCCCAGCCTGCCATTTTGCAGATGGGGATATGTTGCAGTGCAGGTGCCTGGATGCATGTTCTACATACTGGCAGAGATGTTTGAAAGAGTGAATGGGTATTTCCCCCTTCATTATACTGTTGCTGAAACGAGCATCTTTACTAATCCTGTTTGTGCCCTGGAGCAGGTATAGCCATGGGCATCCCAGATGGCGATATCAGACACGAAGCACTGGTCAGAAATCATGTGTGCATGTATCATTACCCATCTGCCTCTGCCATGCCCCCAGGCACACCCACAGCCACATTGGACATGATCGCGCCTACACATTTATCTTCACCCTTTCAAAATGGCTCCAAGGACATTATTATGATTTGCATGTCTGAATGCCCATTTTTCAAATGTCCAAATCGCAAATAGAGCTTCTAAAACGACCCTCAGTCTCTTGTAGTTTATTTGTATTTTTTTATTGCATTATTCAATTATTACATTACCTTAATGAAAAATGAAATCCATAGAATAAAATTAAAAGTACACAAAATCAACAAATAGCTTTACATTCAAGCAGCCCATATCATGGGGAGAGAGCAAACAAGCACATAATCAAAGAAAAAAACAAAAGAGGGAATCAACAATCCCACTAATAGCAGCCTAAATTGAACCACTCAATCCATCTGCAATACCTTTTTCACTAGACTTCCTTGTCCCTCAGAAATGTTTCCGGCTGCAAAGGATCAAAGAAGATAAACCTAGTCCCCTACAAGGTCATTAAGCACTTGCAGGGATATCTCAAATAGAAAGAGGTCCCAAGCTTAAAAAGCCTTTCTGCGTAGATTTTAAATCCACAGACTAGCCTCTCTTTATTTTTAAAGTAACTTTTCAACACTGCAATCTTGTCTAAATCAGACTGAAAGGAAACAACCAAATTTACCCGTGTAGTAGTTATGTCTTGTGAATTCTCCAGAAAGGCAATTAAGTCACTCATTCTGCGAGCCTAACACGTCCAAACCCTCTAGAGAATCACAAGATATCTTTTTTCCATTCAAATACTATAGCTTAGAAAACATCATAGTATCAGAATTAGACAAAACAAGTACTTCTTAAAGGTACTTCTTTAATAGGATTTCAGAAGACAGTAAATTATGCATAGGAAAATTCAAAATTCTCAAATTTCTTGCTCTCGTCACATTTTCCAGAGATTCTAATTTACAATGAATAAATAGACTATCCTTAATCACTGAAGCATTAACTGACTGCAAGGTGGCACAGTGAGTTTGAACCAAAGATAACTGATTTACATAACCCTCCAGCCTCTCTTCCATGACCCCCAACTGAGCCACTGTCTCTTGAGAGAAATGGCACAGCTGGGAGACGGTAGATACCAGAGTTTTCTGTCTGGGTCACAACTCTCCATATGTCAGCAAGGGAGACCTGAGAATCTACATCTCCCGAGCATCTATAGTGGGTGGAACTCAAGAAACAGATATAAACGTAGTGGATTTAATAACTGGAGACCTCTGTTGAGATGGTGAAACGTTATCTAAAGAGCCAGATAGAGTCTTAAAGCGCTCTGGAAAACTCAACATGGCTTCCTCAGTAGAAGAAGCAAGGAGAACAATACCTTGTGGCATTGCATCTACCTTAGTTCTATTGGTTTGGAAACCACAATATTCCCAGTAGAAGACTTCCTTTTTCTCTTATCCTTGGACAGTATCAGTAGGGCCAGGGAAAGCTTCTTGCTGCTCCTCTGGTATTCCCAAGGGGCATAGCCTGCCCCTTGTGGCACGTCCCTTAGGGCACACCATGGCTGCATGCCAATAGCTGCATGCCTCAGAAAAGCTCAGTCTTATGCGGGCCTTTGGCTGATGTCAGAACGCTGATGCAGGCAAACCTGTCACAGGTGATGGAACTCTACTCCACCTCTGTCCTCTCTGCATGGCGGCTGCACAAATTGGCTCCCTCCCTGCACTGCCGAAACAGCGCAGTCTTATGGGGGGGCCTTTGGCTGATGTCGTAAGGCTATCCCAGGCAAGCCTGCCGCAGATGATGGAACTCTGCTCTCCTCTGTCCTCTCTGCAGGGTAGCTGGTCTCTTGTAGTTTAAAGAAACCAGTGTTTTAGCAGTGCATTTCCCCACTCTCACTTTTTAAGAAGGAATGAGAAAGGACAATTTTTTAAATGGCTTTAATAAAATAGGTGTTTACTTGGGTAGATTGCTCTGGCTGAAAAGTGGCCCCTTCAGCAGTTGAAAGTAAGCATGGATTTTCACAATGCATGTACTTTTGGCTGTATTAAGATACTGCAGTTGCAGAGGTATGTTTAGGTCAAGAAGAGGAAAATAGCATGTTCCTTATCGTTCCTCCAGTTCAGTCCTCCACCTCTGGGTTGTGTACCTCCTCCTGCAGCTTGGAGACTGGGCATGTCAAAATTGTGACATCACTGGATGTAGTCTGCTGGTCTCTCCCATCAGCCCCAGTGTGTCCAGTCTCCATGCAGCAGGAGGACGTAGTGAGCCTAGGTGCTGGGCTCACTTGAGGAACAGATAAGGAGCTGTTAGTGTAGTATTAGATTATATCACCCATTCTTTAAATTTTATCTTTTAAATTTGCTGTTTGACTTTAAATTGATTTAATTAGTGCCTGTCCCTTTAAAAAAAAAAAAAAAAAAAAACAAGAGAGAGGAAGGTTTATTCTTGTGCCGGTTCCTGTGTGCTCCTTTCAGTGGCGTGGCTATTGGGCCATTTCTTCAGAACTCTCCTGGACGGGACGGAGGAGAGCTCTTCAGCAGGAACAGAGATCCTCCGGCTAGTCAGACAGCCGCGATCCTGCTAAGCGCATCGGCATACTGACGGGAGGCTCGTGTCTAAATTGAGTTGGACCGCGCGGACTGGAGCCCCGTTGAAACGCGGTGAGTTTTCTTTTAAATTTGCTTCGTTTGGGGCAGGCAATCGATGCGGTGAATGGGTCCCAGCCATGCCGGTATCACTCACGATGCTTTTGGTGACTTTTTCTCTTTCCTGCAAGCGGCGGCCATTTTCTTAGCGTGTTCGCCGCGTGGCGAGCTCTCCTGAGTTACTTTTAACATTTTAAAAGCTGTCAACGGGGATTTTATTTCAGTTATAGGATCTGTGGTGTCACTAATGGCATTTGCGGAGGTTATTTAACCTTCTGGCCCTCAGGGAGTCATTTGTTGGCTTGAAATTCTCTTTTGTTATAACGAGAGAGATTGGTTTTAAAAAAAATAAGAAGAAGAAGAAGAAAGTTTTACTTTTATTTTCTAATTGCTTTCTTTTCCTCCTCTTTTCAAAAAAAAAAGAGCACTGCCTTTTCTTTGCTGCCCAAGAGGGGTGGGGGTGCCTGGCGGATGGCATTGCGCCCTCAGTGTGTGGTCTGCGGCACTCGCAGGGGGACGGTTGATGATTTTGATGATTCCGGTATCTGCAGGGGTTGCGCTACAATTTCTACCAGTGTGGAGCAGCAGATGGAGGTTAAGATACGTCCAGAACCCCAGGGGGTGGTGGCTGGACCTGACGGAGAGGTCCCGTTAGCTTCTACTCCAGGGCTCACCCAGGAAGTCACTGTCGAGCCGTCAGCTGCGATACTAGCCTTGGGGTCAGGGCCGCAGCTCGGAGATTCCTGTCCTGACTTCGTGTTAATAATGCATCAGGCATTCTGTTTGCGGCGTCAGGGGAAATTACCGGAACCCTTATCACTGTCTAGTCCTACGCAGCAGCCCGGGTTGGCGGAAAAGGGTAGCATTTCTCTGAGACCCCCAAAGAGATCAAGGCCTTGTGACTTTCTCCCTCAGAGGTGGAGTGACATGAAACAGATGAGGCTGAGATGGATCTTGAAGCAGAGATGGATGACTTGGAAGAAGGTGAAACTCCGGAGCCTGAGGATCAGGCGAAAATCATTTGAGTATTCCATAAGGACGAGTAAGGATTTAAGGGTTTGTTTTATTATATTAAATTGTAAGCTCTCTGACTGGGAGCTCTTAAAAGGGTTTTTTGTACATTTTTAAAGCAAGGTTACTTTCTTTTGGTGCTTTAGTGGGACTTTCCTTGAGCACAGTAGGTGGTTGAACTCCAGTAACCTCCTCAGCTTTGGGAACTGCTAACACCTAATCAGGAGTTAGTGGGCCTGATTACCTGAGAGCAGCTGAGGGCCTGCATAAAAGGCTCTCCCTGTTCAGGCTTTCCTACAGGAGCTCTCCAGATCAACCAACAAACAGCAAGGATTTAAGGGTTTGTTTTATTATATTAAATTGTTAGCTCTCTGACTGGGAGCTCTTAAAAGGGTTTTTTGTACATTTTTAAAGCAAGGTTACTTTCTTTTGGTGCTTTAGTGGGACTTTCCTTGAGCACAGTAGGTGGTTGAACTCCAGTAACCTCCTCAGCTTTGGGAACTGCTAACACCTAATCATGTGTTGGTTCCCTCCCTACCCACCCCCGACTCCCACCCACGCCTAGCGAGTAGTCTTGCTTTATAGGGCACCTCCCCATTTGACAAAGCACAGAGAATTGGACCAGCACATTTTGAATATAATTAAGGAGATTTAACTGCTTTTTCTCTGAAAGGACAGCTGGGAAACCGGCTGGTAATTGGTAGATCTCTCTCTTTTGCTTTAACAGATACCTAAGCTCCACGAACAGAACAATGGCTGGGAAAAATCGTATCGCTAAAGCTGTTGCCCCCGTTACAGCTTCTGCCTTGGTCCAGACAGAGGTCCTAATGCCAGTTGCAGGACCGGTTCCATGTGCAGGGTGTCTGCATGCTGAAGCTCTGAGGAAACAAGTGGAGGAACTCAGAGAGGAGGTGGCGAGGCTGAGGAGCATTCAAGACAGTGAGAAGTACATTGATGAGATGCTTCTTGCAGCAACCAAGCTCTCCAGCAGAGGAGAAGATGGGTGCCAACAGAATGTCGATGGTTGGACACAAGTCACCAGGGCCTGCAAAATCACCAATCCAACTTCTTCTATTTACATTGGTGTGATATACAGACCTCCCTCACAAGAGGAAGAGGTGGACAGGGAGTTAATTGAAGACATGCGCAGCATTGCTAGGAAAGGGGAAGTGCTACTGATAGGAGATTTCAATATGCCAGATGTTGATTGGCACATTCCTGCTGCAGTATAATCTAGAAGTAAGGAGATCCTGGATTCTCTACAGGGAGAACTATTCAGGCAATTGGTAACAGACCCCACACGTGAAGGGGCCATACTGGACTTGGTGCTTACCAATGGTGAAAGTGTTTCTGATGTTGTAGTGGGAGATCATTTTGCATCCAGTGATCACCAGATGGTGTGGTTCAGTATTAGGACTAGGGCTGTTAGAATCCATTCAAAGGTGAGGATCTTAGACTTTAGGAAGACTAACTTTGCGAAGATGGGGCAATACCTCAGGGAGTCGTTAGTTGGATGGGAACAGCTGAGGGATGTAGAAAAACAGTGGGAAAAACTGAAAGGGGATATTTTAAGGGCAACCAACCTTTTTGTTAAAATGGTAAATAAAGGTAAAAGGAAAAGGAGAGACCGCTATGGTTTTCGAAAGAAGTAGCTGAAAAACTGAAGAAAAAGAGGGAGGCCTTCATGAAATACAAGAGATCACAGAGAGAGGAAGACAGGCATCTGTATTTGGAAAAACTTAGAGAAGCTAGCAAAGTAGTCAAGAAGGCAAAGATTCAAAAGGAGGAGGAAATAGCCAATGCAATAAAATGGGGGGGATAAGACATTTTTCAGATATATTAGTGAGAAGAGGAAGGGCAAGAGTGGTATTGTCAGACTCAAGGGTGCAGGGGAGGAATATGTAGAAGCTGATAAGGATAAAGTGGAATTGCTTAACAAATATTTTTGTTCTGTCTTCACAGATGAAGAACCAGGAGCAGGACCTCAGAAAACACCCACAAATAGGAACAGAAGCAAAGGACATCTTGAACAATTTTCAAAAAACTGTGTTCGTGAGAAACTATCTCAACTTAAAGTAGACAAAGCGATGGGACCGGATGGGATACACCCGAGAATACTGAGGGAACTTGGGGACGTTCTAGCAGCTCCACTGACTGACCTTTTCAATGCCTCGTTGGTTGGGAGTGGTGCCAAAGAACTGGAGAAAGGCTCATGTGGTGCCTTTACACAAAAGCGGAAGTAAGGATGTGGTTGAAAACTACAGGCCGGTTAGTTTAACTTCGGTGGTGAGTAAATTATTGGAAACGCTGCTGAAAGAGAAAATAGTGAGGTTTCTGGAGTCCAGCGGATTACAGGATACAAGGCAGCATGGATTCACCAGAGGCAGGTCTTGTCAGACAAATCTGATTGATTTCTTTGACTGGGTGACCAGGAAGTTAGACCGAGGGAGAGCCCTAGATGTGGTGTATTTAGATTTCAGTAAAGCCTTTGACACTGTTCCTCACAGGCGACTTATAAACAAACTGAGCACCCTAGGGATGGACCCTAAAGTTACTGCTTGGGTTAGAAATTGGTTGGGTGGGAGGCGACAAAGAGTACAAGTAAATGGAGCTCACTCTGAGGAGAAGGATGTTATCAGTGGTGTGCCCCAGGGATCTGTCCTTGGTCCGATTCTTTTTAACATCTTTGTTAGTGATATAGCGGAAGGGCTGTCGGGTAAGGTTTGCCTCTTTGCGGATGATACCAAAATCTGCAATAGACACCCAGGTAAGTGTAATTTCCATTGTTACCCTTCATTGGCTGCTTGCAGAAAAAGAAGCTGCAAGTACACATGAACACTTTGTACATACATATCTTGTAAGCAGTTTTCAAAGAGAAACTTAGTAACATAGTAACATAGTAGATGACTGCAGATAAAGACCAGCATGGTCCATCTAGTCTGCCCAGCAAGATGGCAAGAGTAGGTGCAGGCCACCCCTCCCCATGTCTTTGTTTAGGGGTGAACCCACCACTCCATGTAGGACACCCCTATTTGTTGAGACGTTAGATGGTTCAGAAGTTATATGTTTCAGTTTATTTTGTTTTTATCCTGTTGCTGTAAAGGGATCCACTGTGTTTGTCCCATGCCGTTTTGAATTCCGTCACAGTGTTTGCCCCCACCACTTCCATCGGGAGGGCATTCCAAGCATCTACCACCCTTTCAGTGAAAAAATATTTCTCCAGGACCAAGCAGGAAGTCAGTCCTCACATATGGGTGACGTCGGCGCCGACGGAGCCCCCGTGCGGAGCATTTCCCCAGCTTTCAAAGAAAGCCTTTGGGAATGCAGCGCGCTTGCGCGGTCCCCTTCCCGCTCAAGGGTGCCATCTTGCTCAGTCTTCTTTTTTCCGCGGAGCCCGACGGACGTATTTTGTTTTCACCCGAGGAAAAAGTTGATTTTGTTCTGCATGGACCTGTTTTCTTCGGTTTGACGCCGGTTTCCCTTTCCCGCCTGGGCCCAATACATCGGTATCGAGCCCGGATTTCTTTTTTCGGTTTTTGTCCTTGGTGACTAGCGTACGTGCCATTTTTCTATTTTTCACTGGCAGCCCTGTCTTTTGACCTCGCAGGGGCCCTTTTTCCCCCGATGGCTGCCAGCGGGTTTAAGAAGTGTGATCGGTGTAAGAAACTTATGTCTCTCACCGACACACATGACTGCTGCCTCCGGTGCCTTGGACCCGATCATGACCCGGTGGTCTGTGGTCCGTGTGGGAAAATGTCCTCGAAGGCGTTGAGGAGTCGGCAGCACCAAAAGGAAAGAATCTTCTCTGACTCCGCATCCGGACGGGCCCAGACTTCGTCAGAGGCCTCGACGTCTCGGGACTCCGGCCCTGAGCATCACCGAGGCTCCTCTAAGAGGGGTCTCCCTCGCGGGAGCATCGCAGGAAGAAAAAACCCGCGAGGGTGGCGTCGGTGGACGCACTTGGCTCCTCGAGGGCCAAGTCGCATAGCCCCGATGTTGGGGGCTGCTGAGTCTCCTGAGCTCGGACTCAGGTTGACGGCCTTGGAGTGCAGCTTGGCTGCCTTCATGGAACAGCAGCGGGCACTGATCGCCGGTCTCACCGGTGCATCTGCCCCGACCACCGGGACCTCGATGTCCAAGTCGACCCAGGAGGCCAAGCCAATCCTCGAGTCCATGCGCTCTCGAGTCGATCCTCGGCCAAGGTCTCCCTCGGCCTCCCATTCGGGACTGAGGTCGTTGACGCCGGTACCCTCGGCATCGGGGCGGATGGCATCTGTGCCTGCCCGACTGGAGCCGCTTGATTCTTCCTCCGAGGGGTCCGGCTGGGAAATGGAGGATGAGGAGTCACCCGACACCTTTCGGACTCAGTGTGTCCCATCGGACTCGCCGGAGTCCGAGCCTCGGAGAAGATCCCCCCCGGAGGATACCCGGTTCTCGGACTTCGTGTGGGATATGGCCAAGGCCTTGGCATTCCCCGCTGATCCCAAGGAGGAGCCTCGAGCCGAGGAGCTCGAGGCCCTACAGTATGACTGTCCCGCAAAGGAGGCCTTTACTGTACCGGTTCCTCCAATGCTGGAATGGTTGCTTTTCCGCATGTGGGAGGCGCCGGCCTCAACGCCGGTTTTGAGCAAGCGGGTTGATTCTATCTATCGAGTCCGCAAGAGCCCCGGGTTCCAAAAGGCACAATTACCGCACCACTCCATGGTTGTGGAATCGGCCATGCATCGTCTGAAAAGTCAGAAGATGCACTCCTAGGTGCCTCCCGGCCGGGAGGCCCGGAACCTGGATGCCCTCGGTAAGAAGTGCTTCCAGGGCTCTATGCTTGCTTGCCGTGTCCAGACCTACCAGCTGTACATGGGCATATACCTTCGAGACCTGGCAAAGGAGATTGCCGGGTTCTCTGCTGGTCTCTCCGATGAACCTTTGCAGAGGTTCACCGCACTGTCATCTGGTATTCGAGAGTGCTCGAAGTTTATCTCTCGAGCAGCCTATGATGGCTTTGAGGCTTCAGCCTGAGTAGCCGCGGCCGGCATCGGTGCACGCCGTCAGGCCTGGCTACAGTCATCGGACCTCGAGCCATGGGTGCAGGACAAGTTGGTCGATGTCCCCTGCCGAGGTGAAAACCTCTTTGGCAAGCCCATGGCTGAAAAGGCTGCAGAACTCGAGACCGAGGCTCTTACCCGGACAAGGCTGTCCAGAAAAACCTCTGCCCCTTCTCAGAAAAAGAAGGGCTCAGGGAAAAAGACCTTTTACCCGAGGAATTCATCTGCCTATAAAACATACCCTCATTTTCAGGCCTCTGAAGCTCCCCAACAGGCTCAGCAGGCCAAGGGGCTGGGACATGGGCCCCATAGGCAGAAAACCCCCAAGCCACCAACTCCGGCTCCTGCACAGCAGGGAGCGGGGTTTTGACTCCAGTGGCATAGCCTCTCCTCCTCAGCTGGCCCCTATCAGCACAGGAGGCCGGCTGGCCCTGTATGCCCACAGGTAACAAAGGATACCTGAGTACTAAGTATAGTCCAGAAGGGCTATCTCCTCCACTTCCACCAGGTACCCCCCTCCTATTTTCCAGGGGAGCCTCCAAGACTTCCTCTACACAGGGACTTACTCCTGCAGGAGTTAGCAAGTTTTGTAAAGGAACAGGCAGTGGAACCGGTGCCCCACCACCTGAGGGGTCAAGGCTTCTATTCCAGGTACTTTCTGGTACCAAAAAGAACAGGAGGCCTCAGACCCATCCTAGACTTGCGGAATCTAAACAAGTTCCTGGAGAGGGAAAAGTTCAAGATGCTTACCCTTGGAATCCTGCTGCCCTATCTCCAGCAGGGAGATTGGCTATGCTGCTTAGATTTAAGGGATGCTTATACTCACATCCTCATTCATCCCAACCACAGCCAGTATCTCAGATTTGTAGTGGCAAGAAACCATTATCAGTACAGAGTACTGCCTTTTGGCCTAACCTCCGCCCCCAGGGTATTCACCAAATGCCTTGCGGTTTTGGCGGCCTACTTCAGGGTTCAAGGACTCTTTGTCTTTCCATACCTGGATGACTGGCTCATCAGGGGTCAATCCCCACAGGAGGCCAATCAAGCCATCCTTCACACTGTCGCTCTGCTTCAACATCTGGGGTTTGTTATAAACTTCGCCAAGTCCACTTTGCTCCCCTCACAAAACATGGAATTCATAGGAGCAAGACTGGACACCCTTCAGGCAAAGGCCTTTTTACCCGTGGACAGGGCCCACAGGTTGATGCATCTGGCCAGTCAGTTTCACAGCAATTCTCTGGTCTCCGCCAGACAATTCCTGAGGCTCTTAGGCCACATGGCTTCTACGGTCCATGTAACTCCAAATGCCCGTCTACACATGAGGCCGGCTCAATGGGGCCTCAGAACTCAGTGGCACCAAGCCACAGGAAACTTCACGGACAGAGTGAGGGTGTCCAAACTACTAGAGTCTTCTCTACAGTGGTGGCTTCATCTTCCGAATCTGGTGCAAGGGGTGTTTTTTCAGACACCTCCATACTCTCAGGTGCTGACAACCGATGCTTCTCTTCAAGGTTGGGGTGCACATTGCCAGGGAGCATGTACTCAAGGCCTGTGGTCTCCTTGGGAGGCCTCACAGCAGATCAATCGCTTAGAACTGAGAGCTATCCGCTTAGCCCTGAGAACTTTCATCTCATCTCTCACCAGTTCGTCTTAGTTCAGACGGACAATCAAGTTGCTATGTTCTATGTGAACAAACAAGGGGGCACAGGGTCCTGCCTTCTATGTCAGGAAGTACAGAAGCTGTGCTCCTGGACAGACAGCTAAATAAATAAATCACGGCATTCTTCTCAAAGCGGTCTATCTCCCAGGTCAGGAGAATCACCTGGCGGACAGATTGAGCAGGATCCTGCAGCCACACGAATGGCAGTTGAATCCTATAGTGGTTCAACAGATCTTCCTGAGGAGGGGTCTCCCAACCATAGATCTCTTTGCCAGTCCTCTGAACCGTCAACTGCCCAGGTTCTGCTCCAGACAACTGCATCCTCTCAGATTAGCAGCGGATGCGTTTCTCATTCCGTGGTCTACAGGCCTCCTATATGCCTTTCCTAGTGCCCCAGACACTGTTCAAAGTGCTCCGGGACAGGGCCTCGGTAATTCTGGTGGCCCCCAGATGGCCCCGACAGCCGTGTTTCCCACTTCTTTTGCAACTAGCGGTGGACACTCCTCTTCCTCTGGGGATGCAACCCGATCTCCTGTCTCAGGAGCAGGGATCTCTTTTACACCCCAATCTCCAGTCCCTCAATCTGAAGGCCTGGCTGCTGAAAGGGTAGTTCTAGCACCCTTACTACTGCCTAGGGAAGTGGAGGACGTGGTCTTGGCCTCTAGGAGGCAGTCCACCCGAAAGTCTTATGCCTTTAAGTGGCGTAGATTCTCTACCTGGTGTACTCAACACAACGAGAATCCTTTCTCATGCCTGGTACCCGTGGTGCTGCAATATTTGCTTCACCTGTCCAACCTAGTCCTTAAGTCCAATTCTGTTAGAGTTCATCTTAGTGCTCTTTCAGCGCACCATTCACCGGTAGAGGGTCAGTCTCTCTCCAGCCATCCTTTGGTGGCTCGCTTCCTCAGAGGCCTGCTTTTGCTTAAGCCTCCAGTGCGTCCACCTGCCCCTGAATGGGATTTAAATGTGGTCTTGCAACGGCTTACTTGCCCACCATTTTTAGCCTATGGCTACTTGCCCTTTGCGCTTTCTCTCCTGGAAAGCGTTGTTTCTGGTAGCTCTTACCTCAGCAAGGCGAGTGAGTGAGCTTCAGGCCCTGGTATCAGATGCATCATATACTAGGTTCTATTTATTTATTTATACAGTTTTCTATACCGCCTCTTCCAGAGATCAATGGCGGTTTACAATGAACATAAAACTTAATAATAGAGAACTATTATTTTACATATAACAATTGAAGAACATTTTTGATGTAGCAACAGAGTAGTCTTACGGACTCACCCTAAGTTCCTTCCAAAGGTTGTCTCCTCCTTCCACCTCAATCAGGAGGTGGTTCTTCCAACTTTCTTTCCCAGGCCTCATGCCAGCCGGGCTAAGATGGTCTTGCATACCCTGGACTGTAGGAGGGCGTTGTCCTTCTACCTTGACCGTACGCGGGAGCACCGGAGGGCTGTTCAGCTCTTCATCTCTTCATCTCTTTTGACCCCAATAAGTTGGGGTTGGCTGTCTCCAAGCGTACTTTGTCCATATGGGTAGCCGACTGTATCGCCTGGGCTTACAGGGCAGCCCGGCCTCTCCTTGCAGGGTCGAGTTACAGCTCACCGTGTCAGGGCGAAGGCTGCGTCAGTCGCTTATCTCCACTCTATTCCGTTGGCAGACATCTGCCGGGCCGCTACTTGGTCTTCAAGCCAGACTTTTGCGGCCCACTACTGCCTTGAGAGGGAGTCCCGCAGGGACAGTGCTTTCGGGCAGGCGGTACTCCATAATCTCTTTGGGGTTTAGGCAACTCCTACCCTCTGGCCCTGGTGTTGGGCTACCGTTCGGGGGCATTATCAGAGAAGATTCTTTTCTTGCATGCTGAGGCTCTAGAGGGAGCTCATTTTTTCAGCTTGGGTCTCCGGTAGCCTTAAGCTGGGGTGTCGCATATGTGAGGACTCACAAAGAAGCAAGAGATGGGATGAATGTGGATGATCAACAATGGTTTATTCTTGAGGTTTTATTTCTCATTGTCCTGCGTTTGTAGAAGCAAATTCATTATGAATAATTTATCTCTATTTGATGTTTTTTTTATAGATGTACATCATTTTAGGTAAATCTAATGGGGTTGCTTTCTTTTCTTTTATTTCATTTAATCACATGTCTTACTTGATGATCTTATATAATATTTAATTATTATCATCCTGTATTAATTTTTACATTTTTTACATTTCTTTGTACATATAATTATTTAAGTTTGTTTGTGTTTTTAAGTTATCCCCCTGAGGAAGACGTTAGCGCCGAAACGCGTTGGGGTTCCTCAAGAATAAACCATTGTTGATCATCCACATTCATCCTGTCTCTTGCTTCTTTGTGCTTCGTGGATGGTACTGCGAGAGTACTGCTCCTAGCTGTGTTTTTCCATATGTCAGGACTGACTTCCTGCTTGGTCCTGGAGAAAGAGTAGTTACTCACCTGTAACAGGTGTTCTCCAGGAGCAGCAGGAATCAGTCCTCACAACCCTCCCTCCTCCCCTTGGAGTTGCAGTCATAGGTTTATTTTTGTTATTTTTCCTGTCTTTTAGCTGTGTCATCAGACTGAGCAAGATGGCACCCTTGGGCGGGAAGGGGACCGTGCATGCGCGCTGCATTCCCAAAGGCTTTCTTTGAAAGCTGGGGACATGCTCTGCTCGGGGGCTCCATCGGCGCCGACGTCACCCATATGTGAGGACTGATTCCTGCTGCTCCTGGAGAACACCTGTTACAGGTGAGTAACTACCCTTTCCTGACATTGCCTTTCAATTTACCACCTTGCAGCTTCATGTTATGCCCTCTAGTTTTACAGCTTCCCCGTCTTTGGAAGAGGTTTGTTTGTTCATCATTTCTCTTTAAGTATTTAAAGGTCTGAATCATATCTCCCCTGTCCCTCCTCTCCTCCAAAGTGTGCATATTTAGGTCTTCAAGTCTCTTCTCATAAGGCTTCTGACGTATGCTCCAAATCATTTTGGTTGCCTTCCTCTGAACAGTTTCCAGTCTTTTTACATCTTTTGCAAGATATGGTCTCCAAAACTGAACACAGTATTCCAAGTGAGGCCTCACCAGTGACTTGTACAGTGGCATAAGTGCCTCTTCCTTTCTGCTGGTAATCCCTCTTTGTATGCAGCCCAACATCCTCCTGGCTTTTGCCACCGCCTTGTCGCACTGTTTTGCCACCTTGAGATCATCAGAGATAATCACAACAAGGTCTTTCTCCTGAACCGTGCACACCAACCTCTTGCCCCCTATCGTGTACATTTCCCTTGGATTTCTGCTACCCAAGTGCATGACACTGCATTTTTCCGCATTAAATCGTAGTTGCCAAGCATTAGACCATTCTTCCAGCTTTTGTAAATCTTTCCTCATGTTAATCACTCCCTTGGGGGAGTCCACTCTGTTGCAAATTTTTGTGTCATCTGCAAAAAGACAGACTTTTCCATTCAGTCCTTCAGCAATATCACTCACAAATACATTGAACAGTGCCGGGCCCAGGACCGAACCCTGGGGCACCCCGCTAATCACCTTCCTTTCATCCGAGGGAGCTCCATGTACCATCACCTTTTGTTGTCTGTCAATCAACCAATTTCTAATTCAGTTTACCATCTTGGGACCCATCCCCAAGCTACTGAGTTTATTGACAAGCCTCCTATGAGGAACAGTATCAAAGACTTTGCTGAAATCCAGGTAGATGACATCCATTGCATGCGCCTGATCTAGTTACTAGGTCACCCAGTCAAAGAACTCAGTCAGATTTGTTTGGCAAGACCGTCCTTCGGTAAAACCATGTTGCCTCGGATCTTGCAACCTGTTAGTTTTGAGAAAGTTCACTATTCGCTCTTTCAGGAGCGCCTCCATTACTTTTCCCGCCACCGAGGTAAGGCTCACGGGCCTGTAGTTTGACACTTCTTCCCTGTCACCACTTTTGTGCAGAGGTACGACATCAGCCATTCTCCAGTCCTGTGCCACTGGATCTGCCACTACACACCCCAATACTATTTGGGTAGTTTTCTTTTGAAAAGTAACTAGTGGGTCCTTGCATGCAAGTATGGATATTCCTTGCAGCAAAGCACACTGTTAAAAATTGCCTCCTATGTTATGGCGTAATTCATTAAGGTTTTTCTATTCTGGAAAAGATCTTGATGAATGAGGTCATAATGAAAAACATTTGTGTGATGTTTCCATCTGCAGTACCAAAATAAAGCTATATGATATTAATTTGCTTGTGCTTATGGAGGAGCAAGAAGGGGAAATCAAATATATTTAGGGCTTCCATTTTTAAGTATTTATAAATTGTAAATTTAGATATTTAGGGCCACAAATCAATGGTGATGGCCAGCGCTTCTAAAGCGCATAGCCGTCAACACTGAACCTTAACCCTGGATATTCAATCTCGGGGGCCATATTTGGCCACCAGCATTGAATATCTGGGTCTCCAGTTTTTCCCACGCCTATCTTTACCCGCTGCCCAGTTAGAGACGTGTGCTGCTTCTGCTCCACTCTGGAATGCCCATGGCACACCTCAATGCTACATGGTTAGTATCGGGGTGTGTAGCGGCGGATCCAGTGGCACTAATTATGTTACTGTCGCTGAATATTCCTTTAAGTGACATTTACACGGGTTACAGGTCTGTAAACCTTATTAAATGACTTTGAATATCAGTGCCTTACTTTCCAGCTAATCAGGTATTCTTTGATGGTACAAAAATTGGTGTTTATCAGTGCTTTCATGCCACAAGTACTATTGCTGGGTACCTTTTTCACTGGAATCAAATATGCATGTTTGTGCTGACCACTTTTAAGTGACACAGAAGGCAGATAAACTAAGTGGAGGAAATTTATTTATTTGTGAGTTTTATTTTTTCATCATAATCAAGGTGGTTTACATATAACATTAAACAAACATCACGGTTTACATTGAACAAAAGTGATATTAATGCAGTAATTGTTATGAACAAATATAACTAAACTCAATAATTTAAACTTATTTACATGTTCGGTGCAGGTGTTGCATGAAGAAAGTGAACATGCGACACAATTAGAAACAATCATCAGCGGGCTCATAAACAGATGCGATGGGAGCGCTGCATGAGAATCATTGATATATGTATTCTTGGTAGTGAGACAGTTGTATGAGGGCTTAGGTGAATTGCTTATGTAATTATGTGGGGAATATATTCTGTCCTATTTTATTTTGAAAATATTCAGCGAATAGGTATGTTTTGATTCTTTTTCAGAAGGTGAATTGGTCGTTTATATATTTTAAGCTTTGGGGTAGAAAGTTCAAATGGATTAGAGCATAGAAAAGGAATGCCCTGTTGCTTGTTGACTGGTTTGTTTTCCTAAAGTCTGTAGGTATTACCAGAGAGTTTTGCATTCCTCCTCTTCTTGATTCAGGTAGGATAGTTAACAAATTTAGATGTGAAGGGGCCAAGTTGTGTAGAATCTTGAACATGATTACTAAGGATTTGTATTGATTCTACATGTTACAGATAGCCAGTGCAATTGGAAGATAATGGGTGTGATATGATCAGATTTTGCCACCTTGTTGATGGTTCTTGCAAGTGTGTTTTGTGCTATTTGTAATCGATTTAGTGTTTGTTTTGGCAAGCCTTGTAGTATGCTATTGCAATAGTCAAAATGGGGGCTGATCAGCACCTGTAGAACTGAGTGGAAGTCCTGAGCTGAGAGTAGTGGTCTTAGGTGTTGGGTCATTCTAGAAATGAGCGGAAGTCCTGAGCTGAGAATTAGTGGTCTTAGGTGTGTTGGGTCATCCAGATTTTATTGTATGTTGTCCAGGTTGTTGAGGTAATGTGTTTAGTTAAGTTTAGGTTTTGGTCTAGGATCACTCCTAGATATCTAACCTCATTCTTAAAGTCAAGGTATGCATCTCTGATTTGTATTTTGTCTAGTGGTGTGAAGTCCTTATCTCTAGTGACAAAAAGAACCTCCATCTTGCTAAAGTTTATATTGAGGTTGCATGATTCTAGCCATCGCGAAGCTTCATTGAAACAGTCTATGATCTGTACAAAGTTGGGTTTCCTTGTGTCAAAAGAAAGAGATGAATAGCATAATGTCGTCTGCATAGATTCAGTAATGTATATCATGTTCTTGGAATATCTTGCAGATCAGTTGTAGGTAAATGTTAAACAACAGTGCCGATAGAGCTGACCCCTGTGGTAATCCTGATACTAGCTGTATGTTCTCAATGTTAGGTTCCCTATTTTTACCTGCTTGTCCAATACGAAAGGTACGATTTGAATCATTGAGTATGGTACTGTTGATGCCAGTCTGTTGGAGCCTTACCAAGAGTATCTCATGTTGATGGAATCTAATGCTGAGGATAAGTCTAAGAACATGAATATGTAGGCTTGCTTGGTTCTTTCTATACCTTATATGAGCTTGTCAAAGAGTGTTATTAGCAGTGTTTCCATGCCATAGTAAAGGTCTAAGGCCATGTTGATGTATGTTCAGAGGTGCATGCATGTCTAGGTGATCCTGGAGGAGTTGTATGTTTTTTTCCGATAATTTTGGCTAAGCATGGAAGGTTTGATATGGACCTATATGATTTGGGACAACTCTTATCCATTGAGATGTTTTTAGGATTGCACGGATGGTTGCATTCTTTAAGGTCTTTGGCATATGACCCAGTGATAGGGAAAGGTTTACAATTTTGAGGATAGTGGGTGCCATTTAATATCTTGTTAGTTTAACCCAGCTTACCGGACATGGGTCTTGATGGGATGTCGTCGTATTTATAGATGTAATGGTCTGGAGCAACTAGTCAGTATTGATTTTAAAGAAGGTATTCCATGAAGTGACACTGTTGCTGTTATCAGGTTTGTCCATCACTAAAACTAAGTTTGGCTTGAGTAGTTTTACTCTTGTAATGGTCTGCTATCACCTGTGGGTCTAAGCTGGATTTGTAGTCTGGTGTGGTAATGGATCAAACTAATGACTTTATAATATAAAAAAATCCCCTTGGACGATTAAGGGATTTCATAAGATTCTTTGAATAATGCTCTCTTTTTTTGGTCATTTATGGTTGTGCGGTAAGTTTGGAGGGTGTTCATGTATAGGGTTCTATCATCTTTTGATTTGGTAACTCTCCATTTTCTTTCAAGTTTTCTTAGTTGTTTTATCAGAGATTTTAATTCTTGAATATACCACACCTGCGATCTTCTTTTTCTCATTTTAATTTGTGGATTGGCAGCTAAGGCTGCTTTACTTATCACAGTGTTCCAGTTGCTCAGTATCTCATCGTCATTTGCCAATCCATTTGCGTTCAGATGTGGTATGGTCTCATGTAGGAATGTGTCTTTATGAAATCTTTTAAACCAGCATTCTGCTATTTCATTTCTTAATGCTTTATGACTGGCCTACTGATGTTTATGGTTTATTTAAGAACTTGATATACTTCCATTCTACAGCATGTCAGAGCGGTTTACAATAAAAACAGCAAGAATAAGGAAGAGTTGGAGGAAGAGGAGCTCACAGAGAAGGAAGATCAAGCGAGAGTGGTGCGGGTGTTCCGTAGAGATGAGCTCCCAGTGCTTATTGTGGAAACTCTAGGTGCGTTGAATATGCCGGTCCCGGGGGTGACGAAGGAGGAGACCCTGGAGGATCCGTTATTGCAGGTCTTTAGGAAGACTCAAAGGGCATTTTCGGTGCACAGAGTTTTTCAGGAAATGATTCAGGAAGAGTGGAATGTCCCAGAGGCGCCACTGAAGGGGTCCAGAGTAATGAGGCCTCTCTACCCTCTGGTGGATCAGGATAAGGAAGTTTTTAAGCCACCTAAGGTGGATGCGGCCGTGGCGGCGGTTACAAAGAAGACCACGATCCCGGTGGAGGGCGGTGCAGCCCTCAAGGATACTCAGGACAGAAGGTTGGATGCCATGCTACGACAGGTCTTTGATGTGAATGCCTTAGCGCTCCAAGCGGCTATCTGTGGTGCGTGGGTAGCCAGGGCTTGCCTGAGATGGTTGCAGCGAGTCCAAGGAGATCGGGACAGCGACATAGCAGGGGAGGCCTCCAGGCTGGAGTCCGGAGCGGCCTACCTTGCGGATACACAGTATGATCTGATGAGAGGCTTGTCAAAGAGCATGGCGTTGGCTGTAGTGGCAAGGCGCTATCTATGGCTTCGTAATTGGGCAGCGGATAATGCATCCAAGTCGAGGCTAAGTAAGCTACCTTTTAAGGGTCGGCTCCTATTTGGTGAGGAGCTAGAGAAGTTAGTCAAGGACGTTGGCGAATCTAAGGGTGGTAGATTACCAGAGGACAAGCCTAAGCAAGGTCGGACGGCCCCTGGGGGCAAGGGTCCTTTGAGGGACTTTCGCAGGTACCATTTTCAGAGGATTAATTCCACTCAGAGAGGCAGGTTTCCCAGTAGGAATCAGGGCTTCCGAGGTTTTCGTGGAGCAGGTAGATGATTTGCAGCCTCTCCCTCTTCCTGCTCGGCCAACCTTAGGAAGTCGCAATGATGCCAGGGAGACCCAGGTGCCCCTAGTTGCCGTAGGAGGGCGGCTGCAGGAGTTTTATGCTGCCTGGGTCCGAGTCACGTCCGAGTCACGCCTTGAGCAGACCCGTCACGCCGCTTTTTTCTTTCTAGGTCCAGTACTCTGGAATGCCTTACCGCCGTTTCTCCGTCTGGAACCCTCATACCCCCAATTTAAAACGCTACTAAAAACCCATCTATTTCAGCTAGCCTTCCATCTCTCTCCCGATGGTCCTCCCTGATGTTCTCGCAGTTCCCTGTCTCTCTGTCCATTTTGTCTATATGTTTTGTTTAGTTGTGTCTTTTGCTTAAGTATGGTTTGGTTTTGTCTTCCCTTTTTTGGGCCTTTTTAATATGTTTGTTTTTAAAGAAAATTCTGTTAATTTATGTTTTAATTATGGGCCCTCTAATTCGTCCTGTATTGTTTTTGGTCCTTTTGTTATTTTCCTGTCTATGCCTGTATTCTTTATACTTGCTTTTCTATTTTACTTTGGCGTTCCTTTCCTGTTTGTGCACTACCAACCTTTTATTGTACACCGCTTTATGTTGCGACCAAAAGCGGTTTATCAAATTTTAAATAAAGATAAAGATAAAGATCGGTGGGTGCTGGAGGTAATTCGGGAAGGGTATGCCTTGGAGTTACGAATCCCGGTGCGGGACGCCTTCGTGAGGTCCCCCTGCAAGTCGCCGAGCAAGCGCGAGGCGATCAGGGGGACAGTACGGAGGCTCCTAGACCTCGGGGCAATAGTCCCGGTACCGAGAGACCAACTCAGCTGCGGTCGATACTCCATTTATTTTGTGGTTCCAAAAAAGGACGGAGGTTTTCGGCCAATTCTGGATCTCAAGGGAGTGAATCGGTGTCTTCGCGTGTCTCACTTTCACATGGAGACGCTATGATCGGTGATGATAGCGGTTCGAAAGGGCGAGTTCCTTATGTCCCTGGACCTTTCAGAAGCGTACCGCCACATACCCATCCGACTGGATCATCAGTGCTATCTCCGCTTTGCAGTTCCCTTTGGACAGTTTCAATTCCGAGCGTTGCCATTTGGCCTAGCAACGACTCCCCGCACATTCACCAAGATCATGGTGGTCGTCGAGGCGGCGTGAGAAAGGAAGGAATTCTGGTTCATCCGTACTTAGACGATTGGTTAATTCGAGCAAAGTCGAGGGCCGAGAGCGAAAGAGCTATGGCCAGAGTAGTGTCCTTCCTAGAGAGCCTGGGTTGGGTGGTCAGTTTGGGGAAGAGCCACCTGCTTCTTTCGCAGAACTTGGAGTACCTGGGTGCTCGCTTCGACACTGAGACGGGTCATGTGTTTCTTCTGCGTCTAAGGGCCCGGGGCTTGTGCAAGCTGCTACGGAGCTTCTTAGGCAGCCCGGTGCCCTCGGCGTGGAAATACCTGCAACTGTTAGGCACAATGGTGGCAACAGTCGAGGTGGTGCCTTGGGCGAGAGCACACATGAGACCTTTACAGAGGGCACAGCTCAGGCGATGGTCGCACCAGCGGGATCCGCTGTCAAGGAGGCTACCTTGTCCAGCGGAGACGTGTGTAGCCCTGCGTTGGTGGTTAATTCCCGAGTCGCTAGAGAGGGGGAGACCATTGGAATCGCCCGACTGGGTGCCAGTCATGACGGACACCAGTCTAGTGGGCTGGGGTGCACATTGCCAGGGCAGGTTCACCCAAGGACAGTGGAACGCACAGGAGAAGACCTGGTCGATCAACAGGCTGGAATTGCAGTCAGTGGCGTTGGCCTTGCAGAGCTTTCGAAGTTATCTTGCAGGGTCGGCGGTTCGAGTGTTCTCCAACAACGCAACAGCGGTGGCGTATGTAAATCGTCAAGGGGGAACCAGCAGTGCGGCACTGGAAGAAGAGGCCGAGGGCCTGTGCAATTGGGCTGAGGTAAATCCGGTAGCTCTCTCGGTGGCGCATGTGGCAGGAGTAGACAATGTACAGGCGGACTTTCTGAGCCGCGTGAAGGTGGATCCAGGGGAGTGGGTCCTTCATCCGGAGGTGTTCGGTATGCTAGAGCACCGCTGGTGCTCGCCAGTCATGGATCTCATGGCAACATTCCAGTCGGCGAAGGCCAGTCGATTTTACAGCAGAAGAAGAGAGAGAATGTCCGAGGGACTGGATGCTTTCATTCAGAGGTGGCCAGAGGAGCAGCTTCTGTACGTCTTTCCTCCATGGGCCCTAATCGGCAGAGTTATCCAGCACATAGAAGGATACAGAGGACAGGTGATTCTGATAGCCCCAGATTGGCCGCGCCGGCCCTGGTAAGCAGATCTGGTAAGACTTTTGGTAGAGAAGCCATGGCATCTTCCGAGGCGAGCGGTCCTCTACTCATGCCCCATCTGGATCGATTCTCACTTACGGCTTGGCTATTGAAAGGGCGTGGTTAAAGGCGAGAGGATATTCTACATCAGTGATTACCACTTTGTTGAAGGCCAGAAAGAGATCTACGTCGTTGGCGTATGTTCGAGTCTGGAGAGTGTTTGAAGCTTGGTGTGCCGACAGAGCTTGCGTGGCATTAAGAGCAACGGTTCCGCAGATATTGCAGTTTCTGCAGGATGGATTTGACAAGGGTTTGGCAGCCGCTTCACTAAAGGTGCAAGTCGCAGCCCTGGCCTGTTACAGAGGTAGGATAGGTGGACGACCGCTTGGGGGACATGCGGACGTTAAGCGGTTTCTTCGAGCAGTGTCGCTGTTAAGGCCTCCAGAGAGGCAGTTAGTGCCTAAATGGAGCCTTCCGTTTGTGTTGGAGGCGTTGGAGTGAGAACCTTTTGAGCCCTTGAGTCGAGCGTCGGTGAAGGATCTTACTTTGAAGGTAGTGTTTTTGGTGGCAATTTGTTCGGCGAGAAGAGTCTCCGAGTTGCAAGTGCTGTCCTGTAAAGAACCTTATCTTTCGTTTTTTGAGTCTAAGGTAGTGTTACGGCCAGTGCCAGCCTTTTTACCCAAGGTGATGTTGTCGTTTCATTTGAATCAAGTTATCTCCTTACCAGTGTTTGCTGGGAATTCGGGGAATCAGGCACGAAGAATCAGCAACTCTTGGATATCAAGCAGGTGTTGAAAAAGTATCTGCGTCGTACGGAGGCTTTCCGCAGATCCGAGAGACTCTTTGTGCTTTTTGCAGGTCCACGGAAGGGCGAAGCGGCCTCGAAAGCTTCCATTGCTAGATGGATTAAGGAGGCGATTGCTTCCGCTTACGTGCTAAAGGGCAGAGCTGTGCCAGAAGGGCTAAGAGAGCATTCCACTAGAGCACAAGCAGCGTCTTGGGCAGAATCTCGTTTAGTACCGCCATTGGAAATTTGTAAGGCGGCAACTTGGTCATCATTGAATTCCTTTGTTAAGCATTACCGCCTAGATGTCCAGGCGCAGCAGGACGTGTGTTTTGGAGCGGCAATTCTTCAGGCTGCTAAGGGGGGTCCCTCCCGTTGAGTACTGCTCTGGTACATACCCAGAGGTCCGGGACTAGACTGGAGATACGATCAGGAAGGTGAAATTAGACTTACCTGCTAATTGTTGTTCCTGGAGTAGATACAGTCTAGTCCCGTATCCCTCCCCAGTGATGTTATATTCCTAATTCTGCAGTCTGAAGGGGATTTCAGTGATCACAGGTAAGAGAGTTAGTCATAAGAGTGGAGAACCTTTTGGAGGGGGGGGGGTATTTATTTAGAACGCTATCCCTCCATGCAGAGAGAGGGGAGAGGTTCTTCGAATGTTTAAAGGTTACATGTTACAGTTTAAAGTTTGGTTGGTGGAGAGAGTTTTCTTTCCGTTGTTCTAATATCTTGATTAAGGTAGCGAGAGAGAGGAAAGTTGAATATTACAGTAATACTTACTTGTTGCTCCAGTGAGTCTGCTTTGTCAATAGGAAACTGGGAAGTGGAGGCGGCTCCCAGGATGATATACTGGTGACATCATGAAAAGAAGGAGGTTCCTCATTCTCCAAGCTGCTGATTAAGGTGGACAACCCAGAGGTCCGGGACTAGACTGTATCTACTCCAGGAACAACAATTAGCAGGTAAGTCTAATTTCACCATTTGCCTGACAAGACCTGCCTCTGGTGAATCCATGCTGCCTCGGATCCTGCAATCTGCTGGACTGCAGAAACCTCACTATTTTCTCTTTCAGCAGCGTTTCCAATAATTTACTCACCACCAAAGTTAAACTAACCGGCCTGCAGTTTTCAACCACATACTTACTTCCACTTTTGTGTAAAGGCACCACATGAGCCTCTCTCCAGTCCTTTTGAATGGATTCTAACAGCCCTAGTCCTAATACTGAACCACACCATCTGGTGATCACTGGATGCAAAAGGATCTCCCACTAAAACATCAGAAACACTTTCACCATTGGTAAGCACCAAGTCCAATATGGCCCCTTCACGTGTGGGGTCTGTTGCCAATTGCCTGAATAGTTCTCCCTGTAGAGAATCCAGGATCTTCTTACTTCTAAATGATACTGCAGCAGGAATGTGCCAATCAACATCTGGCATATTGAAATCCCCTATCAGTAGCACTTCCCCTTTCCTAGCAATACTGCATATGTCTTCAATTAACTCTCTATACACTTCTTCTTGTGAGGGAGGTCTGTATATCGTGCCAATGCAAGTAGATTTCTCTTTCCCTCTTTCTAGTTTAACCCACAGTGCCTCCTCTCTCCTTTTTAAGCTCTGTAATTCCAAAGCTTTAATATTATTTTTTACATATAGTGCCACTCCTCCTCCCCTTCTTCCTACCCTGTCCTTTCTTAATAAAGTATAGCCTGGTATAGTTACATCCCAGTCATGGTTTTCTGTGAACCATGTTTCTGTAACTGTTACTAAATCCAAGTCAGCCACTCCCATCATGTATGATTAAGAACTGAAAGTAAGATTGTTTCCGTTCTGTGGCCTGGCCTGAAACCGAATTGGCGAGGGGGGAAGAAATTTGTATGCTCGAGATGTTGTGAGAGTTGTGCAAAAACAAGTTTTTTTAAGAGTTTAGAGAAGAATGGGAGGTTGGAGAAGGGACGAAAATTAGCTAGATTTGCTGGATCTAAAGTGGGATTTTTCAGGATAGGCTGGACCACTGCAGTCCTCCCAGGTAGAGGTGAAATAAGTAAAGTGGTGATCTGACCATGTTTTAAGTGGTATTTGAATAGAGGCTTTCTGGGACATTGTATATATGTTAGGTAAGAATATGAGGTCTAATTTGTTTCCCTTAGTATGTGTGGGTGTATTAATGATCTCTTGAAAGCTCAGATCATCCATTGCATTCAGGAATGCCAGAGCATGGGTATGATGCATAGATGGTAGGTTAAAATCACCTGGTAATATAAGATGTTTGTTAATTGGTTTGTCTGAACAGGTAGATTCCAGAATTGTAGAGATGCTGTTTGGATCTGAGGTTGGGGATCTATAAAGTATACGGAATGCTAGGTGCTTGTTCTCAATCATCAACATATCTAACCCATCTATGCTAACTTTGATGAGAATGCTGCATTTAATTCGTCTTTGCTTATGATGAGTACACCACCTCCTCTTTTCGCATGCCTTGGGCAATGGGCAGCATCATAGTTTAGAAGTTTCATTTGGTTGAGAAGGACGGTATCAGTCTCTAGGAGACAGGTTTCCATAACAAACATAATGTCTGGTTTTGTATTTCGAATGTGGTCTACTGTGATTGGAATCTTATTCTTTATTGACCTTGCATTCACCAGGCAACATCTTAATTTAGTTGTATAGGTTCTATCGTCTATATCTTTGTGCAGAGGTTGCTGGCATGTAGAAATATATATTAGCCTGTTAGTGTTGCGATGATGGGTCCAGTTGCTTTTGCCCTGTAGCGTGGCTTTCTGATTTTGTTCTGATGATGTATGATTGGTATCCATTGATTATACTGAGTGAGAAAGTATGTGTGCGAGACTAGTAGTAATAATACAGAGCAATGTTATGTATATCTTAGGCTCTGTGTTTCTATTATCTACCAGTGTCGATCACTATGTTTGGTTCTGTAAAATCTGAATGCTAACAGTTCCTTGATTCTTAATGCTTGCGATTTGAACAGTTCAGTAGTATATCACAGCAGCAAAGACATTACAGCAGCTTTTCAGGGAGGGTACATGCTCAGCTCTACTGTACATTAAGGGCCATGCCCTCAAGCCAGGAAGGATTGACAGAGTTCTGGGTTGAGTGGTGCCCAGTTATCAAATGTCGCCATCTTTGCTCCTCTCTGGAACGGCCCCGACATGCCCCAGTGTTAAGCGGTTAGCATCGGGGCATGTAGGGGAGAAGATCAGGGATATGTTCTTATATTCAGCAGCACTAACCGTGTTGGTGTCATTGAATATCCTAGTTAGAGGCATTTACATGGTTTACAGGGCTGTAAACCAGGTAAATGTCTTTTGAATATCGGGCCCATAGATTTTGGAAACTCTTGTTGCTCGATATTTACCTTACATCACAGTACAGGAAAAAAGTTTGTTTCCCCCAACCAGTAGCAGAAATTCAAATTAAGGGCCCCCAAGCAAAATATATGAAGGGGTCCCCAGAGCAGGGGGAATCCACCTCAAAAGATATGGGAAAGGCTATAAGTGGACCTCCTTTTTCTCTATGCTCCCCTGCACCACAGGAGTGGTTTGGGTCGGATTTATGTCACGGTCTCCAAGCCACCTTGCAGGTTGGAAAAAGAATAAATATCTTCATGTTAATGTGCTGTCAGCTGCTTTTGTTCATTTGATCTATGTCACAATCTGATGATAGCATATTTCCATTTTTAAATTGAAAGCTGTTATTGAAATATTTTGCTTTTGCTTCTAATGTATTTACCTGAAAAATATTTCTAATGTAATCATTATTGGATAGATATCCAATAGAAGTAGGGAAGTAGTTTTAAAAGCATCTACACATGTATATTGGAATCACCGCAGTTTTGCTGGTCCTGCTAACTGCCCACTACAATGATTTCAGAGAACTACTATCCATATGTGTAGATGATATGGATGCTGAGACTAAAAAGGGGCATGTCGTAGGCTTGGTGTTGGTGGGCCAAATTAATTGTACATGTATTTTCATTTTACAATGGGAATACACTTGTAAGCAAAAACATTTTCCCATTGGCTTTGCATCTTCTCCAAACCACATGCAGTTTTTGTAAGTGTTCATTTCAGCTAGGGGTTAACAAGAATAATTTAAGGGGTTCATACCCTTAAGGGTCTAGTTACTAAGGTGCATTACAGGGCCGTACCAAGGTTGATTCGCGCCCTGTGCTACTTGAACAACGGGCGCGTGCCCTCCCCCACAGCGGGACAGAAGAGGCGTGCCTGCTGTGTAAGTTGCTGGCACGCTAAGCAGATCTGTCCCTCCCTTCTCTGACGTTGCATCAGAGCAGGGAGGGACAGATGTGCTTAGCATGCCACGAGAAGGCTTAAGGAGCGCATTCCAGATGTCTGCTGTTGCCTGCCGCCACTGAGTGAAGAAAAAGTGGCAGCGGCAGGCAACAGCAGACAGCCGAAATGCGCCCCGTAAGCCTTTGTGCCCTGTGTGGCCGCACCGCTCGCACAGGGCTAGGAACGGTCCTGGTGCATTAACATTAGCACATGTTAATTCACTGTTAATCTGCATTATTTTAAGAAATGTCCTTTGTTATTCAATGGGACTTTGTTACTAATAACATGCATTAATGGTGAATTAACCCATGTTAATATTAGTGCACCTTAGTAATTAGGGGCCCGACATTGATTTGTGACAGTTATGCCAAACTTTAACCCTGGATATTCAATCCGGGGCCATATCTGGCCACCGGCATTGAATATATCTGGGTTTGCTGCACAGTCGCTCATGGCATAGAAGCTAACCGGTTGTATTCAGCTGCTGCTCGGTTAGCTTTGGTGGCAAAAATTAGGACAGCTTTTGCTGCGCCTAACTTTCACTGCTGAGGGATAACGGGGCAGCAACCAAGTATCGCTGCTGCACGGTTATCCTGGGTACCACCCCCAACACGCCTCGATGCTAAGCAGTTAGCATCGAGGCATATAGCATCATTACTCTGGGATATTCAGCGGCACTAACCATGTTAATGCCACTGAATATACTACTTAGGGGCACTTACACGGTTTATAATTCTGCAAACCATGTAAACACCTTTGAATATCGGACCCATAGTTTTCTGAAATGGAGCTCATACAGGGCTCGAGAAATCCCCAGCACCAGGTTGCCATAGCACCTAGAAATTGCATCCTGGTACTCAAAATTTCATACCCCTGAATGTCTTTTTTGACTGATGCTGCTGAAAAACATGGTGTTTCTCACTTCCCTACCACACAATAGGCTCTCTGTATTCTTGAGCCATGCAATGGAGGAAGTTTGGGCTGATCTTGTGACTTCAAGGTCACACAACTTGAAACCACGAGATCAGCCTGAACTTCCTCCACTGTGCAATTCAGGCATACAGAGAGCTGGCTGCGGTGGGAAAGTAAGAAACTCTGCTTTTTCATAGCTGCAGCTATAAAATAGAATCTGTGCGAAGCATGAGGGGGTGGGGTGGATCATGGCAAAGAGTGAAAGACTGGGTAAAGGCTTGAAGGGGTCATGGCAAACAAACAGGGTGAAGACTGGGGAGGCATGAGAAAGAAAGAGAGATGGGGTGAAGGATACCGGGGGGAAGGGCCATGGTGAAGAGAGAGAGAGAGAATGGGTGAAGGAAAGGTGTGGGGTATGAGAAACCTTTTTTATTTGGTTCACATATCACCAGGCTATGGTGATATCTGAAGCAAGAAAGGAAGTTGCCTCGGGTGCAGTTATAAAGAGTCACTGGGGGTGCTGAGAGGGGAAGGAGACGAGGGGCCACTGCCTTCTTTTAGCACTGTGCAATGGCATGTTAAGGGCCTGATCTATTAAGCTTTCTTTTCCCATAGGAAATTGGAAAAATCTCAGTAAAATGAGGCCCTAAAAAGGAACTGTGATGCATCTTTTTTTTTTTTTTTTAGATGGGGGGGGGGGGAGACACACTGTGACCTAGGTCTTAATGGTTGGCTCCTACATTTTTACGTTGGCTCCTAGATTACAAGAAAATTTGTCAAAGCCTGGGCTACCATATGTATAATTGGTGACACATACATGGGGCTGCAAATCACCATTTCCACATATAAATGCCAGCACCTATACCTACATGGAAGTTGCTGAGTGATGCTGCTCTTTTGTTCCACATATAGGTTTGTGTTATCACTGCTCCTGTTGATGTGCAAGCAGATACATATGTGTGCTGGCGTCTTTATATATTATTTCCCAAAAGGCTTCATGATCAGTTGAGCTTTTTGTAAAATACCAGGGAAATTGTGAATGTCCCAACGTGGATGTTCTAATTCCATCCTTGATATATTATGCAAAATGGGGTGTCATGTTTGTTTATTTTTGTGGATTCATGGTTTGCCCTTTATTCAGCACTAAAGGGGTAACTTCATAATAGGACATCTGTATGAAAAGTCCAAAAGAACACCTATTTAGAAAGGCAAGATAGGTGTACAAATTTTCTACTCTAAAGAAAGTAAATGTGTGCATGTACAATTATATATCAAACTCCATCCCAGCTTCACCCATACTATGCCCTTGGAAATACCTACATGCAGCCTGCATAAAAGTAAATGCCATCTTATTATGTGCCTACTTTGTATAAGAGTATATATGTGCCCAATTTTTTATAAGAGCTACTTTCAGCACGTAAAAGGCATGCTTTACCCTTGAAAAAGCTTTATAAAATTAGCCCCTGAAAGTGAGTCTCAAATTTACATTTACTGTGAATTTCAACATTATTTTGTTTTATGTAGTCCATCCAACATCTAATTGCAAGTAGGAACTGTGACGATACTTTGCCTCTAGTTTTAAAAATTGGGCTATTTAATGGAAGTATGCTCGGCTAAATTATTTTTTTTTTCCCCAGGAATGTTTACCCTTGCAGAAGTTACATCACTGAATGATATTCAACCTAAATTTCGTATCCTGAAACCATGGTGGGATGTGTTTATGGATTACCTGGCTGTTGTTATGCTTATGACTGCTATCTTTGCTGGCACCATGCAGCTAACCAAAGATCAAGTGGTTTGCTTGCCTGTGTTGCAGTCAGCTGTAAGACTAAATGAGTTGCGTAATATACATGCAAATGATATGCACATAATACCACAGATTAAAACAACCACCAACACAGACAGTGAAAATTGGGAGACCAGACCAGCTTTCTTGGAAGGTACTGCTTCTAGAACACCAGATTCATCTCTCAGTACAGCAGCCTATTCTGAATTATATTCTACCACATCTACAAATCAAAAGGTAAAGAGAGAGCAAATTGATTATGGAGGTCGAAAAACAAATTTGGATTATCAGCAATACGTATTTATTAACCAAATGTGTTATCATATGGCTCTTCCCTGGTATTCTAAATACTTTCCCTATCTTGCTCTTATACACACTATTATTTTAATGGTCAGTAGCAACTTTTGGTTTAAATATCCAAAAACATCCTCAAAAATTGAACATTTTACTTCTATACTGGGAAAGTGTTTTGAATCTCCCTGGACCACAAAGGCATTGTCTGAAACAGCATGTGAAGACTCTGAAGAGAATAAACAAAGAATAATTGGTGCTCGGACTCTATCTAAGCATTTCTCCACAAGCAGTGAGGAGGGAAGCCCCGGTTCCAGTATACAAATGAACAGAACAGGGTTTAAATTTTCAGCAGAAAAAGCAGTCGTAGAAGCACCTGCTGTTACCATTTTGGACAAGAAGGATGGAGAGCAGGCTAAAGCCCTTTTTGAGAAAGTTCGAAAATTTCGCACTCATGTGGAAGACAGTGACTTTATTTATAGATTATACGTTGCCCAAACAGTAGTTAAAACTGCAAAATTTATTTTCATCCTCTGCTACACTCTTACTTTTGTAACTTCCATACGTTTTAACCACACATGCAAGCCAAAAGTAGAACATCTGATTGGTTATACATTATTTCAATGCACACATAATATGGCTTACATGTTGAAGAAACTGCTGATCAGCTACATTGCTCTCATTTGTGTCTATGGCCTTGTCTGTCTCTATACGCTGTTCTGGTTATTCAGAAGACCTTTAAAAGAATATTCTTTTGAAAAAGTCAGAGAGGAGAGTAGCTTCAGTGATATCCCTGATGTTAAAAATGATTTTGCATTTCTTTTGCATATGGTAGATCAGTATGACCAGTTGTATTCTAAACGGTTTGGTGTCTTTTTATCAGAAGTAAGTGAAAACAAGCTCCGTGAAATTAGTTTAAACCATGAATGGACATTTGAAAAACTCAGACAGCATGTTATCAGAAATGCCCAGGATAAGCAAGAACTTTATCTCTTTATGCTATCTGGTGTCCCCGATGCAGTATTTGATCTGACTGACCTAGAAATGCTAAAACTTGAACTCATTCCGGAAGCCAGAATCCCACCAAAAATCTCGCAAATGACTAATCTTCAAGAACTCCACCTTTACCACTGTCCTGCAAAAATTGAGCAGACTGCCTTTAGCTTTCTGCGTGATCATTTGAAATGTCTTCATGTGAAATTCACAGATGTGTCCGAAATTCCTCCTTGGGTATATTTGCTCAAAAACCTTCGTGAATTGCATTTGATTGGGAGTTTGAGCTCAGAAAACAACAAAATGATAGGACTTGAATCTCTTAGAGAACTGAGGCATCTGAAGACATTATACATAAAAAGCAACTTGACCAAAATTCCATCTACTATCACTGAGGTAGCACCACATCTAATCAGACTGATAATTCATAATGATGGTACCAAACTTATGGTACTCAACAGCCTTAAGAAAATGGTAAATGTTGCTGAGTTGGAATTGCAGAATTGCGATTTAGAAAGAATACCGCATGCCATTTTCAGCCTCACTAATTTGCAGGAATTGGATTTAAAATCAAATAACATATGTGCAATAGAAGAAATAATTAGTTTCCAGCACTTAAAAAGATTAACTTGTTTAAAGTTGTGGTACAATAAAATTGTTAATATTCCTTCCTCTGTTAGTCAGATAAAAAATCTGGAGTCCCTTTATTTTTCACATAACAAACTTGAATCCCTACCATTCGCCTTGTTCAATTTACAGAAACTCCGATATTTGGATGTGAGCCATAATTCCATTTCTATGATTCCTGTGGAAATAGGATTCCTTCAGAACCTACAGTATTTTCTCATTACAGGAAATAAGGTAGAAATTTTGCCAAAGCAGTTATTTAAATGTGTGAAATTAAGAACTTTATGCCTGGGGCACAACAGTATTGCCTCTCTCCCTGAGAAAATTGGCCAACTATTGCAGCTTACTCATCTGGAGCTCAAGGGAAACTGTTTAGACCATCTGCCATCCGAGCTGATGGCATGCCGATCTCTTAGGAAGAGTGGACTTATTGTGGAAGAGCACCTTTTTGATGTTTTACCTCCAGAAGTGAAAGAAGCATTGAATCAAGATAACACTGCCCATGCCAATGGGATCTAAACTGCGTTTTTCTAGATTTCCCAATTTCAAATACAAACGTATTAACCCTTACAAGTGGACATTTACTAGAAGAAGAAAAATACATTTCTAAAAAGAAAAATACATAGATGTAAAAGGATGATAACTCATAAAAACTGTAGTATTTGTAGCACTTAAATTTTAATTTTTAGTTATTTTGAAAGAAAAAATATAATTGCTTATCCTGAAGATTTTTCTTTTCAAGAATAATTAATTTGGATGATGTATTATTTACTGACTGTTTACAGATTACTTGTCTGCTAAGTAAATGATTCATTTAATGAAATTTTGTTACCTGATGAACTGCTTTTAAAATTCTTGGCTTGCGCTACACATGCACAATATGAGAGTGGAAAATGAAACATTCCGATAGCCTATAAAGACAGTAGATATGTTTGAATGAAAATTTGAATGCTTTAACTGCACAGTATTTAATACAAGCATGGCCTTTTCAAATCAAAAGGTTTATCTGAAGTTGTTAGTTTAGATTTTTTTTAGGCATAATGTAACAAAGTTATTGGTGTTAAAGGAAAGAATTACTAATTTCCAATCTGGACTTTTAATACTGTTCAATAATTTAAATCTCTTCTCTGCTCAGGAATTTCTGTACCTACTGTTTTATGTTTGTTTTTTCACAGTTGATTAAAAACTTCACAGTGCAAAAAAATTGAACCCCAAGGAATCTTCTATCCTTAAAATTGATATTTTATCAAAATTAATTTGTGTTGGGCAATACTATACAGAATAGATTATATCCAATTTATTTGGTCACAGTATTTCCCATTTTACTAGTCATAAAATAATATTGTGTCCAATAAACCCTGTGGTAAAATATTGCCCCAACAAAAATTAATTTTGATATAATATCAATTTTGAGGATAGAAGACTCCTAGGGATTCAGTTTTGATGTAGAGATCACTGGATTGTTAAAAACTACATAGAACATTGAGAGAGAAACCCTTCTTGATTGGTGTGCTGAGGCCTGGCTATCAGTAATAATGACTACTTGGTATACATGGAATATTTTAAGTGCTGTTCTCTGCTAAGCCTTAGCTTACTAAAATTGATGTAAGTTATCATAGAAGTGCTAGCTTAAGGCTGTTAACATAGCCTGCATGATGGCATCTCAAAACACTTTTCTTTTTAAGTAAAAAAAAAAAATTAATAAATAATATAGATACAGTTTTGCAAACATTGAGGAAGTTGTCAAGTTGTTGCCAGGTTCTTCTTGAGAGGAACTTCTGCTGAATCATTTCTTTGTTGGAGTTTGGGATTTCCTGTATTTTTACATCCATGTAGGTTTTTTTTCATTCGTAATGAAAAATGAAGTGGCTTGAGAATCGAGATACTGTCATGCCAGCTAAATAGGTAGCTGTGAGCTAGCTGTTTTATGATAACCCACTTTAATCTTGGCTTTTAATTAGCTCTATGCAGATATATTGTTTTGTTTGTTAATTCCAAATAAGACTGCTGCCCCTTGTTTCTGTTCGAAGATTTTGACTAGAGCTATATGAATTTTTTTGTTTTGTTTGTTAGTATTCAGCTCTATGCCATTGCACACAAAATGTAAAGTAATGTAATGTAACTTATTTGGATGTTCCCAACAGGAGGGAATCTTCTTCAGTATGAAATCAGCAACTATTGAGTTTCAACTCATTGCTAAATTAAGAAGGCTTTGAATCCTGTTGGATAATAAACTGCCTTGAATTTTGATGACAGGAGTTTTCCCTTTAATAAAACAAGTCCATTACAGTAAACAGATATCTTGACTGGAACTTAACTTGGTTTATCTGTAATATAATAGATTTCTCATAACCCCAATGAACATTAATATTTTGATGCTACTTGTTGACTAACTACTTATACCCCTTTACTCTAAATATGAAAATGACTCCTGAATTCATATCTGAAATTAACAGTACATGTAAGATTTTTAAATTATAAGTAAAATCATACTGTGTATTAAGAATAACACAGCTGGTACATATTACCTCAGGTTTCAGTTTTCTACGCTATAAGTGTCAAGCTAAAAAATAGTTTCATAGCATGCCTCTGTCATTTTGGAACAAATTATACTTAAGTAGTAGAAAAATTAAAGGCACATAACATTTAAAAATGTTTTGCGTTTTGTTATTGTTTTTGTTTTTTAAAACTCTGCCAATTGAGCTGTTCGTACTTATTTACACAATAATATAAATGCCCTATTGGTCCAAATATGGAAACATTTTTTTTAACTTACCTGATCTTCATGGCCTAACTGAGCTGGGTGCCAGTAGTGGTGGGACAAGTGATACTCAACCAGATTTAGCAACAAAGGCAGCAAAGCCTCACAGTCTGGTGAGGAGGAAGCAATGATGCCATATGATGCAAAAATGGAAGAGGAGGAGGAAGCAGGATGGGCCTATAACCTGGAAAGAAATTGAAGCCATGAGTGTTGAGATGTCTCTGTAAGCTGATAAAGATCAGCAACCTAGGATCAGCTGGAAGACTAGCTGCAGTGAGCAGAGGATGCACTGAGACTTTGTAGTGGCTGAGGAGGGTAGAGCTACTACTGGTAGTATGGAAGATGCCATTTAGAGCTGGGAATCCGGAACTGTTGGAGTGGTTCAGCTAAAAAGATTCAATGAAGGACCACCAACATGATAAAGGCGATGGAACATCTCTCCTATAATGAAAGGCTATCCAGGTTTAGGTTTTTTTCAACTTGGAGTAAAGATTGCTTTTAGGAAACAAGATAGCTGGGGGCTGATATTCAAAGCCCTTTCCTGGCCACGAACAGGAGGCCAACCATCTAATGGTGCTCATCGCGATATTCAACTATCTAAATGCAGGGGTGGTCCAGGGCAGAGTGTGGGTGGTGTCTGTGCTATCCAGATAAATGCTGACAGCTATCCGGTTGGTGAATTTTCATTCAGCACCTATCCAGTCAACTTAGGCCACATGTAAAGCTGGCCTAAGTTTCAATCCAGATAAATGCTGACTGAAAATCCACCAACTTGGCCTGGTGTTGGCACTTATCTGGCAGGTACCACTCAGCCCCAATATTTAGCAGCAGGTCTTATCTGGATACTGACGCTGAATATCCCACTGATATTTAAGCACCATGGCTGACTGCTATGGCATTTGAATATTGGTCATTTTGAAAATCAGCCCAAGGTCTATAACTCATATATGGTGCTAAACTGGTAAATGGAGAATGGTTATTTATTCTTTCAAATAGTACTAGAACTAAAGAACATGCCATGAAGCTAATAAGCACTTTTAGAGGTAATTTTATCAGGAGAATACCTAATTAAAATATTATTTAAGGTGCCTATGTTAAGCCTATTTTATGAAAACAAGTAGGTACCTACTTATCTTTATAAAATACTAGCTAAGAGGCAGAGATTGCACCTTAAGTTAAGGCATGGATATTTACACTGGCTCTAGAGTTGATGTAAATGCTTGTGCCTAGATTTTCAAGAACGCGCTTAAATTGTATTTTATTGTCTACACACATTCTTGTGCACTCTGCCGATGCTTCACCTAAACTCCACCAATGTGCATGCCTGTTGGCAAAGTATGCACAGTCAAGGCAATGCATGTCATTTTTTAAACTGGATGGTATTTTATAAGAGGTCATTAACACACATATGTGGCCCCAACATACGTTAACCCTTTCACGTCCACACAATTGTTTTGTAACTGAAAATTTTTTTCTGGTTTTTTAAATTAAGATTTGAGCTAAATGAGGCAGAATATAACGTTTTTTTGAAAAAAATTTATTTCTAAGAAACAATATTTACTGTTGCCATATGGCAACTACGGTCCTGAATGGCTGAAAATTAAAAACAGTCTTGGCATCAGTTTCATTTACTGCTGGGTGTGATAGTTTAACAGGTTTTTTTCAGATGTCAAGCACAGATACACATCACATTTCGCACACAGTGTGTGGATTTTTTAGAAATATAGAATCCGGGGAAAAACTTTTGGGGAAAATTTGAAGGTTGCCATATGGCAACAACAGCCATGAAAGTGTTAATAATGGCTAGAATAACCACCAATTAGGCATGTACTTGGTGCCTAAAAATACACACCTCCTTAAATCAGAGAAAATATTTTTTCCTTCAGTGCACAAATAAATTATGGAATTTATTGCCAGAAAGTGTGGTGAAAGCAGTTAGCATAGCTGGTTTCAAAAGGATTGATATAAGTTTCTGGAGGAAAAGTCCATAAACTATTATTCATTACATAGACTTAGTAAAACCACTATTTTTCATCGGGTAAGGGCAAGAAGGATTGGATCTTTCTGGGATCTTGCTGGGTACGTGTGACTTAGATTGGCCACTATTGGAAGAAAATGCTGGCCTTGACTAATCTTCCACCAGCCTTGCCATGCCCATATTACTCCTCTTCTCAAGTCGCTTCACTGGCTCCCTATCCAATTCCCATCCAATTCAAACTTCTCCTCCTGACCTATAAATGCACTCACTCTATGGCCCCTCAATACCTTTCATCTCTTATCTCTCCCTACACCCCCTCTCGGGAACTTCACTCTTCTAACAAATTACTGCTATATAGGCCCTTCACTCGCACTGCCAACTCCCGACTTCGCTCCTTTCACCTTGCTGCACCTTACACCTGGAACAACCTACCTATGTCTATACACCAGGCACCCTCCCTGGCCCTCTTCAAGTCTAGGTTGAAAACCCACCTCTTCACTATCGCTTTCAGATCCTGACCTCTATCCCTTGTCTTGACCTGACTCTCGTCCTTTCTCGTGACTAAATTGTAAATGCCATATTTTGTTTTACCCCGATTTGTAAATGCCATACCTTGTTTTCCCCTGAATTGACTACTGCTCAGTGTTGTCTTGACTAGATTGTAAGCTTTGACGAGCAGGGACTATATTTGCTTTATTTTTGTACAGCGCTGCATGCGTAGCGCTATATAAGTGCTAAATAGTAGTTGTAGTAGTAGTACATGGACCTTTGGTCTGACCTAGTATGGCGGGCTTTTTGGGTATGGAGAAAACACTGGCATAGGTTAGAGATCATTGAAGAGTCATAATGGGAAATTTTGATACTTCTAGTGGAAAAAATATTGGGAAGAAGTAGACAGAACTGACTCAAGCACACAGCAGAGGTATTTATGGTTTATTAAAAACGTTCTATACTCCCCTTCAGAAAAAGCAGAGCTGTGTATAATAACAATAAAAACATCTAGAAAAGGAAAGTAACACCATAAAATAACAGGAAAGGAGTAGTAGGAAAGGCAGAGCAGAATATGTCAAAGATTGAGGGGGAAAGAGGAGTCCGAAGGGGAGGTGTAGAAATCTATACCTAGGATAAGGGATTGAAAACCAACTGAAAGAGGTGAGTCTTTAAGAGTGTCTTGAATTTAGGGTAAGAGTGTTCTGGTCAAATGTCGGAGGGGCAGAGGATTCCACAAGCTGGGGCAGTGAAAATAGAAAGCTGCAGGCCTAGTAGATTCATGGCGAATGTGAGCGGGTGGAGGGAGGTGAAGCTGGTTAGCGTGAACAGATTGAAGAAGACGAGGGGGAGCATGTGGAATAATGTGCAAGTAAAGATAGGCAGGGTTACCCATGTGTAAGTTTTGTGCACCAGTGAAAAAAGTTTAAACTGAATTTGAAAAGAGATGGGAGGCCAATGAGATTTAATAAACAGAGGAGAAATGTGGTCTGATTTAGATGCATGATGAAGACGAATCATGGGTGTTTTGGACAGTTTGTAAACGTTTGATTTAATGAAGTGGCAAGCCGGAGTAGATATATTGCAGAAGTCTAACCATGAAATGATAAGAATGAGGAGCAAGGTGGTGATAGTAGAGTCGAAAGGATGCAGTGAGCGGATCTGATGGAGGGTATAGAAGGAACGCTTGACCGCTGTACTAATCTGTTCATGGAAGGCGAGGACACTATCCAGAATAACACTGAGGTATTTAAGTCAGGATATCAGCGTGAGCGGGGAACTGTCAAGAGAGGGGGCCAAAGAGGAGGGGAAGAAAAAACAGTGAGCTAGATTGCAGAGGTCTTAGAAGGATTCAGTTTGAGGTGATTAGTGCACAACCAGTGGGCTATTTGGGAAAGACAGGTGTTGACAGTGGTAAGATTGGGAGAGGAGGGATGGGCATGAAAAAGAAGTAGGATATCGTCTGCGTAAAAGTAAGCCAAAACCCTGTGCTGTTGAATAAGGGGAGCAAGAAAATTATTAAAGAGCAGGGGAGCTAGAACCGAGCCTTGGGGTACACTACAGGATAAAGGAAACGTGGAAGAAGTAGAGGAATGGAATGAAATGAATATGAGCAACCAGAGAGGAAAGAGTGGAACCACTGGAGAACCAAAGCGCGAAGGCCTGCAGTTTGCAGATATGCTAAAAGAAGAGGGTGATTAACAAGATCGAAGACTGAAAAAAGGTCTAGTGAGATAGCTAAAGAAATGTTACTCTTATCCAGTGACTCCTGTGTTCCATTAAGAATGGAAAGAAGGATGGTTTCCATGCTGTGGCCAGCCTGGAAACCAGCCTGTCTAGGGTGAAGAAAATTAATGTGCTCCAGATAATCTGATATCTAGGTAAAGATGAGTTTAGAAAGAAAAGGAAGGTTAGACAATGTGCAGTGATGAATGAGTCCAGGAAAGGGTGCTTTAAGAGGGGACGGACCAAAGCAGATTTCCAACAGAGAGGGAAGATGCCAGTAGAAAAACTATTATTGAAGAGAGCTAGGGCATGAGGAAGAAGAACCAGGAAAGGTACTGGAATCCAGACGGAAGGGATAGGATTAGAGAGCAAGTGGTCTTGGCAGAGGATGAGATGATTTTTGTGAGGGTCAACAGGAATAGGACTGAAAGCAGACTAGGAGTGGGAGAATACCCGATTCAGAGATGGGGGGGTTCAGCAGAAAGAGATATGGAAGAATCGCTTGGAGAAGGCAGCAGGGAGGAGGTGTCAGAGAAGTCTCGTTGGAGTGACAGAACCTTGTCCTGGAAAAATTCAGCTAGTTGTTCAGAAAAAGGGGCATCAGAGGGAGGATCAGAATGCTAAGGGTGGAGTAAATGAGACACAATGGTATTTCAGTTGGAATGCCCTAGAGTTCAGTAAGGCAGAACCAGTGATGTCATGGGGATTCAAACATTTATTTTTCATATTTAACTGAATATAGAAGGGTCCTCTTCATGTGAAGTCATATAATGGAGCCAATATGGTATTACTGTGTTATATTTGTTTTTGCTGACTTGTGCTGTATCTTGGTTCTGGGTCACATAATCCCCAAACCACAAAAAACTTTAAAATAAGACTCCTTTTTATTCTGACATCCTTACAATTTACAGAGTTCTAATATGTGATAATCAATTACAAACTAATGGATTTTCAGCCCATATAAGCCTAGCATCAGAGGGCTGGAAAGCTAAGCCTTCCCAAATGTTATCCTGGAAGCCCCTTGGCATAGGGATAGGAACAACCAACATTTGCCTGCCTTATTCTTTGTTTTATAGTGCCATAGGATGAAGATCAAAGCAAGAACCCTGAGAAAGTGTTCTGCTTCTGATTGCTGCTAATTCCCTACCTTCTGCTTCTGATTGGCTCACTCTGCTAGCCAGAACCCAATTAGCAGAGAGAGGAGGGGAAACATGTTCTCATGCTGCAAGCAAGAAATTTTGTATTTCAGTTGAAGGGGAGATAAGAATAGGAAAGGAGTGGGAAAACAAAAGTATGAGAATGGGGAACAGAATGGAGAAGAAAGCGAGAGTGTGTTAGTTTGGGGAGACAGAGGAGAAAGCAATGAGTTTGTGTATGTGAGAGGTAAATAAGGAGTGGAGAAAAAGTCATAAGTGTGTTAGGGAGCAGAGAGACCAATAGTATGTGCATGTGAGGGGGAGCAAAATATAGGCGTGAGCAAGGGAGAAGTGTAAAGGATATAAAGAGGGAGGCGAGCAAAAATGGGGATAGCAAGAGGAAAGAACAAGAACGATGAGGTCAGAGAGGACAGCACAAGAGTGTGTGTGTGTGTGAGAGAGAGAGGGGGGCAATAGAGATGGGAAGTGGGGCTAGCAAGGAGATGGAGCATCAATGGAGAAAGACAGAAAAACAAGAGTTGAGAAAAACAGGATAGCAAAAGTGGGTGGGGGAGAGAGAGGATTGATTAAGAGTGAGAAGAAAGAGCAAGAATGGGAAGAGAGTGGTAAAATGTTAAGTGCCATCAGAACAAATAAAATGATGGCAGACAGAAACTGTATGGTCTATCAAGTCTGCCAACTACTAAGCTCTGCAATCACTTCCTCTGCAATCCAGTCTGCAATTTCTTCTTGAAGTCTGATATAGTTCTCATTTCTATCAGCTTCACTGAGAAGCTGTTCCATTCATCCACTACCCTTTCCATAAAGAAAAGGTTTCTTAGATTAATCCTGAACCTAATCCATTTTCACGTTCATCCTACACCTGCCTCCTGTGCATTTATTTCACGGATATATTTAAATCTCTATCATATCTCCCCTCTCCCACCTATCTTCCAAAGTACACGAGGTGTGACAAAAAAATGAGACACTGGCAGCCACGCCCATGACTCAATGCCAATTGGCTAACAGCTTATGTCACTGTGTTGTGCAACATCTCGCCATTATTCTGCTATAATATTTTTCATCTCTCTCACTGTTTTTCTTTTTCAGGTTTTTTTTGTAGCACACTGCTCCATCGCTTTGTCATGCGACCGGAGGTGGCAGAAATATGGAGCAAAGAATCAACTTGAAATTTCTGGTTAAGTTGGAGAAGGGCCCAACTGAGTGTCTCCAGCTTTTCCAAAAAGCTTAAGGAGAAGATGCAATGTCAAGGCTGCGAGTCTTCGAGTGGCACAAATGCTTCAAGACTGGCTGCAAGGAGGTGGAGGATGACACCAAGTCAGGATGGCCTTCCACGACAAAGAAGGCTGAGAACATTGGCAGAGTGAACCAGCTTGTGCGGAGTGATCGCAGATTGATGGTGCGGATGATAGCTGAGGAGCTCAGCCTGAACAGGGAGTCAGTGTGGACCATCTTGGTGCAGGAGCTAGGGATGTGGCAGGTGTACGCCAGGATGGAGCCCAAGCTTTTATCGGATGACCAGAAGGAGCACTGGGTCAATGTTTGTCGAGACTTGCTAGAGAAGATCGTTCGTTGGCCGGGTCATCACAGGAGATGATACTTGGGTCTTCCAGTACGACCCTGAAAGCAAGAGTCAGAGCCTGCAGTGGAAGACTCGACTGTCCCCAGACCCAAGAAGGCGCGCATGTCCAAATCAAGGATCAAGGTCATGCTGATCGCATTCTTCGACCAGAAGGGAGTGGTCCATCATGAGTTTGTGCCTGAGGGTCAGACAGTCAACCAGCACTTCTACCAGCAGGTCCTCAATCGCCTCCATGACTGGGTTAGGCGCAGCAGGTAGGCTCTGTGGTGAGACAAGTCGTGGCTTCTCCACCACGACAACCACACACACTGCGCTCAGTGCGAGGCAGTTCTTGGCCAACAAAAAGATCGCAGCTCTCGACCACCCTCCTTATTCCCCAGATCTTGCACCATGTGACTTCTGGCTGTTACCCAGGCTGAAGACTGCTCAAAGGAACTCATTTCGCCACTGTAGAAGAGATCAAGGCCACTGTGATGAGGGAACTGAGGGACCTCAAGGAGGAGGACTTTACCGAGTGCTTCCATATGTGGCAGAAGCGAATGCAGAAGTGCATTAACTCTGGGGGGATTACTTTGAAGGGGATAATGCGTAATTTCTCTGTAGATTTTGTAATAAAAAATTTATGGGACAGTCTCGTTTCTTTTTTGTCACATCACATAAGAACATAAGATATGCCATACTGGGTCAGACCAAGGTCCATCAAGCCCAGTATCCTTCCAACAGTGGCCAATCTAGATCATACGTACCTAGCAGTTTCCCCAAAAGACACAGGTTCCACAATGCTTGTACTGGGTCAAGCATTGATATCCTGGGTCCCTTCTTAATTAATGGTTTATGGACCTTTCCTCCAGGAACTTGTCCAAACCTTTTTTAAACCCAGCTACACTAACAGCCTTTACTACATCCTCCGGTAACAAATTCCAGAGTTTGATGACACGAGTGAAAAAATATTTTCTTTTATTAGTCTTAAATAGTTTACCCTGTAGCTTCATTGCATGTCCCCTAGTCTTTCTATATTATGATAACGTAAACAATCGATCTACGTTTACCCGTTCCACTCCGTTCATTAATTTATAGACTTCTATTATATCTCCCAACAGCCGTCTCTTTTCCAGGTTAAAGAGCCCTAACCTTTTTAGCCTTTCTTCATAGGAGTATCCTTCCATCCCCTTTACCATTTTGGTGGCTCTTCTCTGAACCTTTTCTAATAACGCTATAGTTATTTACTTTATTTATATCCTTTTTAAGATACGGTGATCAGAATTGCACACAATATTCAAGGTGCGGTCTTACTATGGAATGATATAGAGGCATTATAATATCTTTTGTTTTATTTTCCATTCCTTTCCTTATGATACCTAGCATTCTATTTGCTCTCTTGACCGCCGCTCCACACTGGGCCGAGGGTTTTAACATGTTATCCACAATGACGCCTAAATCTTTTTCCTGGGTGGTGGTTCCTAATGTGGAACCTTACATCATGTAACCATAGTTTGGGTTGTTCTTCCCTAGGTGCATAACTTTGCACTTGTCCACATTAAATTTCATCTGCCATTTTGATGCCCAGTCTTCCAATTTATCAAGATCCTCTTGCAATTTTCCACAATCCTCTTGGGTTTTAACAACTTTAAATAGTTTTGTATCATCTGCAAATTTGATAACCTCACTCATTATTCCACTTTCCAGGTCATTAATGAATATGTCAAAAAGCAGCGGACCCAGCACAGATCCCTGGGGTACACCACTATTCACCTTTCTCCATTGGGAAAATTGGCCATTTAGCCCTACCCTCTGCTTTCTATCTTTTAACCAGTTCCTGATCCACAGTAGTACACTGCCTCCTATCCCATGACTCTTTAGTTTTGCCAAAAGTCTCTGATGAGAGGGACCTTGTCAAAGGCTTTCTGAAAATCCAGATACACTATATCAACCGACTCACCTTTGTCCACCTGTTTATTCACACCTTCAAGAAAATATAACAGATTATTAAGACAACATCTTGCTTGTCTAAAGCCATGTTGCCTGTCTCCCATTAGGCCAAGACTATCTACATGCTGAGTAATTTTATTCTTTATGATGGTTTCTACCATTTTTCCCGGTACTGATGTCAGGCTCACCGGTCTGTAGTTTCCCGGATCACCCCTGAAACCCTTTTTAAAAAATTGCTTTTACATTGGCGATCCTCCAATCTTCAGGTATTAGAGATGATTTTAATGATAGTTCACAGATTACTAATAGCAGGTCTGCAATCTCATATTTCAGTTCTTTCAACACCCTTGGATGTATACCATCCGGCCCAGGTGATTTGCTACTCTTCAGTTTATCTAATAGTTGTAATACATCTTCCCGATGTATCGATATTTCCTTCAATTCTTCCGCACCTTTAAATACCACTTCGGTCCTGGGTAACATCCCTACATCTTCCTCAGTAAAGACCGAAGCAAAGAATTCATTCACTCTCTCCGCTATCGCCTTGTCGCCTCTTAGTGCCCCTTTAACACTTCTGTCATCTAATGGACAGACTGACTCACAGGGTTTTTGCTACGAATGTACTTGAAAAAGTCTTTATTTCGCATTTTTGCTTCCGCAGCAAGCTTCTTCTCAAATTCTCCCTTTGCCTGCCTTATCAATGCCTTGCCAGTGCTTGTGCTGTTTCCAGGTTTCGTCGTTTGGCTCTTTTTTCCATTTCCTGAAAGATGCTTTTTTGGCAACAACAGCCTCTCTGACCTCACCTTTAAACCATGCTGGCAGTTTTTTGGACTTCCTTCCACTTTTCTTAAAGCGTGGAATACAGCTGGTCTGGGCTTCCAAGATAGTATTTTTCAACAACACCCAAGCTTGATGTAAGTCTATAACCTTTGCAACTGCTCCTTTTAGGATTTTTTTAACTATTTTTCTCATTTTATCATAGTCTCCCTTTTGAAAGTTAAAAGGTAGTACTGTGGATTTCCTTACTATCCCTCCTCCACTAATTAAATCAAAGGCGATCATGCTATATCACTATTGCCAAGTGGCCCCAACACCCTTATCTCTTGCACTAGATCTGGTGTTCCACTAAGGACTAGGTCTAATAAGGCTTCCCCTCTGGTTGGTTCATGAACCAGCTGCTCCAAGAAGCAGTCATTTATTTCATCTAGGAACTTTATCTCCCTAGCATGTCCTGCCGTGACACTGACCCAGTCGATACCAGGGTAATTGGAATCATCCATTATTATTACTGCACTGTAACCTTTGTTAGCTTCCTTGATTTCTTTGAGCATTTCATCATCCATTTGTTCATTCTGGCCAGGCGGTCGATAGTACACCCCCACTGCCATCGCCTTCCCCTTTTTACATGGAATTTCAATCCATAGAGATTCTACAGCAAATTTTGTTTCCTGAAAAACTTTAATCCTTTCTGACTCAATACCCTCTCTAACATAGAGTGCAACCCCTCCACCAATTTGATCAGCTCTATCATTACGATACAGTTTGTACCCAGGTATCACAGTGTCCCACTGGTTGTCCTCTTTCCACCATGTCTCTGATATTCCAATCATATCTAACCTCTCATTTAGTGCTATATATTCTAACTCTCCCATCTTATTTTTTAGACTTCTAGCATTTGCATACAAGCATTTTAGAGACTGTATTTTATTCATTTAATTTGGCTATTGGTAGACATGGGTAATTTGGGATCTTTAAGCTCTGTCTGCTCCATACTCTAGGGCATTTGGGCTACTTTACTCTTTTTTGGAACCTCTCTGCTTTTGGTAGTATCCTTCAAGGATATATTCTTCCAAACCATGTGCTCTTGGGCAACTGTTGGCTTTCCCCTATTATCTAGTTTAAAAGCTGCTCTATCTCCTTTTTAAAGATTAATGCCAGCAGCCTGGTTCTATCCCGGTTAAGGTGAAGCCCATCCCTTCAGAAGAGCCCCTCCTTTCCCCAGAATGTTCCCCAGTTCCTAACAAATCCAAAACCCTCATCTCTGCACCATTGTCTCCTCCACGCATTGAGACTCCGGAGCTCTGCCTGCCTTTTGGGTCCTACACGTGGAACGGGAAGCATTTCAGAGAACACTACCCTGGAAGTTCTGGATTTCAACTTCCTACCTAAAAACCTAAATTTAGCCTCCAGAACCTCCCTACCACATTTTCCTATGTCATTGGTACCGACATGTACCAAGACAGCAGACTCCTCCCCAGCACTGTCTAAGACCTTATCTAGGTGGTGCGTGAGGTCTACTACCTTCGCACCAGGCAGGCATGTTACCAGGCGATCCTCATGTCCACCAGCCACCCAGCTATCTACATGCCTAATGATCGAATCACCAACTATAACGGCTGTCCTAACCCTTCCCTCATGGGCACATGGCCCTGGAGAAACTTCCTCGGTGTGAGAGGGTTTTACATCACCTGGAGGACAGGTCCTAGTTACAGGATCACTTCCTGCCACACCAGGGTGATGCTCTTCTGTCACGTGACCGCTCTCCTCCATGGCAGCAGGTATCTCATACATATTAACATATTTTGTCCCCATATTCTTTATGATGAAGACCACTAACCATTTTAGTAGCCATCCTCAGCACCCATTCCATCCTATTTATATCTTTTGTTTGTTTATTAATGTTTAATATGTTGCCAGTGGTGTCCAGAATTGTGTACAGTACTCCAAATGAAGTCTCGCCAGAGACTTTCACAGAGGCACTATCGCCTCCTTTTTCCTGCTGGCTATTCCTTTCCCTATGCACCCTATTCTTCTTATTGTTATTGCCTTTCCTACCAGTTTGGCCACCCCACCCTAAGATCATCAAATATGATAACCTACAGGATCCACTCTTTCATGCATTGAAGTATCTCACCCCCTATACCAGGGGTACTCAAATCCAGTCTTGGAGGGCCACAAACCAGTCAGGTTTTCAGGATATCCCTAATGAATATTAAACACTATCATCATACCCTGAGCCTTTGCTAAAACAAAAAAAGAAACTTCAAGAAGAACACTATCCCTGGTCGCTCCCGCGTTCTGAAACTCACTCCCCGACAACCTGAGATCAACAAAAAACCTCAAAGACTCTCGGAAGATGCTAAAAACTACACTCTTCACAGAACACTACAAGGACACCACATGAACTGTCCAAACAAACTCCCCCTCTGCCACCAAAATGTAAAAATGTAAATAGTTCCTGTACATAGCTATATAGCTCACCACGCAATCAACCTCACACCACTCACACACACGCCTCGATTTATCATTGCATGCCCACACCCACGCACCCTGCCACTTGATTTGTTTGATTTCAGGATAAAGCGGTATATAAATCCTTTTAAATAAATAACTAAATATCACTTAAAAAATGTTAATATAGCCAAAACAAAGAATGATCCCTGCAAAGAAAAAAAAAAAACCTGGTACTGTCTTTATCCTCAGAATGAATTCTATTTACCGCTACCTTTAGTCGCATCCCACTCAACCAGTTTCTAACCCAATCAGTCATTTTAGGGCCTATTCCACCTATCCAGAATTGTGTCAAAGGTTTTGCCGAAATCTAAGCCACACTACATCTAGTGCTAGTCTTTGATCCAACTCTCTGGTCACCTAGTCGAAGAAATTCGTCAGACCTACATTTAGTAAAACCATGCTGACCTAAAAGACCTGACAAGACCTGCCTCTAGTAAAACCATGCTGCCTTGGATCCTGCAATCCATTGGATTCCAGAAACTGCACTCTCCTTTGTTTAAGCAGTGTTTCCATTACTCTACTTACCACAGAGGTGAGACTAACTGCCTTTAGCTCTTAACCCCCTCCTTACTTCCGTTTTTGTGTTCATCTGCCTCCTGTAGTCTTCTGGGAGCACTCCTGACTAAAGAAGGATTGAAAAGGTTAAATATGGGGGGAGAGATGTCCAGATACCCATGGGTGAGCTGAGGAGTGTGCTGGCAAGGAAACCCAACCTGAGTAACATTTGACAGTGGTAGTGGTGAAATAGGAAGTAATGCCACAGGGTCTCCCCAGGCTTTAGAAATTTGGTACAGTCTGGTACACTGGGGAAGGCTGAGCATATTTTATTTATTACAGTTGCTTATATACCGCACTATTCGGCATCAGCGCGGTTTACAGTATAACAAAATGACCAAAACACACATTCAGTTTGGTTTTACATAGAACAAGGGTATGAACTTGGATAACGGGGGGGATGAACTATATACATGAATTATATACATGAGATAGGTTACATATGCCTATGAATGAGCTGAGGAGAGTGCTGGCAAGGAAATTAAACCCAAGTACCTTTGACAGGAGTGGGGTGGATTAACATGAAGACAAGAAATGATGTTACAGGAGTCACTCCTCAGCCCTTTCAAAGCTTGGTGCAGTGGTATCCTGGGGAGAGCTGAACAAATGCCCATGAGTGAGCTAAAGAGCATGCCAGTGAGGAAACCCAGCCCAAGTACTTTTGACATCAGCGGGGTGGATTAGCAATGAAGCAGGATGTGACATTACAGAGTCACCCTGGAGCTCTTTAAAAGCTTGATGCTATCCACGGTACATGGATGTAGTTGTGTGGCCATGGGTGTGTGCCTGAAGGGAAGTAACCAAAGGGCTATATGCCCCTTTGGGGAGACCAAGTAGTCAATAAAATAGGTAAGTGGAACTGTAAAATCCAAAATAGCTAATGGATAATAGAGCCAACTCTTCAAGGCCCTATGCATTAAGGAAACACAATTCCAGCATTGTAAATTTGAATACCCTCTTTGAGTAGATGGCTGAGGAAGCCTCACTTAATCTGGATATCTGTTCACAACCCCATTACCCATAAGAAGCACAGGGCCCAGAAGTCCCTCTAGCGGGGAGTACTTGTATAGGAGTATTTCTGGAAGAGGGGGGAAGCAACATGCATCCTACAGCTTTAGATTTCAGTCTGCCCATGTATCCAAGATACTTTATGTGCTGTTTTGCAAGCTGGAAGACTGTGTCCAGGACATCCGGATTGCTGAATGGTATGAGCTAAGAACCAAAGAGAGGACACATTTGCCTGCTAGTCAGCAGACCTTGTGAATACAAGGTTGATGGTTGCCTAAATGAAAATCCAGTTGCTGAGGGATACATGCAAGTGTTGAACTACAGTGTGGAAAAAAGGACTGTCATCTGCTCAAAATAGTACATAAAGAAAAAAGATAATTTTAAGTAAACGATCAAAGCTGGCATGTTGATCTTCAGAGAAAGTGAGTGATAAGTAGCATGAACTCTGATGAAGTCCAGCAAATGAAGAGATGAGGTGAAAGGTTTGCTTGCTTTTTTTTTTGTTGTTGTTGTTGTTGTTGTTATCATATGATATGATGCACCACAGTTGACTGCTGAACTTGAGCTGTGTCCTGCATTACAGCAGACTGTTGTATAGAGGCTACATCTTAGGTTCAACTGGGGTTTAGTAGTTTGGACAGTACATTTTGTGTGTATTACTAACATTGCAGAACTATGGAAGATTTCAACCAGAAGTCATTCAAGATAGTGTGCTCAGACAAGAAGACCCTAGACTACTGTTGCCGTTTTATTGGAAAGCTGCAACCTAGAGATGTCCCTGTGAGTCAAATGCCAAAAAGGCAGGTTTCTTTAGGGTTTTCTTTTTCTTTTTGAGTGTTCATGAAACAGAGGGGGCTGGCTGTGAGCTGCATGTTCCGCTAAACTAGGTAATTGTGCTGAATGATGCTTAAGAGAGAGTGGGGGTGTGATGCTTCCAGTTCCTCTGGATTAAGAGAACAGACAATTGTAAGTGTTTGATGTTAGAGACAAAACCCTTGACTGGCTCTGGTCAATTAGCCTTTCTGCTTTTTAAGGCTTCTACAATTGTTTACATCTCTAGTGTGGTTGCTTTTTTTCGTTAACCATGGAATGAAGGCAACATATACAGGAGTAGGCATTCTTTGTACAGAGAGATTGGAATTGTCATAGTGCATAACATCTCAGTCATTGTCTGAGATAAGAAATGCTTGGGAAGAGCTGGTATCCTTCTGTTTGGAGAGCCCACGGTCTGCACAGGTTCAGTAAGAATGGTTCCTCTCTGAATGGACTTTATATGGAATTAAAGATGTGGTAACACCCTTGTCTGTCACAAAGTGACTTTACTGACTAATGATGCTACAGTAAGTAATGTATATTAGGGACAAAGAGATGGAATAGCCTCCCTACTCAGTTCAAAAGAAACTTCAAGGCTTAACCCTAGTCCTCCTAAGCATTTTTCCAAGGGAATTCTGGTATAGTATCCAGCTAAACATGCAGTTGGAGGTACCTTGGTCATTTCTCACTACATTGAGGTGTTATATGAGGATAGTCTAGGCTTCAAAAGAGCCATGTCTCCTTGCAATAGCAGGTCAAATGTCTTTCTTTTTTAGAAGGTTTCAACAGTTGATATCAGCTGGATATTGTCTAACAGCTCTTTTGCTTTGTTTTGTTTTGTTTTGTTTTGTTTTTTGGTGCTTGTGATGTCATTCCAAAGGGCTCAAACCAAATGGTGTCAAAACCATAGATGAGATTGATAACCTGTATGAAGTACTGAAAAACGTTCTGGATCGGAGAGTCTTAAGGAATCTTTGTTTCCTGAACTGTATCACAAAGGAATTGCTTTACTTACTCACTAATTCCCCCATAAAATTATTGCATGTTAGAAAAGCCAGAACCTGAGGTCAAGGCAGGATGCCCAACTCAATGATCTTGCACTCTAAGAACAGAAATAGGGTTTTGTGGAAGTAGTTCAATACTTAGAGACTGTTAGCTTAATACGGTTTTCCGCATAATATTTTGTTAGTTGAAAAAAAGATAAATCAAGGCAAGATGCCTGACTTAGCAGCCCAGTTGCTCATGAATGGAAATGAATTCTTTGCAAAATCACTTTGAAATTGGAAGAGGAAGGCTATCTCCATAGTTATGCTTTGGAGAACATGGTCCCCAAAAAGGCAGGGATTTGTACTTAGAACAAGGAGCCTCAATCAGGTGCATTAGACACCAACTTAAGGGGACTAAAGTGAATAGGCATGTGAGCTTTGGTAAAGCTCAGTGGACAATAACCCTACACTGCATGGGTGTGGGCTGGAAAAAAGTGAGCTGAACTTGCATGATTAAGGTCGGCTTCTGTTGGATGGCCTTCGCTGCAGTGGGAGTTCTATTTATCATGGAGCCACATTCTATTTGAATTCGGTGAACAGTGACGGCCCTCTCTGCTGTCTACCCATTACTTTGACCTTTCAAACTATAAAATGGAGGCAATGAATGTAGGTGCATGCCTTCCTTTCCTCTTTCATCCTGCATCACTTTCTCTAGCTGAGATGAGGCTGAGGATTATTGAGGAAGGCGAATTGTAAGGATTTGATGGTTTCCTTATTTTATTTAGTGAGAGGATGAGTGCCTTAATAAGAAGGTAAATTTTGAAATGGAGGAGTTTTCAGCGGCTACCTCTTGTGACAATAGCTCATGTGCCTGGAGAACATTGCAGCCTTGTGACTCACGGATGGTGCAGGCCTCTTGCTTTCACCAATGCCATCTTCCCCATGATAAATGACTACATTGAAGAGAATGGACTAGCCTCAGCAGCAGCAATGCCTAGAGGAGTCACATGGTCATATCTTTTTTTTCTTTCACTGCTGCAATAGCATTATATTGCACTAAAGAATACATGATGTAAGGATAAGAACATAAGATATGCCATACTGGGTCAGACCAAGGTCCATCAAGCCCAGTATTCTGTTTCCAACAGTGGCCAATCTAGGTCACATGTACCTAGCAGTTTCCCCAAGAGACACAAGTTCCACAATGCTTGTACTGGGTCAAGCATTGATATCTTCGGTCACTTCTTAATAATGGTTTATGGACCTTTCCTCCAGGAACTTGTCCAAACCTTTTTTAAACCCAGCTACACTAACAGCCTTTACTACATCCTCCGGTAACAAATTCCAGAGTTTGATTACACGTTGAGTGAAAAAATATTTTCTTTTGTTGGTCTTAAATAGTTTACCCTGTAGCTTCATTGCATGTCCCCTAGTCTTTCTATATTCTGATGTAAACAATCGATCTACGTTTACCCGTTCCATTCCGTTCATTAATTTATAGACTTCTATCACATCTCCCCTCAGCCGTCTCTTTTCCAGTTTAAAGAGCCCTAACCTTTTTAGCCTTTCTTCATAGGAGTATCCTTCCATCCCCTTTACCATTTTGGTGGCTCTTCTCTGAACCTTTTCTAAAATCGCTATATCCTTTTTAAGATACGGCGACCAGAATTGCACACAATATTCAAGGTGCAGTCTCACCATGGAACGATATAGAGGCATTATAATATCTTTTGTTTTATTTTCCATTCCTTTCCTTATCATACCTAGCATTCTATTTGCTCTCTTGGCCGCCGCTGCACACTGGGCCGAGGGTTTTAACATGGTATCCACAATGACGCCTAAATCTTTTTCCTGGGTGGTGGTTCCTAATGTGGAACCTTGCATCGTGTAACCATAGTTTGGGTTGTTCTTCCCTAGGTGCATAACCTTGCACTTGTCCACATTAAATTTCATCTGCCATTTTGATGCCCAGTCTTCCAATTTATCAAGATCCTCTTGCAATTTTTCACAATCCTCTTCGGTTTTAACAACTTTAAATAGTTTTGTGTCATCTGCAAATTTGATAACCTCACTCGTTATTCCACTTTCCAGGTCATTTATGAATATGTCAAAAAGCAGCGGACCCAGCACAGATCCCTGGGGTACACCACTATTCACCTTTCTCCATTGGGAAAATTGGCCATTTAGCCCTACCCTCTGCTTTCTATCTTTTAACCAGTTCCTGATCCACAATAGAACACTGCCTGCCAAAAGTCTCTGATGAGGAACCTTGTCAAAGGCTTTCTGAAAGTCCAGATACACAATATCAACCGACTCACCTTTGTCCACCTGTTTATTCACTCCTTCAAAAAAACATAACAGATTAGTAAGACAAGATCTTCCTTGTCTAAAGCCATGTTGGCTGTCTCCCATTAGGTTGTGACTATCTACATGCTGAGTAATTTTATTCTTTATGATGGTTTCTACCATTTTTCCCGGTACTGACGTCAGGCTCACTGGTCTGTAGTTTCCCGGATCACCCCTGGAACCCTTTTTAAAAATTGGTGTTACATTGGCGATCCTCCAATCTTCAGGTATTAGAGATGATTTTAATGATAGTTCACAGATTACTGATAGCAGGTCTGCAATCTCATATTTCAGTTCTTTCAACACCCTTGGATGTATACCATCCGGCCCAGGTGATTTGCTACTCTTCAGTTTATCTAATAGTTATAAGACATCTTCCCGATGTATCGATATTTCCTTCAATTCTTCCACACCTTTAAATACCACTTCCGTCATAGGTAGCATCCCTACATCTTCCTCAGTAAAGACCGAAGCAAAGAATTCATTCAGTCTCTCCGCTATCACCTTGTCGCCTCTTAGTGCTCCTTTAACTCCTTTATCATCTAATGGACCAACTGACTCTCTCACAGGTTTTTTGCTACGAATGTACTTGAAAAGGTCTTTATTTCGCGTTTTTGCTTCCGCAGCAAGCTTCTTCTCAAATTCTCTCTTTGCCTGCTTTATCAATGCCTTGCATTTGACTTGCCAGTGCTTGTGCTGTTTCCAGGTTTCGTCGTTTGACTCTTTTTTCCATTTCCTGAAAGTTGCTTTTTTGGCAACAACAGCCTCTCTGACCTCACCTTTAAACCATGCTGGCAGTTTTTTGGACTTCCTTCCACTTTTCTTAAAGCGTGGAATACAGCTGGTCTGGGCTTCCAAGATAGTATGTTTCAACAACACCCAAGCTTGATGTACGTCTTTAACCTTTGCAACTGCTCCTTTTAGTTTTTTCTTAACTGTTTTCCTCATTTTATCATAGTCTTCTTTTCGAAAGTTAAAAGGTAGTACTGTGGATTTCCTTACTATCCCTCCTCCACTAATTAAATCAAAGGCGATCATGCTATGATCACTATTGCCAAGTGGCCCCAACACCCTTATCTCTTGCACTAGATCTGGTGTTCCACTAAGGACTAGGTCTAATATGGCTTCCCCTCTGGTCGGTTCATGAACCAGCTGCTCCAAGAAGCAGTCATTTATTTCATCCAGGAACTTTATCTCCCTAGCATGTCCTGACGTGACACTGACCCAGTCGATACCAGGGTAATTGAAATCACCCATTATTATTACTGCACTGTAACGTTTGTTAGCTTCCTTGATTTCTTTGAGCATTTCATCATCCATTTGGTCATTCTGGCCAGGCGCTCGATAGTACACCCCCACTGCCATTGCCTTCCCCCTTTTATATGGAATTTCAATCCATACAGATTCTACAGCAGATTTTGTTTCCTGCAAAACTTTAATCCTTTCTGAGTCAATGCCCTCTCTAACATAGAGCGCAACCCCTCCACCAATTTGATCAGCTCTATCATTACGATATAGTTTGTACCCAGGTATCACAGTGTCCCACTGGTTGTCCTCCTTCCACCATGTCTCTGATCTAGTCATTGGAATCATAGGCAGCATGTTTCTATGAAGAAGATCCCGATGTCAGACCACCAGCACGCAAGATGAGCCTGCTCCAGAGAGCACCAGTCAGTATTTTCTGGTGGTATAACATTAATGCCTCAGCACAGCCTTATGGGGTATTTTACCTTCATGTGCATGTTAAAAAAAACAGCAGCTATTGCAGGGTCAATTAGGGAACAGGACCTGCAAGTATTGCAACTGAGCCCATTGGGTGATGAGGCGCAGTTTTAGCACCTCTGATAGCTGAGCCCACTGCCATACATGACATGAAGTAGATAAGAATTTTAGTATCAAGACCCACGGACACAGAAATGATGTCCCCTGGATTTGAAGGTGCTTTGCTCTGTGAGGAAAATCTTACAGGCACAATCCCAGGTCCCTTGGAAAGTGTGTTAGGGAAAATGAAAGGGTTGTTTACCCTCTGAGAATAGACCTACTGTGGGTACCATCTTTTGGACATTGAGTTTCATTGTGATAGAATATCTCAGGAGCCTTTGTAATGACTTTTCTGCAGAGAAAATGCTCCATGGCTTTGGGCCCCTTAGAGGTTTCAGCTGCGTTATGCTGTAATGGCTCTTTCTCACAGCAGCTTCTGACATGGTTCCTTTGGTTCATAAAAACCATTCTGTGAGTACTGTTATTTATTTACATTTATAAACCACTACACAGAAATTACTTTAAGCAGTGCACAGTAACCTTCACTGAGTGCCCCCCACAAAACAATTACCTTCAGAATCCACAATATAAATTAAGTCTCCATAATATAGCTGCTTCTCTTACATAATAATCCTGATTACAGTCTGCAAAATGCTAACTAAAAGTCCCCCCCCCTCCCATTAAAATTCTAATACAATCTGAGGAACACTCCCTTTCCCCAAGAGCCAAGTGGAATAAGTAAGTTTTTAAAGCCTATCAAAACTCATTCAAATCACCAACACCCCATAAGTCCAAGGGCAGGGAATTCCACAATTTAGGTGCTTACACAAAAAAGGCCCTGGATCGGTGACCTTTTCTTCACATAATTTGAACATCAAGTAGCACCTGCAACCTGCAAGTGGCCTTCCTCAGAGCACAATGCCCATCTAAATATTTAAGGTTGTAATTGAGTCATCAAATAATGATGTGCCAACTCATGCAATGTCTTAAAAGTCAGCAACAGAATTTTATATTGCACACGCTATCAAATCGGCAGCCACTGCAGTTCCCGCAATACTGGTGAGAAATGGTCAAATTTGCAAAGATCCTTTACAAGGTCTTTACCCTTTACCATTTCTGGGCCCCTTGAGAGTTGCTGCTGTGTTTTGTTATAGCATCTCGGGATAATACAATAAGAAAAAACAAAGTATGCATAGCAGGATAATTGGATTTTGTATTATTGTCTGCCACTTACGTTTTCAGAAAGCATTTGGTTCTCCTTGGACAAACAGATTATCAGCCACACACATGGGGCTGACATCATCCCTTATGGCACTGAAGTCTGATCCACTCTCCCAGAATATGCAAAAGCCTCCCACCTCAGACTACTTCAGCAATATTAAACTGCTGGCCGGTTTACCCTAATCAGCTAAACTTAGGCCAAATAAAGCTCGCCTAACTTTAGCCTGTTTAACTATCTGGCCAAGAACTGAATATCGCTGTTGACCAGATAGCCTTTTAGCTATTGGCAATCCATATATTCAGTGCCACTGACCAGAGATGGCCTTGGCATTGAACATCCAGGTTTAATTTAAAGTCGGACGACCAGCTGCTTTACTCATGCTGGCTGCTGCAGCTGAATATATCCCCCCCCCCCCCCCTCCTTTACATTTTCAGTTGATATGCATCATGGCAGATAGAAATTTATCTTGGGCACCGCATCATAACCAAAGGGCTCAGTAATTTTCAAATGTAGCTTCTATTTGTCTGGGAGTCCTCATTGCCTGTCCTTTTGCTGTGCAGTAGACCAAGGATACAGTTTCAGGGTAGAACTTTGCAACTTTCAGGTTTAACATTGTGGGATTTCTAGGTTCCAGTTGGAACCAATTTAACTGGTTGTTGATTGTGTTTCGGCTCCCCTGTTTTGCAGGCACTGACCACCAATATTAGAAACTCCTTAGATGAGTTAACAACTTGCACCCCATTATCTATCACTATCACGCCGTGTTTTGTTGTTCCATCTCACAGATACCATGGTATTTCTCCTTTGTATATCTGTGCACTTATCTGTGTCCTGATGTCTACCATTCCTGTCCTTATCCCTCTAATCTGGCCTCTATTCATGAACATCCTGGTTTGATCCTTGTACCTATTATTCCTGACTCCTCACCATCGTTAACATCTACATCGGCTAATACTTTGACAGCTGCATTTAAACAGCAGATCACTTCATGCTAAGACACTTCTCATTCATGACCTCATAGTGCAGCTTTCTTTAGCTATTTTGTTTATAACTGAAACATGGTTAAAAGAGGGGGAGGAGCTGCTTCTCCACCGGTGCCTTCCCCCTGGGTATGTGGCCTTTTCAACGCCAAGGGTGGGTTACGTGGATGGAGGTGTGGCCGCCCTCTTTCGCTCCACTATCCCGGTGATAGTAAGCAACAATCCCTGCTTATCTTAACCCTGAATCTTTATTACTCAGTATTGTGGACTCCCCTCCCTTCTACTGCATGTTGCTTTATGCACCCTCATTTATACATCCATGTTTTTTAGACTAGCTTCTTCTTATACTCTCAGAAGCTTGTCCCATCCCCTCCTCTTGGCTTGTTGTTCCTTCCCTAGATCTTCTTCCTCCAATTGTCTCCATTCTTAACAACAATTTATCTTCTGGGGTTTTCCCCTCAGTTTGGAAACATGCCATCATTTGACCCATTCTGAAGTCCCCCTCCCTTGACCCCTCTACTCCAGCCTATTATCATCCGATTTCCATTCTTCCATTTCTTTCCATACTTGAGAAATTAGTTTTTGCTCATCTTTCTTCTCATCTTGATTCTATTAATGCCGTTCACCCCTGTCTATCTGGCTTCTGCCCCAGTCACAGCACAAAAACTGTTCTTGCTTTTCTTAGTGAACTTCATCAATCACACAACCAGGGTGATATTTTGGTGGTGGTCTCTCTTGATCTCTCAGCAGCTTTTGTCCTTGTTGACCATGTCACATTTCTTACTTGGTTATGTGACTTTGGTCTTCGGGGTACTGTTCTTAATTGGTTTTGTTCTTTTCTTACACAACAGACATTTTCTGTCTCAGTTAACGCCTCTTCTTCTTCAACCTTACCTTTATCTTGTGGTGTCCCTCAAAGCTCTGTTCTTGCCCCTCTTATGTTTAATATCTTCCTTATTCCCCCTGGCTCTCTTATACAACAGCAATAGAAACAAAAACTCCTCAAAATAGGCACGAAAAAAAGTTTGCCCATGCTAAAGGTCTGTTTTACAAGACTACAAATGTCATCAGTTTTATTGAGGAAAAGTCCTCGGTACCCCCCTAGAGTCAATCCAGACAAAACTCAAAAGTGGGAAGGCCAACCATTCGCTAATGTGGTCAGCTGATACATCAATGGTCTGAAAAACCTCTCTGTGGACTTTTTAAATACTGGAACAGTGCATACAAAGCAAAAAATGCAACAGCAAAAATCATAAAGTAAGGCACTTAACTTGCAGGATCATCTCCACCCTGACACCAGGTGTTTCACAGATCAGGCTTTGTCAGGGAGTAGGATGATTCACCAGCCTCTAAAAAAAAAAAAAAAAAAAAAAAAGTCTACAAACAATTACTGTCCACTCACATAGATGCATAGTTAAACTTGGGGGTATGTTTACTAAAACCCCGCTAATGTGTGGGCCGCGGTAGAGTGTGGGTGCCATATAAGGAGTGGGCGGTTCGTGCTGAAAAAGAAATCCTGGAATTTGCATATGCGCTAAGGTGTGTGGCGCCCATGTGCGCCCCGCACATTAGCGCATGAGATGGCTGCGCGGGAGGCATAAGTGGCGCGCTGATGTGCAAGCAGGAGAGCAGAGCCACAGCACAATGGTCAAGGCACTTACCAATGGTGCAGGGATCAGGGGTTCGATCCCCCACAGTGCCCAATGAACAAGGCTGGCTGAGGCATTATGTATTATGGGGAAGATTGCTTTTGGAGTCATTTTATGTTTATTTTAATTATCACTACTAGCAAACGCACTCTCAAAGCGTGTTAACATAAGGCGCCCTATAAGGCACATTTTAAAGTGCACTGTCTGCCAAGGCACCTTAGAATGTTGCTTATAGGGCGCTTTAGAGGGTGCCATATGAGGTATCGCAAGGTCAGAGTACTGTTTTTTATGGCAGCACTGTGCAGTTTAAGGAATGAAAAGCATAAGTAGGTGCGCTGACAGGCAAGGAGGAGCAGCAGTCCAGCACAATGGTTAAGGCACTGACTGCTGATACAGGGGTCATGAGTTTGCTCCCCAGGGTGCCTAATACGTACGGCTGGCTGTGGCATCAGCTTTGCAATGTACATATGTTTTCCTGCAGCACTTCATTTTTATTTTATTAATTGCTGCCAGCAAACACGCCCTCATGTGCCGTAAGTGAAGGTGCCATATAAGGCACTCCATAGGGCACATTATAAAGTGCACTGTCTGCCACGGCACCCTAAAATGTCCCCTATAGGGCACCCTATAAGTTGCGTCACAGGATAATGTATAGTGCACCTTATATGGATGGGAACCATAAGGTGCCCTATAGGGCGCCCTATAAAGCACCCTCAGAGGCACCTTATGGGTACAGTATGCTGAGGGTGTATTTGCTGGCAGCAAAAATGTACATTACAAAGAGATAATGCTTTGGGCAGCCCTATCAAATAACCCCACTGTGGGTTTGAACCCATGACCTCTGGCTTCACAGGCAGTGAAGTAACCATTGGGCTACAGCTCTATAGCTCCTAGCAAGCCCCTGGCTGGCTGCAGAGAGCCTGCATGTCACCACACAGACAGTCTGTTGTGGTCACCAGGATAGGGTTAGCACACCAGTACCCATGATGCACTGCACATGCAAATCAGCTGTCCACAGATGAACACAAGATGGGGTATGCACCCCCACAACACCTCGGCCTGGTAGGGGGTACTGACCGTGTGTTTTACTGGCACAGAGTAGCTACACACCGTCACATTGTGCGGGTACTGTGCTCACCCTGAGGGTGCAATGAGGCGCCCAGGACCAGGTCCACAACACCTTCCATGGCTGAGAGAGGCCATGCCGGAGGTCCAAAGCAGTGTTAATGTGTGAGATAGGTAGTTTCTGCACAAACACCTTGGATATCTCTGTCAGTTTCAGTCAGGTGTAGCCCCTATGGACCCCTAGGTGGGCTATGCACCACCACCCCCCCCCCTCCTCCAGGGCTGAGGGTGGCAAACAGGGTCTCCTATCAATAGATCCACATTCTACCTCCCTGCAAAGGTGGCAGTAGAGGGGACCATCAACCCCGGTCCTGCTGAGGAACAGACACCCCACAGGGCAGTCAATGCAGCTCTATACACATCCATAACACAATAGCAGACAGACATTAGGCCTGGATATGGTAAGCTGCACCCCAACACTATCTGATATTCTCCTGCAGCAAGTCATCAGCCGCTGCACCCTGCAAGCCGCTCCATCAAGACACATACCAGCTGCAAACAGCCTGCTAGTTAGGCCATAGTGCATGTTCCCAGTGGAGATGCGTGCACCCAGAACTGGGATGTCAGCATACACAGCAAGCAGATAAATCAGTGACTGGGCCCCAAAAAGAAACCCATATCTATCACATGAGAGAAATACTATATAGCACTATGGGGGTGCCTAGCCATGCTGTGGTCACTGCACAGTCAGGGTGAGAGTGATCTCTCAGCAGGACATACTGAGGTCACCCTGTCTGTGTAGGTGGTGGCCGGGCAGTAAAATGTCCCAGTCAGTGCCCTATGCCCTGTGCAGATGCACCCTGGCCAGGCCACCCTGTCCGGCCTATACCCATGGTACCTTGCTCCTCATTATGCACATTGGCAGCCCAATACTGGCAACATTGCTGGCAGTGTGGGCTGTGGAAGGTGTTTGCAGCCACCACACACTGGATAGACAGACAGCCACCCCCACACCTATGCCAGCATTGTGCTACTATAGAGGAGTTCAGCAGCCATACCCACCACACCAGTCCTGGGCACAGTACAGGCATGGATATGGTACGCAATACTGTTGGGGGTCACTCCCCAGGGGGGTAAACACTGTCAGAAACCAGACCTGCAGCACACACTGCAGACATCAGAATGATTGTTTTGGTGGAGCTCAATGAGCAAACTGTGCTTAACGTAGGAATTGATATCTGCCAGTTATCATAGGAAACGTTTGATAGCTGTGTACCATATACCCAGGTGTAGGGTGGCATTGCTAAGGTATGCAAGTGCTAGTAGTGGGAGATACAGGCAGGGCCCAATGTCCTGCCTCTCCAGGAGGCATTGGCCAATGGGGCCTGTGTGTGTGTGTGTGGGTGTGTCTGGCCCTGTTGGCTGCTGCTTTACGGCAGAGTTTCCCAACTCCAGTCCTGGTGTTCCAGACACTGTTCGGGTTTTCATGCTGTCCCTCATAAATATGCATGAGCTACATCTGCATACCATGGGGGTGGTGCATAGATATGCAGCACAGGCATCTTTAGTAGAGGCAGCATGGAACCTGAATGGTGTGGGGCCCTCCAAGAATGCATTTGGGAGACTCTGCTCTAGGTAATGCGCCTGTTTATGGTGTCCGTGTTTGGTGTGGTAAAATATAGGCGTATTAACCATGCGTATGTTCTCAGCAATAAAGGTTTGTCCTTACTATCACGGTTTAGTTGTGGGAAAAATATGTGGACAGGATTGGCAGTAGCCCCAGCTGGCCTTTGAACCTGTGACCTTCTGTTCTTGCACACACTGTCTGTGTGCACTGCACCACCGTGTTGCCACAGATATGCTGCTTTCCCTGGGGAGGCCATGACTGTACATCCACCAGAGCCTGTCTGTTGTGGTGGACGGTGCCAGCCTGCACAGGCCTAGGCCACTCTCTGCTGTGGCTTGCAGCCACTGCCCCCTCCACCACCTGTACCCTTCCGCCAACATGCAGACATGTCCTTATCTGGGAAAAAGCATATGACCTGATTGAGTTGTTGCACACCAGGACTGAATTTGGGGTACTCGGCTGTAGGTACTGCCCATTGTTATGGTTTGTGTGTGGTGTAGGGTAAAATATGGTTGCTTGAACCATGCTTATGTTCTCTGCAATAAAGGAATGTCTTTACTATCACTGTTTAGTGTTGGTTAAAACTATGGGGACTGGGTTGGCAGGAGCCCCAGCTGGGATTTGAACCTGTGACCCTCTGGTCCTACAGGCACTGGCTGTGTCCGCTGCACCACACTGTGGCCACAGAGACAGTGCAGTCCCTGGAGATAGGAAACCTGGCCGGACGAGTCAGAAGCCCTGCTCTGCACAATTTTACTGTGGGCTCATTTACCTTGTATGGAGAGAAAAGGGCAAATAAACCTCATAAAAAACCTCGAAAAAAGGGGAAAAATACCATGCACAAGCTGGGCAATAGTGACATCAATGGACAACATTAATAAACACTCCCAGGAAAGCTCCAAAAAAAGGAATTCTTTTTTTGGAAGGGTCTACGGAGCGTAGACCCTTCCAAAAATCATTTCTTTTTTTTGGAGCTTTCCTGGGAGCATTTTTTATTGTTGCCCATTGCTATCACTATTGCCCAGCTGAATTATAATTTTTAAAATTTTTGTTGTGGTCATTTTCATGTTTTATTTGCAATTTTGTTCTGTGCACATATATCACACTGCTCACGTTTTGTAGGTTTCCCCGGTTTTGCTGTACATTGCTGACGGAAATGGTTTCTCTTCCCTTTAAATGGGCTCTAACGCGAGGTTTTCACTCGCGGTATTTTTTATGCCGAAATTCAGCCCCGCTCCTGTGCGGGGAGCCTCTCCCCTCCCACTCTCCACCCATTGACCCCGTCCCTCTGCCCCTCGGGAGCCTTCCTCCACCCTCCATAAGCCTTTCCACGCCTCTCTCACACAGTAGCGGGCCGCGCACATGAGCAGGCCCGTTAGTGTGACGCGCACATGTGCGGGGCACAAAAACGCACTATTAGCGTGCGCTAAGGTACCGCGCAATTGTGCAGTTTAGTAAACATACCCCTTGGTCTCAACAGTACTTAAGAATGTATCATTCACCAAAACAGCTGACAAATTAAAGAACTGAAAAAACCAAGTGAAAAACCAATCAATGGCAGACTTACACAGAGCCTGTAGAACGCCACATTTACTGTCTCAGTTAAAGTCTAGATTTTAAAAAACGGTGAAAAATGTCGTACATGCACTTTATGGGGAAACCCCCATTGATGTCAGCACAGCTAAACCAATCTGAACTCTTGTTCAATGAAAGAAGCAAACAGACCAGTCTTCCTAGTTTTAAGTGCCAAAACACTACATCCAAAAACAAATGGTCATAATCAAAAGAACAACCAAACAGAAAAGCAAAAATCAAAAAGAGCCCATTTTGCCCACCCAGTATCAAAGACCACAGAGAAAGGTTTATTAGAAACAAGCTCACCAATTGATAGAGTCATTAAGGCCATGAGGTGTCAAAGTATTGAGACGAAAAATACATTTTTGTTCCAGAATGGTTAATAATTTATCAAAATCACCACCATAAACAGATGGATACATTTTGGTGATGGCAAGACAACATAGCTCTTCAAACATGTGATCTTTAACTAAGCAGTGTTTAACCATAGGCGCCCCTTCGACTTGATGATGGAGTTTACTGCAGTGATCAATAAGTTGAACTCGAAGAGATCGTTGAGGCTTCCCCATGTCCACTTGGGCAAAAGATTAAGGGGCTTGTTTACAAAGCCGCGGTAGCGGTTTGCGATCGTTATCGGAGCCGCGGCCCCATTGATTTCAATGGGGCCGCGGCTCAGATAACGATCGCGAATCGCTACCGCGGCTTTGTAAACAAGCCCCTAAATATATCACTCTGCTACTGATACAGGTAGTATGAATGGCCTTGGTATGAAAACCCAGTCACTTCCAACATGACCGAGCAAAAAAATGCAATAACCACAGCCCTTGTGACCACACAGTTCAGAAGTGTGATTCCCCAGCTTCATGCCTGCTGCTAGACACAGCAGCTAAGGTTACGACTTCTAGCGAAAACTGTGCAAACTTGCATCTGATGTAACCCTAGTACCATTCTAATCATCTTAAAATGTTGATGAATCACCTCAGTTATTTGATGGCTAAGAGGGCTGAACTGCATAATGAAATGTACAAAATTGGCACCTCATGGCCTTAATGACTGTCGATTGGTGAACATGTTTCTAATAAACTTTTCTCTATAGTCTTTGATACTGGGTGGGCAAGATGGGATTTTTTTACTTTTTGCTTTTCTGTTTGGTTGTTCTTTTGATCATGACCATTCATATTTGGATGTAGTTTTTTGCCGCTTAAAACAAAGGAGATTGAACTCTTGCTCAATGAAAGAAGCAAACAGACTGGATTGGTTTAGCTGTGCTGACGTCAATGGAGGTTTTCCCATAAAGTGCATGTACGGCATTTTTTGACTTTTTTTTTTATCTGGACTTTAACTGAGACAGTAAATGTGGCATTCTACAGGCTCTGTGTAAGTCTGCCATTGATTGATTGTTCACTTGGGGGGGGGGGGGTTTCAGTTCTTTAGTTTGCCAGCTATATTTTTGGTGAATTATACATTCTTAAGTACTGTTGAGACCAAGTTTAACTATGCATCTATGTTGGCTTTTTTTTTTTTTAGAGGCTGATGAATCATCCTACTCCCTGACAAAGCCAAACCGGCAAAACACCTTGTGTCGGGGTGGAGATGATCCTGCAAGTTAAGTGCCTTACTTTATGATTTTATCTGTTGCATTTTTTCTTTATATGCACTGTTCCAGTATTTAAAAAGTCCACAGAGAGGTTTTTCAGACCATTGATGTATCAGCCGACCACATTAGCAAGTGGTTGGCCCCCACTTTTGAGTTTTGCCTGGATTGACTCTCTGAGGTCTTTTCCTCTCATTAAAATAGATGACATTTGTAGACTTGTAAAACATATCTTTAGCCTGGGCAAACTATTTTTTGTGCCAGTTTTGAGGAGTTTTTATGTCTATTGCTACTGAATTTGGCTCCTTGTAAAGGGGAATTTTTTGGAATTTGTTTCTCCTTATATAACAACATGGAATTTCTGCCTAGTTTTACACAGATGACATTGTACTATTCCATCATACTAGCCCACTTACTCCGGATCTTTCCCCTCTTAATTCTTGTCTTTCTCTGGGAACAAGTAAGAAGTCAATCTCACATATGGGTGATGTCGGCGCCGACGGAGCCTGCACAAATTCAATCCCCAGCTTTCAAAGAAAGTCTTTGTGAACTACACAGCACATGCATGTTCACCTTCCCGCCCAAAGGAGCCATCTTACCTCAGTCTTCTTTTTTCTGCGGAGCCCTGCAGACGTGCTGTCTGTGCACCCCAGATAGAGTTGATTTTTTTTCACCATTCATGGTTAATTTTCTTGCTTTCTTTGGTATTGATCACCTCCCGTCGCCAGAGTCCAATGCCTCAGCGTTGTGTTTTTCGCTCTGGTACTTCTTTTCTTTCTTTACTTTTTTGCTCATGGCCTAGCTGGCCAAGACATCAGAGTTTAATCTTGCGGGGCTCGTTTTTCCCACTATGTCTTCGACCAGCGAATTTAAGCAGTGTGGCATGTGCAGCCATACTGCATCTCCTACGGATGGCCACAGTACCTGCATTAAATTCCTCAGGGTGGACCATGAGGTGTCTTCCTGACCAATATGTCTTTTGATGTTGGCCAAGACCTGTAAGAAATATGAAAGGCGGCAGGGGGAGCTGTTTGGTAAGTCTGCCTTGGAATCAGCATTGGGGCCAGAATCCCTGCCTTCGACACTGGCATCAAGCAACTCTGTCATGCTCTCAGACTCGGTGTCACACTCTTGGACTCAGTCAGAGCCCTGGGATTGTCGGGCATCAGTTGTCCTCTGAGGACCTTCCCTGGGCGTCAAAAGCTTTGTCAAAGCCGAAGTCTAGATCCGAACCCAGCCCGGGGAATAAGACCTCCAGGACTCGGGCATGGAGTCCTCGACTCGATGCCAGTGATGATGGCTGGGAGCGGCCTTCCAAGCAGCCCCGGTGGGAGGCTTCTTCAGTGGAGTCAAGGGATCGAGTCGTGTCCCCCAATGCCATCACCATCAGGGACTCCCTTGCCAAGGACCTGATGCCATCCTCGAAGCCAGTGCCTGCCTCTGCTGAGCCATCAGCTTCTTGGCATTCATTGAGTCACAGAGAGGCCTGACTCCTGGTCACTCTGGGTTGTTGGTGCCCACCACGGGGCCGTCCTCAACCAGGACCTCCCCAGAGGATGCTTCACCCATCCTTGAAAGGCTTGCTCAATTGGTGTTGACTCTGTCGGTGACCGACTCGAGGCCCAGCACGGCATTGGGTATGGCCAAGTCAAAACCCCAATGCCAGGTGTATTCGACGTCGAGCCAGTCTGATGAATGTGGGGCGCTCACTGATTCCTCTGGCTCCACGTGGGAGACGGATGAGTCATCTCCGGACACCATCCTCCACCGGGACATCCCCTCTGACCCATCCCTGCCACACCATCGGCGATGGTCACCTCTGGAGGATCTTGCCTTCCTGGAGTTTGTGCAGGAGATGGTAATACCTGAAGATAAGCCGCATACTGAGAACCTCGAGATTCCAGTATGAGGATCCTCCTTGGGAGGTGCTGATGGTGCCCATTCCACCCATCCTCGAATGGTTGCTGTTCAGGATGTGAGAGACCTCAGTAATGGTGCCGATTGTGAACCGTCGACTCTATTCACAGTATCAAGTTATCCAGAGACCTGACTTCCAGAAAACACAACTGTCACATAACTCCATGGTGATGGAGTTGGCTATGTGTCGCATTAATAGCCAAAAGATGCACTCCTACGTGCCCACCGGCAGGGAGGAATGCACCATGGATGCTTTTGGCAGGAAGTGTTTCCAGGGCTCCATGCTCACAGCCCGGATCCAGCCATACTAGCTGTACATGGGCATGTACCTGCGGGGCTTGGCAAAGGACCTCGCTGGGTTCTCAGCTGATCTATCAGGTGAACCCCTTGAGTGCTTCATGACCCTGGTGTTATCGGTCAAGGAGTGATCCAAGTTTCAAGCTCAGGCGGCCTTCGACGGCTTCAAGTTGGTGGCTTGGATAGCTGCGCTGGGCATTAGTGCCTGCTGCCTTGCCTGGCTACAGTCCTTCGACTTGGAGCAGTGGGTTCAGGACAAGTTAGCTGATGTCCCTTGCTGGGAGGAAAATCTCTATGGCAAGACCATGACGGAGAAGGCTGATGAGCTAGAGAAGGAATTCATGACCAGAACCAGGCTGTCCAAGAAAGCGTCTGAACCTTCACGCTGGAAAACTTTGGGGGAAAAAAGCCCTTCCACCCGAAGACCTACGGGAAGTTCCCCCAGTTTCAGGCCTACCAGGGGCAGAAGGTCACGGGCCAGGGGCCAGGAGCCAGGAGCATGGCCTCCATAAACCAAAGGCCCCAAACAGCACCCCATCCACAGCCTGAGGGAAGTTTTTGACTTCTTGGGCATAGCCTCCCTCCCCCAGGAGGTACAAGGTCCAAGGTTCATGGGAGGATGGCTGATCTACTTTGCACACCAGTGGCCAAGCATCATCACGAATGCCTGGGTGTTGCAGGTGGTTGGGAAAGTTATCTTCTCTACATCACCCAGCTGCCTCCACCCTTCTTCCCAGGGGAATTACCCATGGACCCCTTGCCCAGGGAGCTCCAGCAAAGGGAACTCCAGTTTTTGCTCGAGGACCAAGTGGTGGAGACCGTCCCCCAACCTCTTCAAGGCCGGGGATTCTACTCCCGCTACTTCCTTGTCCTCAAGAAGACAGGGGGCTTATTTATTTATTTTATTTATTTAAAGTTTCTTTTATACCGCGCTATTCGACATCAGCGCGGTTTACAGTGAACAGAAATTACACTTCACAACATTGATCAGTGCTTACAATGAACAGGGCAATACATTAAACAGGTTTACATTAAACAGGTTTCTTAAACGGCGAACATAATAAACTATGTAGACAGGGCAATACATTAAACAGGTTTACATTAAACAGGTTTCTTAACAACGAACATAATAAACTATGTACAAAAGGCATCCTGGATCTATGGGACCTCAACAGCTTCCTGGTCAAGGAAAAGTTCAAAATGGTATCCCTTGGAACCTTGCTGCCTTATCTCCTGCAGGGAGATTGGCTGTGCTCCTTGGATCTCAAAGATGCCTACACTCACATCCGGATCCATCCAAGGCACCATCAGTATCTCTGATTTGTCATCAGTGGACAACATTATCAGTACAGGATACTCCCTTTCGGCCTAGCCTCGGCTCCTCGGGTATTCACAAAATGCCTGGCAATCGTGGCCGCTCGCCTCAGGTTCCTGGGGTTTTCATCTTCCTCTACCTGGACGACTGGCTCATATGAGCCAGTTCACTGGAGGAAGTGCATGACACAGCATAGCGCGCTATAGGGCTACTCCAGTGCCTGGGCTTTGTGGTGAACTTCCCAAAGTCTCACTTCCTGCCTACCCAGTGCTTGGAGTTCATCAAAGCCCTACTGGATTCCACTCAGGCACGAACCATTCTGCTACTGGATAAGGCGCAATGCCTCTCTGTCCTGGCACAGACTGTGCAGGGCAGCTCAGGGTGACAGCCAGTCAGATGTGATGTGCCTGGCATCCACCGTCCACATCACCCTGTTTGCCTGCCTCTGGATGCGGCAGGCTCAATGGATGCTCGGCATCCAGTGGACACAGTCTTCGGGCCGTCTGGAGGATCATATCTAAGTCACACCAGCCTTAACAAATTCTCTGGCCTGGTGGCAGGACCCCCTCACAATGCATCCTCACAACGGACATGTCCAAGTTGTGCTGGGGCCCACTGCGATCATCTGCAAGGCTCATGGTCGCCAGAGAAGAATGCTTCGTAGATCAACCTGCTAGAACTCAGAGCAGTCTATCACGTCCTGCAAGTCTTCCAGGATCATTTGGAAGGATGGTGGTTCAGGTCTAGATGGACAACCAGGTGGCAGTGTACTACCTCAACAAGCAGGGAGGCATGGGCTCATATCACCTCTGCTGGGAGGTGGTGCACCTCTGTAACTTTGCAACAGGGAAGGACATCTCCCTCAAAGTGGTGTACTTGCCAGGCCAGTCCTCCAGCCCCACAAGTGGAGACTGAACCCGGCCATGCTGGGGAGATCTTCTGATGCTGAGGAACCCCGGAGATTGACCTCTTTGCCAGTCCGGAGAACATGCAGCTGCTGCATTTCTGCTCCCAGAGACTGGCCCAGGGACAGGAGGCAGCGGACACCTTCCTCCTCACCTGGTCCAGGGACTTCCTATATGCTTTTCCACCCACACCCTTGGTGCCGCAGGCCGTCTTCAAGATCCAGGTGGAAGCAGCCTCAGTCTTCTTCATTGCACCCAGGTGGCCCAAGCAGCCCTGTTTCCCTCTGCTTCTGCAGTTGTCACAGTGGGACCCACTACCGCTGGGGAGCGCCCCAAACCTGCTGTCCCAGCAGTACGGGTCGCTACTGCATCCCAACCTCCATTCCCTTGCCCTGATGGCCTGGATGCTGAGAGGCTATAGTGCATCACCGCCTCTCCAGGTCGGTTGAAGATGTTTTCCTTGCCTCGCATAGATTCCACGTGATGGGCATATGCTTTTAAGTGGCACAGGTTTTCGCACTGGTGTGCAGAGGAGGGTCTTAACCCTTTCTCCTGCATGATACTGGACATCTTATGATACCTTCTGCATCTGTCGGGGGCTCTCCTCAAGTCCAGCACTGTCAGAATGCACCTATGTGCCATCTCGGCTCACCATCATGCTATGGATGGTCAGGCCATATCACTGCACCCTCTGGTGGGCCGGTTTATGCAAAGCCGCCTCCTCTCCTGGCCCCTGATCTGTCCACCACCAGTGACATGTTACTTCAATGTGGTTTTGGGTAAGCTCATGGCTCCATCCTTCGAACCCCAGGCATGTGAGTGAGCTGCAAGCGCTAGTGGCACACGCGCCGTACACCAGGTTCCTCAAAAACAGGGTCGTCCTTCGGACTCACCCCAAGTTCTTGCCAAAGGTTGTCTCTATCTTCCACTTGAATCAAGAGGTGGTATTTCCCACCTTTTTCCCTAGGTCTCATTCCTCCATGGCGGAGGCCTCCTCACACATACTGAACTGCAAGCATGCCCTCTCCTTTTACATCCAGAGGATGCAGCCCCATCGCTGCTCAGTGCACTCTTTGTCTCGTTTGACCCCAGTCAACTTGTGGTCACAGTCTCCAAGTGCACCCTCTTACGGTGGGTGGCCGACTGCATTTCCTTTGCCTATCAACAGGCGGGGCTCCCTCTGAAGCATCATGTGATGGCTCGTAATGTCTGTGCCTTGGCGGCTTCAGTGGCAAGTTTGCGCTCGGTGCCCTTACTGGGCATCTGCCGGGCTGCCACCTGAGCCTCTGTGCACACTTTTGCTGCACACTACTGTTTGGAAGAGACCTCCCAAAGGGATAGCGTCTTTGGACAGGTAGTATTCCTTCACCTCTTCAGGGAATAGTGCAACTCCTTCCCTCCAATCCGTGATGTTCAGGATACCGGAGGGGGGATTGCATCTTCCATGCTGCTGTTGCAGTGTCAGACTTCCAGCCAATCAGCACCCCCTGCTGTCCTTTATAGTCTGCTTTTTGGGTCGCCAATGGCTTTTACAGCTTTTTTTTCAGTAACCTGTAGCTTGGGAGTCCTATATGTGAGGACTGACTTCCTGCTTGTTCCCAGAGAAAACGTAGTTACTCACCTGTAACAGGTGTTCTCCGGGGACAGCAGGGTCCTCACAACCCTCCCTACTCCCCATGGTGTTGTTTTTTCTTTTTATTCTTGATTGAGCTATGTCATCATACTGAAGTAAGATGGTACCTTTGGGCGGGAAGGTGACCGTGCATGTGCGGTGTAGCTCCCAAAGGCTTTCTTTGAAAGCTGGGGATTGGATCATTGCGGGCTCCGTCAGCGCCAATGTCGCCGATATGTGAGGACTGTGTTCTGCTATCCCCAGAGGACACCTGTTATAAGTGAGTAACTATGCTTTCTAGCATCTCTACTTGGTCATTTGAGAATTACCTCCACCTCAACCCTAAGAAATCTGCAGCTCTCTGGGTTACTTTTGGTAGACCTGTCCCCACTATGGCTCCTTTGCTCTCTGCTTCTTCTATCTCACTTGACAACTCTCTGCGCTATCTTGGTGGTGTTCTGGATTCATCACTATCTTTCAATGCCCATCTCTCTTCTCTGGTACATCGCCATTTCAGCTCCCTTTGCAAAATTCATGCAGTTCGCCCTTTTCTCACCTTCCCCTCCCTGCCTATTGCAATACTGTTTACCTTGGTCTTCCTCAATACCAGATGCATCGACCTCAAAATATTCAAAATACTGCCGCTCATGTCCTTTTCTTTACTTCTGGGATCGAGCATATTTCACCTCTCCTCATCCGTTACCATTGGCTGCCTGTAAAATTTCAAAGTCAGTACTAACCTCACTTTGGTACATCATGCAGTGCACTCTAGTTCCCCCAGTTATCTCTCTGACTCATTACTCCTTCACTCTCCCCACTATGCCCTCCATAGAATCCATGGCAATTGTCTGCACCTTCCCTCAGCTTCTCAAACCCATTTATCCTCAACGTGATGATCAGCCTTCTATGTTATTGCCCCTGCATCCTGGAATTCACTTCCCTCAGCCCTTAGACTTGAACTTGTATTCACCAAATTAAAATCACTTCTAAAAAGCCATTACTTCAATGCTGCCTTCGCATTATCTATTCCCCCTATTTTCCATTTTCTAGTTGAATGATTTCTTGTATGTCTGCCTTTTCTGTCCTATGATTTTATGGAGTTCTTTTCCTCTTCTTATTTTATTTATACTATTTTTAATTGTACACTGTCTTGCTAGTCCCTCTGAAAGTGGTTAAGCAAATATAATAAGCATAAACATAACTCCATTGGCTCCTTGGATCCATTGACGCCTCACCTCACCACTTTCAATAATTTAGTGCAGGCCAGGTCTTGTTCTGAATGCAACTGTACTCTGATGCGATTGCAGGCACTGTATTCCTTTAGAATCTAGCTCTCCTTGTGTCAATTCTCAGGAGCTTTTGAATGGGCGCAACACCTGGTTGATTTCACTGATTGCTCTGCTAACTTAATTTGATGAATTCACATGGCAAAATAATGAGAAGGCATGAAAAAATAATTTGTGATTTTGTAATTAATATCTAAACAACATATGTAAATATAAAGAGTGAATTAGATATTTAAAAGAATTTTAAACAGTGACAAATGACTGCATTGTATATGGAACCTCCTGTAAGACGCCTAGTTATGTTGTCTGCTGCCAGCTGGCTTATTGTGCAACCCATCTGGTTACTCCTTTATACCATACTATTGACTGTACTGTTATGCTGGATCGAGGAGCGTCCACGCTTGGGGAATTACGTGGGTTAAGGTGGGGGGTGGGGGGACTATACATCCCCTGTATTCCCGTTTTAGCTACTGTTCCTGTACTCTCCGGAAGGATTTGTCCTTTTGAGTGATTATAAACTGTTTCTCAATAGACTATATTACCTTGCGGGGCTTTCTTTTGGCTGTATTACTTGTATCTGTTTTTCTCTGTTTAGCATCTACTGTGCTGTGGCGCTGGCCGGATTACTTTGTTTGAGTGCATACAGTGTGTTTGGCGAAGTACATTTGATTGTAAAGGTGTATAACCCAATAAAAAAGATTTGAAATACTCCTTTATACCACCCAGCAGGCAAATCTTTCTGGAGAGAACATTGCACTCTGTCCTCTTCTTCATTCTTCCCAAAGGATTAGCGGTGCCCCTCTCCTTGTGGATATAGAATTTCCTCCTGTTGGATTACTGCTTCAAGTTTTCTAAGCAATATTGTAGTATATTAGCCCAAGCTGCCACTATCAGCACATAAGGACATAACTTCCATAATGGATCAGACCAAAGGTCCATCAAGCCCAGTATCCTGTTTCCCAACAATGGTCAATTAGATAACAAATATATGACATAATTTAAAAGCCCTATGAAAGTCCAGTTGCCAGCAATACAAAGTGATGTATATGGAGTGATGAGATTCTTTAAAAATTGGGGAGAATCTTTTATACTGAAAGATAACTATATTTAATGTTACCCTGATACAGGACTGACAAATTAATGCACAAGTTTGAAACATGACAGTTTTGGGAATTAAAAATGATATAAGTGAACTGGAGATCCTAATCTTAGAATAACATAAGGGATTGAAAGTGAAAATTCTAATCCAATAAAGAAGTGAACGTTTTTGAACTTTAATTTGAAAATTTTCTTTGTGTATAAAATAAAGAAAAATGAACCTCAGCTGAACTAACTTTGAATGTGCTAGCTTCATATGATTAATGGGTCTGACAAAAAATAATTTTGGTAGAACATTTATTCCCATTGAGTATCTTGGAGTTTGTGTGATATCCCAAAAGTAGCTAGGTTGCATGCTGCTTATCCCCAGGTCTATCTTAATAATGGCTTATAGACTTTTCCTCCAGGAACTTATCCAAACCTTTTTTAAAACCACCTACACTAACTGCTTTTACTATATCCTCTAGCAAATTCCAAAACTTAATTATGTATTGAGAGAAATAATATTTTCTTCTATTTGTTTTCAATGTCCTACTTTGTAACTTCATGGCATGTCCCCTAGGCTTTGTAGTTTTTGAAAGAGTAAATAATTGATTCATAGAGTGGAGGAGTGGCCTAGTGGTTGGGGCAAGGTACTTCAGTCTGGAAGGTCGGGGGTTCAAATCCCACTAGAGGACAGCAACCTTGGGCCGGAAGGACTGGGGTTTCTAGTCCCACAGTTGCTCCTTGTGGTCTTGGGCAAGCCACTTAACCCTCCATAGCCCATGTTCCCTGTAAAATAGTTATCTCCAAGTTATAATGCCCTGTTCTATGTAATTTCAGTTTGTTCAATGTAAACCGCACTGATGCAGAATAGCGCAGTATATAAGAGAATGTAAATAAATAAATAAATGTTTACCCATTCCACTCCACTCATGATTTTGACACAAAGAATCCATACCACCCTCTTCTTCCACCTCTTGCTTCTTCCCAGTAGGGACATACAATATCCGAGTAACTACAATTTCCTTAGGAGCAGAGATTTTCAACACATCCTTATGATACATGAACTACAATTCCTTCGGTGACAATAGTCTAATCTTTGGGAAGTTCAATAATCTAGTATTTCTTGACCTAGTTAAATTTTCTGTCATTTCACATTTGTAATGAAGAGCCAGGCTATTTTAATGAAACTCCCACAGGTCTTCAGAACTGTGGCCACTTGAGTTTCTATAGATCTCATCTGTTGTTCCACGTTTGTCAAACTGGCTTCATGATCCTCAAATGTAGTCAGTACTTTCCCTGAGAACACAGAGACTTGAGAAATATTAGTACTCGGAGCACTTTCAATCCATTGCAAAGCCTCACAAATATCTAAGATGATCTTCTTGCCAGCTGGGACCCCTGCTTATACAGGCCCAGACCTGGCAATGGCTTGGGAAGTGGGAACCAAGCCTTATTAGCAAGCCCACCTTCAACTAGGGCTGCCTTGCCAGCAGCAGGGTTTGACAGTACAACACCAGCTTCCAAGACCACTCCAGCCATTGTACACACTTCCTCAATTGGACCAGATGTTGCCACATTCTCTTCAGCACTTCCACCCTCCTCTAAAAGTACTACAAGATCAGGGGGCACTGCTAATCGCAGCACTGGCTGAGGCAGGGAGGTTGGACTGCCAGAGCTGAGCAAAATGCCCAGCTCAACTGGGAATCATTTCTCCTTCTCCAGTTTGAGAATCAAACGTGACTGAAACAACATGCCAATGAACTGGCTCATGGACTACCAGCTGTTGCCATTGTTGTTTTCTGGCATTCTTGTCCTTCCTCTAGGGGGCCATAATTGGTAAGCAAGAAACTCCAAGGAAATGTTTTCAGGGTCCCAAAGCAATTTGAAGCATGTTAACGCAATGCCATCTTGGTCCTTCTGTTGATTATTGAGTTTAAATATCAAAATCTTGGGGGGGGAAGGGGCGTAATGCTGAAGGTTCACATAAGCAGACCAATACCCTTACACAGACTCTAGGGTCTGTGAGTCAGTGAGCATTCACAGGCTTTCCCAACTTTCCCGTGAGGACTTCTTGTTAGACTAGACACCCATGCAGAATACTAGAGTTTATGTATGCTGACTGGTGCTACCACTTCTGCTGCCTTTATGCTTTGGATATAGGAGGGGGAGAGGAGGAGGAGGAGGAAGAAGGGACTATGAGAGGGAGAGGAATGGGGGAGGTCAACTACTTTTTCATCATCATCTGGGATTATGTTTATTTTTAGGCATTCAAATGGGATGATATTAAATAAAAGTTTGGGAAGCATTATATTAGAGGTCTCTGCCATCTAGAAATGGAAAGGGATTTGGCTCACATCTTTCTTGGAAGCAGGGGCGGCCCAAGGGGGGTGCGGGGCCATGTGCGGAGACTCGGTGCGGGGCCTCATTTGCATAAGTGGCCTTATTTGCATAAATATTTGCATAATGCTAACATACACTAACTTTTAGTAAACATGTCTCTTAATGAGTGTATGGATAAAGACAGACTAAAAGATTTCTACATTACTATAATCCAGTGCCAACCGCCAGGCACATTAGGAACTACTACAAACACTGCCCATTTAGAACCAATAGCAAACCCGCCGTATCCTAACAGCACTACCAGGACTCACAAAGCACCATACCCTACCTATCAAAAGGCAACACTGCAAATATTAAACCAATACATTTCAGAGAACAACAATACATGACCTACTGGGGAAAGAGAGCAAGTGGCAATGTCAAATAGGAATTACATAAACAGAATACCTCAGCTCAGTTACACATGCAGAACATAGACCATCACCAAACAAGGAATCACAATTTAGAAACAGGAAGGCAATAATTAAACTGGGAACCCCAAAAGCCAAACTTGGAATGTACAACAACACTGTAGAAATAAAACTATAAATTAATTTCCTCTTGTACCAAACAAAGCGCAGACGTTAATGATGCACATTTCCCAGAGCTTTCATATTCCAGTTAATAAATTCAAAATAAAGAGATATCTTTCTACCTTTTGTGCATTTTTTTTCCAGTTGCAATTGCTCCAGCCACTTTCTTCTGGTTTCTTCATGTTTTCTGCTAACTCTCCATCATCTGCTGTCCATTTGTCCTTTCTTCTCTCTTCTAGTTTTTTTTTCCATTCTCTCTCTCTACATCTGCTTTAACATACTAATCTTTCTCCTTTTGCTCTTTCCTCATTCCTATTTCATCCACTCAAATTTTACCCCTCCATCCTCAATCCCCACTTACTCTCCCAATACCCGGCCAATTGTATCCCTCCCACACAAAATATTTTTCCCCTCTCCATTTTACTCTCCCAGCCCCATCCCCTTCTAATCCTCCCCCAACATCAGCTCCCTTCTAGTTCCAGCCTCACCCAGCATCCATTCCCTTCTAGTCCCTGCATCAGCCCATTTCCAGTCCTAGCCCCCCCATCAGCCCATTTCCAGTCCTAGCAACCCCCAACCCAATACCAGTCCTAGCAACCCCCCAACCCAATACCAGTCCTAGCCCCCCCATCAACCCACTTCCAGTTCTAACCCCATCAACCCATTTCCAGTCAGCCCCCTATAGCCCATTGCCAGTCCTAACCCCCCCATCAGCCCACAGCCCATTACCAATCCTAACCCCATCAGCCCACCTCCAGTGTTAACCCCCCCATCAGCCCATTTCGTCCTAATCCCCATCACCCAATTTTCAGTTTAAGCCCCCCATACCCCATTACCAGTCCTACCCTCCCCATTCAGCCCACTCCCAGTCCTAATCCCACCAGCCCATTTCCAATCCTAATCCCCATCACCCAATTTTCAGTTTAAGCCCCCCCATACCCCATTACCAGTCCTAACCTCCCCATCAGCCCACTCCCAGTCCTAATCCCATCAGCCCATTTCCTGTCCTAGCCCCCCCATAGCCCATTATCAGTCCTAACCCCCCCATAGCCCATTACCAGACAGCCCCCATCAGCCAACAGCCCATTACCAGTCTTAACCCCCCCCATAGCCCATTACCAGTTCTAACCCCCCCAACAGCCCACAGCCCATTACCAGTCCTAACCCCATCAGCCCACCTCAAGTCCTAACCCCTCCCCATCAGCCCATTTCCTGTCCTAGCCCCCCCATAGCCCATTATCAGTCCTAACCCCCCCATAGCCCATTACCAGTCCTAACCCCCCATCAGCCCACAGCCCATTACCAGTCCTAACCCCATCAGCCCACCTCCAGTGTTAACCCCCCCCCCCATCAGCCCATTTCGTCCTAATCCCCATCACCCAATTTTCAGTTTAAGCCCCCCCTTACCTCATTACCAGTCCTAACCTCCCCATCAGCCCACTCCGTCCTAATCCCACCAGCCCATTTCCAATCCTAATCCCCCATCACCCAATTTTTAGTTTAAGCCCCCCATAGCCCATTAGCAGTCCTAACCCCCCATCAACCCACTTCCAGTCCTAATCCCATCAGCCCATATAAAGACTTAGCTCCCCCATAGCCCATCACCACTCCTAACCCCCCCCCAGCCCCCCATAGCCCATCACCACTCCTAACCCCCCAGCCCCCCCATAGCCCATCACCACTCCTAACCCCCCCAGCCTCCCCATAGCCCATCACCACTTCTAACCCCCCCCAGCCCCCCATAGCCCCACATAGCCCATCAGCACTCCTAACCCCCCCAGCCCCCATAGCCCCCCATAGCCCATCAGCACTCCTAACCCCCCAGCCCATCAGCACTCCTAACCCCCCCCAGCCCCCCATAGCCCATCAGCACTCCTAACCCCCCCCCAGCCCCCCATAGCCCCACATAGCCCATCAGCACTCCTAACCCCCCCCACCCCCCATAGCCCCCCATGGCCCATCAGCACTCCTAACCCCCCCAGCCCCCCTTAGCCCCCACATGCCCTTGATCACTCCTAACCCCCCCATCACCCCCATAGCCAATCAGCACTCCTAACCCCCCCCAGCCCCCCATAGCCCCCCATAGCCCATCAGCACTCCTAACCCCCCCCCCCCTCCCAGCCCAGCCCAGCCAATTTTTTTTTTTTTAAAAAGCTGTCTTCTCCCGCTGCCGGGGCCGCCGCGGCAGAATCGAGTGTGCCGCGGGGCCCCCCCTGCCCAGCAGAGCCTGCCCTCCCCTGTATCCGCTCACTCGTACAGCTGCCTGCAGTCTCACGCGCCGGCTTTCAGAGCGCGAAGGGACTAGTTTTCCTTTCGCGGCTCTGTTAAGCCCGCGGGGGCTGATGGGAATTCCCATCAGCCCCCGCGGGCTTAACAGAGCAGCGAGGGAGAAACTCTCCCCTCGCGCTCTGAAAGTCGGCGCGTGAGACTGCAGGCAGCTGTACGAGAGAGCGGATACAGGGGAGGGCAGGCTCTGCTGGGCAGGGGGGGCCCTGCGGCACACTCGATTCTGCCGCGGCGGCCCCGGCAGCGGGAGAAGACAGCTTTTTTTTTTTTTTTAATTTGACTTTAGGATCAGAATGTTTTTTGCGCTGGGCCCCCTGAAACGCGGGGCCCTGTGCAAAAAACATTCTCGCTCAATGGACGGGCCGGCCCTGCTTGGAAGCACAAGCTAAATTACAGTAGGTATTTTCCTGTCCCTGGAGGCTTATCTAAGGGGAGGGAAAAGCCAAGACAGAGTCCAATTACAGCAAACTCAAAGTCCTAGACTTAAAAAACGCTGACTTCAGTAAAATGGGAAAGTACCTGAGGGAGAGGTTGGCAGGGTAGGGGGAGATAAGGGAAGTGGAATTGCAGTAGGCTAAACTAAAAGAGTCAATATATATAGATAGATAGATAGAGAGAGAGAAAGTAAAAACAAGAGGAAAGGGAAACATATGATTCATGAACGAAGTAGCTGCACAAATAAAGGCAAAAAAAACACAGCTTTCACAAAATTCAGAAGATCACAAAAACAGGATCACAAAAGAATACAGAATAAAGCTAAAAGAGACAAAGAGAGAAATAAGGATAGCAAAAAAAAAGGCAGAAGAAAAGATAGCTAAAGATGTGAAACTTGGAGACAAAATTTTATTCAGGTATATGAGGTGTGATAAAAAAGAAACGAGACTGTCCCATAAATGTTTTATTACAAAATTTACAGAGAAATTACGCATTGTCCCCTTCAAAGTAATCCCTCCCCCCCCTCCCCCCCGAGTTAATGCACGTCTGCATTTGCTTCTACCATGTACGGAAGCACTCGGTAAAATCCTCCTCCTTGAGGTTCCTCAGCTCCCTTGTCACAGTGGCCTTGATCTCTTCTACAGAGGCGAAATGAGTACCTTTGAGCACAGTCTTCAGCCTGGGGAAGAGCCAGAAGTTGCACAGTGCGAGATCTGGGGAATAAGGAGGGTGGTCGAGAGCTGCGATCTGTTTGTTGGCCAAGAACTGCCTCACACTGAGCACAGTGTGTGCGGTTGTCGTGGTGGAGCAGCCACGAATTGTCTCACCACAGAGACCGCCTGTTGTACCGAACCCGGTCATGGAGGTGATTGAGGACCTGCTGGTAGAAGTGCTGGTTGACTCTCTGACCCTTAGGCACAAACTCATGATGGACCACTCCCTTCTGGTCGAAGAATGCGATCAGCATGACCTTGATCCTTGATTTGGACATGCGCGCCTTCTTGGGTCTGGGTGACAGTGGAGTCTTCCACTGCAGGCTCTGTCTCTTGCTTTCAGGGTCATACTGGAAGACCCAAGTCTTGTCTCCTGTGATGACTTGGCCAACGAACTCTGGATCTTCTCAGATCTTCTCTAGCAAGTCTCGACAAACATTAATCTGGTGCTCCTTCTGGTCTTCTGATAAAAGCTTGGATACCATCTTTGCGCACACCTTCCGCATCCCCAGCTCCTGCACCAAGATGGACCGCACTGTCTCCCTGTTTGGGCTGAGCTCCTCAGCTATCATCGGCACCATTAATCTGTTATCACTCCACACCAGCTGGTACACTCTGTCAATGTTCTCAGCCATCTTTGTCGTGGAAGGCCGCCCTGACTTGTGGTCATCCTCCAAGTGCCACTCAAGATTCATGACCTTGACATTGCATCTTCTCCATAAGCCTTTTGGAGAAATTAGAGACACTCAGTTGGGCCCTTCTCCAATGTAACCAGAAATTTAAAGTTGATTCTTTGCTCCATATATCTGCCACCTCCAGTTGTGTGACAAAACGATGGAGCAGTGTGCTACAAAAAAACCCTGAAAAGAAAACCAGAGTGAGAGAGATGAAAAATATTACAGCAGAATAGTGGCGAGATGTTGCACAACACAGTGACATAAGCAGTTAGCCAATTGGCATTGAGTCATGGGCGTGGCTGCCACAGTCTCGTTTCTTTTTTGTTGCACCTCGTATTCAGGAGAAGAGGAAGATCAGAGGTGGCATTGCAAGACTCAAGAATGCCGAAGACAGATTTGTGGAAAATGACATTGAAAAGTGAAAATGCTAAAAAAAACAAAAAAAAAACCCTTCTGTATTCACAAAAGAAAATCTTGGAGAAGGACCATGTATGATTGACAAATATACAAATGTGAATGGAGTAGTTAGCTCAGAAAGGTTCTTGCAGGGCCTTTAAAGGATGTTTTTAATAGATCTTTGGAGATGGGAGTGGTTCTGCAGGACTGGAGAAGGACTGATGTGATTCCTCTTCACAAAAGTGGTAATAAAGAAGACGTTACTAACTATAGGCTAGTAAGCCTTACCTCGGTGACAGGAAAAATAATGGAGGTATTCTTGAAAGAAAGAATAGTGGATTTCTAGAAACAATGGATTGCATGATCTGAGGCAGCGAACATCATGACAAACAAATTTGATTGAGTTCTTTGACTAGGTGTCCAGAGAACTTGATCAAGAGCATGCAATGGATGTGATATACCTAGATTTCAGCAAAGCCTTTGATACTATGGAGGCTTATCAATAAACTGAACAGTCTAGGGATGGGTCCCAAGGTGGTGAACTGGATCAGAAATTGATTGACTGAGAGGTGAAAGAAGATGGTGGTAAACTGAACTGACTCAGAAGAAAGGAAGGTGCATAGTGGCATACCTAAGGACCAATCCTGGGACCGATACCGTTTACTGTATTTGTGAATGATACTGCAGAAGGATTGAAGGGAAAAGTCTGCCTTTTTACAGATGGCATGAACATTTAGAAACATAGGCTATGTGATCTTTTTCTGCCATCATGTTTCTATCTAGTCTGCCCTTCCATATCAAATACAATAGTCCCTTTTTTTCTTCAGAGACCCTCAGTGTTTGTACCATGTTGTTTTGAATTCAGATACTGTCCTCATGTCTACCACATCCATTGGGAGACTATTTCACGCATCTACCACTCTTTCCATAAAGAAATATTTCGGCATATTACTCCTGAGTCTATCCCCTTTCACCCTCATCCTTTGTCCTCTGGTAGCAGAGATTGCTTTCAATCGAAAGAGACTCTCCTCCTTTGTATTTATGCCATGGAGGTATTTCAACATTTCTATCATATCTCCTTTATCCCACCTTTCCTCTAAAGTATACATATTAAGATCTTTAAATCTGTTCTCATATGCTTTATAATGAAGACCACTAACCATTTTAGTAGCTACCCTTTGCACCAATTCCAACCTGCTTATATTATTTTGAAGGTGTGGTCTCCAGAACTGCACACAATACTCCAAATGAGGTCACACCAGAGACTTATACAGAGGCACTGTCACCTCCTTTTTCCTGCTGGCCATTCCTCTCCCTATGCACTTAAGAATCCTTCTGGCTTTCGCAATCACCTTTTCTACCTATTTAGCTATTTTAAGATCGTTAGACAAAATCATGCCTAGGTCCGGTCTTCTTTCATGGACAGAAGTACTTCACCCCCTACACTGTACTGCTCCCTTGGATTTTTGAAGCCCAAATGCATGACCCTGCATTTTTTAACATTAAATATTAGCTGCCAAATTCTTGACCATTCTTCAAGCTTAGCTAGATCCCTTCCTCATGTTATCTATTCCTTCCTGGGTGTCTACTCTATTGCAGATTTTGATGTCATCCGCAAACAGGCAAACCTTACCCAACAGACCTTCTGCAATATCACTAACAATGATGTTAAAAAGAATCAGACCAAGGACAGATCCTTGCGGCACACCATTGGTAACATCCTTCTCCTCAGGGTGAGCTCCATTTACCTGTACCCTTTGTTGCCTCCCACTCAACCAATTTCTAACCCATTCAGTAACTTTAGGGTCCATCCTATGGTGCTCAGTTTGTTTATATCGCCCGTGCAGAATGGTGTCAAAGGCTTTACTGAAATCAAAGTACACTACATCTAGAGCTCTCCCTCAGTCCTCTGGTCACCCAGTCAAAGATATCACTCAGATTTGTCTGAAAAGACCTGCCTCTGGTAAAACTCATGCTGCCTCAGATCCTGCAATCCATTGGACTCCTGAAACCTCACTATTCTTTTTCTTAGCAACATTTCCAATAACTTACTCACCACAGAGGTTCGACTAACCAGCCTCTGGTTTTCAACCTCATCCTTACTTCCACTTTTGTGTAAAGGGGCCACATCTGCCTTTCTCCAGTCCTCCAGGACCACTTCCGACTCCAAAGAAGCAGTGAAAAGGTCAGCCAGTGGAGCTGCTAGAACGTCTCAACTTCCTTCAGTATTTTATGATGTATCCCATCCGGTACCATCACTTTATCTACTTTTATTTTAGCCAATTCCTCACAAATACAGTCTTCTGAAAATCATTCGAGCTCCCTGTCATTTCTGTTCCTATTTGTGGGTGTTTTCTGAGGTTCTGCTCCTGGCCTTTCATCTGCAAACACAGAACAGAAATATTTGTTAAGCAATTCTGCTTTATCCTCATCAGCTTACATATATTCCTCCCCTTCACCCTTGAGTCTGACACCACCACCTTTGCCCTTCCTCTTCTCACTAACATATCTGAAAAATGTCTTATCCCTCCATTTTATTGCATTGGCTATTTATTCTTCTTTTTGTATCTTTGCTTTCCTGACTACTTTGCTAGCTTCTCTAAGTTTTTCCAAATATAAATGCCTATCTTCATCTCTCTGTGATCTCTTGTATTTCCTGAAGGCATCCCTCTTTTTCTTCACCTTTTCAGCTACTTCTTTTGAGAACCATAGCGTCATCCTTTTCCTTTCACATTTATGATTATGGTTAGTTTTGTTTGATATGCCGCAACAATGCAAGCAATCTATGTGGTTTATAATAGCTAAAAATCAATAGAGAGTGAAAAGAACCCCATATGCAGGACAGGATAGGGACAGTAAAAGATAAGCATGAAGGCATCCAAAGAAACATGCAAATGGAGGGAGGAGTGGCCTAGTGGTTGGGGCAAGTTACCTCAGGCCAGAAGGTCAGGGATTCAAATCCCACTAGAGGACAGCAACCTTGGGCCGGGAGGACTGGGGTTTCTAGTCCCACAGGTGCTCCATGTGGTTTTGGGCAAGCCACTTAACCCTCTATTGCCCATGTTCCCTGTAAAATAGTTACTCCAAGTTATAATGCCCTGTTCAATGTAATTTCAGTTTGTTCAATATAAACCGCCTTGATATCATGAAAGGCGGTATATAAGAAATGTTAAATAAATAAAATGAATAAATACACTACAAACACAAAGAGTATCAAGACCAACTGATGCTAAATCTGACACTAAATGTCAAGTGGTTAAGAAGGCAATTAAAGGTAAAAAGCAGTTTCAAAGAGATGTATTTTAAGCATCTTCTTAAAAACCTTAAAATTAAATTCACTGCACAATGGTACTGGTAAAGCATTCCAAGGTGGTTTAGCAGCTGAAAAGGCTGTTTTCCAGGTTGATTCATATTTTATTACTGTCGGGGAAGGGAAGTGAAGAACTGAGTGATCAAACAGGTGCATGGAGAATAATTAGAGAAGAGAGAAAGTCTGGGGCTGCATCGTGAATCACTTTGTGTGCGAGTGAGAGCCTTAAATTGAATCCAAGATGTCATGGGTACCTAGTGATGTATGAATAATGAAGTAACATGATCAAATTTATTGGATCGGATGGGTACGTGAATGGCCGTATTCTGGAGTTCTAGAGCGCCTAAGTTGAGACTGTGGAAGTCCGAAATAAATGATATTATGGTAGTCTAGTCTGGAAATTACAGCGTGAAGGAGAACGGCGATCTGGACAGGTATGTTGAGGTATGGTTGTTAACTGAAAATGGCAAAGTGCCATAAATGTGGATTTTGAAACATGGGCTATTTGTGGAGAAAATGTCAGAGCAGAATCAAGAAAGATACCCAAATAACGAATGGATGACTGTAAAGGTAGTGAGATGCTGCCTAGAAAGGAGAGATCTCTGAGGGGGACTGATTGGTACCTGTGAACCATATGGCCATTGACTTGGATGAATTTAATTTTAATGAATTTTCCTGCAGCCAGGACGAAACATGAGTTAAGTACTGATTGAGGGGAGATATGTCAATGGAGCATTCGTTTGTTGAGAACAAAATTAAGATGTCATCTGCATAAGCATAGCAAGATATGCTATGGTCTTATATTAAAGTAAACAAAGGGCTAAGATAAATATTGAACAACAATGGGGAAAGTATAAAGCCCTGAGAAACCCCATATAAGAGGTCCTGGGATGTTGAGACAGCTGACTGGATACGGACTTGGAAGGATCTATTCTGGTGGTAAGATGTGAACCAGGAGAGAACTGTCCCATGAATACCAGTATCATATAACTGGGTCCGAAGCAGGAAATGAGCTACCAGGTCAAATGCCGCTGATAGATCAAGGGAAATTGCAAGAGTATACTTGCCCCTATCCAAAGCTCTATAGATTTTGTTGAGAACAGCTGCAACCACTGTTTCCGTGCTATGCTGCGCATAGAAGCTGGACTGTTGCAGGTGTAAAGAATGGGTGTGCTCAATATGACCTCACAATTGTGGAAAGACTATCTTCTCTGTCACCTTGGATATAAATGGTAGGTTTGAGATAGAGCAGTAATTCTGAACATCCTAAAAATCCCCTTTTGGATTTTTTAGAAGGGGTCTAAGTGTTGCTTTTTTCCAATCAGTTGGGACTAGGCCAGTAGATAGGCTTTGACTGAGCAGTAGGTGTAAAAGGGGCAGCAAACCTAAATGAGATTTGCTTATCCACATGGAGGGAATAGGATCCAATGGGGAAGTAGTTTATGGATCAAGGCATGTCGTCAAGTGATACTAAAGTAAACACTGACCAACTATGTTGACCAACTGACCAACAATGAACTGGGGTCCGGAGAATCAGTAGAACAAAAAGGAAAATGTGGAGGAAGAGTATCCTTTAAGACCTGGACTTTTGTCAGAAAATGTTCTGCGAGTTTATAGACGGGCCTGCCCATGGCAGGTCATGTTGAAGTTTTTGTTGAGTAGTGAGCTGAGAAACCACTGAGAAAATAGCCTTCATGAAAGAAGTGCTACTGATAGGTGATTTCTACATGCTGGATGGTGATTGGCACATCCCTGTTGTGGTGTCATGTAGAAGTAAGGAGATCCTGAATTCTCTACAGGGAGAACTATTCAGGCAACTGGTAACAGAACCCACACATGAAGGGGCCACACTGGACTTAAAGCTTATCAATGGGGAAAGTGTTGTTGATGTTATAGTGGGAGATCATCTCGCATCGAGTAATCACCAGAGGGTGAGGTTCAGTACTAGGACTAGGGCTGATAAAGACGGTATAAAAATTCAGTTAAATAAATAAATAAAGTCCACTAAAAAGCGAGGGTCTTAGACTTTAGGAAAACTAACTTTGCCAAGATGGGACAATACCTCAAGAAGTCCCTTAGTGGGATGGGAATAGCTGGGGGATGTAGAAAAGTAATGGGCAAAACTGAAAAGGTATATTTTAAGGGCAACAAACCTTTTTGTTAGAAAGGTAAATAAATATCAAAGGAAAAGGAGACCACTATGGTTTTCAAAAAAAGTAGCTGTAAAAAGAGGCTGGCCTTTATAAAATACAAGAGATCACAGAGAGAGGAAGACAAGCATCAATATTTGGAAAAACATAGAGAAACTAGGAAAGTGGTCAGGAAAGCAAAGATAGAAGAAAAAGAAGAGAAAGGCAATGCAATAAAATGGGGGGACAAGACATTTTTCAGATACGTTAGTGCAAAAGTGGTATTGTCAGATTCAAGAGAGAAAGGGAGGAATACATATAAGCTGATAACGATAAAGTGGAATTGCTTAACAAATATTTTTGTTCTGTGTTCATAGCTGAAGGATCAGGAGAAGGACCTACTTAAGAACATAAGATATGCCATACTGGATCAGACGAAGGTCCATCAAGCCCAGTATCCTGTTTCCAACAGTGGCCAATCTAGGTCATACGTACCTAGCAGTTTCCCCAAGAAGACACAGGTTCCACAATGCTTGTATTGGGTCAAGCATTGATATCCTGGGTTCCTTTTTAATAATGGTTTATGGACCTTTCCTCCAGGAACTGGTCCAAACCTTTTTTAAACCCAGCTACACTAACAGCCTTTACTACATCCTCCGGTAACAAATTCCAGAGTTTGATTATATGTTGAGTGAAAAAATATTTTCTTTTATTAGTCTTAAATAGTTTACCCTGTAGCTTCTTTGCATGTCCTAGTCTTTCTATATTCTGAAAACGTAATGTCACCCACTAACGTACCCAGAGGCTAAAAAAGGGCTTGGGTCGCTTGATGGGGCAGTATTTTTATGGCTAGAGCTCCTATGAAGGCATTTTGCAAAGCCTTCTGGATCCTGTAGTTTTCACCATTAGCCAAAGAAGTGTAGTTGAAGCAGAGGGTAAGGTTTAAACTCAGGCTTTATTCCCCGTCCGGGGTGGATTCATAACAGTGGAACTTAAAGCAGGTCAGACCCTTCGTCTGACAACACAATTAAAGAAAAATACTTTCAACAAAACTTAGCTTTCTTCAGCATTAAACCATGGACAAAAAGTAACAGAAAACAGTTCCTTTTACTCACAGAACTCTTGCACCTGTTTCTTCTCATAAACAGTTCTGGCTGCTTTTAACATAGAGATGCTATACAATCAGATAATGTATACGTGCAGTCCATCTCATTTTCCTCTAAGGATTCTTCAAGAGGTTCAATCTGCATTTCCTCTCCATCAGAGTAAACTTCAGGCTCCCAACTGCCGTTAAAGTTATAAGGTTCTTGTCGGGGAGTTAAAACACTCTCCTCCCCCACTATACTAGTGACCCGTGGGTAACTACCGTATTTCCTGTAGTTGGGTTCCTGAGCACTACAGAGCTCCTGATACATGCATAAAAAGTCAGGGTATTGCAAACCTCTCTTATTAGGGTAAATACGCCTACCTTTAGGCACTGCTATTTCCTGTTCTCTCGGATAAGCACAGCTCTGCTTGAAAGCCCCTTTTCCACTGTGTTTCTCTGACTCCTTCAAATGTGCTTCAGGGTAAAAGTTTTCCCCTTCTGCATTTCTGGTGTTAGGTAATTTATATCTTAAAGCCTTGGCTGTTGGACTGCCTTCTCTGTTTGCCTCACAGCAACGCTCCTGGGGATATTGAGAGGCTGGGCACTGCTGTTCCCAACAGCTTCTCTGAGAATCACCAACCTCCTGTGCTCTGGATAATCCCCTTGGCTCCGTCCTCACAGCTCCACGGACACTGCTCTCAAGCTCAGCAGTTCCTAACGCTTCTCCCGTAGTTCCAACTACAGCCCTTGTAGTTCCTACTACTTCTCTCTCCGTCTCTCTTTCTCTCCCCCTACCTTCCGGTAAGTGATTTTTAAGTACGTTCAAACTGGTGTTAGCCTGGGCTCCGCCCCCATGCAGGTGCTCTTCATTTTCTAATGAATTCTGTGCTCCCTTTCTGTTCGGGCGTTCCCTAACACCTCATGGCTTTGTTTTCATCTGTTGCTCATAGCAACCTTTCCCCATGTGTGAACCTGAGCTGTCAGTTTCCCTTACATTTTGCTCACAATCCCCTACTTCCATGGGTTCTGATGGCGCTACCTTATGACAGTAAACAATCGATCTACGTTTACCCGTTCCACTCCATTCATTAATTTATAGACTTCTATCATATCTCCCCTCAGCCGTCTCTTTTCCAGGTTAAAGAGCCCTAACCTTCTTAGCCTTTCTTCATAGGGGTATCCTTCCATCCTCTTTACCATTTTGGTGGCTCTTCTCTGAACCTTTTCTAATAATGCTATATCCTTTTTAAGATACGGTGACCAGAATTGCACACAATATTCAAGGTGCGGTCTCACCATGGAACGATATAGAGGCATTATAATATCCTTTGTTGTATTTTCCATTCCTTTCCTTATGATAGCTAGTATTCTATTTGCTCTCTTGGCCGCCGCTGCAAACTGGGCGGAGGGTTTTAACATGTTATCCACAATGACGCCTAAATCTTTTTCCTCAGAAAACACACACAAATAGAAGAAGTGAAAGGGATCTTGAATGATTTTCAGAAGCCTGTGTTCGTGAGCAACTAGCTAAACTAAAAGTAGACAAAGTGATGTGGCCAGATGGGATACATCCAAGAATATTGAAGGAACTTTGGGATGTTCTAGCAACTCTACTGTAGACCGACCTTCTTTAGGGACAGGAATGGTCCCAGAGAAATGGAGACAGGCACATGTGGTCCCTCTGCACAAAAGCGGAAGTAAGGATGAAGTTGAGAACTACAGGCCCATTAATCAGACATCTATGTTGAGTAAATTAATGGAAACACTGCTGAAACGGAGGATAATGAGGTTTCTGGAGTCCAATGGATTGTAGGATCCGAGGCAGCATCGGTTTACCTGAGGTAGGTCTTGTCAGAGAAATCTGATTGATTTCTTTGACTGGGTGACCAGAGAATTGGTCAGAGGGAGAGCCCTAGATGTAGTGTACTTAGATTTCAGTAAAACCTTTGACACCATTCTGCACAGGCGACTTATAAATAAATTGAACACTCTAGGGATGGACCCTAAAGTGACTGGGTTAGAAATTGGTTAAGTAGGAGGTGACAAGGTATACAGGTAAATGGAGCTCACTCTGAGGAGAAGGATGTTACCAGTGGTGTGCCGCAGGGATCTGTCCTTGGTCCGATTCTTTTAAACATCTTTGTTAGTGATAGTGTGGAAGAGCTGTCAGGTAAGGTTTGCCTGTTTGCGGATGATATCAAAATCTGCAATAGACACCCTGGAAGGAGTATATAACGTGAGTAGGGATCTAGCTAAGCTCGAAGAATGGGCAAGAATTTGGCAGCTGAGATTTAATGCGAAAAAATGTAGGGTCATAAATTTGGGCTGCAATAATCCAAGGAAACGGTACAGTGTAGGGGGCGAAGTACTTCTGTTCACGAAAGAAGAGCAGAACCTGTGCATGATTGTTTCTGATGCGCTTAAAGTGGCTGAACAAGTAGAAAAGGTGATGGTAAAAGCCAGAAACATGCTTTGGTACATACGGAGAGGAATGGCTAGCAGAAGAAATGAGGTGATAGTGCTTCTGTATAAGAACATAAGATATGCCATACTGGGTCAGACCAAGGTCCATCAAGCCCAGTACCCTGTTTCAAACAGTGGCCAATGTAGGTCACAAGTACCTAGCAGTTTCCCCAGAAGACACAGGTTCCACAATGCTTTTATTGGGAAAAACAGTGGATTTCCTGGGCCCCCTTAATAGTTTATTGAACTTTCCACCAGGAACCTATTGTGGTAAGGAGAGTGCAGCCCAGCCAGGAAAAAGTGAAGAGAAGAAGAATTTTTCCTCTTTGCGGGGGATGGGTACACAGGATCACATAGTCCACAGCAGAAGCCTGGAGAGAAACCTAGAGGGCAGACCTAGCTGTAAGCCATGCCCACACTCCAGGGCAGCCACAGATAGGAGTGGGAGGTACAGAAGGGCGGAGCCAGGAAGGGAGTTGCCCTGCTCAGTGTTTGAAAGGGGGCAAAAAAACACTAGAGAGAGAGGTGGTTCGAGAGCTGGTTGGAGAGCTGGTTCGAGTGCTGGTTGGAAGCATGGTGAGAAGCATGATTGGAGACGCAGTTGCAGTGGCAGTTGCTGTCGGAGTTGCAGTCCAGGCCTAAGTGGGAGTTGCAGCTCAGGTTCCAGTCCAGGTTCCAGAAGGTACAGAGGGAACAGCCCTGTAGCCAAAAGGAGCAGCAGAGAAAGGAACCGCTATAAAGACAACCAGAGAAGGTACAAAGGAAGCCACCATACTCAGCACAGTAGCCACAGAGGACATAGGGAAGGTTCCAGGGGGAGAACCACCTACCCTAGCAAGAGAGTGGGAAAGTTTTATCAAATGTCTCTGCCCTACGCTGAGGCAGAGGGAGTCCTGACTGGCCAAAGTTCCAACCCAGAGAATACTGCACCAAAAGCCCAAGGTAGGAGAAGGGAGGCAGTAAGGCCTTCAAAGTGTGTTTTCTCTTCTGACTCTGATGAAACTGTTATACCCCAGATAACACAGCCTAGAAAGAAATTTTTCACCAGGAAGGTTAAGCAAGAGCACTCCATAGGAGACCTGCCCAGAGAAGGGAGGACAAGAAAGTGGGAGAGGTTGTTTGACCTGTTAAAAACTCTAAAGCAGAAAGTCCCTGCTACAGCTCAGCTGAGAGTATGGAGATTGAAGCCATAGAGGCTGATGTAAATTCCAATGTTTCGGAGATGGAATGTGATGCATGCACTAAGGTAAATTAGTGTGAGCCAGAAACACTTGCTAGTTGAATTTGCTGTCGTTTTGTTTTGGACATTTGTTACTGGAGAAGTTATCCATTATTTTCTTTTGTCTGGAGAGTAAATGTGCTTGAAGAAGTTGTATCCACTTACCTGCAAGAAAGCTGAATAAATTCCTGTGCGCTTTTATAAAACCACTCGGCTCATTATTCCACACACAACTACAACCCTAGGAAAATATAAGAGGTGGTCACCCGTCCCTACTAGGCGGCCGCCTGGTAGGGGTGCGAGTGCCACACTATCCAAAACCTTTTTTAAACCTGGCTACACTAACAACTTTTACTATATCCTCCGGTAATGAATACCAAAGTTTGATTACATGTTGAGTGAAAAAATATTTTCTCTTACTATTCTTATATGGGTTACACTGTAGCTTCATTGCATGTCCCCTAGTCTTTCTACATTTTGATGGCATAAACAATTGATCTACATTTACCCATTCCATGCCATTCATTAATTTATAGACCTCTATCATATCTCCCCTCAGCCGTCTTTTTTACATGTTGAAGAGTCCTAACCTTATTAGCTCTCCTCATAGGGGTATCCTTCCATCCCCTTTACCATTTTGGTGGCTCTTCTCTGTACCTTTTCTAATTCTACTATATTTTTTTAAGATATGGTGACCAGAATTATATACAATATTTGAGGTGTGGTCACACCATGGAACGATACAGAGGCATTATAATATCCTTTGCTTTATTCTCCATTCCTTTCCTTATGATTCCTAGCATTCTATTTGCTTTCTTGGATGCCACTACACACTTGGCAGAGGGTTTCAACGTGTTATCCACGATGACACCTAAATATTTTTCCTGGGTGGTGGTTCCTAATATGGAACCATAGTTTGGATTGTTCTTTCCTGGATGCCTTGTCTACATTAAATTTCATCTGCCATTTGAACGTCTAGTCTTCCAATTTATCAAGGTCCTCTTGCAATTTTTCACAATCCTCTTGGGTTTTAACATCTTTGAATAATTTTGTGTCATCTGCAAATTTGATTGCCTCACTCGTTATTTCCATTTCCAGGTCATTTATGAATATGTCAAAAAGCAGTTGACCCAGCACAGATCCCTGGGGTACTCCACTATTCACCTTTCTCCATTGGGAAAATTGGCCATTTAGCCCTACCGTCTGCATTCTATCTTTTAACCAATTCCTGATCCACAATAGTACATTGCCTCCTATCCCATGACTTTTTACTTTCGTCAAGAGTCTCTAATGAGGGACCTTGTCAAAGCTTTCTGAAAATCCAGCTACACTATATCGACCGACCCACCTTTGTCTACCTGTTTATTTACACCTTCAAAAAAATATAACAGATTAGTAAGACAAGACCTTCCTTGGCTAAAGACATGTTGGCTGTCTCCCATTAAACCATGACTATCTACATGTTCAGAAATTTTGTACTTAATAATGGTTTCTACCAATTTTCCCAGTACTAACGTCAGGCTCACTGTTTTGTAGTTTCCCACATCATCCCTGGAACCCTTTTTAAAAATTGGTGTTACATTGGCCATCCTCCAATTTTCAGGTATTACTGATGATTTTAATGATAGTTCACAGATTAGTAATAGTAGGTCTGCAATCTCATATTTCAGTTATTTCAACACTCTTGGATGTATACTATCTGGTCCAGGTGATTTGCTACTTCAGTTTATCAAATAGTTGTAATACATCTTCCTGGTTTATTGATATTTCTTTCAATTCTTCTGCTGTATCAGCTTTAAATACCATGTCAGGCATGGGTAACTTCCCTACATCTTCCTCAATAAAGACCAAAGCAAAGAATTCATTCAGTCTCTCCGCTATGGCCTTGTCCCCTCTTAGTGCCCTTTTTACCCCTCTATCATCCAATGGTCCAACTGACTCTCTCACATGTTTTTTGCTATGAATGTACTTGAAAACATTTTTATTATGTGTTTTTGCTTTCACAGCAAGCTTTTTTTCAAATTCTCTCTTTGCCTGCTTTATCAATGCCGTGCATCTAACTTGCCAATGCTTATGATGTTTCCATTTTTCATCTTTTGGCTTCTTGGCTACAACAGCCTCTCTGCCTTATCTTTAAACCATGCTGGCAGTTTTTTAGAGTTCCTTCCACTTTTCTTAAAGCGTGGAATACAGCGGATCTAGGCTTCCAAGTTTGTATGTTTAAACACCCATGCTTGATGTAAATCTTTAACCTTTGCAGCTGCTCCTTTTTGTTTTTTCTTAACCATTTTCCTCATTTTATTAGTGTCTCCCTTTTGAATTTTAAAAGGTAGTACTGTGGATTTTGTTGCTCTCCTTCCTTCATTTACTTAATCAAACGCAATCATGTTATCATCATTATAGCCATGTGGTCCCAACACCCTTATCTCTTGCACCAGATTTTGTGTTTCACCAAGGACTAGGTCCAAGAAGGCTTCCTCTCTTGTTGGTTCATGAACCATCTGCTCTAAGAAGCAGTCATTTATTTCATCTAGAAACTTTACCTCCGTGGCATGTCCTGCCGTGACACTGACCCAGTCGATACTGGGGTAATTGAAATCACCCATTATTATTACTGTGCTGTAACTTTTGTTAGCTTCCCTGATTTCTTTGAGCATTTCATCATCCATTTGTTCATTCTGGTCAGGCAGTCGATAGTACTCCCCCACTGCCATTGCCTTCCCCTTTTTACATGGAATTGCAATCCAAAGAGATTCTATAGTGTATTTTGTTTCCTGCAAAACTTTCATCCTGTGTGAATCAATGCCTTCTCTAACATAGAGCGCAACACATCCACCAATTTGATCTACTCTATCACTGCAATATAATTTGCACCCAGGTAACACAGTGTCCCACGGGTTATTTATTTATTTTATTTATTTATTCATTCTTATATACCGCGCTTTTCAGTATCAGTGCAGTTTACAAATAACAAAAACTTTGCATCAGAACAAGTGATCTTAATGCTTACATCGTAACAGGAGAGATAAACTTGGGCAGAAAAATAGGAGACTATATACAAGTCAATAACAGGGTTATTGAAAACTATTTACAGTTTATATACAAGCTGATATTCATAATGCATTGGTATTAGTTTAAGGGTTTGAGAAATGTACCTGACAAGGTGAACTAACGTGGGCTACATCATGGGTCAGATTGTGGGCGAGACAGAGTTTGGATGAAAAAGTTGAGGCGTGGTGGGTGGTTGTGTAGGGTTAGGGTGGACAAAATGAAGGAGGAATAAGTGATGTTTTAGGGCTTTTCTAAACTGTGAGAGGTCTCTAATTGATCGGATATGTGGGGGGAGGTCATTCCAGCATTTTGGGGCGTAAAATGTAAAGGTCCTGTTCCTGGTTGTTTGATTGCATTTTGTAGATTCCGAGGGTACAGTTAGTGTGTTGGTGGCTGCTGACCTTCTCAACCTGTTGTTGGGGGTGATGGTGATGAGTGCGGTAAGGGATGAAGGAGATAACCGGTTAATTGCTTTAAAGGTTAGGATTAGCGTCTTGTAGGAGAGCCTGCTATGCAGCAGTAGCCAGTGTAATTCCATAAGTATGGGCGTGATGTGATCATTTCTGGATATGCCGCCAAGAATGCGCGCTGCTGCATTCATGGCCATCTGAAGAGGGTTGAGGGTGCTCTTAGGGAGACCGTGCAGGATGATGTTTGCATAATCAAAATGAGGAATTACGAGCGTCTGAAAAATAGTTCTGAAGTCATCTGGGGCTAGTAATGATCTTAGGTGCCTTAATGTCATGATTTTATTGTAGATGGACTTGGTGGTGTTCTTTATGTGTTCTTTGAAGTCAAAATGACGGTCCAGAGTGATGCCCAGGTAGCGAATCACAGGTTTACAAGGGAGTTCTGCATCCCGTACTTTCAAGGTAGCGGGAGGGGAGAAGGTCTTGTTCCTGGAGATGAATAAGACCTCGGTTTTCTTGAAGTTTATCCTTAAATTCTGAGAAAGGAGCCAGTCAGTGATAGCGTTGAAACACTTGACCAGTGGGGAGAAGTCAGGACGCATGATTTTGATTGGGGTGAAGAGCAGGACGTCATTTGCATAGATAAGGCTGGATATGTTGAATGAGCAGATGATATTGCAAATTGGTTGCATATAGATATTGAAAAGTAGGGCCGACAGGGAGGAACCTTGGAGAACTCCCTGCTGTTGCTGGAAAGGCTCCGATGTTGATGAACCTATCTGAACATGTTGCCAGCGGTTGGTTATATAAGATTTACACCACTCCCAAGCCAATCCCTGAATTCCTTTTTCCTGGAGTCTGGAGAGGAGCAGTTCATGGTTAACCGAGTCAAACGCAGCAGCTATATCAAGGAAGATGAGTACAAACCCATCTTCTATTTTGTCTATCCCTCTGGCTATTGTATTAGAAAGTATGGTAAGTAGGGTTTCTACACCATGGGCTTCACGGAATCCGTGTTGGCAGGGATCGAGGGGGGCTGATATATCAATATGCTGCTGTAGCTGCATTTGTACCACCTTCTTGATAAGTTTGGCTAGAAGAGGTATGCTTGAGATCGGACGGTATGAGTCTGTCATAGTTGGGTCAAGTCGGTTGTTTTTCAGGAGAGGGCGTATGGACGTTTGTTTAAGTGTTGATGGGAATGATCCAGATGCGAAAGAGAGCTTCATGATGTGAGCTAGAATAGGGCTAAGTTCTGAACGCATCATCCTGATCCAGTAGGCTGGACATGGATCATTTGGTGCTGTGGTGGTGTTGATTGACGCAATAAGATCCGAGATGTATTTCTCTGTTGGAGGGATGAACTCTGTTAGCGGAGGCTGTGTCTGAGAGATGAGGCAGGGAGTGGGACTCGAGACAGCATTTGTTTTGAGAAAGGTTGTCCTCCTTTCACCATGTCTCTGAGATACCAGTCATATCTAACTTCTCTTTTAGTGCTATATATTCTAATTCTCCCATTTTATTTTTTAGACTTCTAGCATTTGCATACAAGCATTTTAGATGCTGTATTTTATTCATATTAATCTGATTATCGGTAGGCAAGGGTAATTTGGAACTTTTAAGTTCTGCCTACTCTGTACTTAAGGGCATTTGGGTAACTTTTGTCTTTATTGGCACCTATCTGTCAATATGCCCTAACTTCAGTCTTTTGCTAGTATCCTTCATGGATACATCTTTCTGAACCATGTGCTCTTGGGCGACTGTCAGCTTTTCTCTACTATCTAGTTTAAAAGTTGCTCTATCTCCTTGCCAACAGCCTGGTTCCATCCCAGTTAAGGTGGAGCCCATCCCTTCGGAAAAGACCTTCCTTTCCCCAGAATCTTGCCCAGTTCCTAACAAATCCAAAACCCTCATCCTTGCACCATTGTTTCCTTCACGCATTGAGACTCCGGAGCTCTGCCTGCCTTTTGGGTCTGGCATGTGGAGTAGGAAGCATTTCAAAAAATGCTACCCTGGAAGCTCTGGATTTCAACTTCCTACCTAAAAGCCTAAATTTAACCTCCGAACCTCCCTACCACACTTTCCTATGTCATTGGTGCCAACATGTACCACGACAGTAGACTCCTCCCCAGTTCTAAGACCTTGTCTAGGTGGCATGTGAGGTCCACTACCTTCGCACCAGGAAGGCATGTTACCAGGCAATCCTCATGTCCACCAGCAACCCAGCTATCTACATGCTTAATGATCGAATCACCAACTATAATGGCTGTCCTAACCCTTCCCTCATGGGCACATGGCCTTGGAGAAACCTCCTCGGTTTGAGGGTTTTACATCAACTGGAGGACAGGTCCTAGTTACAGGATCACTTCTTGCCACATCAGAGTGATGCTCTCCTGTCACGTGATCACTGTCCTCCATGGCAACTGGGATGCTGCTAGACTGGAGGTGGGACTTCAGTACTACGCCCCTGTAGGTCTCGTCTATGTATCTCTCTGACTTCCTTATGTTCTCTAGAGAGCAAAGAGGTCCTTCCACCTAGTGCACACATAGGACCCCTCATCAACTGGGAGAAAGTAATATATGTGATACTCAATGCAAAAGACTGGAAAGTCCCCATCTCACTGCTGGACTGCTGTTTGTATCTTAGTTTTAGGTTGTGTTTATATATTTAAGTTGTTTACTTACGTAGATTTGCTGGGGATACTTATACTAATAAAACTATATCTAATGGGCCCAATTCTATGCCACAAATAGTGGGGATGGATGTCCCAAGCAGCCATCCATCCCCACTATTCGTGCCTTCTCCGGCCGCATCAAACTTCCCCACTGGTTGTACGGGGAAGTTAGACAGGGACAGGGACGGGGACAGGGGTGGGGAAGAGGTGGCTCGGGGGTGGAGTCTGGGCAGGTGGTGGGCGGTCACTGGTCCTGAAAGTACAGGGCTGATTCTAATGTCAGCCCTGTATATCCAGGGCTGGCGATATGTGTGGGGAAGTTATTCCACCTCTGAGGTAGAATACGTTCCCTGGATGTGCTGTTTTGGTGATGCCGGGACGCAGATGGGGCAGGGGGCTGGAGAACATTTCCCGCAGCCTGACCCTGGCCTTAGGAGGCCAGCTCAAGGGTCAGGCTGCGTGGAATAAGCATTTTGTTTCCGGCGGCCAGCATCATGGCTCTTCAATGGAGCGCACCATGGCTCCATAGAACGGCTTGACTGAGTTAACCGGGGACAGTCCTGTACATATAGGCTGGACTGAATTGCAGTCCCAGTCTGCACGTACAGGACTGTTCGTGATTCTGATCCCGCAGGGCTAGACATACCCTGCGAGATCAGAATCGCGATCCCCTCTGTACGTCCAGCTCAGACTGGACATACAAAGGGAATCTACGTCCAGGACAGAATAAGCCTGAATATGTTTAATGGACTTTGTTCACCTCAAGATTAATCAATCTCAGGTCCTTAATGTATGCTGGATGAGGATAAACAATTGCACCTTTGAATTATAATATGGGTACCTCTTTCCCTTTAAGAGGTTTAAGAGCCTTTGAAGCTACAATTATCCCAGGGGTGGGTAGGGAGAGAGGGAATGAAGACCTATTAAAAGTTGGTTTGCTTCCAAGATAAAGGCTTACCAATTTCCAGGGTGACTCATGCAGCCATTGGTTTAATAGAAGGGGCCTTTTAAATTGCCCATTTGATCTGCCACTTGCCTTTAACAACTATTCAAGACAACTTCACAGATCTTTTGCCTTCTAACTGAAAGGCCTCTTTGTAAAGGTCACTAGAAACAAGTTTATTTGTTCCTACTCAGGACTATTCTATCTGTATGCTAAGCTATGCTTTGATTCGATTTAGATAAAAAGCTCTCTAGAAACAACTTTATTTCAGCAACTATTTACTCTATTTAACTTTCTATGTTTAAGCTATACTCTGATTTGATTGAAATGAAAAGCTTTCTAGAAACAAATTTCAGAATCTATTTACTCTTAATTTACTTTGTATGCTAAGCTATACTCTGATTTGACTTAAATACAAAGCTCTTTGGTGGTACTAAGACCTGAGTGACTCAGCAAAAACACGGAATTCTAAAATACACAGATCTATCAGTTTTAACCCAAAGAATTCCCTTGTTCCCCCAAGATTTAGAGTTTATTTCAGAAGATTAATACTCAGAGGTGTAAATCTATTTTGTTGTAGCAGTTCCTTTTGGTAGTCTTCTGGTGCAACCTCATTTGGAGTACTGTGTGCAATTCTGGAGTCCATACCTTCAAAAGGATATAAACAGAATGGAATCGGTGCAGAGGGTGACCACCAAAATGGTTAGTGGTCTTTGATATAAACCATATAAGGCCAGACTTAAAGATATTAATATGCATACGTTGGAGGAAAAGCAGGATTGAGGAGATATGATAGAGACATTTAAATACCTCTGTGACATAAATGCACAAGAGGAGATCCTCTTTTGTTTGAAAATAAGCTCTGCAACAAAGAGGCACAGGATGAGGGTGAAAGGGGATAGACTCAGACTCAGGAGTAATATGAGGAAATATTTCTTTACAGAAAGAGTGGTAGAGGAGTGGAATAGTTTCCCATTGGAGGTAGTATAGACAAGGACAGCATCTGAATTCAAAAAAGCATGGGACAAACACGGAAGATCTCTAAAGAAAAAAAAGGACTATAGTATTTGATATGGAAGGGCAGACTAGATAGGCCATATGGTCTTTTTCTGCTGTCATGTTCCTATGGATGAAATCAAAGCAAACTTAAATATCTTTTATGCTTTAATAAATAGAAAGGGGGGGGTGACCTACAGAGTGGCGGATACAACCCTAAATACAAGCATAGAGGATGGTGACCTGCACGGAGCAGCAATTACAACCACTCTAGCCACCTTACTGGTCTTTATCTGACATCATTTACTATGTATGTTGTTAAAACATGCTGAGTCAGATATTCAGTGACACTAACTGGTTAGTACCGCTGAATATCTCCAAAGACCATATAAATAAAACACCTTATTAAATCTGGGGTGGTCTGTAGACAGTTCATGGGCAGTGATCTTGTGCTAATCACTTAACTCTCCATTGTCTCAGCTACACACTTAAGGGGGCATATTCAGCAGCAGAATTTAGGCTATGTTAAGGGCCAAGTCACTTTAATTAAATCCATATATTCAGTGCCGGAATATCTGGACTTGTCTGACAGCAGCGTCACTGTCCAATTAGTGGTGATATTCAGCCTCTAACTAGATAGTGAAAACCAATTACTTAGGATGACCTAACTTTAACTGGTTTAACTATCCACAGGAGGAGGTGCGAACCCAGATATTCAGCACTGGAAACTAGATAAATTTGATGCTGAATATATGGGTTTAATTAAAGCAGATAGGTGCTTTAAGTAGCCTAGCTGCTGCCGCTGAATATATCCCCTTAAGTTTGTACCCGAGCCAATAGAGAGTTAAGCAACTAGCTCAAGGTCACAGGGGGTAGCAGTGGGCTTCCCTAGCTCTCAGGCCTTTGCTTTAACCATTCAGCTACATCTTCACTCCAAGGCAGGACCACTCCAAGGCTTCTCTATCCAAAAGTCAAATGGGGGGGGGGGGTAAAGGGCCAAGGCTGAAAGTTTACCTAGGGCACCTAGTACTTAGGCACAATTCCTGTTACTGCCTGTCACTTTCAAATCAAATAGCAATCTCTCCTCCCCCTCAACTTCCCCCTTCAGACTACTATTGGGACAGGGCTGTCAAAATTAACAGATTCAGAAAGGAAATTCTGGACCAGTCCTGGATTCCTAATATCTCCATCACGGTGCATTATGGGCAGGGCCAATGCAAGGGTATTGGGTGCCCTAGGTGAACATTCAACCTTACATGTACTAACCTTTGTCCATTAAAATCAACAGCTGAAGAAAAAAAAAACAATAATCATGATATTCAAACATTACCCCTCCTTCAATCATCCTGTAAAAATGCGTAAATAGGACATCATGGGGGGCACATTCTAAGCGGTTTAACCAGTTAGCAGACCACCTAACCAGTTAAACCATGATCAGTGGGGTTATTCAGTAGCACTAAACCATTTATTGGCGCTGGATATCCCCTGCTACCTAGTGTACTAACCGCTTAACGTCGAGACATTCTGGGGGCAGAGTGGGGATGACACAGAGATAGGCTTAACCAGTCAGCAGCTGAATATCGCTGCTCACAGACTAACTGGATAAAGTTAGACCAAAAAACAGCTGGCCTAACTTTAGCCAGTTTAGCTATCCGGCCAGCAGCCAAATATTGCCACTGATCAGATATGACTCCGGCATTGAATATCTGGGTTAAATTTAAAGCAGCCACAGCCAGCTGCTGAAAATACCGCCCCCCCCCCCCATGTTTAAAAATTTAACTTTGCTTTGTATGTACGTATGCGTGTGCTTGCTTCCCATGCAGGTAAAAGAATATGCTGATGATTCTTTGTGTGGTTGTCAGGATTTATTGTTCTGCTTTGACTGCCTCTGCTCTTTGTTGCCATAGGCGATAACCTGATCTCGTCTATGACGGTCCAATCCTGACTATGGGATATGCAGCACTGATTTCAATGGGTTGAATCAGGGGCTCCAAATTCCACACTACTTTGGGATGTAAGTTCAAAACCAGGACTGACCAATAAGTCTCACTCCTGGAACTATATAGCTTGCCAGTTCTGTTGACCATTTTTATTATTATTCATTTGTATTTTCTGGTAATGCCATTTGTGCTTAGTTTGTTCTGAGGGAGTGCTAGCTCTGGAAACTAGCCAAGAAAGGTATTGTTAGTGTGATAAAAAAAAGATAGCATTGTATAAGGGGGAGGGGGGTCAGATCGGTCAACATACTTAACGCCTATTATCAAGAGTCAGCTACCAGAGGGGCCCATTGCATAAATGCCAAACGTTAGTACATGATCCCCTATATGTTTTTATGACAAGTTGGTGGCACCTTATCGACTAACCAATTTATTGATGCATTAGCTTTGAAGGATGAGATGGACAAGAAGGACAAGGACATTTATGTTTTTCTTAAACTTTGTTGTTGTTAAGTGCCGTCGAGTCGGAGTCGACTCATGGCGACCCTCTGGATAGCTATCCTAAATTGTGTTCGGTCTTCAGTCAGACGGCTCATTGTTGACAGACTGGTAACTGTAGCTGCTGTTATTGTATCGATCCATCTCATTGCTGGCCTTCCTCTTTTGCGTTGACCTTCTATCTTGCCAAGCATAATGTCTTTCTCTAATGATCTCTCTCTTCGCATGATGTGTCCAAAGTATGAAAGTCGAAGTCTTGTCATCTGAGCTTCTAAAGAAAGCTTAGGTTTGATCTCCTCTAGTACCGACTGGTTTGTTCTTTGGGCAGTCCATGGTATACACAGTATTCGCCGCCAGCACCGTAATTCAAAGGCATCAATTTTCTTCCTATCTTTTTTTTTTTTCTTAAACTTTATTTCTGTACAAATATGTTGACAATCATCAGCTTAGTATCTGCCAAATATCACTCTTGCAGGGCCAGTTTAAGAGGCAAGCCAATAAGGCACTAGCTTGGGGTGCACAGTGTTAAGGGCACTGAAAGCCTGCCTCACTGTCTTGCCTCTTCATTGCCACAGAAGCGTTTCTCTTCACTCCTATGGCTGTGCTGTGCTTCAGCAGCTGACATCACATCTTTTTATAAAAAATTTTTTATTAACCGCAATGAAAAAGAACAGCCATCAACAAGCAGCCCACAGAAAGCAAATCCCCGAGCAGGGTGCACTCTTATCCCCGCCCCGGGGACGTCAGATAACATTACATGGCAATAGTAAACAATTCAGAACAAAGACAGTTTTAGGTATAGTCTTATACTACTACACAAGAAGAGAACCCCCCCCTTCCCACCCCCCCCTCGTCGCAGCCTGCAGCCCTCACCACAACCTTATACCACGTGGACCACTAGGGGCCCACATTAAGCACTTCATTCCTACAGTACGGCCCCAAATTCTGAATGTAAGGCTCCCAGATTATCAGAAAATTGGACCATCGTTTCACCTGTCCTCGGGCTCTCCATCGTTCAGTCAGCATTAATTGATAAAAATTATTGCGCCACTCCAGGAAAGTGGGTGGGGAGGCATCCCGCCACCTATGCAAGATCGGGCCCTTCCCCACAAGGCAGGCCTTATGAACCAGCAGGCGCTCCCCCTCCCTGACGGCAGGGTCAGGTTTAACTGGTCTAACAAGACCAGCGTTCCCGTCCAGGGGAAGGAATGTCGGAACAACCTCTCAAGAAAATGATGGATGCGGGACCAGTAGGAGCGAATATGCCCACATGACCACCACATATGTGTAAGATCTGCCAGGGGCGCCGAGCACCCGGGGCAGGAGCCGTCTTGGGTAATGCAGCTACGCAAAGCCCGCCGTGGGGAGAAATGGACTCGGGTCAACGCTTTGTATTGTACCTCCCGCCAGCGGGCCCCCTCCACCAGTATGGCGGTACGCCTCAGGGCTACCAGAAGAGTTCCGGGGGAAATTTCACGTCCCAGCTCACGGGCCCATGCCTGTTCCACCCGGGTGTAGTCCGGCACAACCCCAAAACATGTTAGCCGGGACTTCAACTGCGCTATCGACGGAGGGGCCTCCCCTGCAATATCAAAAAATTCCAGAATGTGCGCGGAACGCTCTGCGGTGAGCTCCCCTCGGGGCAACGAGGCCACATAATGGGTCAATTGCAAATAAGCAAAGTGTTGGCGAGAGGAGAGCCCATATTCCTCACACAACTCCGAGAAAGTCTTGCAGTTACCCGTGAGATCTACAACATGGCCGACATTCCGCACTCCCTGTACTCCCCAGGATTGAAAGGCTCGAGTTTCAGAGCCCGGAGTAAAATGCACATTACCTCGCAACGGTAGCCAACTCGATACCCGCCAGTCTCGCCTCCAATAACTATTCAATTGCTGCCATGTGCGTCGCGCTGCGCTGAATAAGACATGATGCTGAAGTTCACTAGGCAAGAAACCACTCTCGACGTGCAGGATTCCCAACAGGGACAGGGGGGCTACGACAGCCATCTCGAGTTCTCTAGGTGTGTAAATATCTGTTCCCCTCAACCAATCACCCACATGGCGCGCCTGGCAGGCCAAAGCGTATAACCATAAGTCGGGGATACCTATACCCCCACTACGCCAAGACCCAATCATACGATTCAGTGAGATGCGAGCCCTAGCCCCCCGCCAAAGAAAGCCCTGTATTTCCCTTTCCAAACGACGTACGTCGCGGCGCAGCAACCAAACGGGTAGCGTCTGCAACCAATACAGAATATGAGGCAGGATCACCATCTTTATCGCGGCTACCCGTCCCAAAAGAGACAATGGTAGCGGATTCCAAGCCCGTAGTTGAGTGCGTACGCCAGAGAAGACTCTTTCTAAGTTCGTGCGGTACAGCTCCTTAGGGAGGCTAGTAAGGACAATGCCAAGATAAACAAAGGACACGTCCGCCCATCGCAATGGGAAGGACCCACTCCACCCCCCCCCGTAGTCGGCCGCATACATCTAAGGCCTCTGATTTGTCAAAGTTGATACGTAGGCCCGCAAACCTACCATATTCTGCAAACTCATTCATCAGCCGGGGCAATGAGTCTCGGGGCGACAACAGGTGCACCAACATATCATCAGCGAACGCCGAAATCTTAAAACCGTGTGAACCGATATCCACCCCGCAAATCTGCCTATCAGATTCAATCCTACGAATGAGGGGGTCCAAACTGAGAACAAAGAGCAAAGGAGATAAGGGGCAGCCCTGTCGAGTTCCTCTAGTCAATGGGAAGGGGTCGGAAAGGACCCCGTTACAAAACACCTGGGCTGTCGGTTGCTCATACAGACTCCACACCATCCTACAAAAGGAGGACCCAGACCATAGCGCGGCAGCAAATCATGGAGATACTGCCAGCTTACCCTGTCAAACGCCTTTTCAGCGTCAAAGCTCACCAACAAAGATGGCAGTTGTCTCGCATGTACCCACTCTAAGGATGCTAAGATTTGACGCAAGTTGCGAACCGCATAACGGCCTTTAATGAAACCCACCTGGGAGGCGTGCACTAAGTCCCCCAGTACACCCGCTAAGCGGTCTGCTAAAATTTTTGCCAGAATCTTCATGTCGAAGTTCAACAGGGAAATCGGCCGGTACGAAGCCGCCTGGGACAAGTCCTTACCCGGTTTAGGGATCAGCGTAATGTACGCCTGGTTATCCCCCCATTTCATAGTCCCCTCTCCGTTCGGCTCTGATAGGTGTCCACCAACACAGGGCCCACCCAATCAGAAAGGATTTTATAAAATTCCGCCCCATATCCATCGGGCCCAGGTGCTTTATAACCTGCTGAATCTCTCCGAGAGTTATGGGCCGTCCCAATAGCTCACTCTGTGCCGCCGTAACTTGCGGCAACTCCACGCCCTGCAAATAAGTTTTCATCCTAGAGGGTGAGGACCCCTCCGCTGTGTATAGTCGCTGGAAAAAATTGCGGAAAACCGCACTTATCGCCTCTTTCTGGTTCTGGAGTCGACCCCGCTCGTCATGGAGAGCGGCCACAAACCGCCCACCACGCGGTCCCCGCAAACACCGGCCCAGCAGGGCCCCAGGTTTATCGCCAAAGCAATGTAGCCTGTACTTGTAATACATGAGAGATTTCTTAGCCCGCTGGTGCAACAATTCGTTCAACGCAACCTGTAGCTCCCACAGCCGCTTTCTATTAAAGGGCGTGGGGGAAGTCCCGCAAAGCTTGCGGGCGCGCACGACTTGCTCCTCCAGGCGGATGATATGGTCCGCCAACATTCTCCGCTTCCGGGCTACATAACTAATTATCTCGCCCCGCAGGACCACCTTAGCCGTTTCCCACACCAACTCTGGGTCCCCCCGATGGGCTTGGTGATTCTCCTCAAATTCCTGCCAACGGTGGCGCAAAAAGTGTTGGAAATGGGTATCTTTGTAATATTCAATGGGAAAGCGCCAGATACGCGCAAGGCCCGCTACACCCCCCCACTGCAACTCCAACCAAATCGGAGCATGGTTCCACGAAGCAAGATTCCACATTAGGAACCACCATCCAGTATTCTGTTTCCAACAGTGGCCAATCTAGGTCATATGTACCTAGCAGTTTCCCCAAGGGACATAGGTTCCACAATGCTTGTGTTGGTTCAAGCATTGATATCCTGGGTCCCTTCTTAATAATGGTTTATGGACCTTTCCTCCAGGAACTTGTCCAAACCTTTTCTAAACCCAGCTACACTAACAGCCTTTACTACATCCTCCGGTAACAAATTCCAGAGTTTGATTACACGTTGAGTGAAAAAATATTTTCTTTTATTAGTCTTAAATAGTTTACCCTGTAGCTTCATTGCATGTCCCCTAGTCTTTCTATATTCTGATAAGGTAAAGAATCGATCTACGTTTACCCGTTCCACTCCGTTCATTAATTTATAGACTTCTATCATATCTCCCCTCAGCCGTCTCTTTTCCAGGTTAAAGAGCCCTAACCTTTTAAGCCTTTCTTCATAGGAGTAACCTTCCATCCCCTTTACCATTTTGGTGGCTCTTCTCTGAACCTTTTCTAAAATCGCTATATCCTTTTTAAGATACGGCGACCAGAATTGCACACAATATTCAAGGTGCGGTCTCACCATGGAACGATATAGAGGCATTATAATATCTTTTGTTTTATTTTCCATTCCTTTCCTTATCATACCTAGCATTCTATTTGCTCTCTTGGCCGCTGCTGCACACTGGGTCGAGGGTTTTAACATGGTATCCACAATGACGCCTAAATCTTTTTCCTGGGTGGTGGTTCCTAATTTGGAACCTTGCATCGTGTAACCATAGTTTGGGTTGTTCTTCCCTAGGTGCATAACCTTGCACTTGTCCACATTAAATTTCATCTGGCATTTTGATGCCCAGTCTTCCAACGAGTACTCCTGCTGCAGAAAACCCCTCAGGCACCAGGACCGTTGCCAGGCATGCCTTCACCATGTGCAGCCGTGCACCCCCAGCAGACAGCACAAAACTAAGGAGGATCAGGGCCAGAAAGATAAACGGGCCAAAGCAGCACACACAAGAAAAGAATGCTTGAAGCCGCCTGACAGCATGCTGGGGGGACATGCAGAGACCCCCCGCGGTCACAGCATTCCACATGTAAAAGTAGCCAGAAAACCTTCACCCTGAGCTTAAATTAAACAGCAAAATCACAAAACTCAGTGAAAGAAACCAAAATGTTAAATATTTTTGTCGGAATAGCCAGCCAAGTGGAAAGGGAAATCACCTTCCACCACCGTGGCCCGTCCTTTTTAATCACTTTAGAAACATTTAAAAGCAGTACTTATTCAAAAAATGGCTGAAACTTAGCTTTGGCAACATAGGCTATGAACAGCAGGTCAGATACACGACGTGCCACGTTTCGGGGGTATATCCATAAGCCCCCTGCTTCAGGTCAAACCGCTGTTGATGAGGATATTAGCCTTAAACACGTTGGCTCAGTTTAAGATTCATGCCAAAGAATTGTGCTCTCGTCTTTTATCTAGGGGGTACCCCTCTCGAGTTGTTTATATGGCTTACAAAAGAGCCTGTTATACTCATCGAGACTGGCTTTTGGAACCTCGGATTCTTTCACCTCCGATGGACAAGATTACGGGCATTTTCCCTTTTATGCGAGGCACTTCCTCTGTTGTTGGTTTAATTCACAAGTTTTGGCCTGTTTTAGCTATTCACCCCTGTTTTCGAAAATCTCTCCAAATTGCTTATTCTCGTAAGTCTAACCTACGTGATCTGCTGATGAAGACTACTGCACCTCAGGATAGACCATTTTCAGGACATGATAATGCGGGTCACTTTCCTTGTGGTAACTGCTCTTTTTGTTCTAGTACTCTACCAGGTTTGATGTGGATGGACAGTCGTACTACGAAAAGTTATTATACCCGATGGCATACAGACTGTACTTCTGACTATGTAGTCTATCTAATCATTTGTCCTTGTCAATTGCTGTATGTCGGAAGGACTTCACGACTCTGCAAGCTGAGATTGGGAGAACATGCTTCCCGCTTGCGTACACAGCAGCTTACTGCACCGTTGGTTAAGCATTGCTTGGATTGCTCGCACATGTTTGAAGATCTCCGTTGGCGGATCCTAGATCATGTACCCCCTAATCCTAGGGGTGGAGACCGGGTTCAGATCTTGCAGACTTTGGAGCAAAAATGGATTTTTAGGCTACACTCTGTACAACCAGAAGGATTAAATCAGCAGCTGGACTGGCATACTATTTTTTAACCTTTCTGATGGGGAATAGTTACCTGATTGGTGGCTTCTCTTCTCTGTTCTGATAGGTTCTTTCACACACACTCACCTGACAAACGCGCTCTATCAAATCAGGAGCCTGGGTTATAAAAAACCATTTGGTTTAGCTATTTGTTTAAGGCTAATATCCTTATCAACAGCGGTTTGACCTGAAGCAGGGGGCTTATGGATATACCCCCGAAACGTGGCACGTCGTGTATCTGACCTGCTGTTCATAGCCTATGTTGCCAAAGCTAAGTTTCAGCCATTTTTTGAATAAGTGCTACTTTTAAATGTTTCTAAAGTGATTAAAAAGGACGGGCCACGGTGGTGGAAGGTGATTTCCCTTTCCACTTGGCTGGCTATTCCGACAAAAATATTTAAAATTTTGGTTTCTTTCACTGAGTTTTGTGATTTTACAGCATTCCACATGGCAACTCCAGGGTAGGTAAGCCAGCTCGGCAATCGCCTCGGCCCTGTCACCTCTCTGATCGGCTCCTCCCCTGATAGCAACCCATCCTCCTATGCTGCCTCTGCTCATGCTGCCTTTCCTGCTCATGCCGCTTCTTGCTCTGCTCCGACTGCCTCCCCTCCTCCACCGAAGCTGCTATCCGGGAAGACGCCTCCATGACAGGACAATCAGAAGCCTGCAAGCAAGCACCAGCATCCCAATCTCAAAGACCACAAACGCCAGCACCATGATTCGCACAGGCACCAGTGTTATAGCTCCTCCCCCGATATCACCAGCACTATTCACCACCTGGGGATAGTCAAGGAACAACAAAACAGCCTGCAGCTCATCAGCCCCACTTCTGGGACTTGCGGAAGTGCAGAAAAACTTCCCCGCACTTATCCATTTTTTTGGCCAGCTCCCACCAGGGGGTCAGAACATCAAGGGGCAGTGTGCACCCCGGGAAGTGCCCCCACACCTCAACGGACTACCAGAAAGCCAGCATGACTCTGCTCCCGGCAGCTCAGCAAGGGACTCTGATGGAGCTCTGGGCCAAGTTCATGGTCCAGCAGATCCTGATTACACTACCACAAATGTTACCCCCAACTCCAGCTGCGGCAGAAAACCTCACCCACAACGCCCCTATGATTCCACTGATGCCACGCGGACATCAGCCTTTGCCTCCTCCCACACAAGAGGAAGATGAAATACCGGACTCCGGAGTTCGGGGAAAAAGGGCAGTGCCCGATCCATGCGACATGCCCCAGATGATACACCATCACCTGCGGCACCTGCATCTCCCCCAAGGACCTTACATACCCAAAGTTCCTACAGAAGCTCTCCACAATTCTTAGACTATCACCAAACAGCACATCGGATCCAAGGAACGAAGGCCTGGGGATCCTAAAGTACCTTGATTCCACCAAGGCCCTCATAGCCCTGCCGATCCATCATGTACTCTTGGACTGTAGGGACAAAGCGTAGCAGACACCTGTGACTACCCCTACCACCACCAAAAGACTGGAGCTCAATTACCATGTCCATCTAGCACCTGGCTTCGAAATGGCACAACTTCCCCACCAGTCCATCGTGGTGGAGTCCACCCTGAAAAGATCAAAAAGTTTACGCCAAAAATCAAATGCACCACCAGGAATGGACCACAAACTCCTCGATGGAGTCTCCAAAAAAGTCTTCTCAGGTGCCGTGCTAAACACGAGGATCACTTCCCATCAGTTTCAAATTGTCACCTACCTTGACCACTTGCTGGAACCGGCTAAGAACCCTGCCATGCCCCTCCCCCATGAGATGAAGGAAATTTGACACTTTTGTTGCATGACATGGCAGACTGCAGCAAACACTTTACCAGGGCGGTCTTTGAGACCGCAGCCTGCACCGCAGGTATGGCCATCGCCACTCACCACATGGCATGGCTTAACGTCTCGGGTCTGAGGTATGACATCCATGATCGGATAGCCAATGCACCCTGCTTCGGGGACAACCTCTTCAGAAGTAAAGTGAAGGAAACAATGGAGAGCATCAAGGACGAATGCACAACCATACAGACCCTCACCAGCGATGGTCTGCACTGCCAGAGGCCTAAGCCATACAGCAGCCAAAAGAAAAACCACACGCGCAAGTATAACAACCCTTATAACCACAGCCACATTGGCTATCAGAACAACCAGCGCTACAAGAACAACTATCAGCACAAGTCTCGCCCACGGGAGAAAAAAAACACAAAAGACCCAAATCCCATCCTTGTCAAGGACCAACCAGGGTTTTGACTACCCCTTCCCCCATGAGATCCCCCCATGGGGGGGTCGCCTCTCGCTATTCTCAGAGGCGAGGGAGGACATCGCAACTGACCGATGGGTCATCAACATGATCCGCAGGGGTTTCTGCATTAGTTTCATAGAACCACCCTCTTCCAGACCCCCCCCTCCTGTCAGGTATTGGAGGGGCCCACCGCACACCTCCTCCTCGAGGAAACATGCAACCTTCTGCGGATAAAAGCCATAGAACCAGTCTCAGACTCAGAACGCAAACAAGGCTTCTACTCACGCTATACCCTCATCCCCAAGAAATCAGGAGTCTGGCACCCTATCCTCGATCTCAGGTGACTCAACAAGCACATATTCAAAGAAACGTTCCACATGCACTCACTGGGTACCATCCTTCCCCTGATACTGGAGAATGACTAGCTCACATCATTGGACCTTCAGGCTGCATACACTCACATACTTCTGCATGCCTCCCAGAAGTACCCACGCTTCAGAGGGGGCAATCAACACTTCCAGTACAAGGCCCTGCCATTCAACCTCTCCTCAGCTCCCCGAGTTTTCACAAAGTGCTTCGCTGTCACAGCAGCCCACCTGCGAAAAGTGGGGATACGCATCTTCCCCTACCTCGACAACTGGCTCATTGCAGCTCAATCTGAGAGTAAAGCACAGGAAGCTGTAGGAACCACAGCCTCCCTGCTCCAGACCCTGGGCTTCCTTATCAACCACAACAAATCGTGCATGCAGCCATCTCAAGCGTCAGAGTTCATAGGGGTCCACATCAACACCACGCAAGGAAAAGCATTCCTCCCAGCCCTCAGACAAGTTTGTGATGCTAGCTTTCCATATTGCCTCATCGCACCAGACTGTGGCACAAATCTTCCTCTGCCTCCTAGGTCATCTAGCGGCGGCAGTACTGGTCATCTAGCGGCGGCAGACTGCACATGTGGCAACCCCAATGTCATCTCTGCAAAGCCTGGGAACAACACAGACAGCCCTACAACACAAGGTCAGCATAGACCACTACACCCGCAAGACCCTTAGCTGGTAGAGAACAAGGAAAAATCTTCAGACTGGCAAACCATTCAGGCCAGTACAACCACAGATCACCCTGACCACTGTCACATCAAAATGCAGATGGGCAGCTCACTTCCTCAACCTTGGCATGAATGGGATCTGGTCCCCAGCCGAGATGTGTTTGCACATCAACTTCCTCAAACTCCGGGCCATAGAGAATGCACTACGGGTGGTTCGTCCATAGATCCAGGGGAAGGCCATCCTGATACAGATGGACAACCAGGTAGCAATGTTCTACATCAACAAACAAGGTGACACAGGCTCCCGTGCACTCTTTAGGGAGGCCATCCTAATTTGGACTACAGCCATTGCCCTGCAATCCCACCTGCAAGCAGCATACCTGCCAGGAGATGACAACACTTTAGTGGACTCCCTGAGCTGGCAACTCACCCCATATGAATGGTCGCTCAAACGCTCTATTGTCTCCAGCCTCTTCCAAGGGGGGGGGGGGACACTGACGAGCGACCTCTTCACTTGCAAGGACAATGCAAAATGCGAACAATTCTGTTCCAGGTGACCCTCAACCTGCAGGGTGGCCACGGACACCTTCTCCATCAACTGGAGCTCCCAGATGTGTTACCCCTACCCCCAACTCCTCTCATCTCCAGATCACTACAGAAGATTGCGCATGATGGGGCGAAGTTCATCTTTATCACGCCATTTTGGCCGAGACAGCCCTGGTTCCCCTACCTCCAACAGCTATCCAATCAGCAGCACCATTGCCTACCTAACTGCGTGGACCTTATCATACAGGATAGTGGCCAGACACTCCACCCCAATCTTCAAGCCCTAGTACTGACTGTACTAGGCAACCTTGAGACCCTTCCACCTCTCCCTAGATGACATGGCGGTTCCAGGACATCATGACAGCCAGATGTCCTGCCACACAGCAATCCTATGCAGCAAAATAGGACAAGTTCTGCACATGGTGTGACAGCGAAAGACTGAACCCCCTTTGACTGCTCCATAAAAGTGCTACTACAGTACCTGCTCACTCTCTCGCATTCTGAGCTAAAGCCCTCGTCCATCAGGATGCACTTGAGCACTATAGCAGCTTACCACAACAGACTGTAAAGTAAAACTATTTCAGCCCAACCTCTAGTCTCACGATTCATGAGCGGCTTCAATCACCTATACCCCCAAGTCAGGCCCCCGGCCCCAGAGTGGGACCTCCATGTAGTCCTGACCCAGCTCATGGAGCACCCATTTGAGCCACTGGAACAGGCTCATCTTAAATTTCTCAGGGGGAAATTGAACTGTTACATCATGGAGGAAGAGAGGGGCTTGTGAACTGCTTTGTGTTTCTCCTACTTGCTGCTGTTCTTGGTTCTCCTTGGACAAGCAGGATTCGTCAGCTATACCTGGTGACGTCCTCCGACGGTGCCATACACGGAAGTGCTCTCTAGAGCTCAGAACCTTTCTGAGCATGTGCCAGAAGCCCAACCCACTAACCCGCCCCTAGCTAGCCAGTCTTTTTTCTTCCGCCGTGCCTACCACACGAGGATTCCTGCTCTCTCACAGCCAGATAAGAAAAGTAGAAAATCAAATACTCATGGTAAGAAGATACCATCGACTAAACCAGGATTTAAAAAATGCAGCCACTGCTCAAGGAAGATGAGCAGCTCAGATGCCCACGACCGGTGCATTAGGTGCTTAGGTGCCAACCACCAGGTCTCGGATCGCCAGCACTACTCTTGAATGTCTCCCAGAGCCCTGAAGTCCAGAGGCCACGCTCTGAAGGACTTCCTCGCCTCCCAGCCTCCGGAGTCTTCACAAATTGCTCTGCAGACACGGGATGTGCCCCAGGGGCCTCCATCCCCGTTTGCTCAGCTCCGGACTTGCCAAGTACCACGGAGACTCCCGTGGCGAAAAAGTCCGATGGCAACAGGCCCCCCCCCCCCAGCGGCAGAACACCCGCGGAGAAAATGGCAGTGAAACGGCATGCTTCCAAGGCCTCCTTCAGCCTCCGCAGCTCCCCCAGCGCTTCTCAGGACACCCGCAGAGACCAAGCACGCCAGTCTGACCATGCTGCTCCTGGGGGCCGCCATCTTGAAGATGTCACCACCGCAAGCCCCGCCCTCTCTTCTATCATTGGCCATCGGCATGGGCCAGCGAGCTCCGCCCACGAAACACCCATTGGCCATATAAATGGGTCTTCCCCACGACATCACAACACCTCCCCTCCTGGCGCCGAAGCAGAATCTCCTTTCAGCGCCGGCACTGTCTCCCCTCTGGCACCACAACCACGGGGCAGTGATCGCTGCAGTGAATGGGGCAGTGATCACAACGATGATCGGACTGAGCACAGTGAACACTATGGGGATCGGAACAGCGATCGCCACGGGGATCGGGGCAGAGACCGGAGCCGGGAGTGCAGCAAGCATAAACGCAAAAGACACCACCGCTCCCGCAGCCCCGGCGCCTCCAGGAAGGATCATGGATCACAGCGAAAATGTCGCATCTCAAGCAGCCCTAGCCCAGGAGCCAGGCCACATAAGAGGACCACATCCACAGCAAGGGTCCCTAGTCCTGCAAGGCTAGCCCAGCAAACGGAAGCACCCACCATCTCCGCTAGAGTGCTTCCTAACCAGGGAGCCATACTGCAGCTGCTTTCCAGTCTCACAGACCTTCTACGCGACGGCCTCACGGATACCTCCGCCCCACACGCAAACTCGGAGAGGCCACGGGACTCCAACCGCTCTGCTCCAGACGCAAGCCCCGAGAGGCCATGGGACTGCAACTGCAGGTCTACCGGCAACGACACAGCACATTGACGGCGCGTCAGAGAGCTCTGAGTCTCCATCCTTCCTAAGCATAGGTGAGGAGGAGGAGGCTACGACCCCACTTGGATCCAAACCCCCTACTAAGGCACAAGCTGCCTCAGCCCCGAGTTCAGCGGGGGATCCACCGTGACCTCCACTGACACGGCGCCACCCCCATCAGCTCCGCCGCCTGAGGACCTCACATACCCCACGTTTTTGCGCAAGGTGGCTTCCACCCTAAACCTTACACTGTCGGAGCCTCACCAAGCCGGACCGGAGGTCCTCATGTACCTCAACTCACCTAAGATGCCGATCACTTTGCCGATCCATCAGTGTCTCCTGGATACACACGCAAAGCTCTGGCAGAACCCGGCTTCTTCACTGGCGTGCCCCAGGAAACTGGACGCGAAGAACCAAGTCCAAGAAGCACCGGGGTTCAGGAAGTCAGTTGCCTCATCATTCCACAGTCGTATCCTCAGCCCTAAAGCGCATCAAGTCGTCACGCAACCATAAGAACATAAGATATGCTATACTGGGTCAGACGAAGGTGCATCAAGCCCAGTATCTTGTTTCCAACAGTGGCCAATCTAGGTCATACGTACCTAGCAGTTTCCCCAAAAGACACAGGTTCCGCAATGCTTGTATTGGGTCAAGCATTGATATCCTGGGTCCCTTCTTAATAATGGTTTATGGACCTTTCCTCCAGGAACTTGTCCAAATCTTTTTTAAACCCAGCTACACTAACAGCCTTTACTACATCCTCCGGTAACAAATTCCAGAGTTTGATTACACGTTGAGTGAAAAAATATTTTCTTTTATTAGTCTTAAATAGTTTACCCTGTAGCTTCATTGCATGTCCCCTAGTCTTTCTATATTCTGATAACGTAAACAATCGATCTACGTTTACCCGTTCCACTCCGTTCATTAATTTATAGACTTCTATCATATCTCCCCTCAGACGTCTCTTTTCCAGGTTAAAGAGCCCTAACCTTTTTAGCCTTTCTTCATAGGAGTATCCTTCCATCCCCTTTACCATTTTGGTGGCTCTTCTCTGAACCTTTTCTAATAACGCTATATCCTTTTTAAGATACGGCGACCAGAATTGCACACAATATTCAAGGTGCGGTCTCACCGTGGAACGATATAGAGGCATTATAATATCTTTTGTTTTATTTTCCATTCCTTTCCTTATGATACCTAGCATTCTATTTGCTCTCTTGGCCGCCGCTGCACACTGGGCCGAGGGTTTTAACATGCTATCCAGAATGACGCCTAAATCTTTTTCCTGGGTGGTGGTTCCTAATGTGGAACCTTGCATTGTGTAACCATAGTTTGGGTTCTTCTTCCCTAGGTGCATAACTTTGCACTTGTCCACATTAAATTTCATCTGCCATTTTGATGCCCAGTCTTCCAATTTATCAAGATCCTCTTGCAATTTTCCACAATCCTCTTGGGTTTTAACAACTTTAAATAGTTTTGTGTCATCTGCAAATTTGATAACCTCACTCGTTGTTCCACTTTCCAGGTCATTTATGAATATGTCAAAAAGCAGCGGACCCAGCACAGATCCCTGGGGTACACCACTATTCACCTTTCTCCATTGGGAAAATTGGCCATTTAGCCCAACCCTCTGCTTTCTATCTTTTAACCAGTTCTTGATCCACAGTAGTACACTGCCTCCTATCCCATGACGCTTTCGTTTTGCCGAAAGTCTCTGATGAGGGACCTTGTCAAAGGCTTTCTGAAAGTCCAGATACACTATATCAACCGACGCACCTTTGTCCACCTGTTTATTCACACTTTCAAAAAAACATAACAGATTAGTAAGACAAGATCTTCCTTGTCTAAAGCCATGTTGGCTGTCTCCCATTAGGCCATGACTATCTACATGCTGAGTAATTTTATTCTTTATGATGGTTTCTACCATTTTTCCCGGTACTGACATGAGGCTCACTGGTCTGTAGTTTCCCAGATCTCCCCTGGAACCCTTTTTAAAAATTGGTGTTACATTGGCGATCCTCCAATCTTCAGGTATTAGAGATTAATTTAATGATAGTTCACAGATTACTAATACCTTGCCAATTCCTCCCCCCCCCCCCCCGGCAAAGACCCCAGACTCCTGGATGACGTAGGGAAGAAAGTCTTTCAAGGAGCGATGCTAAATGCAAGAATCACAGTACACCAGTTCCAGCATATACTCTTCCAGGACTCCCTGCTGGCGTCACTCAAGGACACCATGGCAACCCTCCCAGCCGAGGAAAAAGCAAAAGCTATAACCACAATTGGAGACCTCAAGGAATGCGGAAAGCACCTCATCAGCACTGTGCATGACGCTTTTGAAGTTGCTACACGCACTGCCGGTACCGCCATCTCTACCAGGCGACTAGCATGGCTGCGGGCTTCAGGCCTGCACGAAGACACCCATGAACGCATCGCGGATGCACCCTGCAACAGCGAGTCACTCTTTGGGGAAAATGTCACTGACACTCTCAAAGACATGAAGGACCATTGCACCACCTTACAGACCCTCGCTGAGGATAGTCTAGAGTGCAGCTCCAATACCAAGCAGCCATGTAAATAGTTCTTAAGCCCCCGTTCCTTGTTTATCAGTTACACTGTTCTAATGTTACACTGTATTCAGTTGAAAAATACTGTTGTTATGTTCCCTGTAAACCGTCTTGATTTGTAGAAAGTCGGTATATAAAAACGGTTAAATAAATAAACTACAGCCGCAAATCCTACCTCACACACAAAAGATATAACTCCTACCGCAAATGGCAACCACCACGCTACAAGCAGGCAGCATACCAACCCTCATATGGAGCTTCACATCAGCAAAAACACCAAAGGGACAGAAAGCAAAAGAAGCAATCGCCCCAGCCAGGGAAAAGCGGTCCTTCCTTTTGACAACCAACCCGCGGAAGAGCAGGCAACACTTCCAGTGGGAGGAAGATTGACCGCCGTCTGGGACTCCTGGCGACTTATTTCTACAGACACAGGGGTCCTGCGGATCATTTGGGAAGGTTACCATCTGTGCTTACTGTCTCCCCCTTGCCAGCGCTCCACCCCAGCACCATCCAACAACAACGAAAGACCTACTGATGCACCAAGAGTTGATACACCTCCTGGCATCCCAAGCTTTCGAACCGGTGCCCCCCCCAATCAGATCAATGTGGGCTTCTACTCCAGATTTTTCCTGGTGCCCAAGAAATCAGAAGGAGTGTGCCCTATCCTCGGCCTCAGGAACTTAAACAAGTTCATCTTCAAAGAGAAGCTCCATATGTATTCACTGGGCTCGATCCTCCCTCTCCTCCAACCCGGAGACTGGATCGCATCCCTGGACCTGCAAGACGCCTACATGCATGTCCCAATCCATCCAGAGGACAGAAAGTACCTGCGCTTTCAAGCCCTGGGAGGTCATTACCAATACAAGGCCCTTCCATTCGGCCTCTCCCCAGCACCACGGGTATTCACAAAGTGCGTGGCCGTCGCAGCGGCACACCTACGAAAACAGGGCATCCATGTCTTCCCATACCTGGACGACTGGCTTCTCTCATCACCATCACCACGGGAAACTCAGTTGGCAATGAGACAGACTATCCGCCTCCTCACCTCCCTTAGATTCCTGGTGAACCACCAAAAATCACACCTCGTCCCCACTCAACGCTTGGAATTCATCAGGGCCAACATAGACACCATGAAGGCAAAGGCGTTTCTCTCCATGCAGCGGGCAGAGAAGTTGACCACTCTAGCTATAGCAGCCTCCCTTCAGACAGTTTCAACAGCCCGGAGCCTCCTAAGCCTTCTGGGCCACATGGCCACTACCACTCAAGTGTTGCCCCTAGCACAGCTACACATGCGCACCCTTCAGTGGCGCCTACGCTCGTGCTGGAACCAATGCACCCAGCCTCTCTCCAGCAACATTCCCCTCGACGCTCGCACCAGGAGGAGCCTCTGGTGGTAGGCTGTCAAGCAAAACCTCACAACAACAACCCAGTCACCAGATCACCATCACTATGAATGTGTCCCAGACAGGTTGGGGAGCCCACATGGGTCAGCTACGCACACAAGGGGCCTGGACAACAACAGAAGCGGACCTCCACATAAACCTCCTGGAACTCAGGGCCATAAAATACGCCCTACAAGCCTTCCAACCGCACATCAAGAACAAATCAATCCTCATGCAGACGGACAAACAAGTTGCCATGTTCTATATCAACAAACAAGGAGGGACGAACTTGCGACCTCTGTGCAAGGAGGCGCTCACCATCTGGGCACTAGCCCTAGCAAATCACTGCTGGCTAAAAGCGTCCTACCTCCCGGGTGAACAGAACTCCCTGGCGGACAGGTTAAGCCGACAACTGAGCCCACACGAGTGGACCCTGAGTCCCCAGGCCGCCAACGACATCTTCCGCGGCTGGGGCCAACCAGAGATCGACCTCTTTGCAACAGACCAGAACAAGAAGTACAACCTGTTCTGTTCTAAACGCCTGTCAGCCCACAGTGTAGCATCGGATGCCTTCGACATGTGCTGGGGGGAGTGTCTCTAGTGTACGCCTTCCCACCCACCCCCCTGATCTCCAAGACACTGCAGAAGGTGGTCCAGGACAAGGCCCACGTCATCCTTGTGGCCCCATACTGGCCCCAACAGATGTGGTTCCCAATTCTGCTGCGCTTTGCGCAGGAACAACCCATCCACCTCCCTCTCCAGTTGTCCCTGCTCACCCAGAACAACGGACTCAACCTACACCCCAACCTGAGGGCTCTGGCGTTAACTGCATGGAGGTTGAATGGATGACCCTCTCTTCACTTAGCATCTCGGAGGAGGTCCAGCACATCATCTTGGCAGCCAGACGACCATCCACCAGAAAATCGTACGGGCTCAAGTGGAAACGGTCCAGCTGTGGTGTGCCGCCAAAGAGCTTAGCCCCTCCAGCTGCCCCGTCCCGAGTGTCTTGCAGTACCTCGCTTCGCTCTCTGAACAGGGGCTCAAAACCAACTCCGTCCGGGTACATCTATCCACCATTGCGGCCTTCCACGACCGCTCGGGCGACGTGACCATCGCCTCCTTACCCCTGGTGATAAGCTTTATGAAAGGTCTGAACAACCTACGACCTCCTATACGAGCCCCTGCCCCGGCTTGGGATCTGAACATTGTTCTACAACAGCTGACTCAGCCTCCCTTTGAGCCTATACTCTCAGCCTCAATGAAGCATCTGACATGGAAAACTCTGTTCCTGGTAGCTATCACATCCGCCCGCAGAATCAGCAAGCTTCAGGTGCTGGTGGCACACACCCCCCGTACACAGCTCCTCCAGGACAGAGCCACCCTACGTACTCACCCCAGGTTCATCCCAAAGTTAGCTTCTGAATTCCACATCAACCAAACCATCGAGCTACCCACATTCTACCCTGAGCCACACTCCTCCCTCGAGGAGTAGAGGCTCCACACTCTTGACTGCACCAGAGTCCTCCGAACCTATATCCTCAGGACAGGTCCACTCCGGAAGGTCTCTCAGCTATTCGTGTCCTATGATCCCAACAGACCAGGTCGCCCAGTCACGAAGCGTACCATGGCTCAATGGATCTCAGACTGCATCTGCCTTTGCCACAAACTGGCGGGCACACAAGCGGCACTAAATGTGGTACCACACCAGCTCAGGGTGCTGGCAACCACTATTGCGAACCTGCACTCCATCCCTCTGACCGACATCTGCAAAGCCGCCGCTTGGTCCTCTGTTCATACCTTCCAGAAACATTATTGCTTGGACTTGGACACTCAGGCGCGCAGCGCTTTTGGCCAGGCGGTCCTTTCCACCGCCAGCAGCGGCCCCGATAGAGGACAGTGACCGAGTTTACCCTGGCGTTACTGCTATAACTTTCCAGCCATGTTGGCCACCTATTCAACATTGTACTTGTTGCACTGTTACGTGCTGATTAACCTTGTTCAAGTGTGAAAATTCAAGTGTGAAAATAAACATTAATTGGCTTCACCTAGACTCGGCCTCCCTCTCCACCACTACTCCGCGCTATCGCACAGCTAGGGAGGCACCAGATGTGGCTGACAAATCCTGCTTGCCCAAGGAGAAAACGGGGTTACTTACCTGTAACGGGAGTTCTCCGTGGACAGCAGGATAAGTCAGCCACACAATCCCACCCACCTCCCCGGGCTGAGGATGGCCTCCACACGCCCCTAGCCACGGACACGCCGGGCACAGCTTGAGACTCACTGGCTAGCTAGGGGTGAGCTAGTGGGTTGGGCCTCTGGCAAATGCTCAGAAAGGTTCTGAGCTCTAGAGAGCACTTCCGTGTACGGCGCCATCAGAGGACATCACCAGGTGTGGCTGAGTTATCCTGCTGTCCACGGAGAACTCCCGTTACAGGTAAGTAACCCCATTTTCCCTGTGCAAACAGTCAGTGTACAGCTGTAACTGAGGAGGACCCTCCCCCCCCCCCCCCGCTCTATAAATTCCCTGAGGTTTGACTGGTGAGTGGGAATTGAACTGTTACATCATAGAGGAAGAGAGGGTGTTATGAACTTCTCTGTGTTTGTTCTACTTGCTGCTGTTCCTGGTTCCCTGTGCAGGCAGTCAGTGAGCAGCTGTGACTGAGGAGGACCTTCCCCCTCTGCTTTATATATTTACTGAGGCCTGGTTGGTGAGTGGGAATTGAACTGTTACATCGTAGAGGAAGAGAGGGGCTAGTGAACTGCTCTGTGTTTCTCCTACTTGCTGCTGTTCCTGGTTCCCTGTGCAGGCAGTTAGTGTGCAGCTGTGATTGAGGTGGACCCTCCCCCCCCCCACTCTATATATTTCCTGAGGCCTTCAGCTGTGGGTCGCGTACAGAAAGGGTGTGACCAAAGGGGCTGGACACACCCCTTTGGCACACTGATGGCGTGTTTGAGTTGGTGGATATTAGTGACTATTGGTGAGATGGGGAAATGGAAAAACAATGGAGGAAGGGTAAAAATGGATCTTGGGACATCTTTGGGAGGTAAAATTGTTGGTCCACTAGATAAACATTTAGTTTCTTCTCAGAGTGGTCAGCCCTCCCCCAGTGGAGCTTCTTTATTTATTTTATTTATTTATTTAACAGTTCTTCTATACCGCTCTATTTTAGATCAGAGCGGTTTACATTCAACATCAACCATACAACACAGGAACCCTGAGTTGTATTTACAATAAACAGGAGATCAACTTGGAAGTAACTGGGGGGAACTATGTACATTGTATAACATATCTACATCTTCTTTAAGCTCCAGGGCTCCGATGCCACCACCTCATCCTTTGCCTGTGTTGTCATCAGTGTTATTGGGAATTGGTTCCTCTAGGGAGGTAGCTGGAGACACTCAGGTTTTAATTCCAAAGCCTGTTAATTTTATAGACTCTCTTGTGGTTGTGACGGCCCCCTTGAATGGGGAAGTCACACTTAAAAGATTTGTGGGGTGTGATTAGTGCTATTGATGTTAAACTTTCTTCTACTATAGTTTCATTGTGTACTTTTACTCAGGGTGCTGTGGAAAAGATTTCTGAATTGGATGCTAGGTTGTCTAAGGTGAAAAATTTGGTGGTCCAAGTGGAAGTTCAGGTGCAATCAGTTTCCATTGCGCAGGTGGCTTCAATTAAGAATTCATTGATGGTTCATGCTCGTATTGAGGCAATGGAAAATGCCTCTCGAGCTTGTAATTTGCGCTTTTTAAACTTTCCAGTTATGCATTTATTAGCACCAGAAATTCTTCTTACTAAATATTTCGCTGAGATCTTGAAGTTGCCTCAATCTGTAGATATTGTTCAATTATATTATGTACCCTCTAAAGTTTGGGTGGCTTCATTGGATGAAGGGAAGTTTGATTCCCTTCGTCCGACTGTAAGCCAGAATCTTACTGAATTTTTGGAGAACTCTTTTGAATCAAAAAGAAACACCTTATTGGTTACCTTTGCTACTGTGGCAGTGAAGGCAAAAATCTTGAAGTTATACTTTAAGTATAAGGATGTTCCTTTTTGTGGTCAGAAAATAAACGTATTTCCTGATGTGACTAGATCAACTCAAGCACGTCAGAAACAGTTTCTTGCTTTGAGGGAGAGAGTTTTTTCCCTGGGTGCAACGTTTTATTTACGATTTCCTTGTAAATGTCTTATTACTTTACAGGGACAGTCCTATGTTTTTCTTGATGTTTCTCAGTTAGAAATGTCCTTGACTGATAGGCAGAAGTAGAGTTGGGCTGTGTTGGTTGGAAGTATAGAAATCCTCCTAAATATGGTGCATTTTTGTGCCTAATTGTCTTTTATTTATGTGGGTTATTTTTGATGGTGTAAATTCCCCAAGATGTGGGCTTGAACATTTTTTCTTTTGATTTTATCTAATGTGATAGTTTTCTTCTTAAGTGGATTGTATGATGATTTTCCTTTAGAAAGTTGGAAATGTATAATTTGCAAATTCTATAAATAAAAAATGAAAAATTCTCACATGGAAGATCCTTTTGCTCATGGCAATCACCTCAGCAAGTTGCATCAGTGAGCTACAGGCCCTTGTCAATTACCCTCCATACACGCAGATACACCACGACTGGGCCATCCTTAAGACTCATCCGAAGTTCCTCCCCAAGGTTGTCTCTTCTTTCCACATCAACCAATCCATCACCCTCCCCAGCTTTTACCCAGAGCCGCATGGATCACAGGAAGAGCACCACCTTCATACACTGGACTGCACCCGCGCACTGCGGGCCTACATCAACAAGACAGGGCCGGTGAGGAAGGCATCTCGGCTGTTTCTCGCCTATGATCCAAACAGACCAGGCCGCCCAGTGACCAAACATACCATGTCCAAATGGCTGGAGGACTGCATCACCTATTGCTATATGCGGGCCGGCCTGCGCCCGTATGGTAGGGCCCATGCCCATCAACTAAGGGCAATGGCGGCCTCACTGGCTCACTTGCATGCGGCAACACCCACAGACATTTGCAATACCACCATGTGAGCGTCGATCCAGACATTTGCGAAGGATTACTGCCTTGTCTGCCCCATGGACATTGATTCCACATGCTTCAGCAAAGCGGTCCTACAGGTAGCCACTACCACACACCCCTGCGACTAAAAAGTGTTTATTGATGGCACTGTTCTATGGGGTTCATTGTGTTCCACTGTTTTCTTGTTGCACTGCCCTATTGGGGCTGTCTTTTTCACACTGACTTGGCTCTTCTGTTCACACCAACTTGCCTTGTTGATGGCTTGCCTTATTGCACTGTATTGACCTGCACTGTTTTACCTTGTTGATGGCTTGCCTTATTGCATTGCATTGATCCTGGGCTTTTTTCTTGTTTGCAGTACCTCCACCGTTGCACTATCTTAAATTCATATGGCCTGACCAGTTTTGCACCCCACCACCACACCGGACGTTTGTTTTTTTTACAATAAAATCACTACCTGTTGCAAATCTCACGGTCTCTAGGGTTTTGTATGCCTATTCTTTCTCCAGCCTCATCCTACCATGGCATCCAGGGCCGCAAAGGGGGAAAAAGATGCCCCTGAAGGCCGAGAATTTGTCTCCTTAACCCCCTTCGCATCCAAGCTCGGGACTCACCTATGCGTGACAGTCTCATACTGCTTGACAATGGAGAAAGTAAGGTTACTCACTGTAATGGGGGTTCTCTGTGAACAGCAGGATGAGTCAGCCATGCCATCCCACCCTCCTTCCACTTCCGCATGAGCCTCCAAGCTAGGGAAACACTGAAGGAAGTCCAGGAACAGGAAGAGGAGGGGCAGGCTCAGAGGAATGCAAAAAAAAGGGAATTCCTCTGAGCTAAGGGAGAACTAATCCGGTCCCTGGGGATGGACACAGTTATGTGTGGCTGACTCAGCCTGCTGTCCACGGAGAACCCGTTATGATGAGAAACCTTACTTTTGCATTGATGTGCTATACATACATCCTTCACAGGCAGAAGAAATGGACAGAGATTTAATTAAAGGCATTCACAACCTTGCTATGAAAGAAGTGCTACTGATAGGTGATTTCAATATTCCAAATGTTGACTGGGGCATTTGCTGTGGTGTCGTCTTAAAGTAAGGAGATCCAGGATTCTCTACAGGAAGAACTATTCTGGCAACTAGTAGCAAAATTAAACTGGAGACAGGGGGTGGGAGAGGCATTCTGGACCTGGTGCTTACAAATGGGGAAAGTGTGTTTGATGTTATAGTGGCTGATCATCTCTCATCCAGTGGATGGTTTGGTTCGATATTATGACAAGGATAGTTCATTGAAAAATGAAGGGAAAGAGGAAGTGATGTCACCGCTCTGAATGGCAGCATCGGTCTAGAGCTCCGCTAACCCGCTGAGCTATTATTAAACATTATCTCTCCACTTACCCAGATTGTAGCATTTGATATGAGCACCCTGTGGACATCCTCAGACAGGCAATCGCAAGCAAAAATTGACTAACCAACCTCCAGGAGTTCACGTTTGAGCGAACATCGGCACAGAAAAAAGAGCAGGGCAAGATAGCACCTTCTAAGCCCCTGCAATGCCTTGGGACCATGGGCGCACATGGCCGTGAAAGCGGGTCAGAATCAGAGAGCGAGAAACAACTGACGCTGACGGAATTCTGAAACTGGTTTAAAGAGCTTAAAACTGGGACGCTTTCTGTACATGGCGATATAGCGGCATTAGCCACTGAGCTGTGGAATGAGCTGCATGAATTCAGAAAGCATGTGGTGAATGTCGAGGCCCAAGTAGAGGACCAAGGTGACAGCATTATGGACTTGGAGAGAGCAGTGCAAACTTTGCATCAAGTCAATGACAATCTAGCAGAGAAAGTGGAGGATTTAGAGAATTGCAGTCATCGTAGTAACCTGTGGTTCAGAGGAATACCAGAGGAGGTAGTATACGCGGATTGTGCTACAGTGGTTAGCAATGTTGTTGCTGCACTTTAGAAAGGAGACAGAGACTACCCAAAGGTCCTCCTGGACCCAGTCCATCGAGTCTTGGGGCTCTTTCGTGCCAGTTTGCCATGTGATGTTGTGGCCTGTTTCCACAACTTCACTCTTAAGGAACAGGTGATTTCAAAGGTGTGCCGCAAGAGAGAGTTTCCCTGGGACTCACATAAAATTGAAATCTTTGAAGACTTATCGCTTACAAGATTAAAGAGATGCTACGAATCGCATGATATAACTGTGGGAGCTGGGGATTCACTATAGTTGGCAGTTTACATTTGCATTGGCTGTAACTCAGGAGGGCTGCACGGTTCAGGCTCAGACCTGTTCAGAAGCCTTGACATGCCTGAAGGACCTGGGGATCACAGAGATTGTGGACCTGGCTCATCCCCTCCCACCCCGAGGAATCAGGAGACAAAGTGGATCCATCGACATCCAGAGACCCAGCAGACTCATTGGACTCTAATGATTGACTGGAGAGACCATTCAGCTGGGGGACATTAAGCTCTGTATGTTAATGAATGGTGTCTGGGAGAATGAAGGTGACAATATGGGGGCTGGGTGTTTATGGGTGAGGTTGAGGTGAGAGTTTTTGTGGGGTGGGAGGACTGAGTGGTTGTGGGGAGGGTGATTGGGTGTGGAAGGCAGTTGAGGAGAAGTATTTGCAATAGTGTGTGAATGATGGGGCGTGGGGATGAGCAAGGGAGTGGGCTGAGTGGTGTGAGTGTTAAGCAGAGTTGGTCTGTGGGAAAGTGGGGATGAATTGGAACACACAGTTGTTTGGCTTGGCGGGGTGGGCGGGAGACTCTAGGGAGTTGGGGAAGTCACTTGCCTCCATGTAGTATACTGCCCAGAGGGAGTGGGTGGCCTGACTAAGGAGGGAGAGGGGTGGGATGGGAGTGGGGTAGGCTGAGGAGGAGTAAGGTGGCATAGATGGGCTTGTTGAGGGTAGGAACTATTAATGTGAAAGGGCTCAAGGAAGTGACAACTACTATTTAAAGAAATTAATCGTTTACAGTGGGACATGGTATGTATTCAAGAAACGTACTTCCAGACTTGGGATCAGGCCTTGATGAGACATAATCAATATTAGAAGGGATATTTTGCTTCTAAAAAAGGGAGGGAGAAAATCTGGTAGGATGGCTATTTTGTTTAGGAATTCCCTCCCTTCTGAAATACTGGGGGAAGTAAGGGACAATGAAGACCAATATGTGGCCTTCAAAAGGTACTATACAAGGTAAACTCCTTACGTTGGTGACTGGCTATGCCCCTAATCAGGGACAGGGGGTATATTTTGATCAGTTGGGAGTGGAGTTGTCTGAGTTTTGTGGAGGAGCCTGTAGTCAGGGGGGGGAGACTTTTTTTTAATTTTATTTAATTTTTATTGAGTTTATATATATTCAACAATAAAAATACAGCCTTGTGTGAAAAGAGATACAAAGGAGATTAGAACAACAGAAATTAGTATAAAGATAACAAGCCAAATAATCTCTTGTAGTCCATGTATTGAGGGAGAGGGAGACCAAACAAAGCCCAAGGTGGGAGAACCTCGGGCACTTTAAAGAAAAAAAAGAATACACCAATTCAATAATCACCAAAGGATACAAGATGACCACAGAGGAACACAGACTAAATTAAGAGTGGTATTTACTATATTACACTGACACATTATCCATCAATAACTTGGCATTAATAAAAGTAGCAAGATCTATGGGTTGAAAGAAAACATATCGCACAGATTTATATAACACCAAGCATTTACAAGGAAATCTTAGGAAAAAGGACCCCCAATCCATAAAACACCAGATTTATGTAGAAGAAATTGTCTCCTTCGCTTCTGTGTCTCTCTGGCAATATCCGGGAACATAGACATAGAAAGACCACAAAAAGTCTCCAATCTTTTTTAAAGAACATTTTCAGCAACCATTATTAGAAACCAGCGCACAAGAGACCAATAAAGTAGACGACACACACGTCCCACCACCAGAATCCTCAAGAAGATCCGACACATTTAAAACTTCAAAATTAGGAGGAGCCACTGGTTCTTTCTTTTCTTGTGGAAGATAATAAACCTTGGTTAAAGGTAGAATTAACTCGGGAGGCTCTTTCAATACTTCTTGAAGATATCTTTTAAACATATCAAATGTCGTAACACCTCTCATCTTAGGGAAGTTCAAAACCCTCAGATTCGCAGCCCTAGCAGCATTTTCCAAAACCTCCAGTTTATACTGAAGAGCCAAATTATCCTTAATCAAAGATGATGTAGTATCAGACAAAGTTACTAGTTGGCTTCCATGGTCTTCCAGTTTCAACTTAGTCTGTTCAAAATTAGTCACTAGAGCATCAATTTTAGTCGAATTCTCTTGAATCCTAGAGGATAGAGCCATGGTCTGACTGTGCAGAGCGTCAGAGTGGGATACTCTAGCTTCCCAGATTACTTCCAATGTAAAGACTTTGGGTCTGGACAAAGAAAGAGACAGAGGTATGGAGGTCAAAGAAGAAGGCTGAAAGGGGATACCTTCACCAAAATGTGAAATCATCAGCGCTTCAGCTGAAAGCAGTGCACTGGAATCCTCCCTGGGAACCCCAGGGGACAACTGAGTCAAAACCCCAGCAATCTCCCCTCTACCAGCGTCTCCACTCTCCTCCGCTGAGGGAGGGAACGCCAAAGCGGCTGGGATCAAACTCGAAGCAATAGGGCACTGCGGCGGCATCCTCTGCAGGAGATAATGAAATCTCAACCTCCGAAGGCAGCGAGGGACTCTCCTCCATCATCGCCGCCAAGTCATCATGGATCTCTTGCTTCTGTGTCTGGGTAAGCTGTACAAAATGATCCATTGTACTGCTGAATGGAGGCTGGGGCTCTAAGGGAAAAACCCTCAGCTTCCCTTTGCATTTAGGCATTTGCGCGGGAAACAGCTCAGCAGCCATCTTGATTCCTCTCCCTCTCTGGGGGGGGGGGGACTTTAATGTGGTTCTTTGCCCACACCTGGACAGATTGGGAGGTAAAGGGGCTGAAGAGGGGGCTCACAGGCAGCGTCTGAAGGGGCTCATGCAGTTGTGGCAGCTAGTGGATGGTTGGAGGGAGAGTTTTCCCAGGGGTCGATCCTATTCATACTTTTCCCCATTGCACCAAACATACTCGCATATTGACATGATTCTGGTCAGCCGGGACTTATTTACGGCCATTGAGAGTATTAAGCAGGAACCTATCAATTGGTCGGACCATGGTCTGGTCTGGATGAAGGTAAAAGCATGGGGACACCAGAGCAGTAGAAGCTTCTGGAGGATGAATGATAGCCTCCTCTGGGTCAAAGACACAGTGGCCTCAATTGAAAGGATATAGAGGAGTACTTCACCCTCAGTCATATGGGGAAGGTGTGACTGGCTACAGTTTGGTATGCCTTTAAGGCACATCTTCAGAAATGGTTTATAATGTGGGCTGCCCAGAGAAAAAGGCTCCACCAGCAGAACTTGGAACAAGGATATGCACAGGGTCAAGGAATTAGAGAGGGTGCATGCAAAATGTGTGTGGGGGGGGAGGGGGGCAGAGCTCTTGGAGAGCATTGGAACAGGCAAGGACAAAGGTGTGCACCATCCAGCTAGAGGACATAGCTTTTCAACTACAATGTTTCTGGCATATGGAGTGGGGGAGTTGCACATACATCTTTTTTGTTGTTGTATATCTTTGAACATACTATTAAAATATTATGATGACATAAAGTTGAAATATGTCTGATTATTTCTCAAGATATTGTACACAACATACCTAAAATGCAAGGGTGCCAATAATGCCCATAACTGCATGTTGTGGAACTGTCCCCGGCTAAAGTGCTTTAGGGAGGAGGTATGAGAGCTAGTAGGTTTGGTGGTAGATTGGGATTTGCAGGTATTTTGCAGGGGGGGATGTGGGTCGGCTGGCATGTATGTATTGACAGTGAGGTCTGCGGTCGCATTAGACTGGAAAGCAGTGCAAGTGCCTACTGTAACTTCTTGGCAGACACGGATGCTGACTGTATATACTATGGAAAAGTTAATGGCTATCTGACGTAATATGCTTCCAAAGTTTGAAAGGATATGGGAACCCTTTGCGAAAAAATACATGGAGTAAATATGCTTGTTTGATGTTAATTGGCAGGGGGTGGGGTGGGTATTTGGGGCTGATTTGGGGGTATATGATTATGGTATGTTGGGGGAAATAGGGGAAAAACTTGACTAATAGAAATACAATTTTAAAAAAGGTCCTAGACTAGGAAAACTAATTACCAAGATGGGACAATACCTCAAGGAGTCATTAGCTGGATGGGAACATCTGGGGGATGTAGAAAAGCAGTGAGTGAAACTGAAAGGGCAACAAACCTTTTTTGTTAGGAAAGTAAATAACTGCAAAAAGAAAAGGAGGCCACTATGGTTCTCAAAAGAAGTAGCTGAAAAGATAAGGAAATGAGGCTGGCGTTCTTAAAATACAAGAGATCACAGAAAGAGGAAGGCAAGCACCATATTTTGAGAAGCTAGGAAATTAGTCAGGAAAGCAACGAACATAAGAACATAAGATATGCCATACTGGGTCAGACCAAGGTCCATCAAGCCCAGTATTCTGTTTCCAACAGTGGCCAATCTAGGTCATAAGTACCTAGCAGTTTCCCCAAGAGACACAGGTTCCACAATGCTTGTATTGGTTCAAGCATTGATATCCTGGGTCCCTTCTTAATAATGGTTTATGGACCTTTCCTCCAGGAACTTGTCCAAACCTTTTTTAAACCCAGCTACACTAACAGCCTTTACTACATCCTCCGGTAACAAATTCCAGAGTTTGATTACACGTTGAGTGAAAAAATATTTTCTTTTATTAATCTTAAATAGTTTACCCTGTAGCTTCATTGCATGTCCCCTAGTCTTTCTATATTCTGATAAGGTAAGCAATCGATCTACATTTACCCGTTCCATTCCGTTCATTAATTTATAGACTTCTATCATATCTCCCCTCAGCCATCTCTTTTCCAGGTTAAAGAGCCCTAACCTTTTTAGCCTTTCTTCATAGGAGTATCCTTCCATCCCCTTTACCATTTTGGTGGCTCTTCTCTGAACCTTTTCTAAAATCGCTATATCCTTTTTAAGATACGGCGACCAGAATTGCACACAATATTCAAGGTGCGGTCTCACCATGGAACGATATAGAGGCATTATAATATCTTTTGTTTTATTTTCCATTCCTTTCCTTATGATACCTAGCATTCTATTTGCTCTCTTGGCCGCTGCTGCACACTGGGCCGAGGGTTTTAACATGGTATCCACAATGACGCCTAAATCTTTTTCCTGGGTGGTGGTTCCTAAAGTGGAACCTTGAATCGCGTAACCATAGTTTGGGTTGTTCTTCCCTAGGTGCATAACCTTGCACTTGTCCACATTAAATTTCATCTGCCATTTTGATGCCCAGTCTTCCAGTTTATCACGATCCTCTTGCAATTTTCCACAATCCTCTTGGGTTTTAACAACTTTAAATAGTTTTGTGTCATCTGCAAATTTGATAACCTCACTCGTTATTCCACTTTCCAGGTCATTTATGAATATGTCAAAAAGCAGCGGACCCAGCACAGATCCCTGTGGTACACCACTATTCACCTTTCTCCATTGGGAAAATTGGCCATTTAGCCCTACCCTCTGCTTTCTATCTTTTAACCAGTTCCTGATCCACAATAGTACACTGCCTCCTATCCCATGACTCTTTAGTTTTGCCAAATGTCTCTGATGAGGGACCTTGTCAAAGGCTTTCTGAAAGTCCAGATACACAATATCAACCGACTCACCTTTATCCACTTGTTTATTCACTCCTTCAAAAAAACATAACAGATTAGTAAGACAAGATCTTCCTTGTCTAAAGCCATGTTGGCCGTCTCCCATTAGGTCATGACTATCTACATGCTGAGTAATTTTATTCTTTATGATGGTTTCAACCATTTTTCCCGGTACTGATGTCAGGCTCACCGGTCTGTAGTTTCCCGGATCACCCCTGGAACCCTTTTTAAAAATTGGCGTTACATTGTCGATCCTCCAATCTTCAGGTATTAGAGATGATTTTAATGATAGTTCACAGATTACTAATAGCAGGTCTGCAATCTCATATTTCAGTTCTTTCAACACCCTTGGATGTATACCATCCGGCCCAGGTGATTTGCTACTCTTCAGTTTATCTAATAGTTGTAATACATCTTCCCGATGTATCGATATTTCCTTCAATTCTTCCGCACCTTTAAATACCACTTCAGTCATGGGTAACATCCCTGCATCTTCCTCAGTAAAGACCGAAGCAAAGAATTCATTCAGTCTCTCCGCTATCGCCTTGTCGCCTCTTAGTGCTCCTTTAACCCCTTGATCATCTAATGGACCAACTGACTCTCTCACAGGTTTTTTGCTACGAATGTACTTGAAAAGGTCTTTATTTCGCGTTTTTGCTTCCGCAGCAAGCTTCTTCTCAAATTCTTTATTTGCTTGTCTTATCAATGCCTTGCATTTGACTTGCCAGTGCTTGTGCTGTTTCCAGGTTTCGTCATTTGGCTCTTTTTTCCATTTCCTGAAAGATGCTTTTTTGGCAACAACAGCCTCTCTGACCTCACCTTTAAACCATGCTGGCAGTTTTTTGGACTTCCTTCCACTTTTCTTAAAGCGTGGAATACAGCTGGTCTGGGCTTCCAAGATAGTATATTTCAACAACACCCAAGCTTGATGTACGTCTTTAACCTTTGCAACTGCTCCTTTTAGTTTTTTCTTAACTGTTTTCCTCATTTTATCATAGTCTCCCTTTCGAAAGTTAAAAGGTAGAACTGTGGATTTCCTTACTATCCCTCCTCCACTAATTAAATCAAAGGCGATCATGCTATGATCACTATTGCCAAGTGGCCCCAACACCCTTATCTCTTGCACTAGATCTGGTGTTCCACTAAGGACTAGGTCTAATATGGCTTCCCCTCTGGTCGGTTCATGAACCAGCTGCTCCAAGAAGCAGTCATTTATTTCATCTAGGAACTTTATCTCCCTAGCATGTCCTGACGTGACACTGACCCAGTCGATACCGGGGTAATTGAAATCACCCATTATTATTACTACGCTGTAACGTTTGTTAGCTTCCTTGATTTCTTTGAGCATTTCATCATCCATTTGGTCATTCTGGCCAGGCGCTCAATAGTATACCCCCACTGCCATTGCCTTCCCCCTTTTACATGGAATTTCAATCCATATAGATTCTACAGCAGATTTTGTTTCCTGCAAAACTTTAATCCTTTCTGACTCAATGCTCTCTCTAACATAGAGAGCAACCCCTCTACCAATTTGATCAGCTCTATCATTATGATATAGTTTGTACCCAGGTATCACAGTGTCCCACTGGTTGTCCTCCTTCCACCATGTCTCTGATATTCCAATCATATCTAACCTTTCATTTAGTGCTATATATTCTAACTCTCCCATCTTATTTTTTTAGACCTCTAGCATTTGCATACAAGCATTTTAGAGAATGTATTTTATTCATATTAATTTGGCTATTGTTAGACATGGGTAATTTGGGAACTTTAAGCTCTGTCTTCTCCATACTTGAGGGCATTTGGGCTACTTTACTCTTTTGTGGAACCTCTCTGCTTTTGGTAGTATCCTTCAAAGATACATTCTTCCGAACCATCCGCTCTTGGGCGACTGTCGGCTTTCCCCTAATATCTAGTTTAAAAGCTGCTCCATCTCCTTTTTAAAGGTTAATGCCAGCAGCCTGGTTCCATCCCGGTTAAGGTGAAGCCCATTCCTTCGGAAGAGCCCCTCCTTTCCCCAGAATGTTTCCCAGTTCCTAACAAATCCAAAACCCTCATCTCTGCACCATTGTCTCATCCACACATTGAGACTCCGGAGCTCTGACTGCCTTTTGGGTCCTGCGCATGGAACAGGAAGCATTTCGGAGAATGCTACCCTGGAAGTTCTGGATTTCAACTTCCTACCTAAAAGCCTAAATTTTGCCTCCAGAACCTCCCTACCACATTTTCCTATGTCATTGGTACCGACATGTACCAAGATAGCAGACTCCTCCCCAGCACTATCTAAGACCTTATCTAGGTGGCGCGTGAGGTCCGCTACCTTCGCACCAGGCAGGCATGTTACCAGGCGATCCTCACGTCCACCAGCCACCCAGCTATCTAAATGCCTAATGATCGAATCACCAACTATAACGGCTGTCCTAACCCTTCCCTCATGGGCACATGTCCCTGGAGAAACTTCCTCGGTGCAAGAGGGTTTTACATCAGCTGGAGGACAGGTCCTAGTTACAGGATCACTTCCTGCCACACCAGGGTGATGCTCTCCTGTCATGTGACCTCTCTCCTCCATGGCAACAGGGATGCTGCCAGACTTGAGGTGGGACTTCAGGACTATATGCCTGTAGGTCTCGTCTATGTACCTTATGCTTTCCAAGTCTGCTACTCTAGCCTCTAGAAAACGGACTCGTTCCCTGAGAGCAAAGAGCTCCTTGCACCTAGTGCACATGTAAGACCTCTCACCAACTGGGAGAAAATCATACATGTGACACTCAATGCAAAAGACTGGAAAGCCCCCATCCCGCTGCTAGATTACTGTCTGCATCTTAGTTTTAAGTGTGTGTTTAGATCTAAGTTCTTTACTTACTAAGGGTTGCTATGGATATTTATACTAATAAAACTGTACCTAATACGTGTAATATACCTTGTTCACCTGAAGCTTAAGTAATCTCAGGTCCTTAGTGTATGACTGATTTGGGTAGTGAGCTTCATCTGAAAGCACCTCCTGTCTTTTAAAATGTGTAAGTACCTATAAAGCAACGATTATCCCAGGGGAGGGAGGGAGGGAAATAACACTTAGTAAAAGAGGGCTGCTACACAGTACCCTGTCTTGTGCTGCTGAGATAAGCTAAATTCTGATTTTATTTAAATTATAGCTCTTAGCTGTTGCTAGGCTCTAACTTCTTATGAACTTTAAACTACAAGCTCTCTGCTGGGTTCCAAATGTAACCAGAAAGCTCTCTTCTGTGTTTTAAATTTAAGCTAAAAGTACTTTGCTGATGCTAGGCCCTGAGTGACTATTAAATGTAAACTACAAGCTCTCTGCTGGGTATGAAATTTAACCAGAAAGTTCTCCTCTGTGTTTTAAATTTAAACTTAAACTGCTGCTACTAGGCCCTGACTGATTTAACAAAAAATAGTGGGTTCACAGATTAATTAGCTTTAATACAAAGAATTCCTTTTAGAAAATTACCAGAAGTATATACTCACAGTTGCAGATCTCTCTCCAGACGTAGCAGTCCCTTTTTCTAGTCTTTCAAGAAAATGGAAGAAAAAATAGCCAATGCAATACAATTGGGGGGACAAAACAATTTTTAGATATATTAGTGATAAGAGAAGTGCAAAAGTGGTATTGTCAGACTCAAGGGTGAAGGGGAGAAATGTGTAGAAATCTATGAGGATAAAATGGAATTGATTAACAAATATTTCTGTTCACAGATGAAGGACTGGGAGTAAGACCTTAAAAATGCACATAATTCAGAACAGAAGTGAGACAGATTTTGAACAATTTTCAGAAGACTGTGAGGAGCTAGCTAAACTAAAAGTAGACTAAGTGATGGGGCCAGATGAGATACATCCGCAAGTACTGAAGGAACTTAGGAAAGTTCTGACATCTTCACGGTTTGATCTTTGCAATGCTTCTTTAGAATCTGGAGTGCTGCCAGAGGACTGGAGTAGGGCGCATGCAGTCCCTTTACATAAAAGCAGAAGGAAGGATGAGGAAGGGAACTACATGCTAGTGAATCTGATGTCTGTGGTGAGTAGATTAATGTAAAACACTGCTAAAACAGAGGATAGTGATGTTTCTGGAACCCAATGGATTACAGGATCTGATGTAGCATAGTCTTACTAGATACAGGTCTTGTCAGACAAATCTAATTAATTTCTTTGGCTGGATAGAGAGTTGGACTGAGGGAGAGCACAAGATGTGGTATATACTTAGATTTCAGTAGAGCCATTGACACTGTTCCACACAGGTGACTTATAAATAAATTCAGCATTCTAGGAATGGACCCTAAAGTCAATGATTGGGTTAGAAACTGGTTGAGTATGAGGCTACAAAAGGTATGGTAAATAGAGTTCATTCCGAAATGTTCTCAAGCCAAGTATGAATCCTCCAGAAAGAGTGCTTTCTAATTTAAGGGTTCATTACTTTGGAATAACTTGCCCCCAGATCTCAGGCAAGAATCATCATATAAGATATTTAAACAAAGGCTCAAGATCCTCCTTTTTGGGAAGGCATTTGGAATGTTGGAGCACTGACCATAGCCTGCCTGTGGTGATGTTTTCTACTCTTGCCTAATTATTCTCTATTCTACTACTATTTTTGTTCCCTCCTCTTCCTCTCTCTTAAAAGATTGTAACTCTTTCTTTCCTTGTTCACATTGATTTAATTGAAATTGTAAACCGCTTTTATATATGCTTGAATGGTGGTACACAGCAAGTAAAATAAACCATTAACTATAAGGATGCTATCAGTGGTGTCACTGTGATTTGTCCTTGGTCTGATTCTTTTTAATATTTTTGTGATATTGTCAAAGGGCTGTCAGGAAGGTTTGCCTCTCTGTGGATGATAGCAAAATCTGCAATAGGGTATGAACCCAGGAAGGTGTAGATAACTTGAGGAGGGATCTAGCACAGCTTGAAGAATGGTTAATAATCTGGCAGCTGAGATTTAATGCCAAAAAAATGCAGGGTCATGATTTTGGGCTGCAACAATCCAAGGGAGTGATAGAGTATAGGGGGTGAAGTACTTGTACACAAAAGAAGAACAGTACTTGGGAGAAGATGTAGCACTGGCAAGTTAAATGCAAGGCATTAATAAGGCAGACAAAGAGAGAATTTAAGAAGAAGCTTGCTGTGGAAGCAAAAATGCATAATAAAGACTTTTTCAAGTATTCGTAGCAAAAAAACTGTGAGAGAGAGTTAGTTGGACCATTAGATGATAGAGGGGTAAAAGAGGCACTAAGAGGGGTACAAGCAATAGCGGAGAGACTGAATGAATTATTTGCTTTGGTCTTTACTGAGAAAGATGTAGGGATGTTACCCATGACTGAAGTGGTATTTAAAGGTAATACTGCGGAAGAATTGAAAGAAATATCGATACACCGGGAAGATGTATTATAACTATTTGATAAACTGAAGAGTAGCAAATCACCTGGGCCAGATGGTATACATCCAAGGGTGTTGAAAGAACTGAAATATGAGATTGCAGACCTGCTATTAGTAATCTGTGAACTATCATTAAAATCATCTGAAAACCCGGAAGATTGGAAGATCGCCAATATAACAACAATTTTTAAAAAGGGTTCCAGGGGTGATCCGGGAAACTACAGACCAGTGAACCTGACGTCAGTACAGGGAAAAATGGTAGAAACCATCATAAAAGAATAAAATTACTGAACATGTAGATAGTCCCGGCTTAATGGGAGATAGCCAACATGGCTTTAGACAAGGAAGATTTGTCTTACTAATCAGTTATGTTTTTTTGAAGGTGTGAATAAACAGGTAGACAAAGGTGAGTCAGTTGATATAGTGTATCTGGAGTTTCAGAAAGCCTTTGACAAGGTCCCTCATCAGAGACCTTTGGCAAAACTAAAAAGTCATGGGATAGGAGGCAGTGTACTATTGTGGATCAGGAATTGGTTAAAAGATAGAAAGCAGAGGGTAGGACTAAATGGCCAATTTTCCCAGTGGAGAAAGGCCAATAGTGGAGTACCCCAGGGATCTGTGCTGGGTCCGCTGCTTTTTGACATATTCATAAATCACCTGGAAAAGGGAATAACGAGTGAAGTTATCAAATTTGCAGATGACACAAAACTATTTAAAGTTGTTAAAACCAAGAGGATTGTGGAAAATTGCAAGAGGATCTTAATAAATTGGAAGACTGGGCATCGAAATGGCAAATTAAATTTAATGTGGACAAGTACAAAATTATGCACCTAGGAAAGAACAACTCAAGCTATGGTTTCACGATGCAAGGTTCCACATTAGGAACCACCACTCAGGAAAAAGATTTAGGTGTCATCGTGGATAACTTGTTAAAACCCTCCGTCCAGTGTGCAGCGGCAGCCAAGAGAGCAAATAGAATGCTAGGTATCATAGGGAAAGGAATGGAAAATAAAACTAAAGATATTTATAATGCCTCTGTATCGTTCCATGGTGTGACCGCACCTTGAATATTGTATGCAATTCTGGTCACCGTATCTTAAAAAGGATATAGCATTATTAGAAAAGGAACAAAGAGCCACCAAAATGGTAAAGAGATGGAAGGATACCCCTATGAAAAGAGGTTAAAAAGTTAGGGCTCTTCAACATGGAAAAGAGATAGCTGAGGGGAGATATGATAGAGGTCTAAAAATTAATGAATGGAGTGGAACAGGTAAACGTAGATCGATTGTTTTCATCATCAGAATATAGGAAGACTAGGGGACATGCAATGAAACTACAGGGTAACCTATTTAAGACTAGTAAGAGAAAATATGTTTTCACTCAACATGTAATCAAACTCTGGAATATGTTACCGGAGGATGTAGTAAAAGCTGTTAGTGTAGCTGGGTTTAAAAAAGGTTTGGACAAGTTCCTGGAGGAAAGGTCCATAAACCATTATTAAAAGGGACCCAGGATATCACTGCTTGACTCAATACAAGCATTGTGGAACCTGTGTCTTTTGGGGAAACTGCTAGATATTTATGATCTAGATTGGTCACTGTTGGAAACAGGATACTGGGCTTGATGGACCTTGGTCTGACCCAATATGGCATATTTTATGTTCTTATAGGGGTGATTGTTTCTGATATTAATAAGGTGGCTAAACAGGTAGAAAAGTTTATAGCAAAAACCAGAAAGAAACTTGGGTGCATAGGGAGGAGATGATAGTGCCTCTGTATGTGTCTTTGGTGAGACCTAATTTAGAGTACTATGCACAATTCTTAAGACCACACCTTCAAAAAGATATTTAACAGGATGGAATCAGTGCAGAGGGCAGCTATTAAAATTATCAGTTGTCTTCATCATAAAGTGTATATATAACTTTGGAAGAAAGGCAGGAGAGGGTAGATATGATAGAGACATTTAAATACCTCTGTGGCATAAATGCACAAAAGAGTCTCAATTGGAAGAAAGCTCTTCAACGAGATGTCATAAGATGAAGGTGAAAGGGGATAAACTCAGGAGTAATTTCAGGCAATATTTATTTAAGGAAAGAGAGGCGGAAGTATGGAATAGCATCTCAGTGGAAGTAGTAGAGACAAAGACTGTATCTGAATTCAAGAAAACATTGGACAAACACAGAGGATCTCTAAGGGGAAAAAAATGAGAAATTAGACTTACCTGCTAATTGTTGTTTCTTGAGGAACTCCAGTCCAGTCCTGCACCTCTGGGTAATGTACCTCTTCCAGCAGCTTGGAGACTGAGCATGTCATCTTTTGATGACACCAGTGTACATATGCAGCTGATACCGCCTACCAGCCCCAGTAACCTATTGACAAAGCAGACTCCCAGGAGCAACAAATAAGTAGTTAAACCTTTAAACATTAAACAACACTTCTCCGCCTAAACTGCCTCCTCCCTACCTGGGAAGGGAACTCCTCCAGGAGAAGAAGCCTTACCTGTTTAGCACCAGAGCAACTTCAATCAGTGGGGAGCGAGAAACTGACAGCTCTTCTGGTCTGCTGCCCCCCCCCCCCCAACTGTCCATTACACCTGCGGCGCTCCTGCCCGGCCTTGGGGCTAAAGACAGGAGCGGCGGTCTGATGCTTCGTGAGGAAGGAGAGTAACCTGTATCCAGGGAATACTGGGTATTGTAGTTCCTGCTCCTCTCGCTCCGAAATAAAGAGTTGTAGTTATGGGGTTTCCAGTATTTTTATTATAGTAAAGGATATTGTTCCATCACATGGCAAATAAATGCAAACAAAATAGGTGCTTCAAAATGCTAACAGGAAAACTTAGGATAAAGGCAACTCAAAGTATAACTGCTTCTTTTCACTTCTCAGCAAATTACTCACTTTGCCCCAAGAGGTCAGTTAGCTTCACTGCAGCCTCTTTCAGCCACTGTTACCTTCACAGTGCTGGGGAAAATCAGGTGCACATAATTAGAGCTTTCTCAGCAAGGCAATACAACAGCTCCGTAGCATTCAATTCACATACGGTAAAAAGCAGTTTCCTTCAGCTTGGCATCTCTACACAGCAGACCGTGCAATCCATGCTCTCACAATCTGGTAAGTCTGTATTATCTTGTGTTAACTCTTCAAGCTGTATGGAATTACTGGCTTCTGGTAACACTGGCTGTCTTCTAGCTTGCAACTCTAAAAACTGCTTAAAACTCTGTAGGAGCAATTCAGCCTGCTGTTTGTGAGATAGGGAATTGCTATCAGCTATACAACTTCCCTCTGGCTTAAGGCTGTTTATTTTCTCCTCTCTTAGATTAATTGTGTCAGAGTAACTGCTAGTCTCTTTTGCTAATGTTTCACACACCGGAGAGTTAGCTTTACGTTCAGCCTGAAAACTTTGTGGCAATTCACTTACTTGTTGCCATGCCGTTCTGACTTCAGATGGCTCCAACGTTCTCCAGCTGTTAGAATGTTTGTTGCTCTCTGGCTCAAACGGTACTTCACAGAATGATTGTTTTCTTTCTTGTGCCTGCCTTGAAGGTTTCCTTTCCCAGGGCTGTGCCTTCCAATGGTTGTCTAATTCAGGGCTAGGTCCTCTCTCTTTGGGACTTCTACTCACTGCCTCTGAATAGAACTTTGCAGGTCTCCTTCCAATGCCAGGTTCCCAAGTATCAGCATACTGTCTTCTGGACTTCCAATCATTCTTCCTCCTCTCCTTCTTTCTCTTCTCTATCTTAATCCCATTCTCATTCTCCATCTGACTAGCACAGCCATGCTCTGGTTTAAAACCACGTTCTCTCCTGGACACGCCCCTTCCCAGGACAGGGTGTGCCCAATCAGGACTGCAGGACTCCTCCCCTGGGCTGGTCTCCATGCTCAACTCTGTGGAATAGAGTCTCTCTTTCTTCCTTGGTTTCTCAAATAGGCATAAATCCTGATGAACCTCAGGATTTTCATCCATTTCCATAGGCTCAGGAGGGCGCTGTTCAACACACACCCCAATTCTCCAGCATCCCCTGGTGACTTCTTCCACCAAGGAAACCGGCTTCAGGACCAGAGTGCCTACAGATTATCACAAAATGCACTGAGGGAGGGTTCCAGAGCAGTTAAACTAATGGGAGGGACCCGCACAAACAGCCTGAAGCACTGGAGACACAAAGCGAGCATCCCCCACCGCCTGGACATCTAAGCGATAATTCTTAGTGAAAATATGAACTGACAACTACGTCGCCGCCCTACAAATCTCTACTGGAAGAACTAGACTAAACTCTGCCCATGAGGTCAACTGAGCCATCGTGGAATGCGCCTGCAACTCTGTTGGCACCTCTTTACCCTTCAGGATGTATGCTGACACGAGTGCCTCTCTGATCCAATTGGAGATGGAGGCCTTTGCTGCTGCCTCATCTCTGCGGGTTCCCCCAAACAAAACAAACAGATAATCAGATTTCCACGAGGACGCTGTCCTTTTCAAATACCTCTGGAGGACCCTTTGCACATCTAGGCGGCGCAACTGTGGGTTGGCCAAGCACCTATCTGCATTCACCAGAGCTGGCAATCACTTGGTTCACATGAAAGGCTGAAACCACCTTGTGCAAAAACTAAGGTATCAGCTGAAGAATCATCTTCTCCTTGGAGAAGGAAAGGAATGGCTCCTGACATGACAAGGTCTGAAACTCCAAAATCCTATGTGCCGAGAAAATTGCCACGAGGAAAACAGACTACAGGGTCAAACCCTTCAGGGAAGCCCGACTCAGAGGTTCAAAGGGATCCCTAGAGAGTGCCGTCAGCAGGAGATTGAGATTCTATGGCTGGCACCACCACCCTACGTGGATGACGGGGGTGACTCACGTCCCTCAGAAATCTCAGGACGTCTGGGTGAGTGGCTAACTGCACCCTGTGGACCTTTCCTCGATAACAGGAAATCGCTGCCAGTTGTACCCGCAATGAACTTGCAGCTAGATCCTCATCAAATGCCAAGATGTCCAGGATGGAGGCAGTGGATGGACACTCCTGCCTCTCCCCACACCACGACTCAAAGATGCGCCATTCGCAGATGTACAGCAGGCATGTAGACCTTCTCCGGGCCTATGGCAAAGGAGCTATCATCGAGCCCGAATATCCTGTCTTCTTCAACCTTGCCCTTTCAAGAGCCATGCCACAAGCAAAAATTGATCCAGCTGGGGCATGCAGAGGGGTCCCTGCGTTAGGAGGTCCTTCCAAAGTGGTAGATGCCATGGTCATGCTGCTAGTAGCCAGACCAAGTTGGCATACCATGGGTGCCGTGGCCAATCTGGTGTGATCAGAATTACTAACGCGCGGTGCGCCTCTATCCGTTGCACTCCTCGTCCTATCAGAGCCCACGGGGGGAAATACATAGAGGACCCTCTGCTTGCTACTTCTGTACTAGAGAATCCAGGCTCTCAGACATCCTTTGCCGCCTTCTGCTGAAAAACCGGCCAGCCTTGTCCGATTCAAATGTTGCCATCAGGTCCATTACCAGTTTGCCCTATTGGTGCACCACTTGCTTGAACATCCCCTGATTGAGCCGCCACTCTCCAGGGTCCACACGCACATGACTGAGATAGTCCGCCTTCACCTGGTCAACTCCCACTACATGCACCGCCAACCAAGCCTGAAGATGGACCTCTACCCAGCTGAACAGGTTTTTGGCCTCCTCCAGGGCCACATGCCCGTGCCCCCCTTGATAGTTGATGTAAGCTCCTGTGGTTACATTGTTTTGAAGCTGCACAGCACCAGCGCCAGGGCCACCGCTCGCAACTCGACCCGGTTGATCGACCAATGAGCTTCCTGCTAGCTCCACTGTCCCTGGGCAAAGAGCTCTTTGCAATGGGCGCCCCACCATAACAGACTAGCATCCGTAATCAACGGGATTTGACCTGGGGGCATGTCCCCTTCCAAGCTCCTCGGACGTAGCCACCACCTGAGAGCTCTTCTGATGCTCTGCGGACAGGGGTTGACTGGTGGGGCCACCGCTGGAGCAGGGCTCTCTGTAGTGGTCATATATGCGCCCTCACCCATGGGACCAGCTTGAATGTAGCTGCCATGGTCCCTAAAACCTGCATATAAGGCCACGCCGATGGCCTTGCATTGCTCAAGAACTGCCGTAACAACTTTTCATAGCTCCTGTGCCCAATGCTCCGGCAGGAAGACCCCTGCCAAAGTGGGCGTCGAAACATACCCCTAGATATTCCAGCTCTTGCACCGGACATAAATGACTTTTGACCAGGTTAACCACCCAACCGAGACTTTAGAGGAACTCCACCACTTGCACTGTCGCTCTTCGCTTTCGTCTGGACTTCGCTCAGATCAGCCAATCTTCGAGGTATGGGTGTACGAGAATTCCTTCCTTGCGGAGCGCTGCCACCACCATCACCTTGGTGAAGGTATGCGGGGCTGTCTCCAGCCCAAAGGGCAATGTGTGAAACTGGAAATGGCCCCTTTGCACAGCAAAGCAGAGAAACTGCTGATGTTCTGGACAGATGCTCCTTACTGCCACTATGACCGATCTCCACATCTCCATGTGGAAATACGGTACCCACAGACAGCAATTCCCACCCTGAAGTTCGAGAATCAGCTGAAATGAGCCTTCCTTTTTTTGGGCACCACAAAATAAATGGAATATCAACCGCAGCCGTACTGGTCCCGCAGCACCGGTTCCACGGCCCTTAGCTGCAGGAGCCGAGACAAAGTTTCTACTACTACCACTACATTGCCCTGTGCTTTGCAGAGGGACTGCATGAAGAATGGGTTCACTGGGTGATTCCATTCCAGGGCATTGCCCTCCTTGACAACCTCCAGAACCCATTGGTCGGACGTGATCTGGACCCAGGCAGCTGACCTCCCACGGGTAGTACCCCCACCGGGGCCCACCCCTCGCTATATCGTACTTTTTCTTGTGTCCCGAGGTAGAAGTGGTTCCCAAGCTCCTGCCTGCACCTCAGAAACCCCTGTCCTCTGGGCTGGGCTAAAACGGGAGGTAAGTACTCCTGAAATCTCTTGGCTGGCCTCGAGCCAAAGGAAGGTTTTGGGCCTACTTTTGCTTATCCTCTGGCATCCGACCTCTCTTGGATTCCCCTAAGTCTTTGACCAACCTTTCCAGGTCCTCCCCAAAAGGAAGTTTCCCCTTAAAGGGAAACCTGCTGAAGCAGGACTTGGAGGAATCATCCGCCGCCCCGTTTCAAAGCCACAGGTAGCAGAGGGCCGCCACCATCGAGGCCATGCCTTTGGAGAGGGCCCTGATGAGATCATGAGTGACTGCTAGGTAGGCCGCCCCTGACTCCAACTTGTCTGCCTCCCCAGGCAAGTCAGTCTCTGGCTCTCCCAGATGCTGAACCCTTTGTGACCAGCGGAGGCAGGCCCTAGCCCCCCTTGCCCCACAACTGGAGGCTTGTAGCGAAAGGGCGTTGATATCAAAGGCCTGCTTCAATAAGGTGTCCAACTTCCTGTCCTGGACATCCCTAAGAGCTGCACTGCCTTCTACTCCAGTAGTGGGTAATATAGTATATGATGGCAGATAAAGACCAGTATGGTCCATCTAGTCTGCCCAGCAAGGCAGCAAGAGTAGGTGCACCTGCCGCTCCGTGCAGGTCACCCCTCCCCATGCCTTTGTTTAGGGGTGTACCCACTGCTCCATGTAGGTTACCCCTTTTTGTTCAGATATAAGAGATAGTTATGTTTATTTTGATTTTATCCTGTTGCTTTAAAGGGATCTACTGTGTCTGTCCCATGCCATTTTGAATTCTTTCACTGTATTTGCCTCCACCACTTCCATCGGGAGAGCATTCCAAGCATCCACCACCCTTTCAGTGAAAAAGTATTTCCTGACATTGCTTTTCAATTTACCCCCTTGCAGCTTCATGTTATGCTCTCTAGTTTTACAGCTTCCTCGTCTTTGGAAGCTGTGAAACTAGAGGGCATAACATGAAGCTGCAAGGGGGTAAAATGAAAGGCAATGTCAGGAAATACTTCTTCACTGAAAGGGTGGTGGATGCTTGGTAGAGGCACATCATGGCATGCACCCCCCTAAGTCCGGCCTCCAGAAGATCCCACTCCTCCTGGATCATCTGCCGTACCAACCTATGCATCGGGAAAACTTTCTGCAATTTCTGCACTGCCTGGAGCAGAGGATCCTCCAGTGTCTCGTCCTCCACTAATAGGCTAGTGGGCATATTCAGGGCCTTCAATGATTCTGAGATGAGCACCGGGAGCTCCTCCCAGCAGAACATCCGAACAAGTCAGGAGTGATCCTCCTGCTCTGGGATCTCTCCTTCTTCCAATTCCTCCTGCAAATTGAGTTCTGTGTCTAAATCATCATCCTCCGGCCCCTCCGACAATGGCGACTGCTGCCATTCCTCTGGGCCTCTGCCCCTCTTAGCCGTCACTACTATCGTCTCGTCCTCTTTTGCACTAGATGGCCTCTTAGCACCGAGTACCGATGCAGAGGAGCCATTTGCCAACCCCTGTTGGCATAAGCAAAATGCCTAGTGCAAGAACAAGACAAATTCCGGTGAAAGATCCCCTGGGAGACCTGTCGCCCCCAGGTCTGAGGGACGGAGGGTCCAAGCACATCTAGAGGACTGAGGGCCGGTTCTGCCAAAGCCAGGGCAGAGCCCCCCCCCCCACCTCCTGGACCTCCGGCGCTAGGGAGGAACTCTCCTGCTTCAACTTGTCCTGCAGATCCTGCTCCAAGGCATTAGCCTCATGTGTGCAGCCAAGGCAAATGCCTGTTTCAGAGACCGCTTCCCGACAGGTCCCGCACACCAGGCACTAAGGCCGAGCCGGCATGGTGGGACGTGCTGCGGGTTCACCCAACATGCCAAGCCTCCCCCAACGACATACCCGGGAGGGCAAGAGGACCCTTCTCCTAGTGCCCCTCCCAGACACCAAGGAACGGCCGGCCCAGCTCTGACCCTATTAAAATAAGGCCAAAATGAAATGCAGTAATTCAACTTAAATGAAATTAAATCCTGAAATCAAAATAAATCAAATTAAATCAAAATAAACAAAGTAAATCAATTTAAAGTGAAAATAAAATGACCTTAAATATTCCTGGCTGCACCGGAGAAAAAAATCTAGCCGCTGACCTTCCCCTCACCAAAAATGAAAGCAGGAGCCAGACGCACACGTGAGCCCATTGGAAAAACAGAAGACTCTCCTCTAGAACTTCCCACGTAGCTGCAGGCCCCAAAACACATGCCTGCAAGCTGCACTGTGCTTCCGGATTCTCCGGCGATATTGCTGCCGCTATAGCGCACGCTTACCGTTCTGCCCAATGCGGCTTTCCTCCTCCCTCGCGCTCAGCCATCGGTTCCCGGCTTCGGCACTGAGGGGCTGACCTGGGGCTGCCACTCTGCTCATCTCTGCCCACGCGGCAGCTCTTCACCCAATAACTGGTTTGGGAGTCGCCTGAAGACTCGAACTGCTGGAAGCCTCCAACAACTCCCTCCGGCTCCTGGGGAGGGAGGGAGGGAGAGGGGTAAAAGCCTCACTCTCTGCCCTACAGCCTCTTCCTGGCTTTACTACCTCTTCTTCTTCTTTTTTTCCTTCTAAACTTTAAAAATAAAAGAACCTGTATTACAGAGGAAAGGAACACCAAAAACGTAGCTAACCCTACCCTATGCTCCTTAGTTGTCCCGTCAGTGAGCCCAGCACCCTGGCTCACTACCTCCTCCAGCTGCTTGGAGACTGAGCATACTGAGGCTGGATGTGGTGCTAGCTTCATATGTACACTGGTGTCATCAAAAGATGACATGCTCAGTCTCCAAGCTGCTGGAAGAGGTACACTACCCAGAGGTGCAGGACTGGACTGGAGGGACAATAAGGAAGGAACTGTTTAAGCTTAGTACTTGGTTTGGAAGGGCAGACTGGATACAGGGGTGGCCCAAGAGATGGGGCGGGGCCTCATTTGCATAAATATTTGCATAATGTTAACATGCACTAACTTTTAGTAAACATGCCTCTTAATCTGGAGTGGAGGAGTAGCCTAGTGGTTGGGGCAAGGTACTTCGGGCCAGAAGGTCGGGGGTTCAAATCCCACTAGAGGACAGCAACCTTGGGCCGGAAGGACTGGGGTTTCTAGTCCCACAGGTGCTCCTTGTGGTCTTGGGCAAGCCACTTAACCCTCCATAGCCCATGTTCCCTGTAAAATAGTTCTCTGTGTGCTGTGCTTTCCTGTCTAATCAATGTGTTTATACCTCAAAAATTTCCTGTCATGATTTGACAATTTCCAATCTGTAATCAAAAACCGCTGCTGATCGCTGGAAGTAGCGGTATACAAATGTATACTAAATAAATAAATAAATAATGAGTATATGGATAAAGAAAGACTACCAGATTTCTACATTACTATACTCCAGTGCCAACCGCCAGGAACATTAGGAAATACTATAAACACTGCCCATTTTGAACTCATAGCAAACCCGCTGCATCATAACAGCACTACCAGGACTCACAAAGCACCAAACCCTACCTATCAAAAGGCAACACTGCAAATATTAAACCAATACATCTCAGAGAATACCAATACATCTCCTAGGGAAAGAGAACAAGTGGCACTGTGAAATAGAAACTACATGAACAGAATACCTCAGCTCGGATACACATGCAGAACACAGACCATCACCAAACAAGGAACAAGGGATCACAATTTAGAAATAGAAAGACAATAATTAAACTGGGAACCCCAAGTCACGTGATGCGGTGAGCAGGAGCGGACGCACGCCGCTTGAGCTCTGGGCCCCTATGCTCCTACAAGCCGAGAAATTAATGTAAACTGCTGGGTCTGGGCCCCGGACTCCCCCCCCCCCGCTCCTCCGCATTAACATCAGGGCCGCATAATGAAGGAAAAGGGGACTTGGGCCGCCCCGATCCTCTGTGCCGACAATAGACCAGGAGACTGCTGACTCGGGGACCTGGGCCTCCTCGATCTCCTGTGCTGGGCGAAGTAAAGATTCGGGCCTTGCGCTCCTCCGTGCCGGCAGCAGAGCGGGAAACCGCCGATTCGGGGATTTCATCCTCCCTGTGCTCCTGAGCCGAATACAATACAGATCTGAGCCCCCCGCTCTTCCGTGCCGGCGGGAGAGCAGGAGGTTGCCGACCTGGAGGCCTAGGCTTCCCTGATCTCAGGTGCCGGTAAGAAGAGTGCGAAATCGCCGGGAGAGGGACCTCAGGGGCAGACCACAAGCAGGCACAGAAAGAAGAGGAGCCAGAACGTCAGTGGAGGGGAAGACCATGGCGGCGGCAGTGAATGGGGGGGGGGGGGGGGGTGCCGTGAAAGAGAGAAGCTGGCCCTGCAGCATAAAGCAGCGAAACAGATTTCACCGCCGAAAGCTGCACCCATACCGGAGCTGGCAGAGGAAATCTCCATGGCAGTGGCGGGGGCACTATCTGCACAATTTGAAGACCTGAAAGGCCGGATGGACCTTCTTCAGGCTTCGGTGGAGGCCTTGAGTAGTCGAATGCAGGAGGCAGAGCACCGGATTGAGCAAGCGGAGGAGCACATGCTGGAACTGCAGCAAGAGGTGGCCCGCATGAGAACAATGCTGCAGGGACAGGAGGCCAAATTAGATGATCTGGAAAACAGATCTCGCTGCAACAACCTGCAATTTCTGGGAGTTCTGGACAACATAGAGGATAAGGACTTAAAACCCTACCTGGAGGCGCTGGTGACACAAATCTTGGAGGGTGAAGCGGAAGGAGCTTTAGTGCAAATAGAGAGAGCACATCGCGTAGGGCTCAGGAGAGCAAATGACGGCCGTCCTAGAGGGGTCCTGGCTAAGTTTCTATGGTTCCCACAGAAAGAAGCAGTGCTGCGAGCAGTAAGGCGGATCGGAGTGATCTCCAAGGACAATGTTAAGTTGCGGATAGTGCAAGACTACTCGGCAGCCTTGGGTCAGCATAGAAGAGAATACGGACCCCTGTGTCAGACGCTGATAGATAACAACATCAAGTTTATAGTGCAATACCCTGCTCGTCTGATTTTTACTCATGGGGGAGTACGCAGAACATTTGAATCAGCCAGGGCAGCAGCACCATACGTAAAGGAGATTGGGCGAGGAACAGCAGTTGCACCAGGCACACAGCGCGGAGACTGGGAGAACGCTTGAGGCGGGAGAATAAGAAGAGTAACACCTCACTGTTGGAGTAAGGAACTGGCCATGTTGCTGCTATTGAAGTGGTGTGCTAGATCCGGAAGCTGGCACAAGATGCTCAAAGTTTGTTGAACTGAAGTTAAGTGTTCTGTTGTTTGTTGGTCTACTCTATACAGTTATGGTTATGGGGAGAGATGGGGGGAGTGGCGGTGAAGGTACGAGTGGGGACAAAATAGGACGGGTTGGGGAGCGGGGGGGGGGGGAGGGGAGAGGGACTCAGATGGGGACGGAGGGAGGAGTGGAGGGGTACCGTACACATCCTAGTGACACAAAGGAGAAGGGGAGAAGAGAATAGTAGGTAAGATGGGGGGTTGGGTGAGAGAGTGGGACAAGGGCGGGAGTGGGGGAGGGGCAGGGGGAGGAAGCGGGGATAGAGGTTGGGAGGGATGGGAGGAAGGGGGTGGGTAGGGAGGGAGGCAGCCTGAATGGGGTTCTTGGGTTAGGTTTGTGTTACACACACAGCAGCAGGGGAGGGCCTCAGGCTGGGGGGGGTCCTCCCTTATGATAACGGACTTGCTGAATGGTTTGAGTCCCATAGCTACCCATTGACCTGAAGATTATATCATGGAATGTGTGTGGGATAGGTAACCCTATCAAGAGATATAAAGTGTTGCAGGCCTTGGCGAGGCAAAAATGCGATATTGCAATGTTACAGGAAACCCACCAGACTGCTGAGGAACACCTCAAATTACAGAGGGAATGGGTGGGGCAAGTTTGGGGGACTCTGGCGATGGGAAAGAAGGGTGGAGTGGTCATTCTGATACACAAATGAGTTAGATTCGTCCAGGAGAGCATGTACGTGGGAGCTAGGGGAAGATTTGTGCTTCTGTATGGGCTGCTGGAGGGGAAGCCTGTGGTGCTGGGTAACCTCTACAGCCCAAATGTGCTAGACAGGGCACTCTATGCCAGTTTGGGGTCACAAGTGGAGCAGTTGCTGGACGCTCCTCTGATTTTGGCAGGCGATTTTAATGGAGTCATGGACGCTGAGCTAGACACATCTAGAGGAGGTGGAGATAGAGCTCGGGCACAGACTGCTAGAATGTTACGGGGTCTGAGGCGCAGGTTGGGAGCACTGTTCCCTCTAAGCTGTGCGTGTGTGCACGTGCACACATCTCACCGAGCGAGCGCACATACTTTACAACAGAGCGCACAAAAATTACGGTTCTGATTCTAATAGAAAACAACACAGACATCTTAAAATGTAAAAGTTGTGTATTTATGGTTTTCACAAGTTCTACAATATTTTCTAGTGCAATCAATGTGGTGTACATCCTGTATTCTGACGTGTAGTCAAATTTTAAAGTATTTAACTCCGAGTGTCGTAATGTGGCGCACAAAAATTTAACCTTCCTTCAAAAGCTGCACAGCTGATATTTTATGCGCACACAGCCTACAGAAAATTAGAGGGAACATTGGTTGGGAGTGGTGGACCCCTGGCGGCTGTTGCACCCGTTGGAAAGAGACTTCACACATCAGTCGAGAGCACACGGGTCGAGCGCCCACATTGACTATGTGTTGGTCTCGGAACGACTTTTTGCCCAGGTAGAAGATGCGCAGCTGGGTCCTATAGAGATTTCTGATCATGCGTTGATCTGGGTGGAAATGGAATGGCACGATGTGAATATACGGACTCGGATTTGGCGATTCCCAATGGAATTGTACAGAGACACTGAGTTTCACGCTTATATAAGGCAGAGGTGGCAGGAGTTTGCGGCCCACAATGCTCAACACCGGGAGAACCCGGAGCTTTTCTGGGAAACCGCGAAAGTCGTCTTGCGGGGGGACATTATGGGATATGTAGGGAGGAAGTGGAAAATGCTGACGTAGCAGATTGTTCAACTTGAACAGCAAGTAGGCAGAGAGAGGAGGAGACAGGCAAATCACCCGTCGGCGGCGAACAGGAGAAGACTATGGGAGACTCAAACGGCCCTGAACGAGCTGTTGCACCAAAGGGCCAAGAAATTTGTTCTTGTACTACAGATATCAGCTCTATCATTATGGGGATAAGCCGAGAAAGTTATTGGCCAGATGCCTTAAAGGCAGCAGGGGGACCTGCACTGTGGCGGCGCTGAGGGGAAAATCAGGGGAAAATGCACAAGGAAAGTAAGGCGATTGCTCAGGTGTTCCAGACGTTTTACAAAGATTGTACTCAGGGAAGGCAAGCTCCCAGATTGACATGGAAGAATACCTAAGAGAAGTGCGGTTGCCCAGATTAGAGGCGGACCAGCGGGCACAATTAGACGCACCAGTATCTGAGGAGGAGGTTCAACGAGTTATCCAAAGGGCGAGTTGTTATAAAGCGCCTGGCCCGGACGGGCTTGGGGCGGAATTTTATAAGCTCTTGGGGGGTGAGCTGGCCTCCCCTCTGGTGGCAGTGTACCGCAGGAGAGTGGATCAGGGGGGATTCACGTGGGGGGAGAACCACGCACATATTATATTGATACCCAAGGCAGGGAAGGACCATACACAGGTTGCTTCTTATCGGCCTATCTCTTTGCTGAATTTTGATGTGAAAATACTGGCCAAGGTGCTGGTGGACCGACTGGCTCAGGTTTTGGGGGAGTTAGTGCATGATTCCCAGGTGGGGTTTGTGAAGGGATGATATGCGGTGCGGAATTTACGCAAAATCGTGGCTTCGCTGGAGTGGGTACGGGGACGGAAGCTGCAATCGCTTTTGATTAGTTTTGATGCAGAGAAGGCGTTCGATCAAGTGAATTGGACATACCTCAAATTTCTGTTGCCCCAATATAGACTCGGGACGTCTTTTTGCAATATGGTTGAGCTCCTCTATACGAAGCCTACAGCGGGAGTGCTCTGTAATGGAGTATTATCAGAGAGATTTAGTCTGGAAAGGGGAATGAGACAAGGCTGCCCGTTATCACCCCTGCTCTTTGTGCTGTCCCTAGACCCTCTGGTAAGACGAATAGAGGCGTCCAAAACAATACAAGGTATAGACATAGGGCGGCACATGTTTAATTTGGCTGCGTTTGCAGACGACCTGCTAGTACATTTGCTTTCTCCTCAGACGTCGTCGCCTAGCTTATTAAAGGAATTCTCTCATTTTGGCAGCTTTGCCGGGCTCCGTATTAATATGGATAAATCGGAGGCCTTAGATGTGGCAGGAACACTACGGGGACAATGGAGAGGGAGGTTCCCACTTAAGTGGGCAGGTGACTCTTTTGTGTACTTGGGGGTGCTCTTGACTAGAAAGCTGAGAGAGCTGTATAGGAAAAATTTGGAGCGGGTCCTTGCCCAGACTCGTTTGCAGCTCCAGGCATGGACCCCGCTGCCCCTGTCCTTATTGGGCTGGGCGGCAGCACTGGGGATGGTGATCCTGCCACGTGTGTTTTACTGGTTACAGACCCTCCCAGTGTGGCTACTGAAGCGAGACTTAAACTCTATAGATCGGGAGATCCGGAGTTTCCTCTGGAGAGGGGCATGGGCTCGGATACCGTTGCACAGATTGCATGGGGGATGGGAGCGTGGGGGGATTGGGATCCCTGACCTACGGGTATACGCCCTGGCATGCCAGGCGCGGCATATTGGAGACTGGCTAGGGAACACGGAGGTGTATACCCCAAGAGCTCTGGAGGAGGCCTTTGTGGCCCCGCAGACCCTGTTGGCGGTACTGCACCTGGAAAGCAGACACGTGCTTAGTAGAGTGATTGGCAGTGAGCTAGTTCACCCGGCACGGCGGACGTGGCAACACCTAAATAGACTTTGGGGAGAACCTCCAGAGGTTTTGAGTTGGTTGCCAATACAGGGGAATAATTGATTCACCCCAGGATCAGAAACGCCGGTGTTTTTGATTTGGAGGAGACAGGGCATACGGAATATTGGGCATGTGATAGATCAATTGGGGCAGTGCAGACCACTTGAGTCTTTGTGTAATGAATATGAGTTGAGTAGCCGACACTATTTTGCTTACGCCCAGCTTTCTCATTATATAGCCTCACTCCCACAGGGTGTGCTGCGGGTGGAACGATCGGCACGGATACTGGAGTTTTTTGCACTGGGGGAGGAGACGCCACCCACAATTGCAAATTTGAAGAGACGGATAGATGGCTATGGTAGCCCGCCGGACTATGGTGCGGAAGAGGCTTTGTGGGCTCGAGAGCTGAACCTGGTGGTGCCCCCTGGCTTAATCAACCGAGCCTTAGGTAGGATTAGAGGTTTGGTGGAGGGTGCCCGATGGCGAGAAGTGCAATTTAAATGCCTTATACGGGCACATTTCTCTCTGAGACGAGCAATGCGGTGCCGTCTTACGGACGTGGGAAGCTGCCCAAAGTGTTCCTGCCCCTTGGCGGACCTAGGACATATGTGGTGGGGATGTCAGAAGATCCGCTTATATTGGAGAAAGATTGATAATTATATGAGCAAGGTTCTACAGCAGCAGATCTGCTGGACAGCGTCGTCTGTGGTGTTAGATCAATTTGGACCACTCCACCCGAAAGGGAGGTGGGAGCGTCTGTTGGCCAGGAAGGCATGTCTGGTGGGTAAAGGCCCAATACTTCATAGGTGGAGGGAAGCGATAGGCCCTACCTTTTGGGAATGGCATAACAGCTTCCACCAGCTGATGCTTATGGAGAGGAGGGGAGCTAGAGGAAGTGCTTGACGCTGGGCTTTGTTCCTGCTGGTATGGGAACCCTATATTCAAACTTTGAGGTCCCGAACTCGGAATGAAGTACTTTGAGTGGGCTGAGGAGGCCTAGGGGTGGGTGGGGGAGAGGATGGGAGGAATGGGATATTAGCTAAAAAGGAGGGTACTATAGTACTTAGTGCATGTGTCCACTGAAGGAGGTCGGATGTTAAAGGGGGGGGGGGGGCTGCAGGGGTTAGGGGATGTTGGGCGGGGGGTGGAGGAGGAGGGGTATAATTGTGCACCTCTGCTGTATCTTTGTGAATGATCTGTTGAGGAGCCCTGGAATGGGGGATAAGATACAACCCCCACTAGGGATGCCATTTCTGTATATAGCTTTGTATGATCTGTAATGTGTGGAAGTAACTTCAATAAACAGAGTTTTCAAAAAAAAAATTGGGAACCCCAAAGGCCAAAGTTGGAACGTACAACAACACTAGAGAAATAAAACTATAAATGAATTTCCTCTTGTACTAAACAAAACACAAAGACATTAGCAATACACATTTCCCAAAGCTGACATATTCCAGTTAGTAAATTCAAAATAAAACAGTATTTTCTACCTTTTGTTTGGGCATTTTATTTTTCAGTTGCAATTGCTCCAGTCACTTACTTCTGGTTTCTTTGTGTCTTCGGCTAACTCTCCATTGTCTGCTGTCCATTTGTCCGTTCTTCTCTCTTCTAGTTTTTTTTTCCATTCTCTCTCTACATCTGCTTTAACATACTGATCTTTCCCCTTTTGCTGTTTTTTCCACTTCTTTCTTTATTCCTTTTTCATCCACTCAAATTTCACCCTTCCATCCTCAATCCCCACTTATTCTCCCAATACCCGGCCAATCGTAGATTTTTCTTCCCTCCCACACAAAATATCTTTTCCCCTCTCCATCCTCACTTCCTCAGCCCCATCCCCTTCTAGTCCTCCCCCAACATCAGCTCCCTTCTAGTTCCAGCTCCATCCAGCATCTGCTCCCTTCTAGTCCCATTCTCCCATCCCCCTGCATCAGTCCATTTCTAGTCTTAGCCCCCCATCAGCCCATTTCCAGTCCACGCCCCCCATTAGCCCATTTCCAATCCTAGCACCCCCCCCCCCCCCCCCGGAAGAGTCCCACGCCTGTCTGACCATCTTCAGAGGGAGCCAGGGAGGCCCGAAGCCCCAGCTCACCTCAGCACAGCCACTAAAGTGAAGAGTGGCGTGTTCCTTCACTCTGGCAGCTGTATTCTCGTGAAGCCTGCTGGCGCTGGAGATTATGGTTTTAGGCACTTGATATACTGCCCTCTAGTCTAACAGGCACTTTTTATTCCCTCGTCCCCAAAGGGCTCACAATCTAAACGTATCTGAAGCAATGGAGGATTAAGTGACTTGCCCAAGGCCACAAGGAGTGGTTATGGGACTAGGGTTAAGGGCATTTCCTGTTTCCCAGCACTCAGTGCACTTCACGAGAACACAGCTAGCAGAGTGAAGGAACACTCCACTTTTCACTCCGGCAGCTGTGCAGAGGTGAGCCAGGGCCTCGGGCCTTCCTGATTCCCTCTGAAGCCGGCCCTACAAACCAACTATGTTCTGAATGAAGTTGTCGCGGGGTCCCCTGAAGCAGGGGACTCTGTGCGATCAACATTCTTGCACAGTGAACAGGCCAGCCCTGACTGGATAGGTCCTATGGTCTTTATCTGCTGTCATTTTTCTGTTTCTTTGCTGGGGAAAGTGTGTCTGGAAATGGGCTGATGCTGGGTCTGGGACTAGGACTAGAAGAGGACTGATGCTGGGGGGAGGGGGAGAGCTGGGAATAGAAATGGAAGGGCTGGGCCTGATATTGGGGAGGGGGCTGCGGCTGGGACTGAGACTGGAAAGAGGATGATGCCGGCAGATACTGGGGTCAGGGTGGGAAAAAGAGACAGAAGCTTGGGGAGTGAGGAGAGATGGACAGATCTGTGCGGGAAGGGAAGAAACAAGGTTGTATACAGGAGAAGATGGAAAGCGAAGGGTGTAATTCCAGACTTCGCTCTTTTCACCTTGCTGCACCTTACACCTGGAACAAACTACCTGAATCTGTATGTCAGGCCCTTCTCTGACCCTCTTCAAATCCAGGCTGAAAACTCACCTCTTCACTGCCACTTTTGGATCTTGATCTCCTTGTGTTTTCCCTTGACTAGATTGCAAGCTCTGATGAGCAGGGATTGTTTCTTACATGTCTGTAGCGCTGCATACGTCTTGTAGCACTATACAAATGCTCAGTAATAGCAGTAGTAGTGTAAATGTAGATACTGAGGTAAAGAGGAAAAAGTAGGGGGTGAGTGCTCATCGGGAGGGCAGGTACTGGGGCCATGGGGATGTGGAAGAACGGGGACTTGGACTTAGGTGGAAATTTTAAAGTTGGGTGGGAGAACAGAAGACACTCTAATATTGGCTGGGTATTGAGCATGTAAACTGGGTCTCAAGGAATGGGTAGGGCAGAAGTGTGGGGAATTGGGATTTAGTAGGGGCAGATAGTGGGGACTAAGAAATTTGCCAGAGATTAGGAGGACAATGGGGACTAGACAATTGAATGAAAGGTATGAGTAGGGCTGTGAAATTGAGTTCAGAAAGAAGGGGGAGGGGAGAGAGTTTTGCGGAATTGGGAGACACTGAAAGGACAAAGAGCTATGGAGTAGGTGAGAGACAGGTAGGGGGCTAAAGGAGGTGAGAAAATGTAGAAATGGGGGAGCTAAAAGGGGAAATAGACGCATGGATAGAGTAAGACATAACAAGGACTGGAGATGATGAGGAGATGAATGATAGGAAAGCAGCTGGGGCTGATTGGGGGTGAGAGGCAAAAAAAACGTTGAAAAGTCTGGCGAGGGGATGAGTACAGAGGGAGGAAATGGGGGTTGGAGGACTAAAAAGTGGGAGAAAGATGGGAGTATACGAGACTGGAGAAGCAATAAGACAGAGGCGGTGAATGGGAGGTAAGAATAGGAAATGGAAAGCTGGCTAAGTAAGAAAAAGGTAAAAAGAGGGAGACTGACAACTAGAGGGGATAGACAAGGAGGAATGATATCTAGCTATAATTAGGTATAAAGACATATGAGAGAAATTGAGAAAAAAAAGATGAACCAGCAAGATCAACTTCAGAGAGAAATGTCAAAAAGGGAAGGAAGAAAACAAGAGAGTGCAGAAACAGAAAATGAGATTCTGGAAAAGAACTTAGAAGAAAACCAACAAGAAGAAGTGATAAAAAACAAACAAACACCAGAATCAATCCAGCAGGAAAAAAATAAAATAATCAGACAACAAGAGTACAAAGGAATATCAGTTTTTAGAGAATGAAATATGTCAGCTATGAAAATGTGCATTTCTTATAATTCAGGGGGGACTGTATTTCTGTTTCTTCAGTGTTCCACTACTCATACAGTCTGTTTTTTGGGGTTTCCATTTCACTTTTTGTCTGCATGTTTGCTCTAATTTATAATCTCTTATTCTTTATTAGATGATTGTTTATTTGTGTTTTGCATGTGTAACCAATGTGTAGGTCTGTAAAGGAATCGGTAGCAGTCCAACGTGTTCTCTTTTCTGGAGGTGTACTAGCATTCTAGAATATTGGCAGTGCTGACGTTTCATAAGTAGAGTTGAAATCTGAGTGCTTGGATTTGGTGCTGGTAGGTTATGGGATAAGATTTTAAGTGTCCGTTGGCAGGGTTTTGTATTAGTGACAGACACTGTCTAGCAGAGGAGGGAGCTTGTGGTGGTTTTACTCATGATTGGTTGTAGAGTGGAATACCCTATTTCTGTTCTGCACCCATTGTTGGGAGAGTTTAATTGATTAGTCTGGGAATATTCCATATGAATAAATAATTATACTTTATCAGACCAAAGGCAATTAGATATTAGCCAGCAAACACATAATTAGCCCATACAAATATTTTCAAAAAATATATGGATAATATTGGGCATTTAAATTGCCTAATGGCCAGATATCTGTATATTTTGTGGGCTATCTTATAAAGAGGCGTGAGAGCTAGCCAGAAAATTATCCAGATAGGAATTTTTCAGCCACTATTGGAATGAGTGCAGACCAAAACATAGGCAAACTAGACAGTCACATAGGGCAGCAACTACAGTTACACAATACAAGGTTCCATATTAGGAATCACCACCAGGAAAAGGTTTTGGGCATCATTGTGGATAATATGTTGAAACCCTATGCCCAGTGTGCAGCGGCAGCCAAGAAAGCAAATAGAATGCTAGGAATCATAAAGAAAGGAATAGAGAGTAAAACAAAGGATATTATAATGAATCTGTATCGTTCCATGGTGCGACTGCACCTTATTTATTTATTTAGGTGGTTTATATACCGCCAAATCTAGAAGCCAAGGTGGTTTACAGAGAACTAACATAAATTATATACAAAACGTGATCAAAGTGTAATATAACGTAGCATAACTTAAAATTAAACATGCAACGTAATAATAAGATACAGAAAATAACTAACATGTTTAAATTAGAACATAAATTAGCTTAGAGAGGAGAGCGATTGGGTTGAGTGTAAGTAGGGGGGTGAGGGTTAGGGAAAGAGTAGGGGGGAGGGATTATTGGAGATCTGGTATCAGGGAGTCAGTATACACTACTGAAATGTTCAGTGAAAAGGTTTGCTTTTAGTTTCTTTCTAAAGTCCATGAGATCAGTTATTATACGTAAGTGATCAGGTAGAGTGTTCCATATAGCTGGGGTATAGAGAGAGAGGGCCTTGTTGGTCATAGTTCCATTGTTCTTTGAAGTTATGGAAGGTATTACAAGTGTGTTTTGTTGGGTTCTTTGTAGAAGGGATTGCAGGTATACTGAAGAGAGGCCCTGAGATATTTTGATGTCATCAATATTGCCTTATTGCTTTTACTTTGACAGGTGGAGCTGTTTGAGCAAATGAGTTATATGTTTGGCGCTGGTGAAGCTGGATAAGATGTGAGCAGCTGTGTTCTGTGCTAGTCGTAATAGGTGGAGAGCATAGGTTGGTAGGCCTTGGAAGTGGATGTTGCAGTAGTCGAAGTGGGGTAGGACTAATGATTGGAAGACTGCGGAAGTCTTTGAAGTCTAATAGTGCTCGCAAGCGTTGTACTGGGTTTTTATTTTGTGGTATATAGTTCTGGTGATGTTGATGTGCGGTTGTAAGGTTAGATGCTGATCAATGGTTACGTCGAGGTACTGTACTAATAATTTTACATTTAGATATGCTCCTGCTACTTTTATGATGGGCAGTGGACTGTAGTTCGTGTCTTTGAAGATGAAGAGAGCTTTGGTCTTATTGTGGTTTATGAGAAGGTTATGTTTCACTAGCCATTGTGTGACATTGTTGAAGTATTTGACCAGGGAGCTGTAGACTGGTCTTGTAGTGGAGAATGGCATGTATACACAATGGCTGTGTAGATGTGGCATATTGTGAGATCTAATATTTGTGCAGATGGGTTGGAGAAAGATGTTGGAGCAATGAGCGAGCTGAACCTTGGGGTATTCCTTGTAGTTGAGTGTATGGGGCAGAATGGAGACCTTTTATTGTTACTTGCTGTTCACGGTTGGTTAGGTACGATTGGAACCATTTTAGGGTTGTATCAGCTAATCAGTAGGCTTTGTAGTAGCATGTCGTGTAGTACTGAATCAAATGCTGCTTTGATGTCCAGGAATATCATCATGAAGCCTTGGTGCAATTTTTTCAGTACTTCTTATAAGATTGTCCATGACAGCTCTGGCAATTTGGATGAGAATGTCAGGTGACTGCAGCAGGGGAGTTGCTTCATTTGCTGTTAATTTTACATTGTTTTTGAGGCTTGTCTGGTTTTGAAAGTGGTTGGCTAGAGTCTGTGGGGATAGCTTGGTGTCAATATTGTCTTGAGTGAGAGTTTTTATCAGGGATTTCACTATTTCAAATAGCTCTCTGGGGTGGTTTAGTGAGTTTAGTATGGATTTGGTATGTATTCTTTTTTCTTATTATTTATTAAAGTTTGGTATTTGTGTAGTTCGGTCATGTATTTGTCGAGGTTGCTTGTGCCCTTTGAGTATTTCCATTGTCTTTCTAGCCTTTTGAGTTTGCGTTTAGCCTCTTTTAGTTCTCCAGAGTATCAAGTTGTGGTAGAAGTGCTTTGTGTAGATAGTGTTTGTTTGTGGTCTTATTGCAGATCTGCTTATTGTGTGCAGTTCTGGTTGCCATATCTTAAAAAGGATCCAGAACTACAAAAGGTATAGAGAAGAGCCACCAAAATGCTAAGGGGGATGGAAGGATACTCCTCTGAGGAAAGCTCAAAAGGTTAAGGCTCTTCAATTTGGCAAAAAGATGGATGAGGGGAGATATGATAGAGGTCTATAAATTATGAATGGAGTGGAATGGGTAAATGTAGATTGGTTGTTTACTGCTTCAAAAAGTAGAAAGACTAGGGGACACCCAATGAAGCTACCATATAGCCCATGGAAAAGATTTTTTCACTCAAAGCCTAATCAAACTCTGCCATTTGTTGCTGGAGGTTGTAATAAAAGCTGTTAGTGTAGTTGGGTTTAAAAGTGGTTTGGACAAGTTCCTGGGGTTAAAGTCCATGTTGTTGTTGTTAAGTGCCGTCGAGTCGGAGTCGACTCATGGCGACCCTCTGGATAGCTATCCTAAATTGTGTTCGGTCTTCAGTCAGGCGGCTTATTGTTGACAGACTGGTACCCGTAGCTGCTGTTATTGTATCGATTCATCTCATTGCTGGCCTTCCTCTTTTGCGTTGACCTTCTATCTTGCCAAGCATGATGTCTTTCTCTAATGATCTCTCTCTCCGCATGATGTGTCCAAAGTATGAAAGTCGAAGTCTTGTCATCTGAGCTTCTAAAGAAAGCTTAGGTTTGATCTCCTCTAGTACAGACTGGTTTGTTCTTCGGGCAGTCCATGGTATACACAATATTCGCCACCAGCACCATAATTCAAAGGCATCAATTTTCTTCCTGTCTATCTTTTTCACTGTCCAGCTTTCACATCCATATGATGTTATTGAAAATACCATGGCTTGAACAAGTCGAATTTTTGTATGGAGAGAGACATCTCTGCTCTTGAGAATCTTATCTAGGTCTTTCATAGCCATTCTGCCAAGAGCAATGCATCGTCTGATTTCTTGACTGCTTGTTGCTTCTTTATTGATAGTTGATCCAAGTAGGTTAAAGTTATTCACAATTTCAATTTCTTCTCCTTCGACGATGAACCTGTTGATTATGCCAGTTGTCATGATCTTTGTCTTCTTTACATTAAGGTGCAGGCCCATTTTGAGACTGTTCTTTGATTGTGAGAAGCAAATGTTTCAGATCATCTTCACTTTCCGCCAGTAATGTGGTATCATCAGCATAGCGAAGGTTGTTGATGAGTCTTCCACCAATCTTCACACCTCTGTTGTCTTCATACAATCCTGCTTCTCTGATGATTTGTTCTGCATATAAATTAAACAGGTAGGGGGAAAGTATGCAGCCTTGTCTTACACCTTTGCTTATTTTAAACCATTCTGTTTCTCCTTCTTCTGTTCGAACTGTTGCTTCTTGATCAATGTACAGATTGTGCAAGAGAACGATCAGGTGTTCTGGTATACCCATGCTTCTTAATGTGGCCCAGAGTTTCTCATGGTTTACACAGTCAAAAGCTTTGCTATAGTCGATAAAGCACAAATAGATATCCTTTCGGTATTCTTTAGTCTTTTCAAGGATCCATCTCACATCCGCAATGATGTCTCTCGTTCCTCGCCCTTTTCTGAACCCTGCTTGCACTTCAGGTAGTTCTTGTTCCAGGTATGATTGTAGTCTCTTTTGAATAATCTTCAGTAGAATCTTGCTGGCATGTGGGATCAGAGCGATTGTGCGATAATTTCCACAGTCAGTTGGATCACCTTTCTTTAGAATTGGTATAAACACAGATCTTTTCCAGTCAGTTGGCCATGATGCTGTCTTCCATATTTCTTGGCAGAGCCTTGTAAGTATGGTAACAGCTGCATCAGATTGCTGTAATACTTCTATGGGAATGCAATCAATGCCTGGTGCTTTGTTCTTTGATAAGGCTTTCAATGCTGCTTCAACTTCTTCTTTCATCACCAATGGTTCCAGATCATAAGGTACAGGTTGAAACGGCTGTTGGTCCACTTGATCTTTATCATATAAAAACTCTGTATATTCCTTCCATCTTTTCTTGATCTTCTCAGCATCATTCAACATAGAACCTTGAGCATCTTGTAACATTCCAATTCGAGGCTGGAACTTTTACTTTAACTCTCGTAGCTTTAGGAAAGCTGATCTTGTTCTTCCTCTAATAGTTTCTGCTTCTATTTCCTTGCAAAAGTACCTTAAAAGCCCAGCAAATAGCAAACCACATAAAACTTTTTTTGTCGGATTGACCAGCACAGTAGACAGGATCAATGCCCGTTACCACAGCGGCCCTTCCTTTTTAATCATTTATAAGACAATTTTAAAACAGCTCCTGTTAGTAAAAGCTGGTACTTAGCTTTGTGAAATTAGGCTGTGAAAACAGGCGGGCAATGAAAATTCAGTGCCTGATTCAGTAGGTCATGTCGCTACGACGTGCCACGTTTCGGGGGTACACTCATCCACCCCCTGCTTCAGGTCAGACCTCCGAATTGAAGTAGAAGCATCAGCTACTTCAATTCGGAGGTCTGACCTGAAGCAGAGGGTGGATGAGTGTACCCCCGAAACGTGGCACGTCGTAGCGACATGACCTACTGAATCAGGCACTGAATTTTCATTGCCCGCCTGTTTTCACAGCCTAATTTCACAAAGCTAAGTACCAGCTTTTACTAACAGGAGCTGTTTTAAAATTGTCTTATAAATGATTAAAAAGGAAGGGCCGCTGTGGTAACGGGCATTGATCCTGTCTACTGTGCTGGTCAATCCGACAAAAAAAGTTTTATGTGGTTTGCTATTTGCTGGGCTTTTAAGGTACTTTTGAATTCATTTTGACCCAGTTTCGAAGTATTTGGAGTTCACTTTGGTGTCTATTTCCTTGCATGCGTCATTGTAGTACTTTTCCTTGTCCTGTCTTGCTGCACGTTGGAAATCTCTGTTGAGTTCTGTGATTGTCTTTCTTTCTCCTCTGGCTTTAGCTTCTCTGCGTTTCTGGGCAATTTTCAGAGTTTCTTCCGTCATCCATTTTGGCCGTTTTTTCTTTTTTACCTTTTGTAGAGACTTCTCGCTTTCTTCCAACACAACCTTCTTGATGTCATTCCATAACTCTTCTGGAACTCTATCATTTGTATCTAAAGCAACAAATCGATTTTGCAGACAGTTTTTAAATTCCAGTGGTATATTCTCAAGGTCATATTTTGCTGCATTCATGAGTGGTTTGCTCTTTTTCAGCTTTAGCTTGAGTTTGCATACTAGTAGTTGATGATCTGTACCACAGTCAGCTCCAGGTTTTGTCTTTGTTGATGTTATAGAACTTTTCCATCGTTGATTTCCACAGATGTAGTCAATTTGATTTTTATACAATCCATTGGGTGAAGTCCATGTGTACAGTCGCCGCTTGTGTTGCTGGAAGAAGGTGTTCGAGATGAATAGATCGTTGGTCTTGCAGAATTCTATCAGTCTTTCTCCAGCTTCATTTCTCTTGCCAAGTCCATATTTTCCAACAACTTTGTCTTCTTCTTTGTTGCCAACCTTTGCGTTCCAATCACCCATGACTATCAGGATATCCTGTTTGCATGTTCTGTCAATTTCAGCTTGTACTTGTTCATAGAACTCTTCAATTTCATTCTCTTCTGCAGCTATTGTTGGGGCATATACTTGAATTATAGTTGTGTTGATAGGCATTCCTCGTAGACGAATAGAGATTAAGCGTTCGCTGACTGCATTGTATTTCATTACAGTTCTTGCAAGTTTCTTCTTTATTATAAATGCAACACCATTTCTTCTTTGTCTTTCATTTCCAGCATAGTAGACCATGTGATCATCTGATGCAAAGTGCCCGATGCCAGTCCATTTCAGTTCGCTGACACCCAACAGATCAAGTTGTACACGTTCCATTTCATTCTTGACCACCTCCAACTTCCCTTGGTTCATGCTTCGTACGTTCCATGTTCCAATGTGTAAGACATCTTTACAGCTTCTGACTCTCATTTCATGCGCAGCTACATCAGCAGTCAGACGTCCCGAGGGCTTTGATCCAACCACATCATAAATGCTGGCTTTACTCTGAAAAGTCTTCAGCTCTTCCCCAGTAGCTAGTTGAGTGCCTTCCAACCTGGGGGTCTCATCTTCCAGCACTACAGCACAATTTATTTTGTTGTAACTATCCATTGGGTTTTCATGGTAAGATACAGAAGTAGATTGCCGGGCCTTTCTTCTGCGCAGTTTAAGTTTGGTGTTGTTGCCGTTGTCACAGAAATGTGATCCTCCGCCGTCAACACTATCCCATTCTGCTGCTGCCCAGATGGGTGGTTTGTCTTGGTCTGGCATCTCAGCTGAGACCTGTCCATCTTGGGAGACCCTGCCAGTAGTTGAACTACCGATAGTTTAGCTCTCAGCATCACTGATGCACACAAGCCCTCACAGCACGACAAGCTGCAAAGTCCATAAACTATTATTAATGAGGACCTGGAAACTCCACTGCTTACCCCTGGAATAAGTAGCATGGAATCTGTGTACCTTTTTGAGAACCTAATAGGTACTTGTGACCTGGATTGGTATCTGTTGGAAACAGGATATTGGGCTTGATGGACCCTTAGTCTGACCCAGTATTGGTGTGTTATGTTCTTAAAGATGTGACCAGTGGTGGGATTCAGCCAGTTCATGCAAACCTGTGACTAAAATTTCCTGGGTTTGCTGAACCAGTCCTTATAGGCCAATGTTTCCCAAACTGTGGGTTGTGACCTCAAATGGGATAGCCAAATCTTCATTTGGGGTCATGGCTGTATGTTGGGTTTGGGACTGGCTAAAGCGTGCTTTTTTGGAGGTGACCTTCTGTCAAATTCAGATGGTTGTCCAGTGCCAGCATCAGAAGAAAGTATGGGCGCAGGACCTTTCTTATACAAGTATGCGCCTGCCTCTAAGACCCTTCTGGCTTGCCCTCCCTCTTTTCTGATTTGTGTCAGAGGAGGTGGGATAAGGAAGACCAGTAGGGTCTTCGAGGCACTAACACATAGGCTTTCAAGACCCTGCCTGCCCTCTCTTGCATACTTGTCTGTCAGAAGAGGTGGGACAAGGAGGGCCTGCAGAAGCTTAGAGGCAGGCATGCACCTGTACTATATTTGTTACTGGCAGTAAACAAGGGGCTGGATTTCACAGGAGGTAGCCTCCTGAAAGTGTAATTTGTCCCATCCTGAGCCCAACATGCTGCTGGGACAGGTATGAGTTAAAGAGGACGGCACACGGTCCTAGTGGAAAGAACTAAAGGGGGGGGGGGGGCATAAGGATACACAGGAGTGATGCTAGACATAAGGGAAGGGGGGGGGCATAGGGAAGCAGAGGTCATGCTGGACATAGAGGGACACAAGGAGCCAAAGGGGTGATGATACAGAACCAGTTCCTAAGATTTTTGAATCCCACCACTGCATGTGACCATATCACCCCTTTCTATTGCGGCTCCTCCTCTTTAAGGTCGTCAACCAGTCTCCCTAGCGCCGACCCGCAATCACGTGGTCGGGGCAGCCAGTCGGAAAGGAGTTTCTTTTCCTGCCTTTTGCCTTCGGATTCGGAAGCGTTGCTGCCTCGTCTTGTCTCTCTCCTGCGCGGCTGAGGGAGCGCTTCGCCGGTGACCCTCCGTGCTACCCGCAGACACTCGCTGAGGTGAGGACGCTTCACCGTGTCGCATAACGCCAAGGCGGGCGACGCTGTTTCTGGAAGTTAACGAGTTCTTAGGGCGGTAAGGAAACGACCCGCCGCGGTAAAATGGCGGCTCGGGCTTTGTGCAGCTGTATCTGCAAGACGCATGGCGCCAGCCCGGAGGAAGAGGGGGAGGACCCCCGATGCATACGCGGCCCTCTGTGGCTCTATAAGCGAATGGAACGAACGGGCTCATTTAGGAAATGGGCATGGTGGTCGTTGAGACCTTTGCGCATCGCTTCTATAACTGTTAGGTCGCACGGGTTCGATGGGAATTGTGGATGCTGAGAGGCCACGAAAAGCAACATGTGGCGCGAGCGTATCATGTCAAAACAAGTATTCAATTTTTATAGTTAAGAACCGTGGGGATGCTTGGTTTTATTATGTGTCCTGATGTTTGAATACTTATTCTGGATATGTATGTGGGCATATCGGAGTGAATGTAGGTTGCAGGCCCAGTGAAATATTCCACATGTTGTCTTTTGCCACTCGGTAGGTGCTAATTGTTCGAATCAGTGGCAGTGGTTACCAACTGGCTCCAGATACGCTCGACAGGCTTGATTTAGTCCTGGGTTTACCCCATTGCATGCAGGGACTTGCAGTTTTTATTTTTTTATGGAGTGCAATAGAGAAGTTACAACTACATGTCCCCTACATGCAATGGGGTAAACCCAGGAGTGGATCAAGCCTGTCGAGCGCATCTGGAGTCAGTTGGCAATCCTAAGTGGCATAGATAAAAGGTGGGTTGTGGCCCTTCAGGCTTATCCTGTTAGTGGCAGCAGCACGGGCCAATGAAAGGAGAACCAGAGGTTTATCAACATCTGCACTGCTTAATGCCCACCCATGCCTTGGGTCCCACCAAAAGTAATGTAATTAGTTCAAATTAAATATTGAATACAGAAGATGGGAGTGTGAATTTATGCATTAATTTTCATTGCAGTCTCTGTTGTAAGTGGGTGAATTTGAATAGGAAACATTTACTTTCAGTGTTTTTAATACGGTTTATGAAAACCATGTTAAAATTCCTATTAAATTCCCAAATGTTAAGGTGTCAGAGCTTGTGCTAATTCTCCATGTTTGAATTCCTAAATCCTTTGCTCTTGTCACCATACAGTACAAGTGATGCTTGTATGTATGAATTTCCAAATAAGTCCTTAGGTTTCGTCTTAGTTCCTGATTTAAGATCTTTTTTTCTCTCATAGATATTAGAATAGGAATGAGCCTTAGTATCTCAGGGTTTTAGACCATTTTTGAGGAAGGAGAACTGATAACACGTATTTATATCTAGTAAAATGATAGCAGTCATAATGAAAGGTATACAGTTTTTGAAGCACATATCTTTTTTTGTAAAGTTATTTTTCTATAGAGAGGCACTACTAACTTGAGGGGTCAATATTAAAGTACTGTAGTTTAGTAATGGTACTCTGAACCTGTTGTTTCATCATTATACTATAGTCAACTTGCACAACATGATTACATGCCCTGGTTTACTGTTGCAGATTGGGTAGATTCTGTGGCATAATTGCATACATTTTGCATATTTAATGCAGTGTGTGATATCTCAGATATTTAGAATCTGGATTGAGGAATAAGGTGTCTTCATCTCTGATCCTACTCCTGGAAACTTATCTCCCCTATCCTCCAATCTCATTTCTCCTCTCTCACTTCTCCCCTGTCCCTGTGTCCTCACAATGATACATTCTGCTGTATCCTTCCCTGCTGTCAGTAGCAACTAGCTGCAGTTGTCCTTTGACTTCTGAAAGATAGTACCATGGAACTCAAAGGCATGAATTGGGCCTCCACAGGAGAGAAGACAGCAAGGCCTAAGATACTACTGGAAAGGTGCGAACTAAATACTTTTACTGTTCCTTATCGTTCCTCCAGTTCAGTCCTCTACCTCTGGGTTGTCAACCTCCTCCTGCAGCTTGGAGTCCTGGCATGTCAGAACTCTGACATCACTGCATATAGCCCGCTGGAAACTCCCATCAGCCCCAGTGTGACCAGTCTCCATGCAGCAGGAGGACGTTGTGAGCCCAGGTTGAGGCTCACTTGAGGAACAGATAAGGCATCTGTAGGATAGATTAGTTTAGTTTTAATTTGAATTAATCGGTTTGGGTTATTTTGGGCATCAAGGTGAGAATTATGTACTGGGCCTTTTTTTTTTTTTTTTTTTTTTTTAAAGGTCAATACGAAAAAGCTTTCTTGCCTGCTCCCTGCTTTTCTCTTAAGCTGTTTGGTCCGGAACCGGGTCTCTCTCCTCCCAGACTTTCCGGGGGAGAGCCTCCTGGCTAGCGATCCCATCACGCCGGCTCTGCACTGCTAGAGGGGCTCGCAGCTGCAGTGAGTCGGGTGGTGATCGGCAACGTGGTTGCTCAGCGCTTGGAGAACGGCTCTTTGCTGCAGGGTGAGTGTCGGATCGCCGGGAGATTTCAGGTGCCACTTCACAGTCCTGACCGGTAGGCAGTGAACCGGGTTCAGGCTGTTGGTACGCCGGACACTGTGCGGGTAAGCAGGGCACTTTGCAGAAACGGTAGCAAAGCTGTTTGGCGCCTTTTCTTTTTTTTTCTACCTCTCCAGAGCAGGCGACGGCCATTTTAAGAGGGACCGCGTGGCGGCCGTGCAGGAGGAAAACTAGTGAAGCTTTGCTTTCCTGATTGATTTGTTTCTCACCGTTTGGGTCTGGACGGCTGACGGTGGCTTTTCCCTTTAGTTTAATTACGTTTGGTTCCCTTGTTTTTAGTTTAGTTTAGTTTAGTTTTGATTTATTTGATTTCGGGCGGGGAACCCCCTAATAAGGGAGGGGGGAGATTCCTGCCGGGTCATCGGTTGGTTTAGGGCTTCTTCGCTTTCAGTGGGTTAGCGCTAAGGTTTTAAGCACAAGCCTGGAGGTTTCTTTCCTCCACATTTATAAAAGAAAAAAAAAGCAGAAGACATTGGTTGCATTAAAGAGGGAACAGTATCTCTGGCAAAATTATGGCATCGCGGCCGCAGTGTGTAGTTTGCGGCATGCGGAGAGGCACAGTGGCTGAGTCAGGTATATGCCGCGGCTGTGCTTCTCTTTCCTCTGCAGTATAATCTCTCAGATGGAGATCAAGGACTCTCCGGAAACACAGGGGGCATTAGCTGGGGAGGGGTCGGAGTCAGTGCAGTCGGCGGTGCAGGGGTTTGCTCTGGAGGAGATGGCAGGACCTTCCGGAGCTCCTTCAGTCCCGGGGCCAGCAGACCTGGGGGATTTTTGCCCTGATTTTATATTAATGATGCATCAGGCCTTTTGCTTGCAGCAGCAGGGCAAGGCATCGGTGGTGTGGCCGCTCTCTGTCCCGCCTCAGCATCCGGAAGCTGAGGGCAGGGGGCCCTCGGCACCTAAGAGGGCAAGGACCCAGGTGCTATCTTCCGCGGACAACGATTGGCCGGAGGTTGAGGACCCAGATTGGGAGCGTGAGGAAGGGTTGGAGGCTCTGGAAGAAGGAGAGATCCAAGAACCCGAAGACCAGGCGAAGATCATAAGGGTTTTCTGCAGAGAGGAGCTCACTGCGCTGATCAGAGTCTATGCATATGTTGAATCTTGCGACACAACCGGCTAGTGAAGAAGAGGTTGAGGATCCGGTTATTCAAGTGATGTGGCAAACGCAGGTGGTGGTTCCGGTTCACTGAGTCGTTGACAAGATGATCCAGGACGAATGGGATCAGCCAGAAGCAGGGCTCAGAGGAATATGCACAATGAATAGGCTTTATCCCTTGGCCGATAAGGATAAGGAGAGGTTCCGCTCGCCTCGGGTGGATGCGGCAGTGGCAGCGGTTACGAAGAAGACGACCATTCTGGTGGAAGGCGGTGCAGCCTTAAAGGATGTGCAGGACCGCAAGGTTGACAGTCTGCTGAAACAGGCTTTTGAGGCGGACGATCTGTGGGGCTTGGGTATCACGGGCCTGTCTGCGCTGGGTTCAACGACTGTGTCTTTCGCCGCATCTGGACCAGGAAGAGCTTAAGGAGCTGGGTCGTCTGTAGTCGGGGACAGCATATCTAGCTGATGTACATTACAACCTCATTTGAGCTCTGGCAAATAGCTCAGCCTCAGTGGTGGCTGCGCGCAGGTCTGTGTGTTTGCGAAATTGGTCGGCCAACGGCACGTCCAAGCCCCGTCTCGGCAAATTGCCCTTCAAGGGTAAGTTGCTCTTTGGGGAAGACCTGGACAAATTGGTGAAGGACCTTGGGGAGTCCAAGAGTGGCAGACTTCCTGAGGATAAGCCGAAGCAGGGAAAGTCTCCTCAGAGTTCTCGTGGTCAGTTTCGGGGCTTCCGGAGATTTTGTGCGACCCGCTATGGAAGTTCGCAGAGGGGTCGTTTTGCACCGCAAAGCCAGGGATTTTGAGGGGCAAATCGGGGCTTCTCCTCAAATTCCTCGGCGGTGTCTCAGAAGCCACAATGAAATGCGGCAGGTACCAGCAGAAGGACCTCCAATAGGCGGGAGGTTGAGGGGGTTTCTTTCTGCTTGGACCCACATCACATCCGATCAGTGGGTGTTAGAGGTTATTCGGCAGGGATACGCGCTGGAGTTCGCGCGGTCGGTCCGGGACTCTTTTGTCATGTCCCCCTGCAGAGGACAAAAGAAAACCTTAGCAATTCGAAGTACGTTACAGCGGCTGCTACACTTAGGGGCTGTCGTGGAGGTACTGAAGGCAGAGTACGGCGTGGGTCGGTACTCCATTTATTTCGTGGTGCCAAAGTAGTACGGAGCATTGTGACATATTTTGGATCTGAAAGGCGTAAACCGGTGCTTGCAAGTTCTGCATTTTCGGATGGAGACCCTCTGGTCGGTCATCGTGGCAGTGCGGCAGGGGGAGTATTTGACGTCTCTAGATCTCACGGAAGTGTGTATACACATTCCCATACGGGCAGCTCATCAAAAGTTTCTCAGATTTGCCTTTCCTTGGGGGCATTATCAGTTCCAGGCGTTGCCATTTGGTCTGGCGACGGCGCCGAGAACTTTCACCAAGATAATGGTGGTGGTAGCGGCGGCATTGCGCAAAGAAGGAATTCTAGTACGTCCTTACCTCGACGATTGGTTGATTCGGGCCAAGTCCGAGGAGGAGAGCGTTCAGGCAACCAGCAGAGTAGTACAGTTTTTACAAAGTCTGGGTTGGGTGGTCAATCCAGGCAAGAGCCGGTTGGAGCCCTCTCAAAATTTAAAGTACGGTTCGACATGAAGGGAGGACAGGTGTTTCTGCTGGAACGCAGGCCTCAGGAGGCTGGTGCTCAAGTTCAGGGCATCGGCAGCCCCCTTGGCGTGGACTTATCTCTGAGTGCTAGGGACCATGGCAGCGACTCTGGAAGCGGTGCTTTGGGCCAAAGTGCACATACACCCCTTCAGAGGTCACTTCTTCATCTGTGGTCACATCCGGTGGATTCGTTGAGCAGGCGGCTCCCATGTCCGTACAAAGTCAGACCGTCTCTATGGTGGTGGTTACTCCCAGCATCTCTGGAGGCTGGATTGCCACTGGAGCATCCGGATTGGCTGCCAGTGTTAACGGATGCCAGGCTGGGGGGCCCACTGCAAAGGCCAGTTTGCGCAGGGTTCTTGGTCTCCGCTGGAGAATTCGTGGTCGATCAACCGTCTGGAGCTCCGAGCAGTGTGGCAGGCACTGCAGTCGTTTGAGTCGGCAGTAGTGGGTCGGGCGGTTCGAGTTCTGTCCGACAATTTGGTGGCGGTCACCTACATCAATCACCAGGGTGGCACGGGGAGTGCTGCCATGGAGGAAGAGGCAGATCTCTTATTTGCTTGGGTAGAGAGTCGGCCAGTGGCGCTTTCGGCGGCGCACATTGCGGAAAGGACAATGTGATGGCCGACTTTCTCAGCAGAGTCCGCGTAGATGCGGGAGAGTGGGAGCTGCATCCGGACGTGTTTGTTCAGATAGAGGTCTGCTGGGGAGCCCAGTAATGGATCTAATGGCGACCTTCCAGTCGGCGAAGGCCAGCCGTTTTTTCAGCAGAAGGCGAGAAAGGATGTCGGAAGGAATAGATGCGTTGTTGCAGCGGTGGCCGACCACAGGTCTTTTGTATGTCTTCCCTCCATGGGCATTGATCGGCAGAGTGGTGCAGAGAATAGGAGCTCATCGGGGAAGAGTTCTTCTGGTGGCGCCAGACTGGCCAAGGCGTCCGTGGTATGCGGATCTGGTTTGTCTATTAGATGGGACTCCTTGGCGGTACCCGGCAAGGGCGGATCTTCTGCGCCAAGGACCTCTCTTCATGCCGCAGGTAGATCGGTTCTCACTTACAGTATGGCCATTGAAAGAGCCAGGTTGAAGAAGGGTTATTCTCTGGCTGTCATTGCAATGAAGCTTAGTGCTAGGAAACGTTCCACGTCGCTGGTGTATGTTCGTATTTGGCGGATCTTTGAGGATTGGTGCTCGAGGCGGCAGATCCGGGCAGCGACAGTTTCCATTCCTTCGATATTAAGTTTTCTACAGGAGGGCTTTGAGAAGGGTCTGGCGGCCAGTTCGCTGCACGTTCAGTTGGCAGTTCTTGTTATCGAAGAAAGGTGCAGGGCGTTGCTCTTGGAGTCCATGCGGACGTCTTGCGTTTTCTCAAAGCAATTTCGAGATTGCGTCCGTCAAGTAAAGTGACAATCCCGCCATGGGATCTTAATTTGGTATTAACAGCCTTAACCAAGCCGCCCTTTGAACTGTTGCGTTGGTAAAGGATTTGACCTTAAAGACGGTGTTTCTAGTGGCGATATGTTCAGTGAGGCGTATCTCAGAGTTACAAGCGCTGTCGTGTAGGGAGCCGTTTCTGTTTTTTTTTTCTAGGGAAAAGGTGGTGGTGCTGCGGCCAGTGCCGTCGTTTTTGCCGAAAGTGGTTTCTCCTTTTCACCTTAGTCAGACGGTGTCTCTGCCAGTCCTGGGCTCTTTGAACAGGGGTGATCAAGAGCGCAGTCTACGTCGTTTGGATGTAAAGAGAGCGCTGCGGCAGTATTTGAAGGTTTCTCAGCCTATTCGCAAATCAGACCGTTTGTTTGTGGTGTTCGGAGGTGTTCGCAAAGGAGAGGCGGCGGCGAAGGCTTCCATTGCCAGATGGATTCGAGAAACTATAGTTCCTGAGCGGTCCTCCAGTTTAGTCCTCCACATCTGGGTAGTGCCCCATCTCCCGCAGCAAGGAGACTGGACCATCAAATTCTTCTCCTCATCTGGATATATGCTGTAGGAGCTCCCATCAGCCCCCCAGTGTGTCCAGTCTCCTTGCAGCAGGAGGACGTGTGAGCCTGTCCCTGGGCTCACTTTAGGATCTCTTTAGGCAACACTAGTTAGACTTTTGGGGTTGTTTTGCTCATCTATTTCATTTTTTCTTTCTTTTGGTTAGGGCCTGTCTCTTTAAAACAAAAAAAAGGAAAGGCCTGTTGAGTGACACGGGGGAGCCGAGCTTGCACTGCCCTTCTGCTTCCTGCTTGGTGGAGGCACTTCGGGCATCGTCGAGACTTGCGATCTCTCCTCCTCGAACTGCACGGGGGAGAGATTTAGCACTGTTTGACACCGACTCTGTCGGTGGGGGTACCTTCAGCATCCTCTGCAGCCCCTGAAGACCTGCGACGCTCGGCTCACCGGCCAGGGATTTGTTCTCTGCCGGCCCCAAGCACTCGTCCTTCTCTCTCTCTCTCTCTCTCAGCGCTTCAGCGGTAAGTCTCTTGCCGTCGGGATTAGTTTTCTGCGTCTGCCGTTTTGGACCACGGTGTCTGCAGCCGTCGGTGATCGTGGCGCTTTTCTTTTGTTTTCTTTGATTTCTTGTTTTTACCGCCCTTTTTCCCTGCCGCGGTAGCGGCGGCCCTTTTAGTTGCGGTAGCAGCGGCCATTTTAGTTGCGGTTTCCTGCTTTTTTTCGGCGATCCGTTCAGTGGCTTCCCTGGGCTTAGCGGGTTTCTCCTGATAGCGTTCGGCCTAGCGGGCGGGGAAAGAGTCTCCTTCTTTGTACAATAAAAAAAAAATAAGAGGAATTGCAGGTTTTGAGGGGCTCTGCTGGCTATCTCCCTCCTTTTATATAGAACTCATTTTCTCTTTTTTTTTTTCTCTGTGCGAAAGGTATTCAGTTTGCTTGCTGATCTGCCTTCATGCCTGGGCGACCACAGTGCGTGATCTGCGGTTCCCGTAAGGGTCCGGTGTCTGAGGCCAGGGTTTGCAGTGTCTGCGCTCTTGGCTCAGCGGTGCTGGAGCCCCGGATGGCAACCAAAGAGCTTTTGGAACCCGTAGACCCTCCAGTATTATCTGGGGAAGGGCTTTCTTCTGGCCTTCTCGGATCCTCTTCCCCCTCTGCTCCTTCTGCTCAAGGGGTTACGCAGGCAGTGACAGTGGCTGGGACTTCTTTGGGCGATTTTCCCCCGGATTTTGTGCTGCTGATGCATCAAGCCTTTCAAAAGGGGCGTTTAGGAAAATTGCCGGAGGATTCTTCACTTACGCAGGCTTCCCCATCGCTTAAGGGGGAAACGGCGGGAGTGGATACTCCAAAGGCAGCCAAGCGGTTGCGTTCCTCGGAAAAGGATCTCTCTGATTTCGACTACCAGGAGATGGAATGGTCTGAACTAGCATCCGAAGACAGGGCTGACGAATTGGAGGAGGGGGAGATTCCTGAGCCGGAGGACCAGGCCCGCATCATACCGGTGTTTCGAAAGGAGGAGCTGGTTCCCTTGGTTACGGAATCCCTCCAGGCGCTTAATTTAGCGACTGTGCGGCCTGTGGAGGAGGAAACATTGGAAGATCCTCTGATTCAGGCGGTGCGGGATTCTCAAGTGATGTTTCCCGTACATCGAGTAGTGGATCAGATGATTCAGGCTGAATGGGACCAGCCTGAGTCCGGTTTGAAAGGTGTGAGGACGCTGAACTGTCTGTATCCTTTGGCGGACAAGGACAAAGAGAAGTTCCACTCGCCACGGGTCGACGCTGCGGTTTCGGCAGTGACCAAGAAGACCACCATACCGGTTGAAGGCAGTGCTGCTTTGAAAGACACTCAGGATCGTAAGGTGGAAGGCTTGTTAAAGCAGGCTTTTGAAGCCAATGCTTTGTCTTTGCAGGCCTCTATTTGCGGGGCCTGGGTGTCCAGGGCCTGCTTGAGATGGGCTCAGCATTTGCGGCAGGACCCTCATCTCAAACAGCAGGCATCGTTGGAAATGACCCGCTTGGAATCTGGTTCAGCCTATTTGGCGGATGTTCACTGTGATTTGATCCGTACTTTAGCAAACAGCATGGCTTCCCTTGTGGCGGCTCGCCGGACTCTTTGGCTCCGTAATTGGGCGGCTGACGGGTCCTCTAAATCGCGACTCAGCAAGCTCCCCTTTAAGGGTAAACTGCTGTTTGGGGAGGACCTGGATAAGTTGGTTAAGGATCTCGGAGAATCTAAAGGCGGCAGGCTTCCGGAGGATAGGACTCGACAGAGTAGGTCTGTTTCATCTTCTCTGAGTCAATTTCGAGATTTTCGTAGGTTCCGCTCTTCCCGTTTTGGGGGTTTCCAATGAGGCAGATCTGCGGCTCGATCCCCCAGCTTTCGAGGAGCAGGTAGAGGGTTCTCGGCTGCCTCATCCTCTGCCTCTTCTTCCTTTAATCGCAAGCCACAATGAAGCGAGGTGGGCCCCGGAAGATGGACAGGTGATCGGAGGTCGTCTTCATCACTTTCTTTCTTCCTGGGTCCAGATAACTTCCGATCAGTGGGTGCTCGAGATCGTGTGGGACGGGTACGCTTTGGAGCTAGCTTGTCCTCTACAAGATTCTTTCGTTCTGTCCCCATGCAAGGGCCAACAGAAGGTTCTGGCAGTTCGGTTGACGTTGGCCCGTCTCGTGGCCTTGGGAGCGATAGTGCCCGTTCCAGAGTCCGATCGCGGAGCAGGTCGGTATTCTATTTTATTTCGTGGTGCCAAAGAAGGACGGGTCGCTTCGTCCTATTTTAGATCTCAAAGGAGTGAATCGTTGTCTGCGTGTGTCTCATTTCCGCATGGAAACTCTACTGTCGGTCATAGTTGCGGTCCGACAGGGGGAGTTCTTAACGTCCCTGGATCTTTCGGAGGCCTACATGCATATTCCAATCAGAGCGTCTCATCAAAAGTTTCTAAGATTCGCCGTCCTGTGGGGGCATTATCAGTTTCAGGCGCTGCCGTTCGGCCTAGCCACAGCGCCGCGTGTTTTCACCAAGGTTATGGTGGTGATAGCGGCGGCGCTGCGAAAGGAAGGGATTCTCGTTCACCCTTACCTCGACGATTGGTTGATTTGGGCGAAGTCCGAGGGCGAAAGTTTGCAAGCCACGAGCAGAGTGATCGGTCTTCTTCGGAGTCTCGGTTGGGTGGTCAACGCGAAGAAGAGTCACTTGGTTCCGACCCAATCCCTCGAATATCTTGGGGTCCTCTGACATGGCGAGCAGAGTTGTGTTATTGCCAGACCGCCGAGCGAAAGCCCTGCAGTCTCTGATTCGTCAGTTTTTAGGTCTCCCGGCGCCCTCGGCTTGGTGGTACCTGCATGTCTTGGGGACAATGGCGTCGACTCTGGAAGTGGTTCCCTGGGCCAGGTTTCATATGCGTCCGCTTCAGAGGGCACTCTTGCGTCGTTGGTCGAATCAGACGGATTCTCTCAGCCGGCGACTTCCGTGTCTGGGTCGGGTTCGTCGGTCGTTACAATGGTGGCTGAGCTCCCAGTCGTTGCAGGCGGGGGTACCTCTGGAACAGCCGGTCTGGGTGCCTGTATTGACGGATGCGAGCCTGGCGGGCTGGGGAGCTCACTGTGCGGATCGCTTCGCACAGGGGACTTGGTCGGCTCTGGAAGCCTCTTGGTCGATCAACCGTCTCGAGCTGCGGGCGGTGATGCGGGCACTGCAAGCGTTCGAATCCTTGGTAACGGGTCAAGCGGTGCGAGTTCTCTCCGACAATTCAGCAACGGTGGCCTATCTTAACCGCCAGGGCGGAACAGGAAGCAGAGCCATGGAGGAGGAGTCCGACATTCTTTTTCAGTGGGCGGAGTCCCGCTTGCTAGCCCTTTCGGCAGCACATATCGCAGGGAAGGACAATGTGACAGCGGATTTTCTCAGCCGAGTGCAGGTGAATGCCGGGGAGTGGGAGCTTCACCCGCAAATCTACGCTCAGTTCGCAGGTGGGGGTCTGCAATCATGGACATCATGGCGACCTACCAGTCCGCGAAAACAAGTCGCTTTTTCAGCAGGCGAAGAGAGCGCATGTCAGAAGGCATCGACGCGCTCATTCGGTCTTGGCCCGAATCCGGTCTCCTGTACGTCTTTCCTCCATGGGCGTTGATCGGTCGCGTGATTCAACGAATAGAGGCGCACCGGGGGAAGGTTCTTCTGGTGGCGCCGGATTGGCCCAGACGTCCTTGGTATGCGGATCTGGTGCGGCTTCTGGACGGAGTGGCGTGGCGGCTCCCTCCCTTGCCGGACCTCTTAGTCCAGGGACCGCTGCGGATGCCGCAGGTGGATCGATTCTCGCTTACGGTATGGCCATTGAAAGGGCTAGGCTAAAGAAGAAAGGCTATTCGTCGGCGGTCATTTCTACTCTTCTGCGGGCCAGAAAATCCTCCACGTCGCTCACTTATGTGCGGATTTGGAGGATTTTTGAGGATTGGTGTTCACGACACACTATTCGGGCGGCGACTGCGTCCGTGCCCACCATACTCGGTTTCTTGCAGGATGGTTTTGACAAGGGTCTAGCGGCCAGTTCCCTAAAAGTACAGTTAGCTGCTCTCGCATGCTTCCGGGGTAAAGTTTTAGGGCTTCCCCTAGGGGCTCACTCGGATGTACATCGTTTTATGAGGGCGGTGTTCCGGCTACGGCCTTTGCGCAGGGTGACGATTCCTCCGTGGGACTTGAATCTAGTGCTACAAGGGTTGGTACAGAAACTGTTTGAGCCGCTTCACTTGGCGTCTCTTAAAGATTTGACACTGAAGACTGTGTTTCTGGTAGCCATCTGTTCAGCTAGACGGATTTCTGAGTTGCAGGCGCTGTCCTGTAGGGAACCTTTTCCTATCTTTTTCAAGGGATAGAGTGGTTTTGCGGCCTGTTCCATCGTTCCTTCCTAAAGTAGTGTCTCCTTTTCATTTGAATCAGTCAGTTTTCCTTCCCGTCTTCAACTCTGAAGGGCCGGATGCGTCTGACAGCGGGTTGCATCGTTTGGATGTTCAGCGGGTGCTCCGCCGATACCTGAAGGTTTCCGAATCTTTCCGTAGGACTGACCGTTTCTTCGTCCTTTTTGGTGGAAAGAGAAAGGGAGAAGCAGCGGCGAAGTCTTCTATTGCCAGATGGCTTAAGGAGGCCATCGCGTCGGCGTACATTTTGAAGGGTCGCCCGGTTCCGCTGGGCTTACGAGCCCATTCTACGCGAGCGCAAGCGGCTTCCTGGGTGGAGCACAGTCTTGTTCCACCAGTAGAGATTTGCAAGACGGCTACTTAGTGCTTACTGAAAACATGGAGTGACGACCATCGACTGGATGTCATGGCGTCTCACGATTCGTGTTTTGGTTCGGCTGTTTTGCGCGCCGGTTGGCAAGGTCCCTCCCGGTGATTACTGCTCTGGTACTTCCCAGATGTGGAGGACTAAACTGGAGGACCGCTCAGGAAATAGAAATTACACTAACCTGGTAATTGTAGTTCCTGGAGGGTCCAGTTTAGTCCTCCTTCCCTCCCGAGACTATTCTGTGTGTTTTTTTTTTGGCGCGGCGCGCTGATGCTGACATGGAGAGAGTTCGGTAAGCGAGTGTCTTGGTTTTCCGTTCTTTTTGGTAATCCGGTCGTGTGGCCGCGATTGTGTCTCTTTCTTCGTGCCTTCGCAGAGGTAGAGGTGATCTGCACGTTTTCGGCTCCCTCGTTTGGGGAGGGATCCAGTTTTTTGGGGGAGGCTGTTCTTTGCTTTCACTATTGAATTAGTTAACTATCTTTCTAGAGTGTTGCTTCTTTGAGTCTGCTTTGTTACTAGTTCACTGGGGGGCTGATGGGAGCTCCTACAGCATACATCCAGATGAGAAGAATTTGATTGGTCCAGTCTCCTTGCTGCGGGAGGAGGGGCACTACCCAGATGTGGAGGACTAAACTGGATCCTCCAGGAACTACAATTACCAGGTTAGTGTAATTTCTATTTTCCGCCTATTTATTGCAAGGACGGGTGGTACCGCCAGGGTTACGGGCGCATTCCACCAGGGCGCAAGCGTCATCGTGGGCAGAGCATAGCCTAGTTCCACCAGCGGACATTTGCAGGGCAGCTACTTGGTCCTCGTTACATACCTTCAGCAAGCATTACTTCCTTGACGTGGCAGCTGCGAACGATGCCTGTTTTGGGTCGGCGGTGTTACGTGCCGGCTGGAGAAGCCCTCCCGATTGATTTCTGCTCTGGTACATCCCAGAGGTAGAGGACTGAACTGGAGGAACGATAAGGAAATGATAATTACACTTACCTGGTAATTGTAGTTCCTTGCTTGATGACAGTTCAGTCCTCATTCCCACCCGGGAGTTGTTTCAAGAATGGTATGTGCCCGGCGGCGGGAGAGGAGGTTTACAGTCTGCTTGTTAATAGTTCACACTGGGGCTGATGGGAGTTTCCAGTGGGCTGTATGCAGTGATGTCAGAGTTCTGACATGCCAGTCTCCAAGCTGCAGGAGGAGGTTGACAACCCAGAGGTAGAGGACTGAACTGTCGTCACTCAAGGAACTACAATTACCAGGTAAGTGTAATTATCATTTACTGCTATCTTCTGCCTGCTGGCCTGGATCCAGGAGAGTATGAGAAGCAGAGGCAGGGAGAGCCTATTTTAAGAAGTTGGGACATGGCCGGGTATCATAGTTGTCTGCCCATGAATGAAGGAAGAAAGAGAGTTGCAAGTGCATTCTTCAGCCAGCGGCCACCTTATTTGGTTCTTGATTTCCCAGGATTCTGTTTGGACTGGCTAATTCTGCGGCAAGAACCAGGCTTTGGTAACAGCCAAAGAGTAATATATTTAAGGACTTTTGTTGTTCTGATAGTAATCTGTATGCATTTGCATTATGTTCACTTTTTTTTTTTTTTAATCAATTTCTCTCTTCAGTAATGGAGCGTGACTATGGACATGGAACATTTGGAAGCCAAAGATCCATTGACTATATGAACCAATCATTTGGAATAGAGAGTAGTAACAGGTAAACAATATTAAATTTAGTATAACTTAGCCAATAATTGGAATGGATCAAAGCAGAAGTATATATGTTAAATATTATTTGACCTTTTGTAAAATGTTCATTCAAGGTTAGTAATGGCTTTCCATATAGAATTAATTTTGTTTGTTACATTTAAAATTTCTTCATAAGTGAACTAAATTGCTCGGCTGCTTTTAGTTTGAGATTCGTGTAAGTTTGTAGCTTTTGCTGTAGAAGTTAGTGACCACATGATGTGGGTTAATGTAGTTGCTCAAATAACATGCTTGGATTTTAACAGCAACTACAATAAATATACATTTTTTTTCAGTATATTTTTTAGTAAAACAACAATGGGGGGGCAAAATACATCAAAGATGGGCTTGTAGGCAAACTGCCTTTTCATATTATACCCATGTTTAGAGTTGTCCTCTTTACAATTCTGAATGTTTATGGTATCTTGCTGCTGGATACAAATTGACTTTCTTTGCTTGTTTTTGGATTCCAGAAAATCACTTGCACCTTTTATTTCCCACTGAATGCATATTACTTAAGAGGCCTATGTGTGATGTTCCAAGTTATAGTTAGCCTTAACAGTGAAGAGAGGTTGAAAAACTGTAATCCTAAACACCATCCTCAATCCAGGCATTCTACCATGGTTGAAATTTTGGATCTGGATTCCCATTCATAATGCAATTATTCATTGTTGCGTTTTCTTGATTTTTCCATGCCATTGGGCAAGTGACTGGATGAAGGGCAGAGATTAGGATTGTGATGTGCTCCTAGGTTGTACATTTTTATAGGCCTGTTAGCTGAGAGCTGCTTCAACAGTAAAACAGACCTGCATACCTTGAAATGGTTGTATGTCCTCTTTTTTTTTTTTTTTTTTTTAAATTAAATAGCAGTTATGATCTAAATTATGCTCTGTAGTGATTTAAAATGGAGGAGATGAATGAAATAAGAAAATAAGAAATTTGTGGAAGTCCTACAGTCTGGCTTGATTCTTCTATCAGTGAGTTTCATTAACTAGGAAGCATGTCTATCGTGGTGAGCAGTGTTTGGGCACTGTAGTTCAGAAGTTACTTTGTGCATTTTCTCTACTAAAGTCTAAGAAAAATGTACATTCATTAATCTGCATTTGATTCCATTAAAACCTTTTGTAGGCTGGGTCAAATTGCAATTCTCAACTTGTCCTTTATCTGAGTGTATGCCTGTAGATACTGTGTATTAGATTGCAGTTGAGCCCGGCAATGAGAATCCATGCGACTATGAACAGGCATTTTTCTAAATTTCATGGGGTCATGATGCTGTAATCAATAAAAATATACCATGAGTGAACAGTCTGGTTAGAGAAGAAGTTTGGAAATCCCATTTAGTCCCTTCTGAGACTTGATTGCGCTACTTTGAAGATAAAAACACCATTTGGATGCCTCTTGCAGAAGGAGGGGAGATGAATTGTCTATATTTTCAACTTGTTGACATGTAAAGCACATGTCCTTTCCCTTTTTGAAATTCTTGCTACCTCTTGTTGGGAGAAGTCTAATCCTATTTCAGAACACTTGTAAATGAAAACAGCAGTTAACATAGTACTATTTTAAGATTTCCATGGAATCTTTCAGCATGATTGCTTTATGCTGATTATGGGGTGTAACCAAAGATATTTCATGGTGGCTAATATTGAGCCTTATAGTTTGTTAAAAATGAAGCCCATAAAACGTCAACAGAACCAGAATTGTGTAGAATAGTTTTCTAGGTGTAAATTTGTGTATAATCCTGGAAATGCATTAAAATTCATCCTATACATGTACAGAAGTGGGATTTATTTTTTCTTTGACCTGTTCTTCATTTTAAATGTTTGATTATGTCAGCCTTGGGCATGAATTCAGAAAAGTTCACTAAAATAGTCTATGAGCTGTTTTTTTCCTCAGACTAGGGCTGGGCTTGAAAAAGTGACAGAAAAATATTTCTTTTGTTTTTAATAGTAGAAAAGGCATTTGAAGCTTAATTGAAACAAAGTTCAGATATGCTGAGTTTTAATCTAGCTTCTTCTTAATTAAATTGATATATGTAAAGCTTTCACCCTGTCAAATCTGATCACAGGTTGATTGCCCAGCCCTAATCAGTGTATAAAGCTGTAGATCTGTTAGTCTAATTTATCTGACTTTTTTTTTGTTTGTAGTTGATAAATGTCAACTGATGATTGTGTTTTGAAATGTTTAATCCTAGTAAGCTTACTTTTTTTTTTTCCCTCACTGCAACTTTTCAGGTTTGGACCTTATGAGTCTTACGACTCCAGGTCTTCTCTGGGTGGGCGAGATCTGTACAGATCTGGCTATGCTTTTAATGAACCCGAACAAAGCCACTTCGGAGATAGTTATGATGGTCGATTTGACAGCTCCTACCGGAATAGCCTTGACTCTTTCGGAGGTAGAAGCCAGGGCGGGTCTAGCTGGGAACCATCTTATTCACGTTCAAAGTTGAGACCTGGGTTTTTGGATGACAGAGGAAGAGAAAGTTACTCTTCCTACAGCAGTTTTTCTTCACCCCATATAAAGCCTGCAGCTGTAGGCTCTCGGGGGAGAGGAACGCCTGCTTATCCTGAAGGTGCATTTGGAAGCAGAAGCTATGATGCTTTTGGAGGACCATCAACAGGCCGAGGCAGAGGAGTAAGTACAGAATCTTTTCAGATTCTTTTCACTAGTTGCTTTTGAATTCTTTCGCGACCTGAACTTTAAAATGGAATGAACTGTTATCATAGTGACTTACAAACGGTCATGAAAATCAAAGCAAACCACCTTGAAGGTGACTTTTAAAGCAATATGTCTTTGAAAGTAAAATCAATTACAGTAATTGGTATTACTAGATTTGGCTTTTTTTTCTCCTTTTATATGAAAGGAGGCAACGTAACTATAGGTTTCCTCCAAAAGGGGTCAAAGTACTATTTTCTTCAAACACTAGCAGCTTTGCTGCTGATAAACATTTTGTAACAATGAAAAAAGGTTACTGTAGAACCGTTTTGAAGTTCTGATTAGGTTAAAGGTGCAATGTATGGTTACAAACTGTAGGTGGTCAATGCTTTCCAACATTCAATCTCCTGCTTAATGTTAGAAATCAAAACTGTTTAATTGTGACTTGATGTCAAGGACTACAACTTCTAGCAAGTGTTAGCCTTCTTGATTGCTTTTAATTCTGCCTGGTTCTGAAAAACTAGAGGATAGATTGTAGACTGCTGTTTCCTATAACATGTTTCTATGTCACTTTTTCTTAGACACAGACCAACCCAAAGCAGTCTACAAACACACAAATTGCAATATATAAAAACAATAAATATATATGATTTATACATATATTTCTACCGTTCGTCTCTTGCAGTGGTTTGCTATTGAATTTAAATGTAGCTCCTCTTTAAAGAAAAGCTAAAATTAAGCATGTATTTAAAGAATTCCTTGTTCTATCATACCTTGTCTTTTGAACAGTTTTAGTATGGAACCTTTTGTATATTTTATCATGTAAATTATACCTTTTTTAAGCATTCTAGAAAGGTGACATTTTACTTACCAGATATCCTTCCCTTGAGTCCTGCTAGATCAATTTAGACAAGTGGTTTGTTTCCCCCCTACCAGCAGGTGTGGAGTCTCTAGAAGCTTCCCCTGTGACATTATGCCATATCAGCCAGAACCTCTAGAGCAGGGATCTCCAACTCCAGTCCTGGAGGGCACCAAACCAGTCAGGTTTTTGGGATATCCCTAATGTATGAGAGATATTTGCATGCACTGCCCCCATTGTATTCAGATTTATCTTGTGCATATTCATTAGGGATATCCCAAAAACCTGACTGGTTTTGTGCCCTCCAGGACTGGAGTTGAAGACCCTTGCTGTAGAGGGAGCCTTCGGTATTTGTATCAAAGAATATGGTGAGGAACCTCAGAACTACCACAACCTTGGTGAAGGTAACTATATGTTCAACAGAACAATAACCATAACTATGTACAGGATCAGCGTCAACCGAAGGCATGTCAGAAGATTGGCCCTGCGGGCTTATAATCATTCAGAGCACAGCAGACCAATACAGGTTAAAGGGGCAAGTCCTGGGCTTTTCTAGTAGGACACAATGAAAGGACATTATCTAGTAAGTTAAAATGTCACCTTTCATATTGTCCTGCTAGACCAACCCAGATAAGTGGGACTTATCAAAGCTACGCTTCCACGGAGTAGGAAGAAGACACTACAACTTCTGAGTCCAAGGCTGTGTCCTCCCAAGTGTGGTGTGTAGGTGATCATTGACTCCCTTGAGGTCGAGGATTGGCCAAAAGGAACCGTCCTTCTTGGACACCACAAAGTAGATGGAGTATTGGCTCTGCCACTAGTCAACTGGGGGAAGCTGCGGAGTGGCAAGGAGAGATGACAATGGCATCTCTGCGTTCCAGAACATAGCCGTGCTGAATGGTGTCTAGTACCCAGCGATCATCTGTGATTCAAACCCACTCCTAGAAGAAAAGACAGAGCCCGCTGCTCAGTGGGGGCGTCCTGGCATGAACTCACAAACTGTCATTGTGCCTGATGAGAGGAGACACCTCTTGGAGGTGTCAGAGTCCCCAGGAACCTCACATTCCACAAAGGTTTGAGACCGGAACCGGAACCCAGAAGAGGAAAAGGCGCTCTGGGGCAATATCTATGGCAGTCCCAGGAGCCATGGGAGTCTGAATGGCAAGCACAAGGAACATGGGCAATTGCAGAAGAAGAAGATGCTCCCATATGCCCCCCATGTCCTTTTAGCCTATCCAGGAGGTGATGAGATTTGAACTTGCCAAAGTCCTTAATCATCTTCTCCATGTCTGCGCCAAATAAGAGCCAGCCTTTTGAAGGCAAGCTGAAGATTTAGAGGACAAATCCACCACCAAATCGTAGAGCTATATCCAGCGTCACGCAACAGTCAAAAGCAATGTCTTTAGCCACCAAGCAGACAAGATCATACATAGCATCTGACAAAAAAGGGTGTTAGCTGGCACAAAGAGGGTTGTAATATCCTCTGGCTCAAGTCTTCAGACCAGCACACACTGCCAACTGAAGTATAACAGCGGAAGCTGTAAACTGATTCTTCAAGATAGTGTCCACTTTACAATCGGGATCCTTCAGGGCCATTCTGCCTTCCACCAGACTTAGTGGTGGTCTTTGTAATTGCTATAACTTGTGCATCCACTCCTGGCGTATGAAACCACTTGATATGTTCGTCTTGTGGCAAGGCATAAAGCCTCCTGCAGATGTTCAGCCCTCTTCACCGGGGAGTCTGGCCCACTTCGAGCATGTCATACGCTTGATAATCTCCGGAAAAGGAAAGGCTGTCTTGGACTTCCAAATCTTCTGCAAGAGGGGATAAATTTGTGGCCCTTGTTCAGCTGCTGGAGAGTCAGCCAAATGTAGGGCAGATGACACTTGAGCAATTGGAGATGCTAATTTGACCTTCCTGAACAAGTGAATAACACCAGACTCCTCATGATCTTCAGAGTAGGAGGACAATTCATCCTCCAGGTCAGAATTGGTGTTCGACGCATCTGGATTAGGTCTTGGCCAAAGGACAGTTGATCCAAATCTCCAGACTCAAACTGTCGCTGAGAGCACTTAGAAGGCGGGGACTCAGCCGGGCTCTGAATCGCCTGCTGCCCTGCCTCCGAGCAGGCAGAAAGAGATCGAGAGGACCCAGACACTCCAGGGTCTGCATTGCCACGCCAGAAAGAGAGACCAAGCTTGCTGCAGAAAGGAGAAGAACTCTGGGTAGGACAACCTGAAACCCTGGGAGTTTCCCACTTATCAGATAACCCCCACCACTGGAGAAGCAGTAGATGATGACTCCTTCAAAGTGGAGCGTCTTGACGAGAGAGTGCAGAAATGATAGGCAGAACGGTCATCATCTTTCTTCAGGGCAACGTCCACTGCTGATGGCAGCGAAGAAGATGAGATTGGAGCACTCCCTTCTCCCTGTTGCTAAGGCAGTGAAGGGCCTTCTAAGGGTGCCTCTGAAGCATCCATGCAAGTTCAGCAGATACCAGAATCCAGCGGTGAGACTTTCCACAAACTAGGCGGCACTTCTTTGAAGGTGATATAAGAACCTCCACTGCTCACCATGCAGAAACTGTAGACAGACATGCACACAGGGGCCACACTAAGACACCACGTGCCGCTGGTGCACAATGGGGGAGGTGTAGAAAAAGCATAGGAAGAGCAAATAACACGCACAGGCATTTAGGCAAGGTCCAGCACCGAACAAGTGGATGTCTGGAGCAGTCCCAAACCCAACTTAGCACCCCAACAGAGGATGAAGTTGGGAATCCCCACAGACAGGTTTAGCCTTCTGGTACTCATCCCTGGGGAACCCTGGGCAAGTAAAAACCATGCCGAGTTCAGTGGTACTCCCCTGTCACCAGACACGCATATACCTCTGAAGAATCTTCTTCAAATCTTTGGTTGGAGGAGGAGGGAGGGGGCGCTGAGGTTGTGTGAGGCTTGAAGAATTCTTCCAAAACTCCTCTTCCATTCTTTGGGCTGCTCAACATGTCCTTAACCAGATAAAGGCAGGGAACTGAACCAATTTCCCCCCTCCTAAGGTATCTGAAAAGAACACTTGTTTTTAAGGGTGACCCTAGTGACGCCTCTGCACTGCGCTTCAATAAGAAATCCACCCACAAAGATGGTTGATTTTTGCTCAAGAGCAGTCTTTCCTCTCACTTCTTCCTTGTATTCTCATAGATTTTCAGAGAGCTGAAAAACGCATCCACCATCTACTGGAGACAGAAAAAGTTTTGAAGGCTTCCTCTGGAGGTTCTGGCTGATATATCATATGATATCATAAGAAGTTTCCTCTGTCTCCACATCTGCTGGTAGGAGGAAACAATCCATTTGCCTGGATTGGTCTAGCAGGATGATATGGAAGCGATTATTATACAGGAGATGATTTCAGTAATTACAATTTATGCATACGTATTTTATCTGCAGACTATACTATACTATTAAGGCCATTTTTTACTAAGGGTTTTAACACTCATAAACATTCATTAATGCACGTTAACCTTTAGTAAACATACCCCTTACATAATGACTTCTAACTCTCTTTACCCTATTTATATGTATTAGTGCATACATCTTTGTAACTGGGTATATGTATAAAATAATTTTCAAGTCCTGAATACTAAACAATTTGTTCCAAAGACATAGAATTAAAAGGAACCTTTAGTACCCTTAGCCTGTATGTTAGTCCTTGTGAACTTTGGTGGTTCTCTGAATATATCTAAAATGCATTGCACCTTTAATGGATAGTTATACATTATTTTTTAAATACTTTGAATTTAGCCATGCTTTAATACCAAAATGTCTGCATTGTATGAATGGTGGCCCTTATTCTGTGAAATTCATAAGTATGGAAAAGTCATGCATCCTTTGAGCCTGCCCAAATTCTTTTGCCAAACAAGAGAAATTACCATAAGCGAAATAAGTCCAGATAACCAGTTTTTTTTTTAAGTGACTCGGGAGTTTTTGCAAAATCGAGGCCAGCATGATTGTGAGCACTTACTTTTGTGTGCAAAAGTTTAAGCATTCCTGGTCAAATTATGTTTTACTGAATCCTAAGTGAACAGAAACTGACATAACCTCACTTGGTACAAAGACATCTTTTTTCAGATTTTAGTGGATAATTGCTATTTATTTGATTTCTAATAGATTGACATTAATAAAGTGAATATGGCACATACCAAAGTTCGAATATCCTTCCAGTTGATTCATTACTACTTCAAAATAAGTTGCTTAAAGCCCAAAAGGTTTAGTGACTGCCAGTCCTATATTTAGCCAGGTGAGGACAGTTCCACAGTTGAACAAATATTCTCAGCCTTCTAACTTCTCTGCTTGTGAGTATTGTTCTGTCTGCTTTCAACAGCCCCTCTAAGCAGTTGTGTAAGCATTAGAAAAGGAAGATAATTCATTCTTAAAAAGCACAGAGAGGCTACAAAATCTCAAAGTATCTAGCCTGCAATTTTAAATTACAAAATAAATGTAGCTAAGAAATTGAAGTTGCATGGGACTGTTGAAGTTGGGCAAGATCTGGTAGATCAAAAAGGTTGATAGAACTGCCTGAAAACTGGTCAGACCTGTGGAAAAGTTGAGTTGAATCTTCTGGGATAAACTGCTTAGGACTGATATGATGAAAACTGAACTGTTTGACTATAACTTTAAAAGACACATTTGGAAGGAAAAACTGAAACATTTTTGAAGAAAAATATCAATCACATTACTAACTGAGCATAGGGGTGGATCTATTATTATGCTTTTTGGGTTGTGTGGCAGCCAGTGGTACAGGAAATATTGTGCGGGTTGAAGGAAGAACGGATTCAACTAAATTTAGTGCCCAACAATCTGAAGAAATCAAAGTTGAGACGAGGTTGGATATTGATAGTGATCTGAAACATACCTCAAAATCAACCAAACACTTACAGAAATGAATGATGAAGGTTTTGGATTAGCTTTTAGTGCTCAGACGTAACTATAGTAGTATTACAAACTATGGGGTAATCTCAAACATGCATTGCATGCAAGGAGACATACAAATATTTCTTAGCTAGGAGGCTTCTCCAAGGAAGAGGTGGGGGGGGGGGAAATATTCCAAAAGTAGGAATAGAAAGACTCTGAGCTGGCCACAGGAAGCATTTGGAAACTTATTTCTGCTAAAGAAGATTTTAGAATATTGACTGAAAGGGTACCCAGACGTTTGCAGTTGCAAGATTGTTTGCAGTTTTCCTTAAGATTAAAAATGAGGAAATAGTTATGAGTTCAAAGATGCCTAAAGATGTTTAGGGTGGCTATTCAGTGTGATGCGGTTAGCAGACCGGCTAACTGCGTTAATTGCGCTGACCAGGACATTCAGTGGCATTAACGCAGTGCCGTTGCACACCACGATACTAACTGGCTAGCATCTGGATGTTCAGGGGTGGAGCGGGGATGCCACTTGGAAATAACTGGGCAGCAGAGATATTGAACCACTGCCTGGTTATCGCTATATCATGAAAGTTAGGCACTTTAAAGGCTGGCTTAACTTTTGTCACAGAAGCTAACCAAGCAGTGAGTGAATATTGCTGCTGCCCAGTTAGCTTTATCGCTATCCAGCTGACCCGGATATTCAATGCTGGTGGCCAGATATGACCCCAGTATTGAATATCCAGATTTAGAGATCAGCAACAGCTGGCCACTCTAGCAGTGCTAACTGCTACCACTGAATATCGGGCCCGTTGTGTTTAACTTTGTACTATCTAATTTCTCATCGTCTGTTTGTTTAGGGTTTCATTAAAACATTCAATTTAACAGGGTGTAGCTGAACTTTTGCACATAGTCATAATAAAAAAAATAGTTTTCATTGTATTTTTTTTTTATTTTCTGAAAGAATACAAAATCTTAATTTTGCAAAAGCAGAGAAATTGGATACTAGTGAGTTTCTTGTTTAGCATTGGTATCAAAATATTTTGGTATAAATCGTTAACATATTTATTTTGTTCCTTTAAGTCTAATACACAGTTGTTGTATCATTGACAGGATATATGAATTTCTATCTCCATAAATGATTTGATAAGTCGTTCTTTAAAAGATACTTTTAGAAAGTATCCACTTGTATGGCTTTCTCCAATTTAATGCCATTTTATGCACAACTTCAAGTCTTGTTTAATTTGTCTTATGCTAATATTTGATTTAAAACATTTGCAGCAGATGGGGGATTTTGGAGCTATGCAGAGGCCGGGAATAGTTGTGGATTATCATAACCAATCCAGTGCTACAAGAGGAATAAAAAGAAAGGTGAATCAGACATTCAGTAAGTCCACTGGGACACTTGGCAAGAAACCCAAACTTCAGCCTAACAATGCGAGTAACAAAAAATCTGGTAAGTAGCTTAGCCTGTTCAGAAAGTTATTAAAAAGAAATGATCTTAAGTCAGTAGTCTTACATTATTATCTAGTCTGTTTTGTTTGCATAAGGCCTTCAAAAAAGCAACAGTATTCATTTGTCATGAAATTTCTTTGAGAAGTAAGAATATTCATCAATATAGACTCTATATTTCTGGTTTCTATTTAATTTACATCATGTTTGATTCTGAAAATTTTCTAGTTTGCAAGCCACCTACTATAATTTGAACTGTATCATGGGAATCATGCTATATTTTTTTTGTGTAACACTGCTAGCAATATCTTGACATACAGACAGAACTGAGTCATAAATGAAGGAAGGTGGCTACAGATTTTTCAAACTGACTTTTATTAATGCATATGCTTCTATATTCCATAAAAGCACACGTGGCAGACCCAACAGCTGAAGAAAAGCATAGAAGAATTTAAGCTAATTGAGAAATGCTTATAGAATTTGACTGTTTTTCTTTTATGCACTGACATTTATTTATTTACCAATGCTTATATACCTCTTTTCACTGGGTCAAAGCGGTGTGTACACAGTGTTGGTGACAATAGTTACATCAAACAACCCATGTATATAAGTTAATATTGTAATCACATTCAGTAGTTGTATAGGGGGTTGGGTTTGGCTTAACTTATATACAACTTGGGGGAGCTGTTTCTGTGGGTTATTTAGTCTGGTATCAATTGGGAGGGGTGGTCATGTGGTGAGGCCAAAGTGTTCAGTGGACAGGTGGGTCTTTAGCTGTTTATGGAAGGTGGGGAGATCTGTGTTTCTGATTTTGTCGTTAAGCATGTTCCAGATTGTAGATGCATAGAGCTGAAAAGCTCTTGCACATGTTTGTTGGTTGCTCTTTGGTTTTTTTTGTGAGAGATGTTGAGTTTATTCTTCATGGATTGCCTTCTGGCTCTGCTGGATCGAAAGGTCTGAAGTAGGGTTTGTAGATGTGATGAGGGTTGGCAGTGGATTGCCTTGTGGGTGAGAAAAAGAATCTTGTATTTGATCGGGTTGTTCAGGGGGAGCCAGTGCAGCTGCTTCAGGATGGGTGTAATGTGGTTGTGTTTTGATGATGCTTGTAAGATGCATGCGGTTGTGTGCAGCGCTGTGCGTAGGAGTAGCAGAGTGGATTGTGACAGTCCTTGTTGGAATTGCAGTAGTCGAGGTGTGGTAGGATTATGACCTGGAGTGCTGATCGGCAGTCCAGTGCTTCAAGGAGTAGGTGCAGATGCTGCAAGGTTCTGGCCTTGTGGTAGATTGCTCAAACGGTCTTGTTTACTTGTGGTTTGAAGGAGAGTTGTTTAGGGTGATGCCGAGATAATTCACTTCAAACTGGACTTTTACCTGGGTGGTGTTCAGTGTAATGAAGGTTGAGGGATTGAAAATGTTGCCCTTGGTAGTGAACAGAGCTTCTGTCTTTTTGTAGTTAAGCCATAGGGACACTTCCGAGAAGCATTGTAGGAGGTTTGTAAATGTGGGTTGCTTTGTGTTGAATGGTGCGTAGAGCATGATGTCGTCAGTATAGATGTGGATGTTTTGTGATTTGATTGGGCAAAATGGTTGCAGGTATATGTTGAAGAGGAATGAGAGCAAGGTGGAGCCTTGTGGGTACGCCTTGGGTTTGACGGTAGGAGGAGGATATGGTAGCTCCCAGTTCTATTTGCTGTTGTCAGGTAGGATTGGAACAATTGTAGGACGTATTTTGAATTCTGGTGGTTTGTAGTTGTTGAAGGAGGGGATGGTATGTTTCACAGTGTCGAATGCGGCAGAGATATCTAGGAAGACCCGGATGTATCCTTGTGTGTTTTGAGTTCCTTTTATTTTATTTTTCATTACCTTGGGCACTAATTTATCATTTTATTTTAACAAAGCAAGATTATGGAAATAACTGATTCTTCTGAGGCAATTGAGGCTATCAATGTCTCTTTTTAATGTACATTACCAAGTTTGTTTAAGCAGTGTAAACCGCTTTGACTAAATGATGATAAAGCAGTATAAAAACAACTGTTAAATAGCCATGTTTTTTTACTTGGGAGATCATGTGGAACTTATGAACATAAGGTCACTAAACAGATCAGATGACAGTAGAAGTCAGAAGGATGGATAGGGAGAGGAATGGTCAGCAGGAAAGAGGAAGTGATAAGGTCTCATCAGAAGCTTATACTGAGGCAATTATGTGGACAACTGTGTGCAATTCTACAGACTCCATTTTCAAAAGGATATAAAGCAGATAGAATTGGTCTATAAGGTGACTATAAAAATGGTCTTTTATCATAAAGCATGTAGGGACATACATAAAGATCTAAATATGTAAAATCTAAAGGAATGGTGGGATAGAGGAGATATGATAGAGGCATTTTAAATACCTCAGAGAGAGAAATTTGTTGGAGGTTGGCTGCTTATTTTTTTTTCAATGAACAAGAAATTCTGGAACAAGGGTCATAAAATGAATGAAAGGCGGTGGACTCCGTCATAATTGAAAGAAATGTTTTTCGGGGGGGGGGGGGGGGGTTTGGTAACTTAAATTTTATTGAGAGAAATTTTTCTGGATAACAGCCAAAACCTCTCTGTATCAACCCGGGTTACTTAACACACACAAACAGCAGTTCCTTATCGTCCCTCCAGTCTAGTCTGGAAACCTGGGTTGTGCTCCTCCTACAGCAGCTTGGAGACTGAGAAACGTCATCCTTTTCTGATGACACTGGTATATCCTCTCTGGATCTGCCTCCTCACACCAGTTACTGCAGTCTCCAAGCAGCTGGAGGATTGGTGAGCCTGGAGGTCCAGGCTCAGTTTGAAGGAACAATTAAGGAATAGAATCTTAGAATCAGTAAGAAGGGAAAAGAAAAGAGAGGACAGTTTATACAAAAAGAAAAGTTTTAATTTAAGGGGGTATCTGCCTTTAAGGCTGAACTGAGTCCTTTCCCCCAACTTCTCTTCCTCTCTCCTGCTCATGATCGTGGCCGTACCGGTAATTACAGCAGAAGCTTTCCACTGTGGCAGCGGGGCTTCGGTTCCTGATCCCATTCAGAGACATTGCCTGATAGTGCTGTGGTGGAGCATGTGGCGACGTGCAGGCTGATAGACACGGATTATTTTTTTTATTTTTTATACCGCGCTCTTTAGAATCAGTGCGGTTTACATGTATACTGACAGGTACTTTTTATTCCCTTGTCCCCGAAGGGCTCACAGTCTAAGTGTACCTGAGGCAATGGAGGGTTAAGTGGCTTGCCCAAGGCCACAAGGAGTGGCCATGGGACTAGAAACCCTAGTCCCTCTGGCCTGAAGTTGCTTGTCCCCATGTGGGACTTGAACACCCGGCCTGAGGTAACCTGTCCCAACCACTGAGCCACTCCTCCCTCTCTATTACACACTCCCTCGTCGTTCCTGTCAATTCCAGCGCCCAGTTGAGTGGGAGGAAGACAACGCGCTGTGCGGTAAGGTCAGGAATTGGGCAGGACAGGTGGCCGATCTCTGAAAGAGAGCGGGGTGAAACGAGCACGAGCCGCGTTCGTGGCAGTGGGCCTAGCTGCGTGGCAGCAGAGCGGGAATCAGCTGGGGCTGCCTCGGGCCTGCTAAAGTGCCTTGCTTCGGGGGGGGGGGGGGGGGGAGCTTCATTTTAGCGTGCAGGTTCTAATTTCTGGTTTGGGGCTCTTCACTTCCCTTGATTGAAAAAAGGAAAAAAAATTATTTCTGTCAGGAGAGACATATTATTTCTTGCTCAGGCAGAATACCGACTAGGCCGCAGTGTGTAGTCTGCGGATCTAGAAGGGGGACAGTATCTGAAGCAGGGGTCTGCAGAGGCTGCGTCCAAGAGGCGGAAGCCATGGAACAAACCTTGGAAGGGGCTGCTGAGTCGCAGGGAGCTCTAATACCGCGGCAGGATTCAGTTCCTCGGGAGTTCCCGGGTCGGGAGCCGGTAGCAGGGCCTTCTTCGGCGCCGGATCTGCCTACACCTCAGCCGTCTTTGCCAGGGGGCCTGGCGGCAATATTTTCTCCGGAGTTTGTGGCACTTATTCAGCAGGCTTTTGGAGGACGGCAGGAGGGCCTGTCCACTGGGTCTAAGGTAGGTGAGCAAGGCGAGAAAAGACCAGGAACCCCGCTCGGTGTAAGAGCCGCAGCAGCCTGACAGAGAGCCAGGATAGAAAAGGAACAGAAGGATCAGTTTGTGGCCTCGGAGGGTCTTCATTCCGACAAGGGAGACCCCGACGAGGACCTGGACGACGAGATGGAGGAAGGAGAGATCACATACAAGGAAGACTAGGCTAGAGTGGTTTGCCTGGAGGGATGAGTTGCCGGCCCTCATTGCGGAGATGTTAAAGGTGCTGAATATGCCAGTCCCGGGTCCTGCGGAAGATACTACCCTGGAAGATCCATTGCTACAGGTTTTTCGGAAAAATCAGAGAGCATTTCCTGTGCACAGAGTGCTGAGAGAGATGATCCAGGAGGAGTGGGACATGCCAGAGGCAGCTTTGAAGGGATCCAGAGTGATGGGGTGGCTTTACCCACTGGTGGATCAGGATAAGGATTTGTTTAAGTCTCCTAAGGTTGATGCCGCCATTTCGGTGGTTACTAAGAAAACTACTATTCCAGTAGAGGGCAGTGCGGTGCTCAGACACCCAGGACAGGAAACTAGATACCTTGTTGAAACAGGTGTTAGAGCATTAACGTCAATCTATTCAAGCAGCTATTTGTGGAGCATGGATAGCGAGAGGCTGTCTCCGATGGTCGCAGAGGATTAAGGGTGAGCAGGGAGAAGACAACGGAGGCCTGGCATGATTGGAATCGGGTACAGCTTACCTGACAGATATACATTATGACCTTATTCGAGGGTTGTCAAAGAGTATGGCATTGGTGGTAGTGGCTCGCAGGTACCTTTTGGCTGCGCAACTGGGCAGCGGATGGTTCTTCTAAGTCTTGGCTCAGTAAGCTTCCATTCAGGGGTAAGCTCTTGTTTGGAGAGGATCTGGACAAGCTAGTGAAGGATCTCGGAGTCCAAAGGCAGTAGACTTCCGCAGGACAAGCAGAAACAGAAAGGAAAGGGTGCTAGTGCACCCTTATTTAGACAATTGGTTAATCAGAGCAAAGTCTAAAGCAGAAAGCGAATCGGCCACGGCCATAGTAGGATTTCTACAGAGTCTCGGTTGGGTGGTCAATATGTCAAAGAACAAGTTGGAGCCGTCACAGCGACTAGAATACTTGGGAGCTCAGTTTGATACAAACTCTGGAAGAGTGTTTCTGGCGGCGCAACGAGTGCAGGGGTTGCGCAGGCTGCTCAGGCAGTTTCTGAGCAGAGCAGCGCCCACAGCGTGGCATTATTTGCAGTTGCTCGGGACCATGGCGGCGACTCTGGAGATAGTTCTGTGGGCCAGAGCGCATATGAGGCCATTACAGAGGGTGTTGCTCAGGCGTTGGTCTCATCAGGTCGATCCTTTGTCACAGAGGCTGCCATGTCTACCAGAGACGCGGACAGCTCTTGGTGGTTAAGGATGGGATGCCTAGAGCAGGGGATGCCGCTGGAAGCGCCGTGTTTGGCATCCGTCGTCAGTGGAACCCGTCTCGCAGGCTGGGGAGCTCATTTCCAAGGAAGGTTAGCCCAGGGTCAGTGGACCGAGCAGGAAAAGGCCTGGTCAATCAACAGGTTGGAGTTGAGAGCGGTGACGCTAGCATTGCAGGAGTTTCAACCCTATCTTCACGGCACGGCACGACAGCGGTGGCTTACATCAATCGTCAAGGAGGGACCAGCAGTGTCCCGATGGAAGCCGAAGCCGATCACTTGTTCGATTGGGCCGAGGTGCATCTACTGGCGTTGTCAGCAGCTCATGTGGCAGGAGTGGACAATGTAGAGGCCGACTTCTTAAGTCGAGTAAAGGTGGACCTGGGGGAGTGGGTCCTCCATCAGGAGGTGTTTGAGATGGTGGTGAGACGGGGAACACCGGTAATGGATCTCATGGCAACATTTCACTCAGCAAAAGCAAGCCGTTTCTTCAGCATAGGAAGAGAAAGGATGTCGGAAGGCCTGGATGCTCTCATTCAGGTGTGGCCAGAACGACAGCTCCTGTACGTGTTTCCGCCGTGGGTACTAATAGGAAGGGTACTGCAGCGCATAGAGCAGCACAAAGGGCAAGTGATTCTGATGGCGCCAGATTGGACAAGGCGGCCATGGTACGTGGATCCGAGGAGACTCTTGGTGGTGAAGCCTTGGCGATTCCCAGTTTGGGCAGATCTCTTGTCTCGGGGTCCTCTAGTCATGCCGCAAGTGGATCTGTGCTTGCTTACGGCTTGGCTATTGAGAGGGCTAGGTTAAAAAAGAAGGGCTCCTCTACATCAGTGATTGCTACTTTGTTGAGAGCAAGGAAGAGAATCTACTTCTCTATTCGCATCTGGAGAGTGTTTGAGGCATGGTGTGTAGATGGGTCGAAGCATTAAGAGCGTCGATTCCAAGGGTACTGGCCTTTCTGCAGGATGGTCTAGATAAGGGCTTGGTGGCAGCTTCCTTGCAGGTGCAAGTGGCAGCACTGTCCTGTTATAGAGGAAAGATAGCAGGGCAGAGTTTAGGTGGTCATCCAGATGTCAAGAAGTTTTTAAGAGCGGTTTCACTTTTGCGGCCACCACGAAGACAGGTAGTACTGAAGTGGAATCTCCCTTTCGTACTAGAGGCCTTGCGGAGTGCACAGTTTGAGCCTCTGTCAAAAGCATCTTTTAAAGGACCTTACTCTGAAAGTAGTGTTCCTGGTAGCTATTTGTTCAGCTAGGAGAATCTCTGAGTTACAAGCTTTATCATGTTGACAGCCTTTCTTAACCTTTTATGGCTCAAAGGTGGTGAGACACATGCTGTCCTTTTTGCCTAAGGTAATGTCGGATTTTCATGTAAATCAGGTAGTGACATTGCCAGTTTTCTCCGAGAAATTGAGGGGTACGTTTGACAAACGAATGCATCTCCTGGATGTTTGGAGAGCATTGAAGTATATCCGGAGGATGGAGGGTTTCCGCAGGTCCGATAGGCGGTTCATCTTGTTTGGAGGACCAAAGAAAGGGGAGGCAGCATCAAAAGCTTCCATTGCCAGGTGGATTAAGGAGGTCATCGTGTCCGCTTATGTGTTGAAGGGTAAGGTGGTTCTGGAAGGGCTAAGAGCACATTCCACCAGGGCGCAGGCGGTGTCTTGGGCTATTTGTAAGGCAGCTACCTGGTCTTCCTTCAATTCCTTTGTGCAGCACTACTGCCTGGATGTTCAGGCGGAACGGGATGCCAGTTTTGGATCAGCAGTGCTTCAGGCTGGTCTGGCAGGTCCCTCCCATTGATTTATTTCACTGCTCTGTTACATACCCAGAGGTTTCCAGACTAGACTGGAGGGATAAGGAAGGTGAAATTAGACTTACCTGCTAATTGTAGTTCCTTGAGGAACTCCAGTCTAGTCTGGTATCCCTACCTGATATCTGTGAGCTAGTGCTTGAAGCACATAAGTGATAACAGGTAAGCGTATAAAAGTTTCTCGCCATGGGGTGTGTGTGTATATGTATATCTATCGATCTATCTAGATATAGAGATTTTTATAGATCTATAGATTATATATATATATAGATAGATAGATAGATAGATATACACACACCCCATGGCGAGAAACTTTTATACGCTTACCTGTTATCACTTATGTGCTTCAAGCACTAGTTCACAGATATCAGGGAGGGATACCAGACTAGACTGGAGTTCCTCAAGGAACTACAATTAGCAGGTAAGTCTAATTTCACCTTCTAAGGCCCACCCCGACCCACCATTCCCATAACTCCCAACCCTCCTACAATTGCCACCACACATCAAGTTGTCTTCCCAAAACCCTCTATCCCATCTCTCCCCCTCCCATCAAACTCCTACCCACCATTTCTACTTCCACCAGACCCAAAACCCGTCCCAGGTAGCCTTCATAGTCTCCCTTTTGCACTGCCTCAAAGTGGTGAGGCGCTGCAGCTCATAATAAATATACAAATGACAATAAAAATTTTCCATCTGAGGCCCAACTCCATGCCTCCAATGAGCGACAATCTCAAATCTCACTGCTACCATTACATACTTCAAAAAGTCTCAGTATTTACATGGAAACTCCCTCCTATATTTATACAACAAAATAATTTTTTGATCCGTAGGCCGGACAAGTGGGTTGACCCTCCCCCCCCCCCTGCCAGCAGATGTTGGAAATAGAGAAAGATACCAGAAGCCTGATTGGCTGGACCCTGGTAGATATATGGCTATACCCCTAGGGGTCACCTTCAGTATTTTTCTATCTCCAGCAGATGGTGGTGGTTCTTTTCTGTCTGGACAATTTCTTGCTGGTAGCCTTCAGGGTGCACAGGAGGTGGCCCTTGTCTGTTCCCAGCGCTTTTCTTCGGCTGCAGGGTTGAGGTCTTGGTCAGGAGGACCAGCGCCGCTCCCTTTGGAGTACCAGGCTCCTGGTCACGAGGACCATTGAGACTGCTCCCAGGGTGAGCCTTCCTTTGCTTGGGCAAACGCAGAGACCGAAAGGAGAAAAAAAGGCAGGAATGAATGTAGGATTTTAGATCCTTGTTTACTTGGCTCCCCTGCTTGGCTGCCGTGCTGCATGCTGTGTGTAAACCCCCCCCCCCCCCCCCCAGCTGCCTAGCTGCCCTCTCCTGCGGGGCCGCATCTGCTCCAGCCGCGCTTCTCCTCCCTGTCCTTGCCTGCTGGGCAGAAGTCTCCAGCGGGAAAGGCATCGAACCTCTGCGTGCTGTGCACCCCTTGGCACTATTGGCGACGGGGAAACTAGCGGTGGCCATTTTGTCTTTGCTGCATGGCCTCAGCAGCTGGGCGCGCGCTCCTCTAAGCTGGTCTCGGCGGCGGGAAAACTAGCGGTGGCCATGTTCCTTTGCTGCGTGGTGCCTGCAGCCGCGGCAGCCCCTCGGTGGCAGGCGGCCCTTCTTCTGGTGACATCCTTTCAGCCCAAACTTAGCAGGGAAAGGCATCAAGTGGGGACAGACACCAGCAGCAATGAGGTACTTCGGTCAGGAGGTAAAGCCTTGTCATGCCCTCATCCGTCACACGGTGCATTGTGTGCAGTCACAAACGAAAGGATTTGGTAGACAGGTTTTGTGCTGCTTGCTCAGCTCACCTGGTGAATCTTCCCATGCCAGTGCTCAGTTGGAGGATGGGACCTCTTCCTCGACACAGTTGCCTGTCTAGCTAGCATTGCCCCTGGGGGGACTCCAGGGGTTTCGCTCTGTCGGAGGAGCCCCTTGCGCCACCTCTATTGCTGCCCCAGCTGGCGACACTGAATCCTCAGCTGCAGGACACTGCTCAATCACAGCTCCTGCAGGACCATGACTCGGGCCACTTCTTTGCCCTTTTCAAACAGGCGTGGGAATCTCTGGCGTACAAATCTTGCCACTTTTGGGCTGGAGTCCCCTTCCTCTCTGAGATCATCCCAGGAGTCTGGATCGGGGGCCCGAAAGCACACCCGAAAAGCTTTGCCCCACAAAGGGGTCCGTCCTCCCAAAGAGGTTTCATGGGCCTCTGGGGACTGGGCCAACGTACCTCTGGAGGAGGAGATTTTATCAGCAGACGAGAGCCTGGACATTTCAGACCGGGAGGATGGGGAATGGTCCCCTTCAGAGGAGCCAGGACAGCTCCCAGATCATCCGTCTGTTCTGCAAGGAGGAGCTCCCTGCCTTGATTGTGCAGGTTGTGGGAGCCCTGCACCTCACGGATCCGCTTGCACAGGACTGTAACCTGGCGCAGTCTCAGGACGATCCCATTCTACAAAGCATTCATAAGCCCTCTAAGGCATTTCCCTTCCCATCAGAGCTCCAGCAGTTGGTGTTTCAAGAGTGGAACACACCTGGCGCGCCCCTGCAAATGGCTCAACGGCTAGGCCAGTACTATCCTTGATACCCAGTGGACATTGACACGTGGCTCACTTTTCCAAAGGTTGACGCTCTAGTGACTGGAGTCGCTAAGCATACCATGATTCCGGTGGAGGGTGGGGCAGCTCTTCGTGACCAGCACGATCAGAAGGTAGAGGCTCTTCTCAAGATGGCCTTTTCCACCTCTACTTTAGCACTTCAGACCTCTGTCTGAGGGTCTGGCGGCCTGCACCCTCCTACGGTGGATTCAGCGCCTGCCTGAAGATCCAGCCTTGGCATGCCCGGAGTCGGCCACAGCCTTTTTGACAGACGCCTCTTATGATCTGCTTTGCCTCTTGGCGTGATCGGTAGCGGCCAGCTATTGTGGCGTCTAAGATGCAGCTCGCCATACTCCCTTGAAAGGGAAATTGCTTTTTGGCGAGGTGGAGTGGTTAAACCCCAGTGGTTGCTGGAGGACAAACCCTGGTCGTCTTTGCGGTGTTCTGGCCAGAGATCCTATTCCTTGTCTTCTCGGCTTAGGTTCCTCGACTCTCGGTGCTATTGCTCAGGCAGGTCCTTTTGCGGCCACTCTGATGGGGCGCTCTGTTCCAAAGTCGCAGCCCTTTCGGGGGAGCCAGAATGGGAAGGGTGCCTATGCAAGTCTGTCCAAGTTCTCCGGGTCCACTTGCTCCTCCCGTTGACAGAGGAGGGAGGCCTTTCAGGGCTCCACCACCGGTTGGGGGTTGGCTGGTGCTGTTTTTCCGAGAGTGGGCTCAGATAACCTCCGACCAATGGGTTCTCAACATTGTTCGTCAGGGGAATGTTCTCGACTGCCTCTGTCCCATAAGAGGTTTTTCTTGTTTCGCCCTGCAAGGCGCCCCAGAAAAGAGCTGCCATTCATTCTACCTTTCAATGTCTCCTGCTCTTGTGGGCCATCAGGCCGGTTCCTCTGCTGGAGCAGGGGTCCAGTCACTACTCTATCTATTTTGTGGTGCCCAAGAAAGACTGCTCCTTTCGTCCCATTCTGGATCTCAAGGGAATCATCCGGGCCCTTCGGATTCCTCGCTTCCGTATGGAGACCCTGCGGTCTGTTATCCAGGCGGTCTGGAAGGGGGGGGTTCCTCGCCGCTCTGGACTTGGCAGATGCCTCTTTACACATCCCTGTCTGCGAGGATCAGCAGCGTTTCCTATGCTTCACCATACTTGGACAGCACTTTCAATTTTGCGCTCTGCCTTTCGGACTGGCTTCGGCTCTGTGCATCTTCTCGAAGGTTATGGTGGTCGCCGTGGCATCCGAGTCTACCCTTATCTGGACGATTGGCTCACACGCTTAAGCACCTTTGCCGCTGCCTGCCATATGGTGGCCCAAGTAGTCTCCTTCCTGCAGCTGTCTCAGTCCCTGGAGTTCCTCAGTGCCCGTTTCGATACCCATCAGGGCAGAGTTTTTCTCACGCAGGATTGTGCCCAAAAGATTTTGTCAGAGTTCCTCGTGCACAGCAGCCTCCGAGTCTGGGACTATCTGCAGGTTCTGGGCTCCATGGTGGCCACCATCGATGTCATCTCTTGGGCCCAAGCACACATGAGGGACCTTCAACAGGCACTCCTCTCCCGTTAGTTCCTGATCTCGGAGGACTACGACTGGCGCCTACTGCTCTTGTGGTCCCCCCGGAACAGTCTCTTCGGGTGGCTCGAGCCGTGCTATCTGCTCCGGCGCATTTCCTTAGAAAATCCTTCCTGGGTTTTGGTGACTACGGGTGCCAGCCTCCTGGGCCGGGGGGCGCATTGCCTCAACCAGATAACTTTGGGGGGTCATGGTCACCTCAGGAAGCATGTTGGTCCATCAATCGTCTGGAGACCTGAGTGGTATGCCTAGCCCTCTGTCACTTTTTGCCCTTCTGCGGCATCAGGCAGTCCGTGTTCTGTCCGACAGTGCGATGACTGTGTCTTATCTGAACCGGCAGAGTGGAACAAAATGCCAGGGCATAGCCTGGGAAATGGCCCTTCTCCCTTGGGCGGAGCAGCACCTCGTGGCCCTGTCTGCGCAGCATATTGCTGGAATGGACAATGTCCTTGCAAATTTTCTCAGTCGTCTCCTCCTGGACCCCGGCGAGTGGGCGTTAGCCCCCTGGATGTTTCAGAAGATAGTTTGAGCCTGGGGACAGCTTGACCTAGATCTTGTGGCAATGGCAGCAAACGCAAAGTTTGCCGCCGCCTTCAGTCAGCGGAAGGACCAAGGGTCACAGGGTCGGGATGCCTTGATACAACCCTGGCCCTCAAAGAGTCTGCTGTATGTCTTTCCTCCTTGGGCAATGATCGGGAGAGTTCTCCGGAGTATTGAGACTCACCCTGGTATGATGACCCTGGTGGTGCCAGACTGGCCATGGAGCCCGTGGTACGCTGACCTTATTTGCCTTCTGCTGCTCGGGTCGTGGCCGGGCCGCCTTCATCAAGGCCCAATCTCTCTGGACGACTCAGCTCCCCACTTGCTTACGGCTTGGCTCTTGAGAAGCGCCACTTGACTCGGAGAGGCTACTCAAGCAGAGTAGTTGCAAGCCTCCTGAAGGCACGACGCCCCTCCACATCCCTAGCGTATGCGAGGGTCTTGCGCCTCTGAGTCTTAGTGTGCGAAGCAGCGCCTCTCTCCCTGGCGGATACACATCCCAGGGGTCTTGTCCTTCCTCCAGAAGAGGCTAGACAAGGGCCTAGCCCTCAACTCTCTTCGGGTCCAGGTATCGGCCCTAACTTGGACATCGGTAGATTTCTCAAGGGTATGCATGTGCTTTGGCCTCCAGTCCACCTGGTGGTCCCCTCCTGGAATCTCTCACTGGTCCTCCAGTGCCTCATGCGACCTCCTTTTGAGCCTCTCATATGCATCTCCCTCCGCGACTTGTTGCTAAAGACTGTGTTCTTGGTCTCCATTATCTCCGCTAAGAGGGTTTCTGAGCTGCAGGCCCTCTCCTGTCCCTTTTCTCACCTTTTTGGCGGAGGGTGTTATCCTTAGGGCTGTTCCTTTCTTTCTGCTAAAGGTCCCTACTCCCTTTCACCTAAACCAGACAATATTGCTCCCTGCCTTCTCAAAGGAAAGGGCTCCGTGCCATAGACCTCACCCGGGTTTTATGGCACTACCTCTCAGCAACTGATTCCTTTCGCAGCTCCGATCACCTTTTTGTCCTTTTTGCGGGGGCCCCGTAAGGGCCTGTTGGCCTCCAAAGCCACCATTGCCCACTGGCTCCGCCGGACTATTGAATCTGCCTACATCCTGCGTGGTAAATCCTTGCCCCAAGGGCTTTGGGTGCACTCCATTCGTTCTCAGGCAGCGTCATGGGCGGAACGCTTGCAAGTTGCCTCCCCCCCCCCCCCCCCCCCCCACGATATTTGCCGAGCAGCCACCTGGTTCTCGTTATCCACCTTTGTTTGGCACTATCACCTCGATCTCCAAGCTCGAGCTGTGGTGCACTTTGGGGCCAATGTGGTGACAGCGGCTGTCTCTTCCTGCCCAAGGGTGCAGTAGCTTGGGTATTTCCCACTTGTCTGGACTGGTCTAGCAGGATGAATTGGAAGGAGAAATTTCACTTACCATTAATTTCCTTTCCTGGAATCCTGCTAGACTAGTCCAGCTCCCACCCTTGCAGATGCCTTTCAGACAGCATTACAGGTGCTTTTTGGTCAGCCGCCTGAGCACAGCCAAGAACCAGGGTCCTACAGCGTTCTCGTTCGCAACCCTTTCTTAGGGATTTTGTACATAGTTCCTTTTTCACGTAGTTGCGGGCGTGAGGGGTTCACCAATGTTCTAGTTCTCGCACCTCTATCAAGTTGCTTTGCCACAGTATACTGAAGGCAACCCGCTAGGGGTACAGCCATATATTTACCAGGGCCCAGCCAGTCAGGCTTCTAGTTTCTTTCTCTGTCTCCAACATCTGCTGGCAGGGGAAGTCAACCCACTTGTCTGGACTGGTCTAGCAGGATTCCAGAGAGGGAAATTAACAGTAAGTGAAATTTCTCCATCTCCCTACACCCCCTTCAAAATCCCCCCCCCCCACCATTCTGCCTAGTTGTCGTGGAGTTAAATACCACCTGTATAAGTCCATTCTCCACCAGATTGGAGGACACCAAAATGATGTGTATATTCAGAACACTATTTTTTCCACTCCTTGTCCTCGGACCACCCCCAGATCCCTTTCCCAATGCCTTAAAAATTGCAGTGACCTCCCCCCCCCCTTCCTTCTCCAGGGCCTTGTAAATTCTGAATATTATACCTTTAGTCCCCCAGCACCCCTCACAAATGGTCTCAAAATAAATCCCTCTCAACCCTACCCATTTTCAGAAAATGCCTCATCTGAACATACCCAATTGCACCCTCCAACTGCCACAACCTTTGCAACCCCTTCCCCTCCCATTCTCTAAAGATCTCCCCAATCAAATCCAGTGAAAAATCAATATTGCTCCCAATGGGTGTCAAATACGAATTTGTCTCCACCCTGCCACCGTATGCCTGGTGAACGGATTATGCACCTGCCCTCCCGAGCCCCCACCAGTTGGAAGCCACGCCCACGCCCACTCTCCCTACTGACTTCCCCAGTTGTGCCTGTTTTATAATAACCCCTTTACTCAAACTCACTGTCCACTCCCATATTGTCCTCAGTTGTGCCACTAAATAATTTTGCTTAAAATCAGGGACCCCTTGACACCCCCCCAGCTACTTTTACATCATTAGAGCCCCCCTAGAAACCCTCCCCCTCTAAATGTAACAAAACATCTTCCTGTTCACCGTCTGCCAAATCCTCTTTGGTATAACCACAGGCAACTCCTGGAAGAGATACAAGAGTTGCAGCAACAGCACCATCTTTTGCCTTAACCAAGACAAATTACAACTCGCCCACTTATCCATAGACCTCCCCTTTGCCCCATACCTCGCCATACAGTTTTTCCCAATCACCCGTTATCCATACCCCCAAATATTTTACCTGCTCTTTGGCCCATCTAAAAGGAAACCTTTTTTTTCTTGCAACCAACCCTCCCATACTTTCCAATAACTCCAGAGCCAAGATCTCTGACTTTTGCATGTTAAGTGCTGTTAAGTCGGAGTCGACTCATGGCGACCTTCTGGATAGCTATTCTAAATTGTGTTCGGTCTTCCGTCAGGCAGCTTATTGTTGACAGACTGGTACCTGTAGCTGCTGTTATTGTATCGATTCATGTCATTGCTGGCCTTCCTCTTTTGTGTTGACCTATCTTGCTAAGCATGATGTCTTTCTCTAATGATCTCTCTCTTTGCATTATGTGTCCAAAGTATGAAAGTCGAAGTCTTGTCATCTGAGCTTCTAAAGAAAGCTTAGGTTTGATCTCCTCTAGTACTGACTGGTTTGTTCTTCGGGCAGTCCATGGTATACACAGTATTCGCCGCCAGCACCATAATTCAAAGGCGTCAATTTTCTTCCTATCTTTTTCACTGTCCAGCTTTCACATCCATATGATGATATTGAAAATACCATGTCTTGAACAAGTCAAATTTTTGTATGGAGAGAGACATCTCTGCTCTTGAGAATCTTATCTAGGTCTTTCATAGCCATTCTGCCAAGAGCAATGCGTCGTCTTATTTCTTGACTGCTTGTTGCTTCTTTATTGATAGTTGATCCAAGTAGGTTAAAGTTGTTCACGATTTCAATTTCTTTTCCTTCAATGATGAACCTGTTGATTATGCCAGTTGTCATGATGTTTGTCGTCTTTACATTAAGGTACAGGCCCATTTTGAGACTGTTCTTTGCTTGTGAGAAGCAAATGTTTCAGATCATCTTCACTTTGAGCCAGTAATGTGGTATCAGCGTAGCTCTCTGATTTGTTCTGCATATAAATTAAACAGGTAGGGGGAAAGTATGCAGCCTTGTCTTACACCTTTGCTTATTTTAAACTGTTCTGTTTCTCCTTGTTCCGTTCGAGTTGTTGCTTCTTGATCAATGTACAGATTGTGCAAGAGTATGATCAAGTGTTCTGGTATACCCATGCTTCTTAATGTGGCCCAGAGTTTTTCATAGTTTACACAGTCAAAAGCCTTGCTATAGTCGATAAAGCACAAATAGATATCCTTTGGTGTTCTTTAGTCTTTTCAAGGATCCATCTCGCATCCGCAATGATGTCTCTCATTCCTCGCCCTTTCCTGAACCCTGCTTGCACTTTAGGTAGTTCTTGTTCCAGGTATGGTTGTAATCTCTTTTGAATAATCTTCAGTAGAATCTTGCTGGCATGTGGGATCAGAGCGATTGTGCGATAATTTTCACAGTCAGTTGGATCACCTTTCTTTAGTATTGGTATAAACACAGATCTTTTTCCAGTCAGTTGGCCATGATGTTCTCTTCCATATTTCTTGGCAGAGCCTTGTAAGTATGGTAACAGCTGCATCAGATAGCATTCCCACAGAAGTATTACAGCAATCAATGCCTGGTGCTTTGTTCTTTGATAAGGCTTTCAATGCTGCTTCAACCTCTTCTTTCATCATCAATGGTTCCCGATCATAAGGTACAGGTTGAAACGGCTGTTGGTCCACTTGATCTTTATCATATAAAACCTTTGCATATTCCTTCCACCTTTTCTTGATCTTCTCAGCATCATTCAACATAGAACCTTGATCATCTTGTAACATTCCAATTCGAGGCTGGAACTTTTTCTTTAACTCTCGTAGCTTTAGGAAAGCCGATCTTGTTCTTCCTCTAATAGTTTCTGCTTCTATTAACTTGCATGCGTCGTTGTAGTACTTTTTCTTGTTCTGTCTTGCTGCACGTTGGAAATCTGAGTTCTGTGATTGATTCTTTCTCCTCTGGCTTTAGCTTCTCTGCGTTTCTAGGCAATTTTCAGAGTTTCTTCCGTCATCCATTTTGGCCGCTTTTGCTTTTTCACCTTTTGTAGAGACTTCTTGCTTTCTTCCAACACAACCTTCTTGATGTCATTCCATAACTCTTCTGGAGCTCTGTCATTTGTATCTAAAGCAGCAAATCGATTTTGCAGGCAGTCTTTAAATTCCAGTGGTATATTCTCAAGGTCATATTTTGCTGTATTCATGAGTGGTTTGCTCTTTTTCAACTTTAGCTTGAGTTTGCATACTAGTAGTTGATGATCTGTGCCACAGTCAGCTCCAGGTTTTGTCTTTGTTGATTTTATAGAGCAGGGGTAGGCAATTCCGGTCCTGGAGGGCCACATACCAGTCAGGTTTTTAATGATGTCCCTAATAAATATTCATGGACCTATTTCCATACAATGGAAGGCAGTGGATGCAAATAGATCTCATGAGTATTCATTAGGGACATCATGAAAACCTGACTGGTCTGCGGCCCTCCAGGACCAGAATTGCCCACCCCTGTTATAGAGCTTTTCCATTGTTGACTTCCACAGAGGTAGTCAATTTGATTTTTTATACAATCCATTGGGTGAAATCCATGTGTACAGTCGCCGCTTGTGTTGCTGGAAGAAGGTGTTTGCGATGAATAGATTGTTGGTCTTGCAGAATTCTGTCAGTCTTTCTCCAGCTTCATTTCTGTTGCCAAGTCCATATTTTCCAACTACTTTGCCGCCTTCTTTGTTGCCAACTTTTGCGTTCCAGTCACCCATGACTATCAGGATATCCTGTTTGCATATTCTGTCAATTTCAGCTTGTACTTGTTCATAGAACTCTTCAATTTCATTCTCTTCTGCAGCTGTTGTTGGGGCATATACTTGAATTATAGTTGTGTTGATAGGCATTCCTCGTAGACGAATAGAGATTAAGCGTTCGCTGATTGCATTGTATTTCATTACAGTTTTTGCAAGTTTCTTTATTATAAATGCAACACCATCATTTCTTTGTCTTTCATTTCCAGTATAGTAGACCATGTGATCATCTGATGCAAAGTGCCCAATTCCAGTCCATTTCAGTTCACTGACACCCAACAGATCAAGTTGTACACGTTTTATTTCATTCTTGACCACCTCCAACTTCCCTTGGTTTATGCTTCGTACGTTCCATGTTCCAATGTGTAAGACATCTTTACAGCTTCTGACTTACTTTTGCATATTCATTGCAAATTCTGACAGACATCCATGCTCCTTCAACTTCCAAGGCAAAATGGGTATGGAAATCTGCAGTCTACCAACTATGAACATAATGTCATCAGCGAAGAGTGATCTGATGATGATCCTGCCCCCCCACCCCTCAAAACCCCTTATGCCCACACTTGCTTGAATTGTAGCTGCCAAAGGTTCAATAGACAGGGCAAAGAAAAATGGAGACACTGGGCAGTCCTGCCTCGTTCCCCTCCCAATTTCAAAACCTCCTGAATAGCCCCATTTACCTTAATACATGCCTTTGGATGCGAGTACATGGCTTCAATCTATCCCTTATAGTCTGGCCTGAAACCAATTTTCTCTAAAATGTTAAATAGAAAGGACCAACCAACCTGATCAAAGGCCTTTTCGGCATCGCTAGACAATAATAATTGTGGATTCCTTCCCTGTTTCGCCTTCCTCTTCAGGCTTAAAATCTTCCAGACATTATCTCCAGCCTGCTGCCCATTAGTAAACCCAGACTGGTCTGGATGCACCAGGGTGGCTATCACTGGATTCCGCCTATTAGCCAGTATTTTTGCCAAGTTCTTAACGTTGAGGTTCAGCAAAGAGATGGATCTATAGGACCCACACTCTTATGGTACTTCTCCTCCTTGGGTAGAATCAAAATTCCTGCCCACCTCACTGGTTAAACAGGGGGAGAACTTGGCAGGAACAGATTAAATAACCATGCTAATGGGCGTTCCAACTGCTCTCAAAACACTTTTTTTTTTTTTTTTTAAATAAAACATGCCTGATAGGCCATCTAAGCCTTGGACCTTACTCAATTTTGTTCCCCTAATAGCCTTTCCTACCACCTCCTCTGTGATATTTGTTAGCTTTTTATACCACTGTATCTGCCAGTCACTATACCACTGTATCTGCCAGTCACTATACCACTGTATCTGCCAGTCACAGCGGTGTACAGGTAACAAGTTCAACAAGTATAACTTTACATAGAACGTGGGTAAAAATTAGCAGTTCAACCAAGTGGATAATAAAATTTAACAATTGAACCAAACAATATAGCATGTAACTTAGTGTGTAAATGGGAGACCTGCAATAGTAGGAGTTAGCATTTACAGTTAAGCATAACAGAGGATAATGATGGAAATTTTATGGTACGTGTTTCACATCTGAGGAGAGGTAACGGTGAGAAAAACAGGGAAAAGTAACTTGAGATCTGAATAGTTGGGAAGTAGTATGAGTGAATAACTAAATCTTACCATTCCCGAGTCTCCTCCTCCAGGCCCAGAAGCTCCACTGAGTTTAAATAACTATATCCGTTTCTGGTGCTCCTGGCCTTTGAGCATATACATTAACCCCTCATAAAATTCCCTAAAACGCTCCCGTACTTCTTCCCCTTGAAAGACCAAGTTCCCCTAGTTATCCTTTATCCCCTCCCTCAATGTGCTACTGTTTCCTTTGCTACAGTTTTATTAGCAAGCATATGCCCTGCTCTATTAATTTGTTAAAAAAAAGGTTTTCAACTGCAATAATTCCCAATCAATTCTTGATGCTAATTCCCTCCACAACTTCCCCATCAACCCAACCAACTCCGCCTGTCTCCTCACTTTGGGCTCCTGCTGATTGTCTCTCCAGCTGAACTATTCCCCCACCCCTTGCAATTCCTCTACCGCAGTGGTTCTCAACCTTTTTTGTACCGCGACCCCTTTTACCATTGGTCAACTTGTGGTGACACCCAATGATAAAATCAAATGCGTCTCTTCCTTTATCGTTAACGCATTGTCGCTGTAATCATTTGTTGAATTATTAATATAGGCCTTTGCAATATGTTTTTATTTATAAAATGTACTTATTTAAACCACAACAACAAGTAACAATATTTGATTTCAAAATTATGATGATTTTGTAGTCAAATCACTAATATGAAATAAAATAATTTTCTCTACCTTTGTTGTCTGACCAATTTATTCTCTGATCATGCTGGTCCCGATCTGAGGCTTCTGCTTTCCTGTCTTCTCTTAACTCTTTCTGTGGTCTATGGTTCATCTGCCATTTCTTATCTCTTCTTTCGTTTTCTTCACTTCTTTCCATCAGCCTATTTCCAGTCCCAGTAACCCTCCCTAGTATCAGCCCCTTTCCAGTCCTCACTCTCAGTACCTTCCAATGTCAACTTGCATTCCCATGACTGCCACTGGTGTCCATTCCCTTCCATTCCCCCTCCTTCCCCACTGACCAGTCCCTTCTAGTACAAATACCATGGCAACCCCTCACAGATCCACTCCCTTCCAGTTCCATTCTCCCATCCCCTCATATCAGCCCATTTGTAGCCTTAGCCCCCAGTTTTCTTCCAGGGCCAGCAGCTCTATCCTCCCCTCCACACAATCAGCCCATTTCCAGTCGAAGCCCCCAATCAGCTCGCTTCCAGTGCTAGCCTCCCCTTATCAGCTCATTTCCAGTGCTAGCCTCCCCTTATCAGCTCATTTCCAGTGCTAGTCCCTCCTCAACCCCATTACCAGTGCTAGCCTCCCCTAATCAGCCCAATACCAGTCCTACCCCCCCATCAGCTCATTACCAGTGCTAGCCTCCCCTTATCAGCTCATTTCCAGTGCTAGTCCCTCCTCAACCCCATTACCAGTGCTAAGCTCCCCTAATCAGCACATTTCCAGTCCTAACCTCCCCGATCAGCTCATTTCCAGAGCTTGACGGGCTCTGTGCAGCATGCCATTGTCCCGCCTCCAAAGGAAGTGGTAAACAACTTCCTTTGGAGGCGGGACAATGCTGCACGGAGCCCATCGAGAGAAAGGCTCCACAATGGCTTCACTCACAGAAGGCACAACCGCGGTTCCTTAAGAAGCAGGGAGCCGCGGCTGCAGAAAATTGGAGTCTGTCGGTTTGCCGCTGCCGAGAAGCGGACTCGGCAGCGGCAGCAACTTGTGCGCTTTTTTTTTTTTTTTAAACCGCTGAGTGAGGCGACCCCCGCTGAATCCTGTGGCAACCCCCATGGGGGGCTTGGGTGTATGCACGGCCCTGTGAACAAGGGTGAGAATTTTATAATCAATCTGAAATTTGAGGGGAAGCCAGTGCAGGTGGATTAGAAGTAGGGTGATGTGGTCACCCTGTGAGGAGTGAGTGAATATGCGTGCAGCGATATTCTATAGGAGTTGAAGGGGGCAGAGCTGGTAGAATGGAAGACCGCAAGTGCAACATTACAATAGTCTAACCTAGACATAACTAGTGAGAGAAGGAGAGTTATGAGGGAAGGCACCATGAGAAAAGGATGAACGGCACAGATTTGACTGACTGAGGGAGAGGAAGGATCGCTGGACCAGGGAGGATACATGTTGATGGGAAAGGGTGGAGTAGAGTAAAACCTCAAGGTATCGTAGCGTCTGAACGAGGGGGACAGGTGTACAATCGATCTGAGGAGTGAGTGAAGGGCATGGCGTGTGAAGACTAAACCAGATGGCAGCTGATTTGGAGGCGTTGAGGTAGAGACTGTTTATGATTATCTATGCAGAGATTGAAGCTAAGCACGAGTTCATAGGAGATAGATCGGAAGACTGGGAGCTAGTGTGATGGAGGAAAATTATGTCATCAGCATAGAAATAGGAGGAGATGCCAGATTGCTGGATGATCAGAGCAAGGGGTGCTAGGAAAACGTTGGAGGCGTGGGGCCAGTACTGAGCCCTGGGGGACACCACAGATGAGAGGGACAGTGGAGGAAGTGAATGATCTGCAGGAGACGGCAAAGGAACAGAAGGAGAGAAACGACTCAAACCAGTGAAGGACACTGCAGCGAAACCCATAATCATGAAGACGAGTAAGCAGAAGAGTATGGTTTAGGTCAAAGGTCACAGAAAGATCCAGTGAGACAGCAAGAGAAATATCACCGCAGCTGTGTGCTACATGAATCTCATTGAGTACTGCAAGAAAGATAGTTTCCATGTTGTGACCAGGCCTAAAGCTGGATTGTCTAGGATGGAGTGCATGGACAGCATCTACGTGAGATGATAGCTGAGAGAAGACAAGTTTCTCCAAAACGTTTTAGAGAGAAGAGGTAAGTTGGACACCGGGTGCCAGTTAGAAAGAGTAGCGGGATCCAGGTTAGACTTCTTCAGTATGGGTCAGATGATTGCGTGCTTCCAGCTGGAGGGGAAAGTGCCAGAGGAAAGGCTACAGTTGAACATATTTTAGTATAAACGGCAACAGGGCAAGAGTGTTCCAGGAACCAATGAGAGGGAATGGGGTTGGAAGGGCAGGTGGTTGAAACATACTGTGACTGACATCTGCTGGTGGGTATTGGACTGCCTTTTCCCTAACTGGAAAGGCGGCAACCTCGAGCAACAGATTAATGAAAAGGGAACATTTTTGGATGTTTACATTTATGCTCCATTGAGCCTAAGGGCTTGAATCTTAGTATTGATTGGATGACATTGATCTAGTTTTTCTTTTCAAAGTATGTTGCGTTGAGGCCCACTACATTCAAGCGATTGGTTACTGGTTTTCTGCTTTGGCTAAGATCTGACCTATTTAATTATGAGTGGGTGGGGATGGGTGATTTGGTGGAGAGGGGTGGGGGAAGGGCAGCTTCCAGTTGTTTGGGGTAATGGTAGTTATGGGGGTCTGGGGTGGATGGCACAGGCTGGTAGATGGGGGCGGGTTAGTTATTTGCGGGAAGTGTCGGCGCAGGGGGCTGGGTATAGTTTGACGAATGATTGGTGGGCCCCATGTGTTACTTAATGTTTGCTTGCTTCACCCAAAGTTACAGTTAGTGGAAGATCTGTTGGTGGTGGAGCATTTTGAGTGCCTGTGCTTAACAGAAAGCTGGGAGCCTGAGGGGTGGGAGTTGGTAGAAGGCATTTTTGCTCGTTTGGGATATGTTGGGGTGTGGGCGCAGAGGGGAGGAGTGCTGGCCATGGTTCGTGAATGTTTTGTGGGTAGCATGGGAGACTGTGGTTTTCTCCAGGACCAAGCAGGAAGTCAGTCCTCACTTATGGGTGATGTCGGCGCCGACGGAGCCCTCGCGGAGCAATTTTCCCCAGCTTTCGAAGAAAGCCTTTGGGAATTGCAGCGCGCATGCGCGGTCCCCTTCCCGCCCAAGGGTGCCATCTTGCTCAGTCGTCTTTTTTCCGCGGAGCCCTACAGACGTAGTTTGTGATCGCCGCTGAAGAAGTTGATTTTTTTGGTTTATTTTTCACGGTTCTACGCGTGTCCTTTTCCCGCCCGGCCTCGATAACTCCTATATCGAGGCCGTTCTCTTTTTCGTTTTTTTCTTCGATAACTAACTGGTGTTCCCGCCGCTTTTTTTCTCTTTCACTGGCAGCACGGTCTTTTGACCTCGCAGGGGCCCTTTTTCCCCCTATGGCTGCCAGTGGGTTTAAAAAGTGTGATCGCTGTAACAGACTTATGTCTCTTACCGACACACATGACTGCTGCCTCCGTTGCCTCGGATCCAGCCATGACTCTGTGAGTTGTGGTCCGTGCAACAAAATGTCCTCGAAGGCGTTGAGTCGGCAGTCACAAAAGGAGCGAATCTTCTCTGACTCAGCGTCCGGTCGGGCCCGGACCTCGTCAGAGGCTTCGACGTCTCGGGACTCCGGCCCCGAGCACCATCGGAGTTCCTCTGAGCGGGGGTCTCCCGGCCGGGAACATCGTCGGAAGGAGAAACCCGCGAGGGCGGCGCCGGAGGACGCCCCTGGTTCCTCAAGGGCCAGGTCGCCTAGCCCCGTCAGCCGCCCCGGGTCCTTGGAGGCGGAAAGGCCTGCGAAGCATCCTCGTCTCGAAGTGGAGCCTACTGGTCACATGAGTACTGTCGTCCTCTTGGACTCCCCTCCGAGGGTGCCGTCGTCGGGCCCGACACCGTCGGGGCCCGAGTCGGCGGCTGCTGGGTCTTCTGAGTTTGGCCTCAGATTGACGACCTTGGAGAGCAGTATCACTGCCTTCATGGACCAGCAGCGGGCATTGATGGCTGGCCTCGCCCGCGCATCTGCCCCGACCACCAGGATGTTGACATCCAAGTCGACCCCGGAGGCCGAGTCGATCCTCGGTCAAGGTCTCCCTCGGCCTCCCGTTCGGGACCGAGGTCGTCGACGCCGGCCTCGGCGTCGAGGCGGAGGTCCTCGGCACCCGCCCACAAGGAGCCACTCGATTCCTCGGAGGAGGACGACGAGTCACCCGGTTCTTTTCAGACTCGGTGCGTCCCCTCCGACTCGCCCGAGTCAGAGCCTCGGAGGCGGTCTCCCCCGGAGGATACCCGGTTCTCCGATTTCGTGAGGGACATGGCCAAGGCGTTGGCCTTCCCCGCGGACCCGGAAGAGGAGCCTCGAGCCGAGGAGCTCGAGGCCCTCCAGTATGACTCTCCCCCGAAGGAGGCCTTTACGGTACCGGTTCCTCCGATGCTGGAGAGGCTGCTCTTTTGCATGTGGGAGTGCCCGGCCTCGACGCCGGTGTTAAGCAAGCGGGTCGATTTGATGTATCGAGTCCGCAAGAGCCCCGGGTTCCAGAAGGCACAGCTGCCGCACCACTCTATGGTGGTGGAATCGGCCATGCATCGACTTAAGAGTCAGAAGATGCACTCCTCGGTGCCTCCGGGTAAGGAGGCCCGGAACCTGGATGCCCTCGGTAGGAAGTGTTTCCAGGGCTCTATGCTGGCTTGCCGAGTCCAGACATACCAGCTATATATGGGCATGTATCTCCGAGACCTGGCAAAAGAAATTGCCGGGTTCTCTGCGGTCCTCTCCGAGGAACCTATGCAGAGGTTCCAGGCCTTGTCCACGGGTATTCGTGAGTGCTCGAAGTTTATTTCTCGAGCAGCCTACGATGGCTTTGAAGCATCGGCTCGAGTAGCCGGAGCCGGCATCGGTGCTCGCCGTCAGGCTTGGCTTCAGTCGTCCGACCTAGAGCCATGGGTGCAGGACAAGTTGGTCGATGTCCCATGCAGAGGTGATAACCTCTTCGGCAAGCCCATGGCTGAGAAGGCTGCGGAGCTCGAGTCGGAAACTCTCACCAGAACTCACCTATCCAGAAAGACCTCTGCCCCTTCCCAGAAGAGGAAGGGCTCAGGGGGAAAAGTCCTTTTACCCGAGGAAGGGCTCGGGGAAAAAGCCCTTTTACCCGAGGAAGTTGTCTGCATATAAACAACACCACCCTCAATTTCATGCCTCAGCAGCTTCCCATCAGGGGCAGCCGGCTAAGGGACAGGGAAATGGGTCCCGTAGGCAGAAGGCCCCCAAGCCCGCTACACAGGCCCCTGCTCAGCAGGGTGGGGGGTTTTGACTACGCCAGCATAGCCTCTCCCCCTACGCAGCTTTCGCTCAGCACGGGGGGCCGGCTGACCCACTTTGCCCACAGGTGGTCAGCCATAACATCCGATTCCTGGGTGCTGCAGGTGGTTCAAAAGGGCTACCTCCTACATTTTCACCAGGTGCCTCCCTCCTACTCTCCGGGGGAGCCTCCAAGACCCCCTCTGGCAGGGAATCATTATCAGTACCGCGTACTGCCCTTTGGCCTATCCGCCGCCCCCAGGGTGTTCACGAAATGCCTGGCAGTGGTGGCAGCCTTCCTGAGGCTTCAAGGCCTCTTTGTCTTCCCCTACCTCGATGACTGGCTCATCCGGACGCAGTCTTCTCCAGAGGTCGCTCAGGCCACTCAACGCACAGTGGCTCTGCTTCAGCACTTGGGCTTCGTCATAAACTTCGAAAAGTCCACTTTGCTCCCCTCTCAGGACCTCAAATTCATAGGAGCACGGCTGGACACTCTGCAGGCTCGTGCCTTCCTGCCTCAGGAATGGGCCGACAGGCTCATGGCCCTGGCCGGCAGGTTCCACAGCGCGTCACCTGTTTCGGCCAGACAATTCCTGCAACTGCTCTGTCACTCCGAATGCCCGTCTGCATATGCGGCCGGCTCAGTGGAGCCTTCGCACTCAATGGTATCAGGCCACCGGGAGCCTGACGGACTTAATACAGATCTCCGACCGCCTGGTCTCCTCTCTGCGATGGTGGCTTCACCTGCCCAATCTGGTACTCGGCATGCCCTTTCAGTCTCCTCCACCTTCCCAGGTGCTAACGACAGATGCCTCTCTCCTGGGATGGGGAGCGCATTGCCGGGGAGCATGCACTCAAGGCCTTTGGACACCTTGGGAGGCTGCTCAGCAGATAAATTTCCTGGAGCTACGAGCGATCCGCCTAGCTCTGCGGACCTTCTCTCACCTCACGTCTCATCAGTCTGTACTGGTACAGACGGACAATCAGGTTGCCATGTTCTACGTGAACAAACAGGGGGGGCACGGGCTCCCTCCTTCTCTGTCAGGAGGCTCGGAGACTGTGCTCTTGGGCAGTTGACCACGACGTCCTCCTCAAGGCTGTTTACCTGCCCGGGCAGGAAAATTACCTGGCCGACAAACTGAGCCGGATTCTGCAGCCGCACGAATGGAGGTTGAACCCTGTAGTTGTCCAGCGGATCTTCCGCAGGTGGGGCCTCCCCACCGTGGATCTCTTTGCCAGTCCTCTGAACCGGCAACTTACCAGGTTCTGCTCCCGGCACCCGCATCTTCTCAGAATAGCGCCGGATGCTTTCCTCATCTCGTGGTCCACGGGCCTGCTGTATGCCTTTCCTCCCACGCCACTTGTGTCCCGGACGCTGTTCAAAGTTGTCCAGGACAGGGCCTCCGTGATCCTGGTAGCGCCCAGGTGGCCGAGACAACCCTGGTTCCCTCTACTCCTACAACTGGCGGTGGACACCCCTCTTCCTCTGGGGTTTCAGCCCGATCTCCTGACCCAGGATCAGGGTACTCTCCTGCACCCCAACCTCCGGGCCCTTCATCTGATGGCCTGGCTGCTGAAAGGGTAGTCCTAGCTCTGCTCCTGCTTCCTCCGGAGGTAGAAGCGGTCGTCCTGGCGTCTCGGCGACCTTCCACCCGGAAATCTTACGCCCTTAAATGGCGTCGCTTCTCGGTCTGGTGTTCTCAGCGCTCTGAGGACCCCTTCGCCTGCTTAGTATCGGTGGTACTGCAATATTTGCTTCACCTCTCCAATCTGGGCCTCAAATCCAACTCTGTCAGGGTCCACCTTAGTGCTCTCTCTGCACATCATTCGCCGGTGGAGGGCCAGCTTCTTTCCTCGCACCCCTTGGTGGCGCGTTTTCTCAGGGGCCGCCTTCTGCTTAAGCCTCCGTTGTGCCCTCCAGCTCCTGACTGGGCTCTCAATGTGGTCTTGCAAAGGCTTACCTGTCCGCCTTTTGAGCCCATGGCTACCTGCTCTCTTTGTTTCCTCTCTTGGAAAACTCTCTTCTTGGTAGCCCTTACCTCCGCTAGGCGTGTTAGTGAACTACAGGCCCTAATGTCGGAGCCCCCATACACTAGGTTCTACAAGAAAAGGGTGGTCTTACGGACTCACCCTAAGTTTCTTCCAAAGGTGGTCTCCACTTTTCACATCAATCAAGAGGTGGTTCTTCCGACCTTCTTTCCCAGGCCGCATTCCAGCCGAGCTGAAACTGTTCTGCATACCCTGGACTGTAGAAGAGCCTTATCCTTCTATCTTGACCGTACGCGAGAGCATAGGAAAGCTGTCCAGCTTTTCGTATCTTTTGACCCCAATTGGTTGGGGGTACCCGTCTCTAAGCGTACTTTGTCCATCTGGGTAGCTGACTGCATCGCCTGGGCTTATGGGGCAGCCGGCCTCTCCTTAGAGAGTCGAGTCACGGCTCACAGTGTCAGGGCGAAGGCTGAGTCAGTGGCTCACCTCCGCTCTGTTCCGTTGGTGGACATCTGCCGGGCCGCTACTTGGTCTTTAAGCCAGACGTTTGCGGCTCATTACTGCCTGGAGAGGGAGTCCCGCAGGGACAGTGCTTTCGGACAGGCAGTCCTCCACAATCTCTTTAAGGTCTAGGCAACTCCTACCCTCTGGCCCTGGGGTTGGGCTACCGGCCGGATTGGTATTCAGAGAAGATTCCTTCCTTCTGTACTGTTGAACTTGAGGGAGCTCTTTTTCGGCTTGAGGTCTCCGGTAGCCTTAAGCTTGGGAGTCCCATAAGTGAGGACTGACTTCCTGCTTGGTCCTGGAGAAAGAGTAGTTACTCACCTGTAACAGGTGTTCTCCAGGAGCAGCAGGAATCAGTCCTCACTACCCTCCCTCCTCCCCTTGGAGTTGCAGTCATTCGTTTTATATGTTTTGCTAACTTTTTGCTGTCTTTTCGCTATGTCATCAGACTGAGCAAGATGGCACCCTTGGGCGGGAAGGGGACAGCGCATGCGCGCTGCAATTCCCAAAGGCTTTCTTCAAAAGCTGGGGAAAATTGCTCCGCGAGGGCTCCGTCGGCGCCGACGTCACCCATAAGTGAGGACTGATTCCTGCTGCTCCTGGAGAACACCTGTTACAGGTGAGTAACTACTCTTTACCCAAGAGGATGGGGGGGGGGATTTTATTAGTTTATTGCCCTCCGGGGGTTAGTTGGCAGCTCTGGAAGTCTATGGTGGAGGGTATTTTGTTGAAAGAGGTAGGCCAATGTGATCATGTGTGGATGATGCAGGAGATGATAGGGGCCTCTTTCTGTTGTCTTTGTTAGCAGCAGGTGGGCTGTCACAGTTGGTTGTCGGCCTTATGCACCAGAGAGGCCATTTGTTGGACTTGGTTTTCGCCGCCTCATCCTGGGTAGATGGGCGTGGTTCAGGGGATTATGGCCTCACCAATCCCATAGACAGATCATTATTTGGTCTGGTTTTGTTGCTGTTGGCAGGGAGAGGTCCAGTGCGTGATAAATGCTGGGCAGGGGTGGAAGGAGGTACGAGGGGTGACTGACCTGGAATGCTGGGGGAGGGTGGCCCTCCAGCAGTGATTTTGTGGTCCAGAAGAGCTGGTGGATGCCCAACTGGAGGATTGGCACAATGCCTTAGGGGGTAGCATTGGACAAGGTGGCTCCTCCTTGCTGGGTGAGTACACGGACACAGGGGGCTAAGCCTTGGTACTGTGCATCACTTCGTTCTCAGAAATGGAGTTTACAGAAGTTAGACATTGGCGGAGGACATGGAGAGAGAGAGATATGTGGCGTCAGGCAGCAAATGCTTATTTCCGGGAGTCGAGGATGCGACATGTAGCTGCTACTTTTAGTGGATAGATCGGTTCTACAATCAGCTGCAGGTGATCTTTCGTGTTGTGGCGGGATTGGTGGGTAATGCATTCTCTGTGAAGGAGATGGTAGAGTGTTTTTTGTTGATAAGGTGCGGCATTTGAAGGCTATGGTGATTCTGCCTTACAGAGGGGCGGGAGGCTTTGGGGGCCCCAGCATTGGTAAGCTTTAGCTGTGTTGCATGTGACAGAGTGGGGCCAGTTGTTGAAAGTGGTTAAAGGGTCCCTTTTCGGGCTTGGATCCAGTCCCTCTCTCTTAATTTGAAGGCAGCTCTGGAGTGGCTGCTGGCTTGGATCTTGGACCCGATGAATGCCTCCCTAGCACAGGGATTGTCTCAAGGAAGGTGGTGGTCACACCAGTACTGAAAAAGGCAGGGGGTGACCCTCGGGATTGCCCCAACTTTTGTCCGATTTCCAGTTTGCCTCTACTGGCGAAACATTTGGAAAAGGAAGTGGTGGTGCAATTGAGCGACTTCTGGAGCAGCATGAATTGTTGGATGTTGGGCAAAGCAGATTTTGCCAGGGCTGTAGGGTGGACACCATACTCCCTTATCTATCCAAGCAAAGATCCATGCCAACATTGTTGCCAGCATCAGTGCTTCTAATGTCTCTCAATGTACTGGCAGCATTCAATTTGGTTGAGAGCGGGGGGTGGTTATAGTGCTGTGAAAGTATGTGTGGCTGGGGTGGCTCTTCAGTGGATTGCCTCCTTTTTTGAAGCCTGCTATTTCAGTGTGCAGGGAACTACGGGATGCTCGTACCTACTTAGTTGGGATTGGGGATCCCACAAGGTTCCCCTCTTTGCTGCCTTTTCAATATCTACATGCTGCTGTTGGGGGCCCTGGTGCGATCCTTTGGGTTACTGTTGTTTGCTTATGCTGACAATTTGCAAATTGTTGTGTCGCTAGAGGAGGATCGTGATGGTATGGTCAGCCAGGTGAATAATTGCTTGGTGACCATGGCTGTTTGGCTTTCAAGCAGTGGGCTTGTCCTTAACTTGATAAATCGGTGTGCCTGTGTATGTGATTGGAGTGTGGTGATTTGGGTAGTACTAGAGGAGATCAATCCTAAGCTTTCTTTAGAAGCTGAGATGACAAGACTTCGACTTTCATTTTTGGACACATCATGCGAAGAGAGATCATTGGAGAAAGAGAAACATATTATGCTTGGCAAGATAGAAGGTCAGCGCAAAAGAGGAAGGCCAGCAATGAGATGGATCAATACAATAACAGCAGCTACGGTTGCCAGTCTGTGTCAACAATGAGCCGCCTGACTGAAGACTGAACACAATTTAGTACAACTATCCAGAGTGTCGCCATGAACCAACACTGACTCGATGGCACTTAACAACAAAAAAACGTGCATCGATGGCTGGGTGTTTTGGCAGAAGGAGCTCTGGTTCTTGGGAGTGCTCCTGGAATGGGAGGCAGTCAGGGCTAGACACGTTTCATAGGTGGTTCACACTGCTTGGATGAAGTTAGCCTGGTTCAGCAGGTGTGCCCTTTTTTGATTGTCTCAGCGGTGAGATTGATTACACAATCTTTGGTTCTTGAGACTTTGGACTTTTGTAACTCCCTTTATGTGGGCTTGCCAAAAAGGTTGATGCGTAGGATGCAGGTTATTCAGAATGTCATAGCCTGGGTGTTCTTGGGTGCCCCACGTTGGGAAAGTGCTCGACTTTTATTGTGGGAACTTCATGGGTTTCCGGTCTGCGAGTATTGTGTTGTCGAGATGCTGGTTCTGGCCTTCAGGGCTTTACATGAGGCCGGCCAGTTTACCTTCAGGAGTGTCTGTCCTATGAGCCGGGGAGACCGTTGCGGTCTTCGCAAGGCTGGCTGCTGGCCATCCCAGAGCTGGAGGTGGTTGGGTCCGTGTGGGGCCAGGCGAGTGCTTTTGGGGTGTTTGCGGCAGAATTGTGGTACGCCATATTGATAGAGGTGAGGGCTTTGGCTACAGGGTAAACTATTAAGACTAATAAAAGAAAATATTTTTTCACTCGACGTGTAATCAAACTCTGAAATTTGTTACCGGAGGATGTAGTAAAGGCTGTTAGTGTAGCTGGGTTTAAAAATGGTTTGGACAAGTTCCTGGAGGAAAGGTCCATAAACCATTATTAAGAAGGGACCCAGGATATCAATGCTTGACCCAGTGCAAGCAATGTGGAACCTGTGTCTTTTGGGGAAACTGCTAGGTACGTATGACCTAGATTGGCCACTGTTGGAAACAGGATACTGGGCTTGATGGACCTTGGTCTGACCCAGTATGGTATATCTTATGTTCTTATGTACACTGATGCTGTTCTGGAAGGCAGTTAAAACCGTACTGTTTGAGGGTGTGTTGTGAGGGAGGGTCTTCTATTTGATCTTTGACGGATTTGTTCATTTTTTATTTTTGTTTGTAAACCCTAATGATTGGCGTATGCTACTATGGGGTCAACTGCTATTAAATAAACAGATAAGTGGTTGTACTAATGATGGTCATTTTTATGTTATTGGCTCTGTTCCGCATGTGATCTTCAAGCACTTTCTCTTACATTCATTTGAGTGGGAGAACACTCTTTTTGCTTTTTATCTACTTACAGCTGTCCATGGCGTATCAATGGGTTTGGGCCTTTTTGAAAATTTGAAGGGCATATCTTGACATTTGGAAATCGCGTTTAGCCTTGACGCAGATAAGTCGAAGCACAATATCATAAGAACATAAAAGATGCCATATTGGGTCAGACCAAGGTCCATCAAGCCCAGTATCCTGTTTCCAACAATGGCCAATCTAGGTAATAAGTACCTAGCAGTTTCCCTAAAAGACACAGTTCCACAATGGTTGTCTTGGGTTAAGCAGTGATATCTTGGGTCCCTTTTAATAATTGTTTATGGACCTTTCCTCCAGGAACTTGTCCAAAACTATTTTCAAACCCAGCTACACTAACAGCTTTTACTACATCTTCCGGTAATGAATTCCAGAGATTGATTACACGTTGAGTGAAAAAAAAAATATTTTCTCTTATTAGTCCTAAATAGGTTACACTGTAGCTTCATTGCATGTCCCCTAGTCTTTCTATATTTTGATGGCGTAAATAATCTATCTATGTTTACCTTTTCCACTCCATTAATTATGTTTATAGACCTCTATCATATCTCCCCTCAGCCGTCTCTTTTCCAGGTTGAAGAGCCCTTTTTAGTCTCTCTTCATAGGAGTATCCTTCCATCCCCTTTACTATTTTGGTGGCTCTTCTCTGTACCTTTTCTAATCACGCTATATCCTTTTTAAGATACAGCGACCAGAATTGCGCACAATATTCAAGGTGCGGTCGTACCATGGAACGATACAGAGGCATAATATCCTTTTTTCTCCAGGACCAAGCAGGAAGTCAGCCCTCACATATGGGTGATGTTGGTGCCGACGGAGCCCCCATGCGGAGCATTTACCCAGCTTTCAAAGAAAGCCTTTGGGAATGCAGCGCGCATGCGCAGTCCCCTTCCCCCCCCCCAAGGGTGCCATCTTGCTCAGTCGTCTTTTTTCCGTGGAGCCCGATGGACGTGTTTCGTTTTCACCCGAGGAAAAATTAGATTTTCTACGTGGATCCCTTTTTCATCGGTTCAACGCCGGTTTCCCTTTCCCGCCTGGGCCCGATACGTCTGTATTGAGCCCCGAGTTCATTTTCGGTTTTTGTCCTTAGCGACTAGCGTACGCGCCATTTTTCTATTTTTCACTGGCAGCCCTGTCTTTTGACCTCGCAGGGGCCCTTTTTCCCCCGATGGCTGCCAGCGGGTTTAAAAAGTGTGATCGGTGTAAGAAACGTATGTCTCTCACCGACACACATGACTGCTGCCTCCGCTGCCTCGGGCCCGATGATCTGTGGCCCGTGTGGGCAAATGTCCTCGAAGGCGTTGAGGAGCCGGCAGCACCAAAAAGAAAGAATCTTCTCTGACTCTGCGTCTGGCCAGGCGTCAGAGGCTTCGACGTCTAGGGACGCCGATCCCGAGCATCGCTGGGGTTCCTCTGAGAGGGGGGTCTCCCTCGCGGGAGCATCGCAGGAAGAAGAAACCCGCGAGGGCGGCGTCGGTGGACACACTTGGCTCCTCGAGGGCCAGGTCGCATACCCCCAAGCGCCATCCCGGGTCTTCGGAGTCGGAGAGGCCTGCTAAACAATCTCGTGTGGAGACGGAGTCCCCGGGTCACGTGAACACTGTAGTCCTCGCGGACTCTCCTCCGGGGGAGCTGATGTCGGGCCCGAGTCGGGGGCTGCTGAGTCTCCTGAGCTTGGACTCAGCTTGATGGCCTTGGAGAGCAGCTTGGCTGCCTTCATGGAACAGCAGCGGGGGCACTGATCACCGGTGCATCTGCCCCGACCACCGGGACATCGACATCCAAGTCGACCCCGGAGGCTGAGCCGATCCTCGAGTCATGTGCTCTCGAGTCGATCCTCGGCCAAGGTCTCCCTCGACCTCCCGTTTGGGACCGAGGTCGTTGGGGCGGATGACATCGGTGCCTGCCTGACCGGAGCCGCTCGATTTCTCCTCTGAGGGGTCGGGCTGGGAAACGGAGGACGAGGAGGCACCGGACACTTTTCGGACCCGGTGTGTCCCATCGGACTCGCAGGAGTCCAAGCCTCTGAGATGGTCCCCCCCCCGGAGTACACCCGGTTCTCAGACTTCGTGCGGGATATGGCCAAGGCCTTGGCCTTCCCCATGGATCCCGAGGAGGAGCCAAGGAGCTCGAGGCCCTGCAGTATGACTCTCCCCCCAAGGAGGCCTTTACTGTATCGGTTCCTCCGATGCTGGAACGGTTGCTCTTCCGCATGTGGGAGGTGCCGGCCTCGATGCCGGTTTTGAGCAAGTGGGTCGATTTCCATCTATCGAGTCTGCAAGAGCCCCGGGTTCCAGAAGGCACAGCTACCGCACCACTCCATGGTTGTGGAATCGGCCATGCATCGTCTGAAGAGTCAAAAGATGCACTCCTCGGTGCCTCCCGGCTGGGAGGCCCGGAACCTGGATGCCCTCGGTAGAAAGTGCTTCCAGGGCTCTATGCTTGCTTGCCATGTCCAGACCTACCAGCTGTACATGGGCATGTACCTTCGAGATCTGGCAAAGGAAATTGCTGGGTTCTCTGCTGGTCTCTCCAAGGAAGCTTTGCAGAGGTTCAAGGCCCTGTCGGGGATCCGAGAGTGCTTGAAGTTTATCTCTCGAGCAGCCTATGATGGCTTCGAGGCTTCGGCCCGGGTAGCTGTGGCCGGCATCGTTGCACGCCGTCGGGTTTGGCTACAGTTATCAGACCTCGAGCCGTGGGTTCAGGACAAGTTGGTTGATGTCCCCTGCCGAGGTGAAAAGCTCTTTGGCAAGCCCATGGCTGAAAAGGCTGCAGAACTCGAGTCCGAGACTCTCACCCGGGCAAGGCTGTCCAGGAAAACCTCTGCCCCTTCTCAGAAGAAGGGCTCGGGGGAAAAAAGACCTTTTACCCGAGGAAGTCACCTGCCTACAAATCATACCCTCACTTTCAGGCCTCTGTAGCTCCCCAACAGGGTCAGCAGGCCAAGGGGTAGGAACATGGGCCCCATAGGCAGAAAACCCCCAAGCCACCAGCTCCAGCTCCTGCACAGCAGAAGCGGGGTTTTGACTCCTCACCAATACGGATTCAAACATGATCACATCAAAGAACAGAATCTTTCCATAAACCTTTAAAAATTCTGAATTGATGCATACTACCAGAAACACTAAATTCTCCCCTCCGGACTCACTCAGGATCTTAGACTACACCCTAATCAACAAACAAAGGTCAAATACCTCGGAGTAACTATCGACCATCACTCGCCTTCCAACCACAAATAAAGAAAAACTAGATCGACATAGAACAAGCTGTGAACTCTCCACAAACTCAAACCTCTTCTCATTGACAACGACTTAAGAACAGTATGCCAAGCCATGGTAATACCCATAATAGATTATTGCAACATAATCTATCATGGCTTGCCTAAGAAAGCAATACTTCCTTTGCAACTGATAGAAAACACTGCTGCAAGAATCATTATAGGAACAGCAAAATACAGTCATATAACCCCAACTCTTTACCAGTTACATTTGGCTTCCTGTCACTGTCCGTACCAAATACAAGAACATAATAATTTTCAAGATACTAAACAACCTATTTCCAACGACTCTTCAACCATTGATCAAGAAAGCGCGTCCAACCAGAACAAGAAGAGGTGCAGACCCCAACATCCTGGAAACTCCACCAAGCTACAAAACAGCAAAACAGTCCATTTGCAGTAGAGCCTTCTCTCTGTGCGCTCCACAATTATGGAATGAACTACTCGCCTCCAATACATGCAATCACAGATCTACTGGACTTCAGGAAAGCCATAAAGACCCATCTTTTCCTTGAATACTACGGTCCCATCTAGAATATAATGCCACATAGCAATATAACAGCTATATATAACGGATAACTGCTGTATTATTAACCCTTATAAACCTTCAAGTTTCAGTTCCCTGTTCTATGTAAAAGCTTGTCGCTGAACTTGTTTCATGTAAACCACTTCGAATTTATGATGAGGCAATATAGAAAACCTGTTAAATAATAAATAAATAAGTAAATTTCACCTTTATAGGCCAGCTTAAGGCAGATACCACCTTTTTGCAGGAGGTTCGCCCCACTTTCTCTGAGCATGCAAACCTTCACAGAGAATAGGTGGGACATGTCTTTTCAGCATCTTGTACATCCTGAAATAGAGTAGTGTGTATTCTTGTCCACAGAAATTATCCTTTTTAAAGCTAATGTGCACTGTGACCTGAAAGATTGCTTTGTAGTATTGGCTGGTGTGATGTTCAGCCAATCGGTCGCACTAGTCGCTGTATGTGGCCCAAATCATGGAGTGAATTATTTGTCTCACTTTGTCTATTAGTGGTCTGGGAGGGGGAAAGGAGGGGCACAGTTGTTGGGCACTGGAATATATATTCAGATCATGTGCTAGATATTTCCCAGTAGCATTCATAACTTGGTGGAATTGTACAGATCTCATAATTATATGGAGGGAAAGATTCCTGTCAAGTAAGGATTAAACATGTTTGGTGGTTCACAGTTCATATGTACAGCCAAATAGACGTCTATATGTGCAGTCTCATCCTTTTCTAGGGTCTGTACTTTTGTAGTAATGTTTTCCTGTAGCATTTCTCATTGTTAGCGATTTCTTACATTTGAGCTCTGCAACAGCACCTAAATCTTGGAGACTCAAACATTTTTTACTACTGGGAAGATGCCTATTAATATACTGGATGATTTTTTTAGATTCCATAATCCTTCTGCTGATTATAGCTGTACTCTCCACTGGGACATTGCCATTTCCAGGTCATTTATGAATATGTCAAAAAGCAGCGGACCCAGCACAGATCCCTGGGGTACTCCACTATTCACCTTTCTCCATTGGGAAAATTGGCCATTTAGCCCTACCCTCTGCTTTCTATCTTTTAACCAGTTTCTGATCCACAATAGTACACTGCCTCCTATCCCATGACTTTTTAGTTTTGCCAAAAGTCTCTGATGAGGGACCTTGTCAAAGGCTTTCTGAAAGTCCAGATACACTATATCAACTGACTCACCTTTGTCTACCTGTTTATTCACACCTTCAAAAAAACATAACTGATTAGTAGGACACATCTTCCTTGTCTAAAGCCATGTTGGCTATCTCCCATTAAGCCAGGACTATCTACATGTTCAGTAATTTTGTTCTTTTATGATGGTTTCTACCATTTTTCCCTGTACTGACATCAGGTTCACCGGTCTGTAGTTTCCCGGATCACCCCTGGAACCCTTTTTAAAAATTGGTGTTATATTGGCGATCTCTCAATCTTCCGGGTTTTCAGATGATTGTAATGATAGTTCACAGATTACTAATAGCAGGTCTGCAATCTCATATTTCAGTTCTTTCAACACCCTTGGATGTATACCATCTGGCCTAGGTGATTTGCTACTCTTCAGTTTATCAAATAGTTGTAATACATCTTCCCGGTGTATCAATATTTCTTTCAGTTCTTCCGCAGTATTACCTTTAAATACCACTTCAGTCATGGGTAACATCCCTACATCTTCCTCAGTAAAGACCAAAGCAAATAATTCATTCAGTCTCTCCGCTATTGCTTGTACCCCTCTTAGTGCCTCTTTTACCCATCTATCATCTAATGGTCCAACTAACTCACTCTCACAGGTTTTTTTTGCTACAAATACTTGAAAAAGTCTTTATTATGCATTTTTGCTTCCACAGCAAGCTTCTTCTTAAATTCTCTTTGCCTGCCTTATCAGTGCCTTGCATTTAACTTGCCAGTGCTTGTGCTGTTTCTAATTTTCGTCATATGGCTCTTTTTTTCCATTTCCTGAAAGATGCTTTTTTGGCAACGGCCTTTCTGACCTCACCTTTAAACCATACTGGGAGTTTTTTGGACTGCCTTTCACTTTTCTTAAAGCAGGGAATACAGATGGTCTGGGCTTCAAAGATAGTATTTTTTTCCATTTAACATTTTATTAAATGTTTAAATAGTACAAACATCTTCTGAACTCAACATTGTACATATTCCACAGCTATCGTACAATCAAACTTGCTTTTATCCCCTACTAGCTATTATAACATTCAATAATAACTAATCTTCAGCCCTTCCTCCCTTCTCTATTTCCCCCTTCATTTGTATGTGTTTTTGTCCCATCATAGCTGTCTTATGCATCACACATATATGCCATCTTTCACCATTTAGCTCATAATCAGTGCTTTATGCTTGTAGTAGTCTTTACAGTGATCCCTCCTTTACTCCCTCCTCCCCTTCTCTCCACCTTTCCAGGTTTCCAAACATTTCCATACTCTCTTCTACTGTTCTATGCTCCTCTCCCCTTTCTCTTGTCACAGCCCCGTCAATCTATGCATCAAACACAGGTCCTCAATTCTTCTGACAAAGCCTTCACTTTGAGGTTTCCCCCAACCTTGTCCAATATTTTGCTATCTCACTTCTTGCTGCCACTATACAATGGTGCAATACCCCCCTTTCCCTTTCCGAAATATCCTCCTCCAATTGATGCAATAGACAGACCTCTGGCTTTCTTTGTAGTCTGTCCTGTCATTTCATAAATTATCTCCCAGTATACCTGAATCTGCCCACACTTCCACCACATGTGTAGCATATCACCTCTCTTGACAACCCCTCCAGCATTGATCAGATTGCCTCCGTCCTGCTCTTTTTTGATGTGTCTGTGTCCAATACCACCGATATAATACTTTATAAGCATTTTCTTTTGAGTGGCTATAGATATGCCTGCCACTGTCTGTATTACTTTATCCCACACCTCTTCGTTCCATTGCACTTCTAAGTCTTCCTCCCATTTCTTCATAAACTCTAGTTTTCCCTCTCCTCCCTCCATTAACCCTTTATAAATTTTGGACAATGCTCCTTTTTGACCTAATTGTCCTGTGCAAAGGGCCTCAAACCACCCCCTATTATTCCATAGATCCTTCAATACTTTCTGCTGTCTTACAAAATGACTTACCTGTATATAGCTATATTCCTTATCGTGTCTCCGGGCCAGTCCAGATGAATGGGTAGTCAATCTCCCTCCTCTAGCAGCTGAGGACTATATACAAAGTCTTGTTGCCAGGATACCAAGCCCCACCTCTCTGAGGCAGCAAGTCAGTCTTATGGTCCTCAGCAGCTGGACTAGACGTGTGGAGATTGGCTCCCCATCGATCTTTGGGGGGTTTTCCCTTCTTGTTTTTTAAGAACCTTTCCTTAGATAATTGCTTTGTGTTCTTTTCATGGAAGAGAGTCCCAGAGGACATTAGTGTCACCCTGGCAGGGTGTTTCACACTACGGTGCTTATACGTCTGCAATCGTAGCGATTCTGTGGCACAGCAGCACTGTTAGAGCATGCGGCAGAGCCTGCCTCCTCTGCTCTTTTAAGGCCGATAGTGGGACCAGACCTGGGGGCTTCAGCGGCTGGTTCCTTGCTTGTCTCGCGGCTCCTTCTCCCAGCTGACAGCGTGATTGAGGGCTCCGGAACCCGTGCAGGTAAATTTGCTTTCATTTCGGCAGCGGGGTTCTTTTAGTGTTTTCTTCACCGCGGCGATTTTCGGGGCTTGTGTTTTGGCGCGAAGGGGGTTTTGGAGCCGCGTTTGTGTGTAGAGAGAGAGTGTGCGGCCATGCAGGCCGCCTCCGGTGATAACGGAGACCGCGTCTCTTCACTTCCCTCGTCAGCGAAATGCGCGGGAACGGCGGCCATTTTAACTGCTGCATCCGTCTCAGCAGTCCCTGTGCCTAAGCCAGCAAAGCGCAGAGCAAAAACTAAACATGCTAAAGAACAGCCGGTTGCTCCGGAGAGCTCAGCTCTGCCTCAACTTTCTGATTCTCTTTTGTCCCCGGAGTTTATTATTGCCTTTCATAAGGCTTATTTACTGCAAAAGGAGCAGGTTTCTGTACCGGGGAGGGCAGACTTTCCCATGGCACCCCAGACTAGGGAGCCTTGTGGGTCAGAGCTGGCAGAGGGGATTTCTGAGTTGCCTAGTGGGCAGGCTAAGTTTGAGGCTAAGTTGGATTCTCGATCGTTCACAGACCTCTTGGGGCCGGAGGAAGGAGAGCTTAGGCCAGACCCAGGGGCCGATTCCTGGCCTGATGAACTGGAAGACGGTGAATTAGGGCCAGGGGATGACCCTAACGTGTTTAGGGTTTTTAGACGGGACGAGTTGTCCGCCCTAATCGCTCAGTCGCTCACGGCTCTCAGTCTGATCCCTCCGGCGTCCCAGCAGGAGCCTTTGGAAGACCCCTTATTGCAGGGGGTTCGAGCGGAGCAGAAATGTTTTCCCTTCCACAGAGGATCGTTCTCTGAAGAGCTTGGATATGGGGCGGGTGCTCCGTCGGTATCTTAGGTTGACCGCCTCGTTTCGGCAGACAGATCGTTTGTTCGTGCTCTATGGGGGTCCGTCAAAGGGAAAGGCGGCCTCAAAAGCTTCCATAGCGCGTTGGGTGAAGCAGGCCATTAGAGTGGCGTATGAATCCAAGCGTAAGTCGGTACCGGGCGGGCTTCGAGCTCATTCTACCCGGGGTCAGGCGACGTCGTGGGCGGAATCAGCGCTGGTGCCTCCTGTGGACATTTGTCGGGCGGCGGCGTGGTCTTCTCTGCATGCTTTTTCTCGTCATTACCGTCTGGATGTGCTCGCGCGTCGGGATGCTTCTGTGGGAGCTTCGGCAATCATTGCGGGGCTCACAGGTCCCTCCCAGGGTTAGTTACTGCTTTGGTACTACCCATTCATCTGGACTGGCCTGGAGACACGATAAGGAAGTAGAAATTAGACCTTACCTGCTAATTGTCTTTCCTTGAGTTGTCTCCGGGCCAGTCCAGAGCCCACCCTAAGAGTGTTTTGGCGGTTTCTCCAGGACCAAGCAGGAAGTCAGTCCTCACTTATGGGTGACGTCGGCGCCAACGGAGCCCTCGCGGAGCAATTTTCCCCAGCTTTCAAAGAAAGCCTTTGGGAATTGCAGCGCGCATGCGCGGTCGTCTTCCCGCCCGAAGGTGCCATCTTAGCCAGTCTTCTTTTTTCCGCGGAGCCCTACAGACGTCCCCGTCTTGTCCCCGTGAAAAAGTTGATTTTCTTCTTTATTTTATCCTTTTTTCTTTCGGTTCGACGCCGATCGTTTTCCCGCCCGGACTCGCGACGCCGGTCTCGAGCCCTCTTACTTTTTTCGGTTTTTTCTGACTTAGTCAGCTTTCGTTTTCGTTTTCCCTGGCAGCCCGGTCCTTTGACCTCGCAGGGGCCCTTTTTCCCCCGATGGCTGCCAGTGGGTTTAAGCGGTGTGGTCGGTGTGACCGAAATATGTCACTAACCGACACACACGACTTTTGCCTCCGCTGCCTGGGCCCGGATCATGAGGAACTGATCTGTGGGCCCTGCAGCAAACTGTCCTCAAAGGCGTTGAGAAGTCGGCGGCATCAGCGTGAGAGGATCTTCGCTGACCCCAGCCGTACCCGGACCTCGTCGGAGGCCTCCGTGTCGAAAGGCTCCAGCTCGGACCGTCGCCGGAGCTCCTCCGACCGGGGTTCTCCCTCCGGGGACCATCGTCGGAAGGAAAAACCCGCGAGGGCGGCGTCGGTGGACGCTCCTGGCTCCGCGAGGGCCAAGTCGCATAGCCCCGACAGCCGCCCCGGGTCCTTGGAGAAGGAACACATCCCGAAGCGACCTCGCCTGGAGTCGGAGATGCCTGCCCGGGTAAGTCCTGTGGTCCTTCTGGACTCGCCTCCGCGACAGCCGACGTCGGGCCCGACGCCGTCGGGGCCCGAGTCGGGGGCTGCTGGGTCACCTGAGCTCGGACTCAGGTTGACGGCCTTGGAGAGCAGACTGTCTGCCTTCATGGACCAGCAGAGGGCACTGCTCGCTGGCTTCGCTGGCGTCGCTGCCCCGACCGCCGGGACGTCGACGTCCAAGTCGACCCCGGAGACCGAGCCGATCCTCGAGTCGATGAGAACTCGAGTCGATCCTCGGTCGAGGTCACCCTCGGCCTCCCGTTCGGGACCGAGGTCGCCGACGCCGACTCCCTCGGCGTCGGGGCGGCTGGCGCCGCACCCTGCCCGGGCCGACCCCACCGAGTCCTCGTCGGAGTCGGTCTGGGAGTCTGAGGAGGAAGAGTCACTTGATTCTTTCCGGACTCGGTGTGTCCCATCGGACTCACCGGAGTCCGAGCCTCGGAAGCAGTCCCCCCCGGAGGATGCCCGGTTCTCGGACTTCGTTAGGGATATGGCCAAGGCTTTGGCCTTCCCTGCGGATCCCGAGGAGGAGCCTCGAGCCGAAGAGCTCGACGCCCTCGAGGGAACACTTTACTGTGCCGGTTCCTCCTATGCTGGAACGACTACTCTTCCGCATGTGGGAGAGTCCGGCCTCCTCGCCGGTCCTGAGCAAGCGGGTCGATTCTATCTATCGGGTCCGCAAGAGCCCTGGCTTTCAAAAGGCACAGCTGCCACACCATTCCATGGTAGTGGAATCGGCCATGCATCGTCTTAAGAGCCAGAAGATGCACTCCTCGGTGCCTCCTGGAAGGGAGGCCCGTAACCTGGATGGCCTTGGCAAGAAGTGCTTCCAGGGCTCTATGCTCGCATGTCGTGTCCAGACTTACCAGCTATACATGGGCATGTATCTCCGGGATCTGGCTAAAGAGCTAGCCGGATTCTCCGCTGGTCTCTCCGAGGAGCCCTTGCGGAGGTTCCTAGCCTTGTCCACGGGCATTCGGGAATGCTCAAAGTTCATGTCCCGAGCAGCCTATGATGGCTTTGAAGCCTCGGCTCGAGTAGCCGCAGCCGGCATCGGTGCCCGCCGACAGGCTTGGCTTCAGTCGTCCGACCTTGAGCCCTGGGTGCAGGACAAGTTGGTCGATGTCCCCTGCCGAGGCGAAAACCTCTTTGGCAAGCCCATGGCGGAAAAGGCTGCACAAATTGAGACTGAGACTCTCACCAGGACCAGGCTTTCTAGGAAGACCTCCGCCCCTTCCCAGAAAAAGAAGGGCTCGGGGAAAAAGTCCTTTTACCCGAGGAAGGCGGCTGCCTACAAACAATACCCCCATTATCAGGCCCCTGCAGCTCCCCAACAGGGCCAGCAGGCCAAGGGACGGGGTAACGGGTCCCGTAGGCAGCAAGCCCCCAAGCCTGCACCACCAGCCCCTGCTCAGCAGGGTGGGGGCTTTTGACTCGCTCAGCATAGCCTCTCCCCCCCCCCCGCTGGTTCCCCCCAGCACCGGAGGCCGGCTGGTTCACTTCGCCCACAGGTGGTCCAGCATCACCGCAGATGCCTGGGTGCTTCAGGTCGTGCGAGAAGGCTACCTTCTCCACTTCCATCAGGTCCCTCCCTCCTATTTTCCGGGAGAGCCTCCGCGCCCCCCTCTGCACAGGGAGTTGCTCCTTCAGGAGTTAGCAGGTCTTCTGCAGGAACAGGCGGTGGAACCGGTGCCACACCACCTGAGAGGTCAAGGCTTCTATTCAAGGTATTTTCTGATACCAAAGAGAACAGGGGGCCTCAGACCCATCCTGGACTTGCGCAACCTCAACAAGTTCCTTGTGCGGGAGAAGTTCAAAATGCTTACCCTTGGAATCCTTCTGCCCTACCTCCAGCAGGGAGATTGGCTATGCTCCTTGGATCTAAAGGATGCCTACACGCACATCCTCATCCACCCAAGCCACCGCCAATACCTAAGGTTTGTGGTGGCAGGAAATCATTACCAGTACAGAGTACTGCCCTTTGGCCTGTCCTCCGCACCGCGAGTCTTCACAAAATGTCTCGCGGTCGTGGCGGCCCATCTCCGGCTTCACGGCCTCTATGTCTTTCCGTACCTCGACGACTGGCTCATCAGAGCAGCGTCCGCTCAGGAGGTCACCAACGCCACGTGCCGCACGGTGACTCTGCTGCAGCACTTGGGCTTTGTCATAAACTTCGCAAAGTCCACTTTGCTCCCCTCACAGGATCTCGAGTTCATCGGCGCAAGGCTGCACACTCCTCAGGCGCGAGCGTACCTACCGCTCGACAGGGCTCAGCGGCTCATGGACCTAGCCGACCGCTTTCGCAGCCAGCCCCTGGTCTCCACCAGGCGCTTCCTGAGACTGCTCGGCCATATGGCGTCCAGCGTCCATGTGACCCCCAATGCCCGCCTGAACATGCGGTCTGCTCAATGGTGTCTCCGCCGGCAGTGGCGACAAGCCACGGGCGGCCTCGCAGACCTAGTGCGCGTTTCCGAGCCGCTGATCTCGTCTCTCCGGTGGTGGCTCCGGCAGCCGAACCTGATATTCGGTATGCCTTTCCAGTCACCTCAGCCGACCCGGGTGCTGACCACCGATGCATCCCTCCTGGGCTGGGGAGCGCATTGCCAAGAGGCGCGTACTCAGGGCCTCTGGACCACGTGGGAGTCTGCTCAGCAGATCAACTTCCTGGAGCTCCGGGCGATCCGCCTAGCTCTCAAGGCCTTCTCCCACCTGACTTCCCAACAGTCCGTCCTTGTCCAGACGGACAATCAAGTTGCCATGTTCTACGTGAACAAACAGGGGGGCACGGGCTCCTTTCTCCTCTGCCGGGAGGCTCAGAAGCTCTGCTCTTGGGCCGTCAGTCACGGCATTCTCCTCAAGGCAGTTTATCTCCCGGGCCAAGACAATTGCCTTGCGGACAAACTCAGCAGGGTCCTCCAGCCGCACGAGTGGCGTCTGGATCCCTTGGTAGTTCAGAAGCTCTTCCTCGAGTGGGGCCTCCCCACGATGGATCTCTTTGCCAGTCCTCGCAACCGGCAGCTTCCTCGCTTCTGCTCTCGTCAGCCACACCCCCTTCGGGTTGCGGCGGACGCTTTTCTGATCTCATGGTCGGGGAGCCTTCTGTACGCTTTCCCTCCCATCCCGCTGGTCTCTCGGACTCTTTTCAAGGTTCTCCGAGACAAAGCCTTTATGATCCTGGTGGCCCCTCGCTGGCCCAGACAGCCGTGGTTTCCGCTCCTGCTGCAACTGGCGGTGGAGGGTCCGATCCCTCTGGGGGTACAACCGGATCTCCTCACTCAGGATCAGGGGTCCCTACTGCACCCCAACCTCAGGTCTCTCAACCTCATGGCCTGGCTGCTGAGAGGGTAGTCCTTGCTCCCCTTCTCCTGCCGGCGGAGGTGGAGGAGGTCGTCCTGGCTTCGCGACGCCCTTCTACCCGCAAATGCTACGCCCTTAAATGGCGTCGCTTTGCAGTCTGGTGTACCCAACAGTCGCAGGATCCCTTCTCCTGCCCGGTGTCGGTGGTCTTGCAGTACTTGCTACACCTCTCTAATCTGGGACTTAAGTCCAACTCCGTCAAAGTTCACCTCAGTGCTCTTTCGGCACATCATGTGCCGGTGGACGGTAGACCTCTCTCCAGCGACCCTCTCGTAGCGAGGTTTCTCCGAGGTCTCCTTCTACTTAAACCACCTCTGCGCCCGCCAGCGCCGGACTGGGACCTGAATGTGGTTTTGCAGCGGATCACCTGTCCGCCTTTTGAACCTATGGCTACATGTTCTCTCCGTTTTCTGTCTTGGAAAACACTGTTCTTGATAGCCCTCACTTCCGCTAGGCGCGTAAGTGAATTGCAGGCCCTCGTGTCTGATCCCCCCTACACTCGGTTCTACAAGAATAGGGTAGTCCTACGGACTCACCCAAAGTTTCTGCCTAAAGTGGTCTCCCCTTTTCACATCAATCAGGAGGTGGTACTTCCAACCTTCTTTCCCAGACCACACTCCAGCCGAGCTGAGACAGTCCTCCATACCCTGGACTGTAGAAGGGCTTTGAACTTCTACCTTGACCGTACGCGGGAGCACCGTAAAGCTGCTCAGCTTTTTGTGTCTTTTGACCCCAATAAATTGGGACTCCCGGTCTCCAAGCGTACTCTGTCCATCTGGGTTGCGGACTGTATCTCTTGGGCTTATGGGGCAGCCGGACTCGCCTTAGAAAGTCGAGTCACGGCTCATTGCGTTCGGGCAAAGGCCACGTCAGTGGCTTACCTCCGCTCTGTTCCGCTGGCAGACATCTGCCGGGCCGCTACTTGGTCTTCGAGCCAGACTTTTGCGGTCCATTACTGTCTCGAGAGGGAGTCCCGTAGGGACAGTGCTTTCGGACAGGCAGTCCTCCGTAATCTCTTTGAGGTCTGAGCAACTCCTACCCTCCATCCCGGATGTGGGCTACCGGTGGGTGATAATTCAGCGAAGATTCTATCCTTCTGTGCTGCTGAGCTAGAGGGAGCTCATTTTTGTGCTTAGGGTCTCCGGTAGCCTTGAGCTTGGGAGTCCCATAAGTGAGGACTGACTTCCTGCTTGGTCCTGGAGAAAGCGTAGTTACTCACCTGTAACAGGTGTTCTCCAGGAGCAGCAGGAATCAGTCCTCACTACCCTCCCTCCTCCCCTTGGAGTTGCAATCGTCTGCTTATGTTCTTTTTGCAAATTTTTATGCTGTCTTTTTAGCTATGTCATCTGACTGGCTAAGATGGCACCTTCGGGCGGGAAGACGACCGCGCATGCGCACTGCAATTCCCAAAGGCTTTCTTTGAAAGCTGGGGAAAATTGCTCCGCGAGGGCTCCGTCGGCGCCGACGTCACCCATAAGTGAGGACTGATTCCTGCTGCTCCTGGAGAACACCTGTTACAGGTGAGTAACTACGCTATCTCAGGATAGTCGATTTCAAGTGTATCGGGGTTTTCGATAAGGGTATTCTATGGGTACCTTCCGGTGTTTTAAAAAAAAACAAAACAAAACAAAAAAAAACCATATAAAACTTCCACGTAGACCAGGCTTCTTATTCGTGCCCGGGCGTGGTTTATAGTCCTCTGGGTGCCTCTTCCAGGGTTTTCGTATATTATTCGTCTTCTTTCTTTCTTTTTGGTTTCTATTGGCTTGTTACGTAAAGACTGACTTGCTGCCTCAGAGAGGTGGGGCTTGGTATCCTTGCAACAAGACTTTGTATATAGTCCTCAGCTGCTAGAGGAGGGAGATTGACTACCCATTCATCTGGACTGGCCCGGAGACAACTCAATGAAAGACAATTAGCAGGTAAGGTCTAATTTCTACATAATCATTACATGATAACCAATGTTCCCTCTAATTTTCTGTAGGCTGTGTGCGCATAAAATATCAGCTGTGCAGCTTTTGAAGGAAGGTTAAATTTTTGTGCGCCACTTAATGACACTCAGAGTTATATACTTTAAAATTTGACTACACGTCAGAATACAGTATGTACACCACATCGATTGCACTAGAAAATATTGTAGAACTTGTGAAAACCGTAAATACACAACAACTTTTAAATTTTAAGACGTCTGTGGTGTTTTCTATCAGAATCAGAACCAAAATTTTTGTGCACTCTGTTGTAAAGTATGTGCGCTCACTCGGCGAGGTGTGTGCACGCGCACAGCTTAGAGGGAACAGTGATGATAACCCATATAAATCCTTAATACCCTCAAAATCTCTGACACCCTCTTTAGCCATGATCTGGGAAATATGTGTAAGTCCCATCTTTCCCCATCTTCGCAATGTATTCACCCCTGGCCCCTGTCCCCTCTCAAAGCGTGCCTCTGTCATCCCCTCCGTATATCCTTTGTCTTGTATTAATAATTTCCTATTTTTTCCAAACATTCAAGATATGTAGAATGATGGGGTTTATGGGGTTAATTTCAGGTGCTCCAATCCCACTCCACTTACTGAGTCTTCTTCCATTTGGACCCAGTGTTTTCTGTTTTTCTCTTTGCCATTTGTATAGCGTTTTCAGCTGCGCTGCCACATATTTTTGAAATTTGGGCACCCCTAGCCCCCCCTCTTCCTTTGCTTTCTGCATAATTGACATAGCTACCCTGGGGCTCCTATTTTGCCATATAAATCTATTAATGGTTCTTTGCAATTGCTTTAACTTTTTTTCTATGCGGTACCAATATCGGCAGCGCTTGAAGCAAGAACAAAAGGGGTGATAGCAACTTTATAGCTGCAATGCGTCCAAACCAAGATAGGTATCCCTGCCCCACCCACTCAGCAAGCTTTCAACTTACCCAGATAGTTTTAGATAATTTTGTCATATAATTCCAGACTATTACCTATTTGGATCCCTAGGTACCGAATAGCCCCCTTGGCCCACCTAAATGGGTACTGCATTTGTAATATTCCCTGTGCTTCCTTTTGTAATAAGTTCAATATTTCAATTTATTTAACTGTATTTATATCCCGCTTTTCACCGGGTCAAAGCGGTGGGACATATAACAGAGGGGGGGATCAATAGTGGGGGGGGGGGGAGGGCCCATTACTGGGGGCTCAACATTGATGATTTTGGGATGAACATAGGGACTGACAGGATAGCACAGTTACTGGTCTGGAGTTCTTGAAGAGAAATAGGGGGGGGGATTCCTATTCAGAGATGTTCTTGGAATAGGACGGTTTTTAGCTGCTTTTTGAATGATGGGGGATCACCGTTGTTCCTGATGTGGTTTGGTAGAGTTCCAGAGGGATGGGGCATAGTTCAAAGGCTCTGTTGCAGGTCCGTTGTGTTGCCTTGGTTCTTTTGTGGGGGACGGCAATGGAGCTGTTGGAGGATTGTCTGGTTGTTCTGCTGTGGGTTTGGTGAGGCAGTAGGGTGCGGAGTGGGGTGCCTTGTGTTTGGTGGATGGTTTTGTGGGTGAGTAGAAGAGCTTTGTACTTGATTCTTGCTTCGATGGGGAGAATATGAAGGTCTCTCAGAATTGGGGTGATGTGGTCCCGTTTCTTTGCATTGTGAATTATTCTCGCCATGGTGTTTAGGGCAGTTCGGAGGGGATTGGTTTGTGTGGTGGGTAGGCCATGGTAGATTATGTTGCAGTAGTCCAGATGAGGGAGTGTCGGAGCTTGCATTACTGTCCTGAAGTCCTGCGGTTCGAGGAGAGGTCGGAGACGTTGTACCATTTTTGCCTTGTGGAATACAGTTCTAGTGGTCTTGTTGATTTGCTGCTTAAGGGTTAGGGCTTGGTCAATGATGATGCCGAGATATCTTGTGTGGTTGTACTTGAATTTGCGTGGTTCCCATGGTGAGGTGAGTAGGTGGTTTGAAGTCTGGGTCTTTTGTCACTATAAGAGCTTCGGTCTTCTTTATGTTAATGGATAAGTTGTTCTCTTGTAGCCAGTTGGATACGTCGGTGAAGCAGGTTGATAGCTGGTCGTTTGTTGGATCTGTGGTTGTAATTGGGGCGTATATGTGGAAGTTGACATTGAGTGCGTATGACTGAACAGAGTGGACGGAGGTAGATGTTGAAAAGCATGGCTGATAATGTGGATCCTTGAGGTACTCCTTGATGTTGCTGGAAGGGGGGTGAGGTTGAGGTTTTGGTGCGGATCAGTTGCTGTCGGTTGGTTAGATAGGACCTGAACCATTGGAGTACAGTATCTTTGATCCCAATTGTTTGGAGTCTGTGGATAAGGGTGTTATGGGAGATGGTGTCGAAGGCCGCTGATATATCCAGGAAAATTAGGATGTATCCTGAGTGTTTCTCTTGGGTTCCTATGATGAGGGTGTTCATCAGCGTGGTCATTAGGGTCTCGACCCCATGTAATGGTCGGAATCCGTGTTGCTGCGGGTCCAGTATGTTGTTGACGTCTAAGTGTTCTTGAAGCTGACGTTGGACTATCTTCTCGATTATTTTTGCGGTGAGTGGGAGGCTTGCTACTGGTCTGTAGGAGGTGAGGTCTAGGGGATCTAGGTTGTGATTTTTTAGGGTTGGTCGAATGATTGTGGTCTTGAGGGCGTCTGGCATGTGTCCTTGGGTAAAGGATTCGTTTACGATGTGGGTTAGTGGTGCACTGAGGTCTTCTTTGGTTTTCTTTATCCAGTCGGTAGGACAGGGATCCAGCGGGGAGTAAATATATAGTAAATAAATTATAGTAAATCCAGACAACCTTCCATATTCGTCTAATTCCCACATCTACATTCTGTCTTTCCTACTACTGTGCCCTTCAGATCCTCCCATTCTCGCACCCTCTCCACAAACTGCTCCACTGAAAGCGCAAATAAGCGAGGTGACAGAGGGACACCCTTGTCTCGTTCCTCTCTCCTGCTCAAAGAAAGCAGAGTAAGCTCCATTCACCCGAACACAAGCTTTCGGATTGCGGTAAAGTGCTCATACCCACCCCATGAACTCTCCCTCCAACCCCATTCTTTCCATTACTTGAAAAAGAAAAGGCCAAGACACCTGGTCAAAAGCCTTTTCCGGCATCCAGGGATATCAGCAATGCCTCCTCTTTACTTTATTCAATCAACCAAAGAATGTTTAGTATCTTGCAAATATTATCTGCTACCTGCCTACCTGGGATAAATCCCGCTTGATCTTGATGGATCAATTTCTCTATTACCTCATTTAAACGTGTAGCTAATATATTAGCCAATAATTTAGCGTCCAATTTTAGCAATGAAATTGGTCTGTGTGATGAGCATTCTTGTGGGTCCTTTCCTTCTTTGTTATTCCTGCCCACCCCATAGTATCTGCCAGCATACCCCCCTCTCTTGGTAGATTAAACAACCTCACTAATGGTGTAATTAGTATCTCTCCGAATCTTCTATAGCACCTCGCTGTGAGCCTGTTCAGTCCCGGTGTCTTATCTACTTTTAATTGTTTTATAGCTGTCAAAACCTCCTCTTCCTTTATAACTCTGTTTAATTTTGTTCCTCCTCTTCCAGTTTCAGAAGCTTTATGGAGTCCAGATAGCTGGCTGTTCTCTCCAGCTCTGGAGGGGCTCTTTCTTTGTACAGCGACTGGTAGAATCTTTTAAAGGCCTCCCAGATGTCCCCATCTTTCTGTACTAGTTTCCCTCCAGAATCTCTAACTTTCAATATTTGTGACCGTAATTTCCGTTGTTTCAATTTCTGCGCCCTGTATCTCCCAGCTTTATTTCCCCCCTCAAAAAATTCTTGTTGCAATAGTTGCATACGATACCTTTATAGTTTCTGCCTGCATTGCATTTATCTGGGCTCTTACTGCCAACACTTGGCCTCTGCATGCTCCCCTTCTATCTTGCGCATCTAATTCTTCCAATTTCATTAATCTTTCTCTCAATTCCCTATCTCGTCCTTCCCTCGTCTTCCTTTTTACGTGCCCCCCATTTAATTAAAACTCCCCTCACTACTGCCTTACAACCATCCCAAACTCCACCCCATGCCACCTCACCATTATCGGTCCATCTGAAGTATTCCCTTGTTTCCCTCTCTATCTCTTCTCTGACCCTCTCGTCCTCTAATAGAGATTCATTCAACCTCCAAAACTGGGTGCCTCTCTCCTCCCCCTCTATTGAAATCTTGACTTCCACTAAGGAGTAGTCTGACCACGTTATTGGCTCCATCTCTGCCCCTTTAATCCTACCCACCAGCTTCCCCTCTGGTCGGTTCATGAACCAGCTGCTCCAAGAAGCAGTCATTTATTTGATCTAGAAACTTTATCTCCCTAGCATGTCCTGCCATGACAGTGACCCAGTCAATACCAGGGTAATTGGGTAATTGAAATTGCCCATTATTATTACTGTGCTGTAACTTTTGTTAGCTTCCTTGATTTCTTTGAGCATTTCCTCATCCATTTGTTCATTCTGGCCAGGCAGTCGATAGTACACCCCCACTGCCATCGCCTTCCCCTTTTTACATGGAATTTCATTCCATAGAGATTCTACAGCAAATTCCTTTTCGGTCACCCACTTTAGTCCTGTACTTCTGGGTAGTGCAACTTCTCCAGCTTGGAGACTGGGCATGTCCAAAAACGTGACATCACTGCATGTAGCTCCTCGGCTCTCCCAGCAATCCCCAGTGTGTCCAGTCGCCATGCAGCAGGAGGACATGTGAGGCCTAGTGCTGGGCTCACTTTAGGGTTAGATTCAGTAGTATTAGGATAGCAGTTACTTACTTTTGATTTGCTTTAAGATTATTTCCTGATTCTGTTTCATTTGGTTTCTGTGTCTTTAAAAAAAAAAAAAAAAGAAAGACCGGAGTTGAACTTTTCTTCTGCCGGTCGCTGCTTGTATTTTCATTGTGTGAGTGTGGTCGCTTTCCTCACAACTTAGATCTCTCCACCCTTGCCAGTTCGGGGGAGAGACCTTTGGTCAGCAGCGGGACGCTTGTTTGATCTTCGCCGGTCAGACACCCCGATCCAGCTGAAGCGGAAGGCTGACAAGCTGATTGTTCATCCAGCGGCTCATCCCTCACCCCGGAGGAAGCTGAGCCACAGGGACTAGAGTCCACGATTTCAACCCTTGCGATTTTGAGCAGCAAGGCAAGGTAAGCAGGGGACCTGACAGGCATTGGAAACAGCTGAAACCGTTGCTGTCTCTATGAAGAGATGGGCAATTTTGGCGCCATTACTTTCATTCTGTCAGCGGCAGCCATTTTGGCTTTGTGGGAGCCGCGTGCAGGCTGCCAGCCAGAGTGCGGGCAGCGAAGAAAGGCTGGGAAAGCAGTTATCTCTTGCAGCTCGCGTTCGTCGTCTTTGGATTTATTGTTTTTCATTGATGTATGATTTGTTTTGCTCTTTTTTTCTTTAAACGGTAATGCCCTTAGGTCTATTGATTTATTTTGGTGGCCAATTTCCATTTCTCTTCTGTTAATCGGAAGAAAGAGTATTTGGGGCTTCATACTATTTAGTGTTTGGGGCAGCCCTTTTATTTAAAAAAAAAAAAAAGTCATAAAATAGAAAACTGTTTTTTGTCTCCTTTGGGGGCACATTTATGGCGGCACGCCTTCAGTGTGTGGTGTGGGCCAGTTGCAGAGTCCGGGATCTGCCGGGGGTGTATGGCAGTGTCCGCCTCTCTGGAACATCAGATGGAAACTCAGACGTCCGAGATTCAAGCCATGGCACCGATGATGGAGGGGGATCCTCCGTCTACGTCTCAGCAAACAGCCGTACAAGGTTCCCAGGAGGGGCAGGGTTTGACGCCTCTGTCGGGGGGAGCCGGACAGCAGCTCGGTGATTTTTGTCCAGATTTTGTCTTGATTATGCATCAAGCGTTCTGTCTGCGGCGGCAAGGTAGAGTTCCAGACTCCTTGTTGTCCCCGCCGACTGCGCAAGAGTCTGCTGCGGAGTTGGGCAGCGGTTCCCTGCGGCCACTTAAGAGAGTCAAGTTTTCGGGATCTTTCGCCTCCTGAGGTCGAGTGGCAGGACTCGGAGGAACATGAGACGGAGCTCGAGGCCGGTGTAGAAGAGTTAGAGGAAGGAGAAATTCCGGAACCAGAGGATCAGGCGAAGATTATTAGGTTGTTCTGGAGAGAGGAATTGGTGGCACTTATAACAGAGTCTCTTCAGACACTGAAATTAGCCACCGAACAACCAGCGGAAGACGAAGGTGAGGAAGATCCGATTATTCAGGCGGTGGGACAGTCCCAAGTCATCTTTCCTGTGCATCGGGTGATTGACCGAATGATTCAGGATGAATGGGATCTACCAGAGGCAGTTCTCAAGGGCATTAGGACTATGTCTAGATTGTATCCCTTGGCAGATAAGGACAAGGAGAGGTTTTGATCCCAGAGAATTGATGCTGCGGTCTCGGCGGTAACAAAGAAGACCACCATTCCTGTAGAAGGCAGCGCAGCGCTAAAGGATGCACAGGCTAGAAAGGTGGATGGTTTGTTGAAGCAGTCCTTTGAAGCAGATGCCTTGTCACTACAAGCTTCCATCTGTGGGGCTTGGGTGGCCGGGGCTTGTCTTAGATGGACCCAGGGGTTGCGCCGGGTTGTTCAACTAGAGCCTGAAGGACTACGGGAGTTAGACCGTCTGGAGTCGGGGGCGGCTTACTTGTCCGATGTACATTATGATCTAATCAGGGCCTTAGCTAATAGTATGGCGTCCTTGGTGGCGGCTCGCAGGTCCCTTTGGTTGAGGAATTGGGCGGCGGATGGATCTTCTAAAGCGCGGCTCAGTATGCTGCCATTTAGGAGAACCCTGTTGTTTGGTGAAGATTTAGATAAACTGGTGAAGGATTTGGGGGAGTCTAAAGGAGGTAGACTCCCAGAAGATAAGCCTAAGCAGGGTAAGTCCTCGCAGTCCTTTCGAGGGCAGTTCGGTGACTTCAGGAGATTTCGGTCTTCTCGGTTGGGAGGTTTCCAACGAGGGCGATTTGCTCCGCGGGCACAGGGTTTTCGGTGGTTTTGGGGAACTGGTTGAGGTTTTGCAGCGGCTTCCTCAGCTCCCACTAGAAAATCACAATGAAGTGTGGCGGGCTCTGGACGGAAGTCACCCAATAGGCGTCGGGGGCTTTGGGCTTTTCTTCCGGCTTGGGCCCAAATAACGACAGATCAGTTGGTTTTGGAGATAATTCAAGACGGCTATGCGTTGGAGTTTGCTCAGCCTGTAAAGGATTCCTTTGTCCTGTCTCCCTGCAAGGGCCAAAGGAAAACCTTGGCGATCCGTCAGACGCTAGACCGGTTATTACAGATGGAGGTAGTCGGTCCTGTGCACATAGACGACTACAGCAAGGGTCAATACTCCATTTATTTCGTAGTTCCAAAGAAGGATGGATCAGTATGACCCATATTGGATCTGAAAAGAGTGAACCGCAGTCTGAGTATTGCATTTCAGGATGGAGACCTTAAGGTCCGTCATTGTAGCAGTGCAGCAAGGGGGGTACTTAACGTCTCTCGATCTGATGGAGGCGCATCTGCATATCCTGATCAGAGAAAGCCATCGCAGATATCTTTCGCTTTGCACTGCCGTGGGAGGCATTACCAATTCCAGGCCTTGCCCTTTGGCCTCGCAACGGCGCCACAAACCTTCACCAAGATTATGGTGGTGGTGGTGGCGGTGGCGTTGCACAAGGAAGGAATTCTGGTCCATCCATATCTAGATGATTGGTTAATTCAGGCGAAATCCGAAGCCAAGAGTGTTCAGGTTACAAACAAGGTGGTGAAGTTCCTCAAAGGACTCGGCTGGGTGGTCAATCTGGCAGAGAGTCACCTAGTGCCTTCACAGGATCTCGAGTATCTGGGGGTACGGTTCGACACTTGGGTAGGGAGGGTATTTCTGCCGTCCCGGCGAGTGCAATGTTTAACGACATTGATTTGTCGGTTCTTGGTCTCTCCGGCTCCGTCGGCTTGGAGTTACCTTCAGGTTCTGGGAACAATGGCGGCGACGACTGAAGCAGTGCCATGGGCCCGGTTTCATATGCGTCCGTTGCAGGGGGTGCTACTTCGCCGCTGGTCCTACCAGGAGGACACACTAAACGCGAGACTTCCAAGGTCAAGAGGTCGCCACGGTGGTGGCTGCTTCCCGGTTCTTTGACTGCAGGGATGTGTCTGGAACAACCAGAGTGGCTTCCACTGTTGACAGATGCAAGTCTCGCGGGCTGGGGAGCACATTGCGGACAACTCTTCACGCAGGGGCTGTGGTCAGCCCAGGAGGCCACATGGTCGATCAACAGATTGGAACTACAAGCAGTGACACTTGGCGCTTCAGGCATTCAAGTCGACCGTGACGGGAAGAGCGATACGGGTGCTGTCCGACAACTCGGCGACAATGGCCTACATCAGTTGTCAGGGCGGCACGGGGAGTGTGCCCATGGAAGCAGAAGAGCTCTTTCAGTGGGTGGAAACTCAGCTGTTGGCACTGTCGGCGGTGCACATTGCAGGGAAGGACAAAATGATGGCGGACTTTCTCAGCAGGGTATAGGTGGATGCCGGGGAATGGGAGTTGCATCCCGAGGTCTTTGCGCAGATAGTCCAAAGATGGGGGTCGCCAGTCATGGACCTCATGGCGACCTTCCGGTCAGCGAAAACAAGTCGATACTTCAGCAGACATCGAGAAAGGATGTCGGAAGGGATCGACGCTCTGATGCAACCTTGGCCGACGTCGGGTCTTCTCTGTGTCCTCCCCCCCCCCCCCCATGGGCGCTAGTCGGCAGAGTGTTGCAAAGAATCGAAGCTCATCGGAGGAGAGTGTTATTGGTGGCTCTGGACTGGCCGAGACAGCCGTGGTACGTAGATCTTATTCGGCTTATCAGCGGAAATCCGTGGAGATTACCGGCGTCAGAGCATCTATTATAGCAAGGTCCGCTTCGAATGCCTCAGGTGGATCGATTCTCGCTTACGGTCTGGCCATTGAGCGGGCGAGGCTAAAGAAAAGAGGTTATTCGGCAGCAGTGATAATGACTTTACTCAAAGCATGGAAAAAGTCTACGTTTTTGGTGTACATTTGCATATGGTGTGTATTTGAGGATTGGTGTTCCAGGGAGCAGATCCGGATGGCGGTTCCGGTGGTTCTCGGTTTTTTGCAGGATGGCTTCGAGAAAGGTCTGGCTGCTAGTTCTCTTAAGAGTCCAGTTGGCGGCGTTGGCATGCTATAGGGGCAAAGTGCAGGGGATGGCGCTCAGTGCGCACCCGGATGTGCTGCGTTTTCTGAAGGCGATCTCCAACCTACGTCCTGCTCATAGAGTCATAGTTCCTTTGTGGGATCTCAATTTGGTTCTGGGGGCCTTAGCTAAGGAACCCTTTGAGCCGTTGCGCAAGGCATCGGTGAAGGATTTAACACTGAAGATTGTTTTTAGTAGCCATTTGTTCTGCAAGGCGAATTTCGGAGCTCCAGGCGTTATCTTGTCGAGAGCTGTTTTTGTCCTTTTATAAGGACAAGGTGGTGCTGCGGCCTGTTCCTTCTTTCTTACCAAAAGTGGTCTCTCCGTTTCATTTGAATCAAACGGTGTCTCTACCTGTCCTGGGTTCACTGGAAGGCAGTGCGGCGGACCGCGGTTTGCGTCGGTTGGACTTGAAGTGCGTGCTACAGCAATACTTAAAGGTGTCAGAGTCCTTTTGTAAATCGGATCGGTTGTTTGTCTTATTCGGAGGTAGCCGCAAAGGTGAAGCGGCGGCTAAGGTGTCTATTTCTCGGTGGATTAGCGAAGCTATTGCTTCTGCTTATCTCTTAGAGGGCAGAGAGGTGCCGGCAGGTTTGCGGGCTCATTCAACCAGAGCACAGGCTGCGTCGTGGGCAGAGCACAGCTTGGTGCCTCCAGTGGAAATTTGTAGGGCGGCCACCTGGTTGTCTCTTCATACTTTCAGCAAACACTACCGGCTGGATGTGCTTTCAGCACAGGATGCTGTTTTCGGGACGGTGGTGTTGCAAGCCGGTTGGAAAGGTCCCTCCCAATAGTTACTGCTCTGTTACATCCCAGAAGTACAGGACTAAACTGGATGACTGAAAAGGAAATGGAAATTACACTTACCTGGTAATTGTGGTTCCTTGAGGGGATCCAGTTTAGTCCTCATTCCCACCCGAGATGGTTTAAGGAGCTAAAGAAGTTCAGGTCTGCTGTAGTTACGGGTAGGTAAAAGCTCAGTTTTTTTCTTTTCTTCCCTTTCTATGGCTTTGCTCAAACAGCTGGAGGCAGGCATAAGAAAACAGGCCTGTCTACAAAAAAAAAAAAAAAAGAGTGGAAAGAAATTTTTAGAGTTCTGATTCTTACGAGTTTATTGTGTTATGTTTGATACAGATTTTATTAGCTACTTGTTTGTTGCTCCTTTTGAGTGTGCTTTGGCAATAGTTCACTGGGGGTTGCTGGGAGAGTCGAGGAGCTACATGCAGTGATGTCACATTTTTGGACATGCCCAGTCTCCAAGCTGCAGGAGGAGGTGCACTACCCAAAAGTACAGGACTAAACTGGATTCCCTCAAGGAACCACATTTACGAGGTAGGTGTAATTTCTATTTTTGTTTCCTGCAAAACGTTAATCCTTTGTGACTCAATGCCCTCTCTAACATAGAGCGCAACCCCTCTACCAATTTGATCAGCTCTATCATTATGATATAGTATGTACTCTGTTATCAGTGTCCCACTGGTTGTCCTCCTTCCACCATGTTTCTGAGATACCAATCATATCTGACTTCTCATTTAGTGGTATATATTCTAACTCTCACATCTTATTTTTTAGACTTCTAGCATTTGCATGCACGCATTTTAGAGACTGTATTTTATTCATATTAATCTGGTTATCGATAGGCAGGGGTAATTTGGAATCTTTAAGCTCTATCTGCTCCATACTCAAGGGTATTTGTGCTGCTTTTGTCTTTATTGGAACCTCTCTGCTGATATGCACTAACTTCATTTTTTTGTTAGTATCCTCAGGGATACATTGTTCCGAACCATGTGTCCTTGGCGACTGTCGGCTCTTCCCTATTATCTAGTTTAAAAGCTGCTCTATCTCCTTTTTAAAGGTTAATGCCAGCAGCCTAGTTTCATTCCGGTTAAAGTGAAGCCCATCTCTTCGGAAGAGCCCCTCCTTTCCCCAGAATGTTCCCCAGTTCCTAACAAATCCAAAACCCTCATCCTTGCACCATTGTTTCATCCACGCATTGAGACTCCGGAGCTCTGTCTGCCTTTGGGTCCTGCACGTGGAACGGGAAGCTTTTCGGAGAATGCTGTCCTGGAAGTTTTGGATTTCATCTTCCTACCTAAAAGCCTAAATTTAACCTCCAGAACCCCTCCCTACCACATTATTCTACCAACGTAATGTACCAAGACAGCAGACTCCTCCCCAGTGTTATCTAAGACCTTGTCTAGGTGGCGCGTGAGGTCCGCTGTCTTCGCACCAGGCAAGCATGTTACCAGGTGATCCTCACGTCCACTAGCCACCCAGCTATCTACATGCCTAATGATCAAATCACCAACTATAATGGCTGTCCTAATCCTTCCCTCATGGGCACATGGTCCTGGAGAAACTTCCTCAGTGCGAGAGGGTTTTACATCACGTGGAGAACAGGGCCTAGCTACAGGATCACTTCCTGCCACGCCAGGGTGTTGCTCTCCTGTCACGTGACCACTCTCCTCCATGGCAACAGGGATGCTGCCAGACTGGAGGTGGGACTTCAGGACTGTATTCCTGTAGGTCTCGTCTATATACCTCTTTGTCTTCCTTATGTCCTCCAGTCTGATACTCTAGCCTCCAGAGATCGGACTTGTTCCCTGAGAGCAAAGAGCTCCTTGCACCTAGTGCACACGTAAAACCCCTCACCAACTGGGAGAAAATAATACACCTGACACTCGATGCAAAAGACTGGAAAGCCTCCATCTCGCTGCTGGACTGCTGTTTGCATCTTAGTTTTAAGGTTGTGTTTAGATATTTAAGTTCTTTACTTAATAAGGGTTGCTGTGGATACTTATACTAATAAAACTATACCTAATATGTTTAATATACTTTGTTCACCTGAAGCTTAATTAATCTCAGGTCCTTAATGTATGCTGATGAGAATAAACAGCTGCACCTGAGAGTGAATATGGCACCTCCTTTCCTTTAAGAGGTTTAAACACCTATAAAGCTACGATTATCCCAGGGGTGGGTGGATGTTGGGGAGGGAGGGAAAGAAGACTTATTAAAAGCTGGCTGCTACACAGTGCCTTGTCCTGTGCTTCTAAGGTAATCTGTGACCAATCTCCAGGGGGAGTCCCACGGCTCTTGCTTGGATAGAGGGGGTTTTGGGGTCTAAATATAACCAGAAAGCTCTCTGCTGTATTTTAAATTTAAACTGAAAGCTTTTTGCTGCTACTAGGCCCTGGCTGATTTAACAAATACACTGGGTTCACAAATTAATCGGCTTTAATCTAAAGAATTCCTTTTTCCCCAAGATTTAGAACAATTCCTAGAAGTAAATACTTACAATTGCAGATCTCTCTCCAGAAGTAGCAGTCCCCTTTTGTAGTCCTTCAAGACCTAGCAACTCTTGGGTTTTCTTGGCACGGTGTAACAATTAGTAGATTGCCGGGCCTTTCTTTCAAGGCAGTGGAGGGTTAAGTGACTTGTCCAAGACCACATTGCGTTTCAATAGGAATTGAATCCTGGTCTCTTGGTTACCAGGGTGCTGTGCTAACCACTAGGTCACTCCTTCGCTCCTGGGTGGCCATCAAATGCCCCACCCCCAAAAACTCTCCATTGTAACTGCCCAACAATCTGCAAAATACTCCCACCCCAAAACTACCTCCTCCTAACTGTTGCCAATCTCCAAAAGTAAGTACATGGAATGGAAAATAAAACAAAAGATATTATAATACCTCTATATCGTTCCATGGTGAGACCGCACCTTGAATATTGTGTGCAATTCTGGTCGCCGTATCTTAAAAAGGATATAGCGATTTTAGAAAAGGTTCAGAGAAGAGCCACCAAAATGGTAAAGGGGATGGAAGGATACTCCTATGAAGAAAGGCTAAAAAGGTTAGGGCTCTTTAACCTGGAAAAGAGACGGCCGAGGAGAGATATGATAGAAGTCTATAAATTAATGAACGGAGTGGAACGGGTAAACGTAGATCAATTGTTTACCTTATCAGAATATAGAAAGACTAGGGGACATGCAATGAAGCTACAGGGTAAACTATTTAAGACTAATAAAAGAAAATATTTTTTCACTCAACGTGTAATCAAACTCTGGAATTTGTTACCGGAGGATGTAGTAAAGGCTGTTAGTGTAGCTGGGTTTAAAAAAGGTTTGGACAAGTTCCTGGAGGAAAGGTCCATAAACCATTATTAAGAAGGGACTCAGGATATCAATGCTTGAACCAATACAAGCATTGTGGAACCTGTGTCCCTTGGGGAAACTGCTAGGTACATATGACCTAGATTGGCCACTGTTGGAAACAGAATACTGGGCTTGATGGACCTTGGTCTGACCCAGTATGGCATATCTTATGTTCTTATATCCTCCATAAATGTCCCATTAATCTCAGCTACTCCTCCACAGATGCAGCACATGTGTAGTGTGGTGTGTGTTTGTATCTGTTGCACCACACACAAGAATGCTACATACATCAGTGCTTTTCAAACATTTATCCCATGTGACCCCATTTTAACAACTGAAAGTTCATGTGACCCCAGATGATGACGAAATAAAAAAAAAAAAAGCAGGTCTCCAGCCTCCTCCTCTCTCCACTTATCTAAAGAAGGAAGGCACAGCAATAATAGTAATGACAACAGCAGCAGCAGTCAGCACAGAGTCCCTTGTGTCGTTGTGCAGTGTGTACTTATAGACCCCAGTACTCAGCATGGGTTTCAATCTAACAGGAGGAAAAACTAACTCACAAGCCGCATACTGACTGGTGACTGCCACTATTTGGCATAGGCCACAGTGAAAGCCTAGAGAGAAGGGGAAATGACCATGTTTCCATGACCCTATTCGGGGATTACAAGTAATTCCCTAGCTGTGATGAACTGCATTTTTAAAAATTTTGCATATGTATTTCCTTTTGGTTTGCTGTTTCTACTGTAAAAGCTACAGGCTAAATGGTACTGCTTATTGGTTGCTGTCTGGGTTAGATTAAGAAACTGACAAGCTAGGAACATACCTAGGGTCCAAAGTTTAGAGGGGTCCTGTCAGATGTGCTCGGCACTAGATCAGTTTTGATTGGCTTTTTTCTGATTTTAACTTTTGATGTCTGGAAGCTACAAGAAAGGCTAACGTATCGGAACATTTTTCAGAATTTAAGACCTCTATCTGCAATTCTCTAATCCTCTCCCCTGCCTGAGTGAGCCTGACCTGCTTGCTTCCAGTGTAACCAGCAGCAGAGATGTACAGTATGGTCCAACCAATGGGAAGGCTGTGGGGGCAGAGCACTTTTGAATGCTGCTCTAGTCATGGAATGGATGAGCTTGGGAGTTCTGTGCTGCAGAACAAAGGTTGAGTTCAGGCATTGTTGGAGCATTATTCTATCAGTTCTGGAGCTCACTTTGGCCCTTGACTCATGCAGGAAGAAGTCTAGTCACAAGCCGAAAAAATGTTCCACATCTTGAGCAAATGAGCTCTCTCTTTATGAAGTTAGGTGGCCCCAAGTTTCGGAGTCATCCACTATGTGTGTCTGTTTAATTCTGTCTATGGCAAACAGCTGGTACAAGTAAGCTGTTTCACTGTAAGCTCCTAGTTAGCAAAGATAGCTTAGTCAATAGCTTCAGAAGGTATGACCTCAAATTAGTAAAAGCATGGTCCTGTGCAATGAAGATTTTTAATTTTTAATTTTTTTTCTGTAGTCCATATCATGAAATATAAGCAGCATGGCTTTTGTGCTGCCATATGGTAAGGGTTGCAGATTGTGGTGCAGTATCTGTCCTTTTAATATATTGAGTTTTATAGTCGCAATACAGAATTGCACATTGACAAGATATTTTTGCACATTGTACTAAAATGTAATTGCAAGTAGCTGCCCAAATTATAATTTTTTTAAATATTTCAATTTATTGGTCTGAGTTCTTAAAGCAAATTATGTATTCCTTGTTAAGTAATCGTATCATTTTATATATTTTTGAAATTAGGAAAACAAGATGAAAAGGTAGATGAAGAAGAAGAAAAACGCCGAATTGAAGCAAGAAGAGAGAAGCAAAGACGCAGAAGAGAAAAAAATAGTGAAAAATATGGTGATGGATACAGGTTGGTGTTTATAACTTAGCATATCAAGAGAATAAGGACTTGCATGCAACCAGTCTGCAAAGATACCATTGCTACAAATCAGTATAGGTTTTATCTTCAAGTCTGTTTACTTTTTATTCAGGCATGCAAATGTATTAAAGGGAAAACTGTACTAAGAAAGAAGTGGTACATTGATCTTCCCCCAACATCAGCAAAAATGATTTTCAAAAGGTGATTGTAAGGAGGTTAGATCATTGTCTGTAAATAGCAAACAGTACAACATTTGCCTGCCTTTTTGTACAGGACTTTCTTTTGGAAAGGCAGCAATATACAGACCTTTTGTTCAACAGATTTCATATGCTTTGTGTATTTGGTCTTAAGTTGCAGCACCGATGGCTTTCACTTTAGGCTAATAATTTGAAGTTAATGTTCAGTCACTAGTTCTTTCATAGATAACGAATCTTTTTTTTTTTTTTTTTTGGTTCTCAATGATTCTTTGCAGTAAGCTCTGTTTTCAGTATATGTGGTCTTGGTGGACTGGTCACGTGACCGTCACCATTTGCATTCCAGTCGCCTTAAGTCACGCTTTTGTTTTTGTAAGGATGCTGAATACCAGGGGGCAGTGTTTTGTGAGTGTGTGTTGTGAGAGAACATAATTGCATCAGTGTGATAGCTCAAACAGAGAGACTCGAACGGGTCATGAGCAAGTGACTGCGTGGAATTCCCTGCTCATATTCAGAAAAATCATGTTTGTTTTCCTATGTGCCAAGAACACCATCCATGCAAACAGCGTCTGCTATTGCCACTCATTTCTGCGGCTGAAGTCAAAATTGCAAAAAAAAAAAAAAAAGAATATTTAAAAATGCTTATTATACTAGAGCCATTACGAACTCCCTAAACAAACCCAGAGAACTCTTTTGCATCACCAAGAACCTCCCAAGAGAGCCCAATGCCCACAACTTATCACAAGTGATAAGCCCACAGGATATGGCTGACTACCTCAGTTCCAAGCAGAAGTGCAGTCTCCCTGGAATCCTCATTCAACCTTCTCAGTTTATCTGGTCTGATTTTGCTCTTCCATCTCTAAAGAATATTGAAGATACTATAAAAGCTTTAAACACAACTACTTCAACCCTAGTCCCTTGCCCTATAAGCTGGGTTAAAATCTCTAGATTGCATCTCAGAATTTTCATATAAAATATAATCCACAAGTCTGTCTGTCAGGGTAAAGTACTGAGCTGTCTAAAACCAAAGCTCAGTGCAACCAATCCTAAAAACTCCCAAACTTAACAGAAATTCACCTTCATCTTTACAGACCAATTTCACCAATTCCATTCATATAAAAAATACTGGAAAAAAAACTGTGCAAATACAGCTCCAAGATTACATTGACAACAATGCGCTCTTAGACCCTCACCAACATGGCTTCAGGCCATACCACAGAGTTGAGACCCTCCTTTCTTCATTATTTGACATGATCCTGACTGGTTTCCATTCATCTACATAAGAATTCCTACTCATCTTTCTTGATGTGTCTGCTGCATTTGACTCCCTCCCTGACCATCAAATCATACAGAGGCTCTGAGATTGGACTATGCAACTCTACTCTGAGCTGGTTCCAGTCCTATCTGAATGATAGAAGACAACACATTCAAATAGGCATCACAACATCCCCACAGTTCCAGCAGCTTCAAGGAGCCCCGCAGGGCTTAAGTCTCTCAGCCTTGCTGTTTAACATCTTTCTCCATCCCATATGAACCATATTCAAATGCTACAAGCTTCACTACCAAATTTATGCAGACAATATTATGTTCTACATGCCTTTTCAATACTACAACCCCAGACATCTCCAACATACTCAACTGCTTTTTCGACATATAACAGTGGTTTCAACAGTGCAATTTAATCATCAGCCAGGAAAAAAATGAAACCCTCCATATATTCTTTGACCCCTCATTCTGTCCACTAAGTACTCTGAATTGCAGTGGTCATCAAATCTGTGTAAAATCTGAAATCAAATGCCCAGGTATCATTCTTAATCAGAAACTGAACCTCCTGTCACAAATAAAGAAAACCGCTGTCTGTCTCAAATTAAGGACTTTAAGAAATCTGCGTCCTCTCATCAGCTCAGAATTATTCCACTCAGTCTGCCAATCCTTAGTCACACCAATTTTTGATTATGCCAACATTATATACCATGGCCTCCCCAAACAATCTCTAAATCCTCTCCAGATGGCTCAGAACAAAGTGGCAAGATTAATCACTTCCGCCCCATGACAAGCACATATCACCTCATACTATTTCAGCTTCAATCATAGCCAGAATAAGATACATAGAACTCTTGTCACTATCTTCAGAAATATACACAACTGTTCAGCCAGTTGCCTCCAAGCCTGCATTTCCTTGCAGAAAAGTGACAGACGTTGCAACAGAGTTCTCTGCATCTCCTCTATACAAAAAAACAACTCTAAACAATCCACTAGCAATTGTGCTCTTTCCCTCTTTGCCCCTTTCGCTATGGAACACTCTTCCACCAGCACTCAGAGGATCCCAAGATATCGCAGACTTCTGGAAAAAAAATGAAAACCCTACCTTTTCCAGGATTACTTTCAAACCAACCTAAACCCATATGCATAAGATGACATTCAACCAATGCCTATGGACATCCAACAGAAGCATATGTTCGCCCTGCCACGGACAATCTTGCATATGTCTAAACTTCCCACATATATACACACCTCCAATGTAAATAGTTACCATGCCACACTCCCATTGTAAATAGTTATTATGTTTTAAGTATCACTATTCCTACTATCTCCAGGAACAAGCTGGAATGAGTCTTCACATATGGGTATCGTCGGTACCGACGGAGCCTGCGCGGGAACGCTCCCCAGCATCCAGTAAGAAAGCTTTTGGGAGCATCCCACAGCGCCTGTGCGCTGCCTTCCCGCCTTTCCCAACCGCCTCTCTCCAGTTCTTCTTTTCCGCGGAGCCAGCAGGTCGTGTTCCTGTCACCGCTGAAGAATTTCTTTATTTTTTTCTAGTTCTTTGGTCTCGCGTCTGCCTTCTTCGACGTCGGACCGGTACCGCCGGTCTTTTCTTTCTTTCTTTCTTCTTAAAAAAAAAAAAAAACTACCGTTTCCCACTTCTGTGCAATTTTTTCTTCGGCCTTAGGCCTAGGAAATATTTTTCCTCATGGAAAAGCCCGCCTCCGGGTTTAAAAAGTGCACGAAGTGCAGCGGTACTATTACTGTCACCGACACCCATGACTGGTGTCTAAAATGTTTGGGTCCTGACCATTCCATCACGGATTGTGTGTCCTGTTCCATGATGTCTAAAAGAGGTTGACAGAACCGAGCGGCTAAGCTCAGTACCCTGTTTCCCTCTGATGCAGCTTCGGTGGCATCGACGGCTTCCAGGGCTGCTTCTTCCTCTCATGGATCTCAGGTAACCAAACATAAGTCCAGCCGGTCCTCGAAGGGTAGATCTCCCTCTAAGCATCGAGATGCCTCCGGGCTTGCCCTCGAGGATTCTACACCGGCAAATTACCCCGGCGGGGAGCCTCGGCTTCCAAAGCTTCATCTATGGGGTCACAGGTTGACATCGATGGCGTGGCCTCGACCGATCACCTGTTGCCATGTTCTGGGGTACCGGTGGTTTCCACTGGTATCGACATCCAGACATTGGTGGCGTCGATGGATCAGAATATTCTGACCATGCAGCGTGCCATTACGGCATTCATACAGGCTGTGACGCCTCCGGTACCGCAACAAACTCGTACCGGTTCCGGCACCGATATCGGTTCCAGTACCGGGACCGATTGCATCGACATTGGCTTCGGTGTCGACTGCAGCGGTACCCTGTTCTATGATGCCCATCGGTACCGAACCGGTACCGATCACTCCCTATGTCGATACCACTCGGTACGCGTATCGGGCTCTGCAGGAGCATCCAGACAGGCGATACTTCGATTCCTCCGAGGACTCTGATGAATCAGAGGCTTCTGTCGAAGCATCGGTACTCCTTCCTCAGGAGCCTTCTTCTCCAAAAAGGAGAATGTCTCCTCCAGAAGACTTGTCTTTCCAAGACTTCATTAGGGAAGTGGCCAGGGGCCTCTCCATTTCTGTGGCCCCTCAGTCAGAGCCTAGAGCCAAACAATTGGATATTTTACAATATCCTAAGGCTCCTAAGGAGGCAGCTACTTTACCAATTCATGAGATCCTTTATGATCACATGTTGGGCATATGGGAGACTCCTCTCACCACCTCCCCTCATTCTCGTAGGTTGGACACCATGTACCGTGTTCCTCCCTGTCCTGGCTTTCATAAGACTCAACTTCCTCACCGCTCTATTGTGGTGGAGTCTGCCATGAAGAAGATAAGAGTGCAAAAAGGCACTCATCTAGTCCTCCAGGAAGAGAATGCAGAACCTTAGATGCTTTTGGCCGGAGAATCTTCCAGGCCCAACATGCTTGCTGCCAGAATCAACTCCTATAGTCTCTATATGGGGATGTTTCTAAAAGAAGTTACAGATCATCTGCAGACTTTAGCCCCTTTTATTTCAGAAGATAAAAGGGAGGAGTTTCTCACCTGGCTTAAACATGCCCAGGATGTTTCCAAATTTTCCAACCGTGCAGCCTTTGACTCTTTTGAGTGTGCCAGCAGAGCCTCGGCTATTGCCATAGGTGCACGCAGAGTTGCTTGGTTACAAGCTTCTGATTTGGAACCCTGGGTCCAAGATGGATTAGGAAATCTTCCTTGTACAGGTGAAAACCTTTTTGGAAAGGATTGGCAAGCAAAGGCCACTCAGATGGATGCTGAAAATTCTGCTTTAGATAGACTTTCAAAGTCTACTTCTGCTCCTGTTAAAAAAAAGGTTGTTCAAAAAGGCTTTTTATCCCAAAAAGGGGAGATATTATCCTGTTTATGGTCAGCAGACATCTTCTGCAGGTCGTTTTGCTGCAAAGCGTCAGCAACAACCTAAACGGGCCAAGCCTAAGGCAGCAAGGACTGCTACGGCCCAACAGCCTCAGCCTCCTCAGGGCCTTTGACTTACAACTCGAGAACTTAGACTTTCTGGCTCTAGAAGAACCAGAGCCTCTCACTATTCCAGGAAGGTTAGCTCACTTTGCTCCCAGATGGGAACAAATCACAGCAGAGCAATGGACCCTCTCCATCATAAGGGAGGGGTACAAGCTTCATTTCTTAAACCTTCCTCCTCACACCATGGTGAGACAGTTCAATTCTCCAACATCTCTCCTTGACCTTTTGGGTCAGGAGATTGCTACCCTTCTTGCCCAAAAAGCAATAGAAGAAGTACCCCTTCTTCAACAGGGCTCAGGGTTCTACTCCCCCTATTTTCTTATCCCAAAGAAAACAGGGGGCTACAGACCCATTTTAGATTTCAGAGAATTGAACAAGTTTCTATGCAAGGAGAAATTCAAGATGTTTTCTGTCGGTGCTCTCCTTCCATACCTTCAGAGTCAGGATTGGCTTTGTTCTCTAGATCTCAAGGATGTGTACACCCATGTCCTCATCCATCCAACACACAGAAGGTTCCTTCGGTTCCTTTATCAAGGAAAGCACTACCAATACAGAGTGCTTCCTTTCGGTCTGGCCTCTGCACCAAGAGTGTTAACAAAATGCATGGCAGTAGTAGCTGCATTTCTACGCACTCTAGGAATATTTGTATTCCCATATCTGGACGACTGGCTCATCCGAGCTCCATCCCAGTCAGAGGCCCAGACTTCCCTAGCCTGCACAAGGCGTGTTCTTCAGTATCTGGGACTTGTAATAAACATCCCAAAATCCCATCTCACCCCTACTCAGTCACTAGAGTTCATAGGGGCCTTGCTGGATACCACAACTGCAAGAGCCTATCTTCCCCAGGCCCGTTGCCTACGCTTGGTGCAGTTAGCCTCCCAGATTCAGTTAAAGTCCCATTTAACAGCTTGAGAGATGTTACAACTGTTAGGCCACATGGCATCCACCGTGCATGTGGTTCCTTACGCTCGCCTTCACATGAGGGCAGCTCAATGGACTTTATCCACCCAATGGACCCAGGCATCAGGGTGCCTATCAGACAAAATAGCAACCTCCAGTCGCCTTTTTTGGTCTCTCCAGTGGTGGAAGTCCACTCAAAACCTGTTGCTGGGGTCCCCCTTTCAACAGTTGTTACCCCAAGCAACCCTTACAACAGATGCCTCTCCAAGGGGTTGGGGAGCTCATCTACAAGATCTCGCCACCCAGGGCATCTGGTCTCCACAGGAGACTTCTCTACATATCAACCTCTTGGAGCTCAGAGCAATTTTTCTAGCTCTGAGTCTTCCACACCCTGCTCAGCTGCAAGACAGTCCTCATCCACACGGACAACCAAGTAGCCATGTTCTACGTGAACAAGCAGGGCGGGACTGGCTCTGTCGCTTTGCAACGAAGCTTTGAGATTGTGGGCCTTCGCCAGAGAGCATCAAATTCAGCTTCTGGCAGTATATCTTCCAGGCGTTCAAAACTCTTGGGCAGACAAACTCAGTCGAGTAGTGCTTCCACACGAGTGGTCCCTCCATATGGACCAGATAGCCAGAATCTTTCAGATTTGGGGAACCCCGGACATAGACCTCTTTGCAAGTCCGTGGAATGTCAAACTTCCCCGGTTCTGTTCCAAAATTCTGTGTCGGGGAGTTCAGGCCAAGGATGCCTTCCTCCCTCCTTCACTGGGATCAAGGCTTCCTTTACGCCTTTCCACCCATTCCCCTAATTCCCAAAACTCTCTTCAAGCTTCAGAGAGATCGATGGTCTATGATCCTCATAGCAGCACGTTGGCCACGCCAAGTGTGGTACCCTCTACTTCTGCATCTCTCTCAAGCTCCTTCCCTGGACTTGGGATCTGCTCCAGACCTCCTGTCCCAGGAGGAGGGAACGTTATGGCATCCAAATCTCCAGTCTCTCCATCTCAGGGCCTGGTTGCTGAAGGCCTAGACCTTCAAGATTTGCATCTTTCTCAGCAGGTGAAGGATATCCTTCATGCTTCCAGAAAGCCTTCCACTAGACGTTCCTATGCTTTCAAATGGAAAAGGTTTACCATTTGGTGTGCAAAGAAGGGTCTTAACCCCCTTGCAATACCTCTGAATTCTTTACTAGAGTATTTGCTGCATTTATCCCATGCAGGCCTTAAAACAAATTCAGTAAGAGTCCATTTGAATGCTATTGCAGCATCCCTTAAGCCTCTCAATGGACGGCCTATTTCCTCTCATCCTCTTATTGCAAGATTCATGAGAGGCCTTCTTTTAACTAAACCTCCCATTAGACCAGCTCCAGTGGCATGGTATTTGAATCTAGTTCTTGGTCAATTTATGAAGCCACTCTTTGAACCCTTAGCCACTACCTCCTTGAAATTCCTTTCCTGGAAGGTTATTTTTCTCATTGCAGCCACCTCAGCTCGCCGCATCAGTGAGCTGCAAGCCTTGGTGGCTAATCCTCCTTATACAAGGTTCCATCATGACAAGGTAGTCCTCAGGACCAATCCACACTTTATGCCTAAAGTGGTCTTACCTTTTCATCTGAACCAGGAGGTGTATTTACCTGTCTTTTTTCCAGGACCTCATGCATCAAGTGCAGAGAGGAATCTCCATACCCTGGCTTGTAAGAGAGCTCTCGCTTTTTACTTAACAAGGACACAGCAACATAGAAAGTCCTCTCAACTCTTTGTTGCTTTTGATCCTTCTCATTTAGGACTTCCAGTCTTTAAGAGAACACTGTCCAATTGGATTGCTCAGTGTATTTCATTCGCCTACCAGAGTAAGAATCTTTCTCTGGAGGGGCATGTCACAGCTCACAATGTGAGGGCCATGGCAGCCTCAATGGCTCATCTGAACTCTGTGTCCATCGACCAAATCTGTCAAGCGGCCACCTGGGCCTCGGTTCATACCTTCACAGCCCATTACTGTTTGGACAAGGAGTCCCGCCGGGATGCCTCGTTTGGTCAGGCTGTTCTCAAACACCTGTTCCATTCCTAATCAACTCCTACCCACCTACCCTGGTTGGATGCCAGAGATCCATGGGGGGAGGTGGAGCCCTTTTCAGGGACACACAACTCTGGGGTCTCTCCTTGGCATCTGCAGCTAGGGAGTCCCCATATGTGAAGACTCATTCCTGCTTGTTCCTGGAGATAGCACAGTTACTTACCTGTAACAGGTGATCTCTGGGAACAGCAGGAATTAGTCTTCACAACCCACCCACCTCCCCTAGGAGTTGTATCTCTCTATCTGTCTTTCCTTCCCCCTCTCTCTCTTTGTCTCAGCTTTAAATTCGAACTGGAGAGAGGCGGTTGGGAAAGGCGGGAAGGCAGCACGCAGGCGCTGTGGGATGCTCCCAAAAGCTTTCCTATTGGACGCTGGTGTGCGTTCCTGCGCAGGCTCCGTCGGTACCGACGATACCCATATGTGAAGACTTAATCTCCAGGAACAAGCAGGAATGAGTCTTCACATATGGGTACGTCGGTACCGACAGAGCCTGCGCGGGTACGCTCCCCAGCTTCCCAAAAAGGAAAGCTTTTGGGAGCATCCCACAGCGCCTGTGCGCTGCCTTCCCGCCTTTCCTAACCGCCTCTCCTCAGTTCTTCTTTTCCGCGGAGCCAGCAGGTCGTGTTCCTGTCACCGCTGAAGAAGTTCTTTATTTTATTTCTTTGGTCGCGCGTCTGCCTTCCTTGACGTCGGACCGGTACCGCCGGTCTTTCTTTTCTTTAAAAAATAAAAAAATAACACTTTTTCCTTCACTTAGTGTGTTTTTTCTCTTGGGACTTAGGCCTCACGAGAAAATTTCCTCATGGAAAAACCAGCCTCTGGGTTTAAAAAATGCACTAAGTGCAGCGGTACTATTTCTGTCACCGACACCCATGAATGGTGTCTTAAATGTTTGGGTCCTGACCACTCCATTTTGGATTGTCCGTCCTGCTCCTTGATGTCTAAACGAGGTTTACAGAACCGAGCAACTAAGCTCCATGTGCTGTTTCCCTCTGATGCAGCTTCAGTAGCATCGATGTCTTCCAGGGCCTCTACTTCCTCCCATGGATCTCAGGTAACCAAACATAAATCCAGCCGGTCCTCGAAGGGCATATCTCCTTCCAAGCATCGAGATGCCTCTGGGCTTGCCCTCGAGGATCCTGCACCGGCAAAACAACCCCGGCGGGAAGCTCCGGCTTCCAAAGCTCCTCCTATGGGGTTACAGGTTGACATCAATGGCACGGCCTCGACCGATCACCTGTTAGAATGCTCTGGGGTACCGGCGCAACCTTCCGGTAATGAATTCCAGACATTCATGGCGTCGATGGATCACAATGTTCTATCCATGCAGCAGGCTATCGCGGCCTTCATTCAAGCTGCGACGCCGCTGATACCACAACAAAACCCGTTGTCGGTATCGGCTCCGGTACCGACTGCATCGACGACAACCAGGATGCCGACTGCGGCGGTTCCCTGTCCAGGGATGCTCATTTGTACCGAACCGGTACCGATGACACCCGATGTCGATACCGCTCGATACGCGTATCGAGCTTTAGAAGAACACCCTGACAGGCGATACTTTGATTCCTCTGAAGATGCTGATACATCAGAGGAGTCTCCTGAAGTATCTATACCCCTTCCTGAGGAACCTTCTTCTCCAAAAAGAAGGATGTCTCCTCCAGAGGACTTGTCCTTTCAAGACTTCATAAGAGAAGTAGCTAAAGGACTCTATTTCAGTGACCTCTGAGTCAGAGCCTAGAGTTAAAAAATTGGACATTTTAGGTTATTCTAAGGCTCCTAAGGAGGCAGTCACCTTGCCAATTCATGAGATTCTTTATGAGCACATGATTGACTTATGGGAGACTCCTCTCACTATCTCTCCTCATTCTCGAAGATTGGACACTACATATCGTGTCCCTCCTTGTCCTGGTTTTCAGGATAAAAGGGAAGAATTCCTTACTTGCCTTAAGCATACTCAAGACATTTCAAAGTTTTCCAACCGTGCAGCCTTTGACTCCTTTGAAGGTGCCAGCAGAGCTTTGGCCATTGCTATAGCTGCTCGCAGAATTGCTTGGCTCCAAGCTTCTGATTTAGAACCCTGGGTCCAAGATGGCTTGGGAAATCTTCCCTGTACAGGTGAAAACCTGTTTGGCAAAGAATGGCAAATAAAAGCCACTCAAATGGATGCAGAAAATTCTGCTTTGGATAGACTTTCAAAGTCAACCTCCATTCCTGCCAAGAAAAAAACTTTCAAGAAGTCTTTTTTCAAAAAGGGCAGATTCACTTCTACTACTGGCCAACAATCATCTTCAGGTCGCTTTGCTACTAAGCGTCAGCAACCTAAGCAGGCCAGACCTAAGTCTACAGGGGCTGCTGCAACTCAGCAGACTCAACCTCCTCAGGGTTTTTGACTTGATGCTAGAGGACTTAGCCTTTCTGGCTCTAAAGCAGCCAGAACCTCTTACCATTCCAGGAAGGTTAGCTCATTTTGCTCCCAGATGGGAGCAAATTACATCAGAGCAGTGGACCCTCTCCATCATAAGGGAGGGCTACAAGCTTCATTTCTCAAGCCTTCCTCCTTACACCATGGTGAGACACTTCAATTCTCCAACATCTCTTCTCGACCTTTTAGGTCAGGAGGTAGCTACCCTTCTTGCCCAAGGGGCAATAGAAGAAGTACCCCTTCTTCAACAAGGGTCAGGGTTTTACTCCCCCTATTTTCTGATTCTAAAGAAAACAGGGGGCTACAGACCCATATTAGATCTCAGGGAATTGAACAAATTTCTTTGCAAGGAGAAATTCAAAATGCTTTCTCTGGGCACTCTCCTTCCATACCTTCAGAGTCAGGATTGGCTTTGTTCTCTAGATCTCAAGGATGCGTACACACATGTCCTCATCCATCCATCTCACAGAAGGTTCCTCCGTTTTCTTTTTCAAGAAAAACATTACCAATACAGAGTGCTTCCTTTCGGTCTGGCCTCTGCTCCAAGAGTGTTCACCAAATGCATGGCAATAGTAGCTGCATTTCTACGCACTCTGGGAATATTTGTATTCCCATACCTGGACGACTGGCTCATCCAAGCTCCATCTCAGTCAGAAGCCCAGACTTCCCTGGACCGCACAAGGAGCTTTCTGCAATATCTGGGACTTGTGGTAAACCTCCCAAAGTCCCAGCTTACCCCTACTCAGTCCCTAGAATTCATAGGGGCCTGGTTGGATACTACCACTGCAAGGGCCTACCTTCCCCAGGCCCGTTGCCAACGTCTGATGCAGTTAGCCTCCCAAATTCAGTCAAGAAATCACTTAACTGCCCGGGAGATGCTACAACTGCTAGGCCACATGGCATCCACAGTGCATGTGGTACCTTATGCTCGCCTTCACATGAGAGCAGCTCAGTGGACTTTGTCCACCCAGTGGACTCAAGCATCAGGACTCTCTGACCAAATAGCAACCTCCAAACGTCTCTCTTGGTCTCTCCAGTGGTGGATGTCCACCAAAAATCTGTTGCTGGGGTCTTCCTTCCGACAGTTGTTGCCCCAGGCAACCCTCACAACAGATGCCTCCCAAACAGGTTGGGGAGCTCATCTACAAGACCTCTCCACTCAGGGCACTTGGTCTCCACAGGAGGCCTCTCTTCATATCAACCACTTGGAGCTTCGAGCAGTTTTTCTGGCTCTCAAGGTCTTCCATACCCTCCTAAGCTACAAGACAGTCCTTATTCATACGGACAATCAAGTAGCCATGTTCTACATAAACAAGGAGGAACTGGCTCTCTGTTGCTTTGCAACGAAGCTCTAAGATTGTGGGCCTTCGCCAGAGAGCATCAAATACATCTCCTGGCTGTATACCTCCCAGGAATCCAAAACTCTTGGGCAGACAGACTCAGTCGAGTTCTGCTTCCACACGAATGGTCCCTGCACATGGACCAGGTACTCAGAATCTTCCAGAAATGGGGAACCCCGGACATAGACCTCTTTGCAAGTCCGTGGAATGCCAAACTTCCCTGTTTCTGTTCCAGAATTCCATGTCAGGGAGTTCAGGCCAGGGATGCCTTCCTCCTTCACTGGGGTCAAGGCTTCCTATATGCCTTTCCACCCATTCCCTTGATTCCCAGGACTCTGTTCAAACTCCAGAGGGATCAAGGATCTATGATCCTCATAGCTCCACGCTGGCTACGCCAAGTGTGGTACCCTCTACTTCTGCATCTCTCCCAAGCCCCCTCCCTGGATTTGGGGGCTGCTCCAGATCTTCTGTCCCAGGAGGAGGGGACTCTGTGGCACTCAAACCCCAAGTCCCTTCACCTCAGAGCCTGGTTACTGAAGGCCTAGACCTTCAGGGTTGGAATCTCTCTCAGCAAGTGAGGGATATCCTCCATGCTTCCAGAAAACCTTCTACTAGACGTTTCTATGCTTTTAAATGGAAAAGGTTTTCCATTTGGTGTGCTGAGAAGGGTCTTGACCCTCTAGCACTACCCTTGAATTCTCTCTTGGAATATCTCCTGCATCTTTCTAATGCAGGTCTTAAGACAAATTCAGTAAGAGTCCATTTGAGTGCTATTGCAGCATCTCTTAAGCCTATCAATGGACAACCTATTTCCTCTCATCCTCTTATTGCAAGATTCATGAGAGGCCTCACTTTAACTAAACCTACCATTAGACCCCCTCCAGTGGCATGGGACTTAAATCTGGTTCTTGGTCAGCTTATGAAGCCAGCTTTTGAACCTTTAGCCACCACCACCTTGAAATTTCTTTCCTGGAAGGTTATTTTCCTCATTGCAGTCACCTCAGCTCCCCGCATCAGTGAACTGCAGGCCTTAGTGGCTAATCCACCTTATACATGATAAGGTAGTCCTTAGGACCAATCCTCACTTTATGCCTAAAGTGGTCTCACCTTTTCATCTTAATCAAGAGGTATATTTGCCTGTCTTTTTTCCAGCTCCTCGTGCATCAAGTGCAGAAAGGAATCTTCATACTCTGGATTGTAAAAGAGCTCTTGCTTTTTACTTACAAAGGACACAGCAACATAGAAAATCTTCTCAACTCTTTGTTGATTTTGATCCCTCTCATTTGGGACTTCCAGTCTCTAAGAGGACACTGTCCAATTGGATTGCTCAGTGTATTTCTTAGGCCTACCAGAGTAAAAACCTTTCTCTGGAGAGCCATGTCACAGCTCATAATGTGAGGGCCATGGCCACCTCTATGGCTCATCTAAATTCTGTGTCCATCGACCAGTTCTGTCGAGCGGCCACCTGGGCCTCGGTTCATACCTTAACAGCCCATTACTGCTTGGACAAGGACTCCCACCGGGATGCCTTGTTTGGTCAGGCTGTTCTCAAACACCTGTTCCATTCTTGATCAACTCCTGCCCTCCTTCCCATCAAGGATGCCTGAGTTCCATAGGAGGAGGTAGAGCCCTTCCCGGGCTCTCATAACCTGAGGGATCTCCCAGGCATCTCTAGCTAGGGAGTCCCCATATGTGAAGACTCATTCCTGCTTGTTCCTGGAGATAGCACAGTTACTTACCTTTAACAGGTGATCTCTGGGAACAGCAGGAATAAGTCTTCACAGCCCACCCACCTCCCCTAGGAGTTGTATCTCTCTGTTTCCTTTCCTCTCTCTCTCTTGTCTCAGCTTGAAACTTGAACTGAGGAGAGGCGGTTAGGAAAGGCGGGAAGGCAGCGCGCAGGCACTGTGGGATGCTCCCAAAAGCTTTCCTTTTTGGGAAGCTGGGGAGCGTTCCCGCGCAGACTCCGTCGGTACCGACGTACCCATATGTGAAGACTTATTCCTGCTGTTCCCAGAGATCACCTGTTACAGGTAAGTAACTGTGCTTTATACACAATGATCCCTAAATCTTTTTCCTGGGTGGTGGTTCCTAATGTGGAACCTTGCATCGTGTAACCATAGTTTGGGTTGTTCTTCCCTAGGTGCATAACTTTGCACTTGTCCACATTAAATTTCATCTGCCATTTTGATGCCCAATCCTCCAATTTATCAAGATCCTCTTGCAATTTTCCACAATCCTCTTGGGTTTTAACAACTTTAAATAGTTTTGTGTCATCTGCAAATTTGATAACCTCAGTCGTTATTCCACTTTCCAGGTCGTTTATGAATATGTCAAAAAGCAGCGGACCCAGCACAGATCCTTGGGGTACACCACTATTCACCTATCTCCAGGAACAAGCAGGAATAAGTCCTCACATATGGGTACGTCGGTACCGACGGAGCCTGTGCGGGAAAGCTCCCCAGCTTCTTAGAATAGAAGCTTTTGGGACCTCCCACTGCACATGCGCACTGCCTTCCCGCCTTCCTGAACAGCTCTCCTCAGTTTCTCTTTTTCCGCGGAGCCAGCAGGTCGTGTTCCTGTCACCGCTGAAGAAATTGTTATTTTATTTGTTTCTTTAGACCGCGTACCTGCCTTCCCCATACCGATACCGGTATCGCCGGTCTTTTCTTTCTTTCTTTAAAAAAATTATAATTCTTTTTTCTTATTTTTTAGCTTTTTGGTCACTTCAGAGAGGCCTCTCGGCCTACTCAATTTCTCCTCATGGAGAAGCCAGCCCCTGGATTTAAGAAGTGTACCAAATGTAATGCTGTTATTTCAGTCACAGACACCCATGACTGGTGTCTGAAATGTTTGGGGCCTGACCATTCCATACCGGACTGCCCATCTTGCTCCCACATGTCTAAACGTGGGCTGCAGAACCGGGCCAACAAATTCCATGTGCTGTTTGCTTCAGAGAATACAGCATCACAGTCATCCAGGTCTTCTTCTCCGGATGGATCTCAGGTAACCAAACCTTCTGTGGGCAAGTCCTCAAAGAGCAAATCTCCTTCAAAGCATCGAGAGGCTCTTAGCTTAGAACTTGAGGACCCTGCCCCAGCCAAACAACCCCGGCGGGAAGTCCAACTTCCAAAAACGCCAATTCAGGGGTCTCAGGTTGATATCGATGCTACGGCCTCGACAGATCACCTGTTAGCCTGCTCTGGGGTACCGGGTCACTCCGGTACCGACATCCAGGCAGCTATGGCGTCCATGGGCGATACTGTACAGTCCATGCAGCAGGCCGTCATGGCTTTCATTAAAGCTGCAACGCCATCGGTTCCGCTTTCAGCGGTTCCGGGCCCGATACCGGTATCGTCCGCCATGCCGGTATCGAGGCCGTCCACCTCTAAACGCAAGTCGGTACCGTATGGGCTTTCGCTCCATACCGGTTCCATACCCGATACGCCCGATATCGATACCGATCGGTACGCGTATCGTGCGTTAGAGGAAAGCACCGATTCCTCTGAGGATTTTCACTCCTCTGATGATTCTGCTGAGTTTTCACTCAACTTACCTGAGGAGCCCTCTTCTCCTAAAAGGAGAATGTCCCCTCCAGAGGATTTGTCCTTCCAGGACTTTGTTTTAGATATGGCTACAGCCCTTTCTATTACCACATCCTCTGAAAAGGAACCCAGATCCAAAAAACTGGATATTTTGGGATACTCAAAGGCCCCTAAGGAGGCAGTTACCCTGCCTATCCATGAAATCCTTCAAGAACAACTGATGGATTTCTGGGAAAATCCTTTGACTTTGTCTCCTTATTCCCGTAGGTTGGACACCATGTATAGGGTCCCTCCTTCTCCTGGTTTCCAAAAGACTCAATTGCCTCACCACTCTATTGTGGTGAAGTCTGCAATGAAGAAGATTAGGAGTACCAAAAGGCACTCTTCCACCCCTCCAGGACGGGAATGTAAGACTTTGGACTCTTTTGGTAGGAAAATTTTCCAGGCTAGTATGCTTATAGCCAGGATTAATTCCTACAGTCTCTATATGGGCATGTTCCTGGAGGAACTTGCCAAAAAGGTGCGGCATTTTGCCCCCTTTATCCCTGAGGATAAAAAGCAGGGATTCCTTTCCCTAGTGAAACAACTCTTAGAGGTTTCTAAGTTCTCTAATAGGGCAGCATATGATTCCTTTGAGGGAGCCAGTAGGGCTTCGGGCATTGCTATTGCAGCCCGACGTCTTGCTTGGCTCCAGGCCTCTGATCTGGAACCTTGGGTTCTAGATGGCTTACGGAATCTGCCCTGTACAGGTGAGAACTTATTTGGGGAAGAGTGGCAAATCAAAGCCACCCAGATGGATGCTGAAAATGCCACCTTGGAAAGACTTTCAAAGTCCACTTCAATTCCTACTAAGAAAAAGTCTTTTAAAAGGCCTTACTATAAGAAGGCCAGAGTTGCTTCAAATACTGGCCAGCAGTCTTCTCAACCTCGCTATACTGCTAAGCGTCAGCAATCCAAACAAGCACGAGCTAAGCCTGCAGTAGCTACTGTAGCTCAGCAGGCTCCAACCCCTCAGGGGTTTTGACTTGCTCCTAGGGAACTTGCCACTTCTGGTTCTAACACAACCAGAACCTCTCACCATACCCGGAAGGTTAGTTCACTTTGCTCCCAGATGGGAACAAATCACAACAGAACAATGGACCCTCTCTATCATTCGAGAGGGTTACAAACTTCATTTCTCCAGCCTTCCTCCCCATCATATGGTGAGACCATTCAATTCTCCCCCATCTCTCCTAACCCTATTGGGTCAAGAGGTTTCTTCTCTTCTTGCCCAAGGGGCCATAGAAGAGGTTCCTCTTCCTCAACAGGGGTCCGGTTTCTACTCCCCTTATTTTCTCATTCCAAAGAAGACAGGGGGATTCAGACCAATCCTAGATCTGAGAGAATTGAACAAATTTCTCTTCAAGGAGAAATTCAAAATGCTGTCTCTCGGCATTCTCCTTCCTTACCTTCAGGGTCAGGACTGGCTTTGTTCTCTAGACCTACAGGATGCGTATACCCATATACTCATCCATCCATCCCACAGAAAGTATCTTCGCTTTCTGTTTCAGGGAAAACATTTCCAATACAGAGTACTCCCCTTCGGTCTAGCCTCTGCTCCAAGAGTATTCACAAAATGCATGGCAGTCGTAGCCGCATTTCTAAGAAGCATGGGAATCTTTGTCTTCCCATATCTGGACGACTGGCTCATCCGAGCTCCAACTCAGTCACAGGCCCAGATTTCCCTGGACCACACAAGGAGCCTTCTGCAGTATCTGGGACTGGTAGTAAACCTTCCCAAGTCTCAACTCATCCCTACTCAATCTCTAGAATTCATAGGGGCCCAGTTGGACACCATCACTGCAAGGGCCTACCTTCCACAGGTTCGAAGCCAGCGCCTCCTGAGTTTGGCCTCCCAAGCTCAGTCCAGCACTCACTTGACAGCCAGGGAAATGCTACGCCTACTGGGTCATATGGCCTCCACAGTGCATGTCGTGCCCTATGCTCGTCTTCATATGAGAGCAGCTCAATGGACCCTGGCCACTCAGTGGACTCAGGCGTCAGGAGCGCTCTCAGACCAAATACAAACCTCCGATCGTCTGTTTTGGTCCCTCCACTGGTGGACTTCCACCAACAATCTGTTGTTGGGGGCTCCATTTCAACCATTGCTACCCCAAGCAACCCTCACAACAGATGCCTCCCAAACAGGGTGGGGAGCCCATCTGCAAACTCTCTCCACTCAGGGCACTTGGTCTCTACAGGAGACCACCCTTCATATCAATCTTCTGGAACTGCGAGCAATTTACCTTGCCCTCAAGGTCTTCCACTCCCTCCTAGCCAACCTGACTGTCCTAGTTCAGACGGACAATCAGGTGGCCATGTTTTACATAAACAAACAAGGAGGGACGGGCTCTCTGTCGCTTTGCAACGAAGCTCTAAGACTATGGGCCTTCGCCAGAGAGCATCAGATTCACCTGCTAGCAGTGTATCTCCCAGGAGTTCAAAACTCTCGGGCAGACAGGCTCAGTCGAGTTCTGCTGCCACACGAATGGTCCCTACATTTGGACCAAATAAACCGAATCTTTCAGGAATGGGGGACCCCGGACATAGACCTCTTTGCAAGTCCGTGGAATGCCAAACTTCCCCGGTTCTGTTCCAGAACTCCGTGTCAGGGAGCTCAGGCCACGGACGCCTTTCTCCTGAATTGGAATCAGGCATTCCTATATGCCTTTCCACCCATTCCTTTGATTCCCAAGACTCTGTTCAAACTCCAGAGGGATCATGGAACTATGATCCTCATAGCTCCACGCTGGCCACGCCAAGTGTGGTTCCCTCTACTTCTACAGCTCTCCCAGGGATCCTACTTGGATCTGGGAGCTGCGCCAGACCTCCTGTCTCAGGAGGAGGGGACTTTGTGGCACCCAAACCCCAAATCCCTTCACCTCAGTGCTTGGTTACTGAAGGCTTAAGCCTTCAAGACTTTCATCTTTCCCAACCAGTGAAAGATATCCTTTCTGCCTCTAGGAAACCCTCTACCAGGCGTTCCTATGCTTTCAAATGGAAACGTTTTTCCATTTGGTGTGCTCAGCAGGGTCTTGACCCTCTGGCACTTCCTTTGAATTCTCTTCTTGATTATCTCCTGCATCTATCCAATGCAGGCCTCAAGACGAATTCGGTAAGAGTCCATTTAAGTGCTATTGCAGCATCCTTGAAACATATAAATGGACAACCTATCTCCTCTCATCCTCTTGTTGCAAGATTCATGAGAGGCCTGACTCTCACTAAACCTCCCATCAGACCACCCCCGGTCGCATGGGATTTGAATCTAGTGCTCGGTCAACTTATGAAGCCACCTTTTGAGCCAATGTTTTCCACCTCCTTGAAATTTCTTTCCTGGAAGGTCATCTTCCTCATTGCAGTCACTTCGGCTCGCCGCATCAGTGAGCTGCAGGCTTTAGTGGCTAATCCACCTTACACAAGATTTCATCATGATAAGGTGGTCCTTAGGACGAATCCCCACTTTATGCCTAAAGTGGTCTCGCCTTTTCATCTTAATCAAGAGGTATATCTACCTGTCTTTTTTCCAGCTCCTCATGCATCCAATGCAGAGAGGAACCTTCATACTCTGGATTGTAAAAGAGCTCTCGCTTTTTACCTTAATAGGACTCAGCCACATCGAAAGTCTTCTCAACTTTTTGTGGCCTTTGATCCTTCCCATTTGGGACTTCCAGTCTCCAAGCGTACACTTTCCAATTGGATTGCTCAGTGTATTTCTTTTGCTTACCAGAGCAAAAACATTTCTCTGGAAGGCCATGTCACTGCTCACAATGTGAGGGCCATGGCAACTTCTATGGCTCATCTGCACTCTGTTTCCATAGATCAGATCTGTCGAGCCGCTACCTGGGCCTCGGTTCATACCTTCACAGCCCATTACTGTTTGGACAAGGACTCCCGCCGGGATGCCTTGTTTGGCCAGGCTGTCCTCAAGCACCTGTTCCATTCCTAAACAACTCCTGCCCACCTTCCCAGAATGGATGCCTGAGATCCATACGAAGATGGCGAACCTTTACAGGGGATCCCATGCATCTAAGCTAGGGAGTCCCCATATGTGAGGACTTATTCCTGCTTGTTCCTGGAGATAGCACAGTTACTTACCTGTAACAGGTGATCTCTGGGAACAGCAGGAATTAGTCCTCACAACCCACCCACCTCCCCTAGGAGTTGTATCTTTTATCTATCTATCTTCCTGTCCTCTCTCTGTTGACTCAGCTATAAACTCGAAACTGAGGAGAGCTGTTCAGGAAGGCGGGAAGGCAGTGCGCATGTGCAGTGGGAGGTCCCAAAAGCTTCTATTCTAAGAAGCTGGGGAGCTTTCCCGCACAGGCTCCGTCGGTACCGACGTACCCATATGTGAGGACTAATTCCTGCTGTTCCCAGAGATCACCTGTTACAGGTAAGTAACTGTGCTTTCTCCATTGGGAAAATTGGCCATTTAGCCCTACCCTCTGCTTTCTATCGATACATCTTCCCGATGTATCGATATTTCCTTCAATTCTTCCGCACCTTTAAATACCACTTCAGTCATGGGTAACATCTCTACATCTTCGTCAGTAAAGACCGAAGCAAAGAATTCATTCAGTCTCTCCGCTATCGTCTTGTCGCCTCTTAGTGCCCCTTTAACCCCTCTATCATCTAATGGACCAACTTACTCTATTACAGGTTTTTTTGCTACTAATGTACTTGAAAAAGTCTTTATTTCGCGTTTTTGCTTCCACCACAAGCTGCTTCTCAAATTCTCCCTTTGCCTGCCTTATCAATGCCTTGCATTTGACTTGCCAGTGCTTGTGCTGTTTCCAGGTTTCGTCGTTTGGCTCTTTTTTTCTATTCCCTGAAAGATGCTTTTTTGGCAACAAGAGCCTCTCTGACCTCACCTTTAAATCATGCTGGCAGTTTTTTGGACTTCCTTCCACTTTTCTTATGGAATACAGCTAGCTTGGGCGTCCGCAAAGCACCTCAGCTGTTTGTCTCCTATGACCCCGGTCAACTGGGTTTTCCAGTAACTAAGTGAACTCTGTCCACTTGGGTGGCGGACTGCATTGCTCTCACCTTTGAGCAGGTTAGGGTCTCATGGCTATCTCTGTAGCAAATCTGTGTTCCATACCTGTGATGGAAATCTGCCAGGCCGCCACCTGGTCTTCAGTACATACCTTCGCAACTCACTACTGCCTGGAGAGGGAGTCCCGATGGGACAGTGCCTTTGATCAGACTGTGCTCCGTAATCTCTTCGGAATGTAGGCAACTCCTGCCCTCCCAGACTTCTGTATTCAGGCTACCAGCGTGCTAGTTTTCATCTGGACACTTGGGTCTTGAAAGAGTCTCAGTGGGGACTCAACTTCTGCTGCTCATGGCTCACCTTCCCTGGATGCCATGGCATTTTGTACAGGTTCTCAGTAGCCTGTAACTGGGAAGTCCTATATATGAGGACTGACTTCCTGCTTGTTCCCAGAGAAAACTTAGTTACTCACCTGTAACAGGTGTTCTCCAGGGACAGCAGGAATCTGTCCTCAGAACCCCCTCTCCTCCCCGTGGAGTTGCTTCTTTATCGTACACTTTTATTTTTTTGCCGTCTTTGCTATGTCATTAGACTGAAAAACCAAACCCAAAATAAATATCCCCCTAATTCAACACACACCTTTTGTCGGAGAAGACTGGAGGCGACTGAAATGGAGTTCAGTCACACCAGACAGCCTTATCCCTTTTAATCATTTTTTTGTTCTAAAAACGTTGTACTTAGCTTATAAAAGCATCTCAGTGAAGTGTCCCGAATCTTTCTAAACCATAAGCATTTTCAGCACTTTGCGGAGTTTGTAGCAATCCCACGACGTACGTTTCGGGCCCTTGGCCCTGTTTCAAGTGTTCATACGTCTTCAAATTCACCGCTAAACGAAGCTTCCCAAACTGTTAAGCCACACTGAGAATTTAAAGGGAAAAGTGATTCATCATTGGCTAGCTTTTCTTGCCAATCAAAAGGGAGCTCCAATCAGCCAAACGGGAGACCCCACTGTCATCGGGGGAATCCCTTGGCGTCCTGGATAGCATCATAGTAAACTGAACCATTCAACTTCTTTATTCAAGCCAGTAGGTTGGACCGCCTGTAGTTCAAAAATCAATTTTTGCTCTCGACGTTGTAATGTTAGAAGCCGATTGCCTCCCCGAGGATTCGGAGGCACATAATCCAAAATAGTCCAAGTGAAGTCTGAAAGGAATTGATGACCTGTTTGTTCACAATGTTCAACTAAAGGGGCCGACATAACTTTTTGTTTGATACGAGAAGTAGAGGATCTGTCTTGGAACCCTTATCGCAATTTTGCGATGTTTTTCTGCAACAGGAAGCCGCCTTGGTAAAATCCTTTATAAAAGATTCCTCACATTTTCTACAACAATTGATTAAGGAACCAATATCATCCTGGGATTTTTACCTAGTAACCCTCTGTTGAGGCTTTATATACCAATATTAATCAAGATGAAGTATTAGCAATGATGTCTACCTTTTTTCAATTTGCTCCATCACGTTTACCTCGGGCGTTTTTATGTGAGTTACTTAAGCTGGTTTTGACTAAAAATTATTTTTTGTCGGAAGGACAATACTATCATCAAACCTATGGAATAGCGATGGGGGCCTCTGTAGCCCCTTCCATAGCCACCTTGTATATGGCTTCCTTTGAGGAAGATTGTCTTTATACGTCTGATTTCTTTAAGCCTATTCGTTTTTGGCGAAGGTTTTTAGATGACGTTTTCTTTTTGTGGTTTGATACTTTAGCACAACTTCATCTGTTTTTACAATGGCTAAATGCCTTGAAACCCAATTTAAAATTCACAGCTCATTCTTATCTTAATCAAATTGAATTTTTGGACATGTTGATTATAAAGGAACAGGGCGCATTTCATACAACTCTATACCGAAAGAGTGTTCAGCGCAATAGCCTTCTCATGTACCACAGTTGTCATCCAGGTCCTATGAGACGAAATTTACCTTATGGTCAATTCCTCAGATTGCGAAGAGTTTGCTCTACGGTATCGGATTTTAAATTGCATGCTTCAGATCTGACAGCTAGATTGCACCAACGGGGCTATCCAACTAAAGTGGTTAAATTGGCATATCGTCGGGCTTTGAATACACATAGGGATTGGCTTATTAATGAGGAATATCAATCCTCACGGACCCAAGTTGGTGAATTGGAATATATTGTTGGGACTCTACCATATACGACTTTGAGCTCTTCCATAGTTAAAATCTTGCGCAAACATTGGGACATGTTAAGTTTACATCCTTGTTTCAGAAAACCCCTTCGGATTGCTTTTTCTAGGGGGTCAAATTTGCGCGATCGCTTAGTTCGAACAGCGACTGTTCCTGATCGTCCTTCACCCTTTGATTTAAGTATGAGGGGTCATTCTACTTGTTCAGCGTGTCAATTTTGCGCTACAGCTTTAATAGGGCAGGATTGGACACATCCCAACACGGGACGAATTTATCAACGTCGATGGTTGACGTCTTGTGATTCCACATATGTGGTATATGTTCTGACATGTTCCTGCCCTCTGATCTATGTTGGGAGGACTACTCGGAAAATGAAAGTGCGCTTGAGTGAACATGCTTCTCGTATCAAACAAAAAGTTATGTCGGCCCCTTTAGTTGAACATTGTGAACAAACAGGTCATCAATTCCTTTCAGACTTCACTTGGACTATTTTGGATTATGTGCCTCCGAATCCTCGGGGAGGCAATCGGCTTCTAACATTACAACGTCGAGAGCAAAAATTGATTTTTGAACTACAGGCGGTCCAACCTACTGGCTTGAATAAAGAAGTTGAATGGTTCAGTTTACTATGATGCTATCCAGGACGCCAAGGGATTCCCCGATGACAGTGGGGTCTCCCGTTTGGCTGATTGGAGCTCCCTTTTGATTGGCAAGAAAAGCTAGCCAATGATGAATCACTTTTCCCTTTAAATTCTCAGTGTGGCTTAACAGTTTGGGAAGCTTCGTTTAGCGGTGAATTTGAAGACGTATGAACACTTGAAACAGGGCCAAGGGCCCGAAACGTACGTCGTGGGATTGCTACAAACTCCGCAAAGTGCTGAAAATGCTTATGGTTTAGAAAGATTCGGGACACTTCACTGAGATGCTTTTATAAGCTAAGTACAACGTTTTTAGAACAAAAAAATGATTAAAAGGGATAAGGCTGTCTGGTGTGACTGAACTCCATTTCAGTCGCCTCCAGTCTTCTCCGACAAAAAGTGTGTGTTGAATTAGGGGGATATTTATTTTGGGTTTGGTTTTTGGGTTTTGATGATTGATTATATTTAACCAGACCGAGGATTAAATTCTTGGATGTCATTAGACTGAGGCAAAATGGCACCCTTGGGCAGGAAGGGGATCACGCATGCATGGTGCACCTTCCAAAGGCTTTCTTTGAAAGCTGGGGAGATGTTTCCGTGTGGGCTCTGTGTGCGTAGATGTCACCCCATATGTGAGGACTGATTCCTGCTGTCCCCAGAAAACTGTTAAAGGTGAGTAACTATGCTTTACCAAGACAATACTGCACTTTTGCAAATTGGAAAATTGTTCGTTTAACTGGGTAGTGTGCTCTCCCATCTTTTCTAAAATCTTTGATCATAAGTACCATGTTTGGCTTGAAATTCCAAAACTTGCTGTGAAAATGTATCAGAGCACAAAGCCAAAGACTGTTCCATACTAGAAGTGGCTGTCCAGAGAGCACCAAGAGTGACAGTCTTGGGTCTGTTGAGCATTGCTCACCCATATGTCTTCTGTTCTTCCAAGTCTTTGCAGTCTCCATTGCCCTTCTGGGAAAACGGAAGAAAAATATTTTAAAAAATTAAATAGGTCATACTAGATGGACCGATGATTAAATCAAAAGTAGTGCACTGGAGCCGTGTTAGCAGGAAATGCCCTGTATGGAATTTGATGGTCCTGTAAAAATGAAAAAAATAATTAAATCTTCAGTCAACTAATATTGTTACCATCTAAGGCTAGTTTTGGTTTGTATTTTTACGAGTCCATTGACATAAGGATGAAGTTCACCAAGTTATGGGCCGTCTCTCTCTCCACCTAGAGCAGAACTAAAACCTGGGGGTGATTGCAGAGGGATACTCTGGCTGCTTTTGCAATTGTTCTTTCTGAAAGAAGATTCTTTGGTGTCGTGATAACCATACTCTTAACTTTCCTGGCATAGGTCTTTAGAGGAAGAAGCATCCAAAGGTCTGTCCTTTGACCCATTGCCAGCCATATTTATTATTTTATTAGTATTTAGCTCATGCCTTTATAGAAGTAATTCAAGGCAATTTACAGTCAGGTACTGTAGGTATTTCCTTGTCCCTGGAGGACTTACAATCTAAGTTTGTACCTGAGGCAATGGAGAATTAAGTGACTTGCCCACGGCCACAAGGAGTGCCAGTAGGCTTTGAACCCTGGTTTTGCTGGTTCGAAGCTGATGTCTTAACCACTAGGCTACTCTTAACATAAATATTTTTTAGAAAAATGACAGTGGTTGTCCTTACAGGAGGAGCAAGGGCCAAGGGTGGACATTTGTCCTACGTCAATACATTGATGCTCTAATGGAACTGTAGTTGTGTTAATACATGGGCTGCTCAGTTATAGCAGAGGATGTCAGAACCTGGTCTCTTATTTCTAATATACAGGAAGTTGAACCTTGGATAGGGAATGCAGGCACCCCAGGCTTTGATGTGGTCCAGCCCTCAAGCCACTGTGTGGTGGCTAAACTGGCCTTGAAAAAGGCAAAGCGCTCCCAGGAGCATTTAAGCTCACCTCCTGGAAAAGGCTAGAAGATTCTGGATATATTCAACAAAAACGTTTTCTAAGTGTCAAGCTGGGTGCAAGGATATAGAAGCTTGTGAACTATATAAGTCAAGTATAGCCATTGGGGCTCAACAAAACTTGAAAAAGTATATGGGTACCCTGCTATCCAGTGAAAGGGACAGATTTTCATTTTAACTAGCCACCTTATTACCATCATTCTACAAAAGTTTCAATACCTTAGCAAGGGTGTCGTCAGTAATGATTGGATCTAGATCAAGGATGGCAAACTCCAGTCCTGGAGTGCCACAATCCAGCCTGGTTTTCAGGATGTCCCTAATGAATATTCATGAGATATACTGTAACTGCATACAATGGGAGGCAGTGGATGTAAATATATCTCATGCATATTCATTAGCGACATCCTGAAAACCAGGCTGGATTGTGGCACTCCAGGACTGGAGTTTGCCATCCTTGATCTAGATCAGGGGTCTCAAACTCAAATTGCTTTGAGGGCCAAATGAGGACTTGTAGAGTAACCCGGGGGCCGCACAAGACGCAGGCCTCATTTGCATAAGGGCACATTTGCATAAATATTTGCATAATGTTACCATACACTAACTTTTAGTAAACATGCCTCTTAATGAGTGTATGGATAAAGAAAGACTAAAAGATTTCTACATTACTATAAACCAGTGCCAACCACCAGGCACATTAGGAACTACTAGAAACACTGCTCATTTAGAACCCATAGCAAACCTGCCGTGTCCTAACAGCACTACCAGGACTCACAAAGCACCATACCCTAACTATCAAAAGGCAACACTGCAAATATTAAATCAACACATTTCAGAGAATAACAATACATGACCTACTCGGGAAAGAGAACAAGTGGCAATGTCAAATAGGAATTACATAAACAGAATACCTCAGCTCAGTTACACATGCAGAACATACACCATCACCAAACAAGGAATCACAATTTAGAAACAGGAAGACAATTAAACTGGGAACCCCAAAAGCCAAACTTAGAATGTACAACACTGTAGAAATAAAACTATACATTGATTTCCTCTTGTATTAAATAAAGTGCAGACGTTAAAGATGCACATTTCCAAGAGCTGACATATTTCAGTTAATAAATTCAAAATAAAGAGATATTTTTCTACCTTTTGTGCATTTTTTTTTCAGTTGCAATTGTTCCAGCCACTTTCTTCTGGTTTCTTCGTGTCTTCTGCTAACTCTCCATCGTCTGCTGTCCATTTGTCCTTTCTTCTTTCCTAGTTTTTTTCCATTCTCTCTACATCTGCTTTAACATACTAATCATTCTCCTTTTGCTCTTTCCTCATTCCTATTTCATCCACTCAAATTTTACCCCTCCATCCTCAATCCCCACTTACTCTCCCAATACCCGGCCAATTGTAGATTTTTCTTCCCTCCCACACTAAATATATTTCCCCTCTCCATTTCACTCTCCCAGCCTCATCCCATTCTAATCGTCCCCCAACATCAACTCCCTTCTAGCTCCTGCCCCACCCAGCATCCGCTCCCTTCTAGTCCCCGCATCATCAGCCCATTTCCAGTCCTAGCTCCCTCCCCTCCCAGCCCATTTCCTTTCCAAGCCCCCTTCCACTCAGCCCATTACCATTCCAAGACCCTGTCCCCATCAGCTATTTGCAGTTCAAGCTCCCCCTTCTACTCGGCCCATTTCCAGTCATAGCACCCCCCCCCAGTCCATTACCAGTTCTAGCCCCCCCCCCCCATAGCCCATTATCGGTCCTAAGCCCCCCAACAGCCCACTTCCAGGCCTAACCCTTCCATCGCCCCATCTTCATTCTTAGCCCCCCATAACACCATTTTCAGTCTTAGCCCCCCCAATCAGTCCACCTCCAGTCATTACTCCCATAACCACATTTCCAGTCCTACCCCCCCCCAGCTGCCCACATCAAGTCCTGCTCCCCCCCCCCCAGCAGCCCACATCAAGTCCTGCTCCCCCCCCCCCAGCAGCCCACATCAAGTCCTACTCCCTCCCTCCCCCCGGCAGATCCCTTCCTGCTTGCCTGCCTGCCTTGCTTGTGAGTTCTTCTCTGCTTCGGCTTTCAGAGCCGCGACGGGAGAGCTTCTCCCTCGCGACTCTTTTAAGCTCGCCGGGGCAGATGGGAAATTTCCCATCTGCCCCGGCGAGCTTAACAGAGTCGCGAAGCAGAGAAGAACTCACAAGCAAGGCAAGCAGGAAGGGATGGGGGCGGGACTTGCGATATTGCTGCTACCGCCGCGGCAGCAGCCAGCTTTTTTGTAAAGTTTAATTTTCCCGCAGCAGCAGCAGAAGCCGGTTTTTTTTTTTCCTGGGCATCGCGGGCCGAAGCCGGTTTTTTTTTTCCCTGGGCATCGCGGGCCGCACAAAGGTCTCTCGGCCCGCGGGCCGCGTGTTTGAGACCCCTGGTCTAAGTAATGGGAAAGCTCAGCAGGAAGGTATAGAGAGGGAAGGACCATTGAGGCCTGAGCGGCGCAGTCTTCTGGTTGAAATTCCAGAACCTCGGAAGAGAGGATAGGATGGAATGCATAAGTTAAAAAGCCAACTTGATCTGATCTGGGTACAGGAAAATCATGGAGGGCCAGAGAAACTTGCACGTAGAGAAACAACTAAACCACTGTTTGGGGTCCCCTGGTCTACGTCAGAGCTGATAGCAATTTGGAATAAGAGAGCTTGAACTCTGAGAAGTGGATTAGAACATGGGACTGTCATGGAGAGCAGCTCGTTTTTCTTCATGAACAAAAAGTATGAATTATCCCATGTGTGGGGACTCCCATGCACAGGTTTATCTTGGAAGCCCCTTTCCATCCTCTTATTTGGAAGATAGCCCACCCTTTGAATATTTTGTGGGAGAAGTTCAATCATCCATGCCAAATTTGCTGTGTGTGAATTCAAGGGCCACGTCGCAGCTTTACAGATTTCTTTGGTGGAAGTAGATTGGACATATGCTGTGGAAGTATCCATTGGTATGACCTAATGGTCATGAACATGGTCTTCTAAGGAGACACCTATGTTTTCAAAACAGATTGCTACACACTCGGAGATCAAACATACTACTGTGCATTGACAGTCTCCCCAGTTGATTTGAAGATTATCTACACAACTATTTGCTTCCAATGGCCCATTCCCTTTAGATAGGATCATGTTCTTCAACAGTATGAAGTATGAAGATTTACCTTTGCTAGCTGCATATGTGGCTGAGGGGAAAAACGTGGATAAAATTTCCTAATTTAAGTGGGAATTGGAAACTACTTGGCTAAGACATTTTGGATGTGTTCCTTAAGGAAGAATCTTGTATGGGTGGTGACTAATTCTTGAAGTTCACTACCCAAAGTCCTCCAAGGGATGTTTGCCACATTCCATGAATTCTAATATGGATGCTAGGATGCCCAGGCCTTTAGAATTTGAGAGAACCAGCAGCTTCTTGAAACACTCTTTTTTTCATGTTATCAAGTATAGTGTGAAAACACTGAACTGTGAAAAGTTGAAGTATGAATTCATGCTGACAATGTTGTGGAGTGAAGCATTCTCTTGTCAAGAGTCCAGGAGCTGGTGTGCAGTGTCTCTTCTTTTTAGTTTTCCTTAATGTAGTCTTCACAGCCATTGTCTGGTATGGAAGATACATGTTATCAACCAGATATGACCCCATCTTTTTATTTGATGTGTCTGTTCTTTTTGTTATGTTGTCCTGAGAGAAACATCTCCTAGATTCTCAGTTGTAAGTTCTTCATAGTTTGATACATTGGAATTATAACTGTATATTTGGGGACATAGAATGCCCAGCTTTGAGACCCTTGGCCCTACATTCTTATAAAGGTCACAGAATATGGTCTGAGTCATGTTTTAATGAAGGCTCAAAAGGATACATCTTCACAGGGGGGAAACATTTTGGAGGAGATTAATCATTAGAAGATAGGTGTGTTGACTCTGTCACCATATCATTATCTCAAAGTTAGAAAAAATCACTCCATCCAAATATCAACATGCATATGGTATAAAATACTGGAGCACAAAAAGAAAGAGGGAGAATAGGTCTCAGATTAATATAGGACTGCACATCGGCAATGGGGAAACCCCTCTAAGCCACTGTCCCCACACATCGACCTTTTAAACTCCCTTCTCTCATTCACCACACAAGTTCAAATACACGCCAGCAGGTCAAGAGCTATAAGCAGAACTTATCTGAAACAGCTTCCATCCACTGCTCTGATCTGCAGCACCCCAAGGCCTCTCAAATGGCACCCATTAAATGTTTTGCCAATGTTGTTTCTTCAGGGGATATCAAAATTATCACTATTGAAAACATAAACACCTTAAAAACTTGTTCTCAATAGTTACCACAGCCCAAATGACAACTCCCAAATCATTAAACCCCACTTACCACTATCAAACTCTGATCACCAAACATATGGTCCCAGCCAAGCTTTTCAACCAGATCAGACCACCTGAAAAAATGCTACATGTGTGGCTTAAAATACACTCCTCCCTTGAACTATTTAATACCACCAAACCAATTCAGTGTCCCCTATTGTTGCCACCCTAGGTGGTTGCCTAAGGTAGGGCGAGCACTCTTTCTGTAGTTGTGGGTTTCAAATAAATTGAAGTCCGAGAGGCTTAAGGCTAACACAGGAAATTTATTGATTTTTACTACTACTCCATACAGAGCTTTTAGAAAACTCAGCGCAAGGGCAAGAAGAAAGAAAAAGTAGGATTTCTTCTCCTAACCCAGTTAGCTTCTGTCACTTCCAGAATTCACAAATCAGGCTTCATTACTTCTTCTAGCCTTTAAACATAAATGCCAGTTTGCCCTCTTGAAACTTCCCAACATTCAAACAAACTTTTTGGCTTCATTCAAGGAAAACATTTCTAAAAGCAAACAGGGCTTTTAAAACACTGTCCAGCCTGTTTCTTTTCCTTTACTGGCTAATGCAGTTGTTTGAGCTTCACACTCTATAGTGCTCCAAACACTTAACTTGTCTTGTGACACAGAGCACATTCCATTGCAGAACATTCAGAGTCAATATCAGAAGGATAGCTTCCTGTCTCCATTTCCTCAATATCTGACTCTTGTGTATCGTGGTTTAAACTTCTCCGGGTAAACCCAGGCTCTGCCCTTTCTAACAGCTCAAGAATTTTCTTCCAGCAAGACTTTCCTTTGCCTCTAGTATTCTCAGCATATACTGGCAATTCTCTCTCTCTCATTAACTGGCGTATTGTCTGCAGCTGGCTTAACTTGCTGTTGGACACAGGGTTACTCACGGTTCTCCTTGTACCAGATAAGCTTTCACCAAGCCTTTGGCTTGCAGTAAAAGTGTCCTCATTTAAGGCTCTCTCAGAAGGAAATCTCCTGCCTCCAGGCTCCAAAGCAATTCTCCTGCATTCTGGATTCCTCCCTGGCTTATGGCTTTTTTCCCCTGAGTGTTCCAGCAGATTCTACAGTGTCCTCTGAGGCTGGGCTTCTCTTAGAAGTCTGTCTCAGCAGTTCCTTCTCCTCCCCTGGGCTATCCTGGGAAATACCTTTCACTTTAGCTGCCCGAGAGCTTCTTCCTTCATCCAGCACGTTAGGACTTCTGCTGTGTTCTGAGTCTCGGGTAGCTCCTCCCCTGGGAACTCCCTTCCTCCTGTGATGCTGCCCCTCAACCTCAGCCTCTGCATCAGCGTCCGGATCCTGCTCAGCATTAGCATAAGCATCAGCATTAGGATTAGCATCAGCATATCTCCTGTTACTGCCCTCCTCCTTTTGTAATCCCCTAGGGCAGGGGTCGGCAACCCGCGGCTCCGGAGCCGCATGCGGCTCTTTCTCACCTTTGCCGCGGCTCCGGAGCACACTGCCCGCCCGGTATTTATGGCGTTATGGGCTCCCTCCCTTCTGCAGCCGCGGCTCCCTGCCTCTTAGGGAACCGCGGCTGTGCTTTTAAAATCATCTCGGAGCCCTTCCTGTCTTGACGGGCTCCGTGCAGCATTGTCCCGCCTCTAAAGGAAGTTGGTTACCACTTCCTTTGGAGGCGGGACAATGCTGCACGGAGCCCGTCAAGACAGGAAGGGCTCCGAGATGATTTTAAAAGCACAGCCGCGGTTCCCTAAGAGACAGAGAGCCGCGGCTGCAGAAGAAGGGAGGGAGCTGACATGGAGGGAGGGGGGCTGACATGGAGGGAGGGAGCAGATATGGATGGATGGAGGGAGGGGGGCTGACATGGAGGGATGGAGGGGTCTGACAGGAGGGAGGGAGGGAGCTGATATGGATGGATGGAGGGAGGGGGCTGACATGGAGGGAGGGAGCTGACATGGAGGGAGGGAGCAGATATGGATGGATGGAGGGAGGGGGGCTGACATGGAGGGATGGAGGGGGCTGACATGGGGGGAGGGAGCTGATATGGATGGATGGAGGGAGGGGGGCTGACATGGAGGGAGGGAGCTGATATTGATTGAGGGAGGGTGGCTGACATGGATGGAGGGATCAGATATGTATGTATGGAGGTAGGGGGGCTGACATGGTGGGAGGGAGCAGATATGGATGGATGGAGGGAGGGGGGCTGACATGGGAGGGAGCAGATATGGATGGATGGAGGGAGGGGGGCTGACATGGAGGGAGGGAGCAGATATGGATGGATGGAGGGAGGGGGCTGACATGGAGGGAGGGAGCTGATATGGAGGGAGGGAGGAGGGGCTGACGGAGGGAGGGAGCAGATATGGATGGAGGGAGGGAGGGGGCTGACATGGAGGGAGGGAGCTGATATGGATGGATGGAGGGAGGGGGATGACATGGCGGGAGGGAGGGGGCTGACATGGAGGGAGGGAGCTGATATGGATGGATGGATGGAGGGAGGGGGGCTGACATGGAGGGAGGGAGCTGATATGGATGGAGGGAGGAGGGCTGACATGGAGGGATGGAGGGGGCTGACATGGAGGGAGGGAGCTGATATGGATGGAGGGAGGGGGGCTGACATGGAGGGATGGAGGGGGCTGACATGGAGGGAGGGAGCTGATATGGATGGAGGGAGGGAGGGGGCTGACATGGAGGGATGGAGCACTGGTAATGGGGTTGAGGGGACGAGCACTGGAAATGAGCTGATTAGGGGAGGCTAGGACTGGTAATGAGCTGATGGGGGGTAGGACTGGTATTGGGCTGATTAGGGGAGGCTAGCACTGGTAATGGGGTTGAGGGGGGATTAGCACTGGAAGGTACTGGGAGTGAGGACTGGAAAGGGGCTGATATTGGGGAGGGTTACTGGGACTGGAAATAGGCTGATGGAAAGAAGTGAAGAAAACGAAAGAAGAGATAAGAAATGGCAGATGGACCATAGACCACAGAAAGAGAGCTAAGAGAAGACAGGAAAGCAGAAGCCTCAGATCGGGACCAGCATGACCAAAGAATAAATTGGTCAGACAACAAAGGTAGAAAAAATAATTTTATTTCATATTAGTGATTTGACTACAAAATCATCATAATTTTGAAATCAAATATTGTTAGTTGTTGTTGTGATATTTTCTGGCGTTTTTTTTTTTGGTGTGTGTGAAGGAAGAGGGGTAGTCTTAAACGGCGAGTATAGGCCAAACACCTATATTTTAACAGGAAAAGTAGGGGGTCGTATATAGCATTAAGGTAAGAAACAATATATGCAGTGTTAGATTTGTTTTAAATGTCGCAATGGTTTTGCGGCTCCCAGTTTTTTTTTTCCCTTCGGAAACGGGTCCAAGTGGCTCTTTACGTCTTAAAGGTTGCAGACCCCTGCCCTAGGGACTCTCCCTGCACGTGTTTGAGCAGTAACCATGTGCTGCTTCCTCAGCTGGCCTTCGTTAGCCCTACATCTTGTTCCTGAGCTAGGGCGTGGCTTGTAGCTAGGCACTAGATGAGTTTTTTTCTGTTCAAGAACATTTTGTGTTTCACATCCCCGCCTCCTGCTTCTCTCCCTCAAGCTAAAAGTGTGCTTTTTCCTTACTTCTAAGGGCTCGGGAACATTTTGGCCATCACAATAGACAGGCACCCCAGTCTATTTGTATGTTTAAACCCCCAGGAATCACTGCATTCAAATGGAAAATCCACAGTTGTGACCAGTTTTTGTACCATCTCATTATCTGACATGTGACTCTGAGCTATCCTCTGGCTCTCAAGAGAGTTCAGAATCTGAAGAACATTCATAGTAACATAGTACATGATGGCAGATAAAGACCAGTATGGTCCATCTAGTCTGCCCAGCAAGGCGTTGAGTAGGTGCATCTGCCGCTTCGTGCAGGTCACCCCTCCCCATGCCTTTGTTTAGGCGTGTACCCACCGCTCTGTGTAGGTCACCCCTATTTGTTGAGATATAAGAAAATTATGTTTTGATTTTATCCTGTTGCTATAATGTGATTCTCTGTGTCTGTCCCATACCATTTTGAATTCTGTCACTGTATTTGTCCCCACCACTTCCATCGGGAGGGCATTCCAAGCATCCACCGCCCTTTCAGTGAAAAAGTATTTCCTGACATTGCTTTTGAATTTATCTCCTTGCAGCTTCATGTTATACCCTCTAGTTTTACAGCTTCCCGTCTTTTTGGAAGAGTTTAATCATTAATACTCTTAAGTATTTAAAGGTCTGAATCATATATCCCCTGTCCCTCTCCTCCAGAGTATACATATTAAGGTCTTCAAGTCTCTTCTCATACATCTTCTGATGCAGGCTCCAAATCATTTTGGTCGCCTTCCTCTGAACCCTTTCCAATCTTTTTATATTCTTTGCAAGATATGATCTCCAAAACTGAACACAATATTCCAAGTGAGGCCTTACCAGCGACTTGCACAGTGGTATTAGCACTTCTTCCTTTCTGCTGGTAATTTCTCTCTATATGCAACCCAGCATCCTTCTGGCATTTGCCACCGCCTTGTCACACTGTTTCGCCACCTTGAGATCCTCGGAAACAATCACTCCGAGGTCATCGTCCCGCTCCGTGCACACCAACCTCTCGCCCCCCATCGCATACAATTCCCTTGGATTTGTGCTTCCCAAGTGCATGACATTGCACTTCTTCACATTAAAAACTGCCAAGCATTAGACCATTCTTGCAGCTTTTGTAGATCTTTCCTCATGTTCTCCACTCTGTCGCAAATTTTGGTGTCATTTGCAAAAAGACAGACTTTTCCATTCAGTCTTTCAATGTATTTGTGAGTGATATTGCTGATCAGTACTGGTCCCAGGAGTGAACCCTGGGGCACACCTCTAATCACTTTCCTTTCATCCAGATGAGTTCAGTTTACCATCACTTTCTGTCAGTCAACCATTTCCTCTTCGTCTCTCCGGGCCAGTTCAGGTAACTGTAGGGTTGTCATTCTCCTCCAGCAGCTGAGGACTGTAATTCAAAATCTTGCTGACAGGCTAACCGGCACCCCCTGGCGTGCCAGCCTCAGTCTTACAGTCGTCGCAGCTGGATAGGACGTAGCTAACTGGCTCCGGTGTGCTGAAGAGGAATTTCTGCCTAAAGTGGTGTGTTTTTCTGACAGAGTAGCCCTAGCTGGGCTGCCAGGGTCAGCATTGAAGGGTATTGACTGTAAAGAGAAAATAAATATACCGGTTATTGAAGCTGGAGGTAGAGCCTGCCTCACAGTCAGCTTCTCAGTCATACCTGGAGGGGAGGAGAAACAGCGGATCTGTGAGCCCCAGATTGCAGCCTTCTGTTCCCACTGCATGGTCTGAGTCCTCTGCGAGCAGCGGGAGCCGGATCGGGGCCTCATCATATTTTTGATATTCAGGTACTCAAAGGACAGACCGTGCCGTCGTGGTTTAGAGCCAGCGGGGCAGGATCTCTGTGTTTGAGGGTTTTTAGCTCCCGGCGCGTGTTGGCCACGCCGGCGGTTTGTGCTCAGTGTGGGAGTCGACGGGGGCTGTCGTGTCCTGGGATCTGTAGAACTTGTTTTCGGGCAGGTAGTTCCGTCGAGCGGCTATTAGGGGGTCCGATGGATCTTAAATCGCCTTCAGCAGATCCGTCTGAGGTGCTTTCAGGCGCGGAGTTTAAGGCGGGAACGGCAGCCATCTTGGCTCCTACCTCTGGTTCTCCCGCGATTGCTGACAAGCCGGTAAAGCGGAAGCAAAAATCAAAAAGACTTTCCCCGCAGGTAGTAGAGATGCAAGGGACTCCTCCTGATGCTCAGGGGAGCTTGCAATCTGTGTCTTCTGCCGATTTCATTCTGTCTTTACACAGGGCTTATCTGTTAAAGCTGGAGCAAAGCCTGGGCAGGTCTACTCTGCCAAACAGGGACAGTAGCCCTAAGGGGGAAACCACATCAGCAGATCCGGGGGAAGGGTCCTCAGCTCAGAAAATATTGAGAGCAGACCCCGAGTCTTTCGGGGGGCAGGTGGCAGAGCCCCAGGAGACGGAAGAGGGAGAGCTTCTTTCTGAAGGGGTTTTGGATGCCTGGACATTAGGAGAGATTGAAGAAGATGAACTGGTACCGGGTGAGGACCCTAATATTTTTAGAGTTTTTCGTAAAGAGGAACTCGGGGCACTGATTGCACAGTCCCTAGCGGCGCTCAACATTACCTTGCCTGTGGTGCAGGAGGATCCGTTAGAGGATCCTCTGTTACAAGGCTTTAAACCGGAACAGCGCTGTTTCCCTATTCATAGATATTAGGCAGATGATAGATTCAGAATGGGAATGTCCAGAAGCCTCCCTGAGGGGGAGCCGGGCAATGGGGCGCTTATACCCGGTTCCTCAGGAGGACAAGGACCTGCTGTGTATGCCTAAAGTCGATGCACTCGTAGCGGCAGTGACGAAGAAAACTACCATCCCAGTGGAAGGTGGGACGGCCTTAAAGGACCTTCAGGACTGCAAGTTGGAAGCACTGTTGAAGCAAGCGTTCGACTCTAGTGCCTTAGCGCTCCAGGCATCTAATTGTGGAGCTTATGTCTCTCAAGCATCGATCAGATGGTTGCAGGGTGACTCGGTTGCCGACAAAAGAGGTTGGCACGTGCATGGAAGGAGCTAGGCGTGAGTCGGCAGCGGCATATCTGGCGGACGCTTTTTATGACTTGGTGAGGATTTCAGCGAAGTCCATGACGTCGGTGATTGCGGCAAGAAGGTTCCTCTGGCTGCGCAATTGGGCAGCGGATGCATCTTCCAAGACGCGACTTAGCAAGCTCCCATACAAGGGTAAACTACTCTTTGGGGAAGTGCTTGAAAAGATAGTCATGGATTTGGGGAATTCCAAGGGGGGACGTCTTCCTGAGGATCGCCCGAAAGGCCCTCAGCCCGGGCCCCTGGCCAGGGGGCAGGGTAGAGATTTGCAGAGGTTCCAGGGTTCTTGGTTTGTGCCTTATCAGGGTGTTTTCAGGCCCGCGGGCAGTCCTTTTCGAGGAGCGAGGAGGTTCGGCAGATGATATTTTTCTTCCCCGCAGAACGCCCCCAAAAAGCCCCAATGAAGGCGGCCGGCTCAGGTGGAGACCCCTGTTGGGGGAAGTCTGCAGAGTTTTTTCTTTCCGTCTGGGCCGACATTACAACAGACCAATGGGTCTTGGAGATCATCAGCAAAGGTTATGCGCTAGAGTTTGCTCAGCCTCTGAAAGATGCCTTCCTCAGTTCTCCCTGCAGATCCCTGGAGAAATGGGCGGCTGTGAACGATACGCTGCAACGTTTGCTGCGGATGCTGTTAATGGTACCCGTTCCCGAAGACCAATACGGATTAGGTAGATACTCGATTTATTTCGTAGTTCCCAAAAAAGAAGGGTCTTTTCGCCCCATTCTGGATCTCAAGCACGTAAACCGTTGTTTGCGGGTATCCACACTTCCGTATGGAAACCCTATGATCAGGCGGTGAGGCCCGGAGAATTTCTGACATCTATAAACTTGACGGAGGCATATCTTCATATCCCTATCAGGCCAGATCATTGGAAATTCCTGAGGTTTGCCGTGCCCACGGGTCACTTTCAGTTCAGGGTGTTGCCTTTTGGTCTAGCTACGGCCCCGCGGATGTTCACCAAGGTGATGGTGGTAGTTGCAGCAGCCTTGAGAAAAGAAGGGATTCAAATCCATCCCTACCTGGATGATTGGTTGATTCGAGTGGGGTCTCGACCGGAGTCTGTTTGGGTGACCAGCCGGTTGGTTCAATTTTTAGAACAGCTTGGGTGGCTGATAAATCAATCCAAGAGTCACCTCACTCCGCAGCGACGCTTGACACATCTTGGGCGTATTATTCGATCTCCAGGAACAAGCAGGAATAAGTCCTCACATATGGGTACGTCGGTACCGACGGAGCCTGCGCGGGAAAGCTCCCCAGCTTCGCAGAAGAAAGCCTTTGGAGCCTCCCACAGCGCATGCGCGCTGCCTTCCCGCCTTCCTGACCAACTCTCCTCAGCAGGTCGTGTTCCTGTCACCGCTGAAGAATTCTTTATTTTAATTTGTTTCTTTGGCCGCGTGTCTGCCTTCCCCGACTCCGGACCGGTACCGCCCGTCTTTTTTCTTACTTTTCTTAAAAAATATATATATATACTTGGTGTATTTTTCCCATTAGGCCTTTAGGCCTTGACTAAATTTTCCTCATGGAGAAACCAGCTACTGGTTTTAAAAAATGCACCAAGTGCAGCGGTACTATTTCAATTACAGACACCCATGAATGGTGTCTTAAATGTTTGGGGTCTGACCACTCCATTCCGGACTGCCCATCCTGTTCTCTGATGTCCAAACGTGGCTTACAGAACCGGGCAGCCAAGTTTCATATGCTGTTTTCTGATACTCCAGCATCAACATCATCCAGGTCTTCCTCTCCTGATGGATCTCAGGTAACCAAACATTCCTCCGGCAGGTCTTCAAAGGGCAAATCTCCCTCTAAGTATCGAGATGCCTCAGGGCTTGACCCTGAAGACCCTGCCCCAGCCAAACAATCCCGGCGGGAAGCTCCGGCTTCCAAAGCTCCTGCTATGGGGTTACAGGTTGACATCGATGGCATGGCCTCGACTGATCACCTGTTGGGACTGCTCTGGGGTACCGGCCCATTATTCCGGTACCGACATCCAGACAGTCGTGGCATCCATGGACCATACGGTTCAGACCATGCAGCAGGCCATCATGGCTTTCATTAAGGCTGCGATGCCTACGGTACCGCATCCAGCGGTACCGACTCCGGTACCACAACCGATACCGGTACCCATGGCATCCACATCGACCAGGATACCGGTTCCCGGTTCCGGAGCTTTTCCCGATACCGATCCGGTTCCGGGTACGCCCGATGTCGATACCGGTCGATACGCGTATCGATCCCTGGAAGCTAACAGACGATACTTCGAGTCTTCTGATGATTCAGACGCCTCAGATGACTCTGCTGAAGCATCTCTTACTCTTTCTGAGGAGCCCTCTTCTCCAAAGAGGAGAATGTCTCCTCCAGAGGATTTGTCCTTTCAAGATTTCATTCTTGAAGTAGCTAAAGGACTCTCTATTTCAGTAACCACTGAAAAAGAACCCAGAGCAAAAAAATTAGATATTTTGGGGTACTCTAAGGTTCCTAAGGAGGCAGTCACCTTGCCCATTCATGAAATTCTTCATGAACACATGATGGACTTATGGGAGACTCCTCTCACCCTCTCTCCACATTCTCGTCGTTTGGACACCATGTATCGTGTCCCCCCTTCTCCTGGTTTTCAAAAAACTCAGCTCCCTCACCACTCTATTGTGGTGCAGTCAGCTATGAAAAGGATAAAGAGTACCAAAAGACACTCTTCTACCCCTCCAGGAAGAGAATGTAGAACTTTGGATGCTTTTGGCAGGAAAATCTTCCAGGCTAGTATGCTGATTGCCAGAATCAATTCATACAGTCTATACATGGGCATGTTTCTGAAGGAGCTTGCACTTCAGTGGCGCAATTTCCTCCCCTTTATCCCAGAGGATAAAAAGGATGAGTACCTTCTTTTGCTGAGACATACCCAAGATGTTTCAAAGTTTTCCAACAGAGCAGCTTTTAACTCCTTTGAAGGTGCTAGCAGAGCCTCAGGCATTGCTATAGCTGCTTGCAGGATTGCTTGGCTTCAGGCTTCTGACCTAGAACCCTGGGTCCAGGATGGCTTGGGAAATTTGCCCTGTACAGGTGAGAATCTGTTTGGGAAAGAGTGGCAAATCAAGGCCACTCAAATGGACGCAGAGAATGCTGCTTTGGATAGACTTTCTAAGTCTACCTCTACCCCTGCCAAGAAAAAGTCTTTTAAAAAGCCTTTCTTCAAGAAGGCCAGATTTTCTACAAATACTGGCCAACAATCTTCTGCAGCCCGCTTTGCTCCTAAGCGTCAGCAAACTAAACAGACCAGGGCAAAACCTGCAGGAGCTGCTACAGTCCAGCAGTCCCAACCTCCTCAGGGTTTTTGACTTGATTCTAGAGAACTTAACCTTTCTGGCTCTGCAACAACCAGAGCCTCTCACCATTCCAGGAAGGTTAACTCATTTTGCTCCCAGATGGGAGCAAATAACATCAGAGCAGTGGACCCTCTCTATCATCAGAGAGGGCTACAAACTACACTTCTCCAGCCTTCCTCCCCATATCATGGTGAGTCGTCTCAATTCTCCTACCTCTCTCCTACACCTTTTGGGTCAGATCATCACCTCCCTTCTCGCCCAAAGGGCCATAGAAGAAGTGCCGCCTCTTCAGCAGGGGTCAGGGTTTTACTCCCCATATTTTCTCATTCCAAAGAAAACAGGGGGATACAGACCCATTTTAGATCTCAGAGAATTTAACACATTCCTCTACAAAGAGAAATTCAAGATGCTTTCTCTAGGTACTCTCCTTCCATACCTGCAGAGTCAAGATTGGCTTTGTTCTCTAGATCTCAAGGATGTGTACACACATATACTCATCCATCCCTCCCACAGAAAATTCCTACGGTTTCTGTTCCAGGGAAAACATTACCAATACAGAGTACTTCCCTTCGGTCTAGCCTCTGCTCCCAGGGTGTTCACCAAATGCATGGCAATAGTGGCTGCCTTTCTACGCGCCCTGGGAATTTTTGTCTTTCCATACCTGGACGACTGGCTCATCCGAGCTCCATCTCAGTCCGAGGCTCAGACTTCCCTGGACCGCACCAGACGCATTCTGCACTATCTGGGACTTGTGATCAACCTCCCAAAGTCTCAGCTCATCCCTACTCAGTCCCTGGAATTCATAGGGGCTTGGTTAGATACCACCACTGCAAGGGCCTACCTGCCTCAGGCCCGTTGCCAGCGCCTAGTGCACCTCGCCTCCCAGGCTCAGTCCAGAACCCACCTGACAGCCAGGGAGATGCTACAGCTGCTGGGCCACATGGCCTCCACAGTGCATGTGGTACCCTATGCTCGCCTGCACATGAGAGCAGCTCAATGGACTTTGTCCACCCAGTGGACTCAAGCATCAGGAGCTCTCTCAGACCAAATAGCAACCTCCAAACGTCTCTCTTGGTCTCTCCATTGGTGGACATCCACCCAAAATCTGTTGTTGGGGGCTCCCTTCCAGCCACTGTTGCCCCAATCAACCCTCACAACAGATGCCTCCCAAACAGGTTGGGGAGCTCATCTACAAGACCTCTCCACTCAGGGCATTTGGTCTCCACAGGAGGCCACCCTTCATATCAATCTTTTGGAACTCCGAGCAATTTTCCTTGCTCTCAAAGTTTTTCATACCCTCCTCAACATCATGACCGTCCTTGTTCACACGGACAATCAAGTAGCTATGTTTTACATAAACAAACAAGGAGGGACTGGCTCTCTGTCGCTTTGCAACGAAGCTAGAAGACTGTGGGCCTTCGCCAGAGAGCATCAAATTCATCTTCTGGCAGTATACCTTCCAGGAGTTCAAAACTCTTGGGCAGACAGACTCAGTCGAGTCTTGCTCCCACACGAATGGACCCTGCACAAGGATCAGGTACTCCGAATCTTCCAGGAATGGGGGACCCCGGACATAGACCTCTTTGCAAGTCTGTGGAATGCCAAACTTCCCCACTTCTGTTCCAGAATTCCGTGTCAGGAGGCTCTGGCCAAGGATGCCTTCCTCCTTCACTGGGGTCAGGCCTTTCTGTATGCCTTTCCACCCATTCCCTTGATTCCCAAGACTCTGTTCAAACTCCAGAGGGATCAAGGATCTATGATCCTCATCGCTCCACGCTGGCCACGCCAAGTGTGGTACCCTCTACTTCTGCAGCTCTCCCAAGCCCCCTCCCTGGACTTGGGAGCTGCTCCAGACCTTCTGTCCCAAGAGGAGGGAACTTTGTGGCACCCAAACCCCAAGTCCCTTCACCTCAGAGCTTGGTTACTGAAGGCCTAGACCTTCAAGCCTTCAATTTTTCTCAACAAGTGAAGGATATCCTCCATGCCTCCAGGAAACCTTCCACTAGGCGTTCTTACGCTTTCAAATGGAAAAGATTTTCCATTTGGTGTGCTCAAAGGAGTCTTGACCCTCTCGCACTACCTGTGAATTCTCTATTAGAATATCTCCTGCATCTTTCCAATGCAGGCCTCAAAACGAATTCAGTACGAGTCCATTTGAGTGCTATTGCAGCATCACTTAAACCCATCAATGGACAACCTGTTTCCTCTCATCCTCTTATTGCTAGATTCATGAGAGGCCTAACGTTAACTAAACCTCCCATTAGACCTCCTCCGGTGGCATGGGACTTAAACTTGGTTCTTGGTCAGCTTATGAAGCCACCCTTTGAACCCTTAGCCTCAACCTCCCTGAAATTTCTTTCCTGGAAGGTTGTTTTCCTTATTGCAGTCACCTCGGCTCGCCGTATCAGTGAACTGCAGGCCTTAGTGGCTAATCCGCCTTATACAAGGTTCCATCATGATAAGGTGGTCCTTAGGACAAAATCCACACTTTATGCCTAAAGTGGTTTCACCTTTTCATCTTAATCAAGAGGTATATTTACCTATCTTTTTTCCACCTCATGCATCTAATGCAGAGAGGGCCCTTCATACTCTAGATTGTAAAAGAGCTCTCGCCTTTTACCTCCACAGGACACAGCAACACAGAAAGTCTTCCCAGCTTTTTGTTGCTTTTGATCCTTCCCATTTGGGACTTCCAGTCACTAAAAGAACGCTGTCCAATTGGATTGCTCAGTGTATCTCTTTTGCTTACCAGAGTAAGAACCTTACTCTGGAGGGCCATGTCACTGCGCACAATGTGAGAGCCATGGCCACCTCTATGGCTCATCTTCATTCTGTATCCATTGATCAGATCTGTCGAGCAGCCACCTGGGCCTCGGTTCATACCTTTACAGCCCATTACTGTTTGGACAAGGACTCCCGCCGGGATGCCTTATTTGGTCAGGCTGTCCTCAAACACCTGTTCCATTCTTAAACAACTCCTGCCCACCTTCCCTGAATGGATGCCTGAGATCCATAGGAAGACGAGAAACCTTTTAGGGTCTCATACCCTTACAGGAGGGGAATCTCCCAGCCATCTGAGCTAGGGAGTCCCCATATGTGAGGACTTATTCCTGCTTGTTCCTGGAGATAGCACAGTTACTTACCTGTAACAGGTGATCTCTGGGAACAGCAGGAATTAGTCCTCACAACCCACCCACCTCCCCTAGGAGTTCTATTTCTCTCTCTTTCCTTTCCTCTCTCTATTGTCTCGGCTTTAAACTCGAACTGAGGAGTGTTGGTCAGGAAGGCGGGAAGGCAGCGCGCATGCGCTGTGGGAGGTCCCAAAGGCTTTCTTCTGGGAAGCTGGGGAGCTTTCCCGCGCAGGCTCCGTCTGTACCGACGTACCCATATGTGAGGACTAATTCCTGCTGTTCCCAGAGATCACCTGTTACAGGTAAGTAACTGTGCTATACCGAGCAGGGGTCAGTGTTTCTGCCAGAAGACAGGATGCAGAAGCTTTGGAGACAGGTGAGAGCTTTCTTGAGTGTCAGGGCTCCCACAGCGTGGAGGTACCTGCAGTTACTGGGTTCTATGGCAGCGGCCTTAGATCTGGTGCCGTGGGCCCGAGCTCATATGCGTCCACTGCAACAATTGCTGATAGCCAGATGGTCCCGCAGATTCACTCCCTAGGACAGAAGCTGGACTGTCCAGAGCCCGTGAGGGTCAGTCTGCGGTGGTGATTGGATCCCGCTCGGGTTCGAGCAGGAGTCACAATAGTTGTTAACAACGGACGCCAGCCTTTCAGGCTGGGGGGGCGCATTGCTTGATGCAGGTGACGCAGGGGCTCTGGTCCAAGGAGGAGACCGAGTGGTCGATCAATCGCCTGGAAATGAGGGCGGTCAGGTTAGCGCTTCAGGACTTCGTCAGTCTGGTGCAAGGGAAAGCAGTGCGCGTGTTCTCCGACAATGCGGTGACGGTATCTTATATCAACAAGCAAGGCAGCACGGGTTGCGCAGACCTCTTGGCAGAGTCAGAGTTTAATGATTTGGGCAGAGACCCATCTTCTAGCTCTTTTGGCAGCGCATGTGGCCGGCAAGGACAACGTTCAGGCAGACTATCTCAGTCAGCATGTCCTTGACCCCGGGGAGTGGGAGCTGAATGCTGCTGTGTTCCACGACATCTCTCTCTTCGCTGGGGGCAGCCGGTCATGGATCTCATGGCGACCCTGGAGAACTCCAAAGCGGCTCGGTTTTTCAGCAGGTACAGGGTGCATATGTCGGAAGGGCTCGATGGTCTGGTGCAGCCGTGGCCGGCAGGGCAGCTTCTGTGTCTTCCCTCCGTGGCCCTTGATCGGGTGGGTAATATGGAGGATTGCGAAGCACGACGGAGTGGTAATCCTCATTGCTCCAGATTGGCCCCGGTGACCGTGGTATGCGGATCTCGTCAGGTTGCTGGTTGCTTCTCCGTGGCGACTCCCAAGTCGGGTCAATTTGTTGAGCCAGGAACCAATATTGATGCTGCAGGTGGATCGGTTCTTGCTTACAGCTTGGCTGTTGAGAGAGAGCGTCTCCGACGTCGAGGATTTTCACCGGCTGTAATTGAGACCTTGCTGCAGTCTAGGAAGCAATCCACTTCCCTTGCTTACATTCACGTCTGGCGGGTCTTTGAGAACTGGTGTAAAGATTGTAATGTTTGGCACTTTTCCGCCTCTTTACCGGTCATTTTGGCATTCCTACAAATGGGCCTAGAAAAAGGTTTGGCGTTTAGTACGCTAAAGGTCCAGTTAGCGGCCTTAGCTTGTTATAGATTAGGTAGATAATATACATTGGAGTGGAGGAGTGGCCTAGTGGTTGGGGCAAGGTACTTCAGGTCGTAAGGTCGGAGGTTCAAATCCCACTAGAGGACAGCAACCTTGGGCCGGAAGGACTGGGGTTTCTAGTCCCACAGGTGCTCCTTGTGGTCTTGGGCAAGCTACTTAACTTTTACAGGGAACATGAGCTATGGAGGGTTATCTCCAAGTTATAATGCCCTGTTCAGTGTAATTTCAGTTTGTTCAATGTAAACCGCACTGATGCAGAATAGCGCGGTATATAAGAGAATGTAAAATAAATAAAATAAAATAAAAAATAAAATATAGAGGTAAGGTGGGTGGTAGGGGTATTGTCAGCTCTTCCAGACGTTCAACGATTTCTTAGAGCTTCGAGGCTTCTCAGACCACTGTTGCGATCGCTAGTTCCTGTGTGGGATTTGAACTTGGTGTTGGAGGCTCTGACACAACCACCTTTTGAACCGGCATCTGCGGTGAGTTTGTGCGAGTGTTCTTGGAAGGCGGCTTTCCTCGTGGCGTTGTGTTCGGCTAGAAGGATTTCGGATCTTCAGGCACTCTCGTGTCCTTACCTTCAATTTTCTAAGGAGAAGGTGGTGCTTCGGACGGTACCTGCGTTTCTTCCGAAGGTGGTATCCACTTTTCATGTGAATCAAGCCATTTCGCTGCCTACTTTCCCTCGGGAGTGGTACGGTGATAGAGGTCACCAGCTTCGGAAGCTAGATCTCGGTAGGGTGCTCCGTAAATACCTTCGTAGAACGGAGAGCTTTCAAAAGTCGGACAGGTTATTTGTGTTATTTGGTGGGCCTCGTAAAGGGAGAGGCTGCGTCAAAGGCCTCTATTGCTCGCTGGGTAAAACGAGCAATCAGTGCAGCATATGAGGCAAGTGGCAAATTGCCTTCGCAAGGACTTAGAGCACATTCTACCAGAGCGCAGGCCGCTACATGGGCGGAGCTCGCTTTGGTCCCTCCGGTGGATATCTGCCGGGCGGCTTCTTGGTCATCTTTGCATACCTTTACTAAACACTATTGTTTGGATCTTCAAGCAAGAGGGGATGCGATTGTTGGGGCCTCCGTGGTATTAGGTCCCTCCTGTCTGTAGATACTGCTTTGGTACTTCCCTACAGTTATCTGGACTGGCCCGGAGAGACAAAGAGGAAGGAGAAATTAGACCTTACCTTTTGTCTTTCCTTGAGTTCTCTCCGGGCCAGTCCAGGGCCCACCCTCTGGATCTGCGAGAATCTCTTCCTTATCAAGAAAGTGTAGTTTTGCTTGGGGGGAGGCAGAAGGATCTAGGGGGGTTCTTTGTCGAGATGAGGAGGTGGTGGTTGGTTAGGATGGCTGCACTGGGTCTTCTTCATCCACTAAGGGGGAGGATGCCTTACAAAAAACAAAAAGCAGGATAACCCCTAGGCTAGTCTAGGGAAAAACCAGCACTGCATAGACAGTGCGCCGACATAGTTTATAGTTGTCTATGGCGATTAGTGGTGGTGTTTTGTTTGGTTTGTTTTTCGGTTAAGAGCTGCTTGGACAGTAGTGGACTGAGGCTGGCACGCCAGGGAGAGCCGGTTAGCCTGTCAGCAAGATTTTGAATTACAGTCCTCAGCTGCTGGAGGAGATTGACAACCCTACAGTTACCTGGACTGGCCCGGAGAGAACTCAAGGAAAGACAATTAGCAGGTAAGGTCTAATTTCTCTTTTCTGATCCAGTTCACCACCTTGGGACCCATCCCCAAGCTGTTGAGTTTATTGATAAGTCTCCTATGAGGAACAGTATCAAAGACTTTGCTGAAATCTAGGTAGATCACATCCATTGCATGCCATTGATCTAGTTCTCTGGTCACCCAAAGGATTCAATCATATTTGTTTGGCAAGATCGTCCTTTTGGTAAAACCATGTTGCCTTGGACCATGCAACCTGTTGGTTTCGAGAAAGTTCACTATTCGCCCCTTCGAGGTAAGGCTTACCGGCCTGTAGTTTGTCACTTCTTCCCTATTACCACTTTTGTCAGGCCTTCTCCAGTCCTGTGGAACATCTCCTGTCTCCAAGGATCTATTAAAAACATCCTTAACGGCCCTGCAGGGACCTCTCTGAGCTCTTTCAGTATCCTAGGATGTATCCCATCCGGTCCCATGGCCTTGTCCACTTTCAATTTTGCAAGCTGTTCTAACTCATCTTCTTCCCATTTGTATATTTGTCAGTCACAGGTTGTCCTTCTCCAGGATTTTCTTTAGTAAAACAGAAGTATTTATTTAGCATTTTCGCTTTTTCAATGTCACTTTCCACAAATCCATTCCCGGCACTTTTGAGTCCTGTAATTCCACCTCTGATTTTCCTCCTTTGTCTTGTCGCCACACTTCATATCTTTAGCCATCTTTTCTTCTACCTTGGATTTTGCTATCCTTATTTCTCTTTTTAGTTTTATCCTGTATTCTTTTCTGTGTTCCTCTTTTTGCGAACTTCTGAATTTTGTGAAAGCTGTGGGGGGGGGGGGGGTGGGGTTGCCTTTTATTTGTGCAGCCACTTCTTTGGAGAACCAAATAGGTTTCCTTTTCCTCTTGCTTTTATTTACTTTCCTTAAATATGTATCTGTTGCCCCTTTCATTGCCTCCTTTAGCTTATCTTTATCTTTATTTACATTTAATATACCGCCCTTGTCGAAATGTGAGAGCGGTTTACAATAAAATAATATAAAGAAAAGCATCGAAAAGAAAAGAAATCCATTAAAATAAAGAAAAGATGGACCAAAGGGGTCACAGGACAAACAGTGGACAAACCAAACAAACCATAAGCAAGCAAAGACAAACAAAACAATTAGGACTGCTGGGAGGGAGATCATATGCCTGTTGGAACAGATGAGTTTTTAATGGGTTTTTGAAGTGTTGGTAGGAGGATTCTAGACGAAGAGAGGAAGGTAGAGAATTCCAGAGTGAGGGTCCCAAGAAAAAGAAAGCAGCATGGCGTGTCTGTTCAAGGTGAGCTCGTGAAGGTGGGGGAAGAAACAGACGGTTAGCGTGCAATGAACGGAGCTGACGATAAGGAGCCCACTGCAATTCCACTTCCCTTACCTCCTCCCACCCTGCCAACTCCGCCTTTAGGCACTTGACCATTTTACTGAAGTCAGTGTTTTTGAAGTCTAGGACTTTGAGCTTGCTTTGATTGGACTCCGCCTTGGCTTTTTCTCAAACCACACCATGTAATGAACGCTGCTGCTCACATGGCACCCACCTGGATATTTGATACGCTATCTCCATTGGCGAGTGCTAAATCCAGCATTGAACTTTCCCTGGTCGGTTCCATCACCATTTGTCCAAGTAGTGCATCTTGGAAGGCATCCACAATTTTTTTTTTCTTCTTTTCAGATTTGCAGAAGCAATACTCCAATCCACATCGGGTAGATTAAAGTCACCCAATATGATCAATTCCCCTTCATGGCTATTTTTGCAGTATCGATCATCAATTCACTATCCATTTCTTCGATTTGAGTTGGAGGTCTTTAGACTACACCAGTATGGATGACAGTGCTATCTCCTCTTTCCAACACAGTCCACAGCGCTTCTTTTCCCCATGTCCCCTGCATTTCAGCAGCTTTAATATTGCTTTTTACATATAGGGCTGCTTCTCCTTTTCTACTCTCTCTGTCTCTTCTAAATAGATTATAGCCAGCTATGGTTATATCCCATTTATGCGACTCGTTAAACCATGTTTCTGTAATGGCCACAATATCCAAGGCCATTTCTACCATTAGGGCTTCCAGGCAGGAACTTTATTGGCTAGGCTTCGAGCATTTATGCTCATTGCTTTCTAGCATTTGTTGACTGGTTTGCCTGTATTTTGCATGCTGCTTGTTTTACATACCTCTTCCCACTTGGTATTGATTTGTGGATTAATACTGCAGCTGTTTCCAGTGTTGTTTTTGTTGGGAGTGATGTCCTAAACTTGTTGTTTTCCATTTGTCACCACCTTTCCCTAGTTTAAATGCCTGTCTACATAATGCCTGAATTTTTCACTTAGGATCTTTTTCCCTGCAACAGAAATGTAGTCCATCAACACAGTATAGCCTCTTGTTTTTCCATCTATTTCCCCAGTTGCCTATATATCTAAATCCTTCCTGTTTGCACCAGGTTTGGAGCCATGTATTAAAGTTGATTATGCGATGCAGTCTTTCTGCCCCCTTACCAAGAACAGGTATAATTTCTGAGAATGCTATAGTGTTAGCAGTCGGTTTGAGTTTCTCTCTCAGAATCTGGAAAGCCTTCTGAACTGTAGAGGCACTGTTTCTAGCCAGGTCATTTGTACCCAAATGGATGATAACATTAGTTTTGCAGTGCTCACTTTCTGCACTAACTATGCCAGCAATTTGCTTTGCATTCCTGCTGGCTGAAGAGCCTGGGAGGCATTTGACCATCTTCTCCCTCATCTTCTCCCCTTTGATCTGTGTTACCAAGTTGGGGCCTCTGGTGATGGGATCTCCTAACAGTAGTAGTTTCCTCTTTTGTGTTAGTTTCTTCATATTTAGGGCATTATCAGTAAATTGGGCATTAACTTTCTCGTTTAAGGGCACTTCAGTTTCCCCTAATTGGGTACTCAAATTTCCCAAGGCAGAGAAGGCATTATGCAGGGATATCTCCTGATGGCAAGGGTGTCTCCATGTTACAGGTCGCAGCCTACCAGAGCCCACTGTGATCCATCTGTTCCTGGGCTGCTTGATTCTTTGTGGGAGTGGTGGTGGATCTTTTTCAATTTGTACCCTAGAGGAGGTGTGTTTAATTGCAGCTGATTCTCCCCTTAATAGAATCAATTCTTTATGCATGGCAGATAACTTGAGACATATAGGGCGAGTTCTTAGACTCCAAATGAGTCATCTTAGAATGAAGGCACCACAACTATTGCACTGAATACACAACATGCTGATGGTTAGAAGCAGTTCTAGGAAAAGGAGAAAAGGTGGGTATTGCACCTAATTGGAGGACAGCTGCTGTTTTATATGATGACTATATTTAGGTAATGCAACCACTGGGGTGGGTGGGGTGAGGGGTGGGGTGGGCAGGAATTTAAGTGTCCCTGGTCAGTAGACCTCCTATGAACTGCAGGCACACTCAAATCTTAAGAGAATATAAGCAGGTAATAAATAGGCAGGGGAATTTTATATCAAAACCAGCCAAAATAGTAAATTCAGAAACTTAGCTTTGCAGTGCAGGGTCAGAACTCTTGCTCAGGTAGCAGATACTGGTGGACTCGGTCCACCATATTTGCTGGACTTTTTGTTTATTGAACAGAGATGTGTCCCTTCAGCTACATTTTGCTAACTGTCTCCAGAGAAATTTTCTTTGTGCCAACCCTAACTGGCTTGCCAGTATCTACTGAATCACTTTTATCTTTTCTGTCTATTATCCCTTGCACTGGAGATAGATAAGGACTACATTTGCTGCCTTTTGGAGGATGAGTGTTTTTACAGCATATGCTATAAAGGAGGAGGGAGGGATGATGAAAGTAGGGAAATAATGATCTGGAAAGTTAGCATAGAAAAGTTGAGCTACTTTTGAACACATAGAAGATGTATTTCTCGTACCTTCCCTCCCTCCAACGTTTACAATCATAATCAGCATGATTTAGTCTTTCGGTTTTTGGTGTCAGTGAGGCAAAAATAACCTCATGGCAAGGTATGAGCCATGGTTTTACACATTAATGTTTTTGGTTCTAATTGTCCGAGTGCTGAGAAGATTTAGGCCCTGGTTCTGTGTTCTTATTGGCATTGTTGCTCCCTGGACATTTCCTGAAGAATAACATTAATGGCGGGGATAGACTCTCCGTGTATGTTAAGCCATTTTTTTGAGCAAAGAACCACCTCGTGGATATTGTCCTAAATGCAGCAGCCATAGCCAAAGGACTTTGGGATGAATTAGCTGAAACCCTGATGGCCCAGGGGCAATATCAGCTACCATTCATTTCTGTTATTAGAACATAAGAACGTAAGAGATGCCATACTGAGTCAGACCAAGGTCCATCAAGCCTGGTATCCTGTTTCCAACAGAGGCCAATGTAAATCACAATGCCTAACAGTTTCCCCAAAAGACACAGGTTTCACAGTACTTGTATTGGGACAAGCAGTGAATTTCCCGGGTCCCTTTTAATAATGGTTTACGGACCTTTACTCCAGGAACTTTTCCAAACCTTTTTTAAACTCGGCTACACTAACAGCTTTTACTACATTTTCTGGTAATGAATTCCAGAGTTTGATTACACGTTAAGTGGAAAAAAAATATTTTCTCTTATTAGTCCTAAATAGGTTACACTGTAGCTTCATTGCATGTCCCCTAGTCTTTCTCTATTTTGATGGCGTAAACAATCAATCTATGTTTAACCTTTCCATTCCATTCATTAATTTATATGCCTCTATCATATCTCCCCTCAGCCATCTACTTTCCAGGTTGAAGAGCCCTAACCTTTTTAGCCTCTCTTCATAGGGGTATCCTTCCATCCCGTTTACTGTTTTGGTGGCTCTTCTTTGTATCTTTTCTAATAACACTATATACTTTTTAAGATACGGTGACCAGAATTGCACACAATATTCAAGGTGCGGTTGCACCATGGAACGATACAGAGGCATTATAATATCCTTTGTTTTATTCTCCATTTCTTTCCTTATGATTCCTAGCATTCTATTTGCTTTCTTGGCTGCCACTGCACACTGGTGGAGGGTTTCATCATGTTATCCACGATGACACCTAAATTTTTTTCTTGGGTGGTGATTCCTCATGCGGAACCTTGCATCGTGTAGCCATAATTTAGATTGTTCTTTCCTAGGTGCATAACTTTGCACTTGTACACATTAAATTTCATCTGCCATTTGAACATACAGTCTTCCAATTTATCAACGTCCTCTTGCAATTTTCCACAATCCTCTTGGGTTTTAACATCTTTGAATAATTTTGTGTTGTCTGCAAATTTGATTACCTCACTTGTTTTCCCATTTCCAGGTCATTTACAAATTTGTTAACAAGCAGCAGACCCAGATCCCTGAGGTACTCCACTATTGACCTTTCTCCATTGGGAAAATTGGCCATTTAGCCCTACCCTCTGCTTTCTTTCTTTTAACCATTTCACCAGTTCATGATCCACGGTAGTATACTACCTTCTCCAGGACCAAGCAGGAAGTCAGCCCTCACTTATGGGTGACATCGGCACCGATGGAGCCCCCGTGCGGAGCATTTCCCCAGTTTTCTATGGAAGCCTTTGGAAATACTACACGCATGCGCGGTCCCCTTCCCGCCCAAAGGTGCCATCTTGCTCAGTCTCTCTTTTTCCGTGGAGCCCTTCGGACGTTTGTCCTAGTCACCCGGAAAAAGTTGATGTTTTTTTGAAGATTTCTTCGCCTTTTTCTCAGAGTTCGACGCCGGTTCCCCTTCCTGCCGGGTTCGGTACACCGGTATCAAGCCTGTGTTCTATTTTTCGGGTTTTTTCCCTTCGTGGCTGGCGTTTGCGCCCTTTTTTCTGTCTTTCCCTGGAAGGCCGGTCTTTTGACCTCGCGGTCCCTTTTTTCCCCGATGGCTTCCAGTGGTTTCAAGAAGTGTGATCGGTGCAAGAAACTAATGTCTCTCACTGACACACACGACTGCTGCCTTCGGTGCCTCGGCCCAGATCATGATCCCATGATCTGTGGCCCGTGTGGCAAAATGTCCACCAAGGCTCTTCGAAGCCATCAGCACCAGAAGGAAAGGATTTTTTCGGATTCTGCCTCTGGCCGGGCCAGGACCTTGTCTGAGGCCTCGACGTCTCGGGAGTCTGATCCCGAGCATCGCCGGGGTTCCTCGGACAGGGGGTCCCCGACCGGGAACACAAGAGGAAGAAACGGCTCGCGAGGGCGTCGTCGGAAGATGTCCCTGGTTCCTTGAGGACCAGGTCGAAGACCCCCTACCACCGTCCCGGGCCTTTGGAGCAGGAGAAGCCATCCAAAGTAACTCGTGTAGAGCCGGAAATCGTCAGACACGTAAGTCCTGTAGTCCTCATGGACTCACCTCCGAGGGAGCCAACGTCGGGCCCGAGTCGGTGGCTGCTGAGTCTCCTGAGCTTGGACTCAGGCTGATAGCCTTGGAGTGCAGATTGTCTGTCTGCCTTCATGGAGCAGCAGTGGGTACTGATGGCCAGCCTCGCTGGTGCATCGGCCCCGACCACCGGGACATCAACGTCGAAGTCGACCCCGGAGACCAAGCCGATACTCGAGACCATGAAGGCTCGAAGTCGTCCTAGGTCAAGGTCTCCCTCGACTTCCCGCTCGGAACAGAGGGCGTCGACGCCGGTGCCTTCGGCGTCGGGGCGGGTGCCACCTCGACCCACGCGGTCAGAGCCCCTCGACTCCTCTTCCGATGAGTCAGTCTGGGAGACGGAGGATGAGGAGTCCCCAGATACCTTCCAGACTCGGTGCGTCCCGTCGGACTCACCGCAGTCCGAGCCCCGGAGTAGGTCCCCTCCGGAGGACACCCGGTTCTCGGAGTTCGTGCAGGACATGGCCAAGGCCTTGGCGATTCCCACGGACCCCGAGGAGGAGCCTCGAGCTGAGGAACTCGAGGCCCTCCAGTATGACTCTCCTCCGAAGGAGGCCTTTACTGTGCCGGTTCCTCCGATGCTGGAACGGCTCCTCTTCCGGATGTGGGAGACACCGGCCTCGGCGCGCCAGTCTTGAGCAAGCGAGTCAATTCCATTTATTGACTCCATAAGAGCCCTGGCTTCTAAAAGGCGCAGCTGCCGCACCATTCCATGATGGTGGAATCGGCCATGCATCGTCTGAAGAGCCAGAAGATGCACTCCGAGGTGCCCCCCGGCAGGGAGGCCTGGAACCTGGATGCTTTCGGCAGAAAGTGCTTCCAGGGCTCGATGCTTGCTTGCCGTGTCCAGTCATACCAGCTGTACATGGGCATGTTCCTCCGAGACCTGGCAAAGGAGCTTGCTGGGTTCTCTGCTGGCCTCTCCGGGGAACCTTTGCAGAGGTTCCAGTCTTTGTCTTCAGGAATCCGGGACTGTTCCAAATTTATGTCCCGAGCGGCCTACGATGGCTTCGAGGCTTCGGCTCGTGTGGCGGCCGCCGGCATCGTGGCCCGACGCCAGGCATGGCTGCAGTCATCGGACCTCGAGTCTTGGGTACAGGACAAGTTGGTCGATGTCTCTTGCTGAGGTGAGAACCTTTTTTGGCAAACCCATGGCCAAGAAGGCGGCTGAGCTCGAAACCGAGCACCTGACCAGGACAAGGCTGTCCAGAAAGACTTCTGCCCCTTCTCACAAAAAGAAGGGCTCGGGTAAAAAGTCCTTCTACCCGAGGAAGGTGTCTGCCTAACAAACCTTTCCCTCAATACCAGGCCTCCCCAGCTCCCCCTCAGGGGCCGCAGGCCAAGGGGCAGGGACATGGGCCCCGTAGGCAGAAGACCCCAAAGCCTCCGGCTCCTACCCAGCAGGGAGGGGGTTTTTGACTCCCAAGGCATAGCGTCTCCATCCCTGCTGTCCCATCCCTGCACAGGAGGTCGCTTAGCCCTGTTTGCCCACAGGTGGCCACCCATTACAGGGGATGCTTGGATCTTAAGCATCATTCACCAGGGCTATATGCTTCATTTCCAACAGCTACCTCCTGGCTACTTTCCAGGAGAACCTCTGAGGCCTCTCCTGCACACCAACCTCCTCCTCCAAGAACTTCAGGGTCTGCTTCTGGACAAGGCGGTGGAGCCGGTACCTCCTCGCCTACAAGGGCACGGGTTCTACTCCAGGTATTTTCTGGTGCCAAAGAGAACAGGAGGCTTAAGGCCTCATTAACCTCCAACAAGTTCTTGGAGAAAGAAGTTCAAGATGCTTACTCTTGGAACACTTCTGCCCTACCTCCAGCAGGGAGATTGGCTATGCTCCTTAGATCTAAAGGATGCGTACACTCACATCCTCATTCATCCAGACCACAGAAAGTACCTCAGGTTCGTGGTGGGAGGAAACCATTACCAGTACAGGATGCTGCCTTTTGGCCTAACTTCCGCCCCACGGGTCTTTACAAAGTGCCTAGCTGTGGTGGCGGCCTACTTGAGGGCTCAAGGGGTCTTTGTCTTCTATCTGGACGACTGGCTCATCCGAGGTCAAACTTACCAGGAGGCCAGGCAGGCCACCTTCAGGACTGTCACACTCCTTCAAGACTTAGGCTTTGTCATAAACTTCGCAAAGTCCACTTTGCTCCCCTCCCAGAACCTCGAGTTCATAGGAGCACGGCTGGACTCTGCAAGCACGGGCTTACTTGCCAGAGGACCGAGCTCAAAGGCTCATGGAGTTGGCATTGCGGTTTCTCAGTCTGCCGTGGGTTCCTGCCAGGCTCTGTCTGCAACTCCTGGGACACATGGCGTTGACTGTGCATGTGACCCTCAATGCCCGCCTCCACATGAGGCCTGCACAGTGGTGCCTTAGAACTCAGTGGAAGCAGGCCACAGGGAGCCTAGCAGACAAAGTAAGAGTATCCAAACCTTTCCTGGATTCTCTTCAGTGGTGGCTACACCCCCCCCCCCCCCAACTTGCTGCAGGGGGTGCCTTTTCAGGTGGCTGCCCCCACAGTGGTGTTGACAACCGATGCCTCCTTGCAGGGCTGGGGTCAAGGGAGCTGCACCCAAGGCCTCTGGTCCCCATGGGAAGCCTCGCAACAGATCAACCTGCTGGAACTGCGGGCTATTCGCTTAGCCTTCAAGGCTTTTTCTCACTCCTTGGCCCACCAGTCTGTTCTAGTTCAGACGGACAACCAAGTAGCCATGTTCTATGTGAACAAACAGGGCAGCACTGGGTCCAGGCCTCTATGCCTGGAAGCACAGGCTCTTTGCTCTTTTGCCCTCGGGCACCAGATGTTGCTGAGGGCTGTTTATCTTCCTGGCCAGGAGAACTTTCTGGCAGACCGCTTAAGCAGAATTCTGCAGCCCCACGAATGGCAGCTGCACCCTTTGGTGGTTCAGCAGATTTTCCTGAAATGGGGACTTCCATCCATGGATCTCTTTGCCAGTCCCCTGAAACACCAAGTGCCCAGGTTTTGTTGCAGGCAACCGCATCCCCTAAGGGTGGCTGCGGATGCCTTCCTGATTTCGTGGTCCCAGGGCCTGCTATATGCGTTTCCTCCCACGCCTCTGGTGGCCCGAACCTTGTTCAAGATTCTCAGGGACAAGGCCTCAGTACTTCTGGTTGCTCCCAGGTGGCCGAGGCAGCCCTGGTTCCCCCTGCTACTTCAACTGGCAGTGGAGACACCCATGCCTCTGGGATTCCAACCCAACCTTCTCTCTCAGGATCAGGATTCCCTTCTGCATCCCAATTTCAAATCTCTCCATCTGATGGCATGGAGGCTGCAAGGGGTAGTCTTGGCTCCCTGGGGCCTACCTCAGGAAGTGGAAGAGGTGGTCTTGGCCTCTAGAAAACAATCCACCAAGAAAACATATGCCCTGAAGTGGCGGAGGTTCTCCTTGTGGTGTCAGCAACGCAAGGAAGATCCTTTCGGCTGCACTGTGCCAGTAGTACTCCAGTACCTTCTGCACTTGTTCAATCAGGGCCTTAAGTCCAATTCTGTTCGGGTCCACCTCTGCCCTGGCAGCTCACCACTCAATGGTGGAGGGACACTCTTTGTCGGTTCACCCTTTGGTGTCCAGGTTTCTCAGAGGCTTACTATTGCTCAAGCCTCCTCTCCGTCCACCGGCCCCTGAGTGGGAGTTGAATGTGGTCTTGCAGCAGCTTACTCGCCCACCTTTTGAACCCATGGCCACATGCCCTCTACGCTTCCTTTCCTGGAAGACTCTATTTCTAGTGGCCTTGACCTCGGCCAGGCGAGTGAGTGAACTTCAAGCCCTGGTCTGTGACAGGCCATACACTCACTTCTATAGGAACAGGGTAGTCCTTAGGACTCATCCTAAGTTCCTCCCCAAGGTTGTCTCCTCTTTTCATCTCAACCAAGAGGTGGTTCTTCAACATTCTTCCCTAGGCCCCATGCTAGCCAGGCTGAGACAGTCCTGCATATCCTGGACTGTAGGAGGGCCTTATCCTTCTACCTTGAGCATATGCAGGGGCATAGGAGGGCTACTCAGCTCTTCGTATCTTTTGACCCCAATAGCTTGGGGGTACCTGTGTCCAAGCGTACCTTGTCCATCTGGGTGACTGACTGTATCACCTGGGCTTACAGGGTGGCTGACCTTCCTTTGCAGGGTCGGGTCACGGCCCACCGTGTCAGGGCAATGGCTGCCTCAGTAGCTCATCTCTGCTCTGTACCGTTGGCAGACATCTGCAGGGCGCAATTTGGTCCTCAAGCCAGACTTTTGCGGCCCATTACTGCCTGGAGAGGGAGTTCCGCAGGGACAGTGCTTTCGGTCAGGCAGTGCTCCGGAATCTCTTTGAGGTTTAGGCAACTCCTACCCTCCAGCCCTCTGGTTGGGCCACCGGTGGAGGTATGTTTTCAGTGAAATCCTTTCTCTCATGCTGAGGCTAGAGGGAGCTCATTTTTCAGCTCTGGGTCCCCCCGGTAGCCTGAAACTGGGGAGTCCCATAAGTGAGGACTGACTTCCTGCTTGGTCCTGGAGAAAGAGTAGTTACTCTCCTATAACAGGTGTTCTCCAGGGGCAGCAGGAATCAGTCCTCACAACCCTCCCTCCTCCCCTGGGAGTTGCAGTTATACATAGTTCATTTTTACATTTTTGTGTGCTGTTTTTTAGCTATGTCATTTGACTGAGCAAGATGGCACCTTTAGGCGGGAAGGGGACCGCGCATGCGTGTAGTATTCCCAAAGGCTTTCATAGAAAGCTGGGGACATGCTCCGCACGGGGGCTTCATCGGTGCCGATGTCACCCATAAGTGAGGATTGATTCCTGCTGCTCCTGGAGAACACCTGTTACAGGTGAGTAACTACTCTTTCTATCCCATGACTTTTTAATTTTGCCAAGAGTGTCTCATGAGGGACTTTGTCAAAGGCTTTCTGAAAATCCATATACACTATATCAACCGACTCACCTTTGTCTACCTGTTTGTTCACATCTTCAAAAAAACATAACGGATAATTAAGACAAGACCTTCCTTGGCTAAAGCCATGTTGGCTGTCTCCCATTAAGCCATGACTGTCTACATGTTCAGTAATTTTGTTCTTTTATAATGGTTTCTACCATTTTTCATGCTCACAGGTCTATAGTTTCCCAGATCATTCCTGGAACCCTTTTTAAAAATTGGCATTACATTGATCATGCTCCAATCTTCAGGTATTACAGATGAATTTAATGATAGTTCCCAGAATACCAATAGTAGGTCTGCAATCTTATATTTCAGTTCTTTCAACACCCTTGGATGTACACCATCCGGTCCAGGTGATTTGCTATTCTTCAGTTTATCAAATAGTTCTAACACATCTTTCCGGTGTATCGATATTTCTTTAGTTCTTCTGCGGCATCACCTTTAAATACCATTTTAGTTGTGGGTAACATCCCTATATCGTCCTCAGTAAGGACTGAAGCAAAGAATTCATTCAGTCTCTCCGCTATGGCCTTGTCCCCTCTTAATGCCCCTTTTACTCCTCTATTATCTAATGGTCGATCTGACTCTCTCACAGGTTTTTTGTTATGAATGTACTTGAAAACGTCTTATGCATTTTTGCATCCACAGCAAGCTTCTTCTCAGATTCTCTTTGCCTGCCTTATCAATACCTTGCATTTAACTTGCCAGTGCTTATGTTTCCAGTTTTCGTCATTTGGCTCCTTTTCCAATTTTCCGAAAGATGCTTTTTGGACAACAGCCTCTCTGACCTCACCTTTAAACCATGTTGGCTGTTTTTTGGACTTCCTTTCACTTTTCTTAAAGCGTGGAATACAGCTGGTCTGAACTTCCAAGGTAGTGTTTTTAAACACTCATGTTTAATGTAAATTTTTAACCTTTGCAACTGCTCCTTTTTAGTTGTTTGTTTTTTTAAACTACTTTCCTCATTTTATCATAGTCTCCCTTTTGAAAGTTAAAAGGTAGTACTGTGGATTTTCTTGCCATCCTCCCTCTATTTATTAAATCAAACACGATCATGCTATGATCTATTATTATTATTATCAAGTGGTCCCAACACCCTTATCTCTTGCACCAGATCTTGTGTTGCACTAAGGACTAGGTCCAAAATGGCTTCCCCCTCGTGTCGGTTTATGAACCAGCGGCTCCAAGAAGCAATCAATTTATTTCATCTAGAAAATTTATCTCCCTAACATGTCCTGTCATGACACTGACCCAGTCGATACCGGGGTAATTGAAATCACCCATTTTTATTACTGTTCTGTAACTTTTGTTAGCTTCCCTGATTTCTTTGAGTATTTCATCATCCATTTGTTCATTTTGGCCAGGCGGTCACCCCCACTGCTATTGCCTTCCCCTCCTTACATGGCATTTCAATCCATAGAGATTCTACAGTGTATTTTATTTTCTGCAAAACTATAATCCTTTGTGACTCCATGCCCTCTCTAACATAGAGTGCAGCCTCTCCACCAATCTGATCTACTCTGTCATTACGATACAGTTTGTACCCCACTATCACAGCGTCCCACTGGTTGTCGTCCTTCCACCATGTCTTTGAGATACCATATCTAACTTCTCTATTAGTGCTATATATTCTAACTCTCCCATCTTATTTTTTAGACTTCTAACATTTGCATACAAGCATTTTAGAGACTGTATGTTGTTCATATTAATCTGGTTATCAGTAAGCAGGGGTTATTTAGAATCTTTAACCTCTGTTCTACTTAGGGGCATTTGGGTTACTTTTGTCATTATTGGAACCTCTCTGTCGATACGTCCTAACTTCATTTTTTTGCTAGTATCCTTCAAGGATACATCCTTCCAAACCATGGGCTCTTGGACGACTGTCGGCTTTCCCCTATTATCTAGTTTACAAGCTTCTCTGTCTCCTGTTTAAAGAATAATGCCAGCAGCCTGGTTCCATCCTGGTTAAGGTGGAGCCCATCCCTTCAGAAAAGCCCCTCCTTTTCCCCAAAATGTTGCCCAGTTCCTAACAAATCCAAAACTCTCTTCCTTGCACCATCGTCTCCTCCATGCATGAAACTCCAGAGCTCTGCCTTCCTTTTGGGTCCTGTGCGTGGAACAGGAAGCATTCTCCTGGAACAATCAGGAAGTCAGTCCTCACATATGGGTGACGTTGGCACTGACAGAGCCCTCATGGGAAGCATCCCCCAGCTTTCAAAGAAAGCCTTTGGGAGATGCTACCACGTATGTGTGGCCCCCTTCCTGCCCAAGGGTGCTATCTTGCTCATTTTCCATTTTTTTCCACTGAGCCCTTCAGACGTTCGTCTGGCTTGTCACCGGAAAAAGTTGATTTTTCTTCTCTGAGTTTCGTATTCTCCTCCGGTATTGTACCGGTACTCTTCTTTCCACCTGACCTCACTGCCTCGGCGTCGAGTTCGGGTCTTTTTGCAGTTTTCTTTGTCTTTAATTTTCTGGTGTCTTCGTGCCTTTTTTCCACAACTGGCAGCCCAGCGAGTCTTTGACCTCGTGGGGGTACTTTTTCCCCCCCATGTCTCTGCTGCCTCGGGCCAGACCATGACCCGGCAGCATACGGTCTCTGCAAAAGGATGACTAACAAGGCCCTCAAGAACTGCTAACAGCAGTACGATACGTTTTTCGCCGAGTCCTCAGTGCCTCCGAGGGCCAGGGCCTCGTCTGAAGCCTCGATACCTCGGGCGGATACCTCCGAATCCGAGCCCTGCTGTGGGTTTTCAGAAAGGGGGTCTCCCTCGAGAGAACCCAGAAAAAAGAAGAAAGCCTCGAGGGGGGTGTCTGGATGGATCTGACTGGCTGGGTGCTCCCTAAGCCAGGTCCCGCAGTCTGAGTTGCTCGTCCGAGGGATCTGAGAAGGAGCGGCCTGCGAAGGTCCCCCGGAATGATTGAACCTCGGACCAGCCTTTGTCCCCAGACAACATCCTCATCAAGGATTCCCCTTCGCGGGGAGAGCCAGCATCAGGCCCAAGTTCCTCGGTGCCCGCGCCAAAGGCTTTGGAGCTTTCTGGCCTGGAGTCCAGAATGGTGGCTCTGGAGCACAGTTTGTTTGCCTTCATGGACCAGCAGCAGGCGCTGTTGTCTGGCATGACTGGTTCATCTGTCCCAACCACCGGGACCTCGCGATCATCCCTGGCAAGTGTGCTCGGCACCGGCCGTGGAGCATCAGGAGGCCATGTGCCGGGGTCAGCCACGAGGCTCGCAGACCCATTCCTCCTACGAGTCCTCGACAGACTTCTTTACGGTGGCAATGGGTATCTGGATTCCTCATCCTCCATCTCCCACTCAAAGTCCCCTCAGACTCTCCCGTCTCAGAAACTCGGTTGCGATCCCTGCCGGAGAATATGGGCTTCCTTAATTTTGTCAAGGATATGTCTAAGGCCCTGGCGTTTACTGAGTCGGAGGAGGACCCTCGGGCGGATGAGTTGGACATCCTCCAGTACAAGGCTCCTCCGAGGGAATCACTTATGGTGCCCATCCCTCTCATCCTGGAACGGCTGATGCTCCGTATGTGGGAGACACTGGCGTTGGTGCCAGTGGTGAGCAAGCAGCTCGATTTGATGTATCGAGTCCGCCGGAACCCGGGCTTCCAGAAGTCACAGTTGCCGCATAACTCCATGGTGGTGGAGTCGGCCATGCATCTATTGAAAAGTCAGAAGACGCACTCCTTGGTGCCCCCTGGCAGGGAGGCCTGCACCTTGGATGCCCTCGACAAAGTGTTACCAGGCTCGGTGCTCATCAGCTGCATCCAGACCTACCAGCTGTACATGGGCATATACCTGAGAGACCTGGTGAAGGAACTAGCTGGGTTCTCAGCTGATTTCTCCGAGGAACCCCTGCAACAGTTCAAGAACCTGGCCAAGGCCGTCCGTGAGTGCTCCAAGTTTATCTTGGGCAGCCTATGACAGGTTCGAGTCAGCAGCTCGAGTAGCAGCGGCAGGCATTGGTGCACAATGCCAAGTTTGGCTACAGTCATCCGACCTCGAGCAGTGGGGTCAGGACAAATTGTTTGATGTCCCATACCAAGGAGAGAACCTCTTTGGCGAACCCATGACCAACAAGGCTGCCGAGCTGGAGACAGTTCATGACAAGGACCAGGCGCTCTAAAAAGACCGCTGCCCCTCTCCGACGGAAGGGCTCAGGTATAAAGACCTTCTACCCGAGGAAAGGGGTTGCTTACAGAAACTACCCACCTTTTTCAGGCCTCCTCGGCTTCCCAACAGGGTCAGCAGACCAAGAGACATGGGCGTGACCCTCATAAGCAGGAGGCTCCAAAACCCCAGGCCCTGGCCCAGCCAGGGGGTAGTTTTTGACTCCTTGGGCATAGCCTCTCTACCCCAAGGAGATCAGCAACCCACAGGGGGACGTCTGACCCACTATGCCCAGAGATGTGGTGATTCATCACTAATGACTCCTGGGCACTTCGGGTGGTCAGGGAGAGTTACCCCCTCCACCTGACTCAGACACTTCCCCTTTATTTTCAAGGAGAGCCCCTCTGGTCTCCCTTCCACCGGGACCTTCTACTGAAGGAGTTGGCAGGTCTTCTTGAGGACCGAGCGGTGGAATCGGTGCCCCACCATCTCAAGGGCAAGGGGTTCTACTCCAGGTATTTCCTCATGCCAAAAAGGACAAGGGAACTAAGGCCCAACCTCAGCAAGTTCCTGGTGAGGAAGAAGTTCAAGATGCTGTCCCTTAGAATATTGCTGCCCTACCTCTAGCAGGGAGATTGGCTATGCTCCTTAGATCTAAAGGATGCCTATACCCACATCCTCATTCACCCCAACCACAAGCAGTACCTGCAGTTCATAGGGGGGGGGGGCAGGCGGGCACTATCAGTACAGGGTGCTGCCTTTCAATTTGGTCTTCGCCCCAAGGGTCTTCACAAAATGTCTGGCAGTCATGGCCGTCTTCCTCCGCCGCCAGACGGTCTTTGTCTTCCCCTACCTAGACGACTGGCTCATAAAGGGAGGCATGAGGTACAGCAGGCCACCGCACGCACTATCCAGGTCCTGCAGCACTTGGGCTTTGTCATAAACTACCCAAGTCTCATCTTCTGACACAATGTCTGGAGTTCATCAGGGCAAAACTGGACACACTCCAATCAAAGGCCTTCCTGCCCAGGGACCGAGCAGACCGCCTCAGGACTCTGGTAAGGATATACAGCACCATCCCTTCGTGCCCACTTGGCTCCTTCTGTGCCTTCTTGGACACATGACCTCCACGGTTCATGTCACCCCAGATGCTCACCTCCACATGAGGGCTGTGCAGTGGTGTCTCAGAGACCAGTGGACTCAAGCCATGGGGCGCCTCCGAGATAGTCTGCGTAACCTGTCAACTGTCAGACTCTCTGACCTGGTGGCAGACTCCCCAATATCTCGAGGCAAGCATGCCCTTTCAGACCCCGAGCCTCTTAAAGGTCCTTACCACGGACACCTCCCTGTTCGGCTGGGGAGTCCATTGCGAGGAACTCCGCATACAGGGCAGTTGGTCACCAGACGAGTGTGCCCAGCAGATCAACTTCCTGGAACTACGGACGATATACTTAGCCCTTCGAGTTTTTTGCTACCACCACCTGTGTCACCACCTGGTCCAGACGGACAACCATGTGGCGATGTTCTATATGAACAAACCGGGGGGGGGGGGCGCGCACAGGGTCTTGTGCCCTTTGCCAGGAGGTGATGCTCCTCTGCTCGAACGCAATCCAACAAGGTATTCTCCTACAGGCAATATACCTACCAGGCCAGAACAACCTGCTGGCCAACAGGTTGAGCAGACTCCTCCAGCCGCACAAGTGGCAGCTGGACCCCAGTGTGGCCAACCGGCTCTTCCAGATCTGGGGTAAACCCGTGATGGACTTGTTCGCTAGTCCGGACAATTTCCAGTTGCCCTGCTTCTGTTCCTGGCAGGCCCACCCCTCCAGGTGGCAGCGGACGCATTCCTCGTCTCGTGGTCAGAGGGCCTCCTGTACGCCTTCTCTCCTATGCCGCTGATTGCCAAAAACATGTTCAAGACCCTCCGCAACAAGGCCTTGCTCATCCTTATAGCCCCTCAGTGGCCCAGGCAACCATGGTTCCCGCTGCTCCTCTAATGGGGGAGACCCCCATCCTGCTTCTCCGGGACTCCTGTCTCAGGAAGGGGGCTCTCTTCTGCACTCCAACCTGGGGTCCCTGACTTTGACAGTGTGGCTGCTTAAAGGGTGATCTTAGCCCCTTTCTGCCTCTCTGGTGGGGTAGAGGAGATCTTGCTGGCCTCTTGCAAGGCCTCTACTAGGAAAGCTTACGCTCTCAAATGCAGCCTGGTGTAGCCAGCATGGGACTGACCTGTTCTGCCCGGTGGGACTGGTGTTAGTATCTTCACCTCTCGCAATCTGGGCTTAAATCTAACTCAGTCCAGGTGTATCTCAGTGCCCTGGCGGCGTACCACCACCCAGTGGATGGCAAGCCCCTCTCAGTGCAACAGCTGGTGACTCGCTTTCTTAGGTTCTGCTCTTACCGAAGCCACCAGTTTGCCCTCTGGTGACCAAATGGGACCTCAGTGTGGTATTGGGGCAGCTCACTCGCACGCCCTTTGAGCCTCTGGCTACTTGCCACCAACGATAACTTTCATGGAAGGTGGCGTTCCTGGTTGCATTCTCCTCTGCTTTCAGAGTTAGCGAGCTTCAGGCCTTATTTGGGGAGGTGCCTTATACCAGGTTCTACAAAAACAGGGTGGTGCTCCGAATGCACCCTAAATTTCTTCCGAAGGTGGTATCGTCCTTCCTTCTCAACCAGGAAGTGGTACTTCCTACCTTCTTTCCGAAACCTCACTCCAGTTGGGCAGAGACAGTCTGTACGTGTATTTGTTCTTAAATCTACTATACTGAACCATTTGTGGTCATGCAGAATTTTGCTCAACACAATCCTTCACTTCTTGGACTGTAAGAGGGCTTTGTCCTCCTATATCCAACACACTCAGGGCCTACGCAAAGCGCTCAGCTTTTCATCTCCTACGACCCCAGTAGGCTGGGGGAGGCGGTGACCAAGCGTATACTGTCCACCTGGGTAGTGGACTGTATTACCCTCGCCTATGAGCAGGCGGGGCTTCTGCTGGAGGGCCGTGTCACAGCGCACCTTGTCAGGGCCAGGATGGCCTCAGTGGCAAACTTGCGCTCAGCCCCGATGGTGGACATTTGCCAGGCCACCACCTGGTCTTCAGTCCATACCTTCACAACTCATTACTGCCTGGAAAGGGAGTCCTGGCGAGACAGTGCCTTCGGCCAGGCTATGCTGTGTAATCTGTTCGGGATTTAAGCAACACCTACCCTCCAACCCTTCTGTGTTCAGGCTACCGGAGTGCTGTTTTTCATCGGACACAGGGGTCCTACTGTAGTTTGTGGACACTGACTTAATTGCTGCTGCTCATGGCTCCCCATGTGGGAGTCCGTCTTTTTCACTATGGGCTTTCGGTAACCTGTAGCTGGGGAGTCCCATATGTGAGGACTGACTTCCTGCTTGTTCCCGGAGAAAGCATAGTTACTCACCTGTAACAGTTGTTCTCCGGGGACAGCAGGAATCGGTCCTCACAACCATCCCTCCTTCCCTTGGAGTTGCTCCTTAGCTAAAAGATGGCAATGTCATCTGACTGAGCAAGATGGCACCCTTGGGCAGGAAGGTGACAATGCATGCATGGTAGCATCTCCCAAAGGCTTTTTTTTTTTTTTTTTTAATTATTTATTTATAGAATTTCACAAAAACAGTAAGACAATAATTCCTTACATCAGATACAGAGCAAGCAAGTAATAAGGTATTCCAGACAAATATAATAAGCATAAATAAAGCATTACACTGTTGTAGTCCACATTTCGGGAGAGGAGGAGAAGAAACATACCCACCCAATACAGAGAATTGGAAAAGTGATAAAGAAGTAAAATATAAAGAAAAAACCCCTGAAGGCCACGTACCCCTAGAATACATTCATGGAGGATAAAGTTGTAATAAATCCACAGATCACTCATTAGAGACCCCAGCCGGAAGTCTAGCACTGATAAATTTACCCAAATCAATAGGATCAGAGAAAATATACTTATTTCCCTCCATAAGCACTAGGCATCTACAAGGGAACCTCAGAAAAAAGGTACCCCCTAAAGCCAATACCCCAGATTTATAAAGCAAAAACTGCTTTCTCCTCCTTTGTGTCTCTCTAACTAAGTCAGGAAACATTGATATCCTGAGGCCCAAAAACGTATCACATCTTTTCTTAAAGAACATTTTCAGGAGCCAATCTTTATCAGATACCAAAGCACACTGCACAAGGAGAGTCGACGGAGTAGGAGTAGAAACTTCACAGCCCGAACCCTCCAGGAGGCCAGTCACATCCAGGACGTCAAAATTCACAGTAGACACAGCCACAGTTGTCTCAGCTTTTTTCCGGGAAGGCAGATAGTATACCTTACTTAAAGGAGGTATTAAATCGGAAAGAACTTTCAGAATTTCCATTATATACCGCTTGAACATGTCCAAAGCCGACACCTCAGGGAGACGAGGGAAATTCAAAACCCGTAGGTTGGACGCTCTGGAAGCGTTCTCCAACACCTCCAGCTTATATTTAAGAACTTCATTCTCCTTCACCAAGGCGGAGGACACATCCGAAAACGTAGCAAGCTGAGCACCAAAAGAAACATTGTCCTGTTTAAGCTGCTCACAAGTAGACACCACCGATTGAATGTTATCCACATTCCCCTGGATGTTAACAGCATTCTCCCGGATTTGGGAGGACAATACAGCAGTCTGAGAATTAATAGAAGCTGAAAGAGTAGCTATAGCTTCCCACAGAGTCTCCAGTGTAAATACCTTAGGGCGAATGAGGGAAGGCAATTTCCTCAAAGGCAGATTTCCAGACGGAGTGCTCAGGTCCAAGCTGCCAACCGAAATCTCAGCGAGACTATCGGGAGACAAGGAGGCCAAACTTCCAGCGTGCGCCCTCACAGCAGCCGATGCCCCCACCTCAGGAGGAGTCGACGTCACACCCGCTGGAGTAGGCTCCGAGGCAGCAGGACACGGTGGAGGAATCCTCACCACAGGAGAGAGGGAGGTGTCTACATCCGACGGAGGCAACCGATCCTCTGTAGTCGGCGCGACCAAGCCGGCTCTAATCTCCTGCACCTTCTCCGGGGGTATGGTAACAAACCGGTCCATAGGACCCGAACTGGATGGCTGAGGTGCAGAGGGAGCGGCCCTCAGCTTTCCCTTCCTCTTAGGCATGAGAGTTACAAAGAAAACGCTGCCGCGGCCATCTTGGGTTAACTCCTCCCAAAGGCTTTCTTTGAAAGCTGGGGGGATGCTACTGCGAGGGCTCAGTTGGTGCTGACATCGCCCATATGTGAGGACTGATTCCTGCTGTCCCCAGAGAACACCTGTTACAGGTGAGGAACTACGCTTTTTGGAGAATGCTACCCTGTAAGTTTGGATTTCAACTGCTACCTAAAAGCCTAAATTTGGCCTCCAGAACCTCCCTTACCATATTTTCCTATGTCATTGGTACCAACATGTACCAAGACAGTAGACCCTTCCCTAGCACTCTCTAAGACTTTGTCTTGATGGTGCGTGAGATCCACTACCTTCGCACGAGGCAGGCATGTTACTAGACGATCTCACGTCCACCAGCCATCCAACTATCTACATGCCTAATGATCGAATCACCGACTATAACGGCTGTCCTAATCCTTCCCTCATGGGTACATGGCCCTGGAGACTCATCCTTGGTGTGAGAGGGTTTTACATTGCCTGTAGGGACAGGCCCTAGCTACAGGATCACTTCCTGCCACACTAGGGTGATGCTCTCCTCCATGGCAACAGAGATGCTGCCATACTGGAGGTAGGACTTCAGTACTACATCCCTGTAGGTCTCGTCTATGTACCTCTCGGTCTTCCTTATGTCCTCTTTCTGCTACTCTAGCCTCCAGAGATCGGACTTGTTACCTGAGAGCAAAGAGCTCCTTGCACCAAGTGCGCACATAAGAGATCTCACCAACTGGGAGAAAATCATACATGTGACACTCAATGCAAAAGACTGGAAAGCCCCCACCTTGCTCCTGGACTGCTGTCTGCATCTTGGTTTTAAGGTTGTGTTTAGGTATCTTTAGTTGTTTACTTAAGTTTGCTGGGGATACTTTTACAAATAAAACTATACCTAATACGTTTAATGGACTTTGTTCACCCCAAGATAAATTGCTCTCAGATCCTTCATGTAGAGGCACCTCCTTCCCTTTAAGAGGTTTTAAGTACCTATAAAACTATGATCCCAGGGGTGAATGGGAGTCAGGGAGTGAATGAGGGAAAGAAGACTTATTAAAAGTTGGCTGCTACACAGTACCCTGTCCTGTGCTTCTAAGGTAAAGTCTTACCAATTTCCTGGGTGATTCACACAGCCCTTGGTTTGATAGAAGGGGCCTTTTAATTTGCTCCTTTGATCTGTCACTTGCCTTTAACTCCTATTTAAGGCAACTTCGCAAATCTTTTGTCCCCTAATTGGAAGGGCTCTTTTGCAAAGGTCACTAGAAACAAGTTTATTTTTCTTTCTATTAAGAGACTATTCTACTTGTATGCTAAGCTATATTCTGATTTGATTTAAGTAAACAAGCTCTCTAGAAACAAATGTATTTAAGTCTATTTACTCTTATTGTATGGTCTGTGCTAAGCTATACTCTGCTTTGACTTAGTACCACCAGTGAGTTTTGTATTTAAGACCTGACTGACTCAGCAAAACACTGAATTTTAAAATACACAGATTTATCAGCTTTAACCCCAAGAAGTCCTTTTTACCCCAAGATTTAGAGTTTATTCCAGAAGATTTTACTCACAAGTTTGTGGCAAATCCTATATGCAAATCCTATATGCATAGCCTGTGTTGATGTAGTGTTTGGGAAAAGATACGTGAGCAAGTGACGACAAAATTAGCAAAGTTGTGGTCCATTCTTAGGCAATTAGAGGATAATTCTATGAACTCCCACGCAGTTAATATACATTGTCACATGCGTATATTGAGTCAGTTCTATAACGAACGGGCAAGCGTATTTCACTTTATAGGATAAGGGTGTATAGTATAAGGCATCTGAACCTAGTCGTGGCAGTTTTGCTGGATCTAGAGCAGATGTAATTTCCCATGCCTAGATCGGTCTGTAACGTGAGTAAGCTATACTTTTCTAAAGCTTATATGTGTAAATGTAGGCACCGCCTGTATTCCACCTCTGCTCTGCCCCCTTGCACAACCAAAGTATGTGCGATGGGACTTGCACTTGCCCTTACAGAATAACTGCCACCTAAAGTGCACACACAAGTGGCCATTCACACACAAGTCCTTTAGAATACAGATTTGCTTGCATAGATAGGGCGTAACTCTTGGCATGCTCTTGACACAATCCTTTATGTAGGAAGTGTGAGTGTCCATAAGAGATTTTAGCATTGCACTTGGAGAACTTTTAAATCTTGGATATGGTAGAAAAGAGGGCTCCTGCCAAAGGAATGAAGGTTGTTTTTTTTTTGTGTGTTTTTTTTTTTTTAAATGTAAGGATATGGAAAAAGTTAGAGAAAGGGAGACTTGTAATAAAGATCTACAGCTTGCCAACACTCCTCTGGTGCATGGATGGAAAAAAACAAACAAACAAAGGCAACTTAGCTTGGCGCAGGGTTACTGCCAATAAGTTGTAAACGGTTTATGCTACCATGCAGTGATATCGCCCACATTTGGGACTGTTCATCTTGCTTGCCATCAAAGAATTATTGGAGATAAAGATGAATGAAAGGTGGACCTTATTAAGACCAAAGAAAGTTTTTGTGGGGTGGAGCCTTGATCTCTTAATGGCACAATCTCCTCGGAGAAAAATGCCTCCCTCTGCAGACCAACTTTTTTCAAGGAGGCTCTACGGGTGCATCAGTGGTATAAATGATGGCAGTCATCAGAACTTTCAGCCCTTATGGCCTTAACAAAGAGACAGGTGGTAGCCCAAATCTCACAATGCAGCTCAAGTCATTAGTGAGTTTTTTTGTGGTTGAACAGCATGATTCATCTCCTGTTGAACCTCCAGCTCAGTGGAGGGCAGGATCCAGCTCTTTTCTAGCTCCTGGAGGCCAAGAACAATGGTTGGATGGATCCCAGTAATTAAAAGCCAAAGGTACCAGCTCCATTTTGAAGTATCTATCCTGTCTACTTGTCTACACCAAATCTCAACCAGGTCTTGAAGAAGGAAGTGGAATTGTTTTACTCAAGGAAAGAGTGGAGCTAGTTGTGCAGTCAGACATCAAGGATTTCTACTCCATATGCTACCAAATTTCCAATAAATTAGGAGAACTGAGACAGATGTTGGGTCTAAGAGACCTGAACAGATATTATTTAACATGAATTCTCTGAATATCGTTCTCCTGTTTCTCAATTGTTAAAGGCCCTTGGCAGTCTATGCTTATATCCTGATCCTCCCACTTCAATGGAAATTTCTATGCTTCATAGCAAATGGTGCCCAAAACCAGTATCACATTCTATCTTTGTCTCCCATCAATATTTTTACAAAAAAAAATAGTTTGCCTCTGGAAAAAAGGAGATCTTTTGTGATTCACACTGAATGATTGCTTGGCAAAAGGATCTTCTCTAGAAGAAGCAAATCCTTTTTGTTTTTTTAACTCAGAAAATCGTTTCTCTTGGAAGCATTGTGATTTATCATAAACTGAGTCAAACTTGCATCTGACATACTCCCAGTACATTGGCACATTGATAGCTACATAAGCAGGAAGAACCATATTCCCAGAACAGAGGGCAGACATTCTTGTGAAGATTACCAAGATTCTTGGGCAGCAGGCAAATTCCTCAGCTTATTTTCTCCTGGTGTTGAGCCACATGACTGCCATGGTATATGTCTCTCCTTACTCATGTCTCCTGATATGCTATTTTCAATGGACCCTGATGCTCAGAGAGACAGGTTCAGCCAGCCTCTGTCATGCTGGATAAAACTGTATGATTGGGCCCCTCACTCTGCAGTAGTAGAGGTCTTGGGGCAAACCTATGCTCGATCTCCCATTTCAGCAACCTTAGTGCTAGATGCTGCTTTACCATACATGCTTCCAGCATGATGGGTGGTGTTCATGTCTAATGGTTTTTGTTTTGTTTTGGGGGGGGGGGGGGTCGTAATTATAATCTTTATTTCAATTTCAGAAAAACAAATGCATCAGTCAAAAGACAATCATATTGCCAACCACTTATTACGACTTTATAGGCCTGTGGTCTCTGCTAGTACAATAAAACTTTTAGCCCCTTAAGTAAACCCCCAATAATGAACCCCCGCACCCCCTGCCCCTGTCTAAACCTTACATCTATTCGTCCAACAGAAAGGCCTCCTCTATGCTTTTCCGCTGATCCCTCTGTCGCCAAGAACTTCTTTAAGGTCCAGCGCGAGGGGGCATCTCTAATACTAATTGCCCCCAGGTGGCCCAGACAGCCCTGGTTCCCACTGCTGCTCTCCCTATCAGTGGCACTCTTGATTCAGAAGGAGGGCTCCCTCCTGCACCCTAATCTGGGGTCTCTAATGCTAACAATGTGACTCCTGAAAGGATAGCATTGGTCTCTTTCAGCATTCCAAAGGAGGTCCTGATGGCCTCCCGAAAGCCCTCTACTAGGCAAGCTTACACCTTCAAATGGCAAAGGTTCTCAATATGGTGTTCAGAGAGACGGGAGAACCTGTTCTCCTGCCAGATGCAGTTAGTGCTCCAGTACCTACTGCATCTGTCACACGACGGGCTGAAGTTTATTTATTATTTATTTATTTACATTCTCTTATATACCGCGCTATTCTGCATCAGTGCGGTTTACATTGAACGAACTGAAATTACATTGAACAGGGCATTATAACTTGGAGATAACTATTTTACAGGGAACATGGGCTATGGAGGGTTAAGTGGCTTGCCCAAGACCACAAGGAGCACCTGTGGGACTAGAAACCCCAGTCCTTCCGGCCCAAGGTTGCTGTCCTCTAGTGGGATTTGAACCCCCGACCTTCCGGCCTGAAGTACCTTGCCCCAACCACTAGGCCAGTCCTCCCTTCAACTCAGTAAGAGTGCACCTGAGTGCAATAGCCGCACACCACCACCCTATCGAGGCAAAACCTCTCTCGGGTGAGCCCCTGGTCTCTCGGTTCCTCCGGGGCCTCCTGTTGTCTAAGCCCCCTGTCTGCCATCCGTTGGTGCTGTCCATGGTTCGGTCCTTGGCAGCCTGGAGCTAGGGAGTCCCATATGTGAAGACTGACTTCCTGCTTTTTCCTGGAGAAAGCGTTGTTACTCATCTGTAACAGATGTTCTCCAGGGACAGGAATTGCCGCCCTACCATGTTTTAGTTTTTTACTACTGCCCTAGCTATGTCTGACTGAGCAAGATGGCACCCTTGGGCTGGAAGGGGACCACGCATGCACGGTAGCATATCCCAAAGGCTTTCTTTGAAAGCTGAGGAAATGCTTCCGCATGGGCTCTGTCGGCGCCGATGTTACCCATATGTGAGGACTGGTTCCTGCTGTCCCTGGAGAACACCTGTTATAGGTAACGACACTTTTCATGAAGGCCTCCCTCTTTTTCTTCACCTTTTCAGCTACTATTTTGGAGAGCTATAGTGGCTTGTTTTTGCCTTTTACCTTTTATTTACCTTTCTAACAAAAAGGTCGGTTGCCCTTAAAATATCCCCTTTGAGTTTTGCTCACTGTTTTTCTGCATCCCCCAGCTGTTCCCATCCCATTAACAACTCTTTGAGGTATTGGCCCATCTTGGCAAAGTTAGCTTTCCTAAAATCTAAGACCCTCGCTTTTGAATTGATTTTAAGCCCTAGTCCTAATACTGAACCATAGCATCTGGTGATCACTGGGTGCGAGATGATCTCCCATAATAACATCAGAAACACTTTCACCATTGGTAAGCACCAGGTCCAGTATGGCCCCTTCATGTGTGGGTTCTGTTACCCGTTGCCTGAATAGCTCTCCCTGTAGAGAATCCAGGATCTCCTTACTTCTAGATGACACTGCAACAAGGATGTGCCAATGCACACCCAGCATATTGAAATCACCTATCAATAGCACTTTTCCTTTCCTAGCAATGCTGCGTATGTCTTCTATTAAAATCTCTGTCCACTACGTCTCCCTCTGAAGGGGGGTCTGTATATCGCACTAATGCAAATTGATTTCTCTTTCCATCTTTTTAGTTTAACCCACAGTGCCTCCTTTCTCCCTTTTAAGCCCTATAATTCTATAGCTTTGTTATTTTTTGCATATAGTGCCACTCCTACTCCCCCTTCTTCTACCCTATCATTTCTGAATAAGGTATAGCCTGGTGTAATTACATCCCAATCATGGCTGTCTGTGAACTTCTCTGTTGTTGTTAAGTGCCGTCGAGTCGGAGTCGACTCATGGCGACCCTCTGGATAGCTATCCTAAATTGTGTTCGGTCTTCAGTCAGGCAGCTCATTGTTGACAGACTGGTACCCGTAGCTGCTGTTATTGTATCGATCCATCTCATTGCTGGCCTTCCTCTTTTGCGTTGACCTTCTATCTTGCCAAGCATGATGTCTTTCTCTAATGATCTCTCTCTCCGCATGATGTGTCCAAAGTATGAAAGTCGAAGTCTTGTCATCTGAGCTTCTAAAGAAAGCTTAGGTTTGATCTCCACTAGTACAGACTGGTTTGTTCTTCGGGCAGTCCATGGTATACACAGTATTCGCTGCCAGCACCATAATTCAAAGGCATCAATTTTCTTCCTGTCTGTCTTTTTCACTGTCCAGCTTTCACATCCATATGTTATTGAAAATACCATGGCTTGAACAAGTCAAATCTTTGTATGGAGAGAGACATCTCTGCTCTTGAGAATCTTATCTAGGTCTTTCATAGCCATTCTGCCAAGAGCAATGCGTCATCTGATTTCTTGACTGCTTGTTGCTTCTTTATTCATAGTTGATCCAAGTAGGATAAAGTTATTCACGATTTCAATTTCTTCTCCTTAGACGATGAACCTGTTGATTATGCCAGTTGTCATGATCTTTGTCTTCTTTACATTAAGGTGCAGGCCCATTTTGAGACTACTTTCTTTGATTGTGAGAAGCAAATGTTTCAGATCATCTTCACTTTCCGCCAGTAATGTGGTATCATCAGCATAGTGAAGGTGGTTGATGAGTCTTCCACCAATCTTCACACCTCTGTTGTCTTCATACAATCCTGCTTCTCTGATGATTGGTTCTGCATATAAATTAAACAGGTAGGGGGAAAGTATGCAGCCTTGTCTTACACCTTTGCTTATTTTAAACCATTCTGTTTCTCCTTGTTCCGTTCGAACTGTTGCTTCTTGATCAATATACAGATTGTGCAAGAGAACGATCAGGTGTTCTGATATTCCCATGCTTCTTAATGTGGCCCAGAGTTTCTCATGGTTTACACAGTCAAAAGCTTTGCTATAGTCGATAAAGCACAAATAGATATCCTTTTGATATTCTTTAGTCTTTTCAAGGATCCATCTCGCATCCGCAATGATGTCTCTCGTTCCTCGCCCTTTTCTGAACCCTGCTTGCACTTCAGGTAGTTCTTGTTCCAGGTATGATTGTAGTCTCTTTTGAATAATCTTCAGTAGAATCTTGCTGGCATGTGGGATCAGAGCGATTGTGCGATAATTTCCACAGTCAGTTGGATCACCTTTCTTTAGTATTGGAATAAACACAGATCTTTTCCAGTCAGTTGGCCATGATGCTGTCTTCCATATTTCTTGGCAGAGCCTTGTAAGTACGGTAACAGCTGCATCAGATTGACTGCATTCCCATAGAGGTATTACAGCAATGTCTGGTGCTTTGTTCTTTGATAAGGCTTTCAATGCTGCTTCAACTTCTTCTTTCATCACTAATGGTTCCAGATCATAAGGTACAGGTTGAAACGGCTGTTGGTCCACTTGATCTTTATCATATAAAAACTCTGTATATTCCTTCCATCTTTTCTTGATCTTCTCAGCATCATTCAACATAGAACCTTGAGCATCTTGTATCATTCCAATTCAAGGCTGGAACTTTTTCTTTAACTCTCGTAGCTTTAGAAAAGCTGATCTTGTTGTTCCTCTAATAGCTCACAGGTGCACTAAAAATTTTTTTTTTAAAACTGCCTCTGTTTCGATTGATTTTTACGTTTTTTGGTGCGCTGAATCCAAATCTGGTAACCAATTTGCTCCATCACGTACAGATTTTTTGCTACATTGGGTTAGCAGTTTGAGGTGAACGTTTCAGATTGAGTGCGATCGAGATAAAAGTTTCTTGGATGAATTCTTTATACTAACTGTTTAGTAGTTATTCAAATAAGAATAAAGAAAATTGTAACAAGGCAGCACATAAGAATAGAGTAATGTCAACAAAACACACTGTGATGGTAGCAAAATTGCACTTAAAACAGCCACATACATGTGCACAAACATTGAGCATATAAGAGCGAGGTTAGACACAAAGCAAAGCAAAGAAATGTGCAAAAAATGTTGTACAGGTATGTATGTAAGAATAGAAAACGCAAACCGCACCATTGCAATACATGAAGACAAACACCGATGGTGTGAAAATAAAATTCTAATAAATGAGATCCGACACTGTGGTAATAACTAGCAAATTTTTATTTCAAAGTTTAGTAAAAACACGATATTTGTCAACACAGTTTAGATTTTAAAGTCATTCTTGGGTCAATCAATCTCCTGGTGGGCCCGTTTCTTTTTCCCCCGAATGCTTCTCTTGGTGCGCTGCTTGGCGTATTTTTCATCTGGGGTATCCCGCAGCAGCAACCAGCAGAAATCAGCCATCATAGTGGTGTTCCATCTTTCTTGGTACCTTCTCTCTGCGTCCTTGATGTCCTGGTGAAACCTTTCACCTTGTTCTTCACTGTACGCCCCCAAGTTTTCGGGAAAGTAGTTCAAATGGGAGTGCAAGAAATGGACTTTCAGGCTCATGTTACAGCCTTGTTCTTTGAAGGCATTGAGCATCCTGGCAACAATATCCTTATAGTTCTCATCCCGCCTGTTCCCCAAGAATTTGAGAACAACTTCCTTGAAGGAATCCCAGGCTTCTTTTTCCTTCTCAGACATCGTTTCAGCGAATGCTCCATCTGAAATGAGTTTCCTTATATCAGGGCCAACAAACACTCCTTCCTTTAGCTTTGCTTCAGAAAGTCGGGGGAACTTTGAGCAAAGGTACCGAAAGCACTCACCATCTTTTGGAAGGGACTTGATGAATTGCTTAATGAGACCCAACTTAATGTGGAGAGGTGGTAATAGAATTTTATCACGAGGTACCAAGCTCTCATGAAGAACATTTTTCTCACCGGGTCTCAAATACTCCCGAATTGGCCAGTCTTTTTTTCCCCCAGTGTAGGTCGCGGGCCTGGCTATCCCACAAGCAAAGGAAGCAGGGATATTTGGTGAAACCAGATTGCTGCCCTAATAGCATGGATAGAATTTTAAAGTCTCCACAAATCATCTACTTATGCTCATCATAACGAATCTTCTGAAGAATCAGGGACAAATTCTCGTATTCTTCTTGGAGAATAACAGAGTGAGCAATAGGAACTGAAGCGAATGTGTTGCCATTATGAAGAAGAACACCTTTTATGCTGTCTTTTGACGAATCAATGAACAGCCGCCATTCAGCAGGATCATACTTGAGTTTAAACTTTTCCATCACTCCGTATATATCGTTGCAAAATACCAAATCTTCCTCTTTGCTGAAATACTTCAAAAATTGTGTCTCGCGGTTGCGGTACCAATAAAAAGTTGTTCCTGGTGACAATAGATTTTTCTGTTTAAGCCGAGAACCTAGCAGTTGGGCAGCATCTTTTGGGAGTCCTAAATCCCGGACTAAATCATTCAATTCAGCTTGAGAGAAAGTTCAGGTTTCGGATCTGGTTCAGTTTCAAACTCGGAAGTACTGGACTCATCGGGAAAAGCCATCTGATGAGTCTCATCATGATCAGAACCGTCCACACAAATATGATCCAAAGATTTTGGTGGTTCAGGCACAGGTACTTCGTTGCTATGAGGCATAGGCCTAATTGCTGAGGGAAGGTTGGGGTAACTTATTACGTTCTTATTTTTTAAGTTGTATCCCTTCACAATGCAAGAGCAAAAATAGCAGTCACTGCTGTGGTCTCTTTGTTCACGCCACATCATAGGTATTCCGAAACGAAATGCTTGTTTTTTACCTTTCATCCATAAGCGTAGATCTTCCTCACATGTCTTGCACACTTTGTGAGGAGCCCACGGTTTGTCTTGATCGCCTAACTTCAAACCGAAATAGGCGAAATATACTTTTTTAATAAATGCAGAAATGTTCCTCTGCCGCTTTTTCACGGTATATTCCCCACAAATAAAACAAAAACTGTCCGGAGAGTTGACGCAACCTCTGGCTCTGTGAGCCATCACAAATACACAGCACTGCAAACTACAACTGTAGTGAACCACTTCGAAATAAAGCTGGATTACGACTGAGCAAACAAAAGGTAATAATGAACTTGCAAGAAACTGAAATTTGACAGGAACGTTCATGTCGCAACCACCGTGTTTGAGCGAGCGAACGAGGCGAGGCGAACAGGAAAGAACATGCGCCAGCGCGAGTACTGGATTTAGCCCCCCGCCTCCCAATTGTCCTGTTAATGTATAAAATGAATACAAAACACTCTAAAATATCATGAGGGAGTGTTTCTAGTTAGTTAACCATTACAACCTCTATTTTGGGCCAAGAAAATAAACTGCAGTCGGCTAAAAAGAAATTATGTGAACATTCCTTATATGGGTAAGAAATCTAATTTTGCAAGAAAACGTGACGTGATGGAACATTTTGGCTATTTTTCCTGGATTCAGCACCCCAAAATCTATAGGAATCAAAACTGGAGGCAGTTTTTTGGTCATGTACCTGTGTAGTTTCTGCTTCTATTTCCTTGCATGCGTCATTGTAGTACTTTTCCTTGTCCTGTCTTGCTGCACGTTGGAAATCTCTGAGTTCTGTGATTGTCTTTCTTTCTCCTCTGGCTTTAGCTTCTCTGCGTTTCTGGGCAATTTTCAGAGTTTCTTCCGTCATCCATTTTGGCCGTTTTTTCTTTTTACCTTTTGTAGAGACTTCTCGCTTTCTTCCAACACAACCTTCTTGATGTCATTCCATAACTCTTCTGGAACTCTATCATTTGTATCTAAAGCAGCAAATCGATTTTGCAGGCAGTCTTTAAATTCCAGTGGTGTATTCTCAAGGTCATATTTTGCTGCATTCATGAGTGGTTTGCTCTTTTTCAGCTTTAGCTTGAGTTTGCATACTAGTAGTTGATGATCTGTACCACAGTCAGCTCCAGGTTTTGTCTTTGTTGATACAGAGCATTTCCATCGTTGACTTCCACAGATGTAGTCAATTTGATTTTTATACAATCAATACAATTTATACAATACAATTGTCTCTGTAAATGCCACTAAATCCAAGTCAGCCTTTTTCATTAAAGCCTCAACATCTGGGATCTTATTTCCCATACTAGGAGCATTTATACACACTGCTTTCCAGATGTTGCCCCTTTTGCCCATTTCTATAGAGATATTTAATGTTTCTCTTACTGGGGGACTTTTTCTTACCTGGGGACTTTCTTCACTCATCCCAAACAAATCTAGTTTAAAGCCTTCTTCAGTAGGTTAGCCAGTCTGCTACTGAAGACATGTCGACCCTTCTTGTACAGTTGGATGCCATCTCTGCTCTGCAACCCTTGGAACATCATTCCATGGTCCAGGAAACCAAAACGCTCTCTGACACCATCCAAGCGTGCATTTATCTCCAGGATGCGAGCTTCTCTGCCTCTGCCTTTACCCTCAACAGGGAGGATTGAAGAAAGCACTACCTGCACATCTATCTGCTTTACCCTCTGTCCCAGAGCCATGAAGTCACTTTTGACACGCTCAGAGGGATACCTGGCAGTATCATTAGTGCCTAATGGATGAGCAACATTGGGTAATGGTCTGTAGGCTTGATGAGTCTCTGCAAACTCTCTGTAACATCTCTGATTTTGGCACCTGGCAGACAGCACACCTCTCTGGACATCAAGTCTGGTTGACGGATAGCTCAGTACCCCTCAGAAGAAGGGTCACCAACCACCACTACCCTTCGATTCCTTGTGGTCACTGATTTTGCAACTTTGGAGTGCTTGAGCTCTGGTTCTTCCCTTTCTTGGGATGCTTTCACATCCCCCACTTCTAGGGTTGCATAGTGATTCTTCATTTCAAAGGCTGGGGGAGTTGGATTGGTGATTCTACAGGCCCTGGTGACTCGTTTCCAGCTTTCATCATTCTGCAGTCTCCCATCTTCACTTCTGTTGGGGAATAGTCTCTCAGTTGTGGTGGTAGAGACGAGGACAGTATCTGAATTCAAAAAAGCATGGGATAAACACAAAGGGTCTGTAAAGATAAAAAGGGACTATTGTAGTTGATATGGAAGCTCAGATTAGGTAGGCCATGTGGTCTTTTTCTGTTGCCATGTTTCTATATTCTCCTAGTACTTCCTTCATCCTCTTCAAATTTGTCGTCTCCTCCAATAAGGAGTCATTGAGCCTCCAAAATTTAATCCCATCATCCTCTCTTCCCATATCAAAAGTTTTATTATAACTGGGGCATGGTCCATCCATGTTATGGGCCTATGTTCCACCTTCTGTACTCAGCCTCCACTTAAACCATATCCAACTGGCTATAAATTATGCGAATAGGAGTGGAGGAGTCTCCTAGTGGTTAGAACACTGGCTTGGTAATCAAGCAACCAGGGTTCGATTCCCATAGCACTCCTTGTGGCCTTGGGCAAGTCACTTAACCCTCCATTGCCTCGGAAGAAAGGCCTGGCAATCTACTTCTGGTGACACTGCCAAGAAAACCCAGGAGCTTCTGGGTCGCCAGGAGTCAGGACTGACTTGAAGGCACACATTGCATTGCATAAATTGTGCGAATAGGAGTAGAATGTATAGCCATGCTCCCCTGGATGCTGCCGTCTCTATACATCCACCAGCTTTAACCTGTCCTTCATACGGAGCAAGTTCCTTCATTCTCTCCCCCCCCCCCCTCCACTGTTGTCCACCCTAGGTTTCAAGGTTAAGTTGAAATCACCCTCCATGATAAAGGGAATGTCCCCAGTTCTTCAAAATTAGCCATTAAAGCATCATAAAAGGTCCTTGGTTTTTCATTGGAGCTGTATACACTAACCACAATCACCTCAGCCCCATTTAATTTCAGTTGCACCTCCACATACTACCCCCCTTTGTCTCTAACCATTTTGCCCACCTCACCCTGAATGGATTCTCCTAAAAAGATACCAGCCCCTTGCTTCTTGGGAGCCTCATGCCGTGCAGCAAAGAACACCTTCGAATACCGCTTGGATTGCATCATCCGTTCCTGCCCCACTTTCAGATGTGTTTCCTGTATGCATAATATATCTGCTTTTATTCCCCCCCCTTCTCATTCCAAAAGTCTATGCTTAGTCCACATATTCAACCCTTTGATATTTATAGTGGCTACTGTGAGCAGCCTCTCCCCCACCCTTTCTTCTCCCACTCGGATCTCCACGCACTTCCCCCTCACTTCACCACCCTGATCTGCCCCTGTTCTCAGAAGCTCCATCTTGGACTAGTGTTCACCATGCCTGACTCCCCAACCCTTCTCCCCCTTCTATTCCCTCCATCCCTCTTACCCCACCCCCCACCTCCCATCCAGCTCACCTCACACCATTTCACCAAGCATTCGCACTCGCAGACCTCTCCCTCATCTCTCCATGCACTCACTCATCCTTCACTCGCTTATCTCCTCCGACCCCACTCACATTCTACATTTTCAGAAAAGTGTAAGGAAATGTCCATCAATCTGTGTCCCAAATGACAGTTAATCAAGCGGGAGTCGTTTTCTGTGTCCTTTCCTGTCTCCTCCTCTTGCTTTCTGTATCTACGAAAGAACCAGCCTGCTTTTTTTGCTCCAGTCAGTTGTCTATGTTCTTGTGGTGCCTTGCCCTCCACTGGCACCTCCACTTTCCTTAGGGCTACTGTACGCGCTCTCCATGTGCGTCCATCTTTTGTGAAGATCAATCCAAAAGGATATAACCAGCAGTATTTCAACTGAGCTGTACGCAGGGCTCAGTTAATATGAGCTATTTCTTTGAGTCTTTGACAGTGCCTCTCGCTTGGTCAACAGATATTTAAGTTTGGTATCCCTGCTATTCAGATTTCTTCAGTCCCCTCATTTTTGCCGCAATTTTCTTTTTAATACATGCAATTATGTCTCTTGGGACAGTGGCCCAGCGCCCTATGAGCTCAGTCCATCTGGATAGTATCCGGGATCTCCTCCATTCTCCCTTGATGAAGCGCCCCCCAAAAGACTGTTTGTTACCTTTCTATTGTCCTTGAATTCAATTTCCTCAGGTACCCCTCATATGCGCAAATTATTACGACGTGTCCTTTTCACTAGATCCTCCAATTTTAAACTTTGTTCCTTCCATGCCTCCACAGCTTGCAGCTGTATTGCCACTTCTTCATAGTCCTCTACTATTTGCTCCAAACGATCTTCATGATCCCCACGCGGCAGCTCAAATCTTTTAAGCTCCTCCTTTATTTCACCGGCAAAAGTCCCCAGCTCTGCTTTCACTGTAGACAATTCAGATTTCAGCTCCCTTAAACCATTCTTTGAGTTCTGATTGGGTCACTTGAGCTAGGGGTAAGCATTACCCTCTCAGAGCCTTCTACTCTCTCCTCCTGTGCCGGCTGCTTTGAGCTCTCTGCCTCCTCAGCCACCATTTTAGTGTCTCCACAGTGCTCTGGGCCCCTGCCGACACAAGCAAAGTCCTTAAGGTCTGCCGCTTGCCTCTGTCATTTCGAGCTGCCTGCACCCACCAAAACTTTATTCACCTCTGTTTTTTGCTGCCGATGGAGAGGGGAGAAGCCATGTTTTCTCAAGATTGGCCCCGGAGCTGAGCTCTCAAGACTCCATCGCATGTGACATCACTTCCTCCCTGGTTGGTTTTCAAGGTGAGCTTATTGGATTAGTTTGTGCTTAGTTCTAGCAATCTAGTGCCTTGAGGCTTTTGTAGATATGCTGTCAAACATAAGGATCCTGTTAAAGACAACCAAGTAGTAATGATCTGTATATCAACAACCAAGGAGGGACTGATTCATTTGTGCTATGTAAAGAATTGTTAAAGATCTGGAACTTGGCGGTTGACCACCAACTGTACCTGTTGCTGACCTACTTTCCAGGAAAACAAAGTGATTTAAGATGGAATCAGCTGCTGCCTGGAACCTCTTGAATGAGCTTTGTATCAAAAGACAATGGACGATATCTTTTGACAATGGGAAAATTTGTCAGTAGATCTCTTAATGACAAAAGGCAGCTGTTATGCTCCAGGAGCTGAAGTGTGAATGCTCAGACAAACATTGAGGCATTGAGAAGTTTCCTTCCTCCAATGTACGTTTCTCATCCTCCAAAACTCTCCAGAAAACAAAACAGGGAAAGTGGTATTATTTTAATTATACAGTTCTGGCCCTTGCAGGCCTTATTCCTCCAGCTTCATCAGTTACCAGTTGAAATGCCAAGTCACCTCTCAGAATTACATTCACCCAATAACAGGATTACGGAAGGATACTTCCCCAAGCATGGTGCTAGTAATTACACCTTGGAAGACAGTGTGTGAACTAGTGACTTCTCAAACTTTCTCCAGAAACGAGCAAGATTACCCTCTAGGAATCTATCCACTAGTAGTAGTACTACTACTGATCATTTGTATAGCGCTACAAGGCATACACAGCGCTGAACAGACACATGTAAAAGATGTTCCTTATCGTTCCTCCAGTTCAGTCCTCTACCTCTGGGTTGTCAGTCTCCTCCTGCAGCTTGGAGACTGGTATGTCAGATTGATGACATCACTGGATATAGCCTGCTGAACTCCATCCTCCATCCCAGTGTGACCAGTCTCCATGCAGCAAGAAGACTTGATGAGCCTTGGGAAAGGGCTCTGTGGAGGAACTAATAAGGAGCTAGGTGTTAGGGTAGCTAATTTGGATATTTGGTTGGCACTCTTATTTGTCTCTGTTACTTAAAAAAAAAAAAAAAAGCAGGGGATCAGATACTGGCATTCTTGCTCTCTGCCTCTGCACGTTCCCGGGGGGGGGGGGGGAGACGACGAGTTGTGTTTCAGGTGCTGTCAGAGGTTCTCTCCCCCCCAGACGCTACGGGGGAGAGCCCCTCTTCTTAATTTGTGCCCTCGAGCAGCCGGAGCTGTGTTAGCGATGAGCGGCTGCAGTGCGTCGGTCCTGCTGTGCTCGGGGACTGTGGCTTTTTGATCGGGGCAGCTATTTCATGCACCGGAGCAGCGGACCTGGCCGGTAAGCTCTCCACCGGTTTCAGGCTGCTGGTTCCGACGGCGGAATTGCATGTATCAGGCCCAAGACCGGACGCGGCTTCGTTTGGCGCCTTTTTTCTGGCCGGGTTGCTTTGCCGGCAGCCATTTTAGGTACCGCGGTGCTGCCGCGTGGTAGCTGGAAGAGCTCCCGATCTTGTGCTAAACAGCGTGAGGGGCTTATTTTCATTATTTTCCTTATTTATTTTCCTTTTTAGAGTTTGTTTTAAGGTTTTGTTTCTGCCCTTTGCAGCCACTCCATAGGGAAGGGGGGGGGGGCTGAGGGGGATCTCTTTTTGCGGGGTAACAGAGCGTACAGAGTTATTTCTGCCACTACCTGATAGATTGCAGAGGGAAGGCTGCTGTGTGCTATAAAAGAAAAAAAGACCCACAAAGGGGAGACAAACGGAACAACCCTATTATAGGTCAGGGTACGTCCCTTGATCTCCGGCTAGGCTGTCTTATGGCTTCTAGGCCACAGTGTATAGTCTGTGGCACTAGGAGGGGCACAGTGGCGGATACCGGGGTGTGTCGGGGGTGCGCTACCCTCTCATCCACGGTGGAGCAGCAGATGGAGTCTGAGTCTTCAGAGCTGCAGGGTGCGACCGCAGGGGCGGGGCGGATTCCCCGCGGTCACCAGCACATGGGCCAGCAGTGGAGGAGCTGGCGGGAACTTCAGGCGCTTTTCAGGTGGCCCAGGCGTCGGGTCTCCGTGACTTCAGTCCTGAGTTCATTTTGCTCATGCATCAGGCCTTTTGCCTGCGTTGCCAAAGCAATGTGTCGGACGCTGGGGAGCTGGCATCCCCAGCTCAGCGGCTAGAGGCGGTTGCTGTAGTGGGCGAGGAACCGCCAGCGCCTAAGTGGGCACGGACGAAGGATCCGGCGTCGGAAGACGAGTGGCCGGAGGCCCAAGATCCTGATTGGTATCGAGACCTGGATACGCAGGACTTCGAAGAAGGAGAGATCCTGGAACCCGAGGATCAGGCTAAGATAATTAGGGTCTTCCGCAGAGAAGAACTGGCGGCCTTTATCACGGAAACCTTACAGATGTTGAAGCTGGCTAAGCAAGCCGCGGTGGAAGAGGAGGTCGAAGATCCCGTCATTCAGGCGGTTCGACAGACGCAGGTGGTGGTTCCCGTGCACAAAGTGGTCGACAAAATGATTCAAGAAGAGTGGGACAAGCCAGAAGCGGGTCTACGGGGCATACGGACGCTGAATAGACTGTATCCTCTGGCCGATAAGGATAAAGAAAGGTTCCGGGCCCCGCGGGTGGATGCGGTGGTGTCGGCGGTTACTAAAAAGACCACCATTCCGGTGGAAGGTGGTGCGGCCTTGCAGGATGCCCAGGACCGTAAGGTAGACGGTTTACTAAAACAGACCTTTGAGGCGGATTCCCTGTTGCTACAGGCCTCCATCTGTGGAGCTTGGGTAGCCAGGGCGTGTCTGCACTGGGTCCAGCATCTGCGTCAGTCTTCGCGGATGGCCACCGAGGAGTTGCAGGAGCTTGATCGGCTGGAGTCCGGAGCAGCCTACTTAGCGGATGTGTATTACGACTTGATTAGGGCGCTGGCTAACAGCACAGCGTCTGTGGTAGCCGCCCGTCGGTCGGTGTGGTTACGGAATTGGGTGGTGGACGGGCCTTCTAAATCCCATCTCTGCAAGCTTCCCTTTAAAGGTAGTTTACTGTTTGGAGAAGATTTGGATAAGTTGGTGAAGGACCTGGGTGAGTCCAAAGCTGGTCGGCTTCCGGAGGATAAGCCGAAACCAGGAAAGTCTGGGCAAGCCTTTCGGGGCCAGTTTCGAGATTTCCGAAGATTTCGTTCGACACGGTTCGGTAGTTTCCAGAGGGGCCGGTATCAGTCTCGAGCCCAGGGGTTTCGGGGATTTCGAGGAGTGAATAGGGGTTTCTCCTCCAACCTGGTTTCCGCATCACGTAAGCCTCAATGAAGCGAGGCGGGTCCCGGCGGAGGGGCCTCTGTAGGCAGTCGGCTTTGGGAGTTCTTTTCCGCTTGGACCCACATCACCTCCAACCAGTGGGTGTTAGAGATCATTCAACACGGCTATGCTCTGGAGTTCGCTCGGCCCATAAGAGATTCCTTTGTCATGTCCCCTTGCAGGGGACCCAAAAAATCAGCGGACGTTCGTGCAACCTTGGAAAGACTGCTTTGTTTAGGAGCAGTGGTAGAAGTGCTCAAAGCCGACTGCGGCATGGGTCGATACTCGATCTATTTTGTGGTGCCAAAGAAAGGAGGCACGTTGCAGCCCATCCTCGACCTCAAAGCCGTAAACCGTTGTTTACGAGTACCGCATTTTCGGATGGAGACCTTGAGATCGGTCATAGTGACGGTACGTCGCGGAGAATTCCTGACGTCTCTGGATCTTACGGAGGCGTATTTACACATTCTCATCCAGGAAGCTCATCAGACGTTTTTCCGATTCGCGCTTCCTTGGGGTCACTTTCAGTTCCAAGCCTTGCCGTTCGGTCTGGCAACGGCGCCGCGGACCTTCACCAAGATCATGGTGGTAGTGGTGGCAGCGTTGCGCAAAGAAGGAATTTTGGTCCACCCTTATCTCGACGATTGGTTGATTCGAGCCAAGTCCAAGGAGGAGAGTGTTCGAGTGACAGACAGGGTGGTGAAGTTTTTGCACAGTCTGGGTTGGGTGGTCAACCCGACAAAGAGTCACTTGAAGCCCACCCAGGACCTCGAATACCTCAGGGTTCGGTTCGATACCTTGTCAGGCCAGGTGTTCCTGCCACACAAAAGGGCCGAGGCCTTGAGGGCTCTGGTTCGGAAGTTCCTCTCGGTACCAGCGCCGTCGGCCTGGGATTATCTCCGAGTACTGGGTACCATGGCAGCGACGTTGGAAGCGGTGCCTTGGGCCAAGGTGCATATGCGGCCGCTGCAGCGAGCTCTCCTTCGCCGTTGGTCACATCAGTCCGATTCGTTGAGCAAGCGTCTTCCTTGCCTGCTCAAGGTCAGACGGTCGCTTCGGTGGTGGCTTCTCCGGTCATCACTGGTGGCCGGTATGCCGCTGGACCAGCCCGAGTGGCTTCCGTTGTTGACGGACGCCAGCCTAGTAGGTTGGGGGGCTCACTGCGGGAGCCGGTTTGCGCAGGGGCTTTGGTCTCCTCTGGAGACCTCGTGGTCGATAAACCGTCTGGAACTTCGGGCTGTCTTCCAGGCACTTCAGGAGTTCGAGGAGGTGGTGCGCAGGCGGCCCGTGCGGGTGCTGTCCGACAACTCGGCGACTGTCGCATACATCAACCGTCAGGGCGGCACGGGGAGTGCCGCAATGGAGGAAGAGGCGGACGAGTTGTTCGCTTGGGTAGAGATTCGCTTATACGCGATCTCGGCAGCGCACATTGCAGGAAAGGACAATGTCACAGCGGACTTCCTCAGCAGAGTTCAAGTGGATGCAGGAGAATGGGAGTTGCATCCAGATGTTTTCGAGCAGATAAGGACACGTTGGGGAACTCCGATAATGGATCTAATGGCGACGTTCCAGTCGGCGAAGGTCTGCCGGTTCTTCAGCAGAAGACGGGAAAGGATGTCAGAGGGCATAGATGCTGTCTTACATCGGTGGCCGTCTGAGGGTCTTCTGTATGTCTTTCCCCCTTGGGCGTTGTTAGGCCGGGTGGTTCAAAAGATCGGAGCCCATCCAGGAGCAGTCCTTTTGGTAGCGCCCGAATGGCCGAGACGACCTTGGTATGCAGACCTGGTGCGTCTTCTGGACGGCGATCCCTGGCGACTTCCGGTGAGGGCGGATCTGTTAATTCAAGGTCCGCTTTTCATGCCCCAGGTGGATCGGTTCTCGCTTACGGTATGGCCATTGAGAGGGCTAAGCTGAGCAAGAAAGGTTACTCGGCGGCGGTCGTGGCGACCTTGCTTAAGGCGCGGAAGCAATCCACTTTGGCATATGTGCGAGTCTGGCGTATCTGAGGATTGGTGTTCCAGACAGCAGGTTCGTGCGACCGCTGTGTCTATCCCGTTGGTCTTGGAGTTTCTGCAGGGCGGCTTTGATAAAGGTCTGGCAGCCAGTTCCTTGCGTGTCCAGTTGGCAGCTCTTTCTTGTTATAGGGGCAAGGTCAATGGAGTGCCGTTAAGGTCTCACCCTGATGTCAGTCGCTTTCTGAAGGTGGTCACTAGGTTGCGTCCGGCGCGTAGGGTGTGTGTCCCGCTGTGGGATCTCAATCTCGTTCTGGCGGTGTTGTCCAGGCCCCCCTTCGAGCCATTACGTCATGCATCGTTGAAGGATTTGACATTAAAGACGGTGTTCCTGGTGGCGATTTGTTCGGCTAGAAGAATTTCGGAGTTGCAAGCCTTGTCGTGTCGGGAACCATTCTTATCTTTTTTCCAGAGAGAAGGTGGTTTTACATCCAGTGCTGTCCTTTTTGCCCAAAATGGTATCTCCATTTCATTTGAATCATGCGGTCTGCTTACCCGTTCTAGGGTCCTTGAACGGCGACGAGGTTGATCGGCGTCTCCGTTACCTGGATGTGAAGAGAGCGTTGCGACAGTATTTGAAGGTTATGAAGTCCTTCTGCAAGTCTGATCGATTGTTTGTATTGTTCGGAGGGGTGCGCAAGGGTGAAGCTGTGGCTAAAGCTTCAATCGCCCAGTGGATTAGAGAGGCGATTGCGTCTGCTTATCTGCTTCACGGTCGGGTGGTACCCACGGGGTTGCGAGCGCATTCCACCAGAGCGCAGGCGTGTTCCTGGGCGGAGTACGGTTTGGTTCCGCCAGGGGAAATTTGTAGGACGGGGACTTGGTCGTCACTGCATACTTTCAGCAAGCATTACAGGCTGGATATTGCCGCGGCTGACGATGCTCGTTTTGGGTCGGCGGTACTGTCTGCTGGCTTGAAAGGTCCCTCCCAATGATTACTGCTCTGGTACATCCCAGAGGTAGAGGACTGAACTGGAGGAACGATAAGGAAATGATAATTACACTTACCTGGTAATTGTAGTTCCTTGAGTGACGACAGTTCAGTCCTCCTTCCCACCCACATGTTTTGAGGGAGCTTCACAATGGCTAGTGTGCCGGTCAGTGTCACAGGTAGGTCTGTTTTGGTTTAATTGGTTGGGGGGTTTTCCTTTCTCCGTGGCAGGGGCGGGGGTAAGAAAGCCTTGCCGGAGGGGATGAAAGTTTTTTTTGTGCTTAGTATAAGCTATGTTTAATGTTTGAGGTTAGCTACTTATTTGTTGCTCCGTTGAGTCTGCTTTGTTAATAGTTCACACTGGGATGGAGGACGGAGTTCAGCAGGCTATATCCAGTGATGTCATCAATCTGACATACCAGTCTCCAAGCTGCAGGAGAAGATTGACAACCCAGAGGTAAAGGACTGAACTGTCGTCACTCAAGGAACTACAATTACCAGGTAAGTGTAATTATCATATCCTTGCTCATCAGAGCTTACAATCTAGTTAGGATGGTCAACACAAATGGCTGAGGACAAGAAAATATTAAGGGACATGATAAGGAAACACATAAGAGTCAAAGTGGATTAGGATCCAAAAGCTACCTCAAAGAGGTGAGTTCTTAGCCTGGATTTGAAAAGGGACAAAGATGAAGCCTGATGCACAGACTCGGGTAGTTTGTTCCAGGCATAAGGTATAGCAAGGTGGAAGGGTCAAAGTCTGCAGTTGGCAGCAGAAGAGAAGGGCACAGATATAAGCAGTCTGCTAGAAGAGTGGCATTCCAAAGGAGGGATGTAGGGGAGAGAAGAGAGGAAAGGTAGCGAGGAGCAGCAGAATGAGTGCACTTATAGGTCAATAGAAGAAGTTTGAATTGGATACAGAAACTGATAGGGAGCTACTGAAGTGACTTGAGAAGAGGGGCTGTATGAGCATATTGAGGCTGGAGGAAGATTAGCCACGCAGCTGAGTTTTGAACAGATTGAAGGGGAGAGCTAATTCAGAGGGAGGCCAGCAAGGAGAGAATATTGCAATAGTCTAGAGGTGACTAAAGGGTGGCTAAGTGTCTTAGTGTGTGTAGAGTGGCAAAATTTGTCTTTTCCTATAGCGAAAGAAGTGACAGGGTTTTAGCTGTCTGCTGGATGTGTGCAGGTTAAGAGAGAGTGGAGTCAAAGATGAACCCAAGGTTGTGTGCTGAGAAGACAGGGAGGAGTGTAATGTTATCCACAGAAATAGAGGAAGGGGGAAGGTGGCTTTAGGGCAGTGGTTCTCAACACAGTCCTCTGGGAGCCCCAGACCAGTCAGGTTTGCAGGATATCCACAATGAATATGCATGAGAGAGATCTGTATGCACTGACATTGTATGCAGATCTATCTCATGCATATTCATTGTGGATATCCTGAAAACCTGACTGGCCTGGGGGGTCCCAGAGGACTGTATTGAGAGCTGCTGGTTTAGGGGGAAAGATAAGGAGCTCAGTTTTGGCCAGGTTCAGTTTCAAACAGTGGTGAGAAATCCAGTCAGCAGTGTCAGGCAGGCAGAGATCCAGGCCTAGATTCCTGGAGAGATTTCAGGTATAGAGAGGTAGATCTGAGAGTCATCAGTGTAAAGATGGTACTGAAAAACCATAGGAGGAGATGAGTGTACCAAGAGACTGGGTATAGAAGGAGAAGAGGAGTGGTCCCAACACAGACCCTTGGGGTACACCAACTGAGAGAGACACAGCAGTGGAGGAAGACCCACCAGCACAAACGCTGGAAGTGCGATGGGAGAGATAAGAGAACCAGGATGGTACAAAGCCCTTGAAACCAAGTGAGGACAAGGTATCGAGGAGAAGGTGGTGATCAACAATGTCAAAAGCAGCAGAGGGGTCAAGAAGGATGAGGATAGAGTAAAGGCCCTTTGATTTTGCAGGTCATGAGGTTTTGGCAAGAACTGTTTCAGTAGAATGTAAAAGATGAAAGCCCGATTGCAATAGATCAAGAAGGGCTTCAGAGGAGAGAAAGTCAAGGCAACAGTGGTGAACCCACGTTCAAGTAGTTTAGAAACAAAAGGGAGGAGGAAGAAGGGTCAATTAGAAGGATAGGTAGGGTCAAGTGAGGGTTTCTTGAGGGGAGGTGTGACCAGAGCATGCTTGAAGGCTGCAGGAAGAGTTACTGTGGAGAGTGAGAGTTGGAGAATGTGAGAGATGGAAGAGTGGACAGTGGAGGAAATGGAGGTTAGGAGAAGGGTGAGAATTGGATCAGAGGAGCAAGTAGTGAGTTTAGAGGAGGAAAGATGTCTGATTTCCTCCTCAGAGATCTTAGGACAGGAATAAAGGGTGGCAGAGGTTGAGGGGTAGAGTTGGGAGTGAAGAGGGGAAGGGGTATGGGGTGGATTTTGTCATCAAATAGTTGGCCAAAGTTTGAGCAGAGAGGAAAGGGGGGGATCGGGGGTGAAGGCACCTTGAGGATAGTTGAGTTGTAAAGAGATGACGAGGGTCAGAAGCAAGAGAATTAGTCAGATGGACATAAGTCTTGTTTGGCGAGTGCTATGGCTGACTCAAAAGAGTTAAGCATGAATTTGAAGTGTAGAAAGTACGCAAGAGTGCGGGATTTGAGCCAAATGCACTTAGCTGAGCGAGCACAGGAACGTAGATAGCACAGGTAGTTGAAGACATCCATGTCGGAGGTGCAGTACGCCTCACCAGACATGACAAGGGTTAAAGCAGGAGCATCATACAGTTGGAAAAGGTTTTGCAATTGATGTGCCAAATCTGTCTGTTTACCTGTACTCCATAGAACTTGCTGTAATATATTTTTCTCTCATTTTATGAGCATTTCCTGTTTGTCTATTTCATTGCAATAGCGGTATTTCACGAATATGTTAACAGTGCTCCCATATTGCTACACCTGTTGGTAGTCTGTCTTCAGCTAGGAAGCCAGGATTCCATGAGACCTTAACATTATGCTAAAACTTTCAAGCCCATGGTGACAGTGGATTTGAAGTTCTTCCCATGGAAGGCTCTCCTGGATGGCTCTCTTTTTGATAGTCATAATATTGATATGAAGAGGGAGTGAGTTGCAAATGGTTGGCCTGATATTCACTGGAACTATAGTTCCTCCACAGCTAGGTAGTCCTCCAGATTCTCCTGCTAAAGCTAGTTTGACTTCAGCATCAACCAGTTTCTTATCCTTCCTGCATTCTTCCCGAGGCTGCATGCACATAAAGGTGGGTGGGTGCTAAAAATACTAGGCTGTAAAGGAAAGCATAAACCTCACTATTCACATCCTTTGATCTGAACAAGATGGGAGCTACGGCAACCAATAATTTGTCAAATCGACTGATGCACTGTATATGTCACTGCAGCAACCTAGCAGAGGCCCGTCCTGGGACTGGTACTGTTCGGTGTATTTGTGAGTGATATTGCTGAAGGACTGAATGGAAAAGTCTGTCTTTTTGCAGATGACACGGAAATTTGCAACAGAGTGGACTCCCCTGAGGGAGTGGAGAACATGAGGAAAGATCTATAAAAGCTGGAAGAATGGTTTTATGCTTGGCAGTTAAGATTAAATGTGAAGAAGTGCAGTATCCATGCACTTAGGAAGCAGAAATCCAAGGGAAATGTACGCGATAGGGGGCGAGACTTTGGAGTGCACGGACCAGGAGAAGGACCTTGGTGTGTTTTATTTCTGAGGATCTCAAGGTGGCGAGACAGTGTGACAAGGCGGTGGCAAAAGCCAGGAAGATGCTGGGTTGCATACAAAGAGGAATTACCAGCAGAAAGGAAGAGGTACTAATGCCAATGTACAAGTCGCTGATGAGGCCTCACTTGGAATACTGTGTTCAGTTTTGGAGACCATCTCTCTCAAAGGATATAAAAAGACTGGAAAGGGTTCAGAGGCAGGCGACCAAAATGATTTGGAGCCTGTATCAGAAGACTTATGAGAAGAGACTTGAAGACCTAAATATGTGCACTCTAGAGGAGAGGAGGGAAGGAGAAGAGGAGGGTTCAAACCTTTAAATACTTAGAGTATTAATGAACAAACGAATCTCTTCCAAAGACGGGGAAGCTGTAAAACTAGAGGGCATAACATGAAGCTGCAAGGGGGTAAGGCAATGTCAGGAAATACTTTTTCACTGAAAGGGTGGTGGATGCTTGGAATGCCCTCCTGATGGAAGTGGTGAGGGCAAATACAGTGACCGATTTCAAAATGGCATGGGACAGACACAGTGGATCCCTTTATAGCAACAGGATAAAATCAAAATAAACTTAACTATCTCTTATATCTCAACAAACAGGAGTGCCCTACATGGAGCGGTGGGTATATCCCTAAACAAACGCATGGGGAGAGATGACATGCATGGAGCGGCAGGTGCACCTGCTCTTGCCACCTTGCTGGGCAGACTAGATGGACCATACTATACTTTATCTGCCATTATATGCTATGTTACTATGTTATGTTTAACTGACCCAGTGAAAGCACACCAAGTCTGTTATGGTGGCATCAGCTGTCTATCCGTGCTCAGGCCAACATACACATCTACACAGTAGACACATTGTTTTCTAGTCTCACTTTCAGATCACATTACTGGGATGGACAGGGTTGGCTTTTATTTAGACTGGATTTCATTGTGCAAAATATTTTAGGCATTAATGTTGTTGGTTTGTATTTTTTATTTTTAATGTAAACTGTAATAGATGTCTGGAGGTGCAAGTAAGAGAGATACAGTAAGTAAATTACTGCCTAGACAAGATATCAGTCTGCATTTGGACAGACAGTTCTACCAGGACTTTCCAGTTAAGTCAACTGCCCCTACGAGTTTCCCAGATTTGGTGTAAATACTCATTGCAGCCCTCAGTTATGAAATTTTGTACTTTCATGACTGATTATTTTGCTTGACAAAATGGAATCGGTTATCTCTAACGAGGCTCTTCGTAGACAGCAGATATCACTATTATAAATAAACATCTGTGCTTCTTCTGCCCAAATTGGCAGTACTAAACTTGCCAAAGTCAACTTCTAAAGAATTCTGCACTTTTGAATGCTTTTGAACCACATCTTTTGCAGTAGCCCAATTTTTATTTTTAAAATGTATTATTTCAGCATATTTTTATATCGCCTTAAACTAAGGCATTTTCTAATAAATTGTGGGGCTTGTTTACTAAAGGTTAACACGCATTAATGAAAATTAAAGTGCATTAAGTGCTGCCATAGCCCATAGAAATAAATGGGCTGAGGTAGCACTTAATACGCGTTAACCTTTAGTAAACGTGCCCCTATTTGAGTGCATTTAGTTTCTGCCTTAGAAAGCTTAATCTAAGTGAGTAGCTGAGACAGTGGGATAAAAGTGACTTGCTCGTAGTCATAGGCAGTGTTAGCATGATTTCATTCCAGGTCTCCTAATTTTCAGTTCATTAATTCAATCCCTAGGCTATCCAGTTTGTTGGGGGGGGGGGGGGGGTTAAATTTGAGAATGTGAAGGTAATAGTAGTTGTCAATAAAAACCTCTCAAAAATAATTACTACAATTGTAGGAAACAATGGTCCTTAACTATAGTATGTTGTATTTTTTTTTTTTTAATTGCATGATTCTGCTGAGTTTTTGACGTTCTGAAGTCCAAGGGGTCTGTTTACTAAACAGCGATAGCGGTGATCATGCAAAATTGGTGCTGCAGCCCCATTGAATAAAATGGGATCGCGACTCTGATTTCGCACGATTGCCACTTTTGCTGTTTATTAAACAGAACCCAAAGTGTTTAAAATGCTTTTCTTAGTAATCATTAGCTTCCGCTCAATGTTCTTTCCACAGCAACATACTGTTGCTAATAGAGGATTTTGACTTGAGGCAGAATGAACCTGGCCAGAATGAACAAATGGATGATGAAATGCTCAAAGAAATCAAGGAAGCTAACAAAAGTTACAGCATGGTAATAATAATGGGTGATTTCAATTACCCCGGCATCGACTGGGTCAGTGTCACGACAGGACATGCTAGGGAGATAAAGTTCCTAGATGAAATAAATGACTGCTTCTTGGAGCAGCTGGTTCATGAACCGACCAGAGGGGAAGCCATATTAGACCTAGTCCTTAGTGGAACACCAGATCTAGTGCAAGAGATAAGGGTGTTGGGACCACTTGGCAATAGCGATCATAGCATGATCGCCTTTGATTTAATTAGTGGAGGAGGGATAGTAAGGAAATCCACAGTACTACCTTTTAACTTTCGAAAGGGAGACTATGATAAAATGAGGAAAATAGTTAAGAAAAAGCTAAAAGGAGCAGTTGCAAAGGTTAAAGACTTACATCAAGCTTGGGTGGTGTTGAAAAATACTGTCTTGGAAGCCCAGGCCAGCTGTATTCCACGCTTTAAGAAAAGTGGAAGGAAGTCCAAAAAACTGCCAGCATGGTTTAAAGGTGAGGCCAGAGAGGCTGCTGTTGCCAAAAAAGCATCTTTCAGGAAATGGAAAAAAGAGCCAAACGGCGAAACCTGGAAACAGCACAAGCACTGGCAGGTCAAATGCAGGGCATTGATAAAGCAGGCAAAGGGAGAATTTGAGAAGAAGCTTGCTGCGGAAGCAAAAACGTGAAATAAAGATTTTTCAAGTACATTCGTAGCAAAAAACCTGTGAGAGTCAGTTGGTCCATTAGATGATAGTGCTGCTTTAACTCCTCTAAGAGGTGAAGTGGTATTTAAAGGTGCGGAAGAATTGAAGGAAATATCGTTACATCGGGAAGATGTATTACAACTATTAGATAAACTGAAGAGTAGCAAATCACCTGGGCCGGATGGTATACATCCAAGGGTGTTGAAGGAACTGAAATATGAGATTGCAGACCTGCTATTAGTAATCTGTGAACTATCATTAAAATCATCTCTAATACCTGAAGATTGGAGGATCGCCAATGTAACACCAATTTTTAAAAAGGGTTCCAGGGGTGATCCGGGAAACTACAGACCGGTGAGCCTCACATCAGTACCGGGAAAAATGGTAAAAACCATCATAAAGAATAAAATTACTCAGCATGTAGATAGTCATGGCCTAATGGGAGACAGCCAACATGGCTTTAGACAAGGAAGATCTTGTCTTACTACTCTGTTATGTTTTTTTGAAAGTGTGTATAAACAGGTGGACAAAGGTGAGTCGGTTGATATAGTGTATCTAGACTTTCAGAAAGCCTTTGACAAGGTCCCTCATCAGAGACTTTTGGCAAAACTAAAGAGTCATGGGATAGGAGGCAGTGTACTACTGTGGATCAGGAAAAGATTTAGGTGTCATTGTGGATAACATGTTAAAACCCTCCTCCCAGTGTACAGTGGAAAATAAAACAAAAGATATTATAATGCCTCTATACCGTTCCATGGTGAGACCGCACCTTGAATATTGTGTGCAATTCTGGTCGCCGTATCTTAAAAAGGATATAGCGTTATTAGAAAAGGTTCAGAGAAGAGCCACCAAAATGGTAAAGGGGTTGGAAGGATACTCCTTTGAAGATAGGCTAAAAAGGTTAGGGCTCTTTAACCTGGAAAAGAGACGGCTGAGGGGAGATATGATAGAAGTCTATAAATTAATGAACGGAGTGGAACGGGTAAACGTAGATTGTTTACGTTATCAGAATATAGAAAGACTAGGGGACATACAATGAAGCTACAGGGTAAACTATTTAAGACTAATAAAAGAAAATATTTTTTCACTCCACATGTAATCAAACTCTGGAATTTGTTACCGGAGGATGTCGTAAAGGCTGTTAGTGTAGCTGGGTTTAAAAAAGGTTTGGACAAGTTCCTGGAGGAAAGGTCCATAAACCATTATTAAGAAGGGACCCAGGATATCAATGCTTGACCCAGTACAAGCATTGTGGAACCTGTGTCTTTTGGGGAAACTGCTAGGTACGTATGACCTAGATTGGCCACTGTTGGAAACAGGATACTGGGCTTGATGGACCTTGGTCTGACCCAGTATGGCACATCTTATGTTCTTATGTATATAGAGATTTTACTGTGTTAATCCTTGGGACTAGTTGTTGGTTAACTTGCTGTAATCTTTTGAAATTATCTATTAGTAAATGTTACCTTTTGTGTGAAAAATGCATAATTGTAATACAGACTTCAGACTTTTTTAAATCAGTATTGCTACGTATTGCCTTTTAACTCTGATACATGTAGATGATTAGATTTTGACATTTGCTTTTGTAAGGTATTGTCTTTCTAATTCAAGAGAAGCTAAGCAGTATTTTGTCTCCTAGGATGGCATTCACGTGTTCATTTTGTAAATTCCGAACATTTGAAGAAAAAGATATCGAAGCTCATTTGGTTGGCGAGTCTCATCAGGCAACTTTAGATCATATACAGAAGCAAACAAAATTTGAAAAAGTAGTCATGGACTTTTTACATGTAAGTTTTCAATGTTGTTGCTTTATTGCTTCAAGTTTAATCTTTGGTTGATACACCTATTGGGCGAATTAAAAAAATTCATCATTAACATGCGAGTGTTTGAGACCACATGTGTATCCATTTTCAGATATCATCTGGCAAGTGTACATGTTTTGCCCGTGCCCAGGACAATGATGACGACGACGACTCTCCAAAGTGTATTGTCTGTTTCAAAAGTGTGCATATGGGGTGAGCCCCTAGGGTTGGCACAAGGAAATGAGACACCCTAGGTGAACCTCATCCCTTGCACTCCTCCCTCCGATGCCTATTGCTGCCGCTGACGCCCCCTCTCTGGGATGTGCAGTGGAAGCAATGGTCGCAAACAGCCCTGTGACGCTTCCCTTTAAACGTTGGTGCTTTGGGGCTGTTTGTGGCCATTGCCACTGCTGCCTGTCCCGGGAAGGGTGTCAGCAGCGGCACTGGATGGCCCCAGAGGGCCAATGTTCTAAATGACCACTTAGTTTGCCTAATGGTAGTGCCGGCCCTGGCTACAAAGGAGGGTTTATGAACAGCTTGACAGCAGTCATGGTGCATGTTCACTGTGCCCCTCAAAACTGGTCTGTTTTCACTGCTTGCTGCAGTTTCTTTCTCTCCTACCTTAGATTGCAGCTTGTATGTAGATCAGAAGATAGTGGGAGACCTATATTAGACCCTGGAACTCGAGTGAATGGGCTGAGGAAGGAATGAGGATGATGAGATTTGAGTGACTGATGTGTAGTATGGCAATTCTCTTGGACACAATCGAATAGTGAGGAAGCAGATTCACAATGCTAAATTACTAACAAGATCAAAAGCTGCTCTTACATAAAGAATCATCTAGAAAAGGGGCTCAGGTCATCTTCATGGTTTATTAGACAAAGCTTTGTCACCAGCTTAGACTACTTCATCATTGCCCAAAATTTTGTATTTTCAATTTTGCAAAACTCGAAGATTAATTTAATTGCTTTTCTGCTCTCATTTTCTCTCCTTTACTCTCTCATAATATAGTTATTGCAAAAATAAGGTAGCAGTCCACTTAACTTTCAGACTGTAAGAATGTCTTTGCTGAATCCATTAAATCCCCCACAGCCAATATTTGATCACATAGCCTGACCTGGCCATTGGTTTGTAGAATCTGTATCCTTTTCCCTGAAGAAGCCCCCAGGGAGGAGTGAAATCATTGGCTGGGTGGTTTAGTAATCAGCAACAATGTTTGATCACGTAGCGCTACTAATGGATTCAGAAGAGGTATTCTTACAGTCTGAAAGCTAAGTTGACCACTACCTTATCTTTGCCATAACTACATTATATGAGAGCAAAGAAGAGAAAATGAGAATGAAAAGTTATGTTAATCAGGGTTTTGCAAAATTGCAAAAAATGTTCTACTTTCAATGATCAAGTTTAAGCCAGTAATAAGCTTTGCGTGATATACTGTTAAGATAGCTAGAGCTCTTTTTTAGATTCTTTTTGTAAGAGCGGCTTTAGATATTGTTAAGAATGATTCCTAGTGCTTCAAAAGGAGTCCTCCATGCAAAAGCAACTCTTCCGAGAAGGTTGTTTCTCCAGGAACAAGCAGGAGATCGGTCTTCACATATGGGTGACATCGGTGCCGACGGAGCCCTCGTGGAAACATCTTTCAAAGAAAGGCTTTGGGAGCTAAACAGGTAGAAAAGGCGATGGCAAAAGCTAGAAGGATGCTTGGGTGCTTAGGGAGGGGGATGGCCAGCATCAAAAAGGAGGTGATAGTGCCTCTTTGTAAGTCTTTGGTGCAATTTTGTTTGGAGTATTGTGTGCAATTCTGGAGACCGCACCTTCAAAAGGATATAAACAGGTTGGAGTCGGTGCAGAGGGTGCCTACTAAAATGGTTAATGGTCTCCGTTATAAAGAATATGAGGACAGATTTAAAGACCTTAATATGTATATTTTAGAGGAAAGGCGGGACAGAGGTGTTGTGATTGAAATGTTTAAATACCTCTGTGGCTTAAATGCACAGGAGGAAAGCCTCTTTCGATTGAAAGCAAGCTCTGCTATGAGGGGACATAGAATGAGGGTGAAAGGGGATAGACTCAGGAGTAATATGTGGAAATATGCTTTACAGAAAGTGTGGTAGATGCGTGGAATAATCTCCCAGTGGAGGTAGTAGAGATGAGGACAGTATCTAAATTCAAAAAAGCATGGGACAAACACAGAGGCTCTCTAAAGACAAAAAGGGGACTCTTGTAGTGGGTGATATGGAAGGGCAGACTAGATAGGCCATGTGGTCTTTTTCTGCCGTCCTGTTTTTATGAAAGAAAAAGATAAAGATGCACCACGCATGCATTGTCCCCATCCCTCCTGAGGATGCCATCTTGCTTCAGTCTCCTTTTTTCCATGGAGTCCTTTGGACGTATGTCCAGTTTCCCCCGGGAAAAAAAAAAATGTGGTTTTTTTTTTGTCTTGTTTTATCTGGTACGTGCACTTGTTCCTTTCCCGCCCCCAAGTCAGTTCGTCTCGGAGTCACTCCTCTGGTCGTCATCTGTTTTTTTTCAAGGTGTTCCTTGACTGGCGCTTTGCACTCCTTTTTTTTTTTTAGCCACAGACCTCCGCCCTGTTCCCGAGTGGCAGGACCCCTTTTTCCCTGATGGCCTCCAGTGGTTTTAACAAATGTGATCATTGCAGTAAGATGTCCCTCACTGATCCGCATGACTGCTGCTTCCGTTGTCTTGGGCTGGATCACAACGACTCAGACTGCGAACTTTGCAAGGTGATGACCACAAAGGCCATCAAGAGCAGTCAGCTGCAGCAGGAAAAGATCTTTCACAAGTCAGATTCTGCGCTGGAGTCTCCGGCGACAGCGCACTGCAGGGCCCCTCTGGTACCTTGGTGCCCCTTGATGTCCGGGCTGCCTCGTAGTCCCGTGGCCTCAGGTCCTCAGAAGGAAAATCCTTGGAGATAGAGCACAAGATGTCGTCAAAACCCTCGAAAACCGCTTTGGAGGACAGGTCTGGGAAATTGGGGAAATCTCATTCCAGGCCCTGTAGCTCCAGGCATGAGTCAGAGATCGGAAGCAGGAGCAGCCTCACAAGCTGCCCTGGAAGGAGTCATTGGCAGCTGGTGACTGGTCTTGGACACCTGAGGCCAGGAACTCGCCCTCAACAGAATAGATGCCGGGCCTGAAGCCCTCTGTGCCTACGTCGAAGGCTGCAGAGCCAACTGGCATGAAGACCAGGATGGTGGCCTTGGAGTGCAGTATCTCTGCCCTCATGGCCCACCAGCAGACCTTCATGTCTAGTTTCTCCGGTTCATCCGCCCTGATGACTGGATCCTCGACATCAAGGGCTTCTCCGGAAGTCGAGCCGATCCTTGAGTGCCACAGGCCTCGAGAGACCCATCGGCATAGGATGAGATCCCAGTCCCGTTCCTTGGGGGTCTTGTGCTTGCAGGGGCCGGGGCCGTGTCCTTGCCCTTTGTGCTGTTGGTCTTGCTGCGGAGCAGAAAGACTTGGAACTGTGAGGCATTGCCAAAAAAACCCCCTTTTTTCAGGTCCCCCCTTTTTCCTCAGGAAGAAGAGCTTCTTCCCCAGGGCCTCCTTACGGGGATGCACCAAGGTCTTATTAGAGTCTTGTCCTTGTTAGGAACTCTGTCTCTATTTCAGCTGCTTTGTCGCCCATGGGTTTCCCGAAGAGATTCTCCAATAAAGGGGACACCCTTGGGCGAGAAGTGGACCATGCATTGCATGGTGCATCTCCCAAAAGCTTTCTTTTGAAAGCTGGGGAGATGCTTCAGCAAGGGCTCCCATCAGCGCCGACGTCACCCATATGTGAGGACTGATTCCTGCTGTCCCTGGCAAACACCTGTTACAGGTGAGTAACTGTGCTTTCTGTCCCCCAGTATAATGGTTTAGTTTCTGCTTTCTACCAGAGAGCCATTGCTGTCAGCTTCCCACGGCTAGGATTCCTGTGACAGAGAATTCTTCATCACCTGTGCATAGCTCTGTATTTTTGTTGTCTCCTTGATGCAGTATTGCTCTGCAAGAGGCCCTGCAAGTCCTTCAACCAAGAAGCTGTTGACTTTTTTATAGCAGTTTAGTAGCTGTAACATATGGCCTTCTCTCTTTCACTACCCCTGCTCAAGCAACCTCATGGCTTCTTGCAGGGAGTATTCACTGAGTTTGAGGGGCTACTTCAAGGGATGTCGCTGATATTAAATACAAAGATCTGATTGACATTGCACCTCAAATGTCCCAGTCTTTACAGATGTACTCCAGCACAATGCAAACTACACAAGATCCAGTAGTTTCATTTTTGTCCTGTCTGATTCTGAGTCAACAGGAAGATTTTCTACTTTCATCTCCTCTCTGCCCATTCAGTCTGCTATTTAATAGAGGCAGATGTATTTTATTTTATTTAAAAGGCTTTCTGCTCTGCCCTGTTAGAAATCCTAGGCAGATAACACCGTAATAAAAAGTAAACATAAAAATTCAAATAAAGTTAAAACCACCACAAAATATGGTGCATAACTAATCAGAGGACAAATTAAAACAATACTAAACACATAACTAATTAAAGAGCAATTCTTCATTGTCTGCCTAGTATAGTCTAGTCCAGTCTATACTTGTGGGTTTATGCTATCCCACCAGCAGATGAAGACTGAGAACCGCTGGTTTGATGCTGTCATCCTATAAAGGGTCCTGTGCAGCATCCTCATGTCAGTATTTCTCAGTTTCTAGCAGTTGGAGGTTATCTTAACCTGTGCAGACTGGATTGGATTGGACAGATTTAGACAGAGAAGAATTTCTAAGCAGAAGATGACCAGTGAGCATAGTGCGGCAATAGCAGGGCAAAGTCCTGGGGATGGAGAACCCAGCGGTACTGGGTCCCGCTCCCTCCCCACTCCTTGAGTGTTTTGCGGCACATAGTCTGAGCATTGTGTCAGCCTTGGTGGAGGTATCCACCTTCCTCCTCCCCAACCTTTGGGAGGGGCCTGGGGTAGTTAATGGTGGCAGGCAAGTCAAGCCAAGAAAGGGGGGGGGGGGAGCCTAGGACCATCCCCTCCTGAAATGATGTGCCTGCTTTATTGCTGTTCCTTGAAAGGGAAGCTGCACTGTGCCAAGGCCACAAAGGTCCTGGGAGTCGGGGTCTGGGTGGAGCAGGGGAGGGCTGAGGAGGCAGGACATACAGGGCCAATTCTGGTCCTGGCCCTGTATGTCCTGCAGGGTCATAGGGGACATGCTGATTATTCCACCTCGAATTTGGAATAATCAGCACAAATGGTGCGATTTGGGCTGGAGATTCCCCCATCTCCTCCCCACCCCCCGGGGCCTGGGGCAGAGAGGTCCCTGCCGCCTGTTCCAGGCTCTGGCTGGCCAGCCACGGGTCGGGCGGCAGGGGAGAGGGGGGACTGCCGCAGAAGCCTGTGGGGAGGACATCCTCGCAGGCATGCAGGAGCACATTTTGTTCCCGCGGTACAGAATCTGGTCCTAATGGGGCTGTCCTGCTCGGGGCCATCCGGACGTGCCCTTGCTAGATTCGGGCACTATTCTGAATCACGAATAGTGGAGATGGACGTCCATCTCCACTATTCATCTGCCTTTCCTGTCCTCGCCAAGCCTCCCAGTACAAACAGGAGTTTGTACGAGGAAGTTAGATGGGGGTGGGAAAGGGGCAGTGTGGAGGTGGAGATGGGGCGGGCAGTGGGTGGTCTGCGGTCCTGGATATACAGGGCCGATTCTGATGTCAGCCCTGTATGTCCGGGGCCGGCAGAGTAGACAGGAAACTTATTCCACCTTTGAGGTGGAATAAGTTTCCCATGGATGAAACATGAGTCACATTTCACACCCCATCAAGACAGCAGCTCAACTCCATCATAACCAACATAAACACAACAACCTCACCTATTGACCCATGCCCAGTTACATGGATCAAGCAGACAAAAGAATACCTAACACCCCATCTACAAATGATTGTTGAATCCTCACTAACTCAAGGATACCTCCCGCAGCAACTCAAGAAAGCATCCATCAGACCAATCCTTAAGAACAACAACCTTGACAAGAATGAACCAAACTCCTACCAACCAATATCCAGCCTTGCCTTCTTAACCAAGATAATTGAGAAATGTGTACAACAGCAACTACAGGACCACATAGATACCTACGCCCCACTGGACCCCCACTAATACGGCTTCAAGCAAAACCACGGTGTAGAAACACTTATTACATCTCTCCTGGACACCCTTGTAACAGGCATAGACAAAATACACCACGGCTTTGTACTATGTTTCATAGACATCACTGCTGCTTTTGACTCAGTAAATCACAGCACCCTGCTGCAAAGACTCAGACGTGGGCACTGTTCCCTCTAAGCTGTGCGCATGTGCGCACCCACACACCTCACCGAGCAAGCGCACATACTTTACAACAGAGCGCACAAAAATTACAGTTCTGATTCTGATAGAAAACACAGACGTCTTAATTTAAAAGTTGTGATTGTGGGGGCTAGGGAGGTTGGGGAATGGAACACCATGGGGGATAGGTGGGAGGAGGTGGGGTGGGATTCGGGATGCTGCGTGTCGGTACCATTAATGTTCGTGGGTTGAATTCGCCCACGAAACGTAGTTTGTTTTTCCGGGAAGTGGTCAGGAATCAGTGGGATGTTGTCCTTATACAGGAGACTCATCTCCGGGTAGGAGATGTCGGGCGGATGAGGCACCGACAGTTTCCTGATCAATTCTACTCCTGTGATAAGGAAGGGGGAAGGAAAGGTGGGGTGGCCATCCTGATCAGGGGAGGGTGTGGGATACAGGTGGGGAGCTCGTTTAAAGATAAGGAGGGTAGGGTGGTGGGGATTTCAGGGAAGTGGGGGGGGGGGAGGATATTGTGGTGGTGGCTGTGTATGGTCCCAATGGGCCACAGGGGGGATTCTGGAGGGAGGTGGGGTCTTTAATCGAGAAAGCGGGGGATGGGAAGGTGTTGGTGGGAGGGGATTTTAATGTGGTGTTGGAGCCAAAGCTGGACAGGAAGCCGACAGGGGGGGGTGATACTGGGCGACAGAATAGACGGGGGTTGAAGGGGCTTATGAAAAGGTTTAATTTGCTGGATATGTGGCGAGTGATGAACCCGCAGGCCGGGGGGTATACCTTCTATTCGGCTCCACATGCCAGTTGGAGCAGGATAGACATGTTCTTGCTGGATCAGTCCTGGATGTCCGCAGTAAAGGGAGGGGGGGTAGTGCAAATAGGTTGGGCGGATCACAAGGGCGTGGAAGTTCACATCCAGAACCGTAGGAGGCATGGGGGGGCTTTTTGGCGACTGAATGACAGTCTTCTACGAGATAGGAGAGTGGTGGAGGACATACGGGGTAGTATTAAGGAATACTTGGGCTTTAATGATAACGGGGAGGTGAGGGATGTTATGGTGTGGGAAGGGCTGAAAGCCGTAGTAAGGGGGCGATTCATCATGTGGGGTGCAAAGAAAAAGCGGGAAAGGGAACAGAGGGAGGATGAACTGAGGAAGGTGGTGGGGGAGAAGGAGGAGGGGTTCCAGAGGACGGGGGCGGAGGCAGATAGAAAGGAGATGGAACAGGCACGGGATGCGCTGAAGAACCTGCAGTTGGAGAAAGTGGCTTTTCTCTTACAGAGGGTCCAACAGACACATTATGAATTCGGTGACAAGGCGGGGCGTCTACTAGCACGGCGTTTGAGGCGGAGGAAAGGGGTGGCCACTATTGGGTACATCGAAGGCCCGGATGGGCGGCGGTGTTGGGAGGATGCTGATATACGGGAGAGATTCAGAGACTATTACATAGACCTCTACAGAGGGATGGAGGGTGGGACAGAGGATGAAATTGAGGCCTATTTAGAGGGGTTGTCGCTCCCGGTATTGCCCGAGGAGGCGGTAGAGATACTGGAGGCCGAAATTAGAGAGGATGAAATTGCGCGGGCGGTGAAGGGACGGGTGGGGGGAAATCCCCCGGGTTGGATGGATAGACGGGGCATTTCTATAAGGTTTTTTGGGTGGAGTTAAAAGGGATTATACGACGGGTGTTCAATGGGGTGCTAATGGAAGGGGGGGAGCTGTCTAGGGAAATGCTGACTGCTGGGATAACGGTGCTATTGAAGCCCGGGAAGGATCCGGGGAAATGTAGTTCTTATAGGCCGATATCATTGCTAAATGTTGACACCAAACTGTTGGCAAAGGTGGTGGCGGGGAGGTTGGCTGAATGGTTACCAGGGTTAATAAAGGGGGATCAAGCAGGTTTTATTCCAGGGCGCCAGGCAGCGGACAACATCCAGCGTGCGATTGGAGTTGTCTGGGAGGCGCGGGAGGGGAAGGAGGATATGATCTTGATGTCTGTTGATGCCGAGAAGGCATTTGACAGAGTGCATTGGGCCTTTTTGCTGCGGGTCTTGGAACGTATGGGGTGTGGGGTGAACCTCCTAGGATGGATAAGGGCGTTGTACAGGGGGCCTAGGGCTAGAATTAAGGTCAATGGGTTGTATTCCCGGGATTTTGCATTAGGCCGGGGTACTCGACAAGGGTGCCCGCTGTCTCCACTCCTCTTTGCCATAGCGGTGGAGCCCCTTGCCGAAAGGATTCGGGGGAATGATCGGATTCTTGGCCTGAGTAGAGGGGGGCAGATGCATAAAATATCCTTGTATGCTGATGACATACTGCTGTATCTGGGTGACCCAGCTGTCTCCTTGCCGGAGGTAATGGGGGAGGTGGACCGATACGGGGCGGTATCAGGTTTTAAGATGAATGTTGATAAAACGGAGGTTTTGAAGGTGCAACTGGCGGAAGAGGTCGAGGAGAGTCTGCAATGCAGGTTCCCTTTACGTTGGGTCAGTGGGTCCCTGGGGTACCTGGGAGTCCGCATTACGGATCGGTACGAGTCTCTGTATCAGGCCAACTATCCCAGATTGCTACACACGATTGGGAGGGACTTAGAAGGGTGGATGGGACTTGAGATCTCTTGGCTGGGGCGGATCGCCGCAGTCAAAATGAACATCTTGCCTAGATTACTGTATTGTTTTCAGGCATTGCCGGTAGCAATACCGGAAGGGGCGATGAGAGTGCTACAGCGGCGGGTATTCAACTATATCTGGAAGAGGAAACCACCTCGGGTGTCCCGGGCAGTGATGTACGCCCCTAGGGCAGAGGGGGGGTTGGGGGTACCGAATCTGCTAGCTTATTATCGAGCGGCTCAACTAGTGCATGTTTTAAATTGGCGAGGGGGAGGGGAAGAGAAGCCTTGGGTGTCATTAGAGGCGGGAAGAGTACGGGGGGGTCATCTGACGGCATGGTTATGGGCAGATATAGGAGGGAGGAGGTCCTTGGGTGAGGGGTCTCCAGCGATGCGACAAGGGGTAAAGATATGGGACGGTTTGTGGGGCAAGGAGGGGGGAATGCGACGGGGGGGTTACTCCTTTTTAACACCTTGGAGGCGTACTCAGGCGTTTAAACCGGGGTGGGATGGGGGACGGTTCGATGAGTGGACACGGAAAGGCTTAACTTGTAGTTATCAGTGTCTAGAGGAGGGGGAAATGAAGAGCTTTGACGTGCTCAAAGAGGAATTCCAGCTTGAGGATAAAGATCGATATGCGTATCTACAAGTACGATCGTTTTTTAGGGAAGAAGGTGGGAAAAGAGGGGTGGGGTAGGGAGCTCACAGGTTTGGAAGTGTTGTGGTTTGGGAAGCGAGGAGCGAAAGGTATGATATCGGAGTTGTACAAAGTGGTAGGAGGGAGTTCTGGGGGGCACCATAGGTACATGAAGGAGTGGGAGGGGGACTTAGGGCGTGTGGTAACAGCGGTGGAGTGGAAGCGGGTGTGGGATCAACTGAGGAGGGGGCTGCTGTCCAGTAGGGCCAAAGAAAATGGCTATAAGGTGTTGATGAGGTGGTACTATACCCCGAGTCGACTGAATAAAATGTTTGCGGGGGTCTCGCCACAGTGTTGGAGGGGTTGTGGGGCGGTGGGGACTTTTTGGCATGTTTGGTGGCAGTGTCCGAAAGTCCAAGAATATTGGAGGTGGATAGTAGGTTGGATCTTACAACAGTTAGGGGTGGCGGTTCCGGTAGCCCCTACTACTTGTTTATTGAATCTGTGGGAGGAAGGGCAGGGGAATAGGGGGGGTAAGATGGTGATGGCCTGCCTGAGTGCAGCCCGGTGCGAAATAGCAGCGGCCTGGCGGCAGGAGGAGGTACCCGGGATGGCGCAGTTTGAACAGCGATTGCGGCATACCGTGTTGATGGAAAAACTGACGGCGGCGCGTAAGCAGACCATAGCTAAGTATGAGGAACAGTGGGGAGTCTTGGGAGGTGTTCTGGGGTTGGGAGGGGACAGGGGGGGGGAGGACGAGTAGAGGGGGGAGCAAGGGTGGGAGGGGGGAAGGGGGGTACACGGGTGGGGGGGTAAGGGGGTGGGCTCTTGGGGTTAAGCTATAGTGGGGGGGTGGGTAGGAATGGGGGGGAAGGATGGTAGGGGAGTGGGGGGGGTTTATAGCATGAGGGGGTCTATCGGAGGGTTGGATTGATGGGGCATGGGACAAAGGGTAGGGGGCTGCGCACCTGGGCTCTGCTAACTACGCGGGCTCTAAAACAGTGGAGGAGTGGTACCATGAGGACCTATCTAGGCATTTGTGTTTACATAATACATACCTGGAGGTCTGGGGGTGATGGTACACAGTTTGACTATGTATTCATTCAGTTACCTACGTAGTCCCGATTAGCGTATGATGATTAATAGAATTAAGCCAAACAAAGGACTGGAGCCCTGGTATAAATAAACGATTTATGAGGGACATCTATTAAAAGACTAGGTGTTGGGCATAGTGAGGGGTCCCGACCACTATATAATATTGAATGTATAATAGTTAGTGACTCGGACGGTCGAGGTCAATTGTGGATGTATGTTTTTCTTATATTGAAGTGGCCATGCCAATGATACCTGTATTTGGTTTGTTTTGGAAATGTTGATAATAAAAACTTAAATACAAAAAAAAAAAAAAAGTTGTGATTGTAATTACTATAAATTTTCCGCTTCATTTAGTAATCGTCTATTTTAATTTAATTTGATTAAAATCAATGTGGTGTACATACTGTATTCTGACGTAGTCAAATTTTAAAGTATATAACTCCGAGTGTCGTTATGTGGCGCACAAAAATTTAACCTTCTTTCAAAAGCTGTACAGCTGATATTTTATGCGCACACAGCCTACAGAAAATTAGAGGGAACATTGGACGTGGGGATAAGCGGCAAAGTCCTGGATTAGTTCTCATACCTCTCTAAAGGTAAAAAGGGGACTGTTGTAGTTGTTATGGAAGGACAGACTAAATAGGCCATGTGGTCTTTTTCTGTCATGTTTCTATGTTTCTCTCCCACACAACAAGTAAGAAGCAAAGCCCAACAGTCAAGCTCTTCACCCAATGCCAGGGAGTCCCGCAAGACTCAGCTCTCTCGGCCTTACTATTCAATATCTACATACAATCAACATGTAGCATTATAAAAGAATTCAACATCCATTACAGAATATACACAGACGACATCATGATATTTACCCCCATAAACACCAAACAGCCAGACTACTCACAAATCACAGCATGCTTAGAAGCAGTGTCAGAATGGCTCAACAATCAAAGTTCTCCATAAACTACAAAAAATCTGAACTGATGCATGTAACCAGAAGTATGATATTCTCACCACCGGACTCAATAAAAATCTTTGACCATACCATAAGGAATAAACAAGAAGTAAAATACCTCGGGATCACCTTTGTCCAGCAACTCAGCTTCCAGCCACACGTCAAGAAGACAATCAAATCAGCCTACCACAAACTCAGAATGATACACAATCTCAAACCACTGCTCATCAACAATGATTTTCGAACTGTCTGCCAAGCCATAATAATGCCTATATTAGATTTCTGCAATGCAATTTACCATGGACTCCCAAAGAAAACGACTCTCCCCTTACAACTGGTACAAAACACTGCGGCCAGAATCATCACCGGAACAGCAAAATACAAACACATAACCCCCACGCTCCATCAACTGCACTGGCTCCCTGTGGCTGTTTGAACCAAGTACAAAAACATAATCTTTAAAACACTAAACAACCTCTCTCCAACCACTCATCAAGAAGACACCCCCAACCAGAACAAGAAGAGGAGCAGACAGCAGCATCCTAGAGACCCTGCTAAACTTCAGGAAAGCAAACCAATCCACCTGCAACAGAGCCTTCTCCCTGTTTGCACCCCAGCTATGGAACAAACTCTCCACATCAACGTGAAATCAAAGAACTAGTAGACTTTAGAAAAGCAATAAAAACCCACCTCTTCATAGAATACTTTGGAAATACCCCAGAAGATGACGACTGATAACAAACTGCATCATAAAACACTACTACGATTCTGTATATAGTTAGCAATTGTTAATTGCCTGTTTACCCAAGTTAACTTCCAAGTTGAAAAACCTTGTTCGATGTAAACCGCCTTGAATGTATGATAAGGCGGTATAGAAGACCTGTTAACCCGTTTTGGACAGCTTGCATATTCTTTCTTTGTTCTGGATGATTTATTAGATTTGTTACACTCAAACAACTATGAAATACCGGCAATAATAAAATATTAAAACTTTGCAGTAAATAGACGTTTCACATAGTGTATGTTTTTCATACACTGGTCCAATATAGTATATTGTCTGTCTTCAGAAAAGATAGGATTCAGTTCCAGTATTCATTGACATAAACATACTGTATGATACTATTGAAGCTGCAGTTTTCATTTAAAACACTTTATTATGATATAATATAGTTTGTCAACAGTCCATTCTGACGGCGGAATATGATACACGTGAAAACACGTCTGATGCAGTGCATTGATATTGCACCATTGAAACACCTAGAACAGAATGCTTGACAGCAATTAGTTTTGACAACATATTAGCCCAGCGTATGAAAAACATACAAGGCCGATTTTCGCACCAATAACTCTAACACTAACTTAGTTATCTAAACCTGTTTTCTAAAGTCTACAAATACTTTTATTTGCAAAATAGTAGCTATTACAGCATTATAAGCTACTTACTATTTTTTGTGATCTTTTTATGTTGAGCCGCCAGTACCGTCAAAATCAGCAAACTTCGAATACCTATTAAACTAACTAGATCTCAGATGAAGAATCTGTATATAACGCTTTTTGACATAACGATAATAGCTAAACATAGTTCCATTAATTAGTAAACAGTTGAGTAGTAAGTATGGAAACCTTATGTATGTATAACACTCTGGTCCAAAACAGGTTAAATAAATAAATAGATGGGAGGGGATGGCAGGCCCGGGGCGCATCAAAGAGTATGTGGGCCACAGAAGATTCCCCGCAGCCCGACCCTGGACTTAGAGAGGCCAGATCAGGGGTTGGGCTGCGGGGAATGAATCTAGACATCGGAAGCACATACAGGCTTAGATGGGATTCTGATCCCGTGAGGACTAGATATGCCCCGCAGGATTGGAATCCAGTCTACTTCTGTGCGTCTGGTTCCGACCGGACGCACAGAGGCTGGGATATCCAACATGGAATAGGCCTCCATGTTAATAAAAGTTTTTAAGGCTCTGGTTTTAACTGTTTGTGGACAAATTGTTTAATGAACTATGGACTTTAGTACAAGGTTATTTGGTTTTGCACATTGGTGTTGCATAAAGAAATGTTGGGTAAATGATGATGAAATAGTGAAAAACATATTGGGAATTTAAGAAATGATTATCATTCATAACAGTCCATAACTATTGCCCAAGTTTGATATTTTGATACCCCTCAATTATTATTCATGGGGGAATTCTGCGCAACTGCACAGTGCAGAATTTGCGCAGAATTCACAACCTGCACAGAAGTCTGCATTTGCTATACAGAATTCTGTGCAGGCACCAGCCAGCTAGACAATGAGGGAGGATCAAGGTCACAAGCTTTAAGAGCGCCATATCCAGTCTCACTGTTAGCGGCAACATAACCAGGGGAGCACTTCGGTTTGCTCCTGCAGCTATGCTGGAGGCACTGGCGGGTTTTGAAAGGTACACTGTGCATAATTCCCCCAGGTATAAATTATTTAAAGCAGAGGAAGGTTCATGCTTTTTTAAAATGATAGGTAGTTCTTTTTGTGGAAACTAAGATTTGGAAATAACATACTGTGATGTATTTTACTTGAATATAAGGTGTCCTTAGCAGCCCAGTTCATGGCTGCTTCAAGTTGCCAGAAAAACAAAATAAAAACTATTTAAAGAAATGATTAAGCTGCACATTTGGATTTTATGTATTACAGTTGTGAATATAGATTTATTAGCTTTGAAGTCATGGTATGTATTTTTAAAGGTGCTTAAGTAAGTGTTACTGCCTCTAATTATTCTAAAATAGGATCTCCAGGAACAAGCAGGAATGAGTCTTCACATATGGGGTACGTCGGTACCGACGGAGTCTGCGTGGGAACGCTTCCCAGCATCCAATCAAAGAGCTTTTGGAAGCATCCCACCACGCCTGCGTGCTGCCTTCCCGCCTTTCCCAACTGCCTCTCCTCAGTTTTCGTTTTTCCGCGGAGCCGGCAGGACGTCCTCCTGTCACCGCAGAAAATTCTTGTTTTATTCCTTTATTTTTCTTGTGGTCGCGGCTGTCTTCCCGACGCCACCGGTACCGCCGGTGTTTTCTTTTCTTTTCTTGTAAAATCTTCCTTCTTCAAGGAATATATTTCTTCATAGTGTCTCACGGTATCTTAAGCCTTTTAGGCCTCTTCTTTTTCCTTCATGGAACCGTCAGCCACTTTCTCCAAGAAATGTTCACACTGTGGCGGTACAACTTTATTTTTAGACCCTCAAAATCGGTGTCTAACCTGCTTGGGTCTTGACAACAGTTTGGTGAGAAGAAGTTTTCAATATCGGGGTTCCCTCGATACACGGTTTCCCTCCAGCTTCGGGGCACCGTCCCTTTCTTCTTCTACACAGCATCAGGTAACCCACAAACAGTCTGTTAAGACTAGCCAGCCCTCGAGTGGTAGGTCTCATGCACAGCATGTAGACGGCTCCGGCCTGGCCCTCGCGGGCCCACTGGCTTCAAAACCCCAGCGGGAGTCTTCGGTCTCCAAAGCATTTGAGGGGTTTCAGGTTGTTCCTGGGGTTCACCCCTCACAGAACATACCTAAGCCGTGTCTGGTGGTGGCATCCGCTTCGAGCGGTACCGATACCCCGACATCGGCACTGGTGTTGGATGAAACACTCCTCACCAGGGATGGTCATCTGGCATCCTCGGTACCTTCGGGGCCGGTGGATATACTCTCCAGACTGACCTTCCATTATCCGTACCAACACCGATACTACCACCGACGTCGGTACCCTCCAGACGTGCATCGATAGCCTCGCTTCCTTCGATGCCGAGTCTGGAATCGATCTCCAATCTGGAGGACTGGGTACCGACTCGCCTTGGTACCAGCTCTGGGCGGTACCGAAGGCTCGGTTCCGATGATTCGGATCCGCAACTCTCGGTTCCCTCGAGGCCCACTGAGTTGCCACTGGTTGACCTTCATTCACCAGTATCAGGCACGGTACCGAAGTCAGTGCCGATGTCCTCATTACCCTTACGGTCGGTGTCTTCGATGCCCAGTTTAGAATCGCTCTCTAGTCTGGAAGACTCGGTACCAATATCATTTGGTACCGATACCGAGGATAGCACCCGGACGTTTTCGGTTGCCTTTGTACCGATTGAACGGTCTCCGATGACTGCTTCGATGTCTTTGTCGGGCTCGACTGACATCGGTACCGGTATCCACAGTACCATCGTGGTCAACTCCTGCCATGCTTTTTTCAACAGAATCGCTTCCTTCTATGCCAAGCTTGGAGTCGATACCTGGCATGGACAATGTGGTAATGTCGGTCGCTGCTCCTGACAGTCAGTACCGGCGACCATCCTTTAAACATTCCACATTGTACTGTGCAGAATCTTCTATTCCTATATATCTGGATAGCTCTGTCGGTGCTCAGGCTAGTTCTTCGGATCTAACCTGTCCAAGGGAAATTCCTATTGGGGAACCCTCTTTTCAGAGTTTCCTCCGGGATATAGCAAGATCTCTTGCCATTCCTATCTCAGGACATGATCCTGCACAGGCCTCTCTTTCTACCAAAGCAAAGGAGAACATAATGCTTCCTTTGCATCATTCCTTGCAGGATCTCCTTCTAGGAATGTGGGCAGCACCTTTAAGGGTACCCCCACCTTCCAGAGCAACTGATCTCTTATATCAGGTGCCCCCCTCTCCAGGGTTTCAAAAGACTCAACTTCCTCCTCATTCCATAGTTGTGGAATCAGCATTGAGGCGGGTAAAGAGCAAGAAAAAGCACTCTTCTTATCCACCAGGTCATGAATCTAGGATGCTTGATGACTTTGGACGTCAAACCTTCCAGACATCTATGCTTTCTGCAAGAATTCTCTCATATATTTTCTATATGAGTCTATCTCTTGAGGTCACAAAGCAATTACATATTTTGACTCCTTCCCTTCCAGAGTCCAGGAGTGCAGACTACTCTTCACTGCTCAAGCATCTCCAGAATATCTCTTGGTTTCTTACTCGTGATTCCCTAGACTCTTTAGAGTCTGTTAGCAGGACTTCTGCTATAACTATAGGGGCACGACGTAGAGCCTGGCTCCAAGCTTCAGGCTTGGACAAATGGGCACAACACAGACTGGGACATACTCCTTGCACTGGAGATAATCTTTTCAACAAGGAGTCTTTACGTCAGGTTACTCAGTTTTCCACTGACTTACCTGTTCCTAGGGGCTCTTCTGCACCTTCTTCTGTCCCAGTAGGTAGGAAATGTCCTGCCAAACCTTCTTCCCATAGGAGAAGAAGGTTTTATGCATCATCTGCCCATCCTACAGATGTTCCCAAACAGGGGAAGCATCGTCCTGGTCTGCAAGGTTCAACCTCTCACCAGGCTTAGCAAACCCAGCAACCACAGGGTTTCTAATCAACCCATCAGATGCTTGTGACTCTGGGAATTACAATCTGCAGTTGTTTCTTAATAGAGACAATCCACTGCTGTCATTCTAAATCCTAAACATGGATCTCTTCCCGAAAGACATAATCTTTTCTCTATGAGCTGTCAGGATGTTCATGCTTCTAGGTCACAGGGTTCTCCTCTTTTCCTTCTAGGGAAAGAGGTCCATCCACTATCAAATGATAGTTTCCTGTGCCAGCATGTCTCCTTTCTTTCTATTAACTTACTATTGTAAGTTTTCTTCAGCTCCATTTTCTTTACTCTCTTACTAGGGTTTTCCTCTGTAAGAGTGGTGTTGCTCACTGGAGGGCTTTTCTTCAGCCTCTCCAATTTTTTTTCTTTTCTAGTGCAGAGTTCTCTCTTCTGAGTTATTCCTCTTTTTCAATCTTGCTTTGCAGCAGTTCATCAGATACCTCCAGAGTTTCTACTCTGCTTTTGTCTGTTCTTTCTGTTTTTCAACAGTACCATTCTTCTGCTGTCTGGCAAGCAGCTACCAATGCAGGAGCCTTTATGTTTCGACCACTGGTTCTTGTCCACCAGTAACCAGATTAGTCCTCCAATAACATTCTGTCTAGTCTTAGTAGTGACTCCAAGTCAGTGCTGTCATCTGTCTTGGAAAAGTTTTCACTACAAACCTGTTGGATTGTCTTCTCTTTCTACCATCTCCATTCCCATGGGTTTGGCAGCATAGTTGACATAGAACTGGTCGCAGAAAAGCCAGTAGTTATCTCCTCATTCTCCTGCCGAATGCTCTCTGCAATTCTACAGAGAAGCTCTCCACTATGGGCCCTTGCTAGAGAGCATGGGTTTTTTTTTTCTCCAACAACTATACTAGATGGTTGAAAAAGGCTTTTTTCAGTCATATCTTCCATGACTAGAAAAGTTCTTTTTTACTATAACGCACATAGGCCTACTCTTACGTGAAAGCTTAAGGAGTTGCTAATTCCCTTCTTGGTCCATAGTATTTCCAATAGGGAATATGTTTCCTCCTCCTAGCTCGTCCTCATGGTAAGAACGCATGATACCTTTTTGCCCTTAAGCAGGTCACCATGGTATCTCATTCCTATGCGTCTTCTGTTCACTTACCATGCTAGAGTTCTAAAATACTCAGGACTTGCAGGCTGCTGAGTGATATCATCCTCTGCTTTTCACGTAACCATCCTGGTTATTCTACTACCTAGCATCCCTGTAGCCATAACCAGTGGGAATTGATTCTCTATATGTCTTCTCAAGTAGGTTCCACCTTCTTGTTCTTAGATGAATCTTTCCTCTCCACTTTTTTCCTATGTGAATGCCTTGTGGACATATTTCTGTCTGCTTCTTGCAGACTTCCATATAGAGGTGTATATATATAGAGAGAGAGATAGGTATAGGTATAGATATATATAGATATAGGTCGGTTTATAGGTGTGTGTGTGTATATATATATATATATATATATGTGTGTGTGTATGTAGGTATGTGTGTATATATATATATATATATATATATGTGTGTGTGTATGTGTGTGTGTGTATATATATATATATATATGTGTGTGTGTATGTGTGTGTGTGTATATATATATATATATATATGTGTGTGTGTATGTGTGTGTGTGTATATATATATATATATGTGTGTGTGTATGTGTGTGTGTGTATATATATATATATATATATATATGTGTGTGTGTATGTAGGTATGTGTATATATATATATATATATATATATGTGTGTGTGTATGTAGGTATGTGTATATATATATATATATATATATATATGTGTGTGTGTATGTAGGTATGTGTATATATATATATATATATATATATGTGTGTGTGTATTTAGGTATGTGTATATATATATATATATATATATATATGTGTGTGTGTATGTAGGTATGTGTATATATATATATATATATATATATATGTGTGTGTGTATAGGTATGTGTATATATAGGTGTGTATATATGTGTGTGTGTATATATATATTCATACCTATAGCACACATCTTACAGATGTCAATGTCTATCATGTGAGTATTATGCCCTTCATATCTCACTATAGATATATTCTCATATATCTATATGTTATGTATATATCGGTAGATATGTATTCTGCTTTATCTACCTGACTGTCCAGGCTCATATAGCCGTATGATTCTGACAGAAGGGTTTTTACCCATACTATGCTATCCAGCATGTTTTGGGATCCTACACTCACAACCACTTGGTGATAGTTAACACCTACCATAACCCTAAGGTTTAGGTACCTCTGAAGCTCTCCATGTCCAATATCTCTCCCAGCTGACTTCAGTTAGGAGAGATATTGCGGATCTTCAGTTACTCACAGGCTAACACCCCCGGCGTTGTCCTTTCTTTTGGGATACAAGAGGTTCCCATACCCTTTCTCCCCACAAGGACTGAGCCTGTTTGTCCAAATCGGTTAGCTTTTCTCTTTTGTTCCTAAGAGTGAATCACTCTTTTGCCAAAAGAGTTGGGTTTTTATCATAAAGCCTTCTGCTGAAGGCCCACCATTTTTGTACTACCCCAGGTTTTCCTACTGGGGTTCCCTGTTCCCTTTCAGGATTCTGACCTCCATTATTTTTCCTACAGGTTTCCTACCTCCACTATAGTGAGGTCCTTCTTGAGGTTCCTGTACTGGGTTCCCCAGTAGATCCCATGAACCTCCATACTTCTCTAAAGTCCTGTTAGGGGAGGTCCCTATTGCAATTTATTTCTTTGCAATATCATTGATGACAATTATCATCCACACATGGACTCCTTTACTGCAGTCCTATGCTAGGTTAGCTGTTCCACAGCACCTTTCTTTCTTCAACTCCTACCCTCCATCCTCAGGATGCCTGGTGTTGTGCAGGATAGCATGTTCCAACCTATAACATGTTGGGACTCCAGGCATCTCAGCTTGGGAGTCCCCATATGTGAAGACTCATTCCTACTTGTTCCTGGAGATAGCACAGTTACTTACCTGTAACAGGTGATCTCTGGGAACAGCAGGAATAAGTCTTCACAACCCACCCACCTCCCTAGGAGTTGTATCTCTATCTATCTTTCCTTTCCTCTCTCTCTCTCTCTTTGTCTCAGCTTTAAAACTTAACTGAGGAGAGGCAGTTGGGAAAGGCGGGAAGGCAGCATGCAGGCGTGGTGGGATGCTTCCAAAAGCTCTTTGATTGGAAGCTGGGAAGTGTTCCCGCGCAGACTCCGTCGGTACCGACGTACCCCATATGTGAAGACTTATTCCTGCTGTTCCCAGAGATCACCTGTTACAGGTAAGTAACTGTGCTGTGCCTTACAATAATCTATTGGCCATTGGCAGTCTGGACAGGAATAACTGCCAAGGATATATCCCAGCCACTAGCTGTAGAGCACGACTCCTTTTCCAAGATAATTTTGTCTTGCTCCATTCAACTCCATTTACAAAGCTGAATGTGCAAGGTGCCATTTTTAGTTCACTGCACCCCTCCACTCCAAGTTAAACCCACATGGACCTTCAGTCCAGACAGTCATGAACTCTAGCATGACTGCTATTCAGGCTCCCAGGCCTCCCATAGCCTTTTTGAATAGCACTCTGTGAATGAATAACATGTCTGCTAGGCAGACCCAGATTCATTTCTGTTAAGGAACATCTAATTATTGCTGCTCTAGCAATCTGCCAGACAATCTCAGATATTGTATCATTACCGAAAATTACTTTAATCTGTTTATCAATTTCCTTTCTTAGGAATGCATGATGAATAAGTACAAAAAGACATCTATGCGCAAGTTACAAAACACCCAGAATGAGACTACTAAAATTGTAGAAAAAGATATAATGGAAGGCAAGTAAAATTTATTTTGTAAGGGAGTATTTTTTGTAGTATTATATCAATAGCAGACGCCTATAAAAATGTTTGTGTTATTTCTGTCGCCATCCCCCAGCCCAGCATGCTCTTCTCCTTCCTTCCTCCTTGCTTCTTCCACGAGCATTTTCCTTCCACCTTCACACACTTGCTTTTCTTCCCAACTCTGACACTCTGTCCCCCTCCAACTATGTACTGTCCACTATGTTTTTTCCTTGTCTGTGGATACACATGCGCATTGCACCTTATGATCCAGCAATGGAGCCAGTCTGCCCTACCACTATTTACTTATGCAGACTGTTCTTCTTTTTTCTTTATACTCATTATGCAGGTGTAATACCTGTGCTGTCATTTACTAAATAAAATGCATAAATACTATGCCCATCTTTCTGTTAAACTTTTCTTTTTAAATATATTTTCCACCAGCCCAGACATATGGGTTTTCTCCAGATGGAGGTAGATGATTGTCTTTCCTGATGTTGGATCTGCAGTGGGCCTGTTGCAACCCAAGGATTGCTTTGTAGTCCTGAAAAAAATAAGAACCTTTCAATGCAATTCTTGACCTGAAGGAGGTTGAAGAGCCCTAGGATGTTTGTCATTCAGAATAGAAACTTTGCTGTTCATTATTGTGACTTTTCTTCATCAGACTTCTGCAGAGCTTATCTGCTTATTCCCATCAGACTGTCACACCAGTCAGCTTTGCTTTGTGGTGCTGGGCAGGCATTGTCAGTTCAAGGTTCTACCCTTCCATCTAGCCACAACCCCTCCTCCCCGAACCTTTTCCAGAATCATGTAGAAATGATGCTATGCAAGGTAGGAATCTTGATCCACCTATACTTTAAAAAAAAAAAAAAATGGCTCACTTGGGCAAAGTAGGAGCAGGAAACAGAGATGAGTCTGGCAGATTATGGAGTCCCTGAGCTGGGTGATGAAAACTATGCAGAGCAGATTAGTGCTGTTCCAGTGCTTGGACAATCTGGAAGTTCATATTGATAGCACAGTGGGCAAAGTTTTCATAACAGTGGGGCAGGGTGTGCAGATTACTAGAGAAAGTACAGGGGCTTCTCTTACTCAGTTTTGAGAGTGTGGGACTACCTGCCAGTATTTGATTGTCTGTCAGTGTTATCAATCCTTAATTGTCATGAGCAAATAAGGCCCCCTACAATGTGCACATTGATGAGGTGGTCTCCCACTTATCAAGATTCCAAGTGTCTACTAATCTTGTAGGCAGTCTAGTCTGAGATGCTTGCTGTACATGGACAGTTTGAGTGTGAGCCTGGTGATCAGAGATTGGATTGTAGTCAGTTCATATGTGAGTCTTGTAGGATGAAGAGTGTACTGTCTGGACTAAGTGGCTGGGGGTCGTAGCCCAAGTCTGGAGTCCACCTGGTCCATAAGCAAGTTGGAAACCACCTGTGCTGGATTTGAGGAGCAGTAATGCAAGTACTTTGTGAAAATGTAACAGCAGTTCCTTATCGTCACTCCAGTCCAGTCCCTTTACTTCAGGGTTACGCAACCCTTCCAGCAGCTTGGAGGCTGAGCCCAACCTTTTTGGGGTGGAGCGGCATATATACCACTGGTGCCACCCACCAACTCCAGTATTCTCAGCCTCCAAGCAGCTGGAGGGTTCCGTAAGCCTAGGGCTTACTGGAGTCCTAACTTCTTTTAAATCTGTTTTAATTTAATTTTTACTAAGTGACATAGTCTTCCTTATTTTTATTAGGAATCTTACCTTTATTTAATTTCCTCCCTCTTGCCGGAGTACTCCTTCTCTCCCCCCTCCCCCCCCCCTCCCTGCGGCCCGTCCCGGGGGCCGGAGGAGATTTCCTGCAGTTCCTGCAGCAGCGAGGAGGAACGATCAGAGCTCCTCTCGCTGCCGGTGCTGCCTGTTCCTCTGCCTGCCTCCCTCGAGACCTGTCCGTCCTCGCGCCGAAGCCCCGCCAGCGGCTGAGCGCTGGAGGACTCGCCGTACATGTGGGAGAGTGTAAAATTCCTCCTCAGCCCCCCCCCTCGTTCTTACGACGGCGCGCTAGAGGGCAGCGGCGGGAAGAGAAGCTCAGGGAGTAGCGCGAGGCCCAGGATCGTTCGGGCCTCAGCCCCCAGCCTCTCCTTCACCGCCGGAGCGTGTGGGACAGCACAAAGGGCAGTGGTTGCAGGCTACTCTACTAAGGGCTCCACGTGGTCGCGGCCTAACACGTGTTGAGCCCCCTACGGAGAATCGCGGTCTCGGGCCTGGGAGAAGCTCCTAAACCGCAAGTATTCAGCTTAGGCTGAAAAAAATTTTGAGAAGGTTTCTGCTGAATATTATTTTAGCATTTAATGGGAAAATTAATGTGAAAGATTTTAACTTTGCCTCCTGTTCCCGGAGAACGTTTTCAGAGCCTAGTATCTTAGTTGGGGGCTTTTAATTGACTAATTTATTTTGTTTGTTTTATTTTCTTCATTGAGTGATTTATTTAAAAAGAATAACCTGTTGGTGGGGCAAGTCGGTGTGCATTTATAGAGCTACCTCTGAGGAGCATGACGGGCAAACCGAGGTGTCCCTCTTGTGGCACTCGGAGGGGTACTGCATCTGAGGCAGGGGTCTGCAGGGGCTGCGCTGCAGTTGCTTCCTCTGTAGAGCAAGAAATCAGCCTAGCCATGTCCCAGGCCTTGCAGGTGTCCTCGGATCCCTCGGAGGGGGAAGTAGTATCCCAGTTATCCCTTCCCTCTCGCTCAGAGACTCCCCTTCCCCCTATTCCTCCCTCCTCCCTTCCCGCAGAAGAAGGGGGAGCCGGGGATTTCTTCTCCCCTGATTTTGTGCTCCTCCTGCACCAAGCCTATTGTTTGCGTAAGAAGGGACTTGGGCCGGGAGAAGCGGGTCCTGCGGCCGAAGGCAAACTAGTCAGACCCTTGAGGCCTAGTGCTCAGGACTCTGGGATACCCTCAAAGCGCCCCAGACTGGTAATGGAGGAGCCCCTCTCTTCTCTTTCCCAGGACATTCCGGAAGAGGAAGCCTCGGAAAAGGAGGAGGAGGAAGAAGAGGAACTGGAGGAAGGGGAGATCCCTGAGGAGGACCACTCTCGCATAATCAGAGTCTTTCGGCGGGAGGAGCTGCCCGCCTTAATAAATGATTCCCTGAAAGCTCTCAACGTGGCTTCGGACACCCCCGCGGAGGAGGAGGCCTTGGAGGATCCCTTGATCCAGGCCATCAGGAGGTCCCAGAAGGTTTTTCCTGTCCACAGAGTGGTACGTCAGATGATTCAGGAGGAATGGGATCAACCAGAGTCAGCCTTAAGAGGGGTCCGGGCCATGTCTCGTCTCTACCCCCTCCCAGAGGCAGACAAAGAACTTCTAAAGTCCCCCAGGGTGGATGCGGCGGTCTCGGCAGTGACAAAGAAAACTACCATCCCAGTAGAGGGCAGCGCGGCCTTGAGGGATGCCCAGGACAGAAGATTAGACACGCTCCTCAAGCAAGCCTTCGATGTGAGCGCTCTTGCCCTACAGGCCTCAGTTTCTGGGGCATGGGTGGCACGAGCCTGTTTGAGGTGGTCTCAACAGCTCCAGGCAGAAGAGGGCCCCTCTGAAGGGGTCCTAGCCAACGCGGCGAGGTTGGAATCAGGTACGGTATTCTTGGCGGATAGCCAGTATGACCTCATACAGAGCTTGGCAAAGAACATGGCCTCGGTGGTGGCAGCTAGACGCTATTTGTGGCTTCGGAACTGGTCTGCCGATTCCTCCTCCAAAGCTCGCCTGAGTCGCCTTCCCTTTAAAGGGAAACTATTATTCGGAGAGGACCTGGACAAGTTAGTAAAGGACCTAGGGGAGTCCAAGGGTGGCAGGCTTCCGGAGGACAGGCCCAAGCAAACGCGTCCCTCAGGCCCAGCTCGGAACCAACCTAGAGAACCCCGGAGGTTTCACTCGGCCAGACCTAACCCTTTTCTCAGGGGTCGTTCTAACGCTAGGGGTCAAGGATTCCAGGGGTTTCGGGGCAGAGGTTTCTCGGCCTCTTCCTCCTTCGCTTCGGCCCCCAGAAAACAACAGAGATACCGGGGGCCCAGGTGGGTGGACTACCGGTAGGCGGTCGCCTGAGGCAATTTCTTCCTGCCTGGTCCCGGGTCACGTCCGATCAGTGGGTGCTGGAAGTGATTCGAGAGGGTTACGCCCTCGAATTTGCAAAGCAAATACTTCCAGCCTTTGTTCAGTCCCCCTGCGGCTCCTCAACAAAAAGAGAAGCCATAGAATCAACACTTTCCCGCCTCATAGAGCTGGGGGCCGTGGTCCCGGTACCTCCAGACCAATGCGGTACGGGTCGCTACTCGATTTACTTCGTCGTCCCAAAAAAGGAAGGGTCCTTTCGCCTGATCCTGGACCTAAAGCAGGTCAATCGCTGTCTCAAGGTTCCTCACTTCCGGATGGAAACCCTGCGAGCAGTCATAGCAGCCGTGAGGGCCGGAGAGTTCCTAACGTCGCTGGATCTGACAGAGGCATACTTGCATATCCCGATCAGAAGGTCCCATCAGCAGTTTCTCAGATTCGCCGTACCTCGAGGGCATTTTCAATTTCAGGCACTACCCTTTGGACTAGCGACGGCGCCAAGAACTTTCACCAAGGTGATGGTGGTGGTAGCGGCCGTCCTACGAAAAAAGGGAATCTTAGTGCACCCTTATTTGGACGACTGGCTGATCCGGGCAAAATCAGAAGAGGAAAGTCGCCGCGCGACAGCCAAAGTAGTTCAAGTTCTGGAGGAGCTAGGGTGGGTCATCAATCGCGCAAAGAGCAGTTTGGTTCCATCCCAAGAACTCGAATATCTCGGAGTGAGATTCCACACAGGCAGGGGCAGGGTCTTCCTGTCCAGCACGAGGATAAAGGCCCTAAGAACCCTAGTCTCGCAGTTCATGGCCAGGCGGCTCCCCTCAGCGCGGCATTACCTTCAATTGCTGGGAACCATGGCGGCAGCAATAGAAGTAGTCCCATGGGCCAGAGCTCACATGTGCCCGTTACAGCGGTCGCTGCTACGGCAGTGGTCTCCACAACAGCACCCCTTGTCCCGGCAGCTTCCCTGTGCGCCTCGAACCAAGCACTCCCTCCTCTGGTGAAGGTGCCCAAGGAATCTGAGTCGCGGAATGCCCCTCGAATCTCCACAGTGGGTGCTGTTGACGACAGACGCCAGTCTGACAGGCTGGGGAGCTCACTTCGAGGAACAGTTTGTCCAGGGGCGTTGGACGGCGCTGGAATCCCTATGGCCTATCAACCGCCTAGAATTGAGGGCCGTCGCTCGGGCGCTCAAGGCTCTTCAGTCCTCAGTGCTAGGAAAACCGATTCGCGTTCTCTCCGACAATGTCACCGCAGTGGCATACATCAATCACCAGGGCGGCACCAGCAGTCCGACCTTAGAAAAGGAGGCGGACGCCCTGTTCAAGTGGGCAGAAGTTCGCCTGGAAGCACTCTCGGCTCAGCATGTGGCCGGCACGGACAACATCACGGCCGATTTACCTCAGCAGGTGCAAGATAGACCACGGCGAGTGGGAACTGCATCAGGAGATCTTCGACCAGATAGTAGCTCTTTGGGGGCCTCCAGTTATGGACCTCATGGCGCGGTTCGCGTCCGCCAAGGTAAGCAGATTCTTCAGTCGGCGGAAGGAAAGGATGTCAGAAGGCCCTCGGAGGGGCTCCTTTATGTCTTCCCGCCTTGGGTCGTAATCGAGAAGGTCCTCCAACGGGTGGAAGCTCACCGGGGCCTAGTAATCCTTATTGCCCCGGACTGGCCCCGTCGCCCCGGGTATGGGGACCTGGTAAGGATGATCGCCGACCAGCCGTGGCGCCTTCCAGCCAGGAAGGACCTTCTGAGGCAAGGGCCGGTCCAGATGCCACACGTGGATCGATTCTTGCTTACGGCTTGGCTATTGAAAGGGCGCGGCTCCTGAAGCGCGGCTACTCGCCAGCAGTTATTACGACCCTGTTGAGCGCGAGGAAGCGCTCCACCTGTCTTTCCCATGTAAGAGTCTGGCGTATCTTTGAGGCATGGTGTGCGGAACGCCGGAAGAACCCCCTGTCAGTTTCGATTCCGGAGGTGCTGGAATTTTTGCAAGCGGGGCTCGACAAGGGTTTAGCCCACAGCTCCTTGCGAGTGCAACTGGCGGCCATCGCTTGCTATAGGGGCAAGGTGGGCGGAAAAGCTTTGGGAACTCATGCGGACGTTGTTAGGTTCTTGAAAGCGGTCAGAAGGCTTTGCCCGCAACGAAGATCGGTCATCCCTCCTTGGGACCTCAACCTAGTACTAAATGCCCTAGTCGCGGGTCCTTTTGAACCATTGAAGAAGGCCTCCTTGAAGGATCTGACGCTAAAGACTGTGTTCCTAGTGGCCATTTGCTCAGCTAGACGAGTTTCCGAGTTACAAGCCCTGTCTTCTCGACCTCCCTTTCTGTCGTTTCTCAAGGATAAGGTAGACCTTCGGACGGTCCCTTCATTTTTGCCTAAGGTGATCTCCCCCTTCCATGTCAACCAATCCGTCTCTCTCGCCGGGGGGACCAGGAGGGGGAGATGGTAGGCTCCATCTGCTCGATGTCCCCAGAGCCTTGAAGCGTTACCTCTCCCGCACGGCGCCCTTCCGGAAATCCGAACGACTCTTCGTGCAGTTCGGAGGGCCCCACAAGGGAGAGGCGGCGGCCAAGGCCTCAATTTCCAGATGGATCAGGGAGGCGATTGCCTCCGCCTATATCCTCAGGGGGAAGCAAGTCCCAGGAGGTCTGCGCGCTCACTCCACTCGAGCACAGGCTACCTCTTGGGCGGAGTTCAGCCTAGTCCCTCCTATGGATATCTGTAGGGCAGCGACTTGGTCCTCTCTGCACTCTTTCACCAAACACTACAGGTTAGACGTGCAGAGCTCGGCGGACTCCAGGTTTGCGCATGCAGTGCTATGTTCCGGAATGGCAAATCCCGCCCGAGCTGGTACTGCTCTGATACTTCCCTGAAGTAAAGGGACTGGACTGGAGTGACGATAAGGAAGAAGTAATTAGATCTTACCTGCTAATTATTGTTCCTGAAGGAACGACAGTCCAGTCCCTAATCCCCTCCCTGGATCTGTTGTGCCATTCCGGCTGTCTCTCTGGGACGGGACTGCGGTCCGAGGGCGGATTCAAGTCTGGCGGGTAGGTCAGGCGGGAGGAAAGGCCCATGCAGTAGCAGTTATCCTGCCTCCTTCCTTGCCTCCCTCTCTCCTACTGTCTACTTCCTGTTAAAAAAAAAAGTATAGGGAACATTTTGACTTTAGTTGGTTTATTTCCGTTTTAGACAATTACTTAGTTTTGTTAAGTCTGCTTTGGCAGTAGGTTACTGGAGTTGGTGGGTGGCACCAGTGGTATATATGCCGCTCCACCCCAAAAAGGTTGGGCTCAGCCTCCAAGCTGCTGGAAGGGTTGCGTAACCCTGAAGTAAAGGGACTGGACTGTCGTTCCTTCAGGAACAATAATTAGCAGGTAAGATCTAATTACTTCTTACCTATGTCAGCAAACAAGGAGGAACCTAAAGTCCACAGGGCTTGACAGAGAACATCTGGTCTCTGTGCACAGCTCACATACCAAGATTAAGAACTTAAGAGCATAAGAGATGCCATACTGGGTCAGACCAAGGTCCATCAAGCCCAGTATCCTGTTTCCAAAAGTGGCCAATCTAGGTCATAAGTACCTAGCAGTCTCCCCAAAAGACACAGATTTCTCAATGCTTGTATTGGGTCAAGCAGGGATATCCTGGGTCCCTTTCAATAATGGTATATGGAACTTTCCTCCAGGAACTTGTCCAAACCTTTTTAAACCCAGCTACACTAACAGCTTTTACTACATCCTCCGGTAACAAATTCCAGCGTTTGATTACACATTGAGTGAAAAAATATTTTCTTTTATTAGTCTTAAATAGGTTACCCTGTAGCTTCATTACATGTCCCCTAGTCTTTTTATATTCTGACGACGTAAACAATCGATCTACATTTACCCGTTCCACTCCATTCATTAATTTATAGACCTTGATCATATCTTCCCTCAGCCGTCTCTTTTCCAGGTTGAAGAGCCCCAACCTTCTTAGCCTCTCATCATAGGAGTATCCTTCCATCCCCTTTACCATTTTGGTGGCTCTTCTCTGAACCTTTTCTAATAACGCTATATCCTTTTTAAGATACGGCAACCAGAATTGCACACAATATTCAAGGTGCGGTCATACCATGTAACGATACAGAGGCATTATAATATTCTTTGTTTTATTTTCCATTCCTTTCCTTATTTATTTACATTTTCTTATATACCGCGCTATTCTGCATCAGTGCGGTTTACATTGAACAAACTGAAATTACATTGAACAGGGCATTATAACTTGGAGATAACTATTTTACAGGGAACATGGGCTATGGAGGGTTAAGTGGCTTGCCCAAGACCACAAGGAGCACCAGTGGGACTAGAAACCCCAGTCCTTCCGGCCCAAGGTTGCTGTCCTCTAGTGGGATTTGAACCCCCGACCTTCCAGCCTGAAGTACCTTGCCCCACTCCTCCACTCCTTATGATACCTAGCATTTTATTTGCGCTCTTTGCCGCCGCTGCACATTGGACGGAGGGTTTCAACATGTTATCCACGATGACGCCTAAATCCTTTTCCTGGGTAGTGGTTCCCAATGTGGAACCTTGCATTGTGTAACCATAGTTTGGGTTGTTCTTTCCTAGGTGCATAACTTTGCACTTGTCCACATTAAATTTCATCTGCCATTTGGATGCCCAGTCTTCCAATTTATCAAGATCCTCTTGCAATTTTCCACAATCCTCTTGGGTTTTAACAACTTTAGTTTTGTGTCATTTGCAAATTTGATAACCTCACTCATTCCCTTTTCCAGGTCATTTATGAATGTCAAAAAGCAGCGGACCCAGCACAGATCCCTGGGGTACTCCACTATTCACCTTTTTCCATTGGAAAAATTGGCCATTTAGCCCTACCCTCTGCTTTCTATCTTTTAACCAGTTCCTGATCCACAATAGTATGCTGCCTCCTATCCGATGACTTTTTAGTTTTGCCAAAGGTCTCTGATGAGGGACCTTGTCAAAGGCTTTCTGAAAGTCCAGATACACTATATCAACTAAATGGCATTCAAGTGGCTTGCTTCAGAGGGAACATTTTGGACCTAGACAGATAACTAAGCAAAGAGGTCTTTCAAAGAGTTTCTTGACAAGTGGACAGACCTAACATGAGGTCTCACATCACAACTCTCCAGGCGCCGACACCACGAGATCGATACGCCAGCAGCACGAACAGCACTAAGCCCAAAAAAGCGGAATCCGAACAACTATCAAGGTAATCACCCCAAGCCACAACCATGACTGCAGCGCACTAGCTGCCCATATGCCTCCTCCTCACCCAACTCTCCTAGTCACACACCCACCCACTATATACCCGCAAACACCGCATGGCTACCACCACTACCACTCTCTCCCAGGTAGCACAGGGCTGCTGGTCGACAGAGGAAGTCGAGTGGTCGATCAATTGCCTGGAATTAAAGGTGGTGAGGGTTGGCGCTGTGGGAGTTTGAAGGCCTAGTTGGCAGAGCGGTTTGCGTGTTTTCCGACAATGTAATGACGGTGTCATATATCAATCGGCAAGGGGGCACGGGCAGTGCTACCTTGATGGAGGAAAGTCAACTGTTGCAGTGGGCGGAAAGCCATCTGATGGCCTTATCAGTGGCGTATGTGTCAGTAAAGGACAATGTGCAGGCCGACTATCTCAGTCGGTATGCTTTAGATCCGGGAGAGTGGGAGTTAATTGCGGCTTTCTTTCACGACATCACGGTGCGCTGGGGGCAGCCAATCATGGATTTGATGGCCACTCTCTCCAGTACCAAGGCCTCACGGTTCTTCAGCAGGCACAGAGAGCACATGTCGGAGGGTCTCGATGCTCTGGTACAGCCTTGGCTGGTGAACGGACTGCTATATGTTTTTCCCCCATGGCTGATGATTGGTCGGCTGCTTCATAGGATAGAAGTTCACGGCAGGCAGGTGATTCTCATTGCACTGGATTGGCCACGGAGGCCATGGTATGCGGATCTGATGCGACTGCTGGTGGAGCGACCATGGAGGCTGCCCAGTCGGCTCAACTTGTTGTACCAAGGGCTAGTCTTGATGCCTCAGGTGGATCGGTTCTTGCTTACAGCCTGGCTCCTGAGAGGGAGCGGTTGCGACGCCGTGGGTATTCACCGGCGGTCATAATAACTATGTTGAAGTCCAAGAAGCATTCTACGTCCTTATCGTATATACGTATCGGGCGCATTTTTGAAGGTTGATGTGCGGGGAGGTCGTTAAGCCGTTTATCTCTGCGTTGCCGGACATATTGCTTTTTCTGCAAGGGGGACTCGATAAGTGTCTGGTCTTGAGCTTGCTGAAGGTTCAGCTAGCAGCACTGGCTTATTATAGGGGCCGGATGCAGGGTAGCTCTTTAGCTACGCATTCGGATGTGGTATGTTTTTTTTTGGGAGGTTAAGAATCTGTGGCAGCCCGTCCGACCGGTAGTTCCTCCCTGGGATTTCAACTTGGTTCTGGAAGCGCTGACGGAGACTCCTTTTGAGCCTACGGCGACTGAGTTTGAGGGAACTTTCCTGGAAGACGGTCTTCCTGGTGGCGTTGTTTTAGGCAAGAAGGAGTTCAGATCTTTAAGTGCTTTCGTGCAGAGAGCCGTTTATACAATTTTATGCTGAAAAGGTGGTGTTACGGCCAGTGCCTGCCTTCCTGCTGAAGGTTGTTTCCCGTTTTCATTTGAATCAAACTATTTTTTGCTTCTGACTTTTCAAAATCTTGGGAGAGCTGAAACGGACCGTTCACTTCAGAGGTTAGATCTCGGATGGGTACTCAGAAGATATCTGAAAAGAATGGAGTCTTTTCGTAAGGCAGACCGTTCCTTTGTGATTTTTGGAGGTTCACATAAAGGAAAGGCAGCGTCCAAGGCCTCGATTGCCCGGTGGGTGAAGCAGGCTATTGGGGCAGTGTATTCGGTGCGAGGTAAGGTTCCTCCTCAGGGTCTCATAGCTCATTCTACTTGTAGCCAAGTAACTTCTTGAGCGGAGTACGTGTTGGCGCCTCCTGTGGATATTTGTCGAGCAGCGGCATGGTCTTCTCTACATACTTTTGCAAGGCACTATCGCTTAGATGTTCAGGCTAGGGGAGACGCAAAGGTTGGGACCTCGGCTATCTTAGCAGGGCTTACGGGTCCCTCCCGGTTTTAGGTACTGCTCTGGTACATCCCTACATTTTCTGGACTGGCCTGGAGAGACGAAGAGGAAGGAGAAATTAGGCCTTACCTGCTAATTGTCTTTCCTTGAGTTCTCTCCAGGCCAGTCCAGGGCCCACCCTGTTCGTTGGTGCGAGTTATCAGGGCGCTTAGTTCCACTTGCAATTTTTTTTTTTTTTTTTTTGAGGAGGTTGCTATTGAGGTCAGATATTGAAGTATCTGTCTGGAGCTGGAGGCTTAGCGTGGGAGCGGCCTGGCAATCGGGTTTTTTTGGGATGGCTCTGCCTTCGGTGCTCCCTTCTTAGAGCAGGAGGGAGGATTAAGAGTCGTCCTCGGAACGTTTGTAGAGTGTTAAAAAAAAGAAGAATGTTCATAAAAGAAAGGAGGAAGAAAGAGCAAAATGACAAGAAATAGTCAGTATTGGGAGATAGTTCAAGGTTGTTAATCTTTTTGTTTTAAAGTTGATTCAAGTTTGGTGTGTTCATTTCCATAGTTAGGGGCATGCTGCTTTGTCAATAGAAGACCGAGTCTCTGGCACTAGGGGGAGCTGGTTAAGGTGTCAGCAAGACTCTGTTTCCGTCCTCAGCTGCTGGAGGGGGCTGACTACCCTACATTTCCTGGACTGGCCTGGAGAGAACTCGAGGAAAGACAATTAGCAGGTAAGGCCTAATTTCTCCTTTCTCTTACCAGAATCGAAATGGAAGTGTCCAGAATGATCATAACTACTTCATTCCCAATAATTATTTTAGAGTTGTGATCCTAGTGCTTTGCTGGTCTAGTGTTTGTTCTGCTTACAGTTTCCAGTGGATGAAACATTCCTCTATTGTGTCTTTCTGTATAGAAATTTTCAGCCATCAGAACTTTGTAGCTGGCCTATGACATGTATGACTGTTTCTAGCTCTTAGTCTACATATCTATTTTCCCAGTTTTTTTTTTCTTTTCTGTACATATAAACCAAATCATCTGTAATCCATTGTCCTGGGCTGCAACTGTCACCCCATCACCTCTCTTTAACCATTTGTGGGTCCAGTTTTGATTGACAGATGGTTCCTGAATCTGTATTTTCCTCTGTATTTATGTATTTGCTGCTTATTGTTCCTCATTTGCTGATAACAGCTCTTTTGAAGAGGTTTTTTCTCATTTTGGAAATTCGGTTGCTTCCTTCCCTATGTGTACTGGTGGATTCTTCCCATTCCTTCTTCTCTGAATGCTTGTCCATTTGATCATGGAGATGGATTCTGGACGTTTACTGTCATATTTGTTTGCCTATTTGAATCTGTTAATGCTGTTACTGTATGTATAGTCTATATTTCTGAGGCCTATTTCTTCTTCATCTTGAGGGAATGTAGTGTCTTGGCATACATTGGTTCTTATAGATTATCTCATGGGCATGAAGGAATTTTCTTGTTCCTACAATTCTTTTTCAAAATCTGTTGAGAGGCCAATATACAGTGGCAAAGCTTTATGAGAGAATGGGAGTTGTCAGCTGACTAATGGCTTGTATCTTATTTTGTAGTGATAAAACACGTTTCAGTAACATTTTAATCTCCAGTATATTCTTAACTAATCTTTTCTCTCAATTTTTGCTTGATTGATACTCTTGCATCTTCTAGATATCTCCAGGAACAAGCAGGATTGTAGTCTTCACATATGGGTGAGATCTGTATTGACAAAGCCCACGCGGAAACGCTCCCTAGTATCCAATAGGGAAGCTTTTGGGAGCATCCCACTGCACTTGCGTGCTGCCTTCCTGCCTTCCCAACTCTGCTTCCTCAGTTCTTCGTTTTCCATAGAGCCAGCAGGAAGCAAATCCTGTCACCGCAAAAAATTCTTTAGTTCTCCTTTTTGTTGTTGTTTTTTTTTGTTAGCGTCTGCCTTCCCGTCGATGCCAAAACAGACTCCCGTTGTCAGTTCTTTTCTTTCTTTATTTTAAAAAAAAAAAAGTTTCTTCCGGCGTATCAACGACATTTTAGGCCTTAAGCCTACCATTGTGTCTACTGGCACTATGGAGAAACTAGCTAGTGGCTTTAAGAAATGTTCTAAATGTGGCAGTACCATCTCGGCTACTGACACTCACGACTGGTGTCTCAAATGCCTCTGGCCCAATCACAAGCCGTTCGAAAGTCCCCTGTGCAAGAAGATGACCAAGAGAAGCCTGCTGAATCGAGTCGCAAATTTGGGCACACTCTTTGCCTCAGACACGGTTTCTTTGGCATCAGTGTCATCGAGGGCATAGTCTTCCTCTCAAGGATCTCAGATATCGAAGCACAAGTCTTCTTCAAAGACAGGCCACCCCCCAAGGATAGATCTCTTTCTAAGCAAAGAGATGCTTCGGGCATTGCCTGGAGATGGATTGGTTGGCCAAACAACCCCAGCGGGAGGACCTCTCCTCCAAAGCTATCAAGGTGTCCCAGGATGCTCCCAAGGCCTCCACCTCAGGAGAGCTGCTGGTGCTATGCTCTGGGATGGTAGCACAAGTCTCCAGTACCGATACACAAGCATTGGCAGGCTCCATGGATCAGCGTTTCCTGGTCATCAAGCGGAGCCTGGCGGCTCTGCTGGCAGCTTCGGTCCCAGTCAAATCATTACTGACCGGATCCGGTACCGATGCAGACTGCTTTGGGTACATGCTGCTAGGTCTGCTGCCGGCCCTTGAGTCCATTCATGGTACCAAGGTATCGTTCAAGCAGGTCCCTCATACCGATATTGACTTTAATCGGTATTGGGCCTTATTGGAACATGAACATCGTTCCCACCGATACTTCGAGTCTTCCGATGACGAGTTACTCGATAACCGAACACTGCAAAGTCTACCGGAGGACCCTACTCACTCGCTGGAATGGCGCATGCCCCCTCCCGAGGACGTGTCTTTTCAGGAGTTTATTTGTGACCTAGCTAGGGTCTCTCTATAACAGTGACATCCAAGACAGAGCCCAGAGCAGAGAAATTGGAGATCCTCCAATACCTGACAGCTCCTAAGGAGGCGGCTACACTTCAGATTCACCGCATTCTCCATGATATCTTGCTCCGGATGTGGGAGACTCCCCTCACTATTTCTCCCCATACTCAACATCTTGATACCAATGATAAAGTACCCGAGTGTCCTGGCTTCCAAAAGATACAGTTTCCCCACCATTCAATGGTGGTGGAATCGGCACTGTGCACATTAAGAGCTCTAAGACCTATTCCTCTAACCTACCGGGTAGAGAAATTTCATGCTTTCAGCCAGGATAAACTCATACATTCTCTATATGGGTATGTTCCTCAAGGCAGTAACCAGGGATCTTGAGGCCATGGCCCCTTCTTCCAGATAATAAAAGAGGTGACTATCTTACATTAGTTAGACAGGGATTATTTTAGCCTACAGAGCACAGCACTTCATACCTACCAAGATGCTTTTGCTAGTCTACCGATGAATGCCAGTAAGTTGACAATATTACACCTATTTTGATAGCCTTTATTGGCTTGTAGTTTGTCAGCGTGCTTGAGGCACCTCTGTATCGGCCATCTTGATTGCTGTGTTTATTTTGGCAGCTTTGCTTGACAGTACAGTTTTTGAAACTGATCAATAAACATTTTGTTTGGATTAATGCCTTTACAGTTGTGGCACCTGTGTTGTGGAACTCCTTGTCAGATAGTTTGCAGCATGATGCTAATGTATAGGCATTTAGGAAGAAATCAAACTACGAGAGTATGTCTGTCTCTATTGAATGTTTATATACTTTGCATTATTTCTGATGTTATATTATACCCCACTTAGAAGATTTAATTGGCAGGATATAAATGAATGAATAAAATACATACTCCAGTTTTCCTGCTGATTTACTGATTCCTTATATCAGCGATGGCGAACCTATGGCACGCGTGCCAGCTGTGGCACGCGAAGGCCTTGCAGCTGGCACGCGGGAAGGTCCGCTAGGACAGGTGTCTGCCTCCCTTCGTCTGCAGCCGCGGCTCCCTGCCTGTTAGGGAACCGCGGCTGTGCTTGTAAAATCGTTGCGGAGCCCTTCCTGTCTTGACGGGCTCCGTGCAGCATTGTCCCGCCTCTAAAGGAAGTTTCCTTTAGAGGCGGGACAATGCTGCACGGAGCCCGTCAAGACAGGAAGGGCTCCGCAACGATTTTACAAGCACAGCCGCGGTTCCCTAACAGGCAGGGAGCCGTGGCTGCAGACGAAGGGAGGAAGACATGGGGAGAGGGGGGCTACCATCGACAAGGGGAGAGGGGGGGGGGATACCATCGACAGGGGGAGAGGGGGGGGGGCTCCCATCGACATGGGGAGAGGGGGGGGCTACCATCGACATGGGGGGGAGGGGGGCTTACATGGAGGGAGGGAGCTGATATGGATGGATGGAAGGAGGGGGGCTTACATGGAGGGAGGGAGCTGATATGGATGGATGGAAGGAGGGGGGCTTACATGGAGGGAGGGAGCTGATATGGATGGATGGAGGGAGGGAGCTGATATGGATGGATGGAAGGAGGGGGGCTTACATGGAAGGAGGGATAGATGGAGGGAGGGGGCTGACATGGACAGAGGGGGGACTGACATGGAGGGAGGCTGACATGGACAGTGGGGCTGACAGGGAGGGAGGGAGGGAGGGAGCTGACATGGACAGATGGAAGGACGGGGGCTGACATGGAGGGAGGGGGGCTGGCATGCACAAAGGGGAGAGACAGGGACATACTGGACAGACGGGATAAATGCTGGAGAGAGGCGAGAGACATTGCGGCTTAGGATTATAATGGGCTGATGGGGGAGCTAGCACTGGTAATGGGCAGATGGGAGGGGACTAGGACTGGTAATGGGTTGAAGGCTAGGACTGGGAATGGACTGATCAAGGGGGGGGGGGTTGGGACTGGTAATGGGCTGATAGGGGGGTATGACTGATAATGGACTGATGGGGGGCTAGCATTGGAAATGAGCTGATCGGTGAGGTTAGGACTGGAAATGGGCTGATGGGGGGATAGGACTGGTGATGGGGGGGGGTAGGACTGGTGGTATTGGGCTGATTAGGGGAGGCTAGCACTGGTAATGGGGTTGAGGGGGGATTAGCACTGGAAGTGAGCTGATTGGGGGGCTTTGACTGAGAATGGGCTGATTGTGGGGAGGGGAGGATAGAGCTGCTGGCCCTGGAAGAAAACTGGGGGCTAAGGCTACAAATGGGCTGATGCGAGGGGATGGGAGAATGGAACTGGAAGGGAGTGGATCTGAGAGGGGCTGCCATGGTATTTGTACTAGAAGGGACTGGTCAGTGGGGAGGGGGGACTGGAAGGGAATGGACACCAGTGGCAATCATGGGAATGCAAGTTGACATTGGAAGGTACTGGGAGTGAGGACTGGAAAGGGGCTGATACTGGGGAGGGTTACTGGGACTGGAAATAGGCTGATGGAAAGAAGTGAAGAAAACGAAAGAAGAGATAAGAAATGGCAGATGGACCATAGACCACAGAAACAGAGCTAAGAGAAGACAGGAAAGCAGAAGCCTCAGATCGGGACCAGCATGATCAGAGAATAAATTGGTCAGACAACAAAGGTAGAAAAAATAATTTTATTTCATATTAGTGATTTGACTACAAAATCATCATAATTTTGAAATCAAATATTGTTACTTGTTGTGATTAATTAACCGTATTTTCCGGCGTATTTTTTTTGGTGTGCGCTGGAAGAGGGGTAGTCTTATACGGCGAGTATAGGCCAAACACCTATATTTTAACAGGAAAAGTAGGGGGTCGTCTTATACGCCCAGTCGTCTTATACGCCAGAAAATACGGTAAGTAAATTTAACGTTTTCTATGAAAAGTAGTTCTGAGGGGGGTCAAAAAAATATTAAAAGAAAAGTGACAATAATATAATAATATATTTATAATGTGGATTACATTTGGGCCCTCATATTTACCTCAGGCTATGATTGTGATTATGATGGTACACTGTAAGAAACAATATATGCAGTGTTCGATTTGTTTTAAATGTCGCAATGGTTTTGCGGCTCCCAGTTTTTTTTTTCCCTTCGGAAACGGGTCCAAGTGGCTCTTTATGTCTTAAAGGTTGCAGACCCCTGTGCTAGGAGAAAGGCCCCAGCCCGGCCCCGCGCTTCCCCTTCCGGTCGGAGCTTCTGCGCGCCTCTCGCCGAGAAGCTGCACGCTAGGGCTCGTGCGCCGTCCTCTCGCGAGATTATAGGACCCGCGCGGGAGCTGGGTTCCAAAGAAGAGCAAAACCTACCACTTTCATGATGAATGGGAAATGGACTACTTCTTCATCACGGTGAAAGACAAGTGTTGTGTAATTTGTAACGCCCCAGTACCCTTGCCCAAAATGGGTGATCTGGAACATCATTATAAGGCTCTAAAATATTGTTAAGGTTTAATTGACGTGCTGGCACTTTGAGGAAATTCTTTGGTTTTGTGCGGCAGTTTGGGCACTCGGGCTCAAAAAGGTTAGCCATCACTGCCTTATATTATTCAAACACTTCGTTCTTCACAAAATAATTTGCTGGCATTGCTTTGTCTCCCCTCTAAGATTTCATTGGAAATCACATTGTGCTTCCTTTGCTTATCTTGCTTCAGGGTTACAGGAATCTTTGCCCTTGGATATTAGGTTGGTATAATCTTTTTTTTGAAATTCAAAACTAAATTTAAAGGCTTGATTTTTTCCATACTTTTGAGTGTTAATATTTGGAGGTCAGTTTTGGATGGGTTGGTTTTATGTGGTGTATGTTTTTTTTTAAATATTCTGTTTGGTTCAGTAGCCTTTGCTTTATAGAATGTAGAGTATTATGTGGTTTGATTGTATACTACACTGTTTTACCACCTTGTTTAGTCTAGTGCCTTTTGTTTTGTTGAATGTAGTATTTTGTAATTTTGTTTACTGTCTTCCGTTTTCTATGGAGAATTGTCTTATGTGATATTTTCATTGTACACTGCTTTGTTTAGTCTATTTTTTAATGTATATAAACATCTGTACAGTGCCCTGCTTTATCTCCAGGAACAAGCAGGAATGAGTCTTCACATATGGGGTTTCGTCGGTACCGACGGAGCCTGCGCGGGAACGCTCCCCAGCGTCCAGAAAGAAAGCTTTTGGGAGCATCCCACCGCGCCTGCGCGCTGCCTTCCCGCCTTTCCCAACCGCCTCTCTCCAGTTCTTCTTTTCTGCGGAGCCAGCAGGTCGTTTCCCTGTCACCGCTGAAGAATTTCTTTATTTTTTTCTAATTCTTTGGTCTCGCGTCTGCCTTCTTCGACGTCGGGCCGGTACCGCCGGTCTTTTCTTTCTTTCTTCTTAAAAAAAAAAAAAACAAACAAAAAAACCTACCGTTTCCCATTTCTGTGCAATTTTTTCTTCGGCCTTAGGCCTAGGAAATATTTTTCCTCATGGAAAAGCCCGCCTCCGGGTTTAAAAAGTGCACAAAGTGCAGCGGTACTATTTCTGTCACCGACACCCATGACTGGTGTCTAAAATGTTTGGGTCCTGACCATTCCATCACGGATTGTGCGTCCTGTTCCATGATGTCTAAAAGAGGTCGACAGAACCGAGCAGCTAAGCTCAGTACCCTGTTTCCCTCTGATGCAGCTTTGGTGGCATCGACGTCTTCCAGGGCTGCTTCTTCCTCTCATGGATCTCAGGTAACCAAACATAAGTCCAGCCGGTCCTCGAAGGGTAGATCTCCCTCTAAGCATCGAGATGCCTCCGGGCTTGCCCTCGAGGATTCTACACCGGCAAAATTACCCCGGCGGGAAGCCCCGGCTTCCAAAGCTTCATCTATGAGGTCACAGGTTGACATTGATGGCGCGGCCTCGACCGATCACCTGTTGCCATGTTCTGGGGTACCGGTGGTTTCCACTGGTATCGACATCCAGACATTGGTGGCGTCGATGGATCAGAATATTCTGACCATGCAGCGTGCCATTACGGCATTCATACAGGCTGCGACGCCTCCGGTACTGCAACAAACTCAGTTGTCGGTACTGGTTCCGGCACCGGCACCGATTGCATTGACATCGGCTTCGGTGTCGACTGCAGCGGTACCCTGTTCTATGATGCCCATCGGTACCGAACCGGTACCGATCACTCCCTATGTTGATACCACTCGGTACGCGTATCGGGCTCTGCAGGAGCATCCAGACAGGCGATACTTCGATTCCTCTGAGGCATCTGATGAATCAGAGGCTTCTGTCGAAGCATCGGTACTCCTTCCTCAGGAGCCTTCTCCAAAAAGGAGAATGTCTCCTCCAGAAGACTTGTCTTTCCAAGACTTCATTAGGGAAGTGGCCAGGGGCCTCTCCATTTCTGTGGCCCCTGAGTCAGAGCCTAGAGCCAAACAATTGGATATTTTACAATATCCTAAGGCTCCTAAGGAGGCAGCTACTTTACCAATTCATGAGATCCTTTATGATCACATGTTGGGCATATGGGAGACTCCTCTCACCACCTCCCCTCATTCTCGTAGGTTGGACACCATGTACCGTGTTCCTCCCTGTCCTGGCTTTCATAAGACTCAACTTCCTCACCACTCTATTGTGGTGGAGTCTGCCATGAAGAAGAGAGTGCAAAAAGGCACTCATCTAATCCTCCAGGAAGAGAATGCAGAACCTTAGATGCTTTTGGCCGGAGAATTTTCCAGGCCAACATGCTTGCTGCCAGAATCAACTCCTATAGTCTCTATATGGGGATGTTTCTAAAAGAAGTTATGGATAATCTGCAGACTTTAGCCCCTTTTATTTCAGAAGATAAAAGGGAGGAGTTTCTCACCTGGCTTAAACATGCCCAGGATGTTTCCAAATTTTCCAACCGTGCAGCCTTTGACTCTTTTGAGTGTGCCAGCAGAGCCTCGGCTATTGCCATAGGTGCACGCAGAGTTGCTTGGTTACAAGCTTCTGATTTGGAACCCTGGGTCCAAGATGGATTGGGAAATCTTCCTTGTACAGGTGAAAACCTTTTTGGAAAGGATTGGCAAGCAAAGGCCACTCAGATGGATGCTGAAAATTCTGCTTTAGATAGACTTTCAAAGTCTACTTCTGCTCCTGTTAAAAAAAAGGTTGTTCAAAAAGGCTTTTTATCCCAAAAAGGGGAGATATTATCCTGTTTATGGTCAGCAGAAATCTTCTGCAGGTCGTTTTGCTGCAAAGCGTCAGCAACAACCTAAACAGGCCAAGCCTAAGGCTGCAAGGACTGCTACGGCCCAACAGCCTCAGCCTCCTCAGGGCCTTTGACTTACAACTAGAGAACTTAGACTTTCTGGCTCTAGAAGAACCAGAGCCTCTCACTATTCCAGGAAGGTTAGCTCACTTTGCTCCCAGATGGGAACAAATCACAGCAGAGCAATGGACCCTCTCCATCATAAGGGAGGGGTACAAGCTTCATTTCTTAAACCTTCCTCCTCACACCATGGTGAGACAGTTCAATTCTCCAACATCTCTCCTCGACCTTTTGGGTCAGGAGATTGCTACCCTTCTTGCCCAAACAGCAATAGAAGAAGTACCCCTTCTTCAACAGGGCTCAGGGTTCTATTCCCCCTATTTTCTTATCCCAAAGAAAACAGGGGGCTACAGACCCATTTTAGATCTCAGAGAATTGAACAAGTTTCTATGCAAGGAGAAATTCAAGATGTTTTCTCTTGGTGCTCTCTTTCCATACCTTCAGAGTCAGGATTGGCTTTGTTCTCTAGATCTCAAGGATGCGTACACCCATGTCCTCATTCATCCAACACACAGAAGGTTCCTTCGGTTCCTTTATCAAGGAAAGCACTACCAATACAGAGGGCTTCCTTTCGGTCTGGCCTCTGTACCAAGAGTGTTCACAAAATGCATGGCAGTAGTAGCTGCATTTCTACGCACTCAAGGAATATTCGTATTCCCATATCTGGACGACTGGCTCATCCGAGCTCCATCCCAGTCAGAGGCCCAGACTTCCCTAGCCTGCACAAGGCGTGTTCTTCAGTATCTGGGACTTGTAATAAACATCCCAAAATCCCATCTCACCCCTACTCAGTCACTAGAGTTCATAGGGGCCTTGCTGGATACCACAACTGCAAGAGCCTATCTTCCCCAGGCCCGTTGCCTACGCTTGGTGCAGTTAGCCTCCCAGATTCAGTTAAAGTCCCATTTAACCGCTCGAGAGATATGTTACAACTGTTAGGCCACATGGTATCCACCGTGCATGTGGTTCCTTACGCTCGCCTTCACATGAGGGCAGCTCAATGGACTTTATCCACCCAATGGACCCAGGCATCAGGGTGCCTATCAGACAAGATAGCAACCTCCAGTCGCCTTTTTGGGTCTCTCCAGTGGTGGAAGTCCACTCAAAACCTGTTGCTGGGGTCCCCCTTTCAACAGTTGTTACCCCAAGCAACCCTTACAACAGATGCCTCTCCAAGGGGTTGGGGAGCTCATCTACAAGATCTCTCCATCCAGGGCACCTGGTCTCCACAGGAGACTTCTCTACATATCAACCTCTTGGAGCTCAGAGCAATTTTTCTAGCTCTGAGTCTTCCACACCCTGCTCAGCTGCAAGACAGTCCTCATCCACACGGACAACCAAGTATCCATGTTCTACGTGAACAAGCAGGGCGGGACTGACTCTCTGTTGCTTTGCAACGAAGCTTTGAGATTGTGGGCCTTCGCCAGAGAGCATCAAATTCAGCTTCTGGCAGTATATCTTCCAGGCCTTCAAAACTCTTGGGCAGACAAACTCAGTCGAGTTCTGCTTCCACACGAGTGGTCCCTCCATATGGACCAGATAGCCAGAATCTTTCAGATTTGGGGAACCCCGGACATAGACCTCTTTGCAAGTCCGTGGAATGCCAATCTTCCCCAGTTCTGTTCCAGAATTCCGTGTCAGGGAGTTCAGGCCAAGGATGCCTTCCTCCTTCACTGGGGTCAAGGCTTCCTTTACGCCTTTCCACCCATTCCCTTAATTCCCAAAACTCTCTTCAAGCTTCAGAGAGATCGAGGGTCTATGGTCCTCATAGCACCACGTTGGCCACGCCAAGTGTGGTACCCTCTACTTCTGCATCTCTCTCAAGCTCCTTCCCTGGACTTGGGATCTGCTCCAGACCTCCTGTCCTAGGAGGAGGGAACGTTATGGCATCCAAATCCCCAGTCTCTCCATCTCAGGGCCTGGTTGCTGAAGGCCTAGACCTTCAAGATTTGCATCTTTCTCAGCAGGTGAAGGATATCCTTCATGCTTCCAGAAAGCCTTCCACTAGACGTTCCTATGCTTTCAAATGGAAAAGGTTTACCATTTGGTGTGCAAAGAAGGGTCTTAACCCCCTTGCAATACCTCTGAATTCTTTACTAGAGTATTTGCTGCATTTATCCCATGCAGGCCTTAAAACAAATTCAGTAAGAGTCCATTTGAGTGCTATTTCAGCATCCCTCAAGCCTCTCAATGGATAGCCTATTTCCTCTCATCCTGTTATTGCAAGATTCATGAGAGGCCGCCTTTTAACTAAACCTCCCATTAGACCAGCTCCAGTGGCATGGGATTTGAATCTAGTTCTTGGTCAGCTTATGAAGCCATCCTTTGAACCCTTAGCCACTACCTCCTTGAAATTCCTTTCCTGGAAGGTTATTTTTCTCATTGCAGTCACCTCAGCTTGCCGCATCAGTGAGCTGCAAGCCTTTGTGGCTAATCCTCCTTATACAAGGTTCCATTGACAAGATAGTCCTCAGGACCAATCCAAACTTTATGCCTAAAGTGGTCTCACCTTTTCATCTGAACCAGGTGTATTTACCTGTCTTTTTTTCCAGGACCTCATGCATCAAGTGCAGAGAGGAATCTCCATACCCTGGATTGTAAGAGAGCACTCGCTTTTTACTTACAAAGGACACAGCAACATAGAAAGTCCTCTCAACTCTTTGTTGCTTTTGATCCCTCTCATTTAGGACTTCCAGTCTCTAAGAGAACACTGTCCAATTGGATTGCTCAGTGTATTTCTTTCGCCTACCAGAGTAAGAACCTTTCTCTGGAGGGCCATGTCACAGCTCACAATGTGAGAGCCATGGCAGCCTTTATGGCTCATCTAAACTGTGTCCATCGACCAAATCTGTCGAGCGGCCACCTTGGCCTCGGTTCATACCTTTACAGCCCATTACTGCTTGGACAAGGACTCCCGCCGGGATGCCTTTTTTGGTCAGGCTGTTCTCAAACACCTGTTCCATACCTAATCAACTCCTACCCCCCATCCCTGGTTGGATGCCCGAGATCCATGGGGGGAGGTAGAGCCCTTCTCAGGGACACACAACCTTGGGGATCTCCCTGGCATCTCCAGCTGGGGAGTCCCCATATGTGAAGTCATTCCTGCTTGTTCCTGGAGATTGCACAGTTACTTACCTGTAACAGGTGATCTCTGGGAACAGCAGGAATAAGTCTTCACAACCCACCCACCTCCCCTAGGAGTTGTATCTCTCTATTTATCTTTTCTTTCCTCTCTCTCTCTTTGTCTCAGCTTTAAACCTCGAACTGGAGAGAGGCGGTTGGGAAAGGCGGGAAGGTAGCGCGCAGTCGTGGTGGGATGCTCCCAAAAGCTTTCTTTCTGGACGCTGGGGAGCGTTCCTGCGCAGGCTCCGTCGGTACCGACGAAACCCCATATGTGAAGACTTATTCCTGCTGTTCCCAGAGATCACCTGTTACAGGTAAGTAACTGTGCTTTACCAGAAATAGTTTCATTTTTCTATTTAATTCATGTGGTTTCTTTGCCATCCTTCAAGAAGTCGGATTCTCAGTAAGAAGAGCCTTTATATCTTCTTGATGTGCACAGGACTTATCGTATTTCAAGGTTTTAAAAACATTTAAGAGGATGGATAAGCTGTCGGTGATGCCTTTTACATTGGCTGTAAAAGAGAATAAAGGTTTAAGTCCTCATTTGCAAGACGGATCATGGAGGCAGTTGAGTTCACATTATATCAGCATGGGGTACAGAATTCCTGAAAGGTTTGAAGTTCTGTCCATTGTCACCCTCACGGTGGCCAGCCCAACGCCTAGGGTGCTGAGTCTTGGTCTGCCTGTGGTGTTCCTGCCTCAGAGAGCGTGGGCTTGCTTTAATTCTGCAAGGCCTTCTGGGAATGTAAGTCCCTTTACCCTTTGAGCACAGATGAGTTGTAGTCGAGTGTTTCAGGCAATGACAAGAATTTATTTTCCCCTTCCCAGCGGATTAAATGCAAGTGAATAACTCAGGACAAAACATGCCATACAATTGGCTTGAGGAAATTATACATGAACTCAGGTAAGTTAGCCTTGTCAGCTTCAGGCTTTAAACGTGCAGTGCTTGATACAAAACAAAATCACAACAATTTCAATTAGCAAAAAAAATGTTCCCTTTTCTTCTGCTGCTTTTACCGTCTCTCTCAGACACTGTTCAGCATAGGGAATTCACATGGTCAGCCAAAGATAATGTACAGTCCATCCGATCATCCACTATTTCATTATGGTCAGAGTCTATCTGCATTTCTTCAGCATCAGGAATAGCAGGGTGTGGCAGTAAGCTGCTATCCTGATCTTTGAAACAAACTGTTTCTCTGAGCTCACTGGTTTCTTTGAACTCACGTGGTTTCTCTCTGTAACACCCTCCTGAGCAGGGTTGTAAGCTACCATATATGCTGTAGTTTTTGTCCAGGGAGTTTGCTACTTTCTGGTAACTATAGGGAACTGCTTTATAGCTAGGTTCAAACTTATATGAATTATTAAGCCTACCTTTTGGCTTTGAAAGGGAAGGAACTCTCCACTCTGCAGGATTAGACTGGTTCTCAAACACAGCTTGTGTTTGCTTGCCTTTCAGCCTGTTAACTTTCCCTTCAGACATACCGGTATGCTCCAACCAGCCTGTCTCTCTCCTCGGAGCGTGTGAGCTTTGCCAAGCCTGCCTCTCGGGAAGATTCTTCTCTCTCCTGCCTTTACCAGACAACCCCTGTCCTGGGTTGCTTCCTTCTGGCCTCAGGAATATGGCTCCCTTGGTTCTCACTCCTCTTTGACGACTTCTAGTCAGCGTGCTCCTTTGCTGGCTTCCTTTCTGGCTCTCTTCCCAGTTCTCCTCCCGGTTCTGCCTCGGGCTCTGCTTGGTCCAAGCTAATGACCACTTTTTATCCTTGTAACTCTCTGGGCTTAGCTGTGCCCTGCCCTGAAACAGGTGAAACTCATTACCTCCTGAGCTAGGGAATACCTCACTGCAGGGGCGTGTCTTTCTAGCTCGTGACTCTTTGTTTACTTCTTCTTTGCAAACACTGAGCCATGTGCTCAGACTGCCTGTCAGTTTCTGAAAGCGAATCCTCATCTTTCCCTATCTTTATAGGCTCAGAAGGGACTTCTTCATGACACAATAAGGAAACTGCACTTCAGTATTCTTGCAAGGCAGCCACACGGTCTTCCTTGCAAAGTCTTTCTTCAGTTGAACATCCTGGTGGTAAACTGCCTTTCAAACAGGACTTGTGAAAGCTGTTTGTGCCTTCTTTCAGTTAGTTTAGAAAACTTTGGTACTTCCCACACATCTGGACTGTCTGGTAGAATGATGATGAAGGTGAAGTTTTATACTTGTCATTTAATTTCATTTCCTTGAATCCTGCCAGATCAGTCCAGGACCTTCTCAGGAAGGATAGTGTGGCAGAAATCTGAATGAGATTTCTGTTCCCATCAAAGAGAGGGAGACCGAGACCTTTTTTTGTTCCTCTTATAGTCAAGGGGAAAGGATGTCAATTGCCCTTGTTTCCTTTAATAAGCCTGGGGGTGAGAATGAAGTGGGAATTGTTCCCTGCCTAACCGTATGCACAGTTCTGTGGTTATACAGATTGTTCATGTACTAGTTTTGACAGCAGTTTACTGACAGGCTTTCACAGATGCACCACTTGTAACAGTGTGAAAAGCATTAGGAAATAAGTGATAATCTGTCTCCATCTACTGCTGGGGGGTCAAAACCACATATCTGGGCTGGTCTAGCAGGATTCAAGTAACTTTAAGTATGAGCTTCCAATTCATTTTATTGTAATAATTTGTTTGGCTATAGAGAGAGAGAGCAAATGTTACACTGTGTTTAAATAGTGGTTTTTGAAAAATGATCAATTTTTTGTTTAAGCTTTTTTTTTTTTATTTAAGGCAGTTATTCTCACATAGTTTGCTGCTTTTAATTTTGGTTTGAATGCATTGTGTCTCAGTGCAGAGAAATTAAACCATTACTTCATAGCTATTCAGTAGTTCTATTTATTTATTTATTGTTTGTAATGATTGATTGAATTTCTCTTATTTCTTCACCAGGTGTCGCTGCAGATGATCATATGATGAAGGTGGAGACTGTGCACTGCAGTGCTTGCAGCGTGTATATCCCTGCATTGTACAGTTCTGTACAACAACATTTAAAATCAGCAGATCATGCAAAGAGCAAACTGGTAAGATCTCTTTAATTATACCATCAAATGTAAGTTGATGCATGACTTGCTGTGTGTATCAAAACAATTGTCCATAACATCCTGCTATGCCAATCTAGTCAAGTGGGTTGTGTCCCTCTACCAGCAGAGGTGGAGACAAAAAAAAAATCTAGAAATTTCTTATGACCTCATCATGCAACCATATTGGAGGCAGCTAGGAGCATACTTACCCAGTATTTCTCTGTCTCCAGTAGTGTGCGGATGCATCTGAGCAGCTCTGTGAAAACTTTGAGAACATAAGATATGCAATACTGGGTCAGACCAAGGTCCATCAAGCCCAGTATCCTGTTTCCAACAGTGGCCAATCTAGGTCATACGTACCTAGCAGTTTCCCCAAAAGACAAAGGTTCCACAATGCTTGTACTGGGTCAAGCATTGATATCCTGGGTCCCTTCTTAATAATGGTTTATGGACCTTTCCTACAGGAACTTGTCCAAACCTTTTTTAAACCCAGCTCCACTAACGGCCTTTACTAAATCCTCCGGTAACAAATTCCAGAGTTTGATTACACATTGAGGGAGAAAATATTTTCTTTTATTAGTCTTAAATAGTTTGTTCCTGATCGGTCCTCCAGTTTAGTCCTCCACATCCGGGTAGTGCACCTCCTCCTGCAGCCTGGAGACTGGACCAATCAAAATCTTCCTCTGGTAGGAGGTATTCTGTCGGAGCTCCCATCAGCCCCCAGTGTGTCCAGTCTCCTTGCAGCTGGAGGACGTGTGTGCCTGGTTAGGCTCACTTAGGGACGATTGGAAGCAACACGAGAGAGCTGTTTTGTTAGGATTTTTCTTTTCCCCCTATATTTCTTTGCTTTATTTTTTTCTAGGTAGCTATCTCTTTAAATAAAAATAAGAAGTTCACAAGCAGGGCAAACGAGGAACCGGGCTACACTGACCTTCTCCCTGTCATGCAGGGGTTGGTTGCAGTCAGAGGGGTTTGATCTCTCCTCCTGGACTGTACGGAGGGGAGATCTGCCTTAGCCAGCACTCTGTTTTCGCCGGGAAGTCTGGATTCATTCAGCTGACTTCCTCCTGGCTGGTGATTGACAGCCCAGCTCGGCAGCGTGCTCCCGCTCTAGATTCGAGCGGCGGGTCGTCTGCCGGCGATCCTCGGACTGTGCGGTGAGTGTTTCCTTCAGGGGGCTGTTTCTTTCTCCCTCAAGCGCCTTCTTTTATTTATTTTCTTCATCGGGGTGTTTTCGCGCCGTTTTTTCGCCGGCGAAAATGCCGGCGGCCATTTTCTAGCTCAGTTTTTTCCCGCTCGATTTGAGGAGCACGGCACGGGTTTCCCCTGCGTTTTTGCATGTTTTTGGGATGGCGTTTTTGATTGGGGGCATGTCACCATCCTTCCTGTATCACTGAACCTTAAAAAAAAAAAACCACAGATTTATTTATTTAGTTATTTTTTTTTCTTCTTGTGATACTCAATTGTGCCTGCTCCCTGGGGTGCCTCCTCGCACTGCATGGCTTCGCGACCGCAGTGTGTGATCTGTGGCTCGCGTAGGGGAGCTGTGGCGGAGTCTGGCATTTGTAGGGGCTGCGCTTCAGTTTCCTCAGATTTAGAGCTCCGAATGGAACATAAGGAGCTGTCTGACCCGGAAAGTCCGGCTGTCCAGGCGGAGCGAGCCCCTTCTCCTGGACCTCTCCCCTCTCTTTCTGCGGTTCCTCCTAAGGGGCAGGTCGACCCACTACCGCTTGCTGCTGCAGAATCTACCTTCACAGATTTTTCTCCGGACTTTGTCCTGCTTATGCACCAGGCTTTTTGCTTAGGACGCTCCTGCAAGTTGCCTGAGGCCTGGCCGTCGCCCCTTCCCCCTTTAAAAGGTGAGGAGCCCCGGCAAAAACTCCAGCCCTCCGCCAAGCGCTTTCGGTCTTTGGATCTGGAGCGCGATGACTTGAGTTGGCATGATCAGGATACAGAGATGGATCCTGATGCTGGGGTGGAAGACCTAGAGGACGGTGAAATCCCCGAGCCGGAGGATCAAGCCCGAATAGTTCGGGTGTTTCGTAAGGAAGAGCTAGTGCCTTTGATTACGGATTCTCTTCAGACTCTTAATCTGTCAGCTCCTCGTCCGGTGGAAGAGGACGGGTTGGAGGATCCACTCATTCAGGCGGTGCGTGAGTCTCAGGTGGTGTTTCCGCTTCACCGGGTAGTGGAGCAAATGATTCAGTCTGAGTGGGATCAACCTGAATCCGGTCTGAAGGGTATTCGGACTATGAACCGCCTGTATTCCCTAGCGGACAAGGACAAGGAGAAGTTTCGGTCCCCACGGGTTGATGCCGCTGTTTCGGCGGTAACCAAGAAAACCACTATTCCTGTCGAGGGCAGTGCGGCTTTAAAGGACGCGCAAGACAAGAAAGTGGATGGTTTGTTGAAGCAGGCTTTCGAGACTAATGCCTTATCCTTGCAGGCCTCTATTTGTGGCGCTTGGGTGGCTAGGGCCTGCCTGCGTTGGGCGCAGCACCTACAGCAACTTTCTGGCTTGGATCAGCAGGGGTTGCTGGAGGTTACCCGCTTGGAGTCAGGGTCGGCATATTTGGCAGATGTGCACTATGATCTAATCTGAACCCTAGCGAATAGTATGGCTTCCTTGGTGGCGGCGCGCAGATCTATTTGGCTACGGAATTGGGCGGCCGACGGTTCTTCTAAATCTCGTCTCAGTAAGCTCCCCTTTAAGGGCAAACTCTTATTCGGGGATGATCTGGATAAGTTGGTTAAAGATCTCGGCGAGTCTAAGGGCGGTAGATTGCCGGAGGATAAACCTAAGGTGTCTAGAAGTTTGCCGACTGTGCGGGGTCAGTTTCGGGACTGTCGGAGTTTTCGTTCCTCCCGCCTTTGGGGTTCTCAGCGCGGTCGATTTGGCACCTGTTCCCAAGGTTTCAGAGGTTTTCGGGGTGCAGGACGAGGTTTTTTGGCAGCCTCCTCCTCCTCCTCGTCCTTTAATCGAAAGCAGCAATGAAGTGAGGCGGGCTCCGGAGGGAAGTCTAGTCATTGGGGGTCGTCTGCACGACTTTCTTCCTTCCTGGGCCCAAATAACCTCAGATCAGTGGGTGCTCGAAATAATCCGCGACGGTTATGCTCTGGAGTTTGCTTGTCCGATTCCAGATTCCTTTGTCCTTTCTCCCAGCAAAGGCGAGCAGAAATCGCGAGCCATTCGGTGGACGCTGCACCGACTCTTGGCACTGGGAGCGGTGATTCCCGTGCCCCCTTCCGAGCACGGCGTCGGTCGCTACTCCATTTATTTTGTGGTGCCCAAAAAGGACGGATCACTCCGTCGGATTCTAGATCTCAAGGGCGTCAATCGTTTTCTGCTGGTACCACACTTCCGGATGGAAACCTTACGATCCGTCATAGTGGCGGTGCGTCGCGGGGAATTTCTCACGTCTCTCGATCTCTCCGAGGCCTATTTGCACATTCCCATTCGGGAGGCTCATCAAAAATTCTTGCGGTTCGCCTTCCCCTGGGGTCACTTCCAGTTTCGGGTCCTGCCATTCGGCCTGGCTACAGCTCCCCCTCACCTTCACGAAAGTCATGATGGTGGTAGCGGCAGCCTTGCGAAAGGAGGGTATCCTAGTCCACCCTTATCTCGACGACTGGTTGATTCGGGCGAAATCCCTCGAAGAGAGTGTACGAGTTACGGACAGGGTGGTAGCCTTGCTACAGGCCCTCGGCTGGGTGGTCAACGAGAAGAAGAGTCGTCTGGTTCCCACTCAATCCCTCGAATACCTCGGCGTTCATTTCCACACGGTGAAAGGTGTAGTCTGCTTGCCGGAGCGCCGCGTTCAAGCCTTGCGGGGTCTCGTGCGCTCCTTCCTAGGGATCCCCTCGCCGTCCGCCTGGTGGTATCTTCGACTGTTAGGCACTATGGTGGCGACGCTGGAGGTGGTTCCTTGGGCAAGGTTTCATATGCGACCGCTTCAGAGCGCCCTGTTACGTCGTTGGTCGAATCAGTTCCACTCGTTGAACAAGAGGTTACCTTGCCCGTTGTCTGTGCGCCGGTCTCTCCGGTGGTGGCTGTGCTCGAAAAACCTGAGGTTGGGGATGCCTTTGGAGCAGCCCCTTTGGGTCCCGTTCTTAACGGACGCCAGCCTGATGGGCTGGGGAGCCCATTGCGAGGGCCGCTTTGCGCAAGGGACGTGGTCTCCCCTCGAAGCTTCGTGGTCGATCAACCGTCTCGAGCTTCGAGCGGTGAGACTGGCGCTGTTAGCCCTCAAGACGCTGGTGAGGGGGCGTGCAGTGCGAGTTCTTTCGGACAACTCGGCGACAGTGGCCTACATCAACCGCCAGGGCGGCACCGGCAGTGTGGCAATGGAGACAGAGGCAGCGGCTCTGTTCGCTTGGGTACAGACTCGTCTGCCGGCGCTGTCGGCGGCGCATATCGCAGGGAAGGGCAATGTGATGGCGGATTATCTCAGCAGAGTGCAGGTGGATCCCGGAGAGTGGGAACTGCACCCGCAGATCTACGCGCAAATAGTGCGCAGATGGGGGCCTCCGATCATGGACCTCATGGCGACCTTTCAAACGGCCAAGACGGGTCGTTTTTTCAGCCGGCGGAGGGAGCGCATGTCCGAAGGCATCGACGCGCTCATTTAGCCGTGGCCGGAGTACGGGCTTCTTTATGTCTTTCCCCCGTGGGCGTTGATCGGTCGTGTCGTTCAGCGCATCGAGGCGCACCGAGGGCGAGTCCTGCTAGTGGCTCCGGATTGGCCCAGGAGACCGTGGTATGCGGATCTGGTGAGGTTACGCGACGGGCTGTCTTGGAAACTGCCTCCGTTACCGGATCTGCTGCTTCAGGGCCCACTTCGGATGCCTCAGGTGGATCGGTTCTCGCTTACGGTTTGGCCATTGAAAGGGCTCGGCTGAGTAAGAAGGGTTACTCCGCAGCGGTGGTTGCCACTCTCCTTCGGGCGCGGAAATCCTCCACCTCGCTTGCGTATGTGCGGGTGTGGAGAATTTTTGAGGACTGGTGCTCCAGGCGTGGCGTGCGAGCTGCGACCGCTTCGGTGCCGGTGGTTCTCAGCTTTCTGCAGGATGGCTTTGACAAAGGTTTAGCGGCCAGCTCTCTGAAGGTTCAGTTAGTGGCGCTTGCTTGCTACAGGGGTAAGGTTTTGGGACTTTCCCTGGGGTCGCATCCCGACGTGCGGCGTTATCTTAAGACGGTATTCAGATTGCGACCTTCGCGCAGAGTATACATGCTGCCATGGGACTTGAACCTGGTGTTACAGGCCTTAGTGCGCGAACCTTTTGAGCCTCTTCGGCGGGCGTCTCTTAAGGATTTGACCTTGAAGACGGTTTTTCTGGTGGCCATCTGTTCGGCGAGGCGCATTTCTGAGTTACAGGCGCTTTCGTGTAGAGAACCGTTCTTGTCTATTTCTCGGGATCGCATAGTTCTTCGGCCGGTTCCCTCTTTTTTGCCCAAAGTGGTTTCGCCTTTTCATCTGAATCAGGCCGTTTTCCTTCTGGTCCTTCCCTCGGGGTCGGCAGGTACTTCAGACGCTGGCCTACATTACCTGGACGTCCGGCGAGTCCTTCGTCGCTACCTAAAAGTGTCGGAATCGTTTCGTAAGACCGACCGGTTGTTCGTGCTTTTTGGTGGAGCACGACGGGGTGAGGCGGCAGCGAAGGCTTCCATCGCTCGCTGGATTAAGGAGGCGATTGCTTCGGGTTATATCCTACAGAGTCGGCCGGTTCCGGTGGGTCTGCGGGCTCACTCTACCAGGGCTCAAGCGACGTCCTGGGCGGAGCATAGCCCGTCGAGATTTGTAGGACGGCTACCTGGTCGTCTCTGCATGCCTTCAGTAAGCATTATCGGTTGGATGTGCCTGCCGCTCAGGATTCTTGTTTTGGTTCGGCAGTGCTGCGCGCCGGTTGGAAGGGTCCCGCCTGGTGTTGACTGCTCTGTTACATCCCGGATGTGGAGGACTAAACTGGAGGACTGATCAGGAAATAGAAATTACACTTACCTGGTAATTGTAGTTCCTGGAGGGTCCAGTTTAGTCCTCCTTCCCTCCCAGGTGTCAGATTGTTTTTTGGTACGGCGCGCGTGCTGCGAACGGAACAAAACTGCATCAGTAATTTTTTCTTCGGGTTCCGTTTCTCGGATCCGTTTTCTGCATTCTTTTCTTCCAGCTCTTGGATTCTTGTCTTCTTGAGGCTGGGAGTCGTGCTACTTCTGCTTCGCGTTACGAGCGGAGGCGTGGGCAGAGTTCTGGCTTCCTCGTTTGGGGAGGGGGTCGCTTCTTTCATAAGGGGTTTAGTTTCTGTTTGTTATATATTTCTGATAATCTCATGTGTTGCTTCTCTGAGTCTGCTTTGTTACTAGTTCACTGGGGGCTGATGGGAGCTCCAACAGAATACCTCCTACCAGAGGAAGATTTTGATTGGTCCAGTCTCCAGGCTGCAGGAGGAGGTGCACTACCCGGATGTGGAGGACTAAACTGGACCCTCCAGGAACTACAATTACCTGGTAAGTGTAATTTCTATTTTACCCTGTAGCTTCATTACATGTCCCCTAGTCTTTCTATATTCTGATAACGTAAACAATCGATCTACGTTTACCCGTTCCACTCCACTTCATTAATTTATAGACTTCTATCATATCTCCCCTCAGCCGTCTCTTTTCCAGGTTAAAGAGCTCTAACCTTTTTAGCCTTTCTTCATAGGAGTATCCTTCCATCCCCTTTACCATTTTGGTGGCTCTTCTCTGAACCTTTTCTAATATCGCTATATCCTTTTTAAGATACGGTGACCAGAATTGCACACAATATTCAAGGTGTGGTCTCACCATGGAACGATACAGAGGCATTATAATATCTTTTTATTTTTATTTATTTATTTATTTACATTCTCTTATATACCGCGCTATTCTGCATCAGTGCGGTTTACATTGAACAAACTGAAATTACATTGAACAGGGCATTATAACTTGGAGATAACTATTTTACAGGGAACATGGGCTATGGAGGGTTAAGTGGCTTGCCCAAGACCACAAGGAGCACATGTGAGACTAGAAACCCCAGTCCTTCCGGCCCAAGGTTGCTGTCCTCTAGTGGGATTTGAACCCCCGACCTTCCAGCCTGAAGTACCTTGCCCCAACCACTAGGCCACTCCTCCACTCCACTCTTGTTTTATTTTCCATTCCTTTCCTTATGATACCTAGCATTCTATTTTCTCTCTTGGCCGCTGCTGCACACTGGGCCGAGGGTTTTAATATGTTATCCACAATGATGCCTAAATCTTTTTCCTGGGTGATGGTTCCTAATGTGGAACCTTGCATCGTGTAACCATAGTTTGGGTTGTTCTTCCCTAGGTGCATAACTTTGCACTTGTCCACATTAAATTTATCTGCCATACTGATGCCCAGTCTTCCAATTTATCAAGATCCTCTTGCAATTTTCCACAATCCTCTTGTGTTTTAACAACTTTAAATAGTTTTGTGTCATCTGCAAATTTGATAACCTCGCTCGTTATTCCACTTCCCAGGCCATTAATGAATATGTCAAAAAGCAGCAGACCCAGCAGAGATCCCTGGGGTACACCACTATTCACCTTTCTCCATTGGGAAAAATGGCCATTTAGCCCTACCCTCTGCTTTCTATCTTTTAACCAGTTCCTGATCCACATTAGTACACTGCCTCCTATCCCATGACTCTTTAGTTTTGCCAAAAGTCTCTGATGAGGGACCTTGTCAAAGGCTTTCTGAAAGTCCAGATACACTATATCAACAGATGCACCTTTGTCCACCTGTTTATTCACACCTTCAAAAAAACATAACAGATTAGTAAGACAAGATCTTCCTTGTCTAAAGCCATGTTGGCTGTCTCCCATTAGGCCATGACTATCTACATGCTGAGTAATTTTATTCTTTATGATGGTTTTTACCATTTTTCCCAGTACTGACGTCAGGCTCACCGGTCTGTAGTTTCCCAGATCACCCCTGGAACCCTTTTTAAAAATTGGTGTTACATTGGCGATCCTCCAGTCTTCAGGTATTAGAGATGATTTTAATGATAGTTTGCAGACCTGCTATTAGTAATCTGTAATCGCATATTTCTGTTCTTTCAACACCCTTGGATGTATACCATCTGGCCCAGGTGATTTACTACTCTTCAGTTTATCTAATAGTTGTAATACATCTTCCCGATGTATTGATATTTCCTTCAATTCTTCTGCACCTTTAAATACCACTTCAGTCCTGGGTAACATCCCTACATCTTCCTCAGTAAAGACCGAAGCAAAGAATTCATTCAGTCTCTCTACTATCGCCTTGTCGCCTCTTAGTGCCCCTTTAACCTCTCTATCATCTAATGGACCAACTGACTCTCTCACAGGTTTTTTGCTGCGAATGTACTTGAAAAAGTCTTTATTTCGCGTTTTTGCTTCAGCAGCAAGCTTCTTCTCAAATTCTCCCTTTGCCTGCCTTATCAGTGCCTTGCATTTGACTTGCCAGTGCTTGTGCTGTTTCCAGGTTTCGTCGTTTGGCACTTTTTTTCCATTTCCTGAAAGATGCTTTATTGGTAACAGCCTCTCTGACCTCACCTTTAAACCATGCTGGCAGTTTTTTGGACTTCCTTCCACTTTTCTTAAAACATGGAATACAGCTGGTCTGGGCTTCCAAGATAGTATTCCTATTCGTCTCTCCGGGCCAGTCCAGAACATTAGGGTTGTCAACCTCCTCCAGCAGCTGGGGACTGAATACTGAACAAAAACTTGCTGACAGCCTAACCTGCTTCCCCTGGCGTCAGAGTCAGTCTTTCAGTCCTCAGCAGCTGTACAGGACGTGTGGCTGACAGGCTCCCCTGAGAGGCACATAGGAAAGTTTTGACAGTTAGTAAAAAAATAAATAAATAAATAGATAGACTGCGATTCTAAACTACAGAGAGGAGAACAGTTTGGTTTGCTCTAGCAGGGCAGATTGCCACGAAAAGCTGGTACTGTTTCTTTAATTTTTCCTCTACTAAAACAGACTAATTGAAAAAGAGAAAGCACCTTATATTTCCTGGATCGCCAAGATCTGTTTGGTCTTATGGGGCAGAGCCTGTCTCTACGGCAAGTCTGTGGTGCTTAGAGGTGTGGAATTCGGGTCTGGGAGCCCCAGAATCTCCTTCCTGCCTCGGATCGCTGCTGGCCTGACTCCCTGCAAGCAGCGGGTGAGCGGTCGGCGGCTGCTTTCATCTATTTGGTTTTCAGGTAGGACAGTGGTGTTTGGCGTTTTTCTTTTTCCTAGCGATCGCACCGCCATCGAGGGTCTGGCTCGCCGTTTTAGGTTTTTGCTGAAGTTTTTTTAGACCGCGTGTGTGGCGGGAACAGTCTTTGCTCAGTTGGTTTCAGGTCGGGTGCGTCAGATCTCGGCGGGAATGATCGCGGCTGCGGCGATTTTGCTTATTCTTCTCTCTCTTTTTGGGGTTTTTTTTGAGGCTTAACAGACATGGAGGCTCCCAACGTTTCAGGAGAGGAGCTGTTAGGCAAGTCTCCGGTGCTTTTAGAAAGAGCGGGAACGGCGGCCATTTTGTCTGAGCCCTCCGTTTCCCCGGCTCTGCAGATAAAGGCATCTAAACGAAAATCAAAATCTCATAAGCTGCCTTCCGCTAAAGATCCCCCACAGCAAAAGTTATTATCTGAACAGGAGTCAAGGGATTCCCTTTTCTCCGCGGAGTTTATTTTAGCCTTACATAAGGCTTATTTATTGAAGAAGTCTCAGGCTCCTATGTCTGTAGATGGAGACAATCTGTTAAGATCTCAGAAAGTGGAGTTTGCTGGGGCAGACCCGGCGAAGGGATGTCCTCTGCGGCTAACTTAGTCTCCACTTTAGAGGGAACTGATTCCCAGGAAATTTCCCAGTTGCCAGAGGACGGTGAAATTCTCTCGGAGACTGGGTTGGATGCCTGGCCAGGGGAGTTGGAGGAGGGAGAATTAGGGCCGGGCGAAGATCCCTATGTGTTCAGAGTGTTTAGAAAAGAGGAACTAGGGGCGCTGATATCTCACACTCTGGCTGCATTAAATATGGTGCTCCCTGCAGTTCACCAAGAACCGCTGGAGGATCCCTTGCTACAGGGTTTTAAAACCGAACAGCGTTGTTTTCCCTTACACAGGGTGATTAAACAGATGATAGAATCTGAGTGGGAATGTCCTGAAGCGTCCTTGAGGGGGGGTCGAGCGCTTGCGCGTCTATACCCGGTTCCTCAGGACGAGAAGGAGTTGTTGCGCATGCCTAAGGTGGATGCCCTAGTGTCAGCGGTCACCAAGAAGACTACGATTCCTGTGGAAGGGGGTGCAGCCCTTAAGGATTTCCAGGATCGAAGGTTAGAGGCACTCCTTAAGCAAGCTTTTGATTCCAGTGCGCTGGCGCTACAGGCTTCCATTTGTGGGGTTTATGTCTCCAGAGCGTCCATTCGCTGGCTGCAGGGGGAGCAGTCCCCTGCTAAAGAGGAAGAATCTTCGACGGAAGGAGCGAAGCTGGAGTCCGCGGTGGCTTATCTCGCGGATGCCTTCTATGATTTGGTCCGGATTTCCGCCAAGTCAATGCCTTCGGTCATTGCGGCGCGGCGATTTCTTTGGTTGCGGAACTGGGCGGCTGATGCCTCCTCTAAGGCCCGTCTCAGTAAACTTCCATATAAGGGCAAGCTGCTCTTTGGGGAGGCTTTGGAGAAGATAGTTAAGGATTTAGGTGATTCCAAAGGGGGTCGCCTTCCCGAAGACCGTCCGAGAGGTCTGGGAAGAGACTTTTGTAGATTCAGAGGGCCTCGCTTTGCGCCTTATCAACGAGGGCGTTTTGTGGCTAGGGGCCAGCCCTTTCGGGGGGCGCGGGGCTTCGGTAGAGCCTATTTTCACGCCCAGCACAGTTCAGTTAAGAAACCGCAATGAAGGGATGCGGGCCCAGGCGGAGATACCGGTAGGAGGTCGTTTGCAGGAGTTTCTCTCCGCCTGGGCCAGCATCACGTCGGACCAGTGGGTGCTCGAAATCATCAGAGAGGGCTATGCTCTGGAATTCGCTCATCCACTGGCGGAAGCGTTTGTGACGTCTCCCTGCGGTCCGCAAGCAAAGAGGGCTGCGGTCAACGACACGTTGTTACGTTTGTTGGACCTCCGAGCGGTGGAGCCAGTTCCGGCAGACCAGTGTGGCTCCGGTCGATACTCGATTTATTTTGTAGTTCCCAAAAAGGAGGGTTCTTTTCGGCCCATACTAGATCTAAAGCACGTGAACCGTTGCTTGCGGGTGCCTCATTTCCGGATGGAAACGTTGCGGTCTGTGATCCGCTCGGTAAAGCCGGGGGAATTCCTTTCGTCCATAGATTTGACAGAGGCCTATTTACACATTCCGATAAGGAAGGAGCATCAGAAGTTTCTATGTTTTGCGGTTCATTTTCAGTTTCGAGCGTTACCTTTCGGTCTGGCGACCGCGCCTCGGACTTTCACCAAAGTGATGGTGGTGGTGGCGGCGGCGCTTCGAAAGGAAGGTATTCAGGTGCATCCATATCTGGACGACTGGTTGATCCGAGCGCCATCTCTGAGGGATTCCTGCGCGGCAACCTCATGAGTAGTAGAGTTTCTCGAGCAGCTCGGTTGGGTTATCAACCGAACAAAGAGTCGTTTGCAACCGTGACATCAATTGACTTATCTGGGAGCTTTCTTTGATACGGCAAAAGGAGTGGTTTTGCTTCCTCCGGAAAGGGTACAGAAGATCCTTTCTCAGGTGACGGATTTCTTGCGCGCGGTGGCTCCGACGGCTTGGAAGTATTTACAGTTGTTGGGGTCAATGGCGGCTGCCTTAGACCTGATGCCGTTGGCCAGAGCACATATGCATCCGCTTCAGAGGGCGTTGCTGTCGAGATGGTCGCCGCAGACTCACCCTCTCTCTCGTCGGCTGCAGTGTCCGGAAGACGTGCGAGTCAGCCTGCAGTGGTGGTTAGTACCAGCTCATCTTCAGGCGGGGGTTCCCTTGGACCTGTCCGATTGGGTGGTGTTCACAACAGATGCCAGTCTTTCGGGCTGGGGGGCTCATTGTTTAACGCGGATAGCGCAGGGCACCTGGTCAGCAGAGGAGTCTCTTTGGTCGATCAATCGTTTGGAATTGAGAGCGGTGCGCTTAGCCCTGTTAGAGTTTGTCAAGCTGCTCGAGGGGAGAGCAGTTCGGTTTTTTCAGTCAGGGCCTAGTAGCAGCAGTTTAAGTTTACATTTAAAACACAGAAGAGAGCTTTCTGGTTACATTTGGAACCCAGCAGAGAGCTTGTAGTTTACATTTAATAGTCACTCAGGGCCTAGCATCAGCAAAGTTCTTTTAGCTTAAATTTACAACACAGAAAAGAGCTTTCTGGTTAAATTTAGAACCCAGCAGAGAGCTTGTATTTTAAATTTCATAAGAAGTTAGAGCCTAGCAGCAGCTAAGAGCTATAATTTAAATCAAATCAGAATATAGCTTACCTCAGCAGCACAAGACAGGGTACTGTGTAGCAGCCCTCTTTTAATAAGTGTTAATTCCCTCCCACCCCTGGGATAATCGTAGCTTTATAGGTACTTACACATCTTAAAAGACAGGAGGTGCTCTCAGGTGAAGCTCATTACCCAAATCAGTCATACACTAAGGACCTGAGATTAGTTAAGCTTCAGGTGAGCAAGGTATATTACCCATATTAGGTTCAGTTTTATTAGTATAAATATCCATAGCAGCGCTTAGTAAGTAAAGAACTTAGATCTAAACACAAACTTAAAACTAAGATGCAGACAACAGTCCAGCAGCGGGATGGGGGCTTTCCAGTCTTTTGCATTGAGTGTCACATGTATGATTTTCTCCCAGTTGGTGAGAGGTCTTACGTGTGCACTAGGTGCAAGGAGCTCTTTGCTCTCAGGGAACGAGTCCGTTCTCTAGAGGCTAAAGTAGCAGACTTGGAAAGCATAAGACAGACAGAGAGGTACATAGACGAGACCTACAGGGGTATAGTCCTGAAGTCCCACCTCCAGTCTGGCAGCATCCCTGTTGCCATGGAGGAGAGAGGTCACGTGACAGGAGAGCATCACCCTGGTGTGGCAGGAAGTGATCCTGTAACTAGGACCTGTCCTCCAGGTGATGTAAAAACCCTCTCGCACCGAGGAAGTTTCTCCAGGGCAATGTGCCCATGAGGGAAGGGTTAGGACAGCCGTTATAGTTGGTGATTCGATCATTAGGCATGTAGATAGCTGGGTGGCTGGTGGACGTGAGGATCGCCTGGTAACATGCCTGCCTGGTGCGAAGGTAGCGGACCTCACGCGCCACCTAGATAAGGTCTTAGATAGTGCTGGGGAGGAGTCTGCTGTCTTGGTACATGTCGGTACCAATGACATAAGAAAATGTGGTAGGGAGGTTCTGGAGGCTAAATTTAGGCTTTTAGGTAGGAAGTTGAAATCCAGAACTTCCAGGGTAGCATTCTCCGAAATGCTTCCTGTTCCACGCGCAGGATCCAAAAGGCAGACAGAGCTCCGGAGTCTCAATGCGTGGATGAGACAATGGTGCAGAGATGAGGGGTTTGGATTTGTTAGGAACTGGGGAATATTCTGGGGAAAGGAGGGGCTCTTCCGAAGGGATGGGCTTCACCTTAACCGGGATGGAACCAGGCTGCTGGCATTAACCTTTAAAAAGGAGAGAGAGCAGCTTTTAAACTAGATATTAGGGGAAAGCCGACAGTCGCCCAAGAGCAGATGGTTCGGAAGAATGTATCTTTGAAGGATACTACCAAAAGCAGAGAGGTTCCACAAAAGAGTAAAGTAGCCCAAATGCCCTCAAGTATGGAGCAGACAGAGCTTAAAGATCCCAAATTACTCATGTCTAACAGACAAATTAATATGGATAAAATACATTCTCTAAAATGCTTGTATGCAAATGCTAGAAGTCTAAAAAATAAGATGGGAGAGTTAGAATATATAGCACTAAATGAAAGGTTAGATATGATTGGAATATCAGAGACATGGTGGAAGAACGACAACCAGTGGGACACTGTGATACCTGGGTACAAACTATATCGTAATGATAGAGCTGATCAAATTGGTGGAGGGGTTGCTCTCTATGTTAGAGAGGGCATTGAGTCAGAAAGGATTAAAGTTTTGCAGGAAACAAAATCTGCTGTAGAATCTATATGGATTGAAATTCCATGTAAAAGGGGGAAGGCAATGGCAGTGGGGGTGTACTATCGAGCGCCTGGCCAGAATGACCAAATGGATGATGAAATGCTCAAAGAAATCAAGGAAGCTAACAAACGTTACAGCACAGTAATAATAATGGGTGATTTCAACTACCCCGGTATCGACTGGGTCAGTGTCACGTCAGGACATGCTAGGGAGATAAAGTTCCTAGATGAAATAAATGACTGCTTCTTGGAGCAGCTGGTTCATGAACCGACCAGAGGGGAAGCCATATTAGACCTAATCCTTAGTGGAACACCAGATCTAGTGCAAGAGATAAGGTTGTTGGGGCCACTTGGCAATAGTGATCATAGCATGATCGCCTTTGATTTAATTAGTGGAGGAGGGATAGTAAGGAAATCCACAGTACTACCCTTTAACTTTTGAAAGGGAGACTATGATAAAATGAGGAAAACAGTTAAGAAAAAGCTAAAAGGAGAAGTTGCAAAGGTTAAAGACGTACATCAGGCTTGGCTGTTGAAAAATACTATCTTGGAAGCCCAGACTAGCTGTATTCCACGCTTTAAGAAAAGTGGAAAGAAGTCCAAAAAACTGCCAGCATGGTTTAAAGTTGAGGTCAGAGAGGCTGTTGCCAAAAAAGCATCTTTCAGGAAATAGAAAAAGAGCCAAACGACGAAACCTGGAAACAGCACAAGCACTGGCAAGTCAAATGCAAGGCATTGATAAGGCAGGCAAAGGGAGAATTTGAGAAGAAGCTTGCTGCAGAAGCAAAAACGTGAAGTAAAGACCTTTTCAAGTACATTCGTAGCAAAAAACCTGAGAGAGTCAGTTGGTCCATTAGATGATAAAGGGGTTAAAGGAGCACTAAGAGGCGACAAGGCGATAGCGGAGAGACTGAACAAATTCTTTGCTTCAGTCTTTACTGAGGAAGATGTAGGGATGTTACCCATGACTGAAGTGGTATTTAAAGGTGCAGAAGAATTGAAGGAAATATCGATACATCGAGAAGATGTATTACAACTATTAGAGAAGCTGAAGAGTAGCAAATCACCTGGGCCGGATGGTATACATCCAAGGGTATTGAAAGAACTGAAATATGAGATTGCAGACCTGCTATTAGTAATCTGTGAACTATCATTAAAATCATCTCTAATACCTGAAGATTGGAGGATCGCCAATGTAACACCAATTTTTAAAAAGGGTTCCAGGGGTGATCCGGGAAACTACAGACCGGTGAGCCTGACATAAATACCGGGAAAAATGATAGAAACCATCAAAAATAGGGCTAAATGGCCAATTTTCCCAATGGAGAAAGGTGAATAGTGGTGTACCCCAGGGATCTGTGCTGGGTCCGCTGCTTTTTGACATATTCATAAATAACCTGAAAAGTGGAATAACGAGTGAGGTTATCAAATTTGCAGATGACACAAAACTATTTAAAGTTGTTAAAACCCAAGAGGATTGTGGAAAATTGCAAGAGGATCTTGATAAATTGGAAGACTGGGCATCAAAATGGCAGATGAAATTTAATGTGGACAAGTGCAAGGTTATGCACCTAGGGAAGAACAACCCAAACTATGGTTACACGATGCAAGGTTCCACATTAGGAACCACCACCCAGGAAAAAGATTTAGGCGTCATTGTGGATACCATGTTAAAACCCTCAGCCCAGTGTGCAGCGGCGGCCAAGAGAGCAAATAGAATGCTAGGTATGATAAGGAAAGGAATGGAAAATAAAACAAAGGATATTATAATGCCTCTATATCGTTCCATGGTGAGACCGCACCTTGAATATTGTGTGCAATTCTGGTCGTCGTATCTTAAAAAGGATATAGTTATTAGAAAAGGTTCAGAGAAGAGCCACCAAAATGGTAAAGGGGATGGAAGGATACTCCTATGAAGAAAGGCTAAAAAGGTTAGGGCTCTTTAACCTGGAAAAGAGACGGCTGAGGGGAGATATGATAGAAGTCTATAAATTAATGAGCGGAGTGGAACGGGTAAACGTAGATCGATTGTTTACCTTATCAGAATATAGACAGGCTAGGGGACATGCAATGAAGCTACAGGGTAAACTATTTAAGACTAATAAAAGAAAATATTTTTTTACTCAACGTGTAATCAAACTCTGGAATTTGTTACCGGAGGATGTAGTAAAGGCTGTTAGTGTAGCTGGGTTTAAAAAAGGTTTGGACAAGTTCCTGGAGGAAAGGTCCATAAGCCATTATTAAGAAGGGACCCAGGATATCAATGCTTGAACCAATACAAGCATTGTGGAACCTGTGTCCCTTGGGGAAACTGCTAGGTACATATGACCTAGATTGGCCAGTGTTGGAAACAGAATACTGGGCTTGATGGACCTTGGTCTGACCCAGTATGGCATATCTTATGTTCTTATGTTCTTTTTTTCCGACAACCTGGTGACTATTTCGTACATCAACCGTCAGGGGGGCACGGGCAGTGCGGTTCTGTTGGAGGAGAGTCCACCTGCTGTTTCAGTGGGCGGAGTCCCATCTCCTAGCAATTTCGGCAGCTCATGTGGCAGGAAAAGACAACATCCAGGCGGACTATCTCAGTCTAAATGTTCTAGATCCCGGGGAATGGGAACTGAACTCGGCTGTCTTTCAAGAGATCACTCGACACTGGGGTCTCCCGATAATGGATCTCATGGCCACTCTACACAATGCCAAAGCAGCTCGGTTCTACAGCAGGCGCAGGGAGCACATGTCGGAAGGGCTGGAGGGCCTGGTGCAGCCCTGGCCGTCGGGCCAGCTTCTTTGTGTTTCCTCCGTGGCCGTTGTTGGGGCGCGTCATTCAGAGGATAGCAAGATTCGAAGGCATGGTGATTCTCATTGCTCCAGATTGGCCCAGGCGGCTGTGGTATGCGGATCTGATGTGCCTTCTGGTAGTTCCGCTTTGGCGGCTTCCAGCTAGGGAGGATCTGTTGTTCCAAGGCCCCGTACTAATGCCGCAAGTGGATCGGTTCTTGCTTACGGCTTGGCTCTTGAAAGGGAGCGGTTACGTCGCAGAGGGTATTCCAGCTCCGTCATTACCACTCTGTTAAGCTCTCGGAGGCGCTCAACTTCTTTGGCGTACGTTCGTGTGTGGTGCATTTTTGAAGCATGGTGTGCGGAACGTCGGGTGATCCTGTCGAAAGCGCTTCTACCGGACATCTTGTCTTTTCTGCAGGGGGGTCTAGAAAAGGGTCTAGCTCTTAGCACCTTAAAGGTACAGCTGGCGGCGCTGTCTTGTTATAGAGGAAAGGTGCACGGCCGCTCACTCTCCTTGCATCCCGATGTCCAGCGTTTTCTGAGAGCAGCCAAGATACTTCGACCTCCCATTCGGCCGGTGGTTCCGCATTGGGATTTGAATTTGGTTTTGGAAGCCTTGACGGGGCCGCCCTTTGATTCAGTGTCGACTGTTCATCTCCGGGAGCTTTCCTGGAAGACTGCATTTTTGGTGGCTTTGTGTTCCGCGCGTAGGATTTCAGATCTGCAGGCGCTCTCGTGCAGGGCGCCATACATTCAATTTTCAGCTGAGAAGGTAGTGTTGCGGCTGGTGCCCTCCTTTCTTCCTAAAGTGGTCTCAGCTTTTCATGTCAATCAGGCCGTTTCGCTTCCCACTTTTTCAGTCTCAGGAAGCGGGAAGCTGGATAGATCGCTTAGGAAGTTGGATTTGGGTCGTGTACTGAAACGCTACCTCAAGATAACAGAACCGTTCCGGAAGTCGGACAGATTGTTCGTGCTTTTTGGAGGTTCGTCCAGAGGGAAAGCGGCTACCCAGGCTTCTATTGCACGCTGGGTAAAGCATGCCATTAGAGCAGCGTATGAGTCTAAGGGCTTGGTGCCTCCGGTCGGACTCAGAGCGCATTCTACGAGAGGTCAGGCGGCCTCATGGGCGGAATATGTGTTGGTGCCGCTGGTAGATATCTGTCGGGCGGCGACATGGTCTTCTCTCCACACCTTTGCAAGGCACTACCGGTTGGATGTTCAGGCGAGGGAAGATGCTAGAGTGGGTGCCTCGGTTCTGGTTGCGGGGCTCGCCGGTCCCTCCCGACTTTAGGTACTGCTTTGGTACTGCCCTAATGTTCTGGACTGGCCCGGAGAGACGAATAGGAAACAAATTAGACCTTACCTGCTAATTGTCTTTCCTTGAGTTCTCTCCGGGCCAGTCCAGGTCCCGCCCGGTCTCTTTTGCGACTGTTTGTTCTAGTGCCATTCCTCGGTCAGTAGGTCATCTATGGTGCGGCTCGCTAAGCTGGTAGCCGAGGCTCTCAGGTTTCTGTTCCATGGCACCGTCGAAGGAAATTTTGGGGCTTCCTCTTAGAGGGGGGCTCTCTTTTCACCAAAAAAAAAGCCTGGCCTCTACGAAGGTAGGCAGAAAGAGGAAAAGCGAAGAAATAGATTACCGTCTTACTCTTAGTGTTAACCGATGTGTGTGTTTTGTTTTTGTACAAGTTGCGAGGGTAGTTCTACTGCTTTGTTACTGTAAGACTGACTCTCTGACGCCAGGAGGAGCAGGTTAGGCTGTCAGCAAGTTTTTGTTCAGTATTCAGTCCCCAGCTGCTGGAGGAGGTTGACAACCCTAATGTTCTGGACTGGCCCGGAGAGAACTCAAGGAAAGACAATTAGCAGGTAAGGTCTAATTTCTGTTTTTTCAACACCACCCAAGCTTGATGTAAGTCTTTAACCTTTGCAACTGCTCCTTTTAGTTTTTTCTTAACTATTTTCCTCATTTTATCATAGTCTCCCTTTCGAAAGTTAAAAGGTAGTACTGTGGATTTCCTTACTATCCCTCCTCCACTAATTAAATCAAAGGCGATCATGCTATGATCACTCTTGCTAAGTGGCCCCAGCACCCTTATCTCTTGCACTAGATCTGGTGTTCCACTAAGGACTAGGTCTAATATGGCTTCCCCTCTGGTCGGTTCATGAACCAGCTGCTCCAAGAAGCAGTCATTTATTTCATCTAGGAACTTTGAGAAAATTTGATTTAGCTCATGAGTAACCATTTTTAGGGATGACTTCCTCACTTGAGCTCAACATGGTAGGCTCCCATTGGGTCATTCTTAAAACTGGTGCCCTTCTGGGTTTACCAGAGGAGGGAGAGATGTCTGTTGAATTCTCCATCCTTATTTAGCCTGGTAAGGGCCAATTGAACAGCCAGAATTGTTGGATCAAGAATCTGAGCCTAGCACATCCTCAGTGCCTCCTTTCCCTCCACCTCCCCCGAAGATTGGATGAAAGTTTCTAGAACTATGTGGCTGCAGGCCTTGGCTGAAGGGGAGTAGCTTTGAGTCTAGCACTGTTGCAACATAGGCTCCTGGGCTGAGTAACAGAATTAAGTTCTTGTTTTCATCAGGCGTGGGCGTTATTTAAAAATACTATCTTGGAAGCCCCAAGCAGACAAATTCCATGCTTTAAAATAGGTGGAAGGCAGGCCAAACGACAGCCAGCATGGCTTAAAGATGAGGTCAGAGTGACTGTTTACCTTTAAGAGAATCTTTCAGAGAAAAAAGAGCCAAATGACAAAAACAGGATACTGCTAAGAACTGGCAAGTTTAATGGAAGACATTGATAAGGTAGGTAAAGAGAGAATTTGAAAAGAAGCTTGCCATGGAAGCAAAAACACATAATAAAAACGTTTTCAAGTACATTTGTAGCAGAACACCTGTGAGAGAGTCAGTTGGACCATTAGATGATAGAGGGGTAAATGGGCACTAAGTGAGGATAAGGACACAGCAGAGGGGCTGAATTATTCTTTTTATTCAGTCTTTACAGAAGAAGATGTAGGGAACTTACCCATGCCAGAACTCATATTTAACCCTTTCCAGGCCGAGCCCAAAACTCTCAGGATCCAAAATTCTGACTAAATATTCCTATCAAATGGTATATAATACATGACCATAGCAGAAGGAAAATCACTATTAGAACATACTGAATAAGACGGGTACAATTTTCCTGAAATATGCAAAAATTAACCCGGCTGCAGAATGTGGATTAAAATTTTAAAGTAAGCCTTGAAAGGGTTAAAAATGATACATCAGAGGAGTTGAAATAAATCTCAATAAATCGGGAAGATGTAAGACAGCTGGCTGTTAAACTAGAGTAGCAAATCACTTGGACCAGATGATATACATCCTAGGGTGTTGAAAGAACTGAAATATGAGATTGCAGACCTATTATTAATCTGTGAACTATTATTAAAATCATCTGTAGTACCTGAAGATTGGAGAGTGGCCAATGTAATGCCAATGTTTAAAAGGATTCCAGGATTATCCATGAAACTATAGACCAGTGAGCCTGATGTCCATACCAGGCAAAATGGTAGAAACTATTATAAAGAACAAAATTACTGAATATATAGATAGTCATGGTTTAGTGGCAGAAAGCCAACATGGTTTTGGCCAAGGAAAGTCTTTTCTCACTAATCTCTTCTTTTTTTTTTTTTAGTGCGAACCAACAGTTAGATAAAGGTGAGCTGGTTGGTATAGTGTATCTAGATGTTCAGAAAGCCTTTGACAGTGTCCCTAATGAGAGACTCTTGGGGAAATTTAAAAAGTCATGGGATAGGAGGCAAAATACTATTGTGGATTAGGCACTGGGTAAAAGAGAAAACAGCATAGGGCTAAATGGCCAATTTTCTCTATGGAGAAATGTAAATAGTGGAGTACCCCAGGGATCTGTACTGGGCCTACTGCTTTTTAACATATTCATAAATGACCTGAAAATGAGATGATCAAATTACCGAAAAGTACGTTAACACCCACTTCAACTTGCCCAGCATGCTGCTGTAAGAATCCTCGTTGGTGCACCCAGAACCAACCACATCACCCCTACTCTGAAACAGCTCCACTGGCTGCCCTTGCTGAGCCATATAAAATACAAAACCATTATGACCCCTTTAAAAATTTATTATGAGTTTATCATCTCACGATCTGTGCTAAGGAAACCGCCTAATAATTGGCATAGAAGAAGCCCTGCACAAACATCTCGCTCTTTCCCTGGACTTCACCAAATTCAACCAGTCAGTTCATGTGCATTTTCCCTATATGCTCCCAGCCTATTGAATGCCCTATCTGGATGCATTATAGCTACAGCACTGATCTTATAACCTTCCGAAAGTTATTGAAAACCCACTTGTTTAAGGAATACTTCCCTCCCCACAATTATGAACTGTGTACATTGCTCTGTGCACCTGTTGTGCACTCATTTCCAAATTCATCAGATGACACTCTTGTCGTTATCCCCTCTCCCTGACCCTGCTAAATGTATCCCGGTTGCAATGCTTTAATGTTATGTTGGTTTAATGTCCTATGTTACCATGTTCATTGTAAAGTTTTGTTGAGTTAACTGTAAACTGCTTTGATCTTTGAAAATGCGGTATAAAAGCCTTTCAAATAAATAAATAAATTCGTAGATGAACAAAATTATTCAAAGTTGTTAAAACACAAGAGGATCGTGAGCCCTTAAGGGACAAGGAAAATATATACTGTATCTGAATGTACACCACTTTGACTTGGAGAAGAACGGTACATAAGCCTAGCTAAATAAATAAATTATGAAGAATTTCAAGAGGACCTTAAAAAAAAAAAAAAAAAAAAAAAAAAAAAAAAAAAAATGGAAACTGGATGTCCAAATGGCCTGAGTGTCCAAATGGCAGGTGAAATTTAATGTGGACAAGTGCAAAGTTATGCACTTATGGAAGAACAACCCAAACTACGATTACACAATGCAAGGTTCCACATTAGTAATCACCATGCAGGAAAAGGATTTGGACATCATTGTGGATAGTATGTTGAAACACACTGCCCAGTATACAACTGCAGCCAAGAAAGCAAATAGAATGCTAGCAATCAAACTGAGCATATTATAATGCCTCTATATCGCTCCATGGTGCGACAACACTTTGAATATTGTGTGCGGTTCTGATTGTCATATTTTAAAAAGGATATTGCAGAATTAGAAAAGGTACAGAGAAGAGTGACCAAAATGGTAAAGGGGATGGAAGGATATCCCTAGGCGGAAAGGCTTAAAAGGTTAGAGCTCTTCAACTTGGAAACGAGACAGCTGAGGGGAGATATGATTGAGGTCTACAAAATAATGAATGAAGTGGAACGGGTATATGTAGATGGGTTGTTTTTGCCTTCAAAAAGTAGAAAGACTTGAGAGATGCGCCATGAAGCTGCAGTATAGCACATTTAAGACTAATCAGAGGAAATATTTTTTTCACTCAACATGTAATCAAACCCTGGAAAATTGTTACCTGAGAATGTAAATAAATGCTGTTGGTGTAGCTGGATTTAAAAGATTGGGGCGAATTCCTGGAGGAGAGGTCCATAATAATTACACACAAAAAGGGGGTGCTCCAAAGATAGTGCAACCAATGCACCAAAAAATCTTAGGGAAATTCTCTAAATCAGTAGTTCTCAAGCCAGTTATCGGGACACACTTAGCCGGTCAGGTTTTCTGGATAATTACAATGATTAAGCATATGAGAGATTTGCATGCATACTATCTCCATTTTCTGTGTAGATATCTCACTTACATATTCATTGTGATTATCCTGAAAACCTGACTGGCTGTGTGTTCTGAGGACTGAGTTGAGGACCTCTGCTCTAAATACTTAGGAGAAAAAGAATCTGAGTGTGTCAACCAAACTGATGACCATGATAATGTCTAGCATTCAAGCCAACATCATTGATCCAGAAAAAACTCCTTTATAATTCAAACTTGTATATAATAATAAAAAAATGTTTTCATTTTTGAAATCATCGTAAGAAATTACACGATCATTGCCAGTCCATATAGTACAACATATAAATCAAGCAAAATTCACTTCTCCAGGACCAAGCAGGAAGTCAGTCCTCACATATGGGTGACGTCGGCGCCGACGGAGCCCTCGCGGAGCAATTTTCCCCAGCTTTCAGAGAAAGCCTTTGGGAATTGCAGCGCGCATGCGCGGTCCCCTTCCCGCCCAAGGGTGCCATCTTGCTCAGTCTTCTTTTTTCCGCGGAGCCCTACAGACGTTGCCTGTGATTCCCCGCAGAAAAGTTGATTTTCCTCTATTTTTATCTATTTTTTCTCGGTTCGACGCCGGTTCTGTTCCCGCCCGGACTTGCAACGCCGTCCGGGCGGGAACAGAACCGGCGAGTCCGTTCTTTATTTTTCGTTTTTTTGTCCTTCGTGACAGTTTTCGCGCTTTTTTCCCTGGCTGCCCGGTCGTTCGACCTCGCAGGGGCCCTTTTTCCCCCGATGGCGGCCAGTGGTTTCAAAAAGTGTGACCTCTGTAAGAAACTAATGTCTCTTACAGACACTCACGACTTCTGCCTCCGCTGCCTCGGCCCAAATCATGACCCCATGATCTGCACGCCATGCGGCAAAATGTCCTCAAAAGCATTGAGGAGTCGGCAGCACCAGCGGGAGCGTATCTTCTCTGACTCCGGCCGGGCTCGGACCTCGTCAGAGGCTTCGACGTCTCGGGACTCTGGTCCTGAGCATCGTCGGAGTTCCTCTGAGAGGGGGTCTCCTTCCCGGGAACATCATCGGAAGAAGAAACCCGCGAGGGCGGGATCGGTGGACGCTCCTGGTTCCTCGAGGGCCAGGTCGCATAGCCCCGATTCCCGTCCCGGGTCCTTGGAGTTGGAGAGGCCGTCAAAACATCCTTGACTCGAGGTGGACTTGCCAGCTCACGTAAGTACGGTTGTCCTCGTAGACTCGCCTCCGAAGGACCCGACGTCGGGCCCCACGCCGTCGGGGCCCGAGTCAGGGGCTGCTGGGTCTCCTGAGCTCGGACTCAGGTTGACGGCCTTGGAGTGCAGTTTGTCTGCTTTCTTGGACCAGCAGCGGGCATTGATCGCTGGCCTCGCTGGCGCTTCTGCCCTGACCGCCGGGACTTCGTCCTCCAAGTCGACCCCGGAGACCGAGCCGATCCTCGAGTCCATGAGGGCTCGAGTCGATCCTCGGTCGAGGTCTCCTTAGGCCTCCCGTTCAGGACCGAGGTCGTCGACGCCGACTCCCTCGGCGTCGGGGCGGATGGCATCAGTGCCCGCCCGACCGGAGCCGGTCGACTCCTCCTCCGAGGAGTCGGCCTGGGAATCTGAGGACGAAGAGTCACCTGGTTCCTTTCGGACTCGGTGTGTCCCTTCGGACTCCCCCGAGTCCAAACTTCGGAGATGGTCCCCCCCGGAGGATACCCGGTTCTCGGACTTCGTGAGGGATATGGCCAAAGCCTTGGCCTTCCCTGCGGACCCCGAGGAGGAGCCTCGAGTCGAGGAACTCGATGCCCTCCAATATGACTTTCCCCCGAAGGAGGCCTTTATTGTTCCGGTTCCTCCGATGCTGGAACGGCTTCTCTTCCGCATGTGGGAGAGCCCGGCGTCGTCGCCGGTGTTAAGCAAGCGGGTCGATTCCATTTATCGAGTCCGCAAGAGCCCCGGGTTCCAAAAGGCACAACTACCGCACCATTCCATGGTGGTGGAATCGGCCATGCATAGACTGAAGAGTAAAAAAATGCACTCCTCGGTGCCCCCCGGTAGGGAGGCCCGAAGCCTGGATGCCCTCGGTAGGAAGTGCTTCCAGGGCTCTATGCTTGTTTGTCAAGTCCAGACATACCAGCTCTACATCGGCATGTATCTCCAAGACCTGGCTAAAGAAATAGCCGGGTTCTCTGCTGGTCTCTCCGATGAACCTTTGCAGAGGTTCCAATCCTTGTCTACTGGCATTCGGGAGTGCTCCAAGTTTATCTCTCAGGCAGCCTATGATGGTTTTGAGGCTTCGGCTCGAGTAACTGCGGCCGGCATCGGTGGACGCCACCAGGCTTGGCTTCAGACGTCCGACCTCGAGCCCTGGGTACAGGACAAGTTGGTCGATGTCCCTTGCCGAGGTGATAACCTCTTTGGCAAGCCCATGGATGAGAAGGCTGCACAAATCGAGACGGAGACTCTCACCAGGACTCGTCTCTCGAGGAAGACCTCTGCCCCTTCTCAAAAGAAGAAGGCCTCGGGGAAAAAGCCCTTTTACCTGAGGAAAGGTGCTGCCTATAAATACTACCCTCAGTATCAGACCTCACCAGCTCCCCCACAGGGAAAGCAGGCCAAGGGACGGGATAATGGGTCCCGTAGGCAGCAAGCCCCAAGCCTGCACCACCGGCCCCTGCTCAGCAGGGTGGGGGTTTTTGACTTTATCAGCATAGCCTCTCCCCCTCAGCTGGTTTCTCTCAGCACGGGAGGCCGGCTGGTCCACTTTGCCCACAGGTGGTCCAACATCACCACAGATACCTGGGTGCTTCAGATAGTTCAAAAGGGCTATCTTCTTCATTTTCACCAGGTACCTCCCTCCTACTTTCCAGGGGAGCCTTCCAGACTCCCTCTGCACAGGGACTTACTCCTTCAGGAGTTAGCAAGTCTTGTTCAGGAATAAGCCGTGGAACCGGTGCCCCACCACCTGAAGGGTCAAGGGTTTTACTCCAGGTACTTCCTGGTTCCAAAAAGAACAGGAGGCCTCAGACCCATCCTGGACTTGAGAAACCTCAACAAGTTCCTTGCAAAGGAAAAGTTCAAAATGCTTACCCTTGGAATCCTGCTGCCCTACCTCCAGCAGGGAGACTGGCTATGCTCCTTAGATCTAAAGGATGCGTATACTCATATCCTTATTCATCCAGACCACAGACAATACCTAAGGTTTGTGGTGGATGGACGCCATTACCAGTACAGAGTACTGCCTTTCGGCCTATCCTCCGCCCCCAGAGTGTTCACCAAATGCCTAGCAGTGGTGGCGGCCTATCTGAGGCTTCAGGGTCTCTTTGTGTTCCCATACCTGGACGACTGGCTCATCAGGGCCCAGTCTGCCCAAGAAGCCACTCAGGCTACTCATCGCACGGTAGCTCTGCTCCAGCACTTGGGATTTGTCATAAACTTCGCAAAGTCCACTTTGCTCCCCTCTCAGGATCTAGAATTCATCGGCGCCAGGTTGGACACCTTTCAAGCGCAGGCCTTCCTGCCCCTGGACAGGGCCCAAAGGCTCATGGATCTCGCCAGCCGCTTTCACAGCAATTCCCTGGTCTCGGCCAGGCAATTTCTGAGACTGCTCGGCCATATGGCTTCCACGGTCCATGTCACCCCCTATGCCCGCCTGAACATGCGTCCTGCTCAATGGTGCCTTCGCAAACAATGGCATCAGGCCACTGGGAGCCTAACGGACTCCGTACAGATCTCCGACCAGCTGGTCTCCTCTCTCCGATGGTGGCTTCACCTGCCGAACCTAGTGCTCGGGGTGACTTTTCAGCCCCCTACATATTCTCAGGTCCTAACGATCGATGCTTCTCTCCAGGGTTGGGGAGCACATTGCCAAGGGACTTGTACTCAGGGTCTCTGGACTCCTTGGGAGTCCGCTCAGCAGATCAACTTCCTGGAGCTCAGAGCCATCCGCCTAGCGCTCAAAGCCTTCTCTCACCTGATTTCTCACCAGTCAGTACTCGTCCAGACAGACAATCAGGTTGCCATGTTCTACGTGAACAAGCAAGGCGGAACCGGCTTTTTCCTTCTCTGTCAGGAAGCGCAGAAGCTCTGCTCTTGGGCCGTCCATCGCAACATCGTCCTCAAAGCTGTCTATCTCCCAGGTCAAGAAAACTACCTGGCAGACAAACTGAGCAGGGTCCTCCAACTGCACGAGTGAAGGTTAGATCCGCTTGTGGTTCAGCGGATCTTTCTCTGGTGGGGCCTCCCCACCATGGATCTGTTCGCCAGTCCTCTGAACCGACAGTTTCCCAGATTCTGTTCTCGACAGCCGCATCCCCTCCGGGTGGCGGCGGATGCTTTTCTGATTTCATGGTCCACAGGCCTCTTGTATGCCTTTCCACCCATGCCCCTGGTGTCTCGGACGCTCTTCAAGGTTCTCAGAGACAAAGCGTCGGTGATCCTAGTGGCTCCCCGGTGGCCGAGACAACCTTGGTTCCCGCTTCTGCTGCAGCTGGCGGTGGACACACCTCTTCCTCTGGGGTTTCAGCCCGACGACATCTCGCAGGATCAGGGGACGCTCCTGCACCCCAACCTTCGGTCCCTTCATCTGATGGCCTGGCTGCTGAAAGGGTAGTCCTTGCTCCTCTCCAGCTACCTCCAGATGTGGAAGAGGTCGTCTTGACCTCCAGGAGGCCTTCCACCCGGAAGTCCTACGCTCTTAAGTGGCGTCGGTTCTCCGTCTGGTGTACTCAGCAGTCTCAAGATCCCTTCTCCTGTTCAGCATCAGTGGTATTGCAGTACTTGCTTTCCCTTTCTAATCTTGGACTTAAGTCCAACTCGGTCAAGGTCCACCTCAGTGCTATTTCTGCGCACCATTTACCGGTGGAGGGTAGGCCTCTTTCCAGCCACCCTCTGGTGGCTCGTTTTCTCCGGGGCCTCCTCCTCCTTAAACCACCTTTGCGCCCACCAGCTCCGAACTGGGATCTCAATGTGGTTTTACAGCGGCTTACCTGTCCGCCTTTTGAGCCGATGGCTACCTGTCCTCTTCGTTTTCTTTCCTGGAAAACCTTGTTCTTGGTGGCCCTCACTTCTGCTAGACGCGTTAGTGAGCTGCAGGCCCTGGTTTCTGATCCTCCTTACACTAGGTTCTACAAGAACTGGGTAGTCCTACGGACTCACTCTAAGTTTCTTCCTAAAATGGTTTCCCCTTTTCACATCAACCAGGAGGTGGTACTTCCGACCTACTTTCCCAGGCCACACTCCAGCCGGGCTGAGATGGTCCTGCATACCCTGGACTGTAGAAGAGCGCTAAACTTCTACCTTGACCGTACGCGGGAGCACCGGAGGGCGGTCCAGCTCTTCGTGTCTTATGACCCCAACAAGTTGGGGCTCCCTGTCTCCAAGCGTACTCTGTCCATCTGGATTGCGGACTGCATCGCTTGGGCTTACGAGGCTGCGGGCCTCGTGCTGGAAGGTAGAGTCACCGCTCATCGTGTTCGGGCGAAGGCTACGTCAGTGGCTTACCTCCGCTCTGTTCCGTTGGCAGACATCTGCCGGGCCGCTACTTGGTCTTCAAGCCAGACTTTTGCAGCCCATTACTGCCTGGAGAGGGAGTCCCGCAGGGACAGTGCTTTCGGGCAGGCAGTCCTCCGTAACCTCTTCGAGGTTTAGGCAACTCCTACCCTCCATCCCTGATGTTGGGCTACCGGTTGGAGACGTATTCAGAGAAGATTCCTTCCTTCTGTGCTGCTGAGCTCGAGGGAGCTCATTTTTGTGCTTAGGGTCTCCGGTAGCCTTAAGCTTGGGAGTCCCATATGTGAGGACTGACTTCCTGCTTGGTCCTGGAGAAAGCGTAGTTACTCACCTGTAACAGGTGTTCTCCAGGAGCAGCAGGAATCAGTCCTCACAACCCTCCCTCCTCCCCTTGGAGTTGCAGTTATATGCTTTCGTTTTTGCTAATTTTTGCTGTCTTTTAGCTTTGTCATCTGACTGAGCAAGATGGCACCCTTGGGTGGGAAGGGGACCGCGCATGCGCGCTGCAATTCCCAAAGGCTTTCTCTGAAAGCTGGGGAAAATTGCTCCGCGAGGGCTCCGTCGGCGCCGACGTCACCCATATGTGAGGACTGATTCCTGCTGCTCCTGGAGAACACCTGTTACAGGTGAGTAACTACGCTTTATCTGAAGTTGCTGGTAGAACATCAATAATCGCCTGACAAAGGCCTTTGGTTTGCCTAAAAAAAAAACACTGTTTCAAGGGCCAAAATTAAGTCCACTTCCCCATAAGTACAAACAGAGCTCCTGCTCTCTCTCGAAAAGTTAAACTTCTTTGGCATCCTGGTTCCATAGATACCAAAGGCATTTAAAAATGCTTGATCTCATCACATCTCCCAATCGCTTTGCAGATACATCATAATATAGTAGACGTCACAAACAGCTGAAGCAAAGGAGTCAAAGAAAAAGTCTTCCATTCAATATAAGAGTTCAACCTGACAGATTATAATGCATTCAATTTGTAAATCTGTTGTCGTTCATGCTGAATTAACACTTTACCATGATCTCCTCTTAAATTGTCTACAAAATGATCAATAACCATATATTTTAGCTTAGAAAAACTGGGTTGCTTTTGCAGACAATGCGAAACTTATGGAGCCTCGTCTCTATGATGAAATAAACATGATTTTTGCTCAGTTAACCCTTAATTGACGAGAAGTTTTCCCCACATATATTTTGTTGTAAGGGCGCACAATAACTTATACCACAAAAATTGAAATTCATGAAGTCTGCTGCATTAACTTATATACATTACCGTCCCCTGGATTCGAAATTTTATTTTCTTCGATTGTCATATCACAAATCTGACAGTGACCGGAAGCATAATAGCCCCAATTCTTAGGCCCATCTGCTGCTAATTGTGGCAAGACGACTAGGCATAAGTAATCTTTCAAATTGCAGCACCGACTATATGCAACCATTGGACACTGCTCCACAAAAATATAATGTACCCCTAGCATACTGCAGTGCCACCTTGTTCTTTCTCTCATTACCAGGATTCCCAGGACTCCTGGAAGTATTGCGATCCTTGCCTCCTTCCGGCTCTTGTTCCTGGACTTGATTCTTTTGAGGGCCCTGTGATACTTCCTTCTCCTCCTCCAGATCTGGGTGTTCTCTGATGCAATGATGGATAGGGATCCAATTCTGGGACACTTCAGTCACTTCTTCCAGGAATGGCCCCATGTGATCTTGGGCCAGTTGGTATTCAGCATTGAGTACAGCTAAGTGCTTGAATGCAAGGATCCCACCCCAGATGCCCTCATGATATCTCCATATGGGTCTATGGCCAAGAAGGTACCGTTCAAGCTACCCTGGAGAGACTTCTCAACCTCCAGACTGTCATGCCGGTGTCATCTGCCAAAAGGAACAAGGACCAGTATTCCATTAACTTTGTGGTGCCATTACAAAATTTGCTAAATTTGCATTGAGAAGTGGATGGTACGGTGAACCAGGGTAAGTATCTTATGCACACAGGATTTTATGGGAAGCCAATGTAAATGAATGAGCAGAGGTGTGATATGGTCTGAGCGAGAAGCATGAGTCAGTAAGCAGGCAGCGGTGTTCTGGAGGAGTTGTAATCTGCGAAGTTGATACTGTGGGAGGCTTGCAAGGACAACATTGCAATAGTCATTGCGAGTCATGACCAGGGAGAGTAGAAGTGTGGACAGAGGAATGGGAAAGAAAAGGGCAAACCGAGCGGATCTGATGCACGGAATAAAATGAGCATTGAATAATGGAAGACAAGTACTCGCAGCAGGATAAGGAGGAATTGAATGTAACATCCAGATAGCGGAGAGAGACCAGTGGAATAGGTGTTGAGGCAAGGGAAGGGGCCAAGGAGGGGACAGGAGTAGAGAAGGTAAACCATATTTTATTTATTTATTTAACATTTTTTTTATATACCGCTTTTCAGTTATATCAAAGCGGTTTACATTGAAACAGAACAGGTAATACATGGAACACTTTAAAGAACTATATACATCTGAGTTTTTAGAGGGATTGATCTGAAGAAAGTTGATGTCATCCAGGTGACAACAGAGTTGAGGCAGGCATTCAGCGGGGTCAAGTTGGGGACAGAGACTGGTGTGGAGAAGAAGACTGTCATCTGCCTAATAGAGTAGGCAGAAAGACCGTGCTATTGGACAAGGAGAGAGAGGGGCCAGGAAGATGTTGAAGAGAAGGCGAGTGAGAACAGAGCCCTAGGGGAACACTACAGGGCAGGGGGGTGACAGAGGAAGAGGAGGGAACCAGTAAGGACAGAAAAAGTTCAGGACGATAGAAAAGAATGGAACCCGCGAAGGATAAAACCAGTGATTCCGAAGTTGCACAAACTGGAGAGAAGGATGTGATGATCAACTAAGTCGAAGGCAGAAGAGAGATCTAAGGATACAGCCAAGGAAATGTCACCTCAATTGTGAGAAGTGTGAAGCTCATTGAGAAGGGAGAATAGGTTAGTTTCCGTGCTGTGACTGTGACAGAATCCGATGACTATGTAGCTTTTCAAGATACAATTGAGATTCCACACTTTGTAATATAGGCACGCCTGAAAGTTAGTTCATCCAGCTAATCTTATTTTTCTTAGAAACGTCTATATGGAATGTAAAGTGCACTACAAGACCTCTTCCAGTGATGAAATGAGCATTGGTCAGTAATTGTAGTGAAGAATTTTGCTGGTATTTATTCAGTGCATGCTTGGTTCCAAGATTGAGTTTGAGGGTTCTTGATACTATTGCGTACATTGTTATTCATCAACTAATATCTCCAGCATGGTGCCTAGTGTGCCAGTGTCTATATTACTTTAACTCCACAAGCCATGATCTAAGTTGACTGTACTAAGATTGAGCCATTTTTCCCTATTCTTGGTCCTCAAAAGATCCAAATGAGATTGGGGTCTGTTGGTGGTGGGTGTTTCCAAGTTGCCATTTTTTGACACTTATAGAACCCTTTTACTAAAGCACCAGCAAGAGACTGCACATTAGGAACCATCACCCAGGAAAAAGATTTAGACGTCATTGTGGATAACATGTTAAAACCCTTGGCCCAGTGTGCAGCGGTGGCCAAGAAAGCAAATAGAATGCTAGGTATCATGAGGAAAGGAATAGAAAATAAAACAAAAGATATTATAGTGCCTCTATATCGTTCCATGGTGAGACCGCACCTTGAATATTGTGTGCAATTCTGGTTGCCGTATCTTAAAAAGGATATAGCGTTATTAGAAAAGGTTCAGAGAAGAGCCACCAAAATGGTAAAGGGGATGGAAGGATATTCCTATGAAGAAAGGCTAAAAAGGTTAGGGTCTTTAACCTGGAAAAGAGACGGCTGAGGGGAGATATGATAGAAGTCTATAAATTAATGAAGTGAAGTGGAACAGGTAAACGTAGATCGATTGTTTACGTTATCAGAATATAGAAAGACTAGGGGACATGCAATGAAGCTACAGGGTAAACTATTTAAGACTAATAAAAGAAAATATTTTTTCACTCAACGTGTAATCAAACTCTGGAATTTGTTACCGGAGGATGTAGTAAAGGCTGTTAGTGTAGCTGGGTTTAAAAAAGGTTTGGACAAGTTCCTGGAGGAAAGGTCCATAAACCATTATTAAGAAGGGACCCAGGATATCAATGCTTGACCCAGTACAAGCACTGTGGAACCTGTGTCTTTTGGGGAAACTGCTAGGTACGTATGACCTAGATTGGCCACTGTTGGAAACAGGATACTGGGCTTGATGGACCTTGGTCTGACCCAGTATGGCATATCTTATGTTCTTGTGTTATGTTAAGAGCAAAAAGTAATGCATGGTGAGTGCAGCAGTTGTGCACTAACTATCAGTGCATGCCCAGCATGTCCCCAACAGTTATTGTACAGAACTGTATCCTGATGTGCAGCAGCAGCATTTGCAGTTAATGCGGATGCACCTAACACCACCATAGAGGTATCATTAAGTGCAGTCATGCTAATTGATTCATTGACGGAGAGCATGCAGTATTTACCCCTGTGCTAACTGAAGTGTGCTCTCCATGCCCTCACTCCACCCCTAAACTGCCCATTCTCTGCCCCATTGTGTGATGGGTAATTAACACATATCTAACATGCCCGCTCAGTAACGGTTACAGCGGCATCCCCCTGCTCACAGCTAATCGCATGCTAAAACGTCCATTAACCACTCAGCACACTTCAGTAAAAGAGCTCCTTAATATGTGAGGACTGACTTCCTGCTTATTCCTGGAGAAAAATATATTTAAATACTCGTAGTGTTAATTGGCCACTAGTTTTTCCATCGCCATTTATGTGCACCCATCTCTTTTCTGCATTTGACATTAGCTTGAAGTGTGCTTAAACGTGCTGTTTTCGGTGCTTAAAGGCTATGCTAGTTTTCTGCATCGGCCTATAAGTTTGTACCTAGGCAGTGGAGAGTTAAGTGACTTGTTCAAGGTCTAAAGGAGCAGCAGTGGGATTCAAACCAGGCTTCCCTGATTCTTAGCCCATTGCTTTAAACATTATGCTGCTCCTAATTAGCTCTCTTCAGGGCTACCATCTAGAGACATACACTTGGATTGTCATAATTGGGACACTTCAAGTCCCCTATATATAGTGAAGTGCTACTAATGCAAACTCACCGGAAGGCCTCTCAGCTTTTCGTTTCCTACGACCCCAGTAAGCTGGGGAAGGTGGTGACAAAGCGTACGTTGTCCACCTGGGTGGCGGACTGTGTTGCCTGGGTTTATTATGCGGGGCTTCCACTGGAGGGCCGTGTTACGGCTCAAAGGGTCAGGGCCATGGCGGCTTCAGTGGCTCACCTGCGCTCTGTTCCTCTGGCAGACATCTGCCGGGCTGCCACCTGGTCTTCGGGTCAGACCTTCGCGGCTCATTATTGCCTGAATATGGAGTCCCGATGGGACAGTGCTTTGGCCAGGCTGTGCTCCGTAATCTGTTTGAGGTCTAGGCAACTCCTGCCCGCCGACTCCTCTGTGTTCAGGCTACCGGAGTGCTACTTCCATATTAGGGTTTCATTGTGGCTGCTGGCAGCTCTCGTTGAGAGGGCCTTTTTTGTTTTTGGCTATAGGTTCAAGGTAGCCTGTAGCTGGGGAGTCCCATATGTGAGGACTGCCTTCCTGCTTGTTTCTGGAGAAAGCGTAGTTACTCACCTGTAAATGGTGTTCTCCGGGGACAGCAGGAATCGGTCTTCACAACCCTCCCTCCTCCCCTTGGAGTTGCAGCCCAATTATTTTTTCTTTCATTTGTTTGCTGTCTTTTAGCTGTGTCATTTGACTGAGCAAGATGCCACCCCTGGGCGGGAAGGAGACCATGCATGCATGGTAGCAACTCCCAAAGGTTTTCTTTGAAAGTTGGGGATTTGCTCCGTGCGGGCTCAGTCGGCGTCGACGTCACCCATTATGTGAGGACTGATTCCTGCTGTTCCCAGAGAACACCTGTTACAGATGAGTAACTACGCTTTCAGATATGTTAGAAGAGGAAGGGCAAAAGTGGTATTGTAAGACTCAAGGGTGAAGGGGAGGAATATGTAGACCCTTGGTGAGGGTCTCGCTCTTGTTCCCTTTCCTTGGTCTTTGCAGGCGAGTGCCTCTGGCTGCGGCCATGTCCCGGCCTCGAAGCACTCAAGGCCGGAGCTGTCAGCGCCCTTGCAGCCAGCAGGCTTCGAGTCCTCTGCGGAGTACTCCGACTGGGAGTTTGACATTGAGACATCTCCGGAGACTCCAGCTCACCGAGACCTCCCCTCGGACCCATCTCCGCCGGTTGCCAAGCGCTGATCCCTACCCGAGGACACCACCTTCCTCTAGTTTGTTAGGGACATGGCTCGGGCGCTCTCCCTCATGACTGAGTCTGAGGAGAACCCTCATATGAAGGAACTAGACATCCTCTAGTATGAGACAACACTGAGGGAGACCTTGACGGTTCCCGTCCCCTCCATCCTTACTCGGCTCATACTCAGGATGTGGGAGAACCCTGCGTTAGTACCCATCGTCAGCCATTGGGATACGATGTACTGGGTCCAGTGTAGCCTGGGTTTCTGTAAGGCACAACTCTCCCACACCTCCATGGTGGTGGTGTCAGCCATGCGCCGGTGAAAAAGCCCAAAGTTGCACTCTTCGGTGCCCCTGGGCAGGGAGTCCCATGTCCTCAACGCCCTTGGGCAGAAATGCTAGCAGGGCTTAATGCTGACATGCCGTATCCAGACTTACTAGCTCTATATGTCATCTTCCTCCCGGACCTAGCCAAGGAGTTTGGAAATGCCGGAGGTGGTCTCCATCGAGGCAAACCGCAAAGCCCCCAGACTCTTTCAAAGTCTGTCTCGAAGTGCTCCAAGTACTTGTCTTGTGCCGCCTATGACTGCTTTATGTCCAGTGTGAGGGTAGTGGCTGCAGGCATAGGCATCCGACACCAGGCCTAGCTCCAATCTCGAGCAGTGGGTACAAGAGAAGCTTCTTGATGTCCCCTGCCTCAGTGAACAGCTTTTTGGTAAGCCAATGGAGGACAAAGCGTCTGAAATCGAGACAGTGTACATCACTAACACCTGGCTCTCAAAGAAAGCTTCCACTTTGCCTCGGAAGAAGCCAGCAGAACAAGAAACCCCCTTCCTCCGGAAGGGCCACCCTTACCGAGGCTATCCCCCGTACCCTGCCGCCCAGACCCCTCAGCAGGGTCCACATGGCAGGGAGCAGGCCAGGCACCGTGCAAACCTAAGGGCACCAAACCCCAGCTGCCAGGATCAGGTTTTTGATGCCATCGGCATATCCTCTCTTTGCTGGAGGGCCAGCTCCTGACAGGGGGGCACCTAGTTCACTAGGCCTCCATCACCACTGATTCCTGGGCTCTTCAGATAGTCGAGGAGGGCTACCGCCTCCACCTTGACCAGGTCCTTCCACTCTTCTTTCCCGGGGAGCCCATGGTCTCCCTTGCATCAGACCTCGCTGAAGCAAGAGCTCACGGTCCTCCTCAAGGACAGAGCTATGGAGCCCATTATGCACCACATGATGGGCAGAGGGTTTTACTCCAGGTACTCCCTGGTCCCCAAGAGAACAGGGGGCCTGAGGCCCATCTTGGATCTGAGAAACCAAGTTTCTGGTGCGGGAAGTTCAAGATGCTCTCCCTTGGAACACTGCTGCCCTACCTCCAGCAGGGAGATTAGCTATGCTCCTTGGATCCGAAGGATGCTTATACCCACATCCTGATCCACCCAAGTCACAGGCAGTACCTCAGGTTTGTGGTAGGAGGCGACCACTACCAGTATAGGGTACTCCCCTTCGGCCTTGCTTCCGCCTCAAGAGTCTTCAAGTGCCTCGCAGTGGCGGCGGCCTATCTCCGCCTCCATGGAGCCTTTCCCCTACCTCGACAACTGGCTCGTCAAGTGGGGGCACAGCCTCAGAGTCTGGACAAGCCACCGGCCGCACCATTCAGGTGTTATAGTACCTGGGCTTCGTGATAAATCATCCAAAGTCCAACCTCATTCCAACATAGGCTTTGGAGTTCATTGGGGCCCATCTGGACTCCGTACAGGCCAGGGCTTTCCTTCCCCTTGATAGGGCGGACTTGCCTCATGGCCCTCGCAGCCGAGGTACAGAGGTGCCATGCCATGTCAGCTCGAGTGCTCCTCCGCCTCCTTGGCCATATGGCTCCACAGTCCCCAATACATGCCTCCACATGCAGGCGGCTCAGTGGTGCCTTTGGTCTCATTGACACAGGCCATAGGTGGGCTTTGGGACAGTCACTGTCTCTCGTCAGCTCGCAGAGTCCCTCACCTGATGGCAGGACATCCGCAGCTGTCAGCAGGCATGCCCTTCCAACTCTCGAACCCCTACAGGATCCTCACAACAGATGCTTCCCAGACGGGTTGGGGTGCCCACTGTGAAGAGCTGCTCACCCAAGGGGCTTGGTCCGAGGAGAGCCAGCAGCAGATCAATCTGCTTGAGCTCAGAGCTGTCTTCCTCACCCTAAGGGTCGTCAAACACCGCCTATGGCACCAGTCGGTGCTCGTCCAGATGGACAACCGGGTCACGATGTTCTACTTGAATAAGTAGGGCGGCATGGGCTCCTAACCCCTCTGTCAGGAAGCCGTGGCCCTCTGCTCCTTCGTGGCCAGCCAAGGGATGCTCCTCAGGGCTGTCTATCTCCCGGGCTAGGACAACGCCCTGGTGGACAGTCTGAAGAGTCCTCAGGCCGCACGAATGGCGTCTGGACCCCAAGGTAACACTCAGACTCGTCTGGCCATGGGAAACCCCCAGCATGGACCTCTTTGCCAACCCGGTCAATGCTCAGCTGCCCCGGTTCTGCAGCCCTCAACCCCACCCCTCCTGGGTGGCTGCTGCCGCCTTTCTCCTCTCGTGGCCGCGGAGCCGCCTTTCTCCTCTCGTGGCCGCGGAGCCGCCTTTCTCCTCTCGTGGCCGCGGAGCCGCCTTTCTCCTCTCGTGGCCGCGGAGCCGCCTTTCTCCTCTCGTGGCCGCGGAGCCGCCTTTCTCCTCTCGTGGCCGCGGAGCCGCCTTTCTCCTCTCGTGGCCGCGGAGCCGCCTTTCTCCTCTCGTGGCCGCGGAGCCGCCTTTCTCCTCTCGTGGCCGCGGAGCCGCCTTTCTCCTCTCGTGGCCGCGGAGCCGCCTTTCTCCTCTCGTGGCCGCGGAGCCGCCTTTCTCCTCTCGTGGCCGCGGAGCCGCCTTTCTCCTCTCGTGGCCGCGGAGCCGCCTTTCTCCTCTCGTGGCCGCGGAGCCGCCTTTCTCCTCTCGTGGCCGCGGAGCCGCCTTTCTCCTCTCGTGGCCGCGGAGCCGCCTTTCTCCTCTCGTGGCCGCGGAGCCGCCTTTCTCCTCTCGTGGCCGCGGAGCCGCCTTTCTCCTCTCGTGGCCGCGGAGCCGCCTTTCTCCTCTCGTGGCCGCGGAGCCGCCTTTCTCCTCTCGTGGCCGCGGAGCCGCCTTTCTCCTCTCGTGGCCGCGGAGCCGCCTTTCTCCTCTCGTGGCCGCGGAGCCGCCTTTCTCCTCTCGTGGCCGCGGAGCCGCCTTTCTCCTCTCGTGGCCGCGGAGCCGCCTTTCTCCTCTCGTGGCCGCGGAGCCGCCTTTCTCCTCTCGTGGCCGCGGAGCCGCCTTTCTCCTCTCGTGGCCGCGGAGCCGCCTTTCTCCTCTCGTGGCCGCGGAGCCGCCTTTCTCCTCTCGTGGCCGCGGAGCCGCCTTTCTCCTCTCGTGGCCGCGGAGCCGCCTTTCTCCTCTCGTGGCCGCGGAGCCGCCTTTCTCCTCTCGTGGCCGCGGAGCCGCCTTTCTCCTCTCGTGGCCGCGGAGCCGCCTTTCTCCTCTCGTGGCCGCGGAGCCGCCTTTCTCCTCTCGTGGCCGCGGAGCCGCCTTTCTCCTCTCGTGGCCGCGGAGCCGCCTTTCTCCTCTCGTGGCCGCGGAGCCGCCTTTCTCCTCTCGTGGCCGCGGAGCCGCCTTTCTCCTCTCGTGGCCGCGGAGCCGCCTTTCTCCTCTCGTGGCCGCGGAGCCGCCTTTCTCCTCTCGTGGCCGCGGAGCCGCCTTTCTCCTCTCGTGGCCGCGGAGCCGCCTTTCTCCTCTCGTGGCCGCGGAGCCGCCTTTCTCCTCTCGTGGCCGCGGAGCCGCCTTTATGCATTTCCCCCCACATCACTGATTGCTCAGACCCTTGGGAGCTCTCCAGGACTCCTAACACAGGAGGAGGGCTCGATCCTCCATCCCAACCAGGGAACCCTATCCCTCACAGCATGGCGGCTGAGTAGGTCGCCCTAGCCTTAGTACACCTTCCCAGGGAGGTGGAAGAAATCATCCTGGCCTCTCGCAAGGATTCCACAAGATGGGCTTATGTCTTCAAGTGGCAGTGGCTTGCCATGTGGCGCACGGAGTACCACCTCGATCCGTTCTCTTATCTGGTATGCTCGGTCTTTCAGTACTCCAGTACCCTCTCCACCTATCGCAGTCTGGACTTAAGTCCAACTCCGTCAGGGTGCATCTCAGCACTCTTTCGGTTAATTATCACCCCATTGAGAGCAAGCCCTTTTCCATGCAGCCTCTCATCACCAGGTTTATGCGGGGCCTCTTGCTATTCAGACCTTTCTTGCAGTGACCAAGGGCCTTTACCAAGTGCCTGGCGGTCGTCACCACCCACCTGGTTAAGTCTGTGGGGTTCAGGAGTGGACATAGATGCCGGAGGGTCCTTATTTTATGGTATACTACCTTTGTAACATTATGGGCGTTTCCATACTCGGTCGTTGGTCCAGGATGACTCCCAGGTAGTGCACCTCTTGCTTTGTCATCAATTCTACATCTTTTACCTGCAGAGAAGTTGGTGGGGTGAAGGTTTGGTCTTTCGTTATAAAGAATACTAGTTTTCTTTCAGTTCACTTTAAGGTTGTGTGTGAAAAGCCAGTCTGAGACTGCATTGAAGCATTCTGTAATCTTGGTGAAATTAGGACTGTCTGTGGAGAATGGAGTATATAGTAGGACATTATCAGCATAGATGTGGTATATAATGTGTTATAACTGTATTATTGAGCATATCGGCTGAATGTAGATTTTGAAGGGCAAGGCAGTTAGAGATGAATCCTGCGGGGGACTCCTTGCATCTGCTGGTATGTGTTTGAAGTCTGCACGCCTATGTGCATCTATTATTGGTGACCTGTTAAGATCTACCCCCGTCTAGGGCTGTGTTCTGTATTCCTTTTTGTTGTAGGTGAACAAGTAGGAGATTGTGACTGACTGTGTCAAAGGCCGAGACGATATCGAGAAATATTAGGATGAAACCTTGCTTAGTTTTGTCTATAGACATAGTGAGTCTGTCTAGGAGAGTAGCCAGAAGGGTTTCGACCCTGTGCTGCTGTCGGAACCCATGCTTCTGTGGGTCAGGTGGAGCATGGGAGTCGATGTGATCTTGGATTTGTTGCTGGACAATCTTCTCAGTCATCTTGGCTAGGAATGGGAGGCTGGATATGGGTCTATAGGAACTTATGTTTAGTGGGTCTAGTTTATTGTTTTTTAGTAATGGTCTGGTGGAGGCGGTTTTCAGGGATGATGGTACCACATCCGTGATAAGGGAAAGGTGTATGAGTGGCAGTGATTACACTTAGGTCGGATTGTGTTAACTTGATCCAGTATGCAGGGCATGGATTGGCTGTAGATGTGGTGTTAATCCCCTTTATGATCTCGATGTGCTCAGTGGAGCTTGGGTGAAAGGCGTTTAGCTTGGAGATAGCAGTGTTTCCTATTGGGAGATTATCCGGGAGAAGATTTTCTGAATGAGGACTACTCATATTTGTTTTGTTTTGGAAGTGGGTAGCAAAGGCCTGCGGGTTGTTAAGAGAGCGCATTAGGATATTGGTGTGGTATTCCTTTCATTTCTGGTCTATTGATTTTTGGTGTTCTTGTAGGCTATTCATGTATGAGACTCGATCCTGGGAGAGTCTAGAGTGTCACCATCTCTCTTCCAGCTTCCTGAGACGTATTAAGGACTCACGGCAGTGAACCATATGGCTGTGAGATTCTTCTTGATGGGTTTTGTGGGGTGAGGTAAGAGAGACTTTGCTTAAGGTGTTCTTCCATAAGTCTGTAAGCTTATCCAGCTTAGTAGCGCCAGTATTAAGATCCTGTAGAGTTTCTTCAAGGAAGGCTTCTTTGTTAAAATATTTGAAGCAATGGGGCTGCTGGTGGAGCAGTCACAGAGGGCCCATGTTCTTCTGAGACCACAGGAATGTGGAAAATAATGGCATTGTGATCTGACCAGGGGACAGGGAGGAACAGTGGTAGGTTTTGGTTATTTGATTTGTGCATGGATGAGGATGCAAAGATAAGGTCCAAGGTGTTTCCTCTTGTATGGGTAGATGGGTGTATTAGTTGTTCATAGCTCAATGTGGTCTTTGCGGCCAGAAAGGCTGTGGTAGTGCAGGGAGGTTGAAATCGCCTAGCAGCCAAAGTGGTTTTCTTTGGGTAGTCCAGTTGCATGCTAGGTCAAGGATTGTAGAAAGATCATCAGTGCATGCAGATGGAGTATGGTAAAACAGATATGCTGCTAGATGCTTATTTGAAATCATGATGGAATCTAGGTGGTTTTGTGCTCTGTGACTTCAGGCATTGGAATTGTAGATTGCTTCTGGCTAGGATGAAGATTCCTCCACCCCTTTGATTTGTTCTCGGGCAGTTAAAGTGGTCATAATTAGGGAGCTTTAAATGACCTGTAAGTACGGTGTCTGTGTCAGTGAGCCATGACTCCATGATGAAGAGCAGGTCTAATTTTCAGTGTTTGACATAGTCAATGAGGATTAGCCATGTGTTCCAGATGGAGTGAACATTTATGGGCATGCAGGTCAGGTTTTTTGCCTATGGAGGCTTAAGTGAGTTTTCTCTGGGGGTTGGCGTACTATGTGTATGAGATGGCTATGGCTCACTGAGAGTAGTGTCCTTGGGGTGGTGAATGTGTCTTTATGTCCCCTATGGCCATAGTCTTGTATGGTGGGAATTAGGCCTTGTTGTTGAATATGATTCCATCCATATGATGAATTGGGCAGGCAAGATAGGAATAACATGTTGGTGAGTCTGTTCGGCATTGTGTTATGTTATGTGAGGGGATGGTGATTTTACTGTGTTGTCCTGTTAGACCAGCTCTGTTGTGGTTCTTAGGTGTGGGTGTGCCTGAAATGTTGCTTTATTTTTATTTATTTTTTTATTCTGGGCTTGCAGTGGTCTTACAGGTGACCAGGGAGAAAGACATGCTCCAAGCAGCCCCTATCTCGTCTTGCACAGCATAGACAAATAGAGGGATGGTATTGCAGCTCTTGTTCGTTCTTAAGATTTTCAGTGTTGTGTGAATAGAGTGGTGTTTCTGAGCCTTGTCCGGTGAGGAGATGCTAGATCCGATGGCTGTAGCTGAGATTAGCTGGTTGCTGTTGCGGTAGGGGTGGCTGTATAATACATCTTCACTCTGTGCCATGCTCAAAGGCCATGCCTGTGGGCTCACTGGGTGTAGGCACGCCCATGGCGCTTTAAATTTAAAGTTCACTCTGGGTCCCTGATTGGCCTTGTGCTGGGGAGTGGAGAGGAGTTGTGTTTCCTGCTCCCTTGCCCGATGCCGATCGGGGCTCTGCTGGCGGTGGAGGCACTGCTCTGTTTTTCCTTCGTGCCTAATGGGATGAAGGCAGTAAGGAGGGACTTCACTCCCTGCTGCACGGCGCCCACTTTTGCTGTTCCGGCTGCGGTAGTGGTAAACGTGGTATCCCTCAGAGCGCTACACTTTTAAAAGTCCCGCCACGTTGGAGGGGGGGCCGGATTGGATGGAGGCAGTAAGGAGGGGCTTACCTCCCTGCTGCACAGCGTCTGCTCTTGCTGTTCCGGCTGTGGTGGTAAAAAAAAAATGTTTAAAAAATCAGATCAAGGACCGATCCCTGCGGCACACCATTGGTAACATTCTTGTCCTCAGAGTTAATTCCATTTACCAGTACTCTTTTTGTCACCTCCCATTCATCCTGTTTCAACCCAGTTGGTCAATTTAGGGTCAATCCCTAGGGGACTCAATTTATTTATAATTTGCCTGTTTAGAACTGTCAAAGGCTTTGCAGAAGATCTAAGTACATGACATCTAGAGCTATCCCTCAGTCCATCTCTCTGGTCACCCAATCAAAGAAATTAATCTGATTCGTCAAACAAGACCTGCCTCTAGTAAAACTATGCTTACCCAGATCCTGCAATCCATTGGATTCCAGAAACCTCACTATCCTTTGTTTTAACAGCATTTCCATTAGTTTATTCACCACAGACGTCAGACTAGCTATAGTGCTCAACCACCACCTTACTTCTACTTTTGTGTAGAAGAACCATGAGTGTCCTTTTCCAGCCCCATGGGACAACTTCCAACTCAAAGAAGCATTGAAAGGTGAGACAGTGGAGCAGCCAGAACTTCATTAAGTTTCTTCATTGTTCTTGGATGTATCTTATCTGGCCCCATTAATTTGCTTACTTTCAGCTAGTTCCTCAGAAAACAGTCTTTCAGATCATCCAGCTAGACCAGTCCAGACAAGTGGGTTAAGCCTCCCTGCCAGCAGATGTCGAAACAGAGAAAGAAGCAAGAGCCAGTTGAAGCTGTGACATCATCCCTGGCATATATCCCAGGCACAGCTAGGGGTCTCCTCAGTACCTTCTCTGACTCAGCAGATGTTTGACTTTTTTTTTCTTCTTCCTTGTATCTTACTGGACCTCTGGACACTCAGCCATTTGATCACGGGGGTGTATGAGACACCCTGGCTGGTAGATCATCTCTGGGCTAGCTCCTGGTTACTAGAGCCAGTGCAGCTTGGTGTGGGCTTCGAGTCAGGAGGACCTTTGAGAGACCCTTGGACTCATACCCTTTTTTTCTTTGGTTCCTGTATTTTCTTTATTTTCTATATAAGAAAAGAAAAACAGTAAAGGGAGAGTTAAGCAGTATTTCCTTTAGCCATTGACTGTGTCTGCCTGAGCACAGTGTACCACAGTGTGCTAGTTGTGGGTTCTCCCCACCACCCCATTGACCTTGTTCCTCCGGAGCCCCGGGAACACTGGACAGCCGCAAATTGCTGCCTGATGATTCCAGCCAATGTGCTGCCTCCTTCACACTTTCAGCGGCACAGAAGCCACTGCATCTAACCGTGAGTTTGCAGCTGCCGTGTTTCTTGTCCTGGTTTGTTTTCCTCTTTGTATCCTTTCCTCCTTGCAGCGGGCACTATTTTAAGCAGCACAACTCACCATGCTGGCTTCCCTTCTAAAGTACCTTGCATGTGGTAAAAAGTGCAGAATGTTGATTAACAACCTCTGCTCTGCCTGTGATAACCATCCCGGTGAATCTTTGGCAGCCTCAGCGCCTCCTCCCATGGCAGTTCAGATGGCTTTTGGGCCATGGAGAGTCTTGCTTTGGTTCCTCCTTCTGCCCTTCTAACTTCACCTGCCTAGTCTTCTCCTTTCCTCATGGTCACTCCAGCGGTTCCTTTCTTATCTCCTGCAGCTGATCCTCTCTCCCCCCCCCCCCTGAACAGCAAGCTTTGGACAAAGGCTGCCTTCCTCTCAGCCAAGTCCCTCCCTGACATCTGTGGTCCGCAAGTGGCCCCGCAGAGTCCTCTGCTCATACCTTCAGGGATCAGGTGTGGACGATGATGACTCAGGGGAGGGGGAAGACAGGGGATTGTCTCCCCCATGGCTTCCTCTCATACAGCTTCTGAGGCTGAGGAGGGGGAGGTTTCCCCAATGAAAGAGGACTTTGAATCCACTGTAGTCTCTCTGCCACTGGGACGAGATCCCTGGACTAATCTCCCAAATCATCAAGGAGCTCCACGTCCCATATACCCCCAACCCCAGCCAGCCACCTTCATTGACCAATCCGATCATGGCAGGAATTAAACGGCCTGCTCATGCTTTCCCTTCCTGGCAGAGCTCCAGCAAATGAGTGACTGAGTGGGAGGCTCCTGAAGCTCCTCTGAAGTAGGTTCACTGTCTAGGTCTGATTTATTCCTGATCAGCGACAGATTTGGACAAACGGTTGTGATTTCCTAAGGTGGATGCCCTCAGCACAGCGGTGACTAAACGCACCACCATCTGCTCTCCGGGTATCCAAGACCACAAGATGGAGAATCTTCTCAAGGCAGTGTTCTCAAAATCTTCCCTTGCACTACAAGCTTCAACCTACAGCAGCTTGGGAGCCTGTGCTCTACTCCGATGGATTCAGCTGTTACCCGAGGATATGATCTCCATCCGCCTAGAGTCGTTGGCAACCTTCCTGGCAGATGCCTTTTATGATCTCCGCTGCCTTTCTGCCTGGAGGCATAGCAGCAGTCACGGTGGCCTACTGTTGGCTTTGGTTCTGCTATCGGTCAGCTGATGCGGCCTCCAAGGGCCGCTTAGCCAAACTCCGCTTCAAAGGAGGTCTACTGTTTGGCGCTGACCTCGAAAAGCTGGTAAAGGCCCTCGGAGAGGCCAAGCCTCAGCACTTGCCCAAGGATAAACCAAAGAGTTCTTCCAAGCAGCTTTCCTCTTCTGCCTCTTTGCGTCCCAGGTTTTGCGATTTGTGGAAATTCTGGCCTGGCAAGCAAAGCTCTGCTTCCTTTGGGTCAGCAAATCGGTCCAACTCCTTTCAGAGTAGCCGCTGTCCCTACTCCCAAGGCGCGTGGCAAGTCCGCTCCCCGCTTTTCCAACTGACGGGGCAGGGGCCCATTCTGGCCTGCTGCAGGCAGGACGCCGCTGGAAATTCTACCACGAATGGGCCCTAATACCCGCAGACCGTTGAGTCCTCGATATCATCCGACTGGGCTGTGTATTCGACTGTGCCAGACCCAAGGATGCCTTTGTCCTCTCCCCCTGAGGGGCTCCCCAAAAATGGGCAGCAGTTCAGGACACCCTCCGTCTTCTGCAGTTACGGGCCATTGTGCCGGTGCCTCATGAGGCAAGGGTTCAAGGTTGCTATCCAATCTACTTCATCATTCCAAAGAAAGACTGATCCTTCTGACCTATTCTAGATCTTCAAGGCATCAACTGCTGCCTCCATGTGCTGAGTTTTCACATGGAGACCCTCCGGTCCGTCAGTCCAAGATCCACCTCTCTTCTGTTTTATTTGTGTGCTTTTTTCTGAAGTCCTGGCTTTAAATCTGTGAACACAGAAACATAAATATTTAAGTAATTCTGCTTTATCCTCCTAAGCTTCTTACATATTTCTCCCCTTGACCCTTAAGTCTGATAATACCACTTTGCATTTCCCCCGTCACTAACATCTTAAAAAAAAAAAAAAAAAAAAGTCTTATACTGCCCCCTCATTTTACTGCATTATTACCAGTTCTCCAGGACCAAGCAGGAAGTCAGTCCTCACATATGGGTGACGTCGGCGCCAACGGAGCCCTCGCGGAGCAATTTTCCCCAGCTTTCAAAGAAAGCCTTTGGGAATTGCAGCGCGCATGCGCGGTCCCCTTCCCGCCCAAAGGTGCCATCTTGGCCAGTCTTCTTTTTTCCGCGGAGCCCTACAGACGTTGTCTAATAGTCACCGCCGAAAAGTTGATTTTTTTTCCTTATTTTCAGTAATTCTTCGGTGCGACGCCGGTTGCGAGGCCTCCCCTTTTTTCATTTTTCCCTGGCGGCCCGTTCGTTCGACCTCGCAGGGGCCCTTTTTCCCCCGATGGCCGCCAGTGGCTTTAAAAAGTGTGTTAAGTGTAAGAAACTTATGTCTCTTACCGACACACATGATTGCTGCCTCCGTTGCCTGGGCCCCGATCATGAAGAAATGATCTGTGGGCCCTGTAGCAAAATGTCCGCGAAGTCTTTGCGGAGTCGGCAGCATCAGCGGGAGAGAATCTTCTCTGACCCCAGCCGTACCCGGACCTTGTCAGAAGCTTCGGTGTCCAGAGAATCTGGCTCTGAGCACCGCCGGAGTTCTTCTGAGCGGGGGTCCCCTAACCGGGAACATCAGCGGAAGAAGAAGTAACCCGCGAGGGCGGCGTCGGTGGACGCTCCTGGCTCCTCGAGGGCCAGGTCGCATAGCCCCGACAGCCGTCCCAGGTCTTTGGAGCTGGAGCGGCCGTCCAAACAGCCTCGTCTGGAACTGGACTCCTCTGCTCACGTAAGTGCTGTTGTCTTCGTTGACTCGCCTCCGAGTGGTCCGACGTCGGGTCCGACGCCGTCGGGGCCCGAGTCGGGGGCTGCTGGGTCTCCTGAGTTCGGACTCAGGTTAATGGCCTTGGAGCGCAGCTTGACTGCCTTCATGGACCAGCAGCGGGCATTGATCGCTGGCCTCGCTGGCGCGTCTGCCCTGACCGCCGGGACGTCGACGTCTAAGTCGACCCCGGAGACCGAGCCGATCCTCGAGTCCATGCGGGCTCGAATCGATCCTCTGTCGAGGTCACCTTCGGCCTCCCGTTCGGGGCCGAGGTCGTCGACGCAGACTCCCTCGGCGTCGGGGCGGACGGCGTCTGTGCCCGCCCGACCGGAGCCGCTCGACTCCTCCTCCGAGGAGTCGGCCTGGGAATCCGAGGTGGATGAGTCACCTGGTTCTTTCCGGACTCGGTGTGTCCCTTCTGACTCCCCCGAGTCCGAGCCTCGGAGACAGTCCCCCCCGGAGGATGCCCGGTTCTCGGACTTCGTAAGGGATATGGCCAAGGCCTTGGCCTTCCCTGCGGATCCCGAGGAGGAGCCTCGAGCCGAGGAGCTCGATGCCCTCCAGTATGACTCTCCTGCGAAGGAGCACTTTACTGTACCGGTTCCTCCGATGCTGGGACGACTTCTCTTCCGCATGTGGGAGAGCCCGGCGTCGTCGCCGGTATTAAGCACGCGGGTCGATGCCATATATCGAGTCCGCAAGAGCCCTGGCTTCCAGAAAGCACAGCTGCCGCACCATTCCATGGTGGTGGAATCGGCCATGCATCGGCTCAAGAGCCAGAAGATGCACTCCTCGGTGCCTCCCGGCAGGGAAGCCCGCAGCCTGGATGGCATCGGTAAGAAGTGTTTTCAGGGCTCTATGCTTGCTTGTCGGGTCCAGACTTACCAGCTCTACATGGGCATGTATCTCCGGGACCTGGCTAAAGAACTAGCCGGATTCTCTGCTGGTCTCTCCGAGGAACCTTTGCGGAGGTTCCTGGCCCTGTCCACTGGTATTCGTGAGTGCTCCAAGTTCATTTCTCGAGCAGCCTATGATGGCTTCGAGGCATCGGCTCGAGTGGCCGCAGCCGGCATCGGAGCCCGCCGCCAGGCTTGGCTCCAGTCATCCGACCTCGAGCCCTGGGTGCAGGACAAGTTGGTCGATGTCCCCTGCAGAGGTGAAAACCTCTTTGGTAAACCTATGGACGAGAAGGCTGCCCAGCTCGAGACAGAGACTCTCACCAGGACTCGGCTCTCCAGGAAAACCTCTGCCCCTTCCCAGAAGAAGAAGGGCTTGGGGAAGAAGCCCTTTTACCCGAGGAAGGCGGCTGCCTATAAACACTACCCCCATTATCAGGCCTCCGCAGCTCCCCATCAGGGTCAGCAGGCCAAGGGACGGGGTAACGGATCCCGTAGGCAGCAAGCCCCCAAGCCTGCGCCACCGGCCCCTGCTCCGCAGGGTGGGGGTTTTTGACTCGTTCAGCATAGCCTCTCCCCCTCCGCTGGTTTCTCTCAGCACGGGAGGCCGGCTGGTCCACTTTGCCCACAAGTGGTCCAACATCACGTCAGACGCCTGGGTGCTCCACATAGTCCGAGAGGGCTATCTTCTGCACTTCCACCAGGTACCTCCCCCCTACTTTCCAGGGGAGCCTCTGCGAACCCCTCTTCACCGGGACTTACTCCTTCAGGAGTTGGCAAGTCTTATTCGGGAACAGGCAGTGGAGCCGGTGCCCCACCACCTGCGGGGTCACGGTTTTTATTCCCGGTACTTCCTGGTACCAAAGCGGACTGGAGGCCTCAGACCCATCCTAGACTTGCGGAACCTCAACAAGTTCCTGGAGAGGGAAAAGTTCAAGATGCTTACCCTTGGAATCCTGCTGCCCTACCTCCAGCAGGGAGATTGGCTATGCTCCTTGGATCTAAAGGATGCCTATACTCACATCCTCATCCACCCCAGCCACCTAAGGTTTGTGGTGGCGGGCAATCATTACCAATACAGAGTACTGCCCTTTGGCCTATCCTCCGCACCACGAGTCTTCACAAAATGTCTCGCAGTGGTAGCGGCTTATCTCCGGCTTCAAGGCCTCTTCGTCTTTCCGTACCTGGACGACTGGCTCATCAGGGCCCCGTCCGCCACGGAGGCCACTCACGCCACGCAGCGTACTGTGGCTCTGCTCCAGTACTTGGGCTTTGTCATAAACTTCGAAAAGTCCACTCTGCTCCCCTCTCAGGACCTCGAGTTCATCGGCGCCAGGTTGGACACGCTTCAGGCGCGGGCTTTTCTGCCGCTCGACAGGGCTCAACGGCTCATGGCTCTCGCCAGCCGTTTTCACAGCCATCCCCGGGTCTCGGCCCGGCTCTTCCTGAAGCTGCTCGGCCATATGGCGTCCACGGTCCATGTGACCCCCAATGCCCGCCTGAACATGCGGCCGGCTCAGTGGTGCCTTCGCTCTCAATGGCGTCAGGCCTCGGGGAGACTGGCGGACTCGGTACGCATCTCCAGCCCGCTAGTCTCTTCTCTGCGATGGTGGCTTCACCTACCCAACCTAGTGCTCGGAATGCTTTTCCAGTCTCCTCCACCGGTTCAGGTTCTGACGACCGACGCTTCTCTCCTGGGTTGGGGAGCACATTGCCAGGGGTCATGTACTCAGGGTCTCTGGACCCCGTGGGAATCTGCCCAGCAGATCAACTTCCTGGAGCTCAGGGCCATTCGCCTGGCTCTAAGGGCCTTCTCCCACCTCACGTCTCACCAGTCTGTGCTGGTCCAGACGGACAATCAAGTTGCTATGTTCTACGTGAACAAGCAGGGGGGCACGGGCTCCTTCCTTCTCTGCCGGGAAGCACAAAAGCTCTGCGCTTGGGCCGTCGGCCGGGGAATCCTCCTCAAAGCTGTCTATCTCCCAGGTCAAGAAAATCACCTGGCAGACAAACTGAGCAGAATCCTCCAACCGCACGAGTGGCGATTGGACCCGTTGGTGGTTCAACGGATCTTCCTGCGGTGGGGCCTCCCCACACTGGATCTCTTTGCCAGTCCTCTGAACAGGCAACTTCCTCGATTCTGCTCTCGGGAACCGCATCCCCTCCGAGTGGCGGCGGATGCTTTTCTGCTCTCATGGTCCACGGGCCTTCTGTATGCCTTTCCTCCCATGCCGCTGGTGTCTCGAACTCTTTTCAAGGTTCTCCAGGACAAGGCCTCCGTGATCCTGATCGCTCCCCGGTGGCCCCGGCAACCGTGGTTCCCGCTTCTGATGCAGCTGGCGGTGGATACCCCGTTGCCTCTGGGGTTTCAACCCGACCTCCTGACCCAGGATCAGGGGTCTCTCCTACACCCCAACCTCAGATCTCTCCATCTGATGGCCTGGCTGCTGAAAGGGTAGTCCTTGCTCCCCTCCTGTTGCCTCCGGAGGTGGAGGAAGTCGTGCTGGCTTCCAGGCGACCCTCTACCCGGAAATCCTACGCCCTTAAATGGCGTCGCTTTTCCAACTGGAGTGCTCAACGGTCTCAAGATCCCTTCTCCTGCCCGGTGTCGGTGGTCTTGCAGTACTTGCTTTCCCTCTCCAATCTTGGGCTCAAGTCCAACTCGGTCAAGGTTCACCTCAGTGCTATTTCGGCACATCATGTGCCGGTGGAAGGCAGGCCTCTTTCCGGCCACCCCATCGTGGCTCGGTTCTCCCGGGGCCTCCTTCTCAAACCACCATTGCGCCCCCCAGCCCCTGACTGGGACCTGAACGTGGTTTTACAGCGGATCACCTGCCCGCCTTTTGAACCCATGGCTACCTGTCCTCTCCATTTTCTCTCTTGGAAAACCTTATTTCTGGTAGCCCTCACTTCCGCTAGACGCGTTAGTGAGCTGCAGGCCCTGGTGTCTGATCCTCCCTACACTTGGTTCTACAAGAATAGGGTAGTCCTGCGGACTCACCCTAAGTTTCTTCCAAAAGTGGTCTCCCCTTTTCACATCAATCAGGAGGTGGTGCTTCCGACCTTCTTTCCCAGGCCTCACTCCAGCCGAGCTGAGAGGGTCTTGCATACCCTGGACTGTAGAAGAGTGCTGAACTTCTACATTGATTGTACGCGGGAGCACCGTAAGACGGTTCAGCTCTTCCTGTCTTACGACCCTAATAAATTGGGGCTCCCTGTCTCCAAGCGCACTCTGTCCATCTGGGTAGCTGACTGTATCGCTTGGACTTATGCGGCGGCAGGCCTCTCGTTGGAGAGTCGAGTCACCGCTCATCGGGTTCGGGCGAAGGCTGCGTCAGTGGCTTACCTCCGCTCTGTTCCATTGGCAGACATCTGCCGGGCCGCTACTTGGTCTTCGAGCCAGACTTTCGCGGCCCATTACTGCCTCGAGAGGGAGTCCCGCAGGAACAGTGCTTTCGGACAGGCAGTCCTCCGTAATCTCTTTGAGGTTTAGGCAACTCCTACCCTCCATCCCGGATGTTGGGCTACCGGTTGGAGATTACTCAGAGAAGATTCCTTCCTTCTGTGCTGCTGAGCTAGAGGGAGCTCATTTTTGTGCTTAGGGTCTCCGGTAGCCTTAAGCTGGGGAGTCCCATATGTGAGGACTGACTTCCTGCTTGGTCCTGGAGAAAGCGTAGTTACTCACCTGTAACAGGTGTTCTCCAGGAGCAGCAGGAATCAGTCCTCACAACCCTCCCTCCTCCCCTTGGAGTTGCAATCTTCTGATTTAGTTTTTGCAATTTTTTTTTGCTGTCTTTTCGCTATGTCATCAGACTGGCCAAGATGGCACCTTTGGGCGGGAAGGGGACCGCGCATGCGCGCTGCAATTCCCAAAGGCTTTCTTTGAAAGCTGGGGAAAATTGCTCCGCGAGGGCTCCGTCGGCGCCGACGTCACCCATATGTGAGGACTGATTCCTGCTGCTCCTGGAGAACACCTGTTACAGGTGAGTAACTACGCTTTACCAGAATAATTCTCTGTCGAGAATTTAAGATCTCCTTACTTCTAGGTAACTCCGCAACAGGGATGTCCCAGTCATTAATAGCCCTTCTCCTTTCATAGCTATATTGTGAATGTTGTCAATTAAATCTCTGTGAAGATGAATGTATATCACAGTAGTGTAAATGGATGTTCATTTCCCTCATTCCAGATTAACCCACAGTGCCGCTGCCTCCTTACCTCATAAGCCCTACAAGTCTGTTGCTTTAATATTCGTTTTTGCATATAGATATCATTTGAGAAGGTAACAAAGAGGTTTCTATACTATGGGCTCTTCTGAATCCAGATTGTCTAGGAAGTAGCCGTTAAATCTTTTACAGATAGTCTTCCATCTGTAGACACAGACTTCTCCACTGACTGAAACAAAAGATAGATTGGATACCAAATTAGTCTTGTTCATCAGAAGCTTCACTGTAGCTTGTTTCCAACAAAGGTGGAAGGAAGGAGGGGACTTCCCTTCAGGCAAATTCACTTTCAAAGTCTTTTTATCTTAAATTTTTATTAACAGTGCTGAATAGGTACCCAGGAGAGAAATGGTCAGATTCAGTGAGACTAAGAGTTTGTCAACCTTTTCCTGAGAAACTGAGTTGAAACCCTGCCATAAGCTGAAAAGCTAGTTAAAATCAAGACACGGAGTATCCATAACTTGATGATGATGATGGGAGGATGCAGATTAAAATCCTCAGCTCTAGAGGAAAGTTCTGTAGGTAGTGCAGTGCTACCACCTTGTTGCACCTGAACTGGTACATACACCACTTTCTCAAAATTATGGGTAAAGAAGTCAAATCTTTGAAAAGTCAAGACAGTGGAAGTACCAGAGCTTTTCCTTAATACCTGGTGATGTTTTCTATCCAGCTGCACTACTTTGTCTACTTTTTGGGGTCACATGATCTCTGAGTAAGGGGAAGAGACACTTTTGCTGAGCTCTCGGGCCCTCTCCACGGTTTGATCTGGATTCAGCTGATTAATTCCCCACTTGCTGCCCTGTAGAGTGGCTTATCTGCAGCAGCAAGGGTTGGAGCTATCTGGAGCAGGATTCAGGCCCCCCATGGGTCTAGAAGTACTAAAAAAAGATCAGGAGTGTCCGAAGGTTAACAAGTCCAAGATTGCAATGGACATTCCTAGGGCTCAGTCCCCTACTTTGTCAGCTGGTGGACCTGATGGATGAAATAACTGATGTTGTGGGAGCTCTCAAAGGCAAATTTTGAGTACCTTTATTCTAAAATAGAGGAGTTGATCACAAGTGTGGCGTCCTTCCAGCAGAGGATCAGTGACCAAGAGCAGCATGTAGTGAGCGTGGAAGATATGGTCCAGAAGTCCAGCGGTGAGCTAAAGGCCATGCAGGAGACCCTGGCGCAGCATGCAGGTAAGTTGGTTAATCTGGAAAATGGATCATGTCACAATAATCAGATAATTCTGGGGGTCCCGGGGTCTGTGACGGATCGGGATCTATATGGATTCTTGGGGACCTGGCTCCCAATTGGCTTTAACCTGGAAAAGGACTTAGGCTCATTGCTAATAGAATGGGCATACAGAGTAGGCCTGAAGAAAGACAGTCTAGTGCCAAGCCTGCCATAGCCCGATTCTTAAACTTTGTCCAGAACAAATCTGTTTTGCGTGCAGCGAGATAGGAGCTGACATTGGAGCATGATGGGCACAAGATTCTAATGTTCCAGAACTATGCCACCTTGGTTGCTCAAGCACAAGTTTTCTTTGCTGTGCTCTTAGCTATTTTCAAAGAATATGTGGTTTGTACTGCAGTACCCAATGAGGCTGCTGATTGTTCACAACGGTGCAGTACCGAGGAGACATGAAAGTTCTGTGAAGAAAAGCTGATTGGAGTCACTATGGCTGGGACTGAGACCCAAATAGGGACTGTTGGGGTTCTGCCCCTGACTGCTCTACTGCAGTGGTGAGTTGTATTGGACAAAGACCTTTGTGCTTTTTCCGCTACATATCTGTGGCATTTTGTCAGGGACAGGGGGCTGCGGCACAGTCTACTTTTTTATAGTTTTAGTTCCCCCCAAACACTCTTCTGAAAATCATTTGACGTCTACCTCAATTCCATTCCTATTTATGCAAGTTCTCTGTGGTCCTACTTCTGGCTTTTCCTTGGTGAACACATGTATTTGTAAGCCATTTTACTTTTTTCCTCATCAGCCTCTTCATTTTCTTCTCCTTCACCTCTGAGTCTTACAAGGCCGCTTTTACACTTCTCTTACTAAAACGTGAATAAAAGATTCTGTCCCGTTTTATCATATTGACTGTTTCCTTATCCTGCTAGATCAGTCCGGACAAGTAGTTTATATTCCCCAACCAGGAGATGGAGGCAGAGAATCACAAGCTTTAGTGATGTCATCAGTATAAGGATTGGTGCAGCCCTGAAACTTATCAGTATTTCCAACTCCAGCAGATGGTGCAGTGGTCCTGTGCAGTAGCATGCTGATTTGTGGCCCTGACTCCCTAGGGCACTATCTAAGGACTGTCATCCAGTGGTAGAGTCCTTGGTCAAGGAAGCTTTTAGGAATTGGTGTAAGGACCTTAACCTGATAGAGCAGGAGGAGAGCTCTCAGGTGTTTGGTCTATGGACTTTTGTTCTGATGGAGCCATCTGAGGTCTGCTCCAAGTCCCCCAAAGATTCAGACTATAGGCCTTGTCTTAGTCCTGGGCTATCAGTGGTCCCACAGGGCCCATGCCAGCGGGGTTGAGAATGTTTGTCCTTTTTGGGGGTCCCCCTTTCTCCCATTGGGTACTGATGAGCAAGTTATGCTGCCTGGTTAAGACTGATTAACTATTTTTGATTATGTTGATCATAAAGTGTATTTAATACACAGAAAAAGATACCTTCCAGCAGCCAGCTGATCACGATTCAACAGAGTATGACTACAGTGGGCTGTGGAAAGGATTGGGGCGAGCCCATTTCATGCAGGGCATTTGGGTGGGGGGATTCTCTCACAGGTGAGGTGAGCCTGCAGTGCAGCGTTATCAGTATGACCACAAGAAGACTGGTGCTTCAGTAGCGTAGCCAATTGCTCTTACGTGTGCACAGCAGTGTTTCTATAAACAAGTAGGGGGATGCAAGCACACTCTGTTGATGATGTAGCCAATGTGCTGAGCTCTCCCCTAGCTCAGAGAAGTCTTTTGTACTTCTCTGAACATGTATGTGCCCTCCTACCTTGCTCATTCTATGCTTGGACTCTTCAGTTTTTTCCTGATAGCATCTACGATCGGCCACAGCGCTGTTCCTCCTGCACTGGATTGGGAAATCGCTGCAAAAACAAAACAGAAATAAATCAAAATAAATCATTTCAAGAGTTTTAACCCTATTTTCAAAACTCAGAGGGTATCACCCCGGCAGCTCTGACATTGGCCACCTCTCTCATGCTGTGGCACTCCCCCTCCTTCTCCCCTCCCCCCCCCCCCCCCCTGCCTTGTTGAGCCCATAGGTCAACTCAAAACAGGAAGCCTGCAAGGGACAAAACTAAATTTAAAAAAAAAATCCTCAAAAGTTACAGGTAGCGCACACAGGAAAAGAAAGCAGCTCGGCTACACTGTTGGGTAAGCCCAGCAGCAGCCTCAAGCGACAAATGCCAGGAGACTCTACCATCCGGGAGGGCCCTCCCAGCAAGTTACCCAAACAGGAAATAGCCATACCTGTGTTTTTTCCCCGCGTGTCCCTTGCCAAAACTAAAGGAGCATCCTGCCCTAATTATCTCTCAAGGAAGTGATAGTCTTACTTGTCCATCAGATCTTACAAGATTTGATAAGGATAAGATCTTCATGCTTCCTTCTGAAAATCCCCAGCATCAGTGCCTTCTGGCAGCTTGATCTGAAATATAAAGTCTTTTCCGCCCTGGGATTCGACCACCAACAGTTGTCCCATAAATCTGTGGTTTCTGAAACAGCCTTGAAGGAAAATAAAAACTTCTAAAATGCAGACCCATACATCACTGGTAAAAGCAGAGAACCCTGGATGCTGTCGTTAAGAAATCCTGCCAGTGATCTTTTAGCCATGAGAATTCTAGCACTCCAGATCCTGCACTACCCTCATGATCTTCTGTTACAGCTGGATGATCCATACACCTTGACTGCAGAGAACTAAGCCCAATAGCAAGACAACTTCCAGGTGTCCTTATATATTGTGATTTGGACTACTTATGATGTGTTTGACTCGGTGGCCTGCTCCACCATCATGGCTATATCTACCAGGCACACCGCTTGGCTGAGGGTGTCAGGTCTTTGAGACTATCTGCACAACTATTTAGCAGACACCCTCTGCCATGGTGATAACCTATTCGACTCCAGTGTGTGTAAGGCCATTCCTGAAGTTAGACCGTTCTTCCACAGTCAGAGAGCTATCAGTGCAGCCTACAGAAGCATTATCCCAGACTCGATGGCCTTGGCTCCACCAGTACAGGAGGCATACTACTACTAATACTTCTAGGAATTCTATTCACATCTGAGATACCAGCCGTATCCCAAACCATCAGTGCAACACCTTTCCGGCCCTGCTTACAACCAACGCTTTCAGCCAAGGCAGAAGAAACAGCAGTCCTCTGAATCTGCTCATGCCACCAAGCAAACTTTCCAGTTTTTGACCATCTGCCAGTAAGTGGCAGAATCTGACCCTTCAAGGAGTCAACATCCTAGAGGATTACCAAACCAATTTCTCAGCACTCCCTCCAGGTTGCTCACCAGCCAGCAGCAAAACTGGTTCCACCACAGCACATACCCATTTTGATGCAGGAGATCACAGACCTCCCACTCAAAGAAGCTATGGAATCATTTCCCATGGACCACCTTAGTCAAGGATTTTATTCAGTGTTCTTCCTGATCCCCCAAGAAGTAGGGCAGCCTCCATCTAATTCTCTATCTTTGCAATGTCAACTTTTACATAAGGTGAGAAGTTCAAAATTAACACTCACACAATCCTGCTACTGCTGCGTTGCAGTGATTATCTAGCCACCCTAAACCTGAAGGATGCCTCCACCCACATCCTCATCCACATTCAACACTGGAAATACCTTTGCTTCAAAAATCATTACTACTAGTACAGAGTACTTTTAAAAACATAAGATATGCCATACTGGTTCAGACCAAGGTCAATCAAGCCTAGTATCCTATTTTCAACAGGGGCCAATCTAGGTTACAAGTACCTAGCAGTTTCCCCTAAAGACACAGGTTCCACAATGCTTGTACTGGGGCAAACAGTGAATTTCCTGGGTCCCCTTTAATTCTCCAGGACCAAGCAGGAAGTCAGCCCTCACATATGGGTGAAGTCGGCGCCGACGGAGCCCTCGCGGAGCAATTTTCCCCAGCTTTCAAAGAAAGCCTTTGGGAATTGCAGCACGCATGCGCGGTCCTCTTCCCGCCCAAGGGTGCCATCTTGCCCAGTCTTCTTTTTTCCGCGGAGCCCTACAGACGTTGTCTGTGATTCCCCGCTAGAAAAGTTGATTTTATTGTCTTTTTTTCTCGGTTCGACGCCGGTTCTTTTCCCGCCCGGACCCGCGACGCCGGTTGCGAGTCCGTTCTTTATTTTTCGGTTTTTTTGTCCTTCGTGACAGATTTCGTGCCTTTTTTTCTTTTTCACTGGCAGCCCTGTCTTTTGACCTCGCAGGGGCCCTTTTTCCCCCGATGGCTGCCAGCGGGTTTAAGAAGTGTGATCGGTGTAAGAAGCTCATGTCTCTTACCGACACACACGACTACTGCCTCCGCTGCCTCAGACCCGATCATGACCCGATGATCTGTGGTCCGTGTGGCAAGATGTCCTCAAAAGCGTTGAGGAGTCGGCAGCATCAGCGGGAACGTATCTTCTCTGACTCCGGCCGGGCTCGGACCTCGTCAGAGGCTTCGACGTCTCGGGACTCTGGTCCTGAGCATCGTCGTAGTTCCTCTGAGAGGGGGTCGTCATCGGAAGAAAAAACCCGCGAGGGCGGCGTCGGTGGACGCTCCTGGTTCCTCGAGGGCCAGGTCGCATAGCCCCGATAGCCATCCCGGGTCCTTGGAGATGGAGAGGCCTTCCAAACATCCTCGACTCGAGATGGACTCGCCTCCTCAAGTGAGTACTGTTGTCCTCGTGGACTCGCCTCCGAAGGAGCCAACGTCGTCGGGGCCCGAGTCGGGGACTGCTGGGTCTCCTGAGCTCGGACTCAGGTTGACGGCCTTGGAGAGCAGTCTGACTGCCTTCATGGACCAGCAGCGGGCATTGATCGCTGGCCTCGCCGGTGCTTCTGCCCTGACCACCGGGACGTCGACTCCGGAGACCGAGCCGATTCTCGAGTCCATGGGGGCTCGAGCCTATCCTCGGTCGCAGTCTCCTTCGGCCTCCCGTTCGGGACCAAGGTCGTCGACGCCGACTCCCTTGGCGTCGGGGCGGACGGCATCGATGCCCGCCCGACCAGAGCCGCTCGACTCCTCCTCCGAGGAGTCCGCCTGGGAATCCGAGGACGAAGAGTCACCTGGTTCTTTTCGGACTCGGTGTGTCCCATCGGACTCCCCCCAATCCGAACCTCGGAGAAGGTCCCCACCGGAGGACAACCCGGTTCTCGGACTTCATGCGGGATATGGCCAAGGCCTTGGCCTTCCCCGCGGAACCCGAGGAGGAGCCTCGAGCCGAAGAGCTCGACGCCCTCCAGTACGACTCTCCCCCGAAGGAGGCCTTTACTGTACCGGTTCCTCCGATGCTGGAACGACTTCTCTTCCGCATGTGGGAGAGCCCGGCGTCGTCGCCGGTGTTAAGCGGGTCGATTCCATTTATCGAGTCCGCAAGAGCCCTGGGTTCCAAAAGGCACAACTACCGCACCATTCCATGGTGGTGGAATCGGCCATGCATAGACTTAAAAGTCAGAAAATGCACTCCTCGGTGCCTCCCGGTCGGGAGGCTCGAAGCCTGGATGCCCTCGGTAGAAAGTGTTTCCAGGGCTCTATGCTTGCTTGTCGAGTCCAGACCTACCAGCTCTATATGGGCATGTATCTTCGAGACCTGGCTAAAGAAATAGCCGGGTTCTCTGCTGGTCTCTCTGAGGAACCTTTGCAGAGGTTCCAAGCCTTGTCAACTGGTATTCGAGAGTGCTCGAAATTTATCTCTCGAGCAGCCTATGATGGCTTCGAAGCATCGGCTCGAGTAGCCGGAGCCGGCATCGGTGCCCGACGACAGGCTTGGCTTCAGTCATCCGACCTCGAGCCATGGGTGCAGGACAAGTTGGTCGATGTCCCTTGCAGAGGTGAGAACCTCTTTGGCAAACCCATGGATGAAAAGTCTGCACAAATCGAGACCGAGACTCTCACCAGGACTCTGCTCTCCAGGAAGATCTCTGCCCCTTCTCAGAAGAAGGGCTCGGGGAAAAAGCCCTTTTACCCGAGGAAGGCAGCTGCCTATAAACACTACCCTCATTATCAGGCCTCAACAGCTCCCCAACAGGGTCAGCAGGCCAAGGGACGGGGTAATGGGTCCCGTAGGCAGCAAGCCCCCAAGCCTGCACCACCGGCCCCTGCTCAGCAGGGTGGGTGCTTTTGACTTCATCAGCATAGCCTCTCCCCCTCAGCTGGTTTCTCTCAGCACAGGAGGCCGGCTGGTCCACTTTGCCCACAGGTGGTCCAGCATCACTACAGATACCTGGGTGCTTCACATAGTCCAAGAAGGCTATCTTCTGCACTTCCACCAGGTACCTCCCTCCTACTTTCCAGGGGAGCCTCTCAGACTCCCTCTGCACAGGGACTTACTCCTTCAGGAGTTAGCAAGTTTTCTTCAGGAACAGGCTGTGGAACCGGTGCCCCACCACCTGAGGTCAAGGTTTTTACTCCAGGTACTTTCTGATACCCAAAAGAACAGGAGGCCTCAGACCCATCCTGGACTTGCGGAACCTCAACAAGTTCCTCGCAAGGGAAAAGTTCAAGATGCTTACCCTTGGAATCTTGCTGCCCTACCTCCAGCAGGGAGACTGGCTATGCTCCTTGGATCTAAAGGATGCCTACACTCACATCCTCATCCACCCAAGCCACAGACAATATCTCAGGTTTGTTGTGGGAGGCAATCATTACCAGTACAGAGTACTACCCTTTGGCCTATCCTCCGCACCACGGGTATTCACCAAATGTCTCGCAGTGGTGGCGGCTTATCTCAGACTTCAAGGCCTCTTTGTATTTCCATACCTGGACGACTGGCTCATCAGAGCACAGTCTTCCCAAGAGGCCACTCACGCCACGCACCGCACTGTGGCTCTGCTCCAGCACTTGGGCTTTGTCATAAACTTCGCAAAGTCCACTTTGCTCCCCTCTCAGGATCTCGAGTTCATCGGCGCCAGATTAAACACGCTCCAGGCGCGAGCCTTTCTGCCTCTAGACAGAGCACACAGGCTCATGGATCTGGCCAGCCACTTTCACAGCAATTCCCTGGTCTCTGCCAGACAATTTCTGAGACTGCTCGGCCATATGGCTTCCACAGTCCATGTGACCCCCAATGCCCGCCTGAACATGCGACCTGCTCAGTGGTGCCTTCGCAAACAATGGCATCAGGCCACGGGGAGCCTGGCGGACTCAGTGCAGATCTCCGACCCGCTGGTCTCTTCTCTGCAATGGTGGCTTCATCTGCCAAACCTTGTGCTCGGAATGACTTTTCAGTCTCCTCTGCCTTCTCAGGTCCTGACGACCGATGCTTCTCTCCTGGGTTGGGGAGCACATTGCCAAGGGACATGTACTCAAGGCCTCTGGACTCCTTGGGAGTCTGCCCAGCAGATCAACTTCCTGGAGCTCAGAGCGATCCGCCTGGCTCTCAAGGCCTTCTCCCACCTCACGTCTCACCAGTCTGTGCTGGTCCAGACGGACAATCAAGTTGCCATGTTCTACGTGAACAAGCAAGGGGGCACAGGCTCCTCTCTTCTCTGTCGGGAAGCACAAAAACTGTGTTCTTGGGCCGTACGCCGCGGCATCCTCCTCAAAGCTGTTTATCTCCCGGGTCAAGAAAATTGCCTGGCAGACAAACTCAGCAGAATCCTCCAGCCACACGAGTGGAGATTGGATCCGTTAGTGCTTCAGCGGATCTTTCTCAAGTGGGGACTACCCACCATGGATCTCTTTGCCAGTCCTCTCAACCGGCAACTTCCCCGATTCTGCTCTCGACAACCGCATCCTCTCAGAGTAGCGGCGGATGCTTTTCTTCTCTCCTGGTCCACAGGCCTTCTGTATGCCTTTCCTCCCATGCCACTGGTGTCTCGGACGCTCTTCAAGGTTCTCCGGGACAAAGCCTCAATGATCCTCGTGGCTCCCAGGTGGCCGAGACAGCCCTGGTTCCCGCTTCTGATGCAGCTGGCGGTGGACACTCCTCTCCCTCTGGGGTTTCAGCCCGATCTCCTGACCCAGGATCACAGGACTCTCCTACACCCCAACCTCAAGTCCCTGCATCTGATGGCCTGGCTGCTGAAAGGGTAGTCCTTGCTCCCCTCCTGCTGCCTCCAGATGTGGAGGAAGTCGTCTTGGCCTCCAGGCGACCCTCTACCCGGAAGTCCTACGCTCTTAAGTGGCGTCGGTTCTCCGTCTGGTGTGCTCAGCAATCTCAAGATCCCTTCTCCTGTTCAGTGTCAGTGGTCTTGCAGTACTTGCTTTGCTTCTCCAACCTTGGACTTAAGTCCAACTCGGTCAGGGTCCACCTCAGTGCTCTTTCTGCACATCACATGCCGGTGGATGGCAGGCCTCTTTCCAGCCACCCTCTTGTGGCTCGTTTCCTCAGAGGCCTCCTTCTCCTTAAACCACCTTTGCGCCCACCAGCCCCTGGGATCTGAACGTGGTTTTACAGCGGCTTACCTGTCCGCCTTTTGAACCTATGACTACCTGTCCTCTTCGTTTTCTTTCTTGGAAAACCTTATTCTTGGTAGCCCTCACTTCTGCTAGACGCGTTAGTGAACTGCAGGCCCTAGTGTCTGATCCCCCTTACACTAGGTTCTACAAGAATAGGGTAGTCCTACGGACTCACCCTAAATTTCTTTCTAAAGTGGTTTCCCCTTTTCACATCAACCAGGAGGTGGTGCTTCCGACCTTCTTTCCCAGGCCACACTCCAGCCGAGCTGAAATGGTCCTGCATACCCTGGACTGTAGGAGGGCGTTAACCTTCTACCTTGACCGTACGCGGGAGCACCGAAGGGCTGTTCAGCTCTTCGTGTCTTATGACCCCAATAAGTTGGGGCTCCCTGTCTCCAAGCGTACTCTGTCCATCTGGGTTGCTGACTGTATCGCTTGGGCTTATGGGGCGGCCGGCCTCTCGTTGGAGAGTTGAGTCACGGCTCATCGTGTTAGGGCGAAGGCTGCGTCAGTGGCTTACCTCCGCTCTGTTCCATTGGCAGACATCTGCCGGGCCGCTACTTGGTCTTCAAGCCAGACTTTTGCGGCCCATTACTGCCTGGAGAGGGAGTCCCGCAGGGACAGTGCTTTCGGATAGGCAGTCCTCCGTAATCTCTTTGAGGTATAGGCAACTCCTACCCTCCATCCCGGATGTTGGGCTACCGGTTGGAGACGTATTCAGAGAAGATTCCTTCCTTCTGTGCTACTGAGCTTGAGGGAGCTCCTTTTTTGTGCTTAGGGTCTCCAGTAGCCTTAAGCTTGGGAGTCCCATATGTGAGGACTGACTTCCTGCTTGGTCCTGGAGAAAGAGTAGTTACTCACCTGTAACAGGTGTTCTCCAGGAGCAGCAGGAATCAGTCCTCACAACCCTCCCTCCTCCCCTTGGAGTTGCAGTCCTATAATTTCGTTTTTGCTAATTTTTTGCTGTCTTTTCGCTATGTCATCAGACTGAGCAAGATGGCACCCTTGGGCGGGAAGAGGACCACGCATGCGCGCTGCAATTCCCAAAGGCTTTCTTTGAAAGCTGGGGAAAATTGCTCCGCGAGGGCTCCGTCGGCGCCGACGTCACCCATATGTGAGGACTGATTCCTGCTGCTCCTGGAGAACACCTGTTACAGGTGAGTAACTACTCTTAATGGTTTATGGACCCTACCTCCAGGAACTTGTCCAAACCTTTTTTTAAACCCAGCTACACTAATAGCTTTTACTACATCCTCTGGTAAGAATTCCAGAGGTTTTTTTCACGTTGAGTGAAAAAAAATATTTTCTCTTATTAGTCTTAAATAGTTTACACACAGCTTCATTCATTGTATGTCCTTCTATATTTTGATGGCGTAAACAATCACTCTGTTTACCTGTTCCACTCCATTCATTAATTTATAGACCTCTATCATATCTCCCCTCAGTCGTCTCTTTTCCAGGTTCAAGAACCCTGACCTTTATAGCCTCTCTTCATAGGGGTATCTTTCCATCCCCTTTACCATTTTAGTGGCTCTTCTCTGTACCTTTTCTAATAACGCTATATCCTTTTTAAGATATGACAACCAGAATTGCACACAATATTCAAGATGCTGTCGCACCATGGAATGATACAGAGATATTATAATATCCTTTGTTTTATTCTCCATTCCTTTCCTTATGATTCCTAGTACTCTATTTGCTTTTTTGGCCGCCGCTGCACACTGTTAGCCATGATGTCTAAATCTTTTCCCAGGGTGGTAGTTCCTAATGTGAAACCTTGCATCGTGTAACCATAGTTTGGGTTATACTTTCCTAGGTGCATAACTTTGTGTTTGTCCACATTAAATTTCATCTGCCATTTGGATGCCCAGTCTTCCAATTTATCAAGGTCGTCTTGAAATTTTTCGCAATTCTCTTGGGTTTTAACAGCGTTGAATAATTTTGTGTCATCTGCAAATTTGATTACCTCACTCATTATTCCCATTTCCAGGTCATTTATGAATGTTAAAAAGCAGCGGTTCCAGCACAGATTCCTGGGGTACTCCATTATTCACCTCATTGGGAAAATTGTCCATTTAGCCTACCCTCTGCTTTCTATTTTTTAACTAGTTCCTGATCCACAATAGTACACTGCCTCCTATCCCATGACTTTTTAATTTTGCCAAGTCTCTCTCATGAGGGACCTTGTCAAAGGCTTTCAGAAAATCCAGATACATTATATCAACCAACTCACCTTTGTCTACCTGTTTGTTCTCACCTTCAAAAAAAAAACGCAACAGATTAGTAAGACAAGACCTTCCTTGGCTAAAGCCATGTTGGCTGTCTCCCATTAAGCCATTGGATGTCTACATAGTAACATTGTAAATGACGGCAGATAAAGACCATCTAGTCTGCCCAGCAAGGTGGCAAGAGTAGGTGCACCTGCCGCTCCGTGCAGGTCACACCCCTTCCCATGTCTTTGTTTAGGGGTGAACCCACCACTCCGTGTAGGGCACCACTGTTGAAAAATTAGATAGTTAAGTTGATTTTATCCTGTAGCGCAATAGAGGGATCCACTGTGTCTGTCCCATGCCATTTTGAATTCTGTCACTGTATTTGCCCCCACCATTTCCATTGGGAGGGCATTCCAAGCATCCACCACCCTTTCAGTGAAAAAGTATTTCCTGACATTGCCTTTCAATTTACCCCCTTGCAGCTTCATGTTATGCCCTCTAGTTGTACAGCTTCCCCATCTTTGGAAGAGGTTTGTTTCTTCATTAATACTCTTTAAGTATTTAAAGGTCTGAATCATATCTCCCCTATCCTTCCTCACCTCCAGAGTGTACATATTTAGGTCTTCAAGTCTCTTCTCATAAGGCTTCTGACGCAAGTTCCAAATCATTTTGCTTGCCTTCCTCTGAACCGTTTCCAGTCTTTTTACATCCTTTGCGAGATATGGTGTCCAAAACTGAATAAAGTATTCCAAATGAGGCCTCACCAGTGACTTATACAGTGACATTAGTACCTCTTCCTTTCTGCTATGAAGGGGAAGGCTGGTGATTGGTCGGTGGGAGGTTGGGTCTGCGGGATCAAGGTGTGGCTTCTTTTAGGGTGGGGCGTATTGATAGTTTAAGGCTTTCTAGCATTCTTCCTTGCTGGAGCGCAGATTGTGTGATTCTTATATAGGACTGCGTTCCTTTTTTGCTGCTTTGACCTAGCTGACTGGGCAAGGATCAAGAGGGAGTGATGGTTTGTTATGAGATGATGTCTTCAATGTTTTCTCTGCTAACCAATTTTAAGGAGGACCATGAGATGGAGTTGGGGGGTGAGAGGGGGTGGAGGAGTTTGTTGTGGGAGGCCAGTTGTTATGGTGTTGTATTGTGATCTGAGCTAGAGCTGTTGGGTGAGCTTGTAAGTCTGTTAATGTCGAAGAGTCTTCTTGGTTGGTTGAGAGGGTTATTGATCAGTTTGGTGCGGTATTCATGCTTGGCATTGTCAGTTGCAGAACGGTAGTTGTCTAGTAGTTTCAGTTAATTGGTTCGGTCTTCCATAAGGGTTGTTTTACACCATTTGTGTTCGAGTCTTCGTAGCTGTGTTTTCAGAAGTTTGGGGTGTACCATAGGGTTTTAGGAAGTTATTTGAGTGATCTTGATGGGTTTGTTGCTACAGTGGAGGCATTTCCAATAACGAGGTTCCAGTTGTATATGAGTGAGTTGGGGTTATTTGGTCCAGTATTTATTTTATTTTATTTATTTACAGTTCTTATATACCGCGCTTTTTGGTACCAGCGCGGTTTACAGTTAACAAATTTTTGCATTGGAACAATCCTTTGCTTACATTATAACAGGGTCAGTAACTTGGAGATAACAGGGGAAACTATATGCAAACAGAGTTTTATCTGTGGCTAATTTACAGTTCAGGTTACATATTGGGATCATGATTTTGGGTGTGCAGAGTTTGGTTCGTGTTCTGAAAGGACTATGTTGTTGGAATGTCTGAGGCTGTGTGAGTGATTTGAGAGATTGGGGGAGGGGGTGTAGGGTTAGGGCCTAAAAGGTGAAGACAGAATAGGTAGTGTTTAAGGGTCTTCCTAAATTGAGAGAGGTCTTTTATTGATCGGATATGTGGAGGGAGATTGTTCCAGCAGGTTGGTGCGAATAAGGTGAAGGCCCTGTCTCTGGTTGCTTGATTACATTTAGTGTACTCTTTTGGTACAACGAGGGTATTAGCGGCTGCGGATCTTCTCAGCCTGTTTGTGGGGGTGTTGATAAGAAGTGATGAGAGGGAGGGTGGGGCTATTTGATTGATTGCTTTAAAGGACAGTAATAGCGCTTTGTAAGTTATCCTGGCTTGTAGGGGTAGCCAGTGAAGATCTGTTAGTATGGGGGTGATGTGGTCTCTTCTGGATGTACAGCAGAGGATGCGGGCTGCTGAGTTTATTGCCAATTGAAGTGGGTTGAGGGTGCTCTTGGGTAGACCATGCAGGATGATATTAGCGTAGTCAAAATGTGGTGTTACAAGGGATTGGAAGATTGTTCTGAAGTCTTTCGGGGAGAGTAGAGGTCTTAATGGTTTCAGAGTTCTTATTTTGTTGTAAATGGATTTGACGGTCTGCTTTATGTGATCTTTGAAGGTCAGTTCTTGATCTATGATGACTCCCAGGTAGCGAATCGATGATTTACACGGAGGTTCCGCATCCCTCACCTTTAATGTTGTGGGGGGTGAGAATTTCTTATTCCTGGTTACGAATAGGACTTCAGTTTTCTTGAAGTTTATTCGTAGGTTCTGGGATAAGAGCCAGTCTGTAATCGCGTTGAAGCAAGAGATTATTGGAGAGAAGTCAGGGGCATCAATTTTTATCGGAGTGAATATGAGAACATCATCTGCATAGATCAGACTGGAGGCGTTGAATGCTCTGATGATTTCACAGATTGGTTGCATATATATGTTAAATAGTAAAGCTGATAAGGAAGATCCTTGGGGAACACCCTGTTGATGGAAGGGATCGGATGTTGAGGATCCTATCCGGACCTGTTGCCAGCGGTTAGTTAGGTATGATCTACACCATTCCCAAGCTGATCCTTGAACTCCCTTTTCTTGAAGACGTAGCAGTTGAACATGGTTAACAGAGTCGAAAGCTTCCGAGATATCCAGGAAGATAAGTATGAACCCATTTTCAATTTTGTCGATCCTTCTTGATAAGGTGTTGATAAGTAATGTGAGTAGGGTCTCTATGCCGTGGGACTCACGAAACCCATGTTGGCAGGGGTCAAGAGGGGCTGAAATATCAATGTGCTGCTGCAATTGAATTTGTACCACCTTCTCTATGATTTTGGCTAGAAGGGGTATACTTGAAATTGGACGATATGAGTCCGTTTTTGCTGGGTCGAGTTTATTATTTTTCAGGAGAGGGCGTATTGAAGTTTGCTTGAGAGATGTTGGGAATGATCCGGTTGTGAAGGAAAGTTGCATGATAAGGGCAAGTGTGGGGCTCAGTTCAGCACGCAGCGCTCTGATCCAGTAAGCAGGGCATGGATCGTTTGGGGCTGTGGTGGTATTCAAGGTAGCAATAAGGTCAGTGATAGATTTCACCGTAGGGGCGACAAAATTTTTTAGAGGCTGTGTAATTGAAACAGGGTTGGGTATACAACTTGGTGTTGATTTTGTGTTAATGGATTTAGATTGAAGGTAGTCTGCAAAAGACTGAGGCTGAATTGAAATTGTTTGATTGGAAGATGGTGCCTTAGTTAGGGATTTAGCAATGTTAAAGAGGTCTCGTGGTTTGTTTAATGATCGGAGAAGGATTTCTGTATGGTGTTCTCTCATCTTTCCAGCTATTTTCTCCCGGTGTTTCTTTAGGGCATTTTTGTAATCCATTTGGTCGGATGGAGATCTTGATCTGCGCCATTTTCGCTCTTGTTTTCTTAGTTTCTGGAGGGACAGTCGTAATTCAGCCGAGAACCATGGTTTTTGGCTTCTACGTTTTGGTGATGTGCTGTATGCTGGTGGTCTCCTCGAGGAAGGTAGATGTGAAGAGGAGTTCAGCGTGGTGTACCAATTGTTGATCAGCTCATCAAGGTTATTGGTAGACGAAGAGTTGGAAGAGTACGGCTGATGAAGTCATCCTTATCAAGCGTTTTGAAGCGGGTTGTTGATCCTGATGAGACTGTGTTTGTCTGTGTTGTTGGGATACAGTTGCAGGAGGATGTTTTCAAGGAAGATGTCCTTGTTGAATTGTTTGAAGTGTCGTCTTGTATGCTGATGGGTGGATTGAGGTGTTGGTAGTGCGAGGGGAAGTGTGAAACTAACTAGTTTCTGGTCAGAGCACGGTACAGGGTGGACTTTGGTTGAATGAGAGGGACCTGAGTGTATTGTGTGGGTGCTTGTGAAGATTAGGTGGAGGATAGTACAATCTGAGAGACGTCCATGGCATCTAGGAAAGAGGCAACTCTTTTTGGTGGGACTGAGGAGAGGTTGAAATCCCCCTAGGACAAGGAGATCCTTCTTAATTTGCAAGTACCTTCTCTAGTATGTTTGATAGGTCTGTAGTTGAGATGGTTGGTGACCTATAGGTGAGGTAGATTGTCAATTGTTTGTGATGGTGAAGGAGTCTGTTTCATCTGTGCTTTCGGTCGAGTGGCACCTGAAGTGAAGTTGTGACTTGGCTATGATCATGAATCCTCCACCCCTTCGGTGAGATCAAGGGTGGTGGAAGAGTGTGAAATCTTCTGGCAGGAGTTTGAGGAGAACTTTGTCCGTGTCTGCAAGCCAGGTTTCAGTAATACAGAAGATGTCAAGTTGGTGGAGATTTGTTTTAATTCCTCTGATACATCACCTTTAAATATCATTTTTGACATGGATAAACTTCCCTACGCCTTCAAAAAGACCAAAGCAAAGAATTCATTCAGCTCTCCACTATGGCATTGTCCTCCCTTAGTGCCCCTTTTATCCCTCTGTCATCTAATGGTCCAACTGACTTGCAGGTTTTTTTTCTACAAATGTACTTAAAGTTTTTATTGCTTTTTGCTTCCATGGCAAGCTTCTTTTCAAAATCTCTCTCTGCCTGCCTTATCAGTGCCTTGCACCTAACTTGCCAGTGCTTATTTTGTTTTCCTGTTTTCGTTAATTGGCTTTTTTCCATGTTCTGACAGATACTTTTCTTTGGCTATAACAGCCTCTCTAACCTCACCTTTAAACCATGCCAGCAGTAGTTTGACCTTCCTTCCACCTTTCTTAAAGTGTGAAGTATATCTGGTCAGGGCTTCCAAGATAGTATTTTTACACACACAGGTCTAATGTAACTTTCTTTTTTTTTTGTAACACGTGACTTTATTATACAAAGCATTCCAAAGAGAGCAATACAAAGATCCCAGATTGCTAAAATACAAATGAGAATGCCCAGTACCCCATAGTTAGCACCATATTTGTTTTTAAGTGCCATCAAGTCAGTGTTGGCTCATAGCGATCCAACTACCTCTGGGTTTTCTTGGCAATGTATCAACGGAAGTAGATTGCCAGCCTTTTCTTCCTTAGGCAGTGAAGGATAAAGTGACTTGCCCAAGGTCACAAGGAGAGCCAGTGGGAATTGAACCCTTGATCTTCTGGGTATGAGGCAGTTGCTCTAACCACTAGGCTACTTCTCCTCCTCACCATATTTATAAGCAGTTTCAAATACCATAACTCCCCAAAAACCAACAGATAAACCAAAATACCAATAAATCAAACAGTCCCCCCCACCAGATAGCCCCACTTCCCCCAACAGAGATTGTTTATACATTACACTCATCCACGATCAATCTCGCTTGCTCAAGCCATTCATACACCCACACAACTGGTTCCCATGTTTAATCAAAGCGCAACCGACCCTTCTGTCGTTCATATGTCACCTGCTCCATATTATAGAGATCCCACATCTGGACAAGCCAGCGAGGGTGCCACAGCCTGCCTTCACACCGATGCCAAGTTTAATTTAGCTGTATTCAAGCTGTGCTTCACCAAGGCTAATTGTGGAATCTTTACCCCCGGTAAAGTCCTGTGAAGCAGAAAAATGCCGGGATCCTAAGGTATGGTCAATCCTAGCATATTACGCACCCGATATTGAATGCTCCTCCAATAACCCTAGACATGAGGGCAGCTCCACCAAATATGGGCCAAGGTCCCTCTGCCTCAGCAATGCCTCCAACACAGCCCACTTAATGCAGGATAAGCTCTGGCCAATCTCACAGGGGTCATATACCAGCCATACAAAAGTTTATAGTTAGTCTCCCGAGCATTAACCACAGTAGATCTCTGCCACAAGCATCCGTCTATCTTTTCTCATTGTTGCTTGGTATAGTCCAATTGCAATGCTTGAGCCCAGTAATCTCTGTTTCCCCACCTGAAAGGCTAACTGCTGCTGACAGGCATACAGTGCAGAAATCAACCCCCTCGTGGTGGACCAATACATAGAGATTCTAACGCAGTAAGCATCAGTGCCATTGGTTTTTAACCTCTTTCTGACCCACCCAGTGTACAACTTGGGCGTATGAGTATGCATGGTGTTTGGGCAGATCAAATTCAGTCTTCAACTCCCGGAAAGATAGTAACCAGCCATCATCAGAGTTGCCCAATGCGTCTTAACCCTACATCCCTCCAAGCCTGGAAGATACCTGATTGGATCCCCAACTCAAATGCCTTATCAGCAATGGGGGATAGGGGCGTATGTGAAATGCCTTGCCGCCAAAAAAAATCTATCCCAGCACCGAAATGTATTCTCCACATATGAGTTGCCTTCACCCTTACACACCCTAAGACCAGCCCACAACCATAACTGCCTGCCCAGGTCCCTAGTTCCCTCCTGCACCCTTTCATTATCCACCCAGCACTTATCGTTAGTAGGGTTCATCCACTCCACCCCAGGACAGACCTGGGCCGCTGCATAATACTATTTCAGATGAGGAACCCCCATGCCCACCTCTTCTGTGATGCGCAAAAAACATGTTTCACTATTCTAAGGCAACAAAACTGTCAAAACAAATTTCACGAAGAGATGTTGCCACGTCTCCAGCACCTGCTATGCAGGGTAACCAGAAGGACCTGGAACAGGTAAAGAAATCACGGAAGGATTGCCATTTTAAATGTTGCAATCCTACCAAACCACTAAAGAAGCAGCCCAGACCAAATTTCCAGATCCCAATGGACCGCCCCAAAAGAGAACCATAGTTAGCCATGTACAAGGCCCCAGGATCTGCTATAAAGTTCACACCTAAATAATGCAAGGCAGTCTCCACCCAGTAAAAGTAAAACTCGCACGCAATCGCACATACAGCTGTAGGGGCAAATTGATGTTCAGGATCTCTGATTTAGTATAATTTAATCTGAAAGCCCGATACCCTCGAATAGCCCTCAGAGTTGCATAGTATTGGGCAATGATACCAGAGGCTGCATTAAAGAAAGTAAAAGGTCATTCACAAACAGAGCAGTTTTATAGTCCACACCTCGCACCCGAATTCCATGAACATCCCTCGAGTCCTGGAAGCGCTGGGCCAATGGTTCCATTGCTAACTCAAAAAGAAAGGGGAAGAGATGACACCTCTGACACATTCCATGCCTCAAGGGAAAAAAGTCAGAGCATCCCCCATTAATTCGGACACAGGCCCGAGGTGCTCGATACAGGCCCCGCAGCCACTTCAGAAAGTGAGGCCTAAACTCCATCTGTCCCAGAACCCCCCCTATAAAAATTCCCAATGGACCTGGTCAAATACCTTATCTGCATTGATCCTAGAAGAAGAGCCTTCTGCTTGTCTTGCTGAGCCACATGCACCAATTGAAGTTCATGATGAATCCCGTCCGTAGCTTGTCGGCCACCTGATCTCCATGGACTAATCATGGGAGGATCGCCCCCAATTGGCTCACCAGGATCTTGGCAAACATTTTTACATCTACATTTAAAAGAGAAATTGGGCGATAAGAGGTAGTCTTCACTGGGGTCTTTCCCGGCTTTGAGATCAAGGCAACAACTGCATCCATCTGCATCTGAGGCAACTCTCCTCCGCACAGAACCTCGTTATAAACCTCTGCGGCTGGAAGTAAAATAATAATGGAGGGAGGAGTGGTCTAGTGGTTAGGACAAGGTACTTCAGGCCGGAGGGCCGGGGGTTCAAGTCCCACCTGGGGACAGCAATCTCAGGCCGGAGGGACTGGGATTTCTAGTCCTGTAGGCACTCCTTGTGGTCTTGGGCAAGCCACTTAACCCTCCATTGCCCATGTTCCCTGTAAGTATTAGTGTATGTGTCTCATATCCCCTCGTGTTAAATGTATCCCCCAATTGACCGCTTTGACCCGGTGAAAAGCGGGATATAAATACAGCTAAATAAATGATCCGATGGGAAATACATCAATCCCCAGCGTCTTTCCAGCAGGGAGAGCTCATATAGCCAGTTGAATCTCCTGTGCGGTGATGGGAGCTTCCAACCTCTCTCGAGCTGCCTTAGTCAATGTCCCCCAACTCTATCTCCCTGAAATAGTCCTCTATATGTAATGGCTCAACCTCTTCCACCTGATATAACCGCTTCAGGAAGTCAGCAAAAATTTCCTCTCAGTAGATTTAACACAAAGATGGCCCCCTTTGTCTCGAAGTCACGAACTATGCAATCAGCCTGCTGCCTATGCAGCCGGAGTGCCAACAGCCTCCCAACCTTCTTCCCCTTTATAAGTCTGCTGAAGGTGCCTTCGCTGGCACTCCAAGTTGCGCTGCATTATCTCACCAAGCTGCGCCCTCACAGCCATCCAGCATTTCCACACCTGGTGCGATCCAGTCTGCACATGCTGCATCTGCAACTGTTCAGCTTCGACTCGCAAGTCCCAAATCAAGGTAATGCCAATAGCGTCCATATCAGCCATCAACTACCCAGGTGCTGTAGCCTTATATGCATCCCACACTATAGGCGTCGACACCTCAGAGTGTCGTTATGGATCTCAAAATATTCCCGTATAAAAGCTTCATGCTGCCGAACTGCCTCTGACCGCAGTAAAGAGCTATGGTGTAAAGCCCACTGTTGTGTGTGGGGGTCCAGAGTCCTGCAATTCCAAATTCATTCAACATGGTGCATGGTCCAACCACATAATTGGCCTCATATCTCCAGGAACAAGCAGGAATGAGTCTTCACATGTGGGTACATCGGCGCCGACGGAGCCCGCACGGGAATGCTCCCCAGCATCCAATCAGAAAGCCTTTGGGAGCATCCCTCGCACCTGCGCGGTGGCTTCCCGCCCTTCCTATTGCCTCTCCCCAGTTTTCGTTTTTCCGCGGAGCCGGCAGGACGTACCTCCTGTCACTGCAGAAACTTTTTTCTTAGTTTTCCATTTTTTTTCCCCCATACCTCTCTTCCCTTCCGGACTGGGCTCATTCCAGATCGGTCAGTCTTCCACTTAAGCCTAAAGAGTTCTCAGTTTTCACATAGAGCTCTCCACTGAAGACCTGCCGTTCTCCTGCTCCAGTTGACCCCTGGGTCACCTGCCCTTCCGGACTTGGAACTTCCTCATAACTGCTGGGAAGTTCCCTTGAAGATTTTCGCTACTGCATCTACAGTACCTCCGTCGCAGTCCTACTTCCTACAATCCAGTAGGTAAGCTCTATATTGTACTGGTTCATTAAATGCTTAATGATACTTGGCATGCATTCTAAATACTTTTTTCCCTGTAGTCTTTAGGTTTTTTGCTGTTCCTCTGCAACTCTTCTCAACTCCTACCCCCCATCCCTCAGGGGATGCCGGGGATCCAGGTTGGGAAAATGCCGTCCTGTCCAGGGATACGCATTTTATGGGATCTCCCCTGGCACCCTCAGCTAGGGAGTCCCCACATGTGAAGACTCATTCCTGCTTGTTCCTGGAGATAGCACAGTTACTTACCTGTAACAGGTGATCTCAGGGAACAGCAGGAATTAGTCTTCACAACCCTCCCACCTCCCCTAGGAGTTGTATCTCTCTATTTCCTTTCCTCTTCCTCTCCTTCGGTCTCAGCTATGAAACTCAACTGGGGAGAGGCAGTAGGAAGGGCGGGAAGCCACCGCGCAGGCGCGAGGGATGCTCCCAAAGGCTTTCTGATTGGATGCTGGGGAGCATTCCCGTGCGGGCTCCGTCGGCGCCGACGTACCCACATGTGAAGACTAATTCCTGCTGTTCCCTGAGATCAACTGTTGCAGGTAAGTAACTGTGCCTTCTGTGCCCTGCACCCAATCCAACAAATGCTGGTCAAGCAAAAGGTAGTCGATCTGGGTGTGGACCTGATGTACTAGAGAATAGTAAGAATACCCTTGGTGCTCACAATGAGCATACCGCCAGACATCCCGCAAGCCAAGATCCTTTAAGACACATCCCAGGACCGTACTAACCCCACCTACCCGCAAGGCTCCCGACCCCTTTGAATCTGGTTGATGTGGTTGAAAACTACAGGCCGGTTAGTTTAACTTCGGTGGTGAATAAATTATTGGAAACGCTGCTGAAAGAGAAAATAGTGAGATTTCTGGAGTCCAGCGGATTACAGGATCCGAGGAAGCATGGATTCACCAGAGGCAGGTCTTGTCAGACAAATCTGATTTGATTTCTTTGACTGGGTGACCAGGGAGTTGAACCGAGGGAGAGCCCTAGATATGGTGTATTTAGATTTCAGTAAAGCCTTTGACACTGTTCCTCACAGGTGACTTATAAACAAACTGAGCACCCTAGGGATGGACCCTAAAGTTACTGCTTGGGTTAGAAATTGGTTGGGTGGGAGGTGACAAAGAGTATAGGTAAATGGGGCTCACTCTGAGAAGGATGTTACCAGTGGTGTGCCCCAGGGATCTGTCCTTGGTTCGATTCTTTTTAACATCTTTGTTAGTGATATAGCGGAGGGGCTGTCGGGTAAGGTTTGCCTTTTTGCAGTTGATACCAAAATCTGCAATAAAGTAGACACCCCGTAAGGTGTAGATAACATGAGGAGGGATCTAGCTAAGCTTGAAGAATGGTCTAGAATCTGGCAGCTGGGATTTAATGTTAAAAAATGTAAGGTCATGCATTTGGGCTGCAGCAATCCAAGGGAGCAATATAGTATAGGGGGTGAAGTACTTTTGTCCACTAAAGAGCGGGACCTAGGCGTGGTTGTGTCTGATGACCTTAAAGTAGCTAAACAGATAGAAAAGGCGACAGCAAAAGCTAGAAGGATGCTTGGGTGCATACGGAGAGGAATGGCTAGCAGAAGAAAGGAGGTAATAGTGCCTCTGTGTAAGTCTTTGGTGCGACCTCATTTGGAGTATAGTGTGCAATTCTGGAGACCGCACCGTCAAAAGGATGTGAACAGGTTGGAGTCAATGCAGAGGGTGACTATTAAAATGGTTAGTGGTCTTCATTATAAAGCATATGAGGACGGACTTATGGATCTTAATATGTACACCTTAGAGGAAAGGCGGGATAGAGGTGATATGATTGAGATGTTTAAATACCTCCGTCGCATAAATGTTCAGGGGGGGAGAGCCTCTTTCAATTGAAAGCAAGTTCTGCTACAAGGGAACATGGGATGAGGATGAAGGGGGATAGATTCAGGAGTGATTTGCGGAAAATAGTGAGGAACTACATGTCTTTACAGAAAGAGTAGTGGATCCGTGGAATAGTCTCCCAGTGGAGGTGGTAGAGTTGAGGACAGTAACTGAATTCAAAAAAGCATGGGACAAACATAGAGGATCTCTAAAGGAAAAAAGAGGACTGTTGTAGTGTTGATATGGAAGGACAGACTAGATAGGCCATGTGGTCTTTTTGTGTCATATTTCTCTGTTTCTATGTTTCCAATCTATCAGAGTCTGCATGCACGTGTTACATTCACTGCCTAAAATCAGCTTGCCTACCGCAAATGCAGCCAGATTGGCCCGAAGTTCATTAAAAAAAAAACAGATTGGCCCTTATTAAATGCATACACTTAACAAGAGTGTATAATTCCCCACTAATGCAGATGTTCATGAAAAGCCACCTCCCATGCTGGTCATGTTGGACCCCCTCCACTACATACTGCATAGAGGCGCATATTAGAATTGCCATCCCACATTTTTATCCGCCCCTTACGATCCACTGCTGCCCAGACATCCCTGTATGGTTGCCACCGCAATCAGGCCATGCAGCCCATCTGGAGCTGGATCTCCTGTAGTAGGATCACATTGCCCCCCTCAACCTCTTCAGCTCTTTAAATAATAGAGTGCTTATGGGGGGCGTTCAACCCTTTAACATTATAAGAGATAATTCGCAACATCAAATCTCAAGTTGCTCCCCCTTCGCCCCCAGCAACCGGTGCCATGCCCACCATTCAGCGCAAAAACTCTGCACACTTTGAGTGTACAGTCACCACACTAGCTTCCATGCATTCACCCAAACATTCATATCCCCTCTGCGTACCTCCCAAAATCCTCATCCCCCTCCCTCCCTCCCCGAGCCCCTTCCTCCAAGCTCCCCTTCTTCTCCAGTCTTACTGCACTGCTAACTGGTCAGGTATGAGGAAGCAAATTGACATAACCCGCTAGCCACCCTGGATTCCTTCCCCCCCCCCCCCCCCCGCCTTCATAGCATGACAGTCCCCACAAGGTATCCATGTATCCCACTTAATTTCACATCTGGTTAATCCCACATTCACCACCCCTCTTCCCACCTCAGCTAATTCAACAGGTAAACAAGTAAAACAGTTAACCATAGCCGTGCCCCTATGGTGCACAAATTCTGAGAAATAAAGTTTGCTTATAACTTGTCCAGCTTAATTTCTTGCACAATAACTGGGAAACAGCTTCAGATGTGCTCTCTGATCTAGTCCTGTTACATTCCTGTCATCAACTCGACACATGGCAGCTTGTGTCAACCTTAGTCCATTTCTGTGGCACCAGCCTTGCGGTTGATGATGTAGGCAAGGTCGTTTCACCAGTCTTGTATTAGGCAGTGCATGATAAGCCTCTGACATTGATCTGCTTTACGGCAATGGCGAAATTCATCTGAAAGGGGAACAACCAGGCATATCAGATTTGTGCTTTGAGCAGCACCTCGATCACCGGCTTCATTTCTCATCACCGAGCCAGGGCAAAGGCTGAGAGGTCCTGATAAAAGGTGAGGGCTGCTCCCTGGTATGGCAACTGCCTGCGCTCCTGCCCCTGCCGTAAGATCCTATCTGCATCCTGGAAGCGGAGAAACCACACAATGATATCTCGGGGTTTATTGCCAGGGAGTTTACCCTGGGCCCGGTGCGCTTGCTCAATTTCCATGTTTGCCGCATCAGCTGCACAATCAGAGGTAGCCAGCAAAGCCACACAAATCTCACGCACTTGGGCCATGCTATCCTCAGTTCCTGGGCCCTCAGGCACCCCCTGGATCACACATTATTGCGATGATTCCTGTTTTATATGTCATCCAATTTGTGAGTTCTAACACTTGCGGCTTGTGCCAGTCCACTGTACATTGCAACTCCATAAGTGTTTCTGCATGCCCTTCTATTTTTGTTTCCATTTCTTCCACTCTGCCTCCTAACTCGCGTATGTCTGCGTGCATGTCCTCCAATTTAGAGGTAATTTCCTCCTGCATCACTTGAAACTCTGCTGCCACATCATCAAAATACCAGCAGAATTCATGTTTAAAAGAGGATTTTTCCTGTCCATCAGCAGGTCTCATTCAGCGCCGCAACCCTCCTCACCCTCTGATCCCACTGAAGTTAAACTGTACAGGGAAGCCACACATGTTTGTGTCTGGTTCTGCAACCATTGAGATGCCCACAGCCTCTCACGGCTCTCCAACACTTTTGATTTGGCTGCCATTTTAAACCTGGCGGTTCAGCCTTGACGTAGCTGCACACCGAGAGTTTCTCCTGCCCTGGGGTTTGCTGTTGGGGATGCTTTCAATAGCTATGTGTACGGGAGCTGAGCCCCTAAGCTGCCATTAGCTGAGCTGATGCCATTTCTCCCCCTGATGTAATTTTTAACCTTTGTAGCTGCTCCTTTTAATTTTTTCTTAACCATTTTCCTCATTTTATCATAGTCTCCCTTTTGAAAGTTAAATGCTAGTACCGTGGATTTCCTTGTTGTCCTCCATTTTATTAAATCAAATGTGATCATCTTATGATCACTATTGCTAAGTGGCCAAACACCTTTCTCTCACACCAGATCCTGCATGTCACTAAGGAAGGCTAGACCTTCACCTTAAGGCAGACAGTCCTCTCTAACCTGTTTTCAACTTAGCCCTTCTTGTTTCCACCTCCCAAAGTACCTGTGCCACTTCATTATGTTCCTATTCAACCAGGACCACGCTGCCATCCAAGATGTCCGCCATTCTTCCCTTCATTGCTGTCACTCTCCTGGATTTTTTGACTTTGTGCTTTAGATGTCCCAGATTCATTCTAGATGTTCTTCTAAAATCCCACTTTAAGCCTTTTTCTCGTAGAAACAAAATGAGAGAGACCCTATAGTGAATAGGTCCCAAGATGTCTTAAGGTTATTGATTTTTATTTATTTTTATTTGTCAATTTTATTATCCAAAGAAAATTTGCTGGTGTTGCTTTATATGGTATATTTCAAAAACTGAAAATATCTGTGGCAACTCGTACACATCAGAAGTTTGGTTGATAATTGATTTGTGTTCTTTATTTTCAGTGCATTTTATGAAAGTTTTGTATGCTGAATAGAATGATGTTTGTCTGGTAGGCTGTTACACTGCAACTTTTGTGTAACAATTAAGGATATTTTTTCTCTCTACATAAATATAAAATCAAATTCAACTTAGAATTGGTCAAAGTATGGTACCCCAAATTATTTTGCCACTGTACTGTGATAGTGTTGCATTCATTGTTGTTGTTTTTCTAAATTAGGCATATAAGGAACAAATAAAAAGGGAGAGCATATTGACAGCTACGAGCATCCTGAATAATCCAATTGTGAAAGCACGTTATGATCTCTATTGCAAGGTAAGACCTAATTTGTGAGTCAGTGTTTCTAAAGTTTGTCTTCCAGAGGTTACAGCGTGAAAATTTGTTACTGCTCAATGAAAGCATAAGTCTGAGCTGTGGTTTTAGCTTTTCCCACTGGAAGCAATGGGAACAATTTGGCACCACTTTCTACTTAGTTTTTTTTTTCTAGGGGGTTCACTATCCTTCCTCTATTTTTCAGTACTTCTAAAGATTTCCTTGTAAAAACTACTTTTAACAAGTGTGCTTTTCCCCTTGAATATACTGCTTTTCTTATAAATACATGTTTTAACATGTTGTTGCTAAAATCTCAGAATCACGTACACCATAACGATGTTGTCGTCGTTAAGTACCGTTGAGTCGGTGTAGACTCATGGCGACCCTCTGGATAGTTGTCCTAAATTGTGTTCGGTCTTCAGTCAGGCAGCTCATTGTTGATAGAGCGGCACTCATAGCTGCTGTTATTGTATTGATCCATCTCATTGCTGGCCTTCCTCTTTTGCGATGATCTTCTGCCTTGCCAAGCATGATGTCTTTCTCTAATGATCTCCCTCTTCGCATGATCTGTCCAAAATATGAAAGTCGAAGCCTTGTTATCTGAGCTTCTAAAGAAAGCTCATTTGATCTCTAGTACTGACTTGTTTGTTCTTCAGGCAGTCCATGGTATACACAGTATTTGCCACCAGCACCATAACTCAAAGGCATCAATTTTCTTCCTATTTTTTTCACTGTCAAACTTTTGCATCCATTGAAAATACCATGGCTTGAACAAGTTGAATCTTTGCTCTTGAGAATCTTGTCTAGGTCCTTCATAGCCATTCTGCCAAGAGCAATGTGTCATCGGATTTCTTGATCGATTGTTGATCCAAATAGGTTAAGGTTGTCCACTATTTAAATTTATTCTCCAACGATAAACTTATTGATTTTGCCAGTTGTTGGGATCTTTGTCTTCTTTACATTAAGTTGCAGGCACATTTTAAGGCTATATTTCTTGATCTTGAGAGCAAATGTTTTGGATCGTCTTCACTTTCAGCCAGTAATGTGGTATCATCAGCATAGCGAAGGTTGTTGACTCTTCCACCAATTGACACCTTGGTTGTCTTCATGCAGTCCTGCTTCTCTGATGATTTGTTCTGCATATAAATTAAACAGGTAAAGGGAAAGTATGCAGCCTTGTTATACACCTTTGCTGATTTTAAACCATTCTGTTTCTCCTTGTTCCATTTGAACTGTTGCTTCTTGATCAATGTAAAGGTTGTGCAAGAGAACGATCAGGTGTTCTGGCATACCCATGCTTCTTAATGTGGACCAGAGTTTCTCATGGTTTACACAATCAAAAGCCTTGCTGTAGTCAATAAAACACATACAGATATTCTTTATTTCTCCAGGACCAAGCAGGAAGTCAGTCCTCACATATGGGTGACGTCGGCGCCGACGGAGCCCTCGCGGAGCAATTTTCCCCAGCTTTCAAAGAAAGCCTTTGGGAATTGCAGCGCGCATGCGCGGTCGCCTTCCCGCCCAAGGGTGCCATCTTAGTCAGTCTTCTTTTTTCCGCGGAGCCCTACAGACGTACCCGTCTTGTCCCCGCGAAAAAGTTGATTTTATTCATAATTTTCTCTCTTTTTTCCTTCGGTTCGACGCCGGTCTCTTTCCCGCCCGGACTCGCGACGCCGGTCACGAGTCCTCCTCTTCTTTTCGGTTTTTCTGATTTAGTCAGTTTCGTTTTCGGTTTTTTCACTGGCAGCCCGGTCCTTTGACCTCGCAGGGGCCCTTTTTCCCCCGATGGCTGCCAGTGGTTTCAAGTGGTGTGGTCAGTGTGACCGAAATATGTCACTAACTGACACACACGATAATTGCCTCCGCTGCCTGGGCCCGGATCATGAAGAAATGATCTGTGGGGCCTGTGGCAAAATGTCCTCCAAAGCGTTGAGAAGTCGGCGGCATCAGCGGGATAGGATCTTTGCTGACCCCAGCCTTACCCGGACCTCGTCGGAGGCCTCGGCATCCAGAGGTTCCAGCTCGGACCGTCGCCGGAGTTCCTCCGACAGGGGTTCTCCCTCCGGGGACCATCGATGGAAGGTGAAACCCGCGAGGGTGGCGTCGGTGGATGCTCCTGGCTCTGCGAGGGCCAGGTCGCATAGCCCCGATAGCCGTCCCGGGTCCTTGGAGAAGGAGCACCTCTCGAAGCGACCTCGCATGGAGTCGGAGCTGCCTGCTCGGGTAAGTCCTTTGGTCCTTCTGGACTCGCCTCCGAGACCGCCGACGTCGGGCCCGACGCCGTCGGGGCCCGAGTCGGGGGCTGCTGGGTCACCTGAGGTCAGACTCAGGTTGACGGCCTTGGAGAGCAGACTGTCTGCCTTCATGGACCAGCAGCGGGCACTGCTCGCTGGCGCCGCTGCCCCGACCGCTGGGACGTCGACGTCTAAGTCGACCCCGGAGACCGAGCCGATCCTCGAGTCCATGCGAACTCGAGTCGATCCTCGGTCGAGGTCACCCTCGGCCTCCCGTTCGGGACCGAGGTCGCCGACGCCGACTCCCTCGGCGTCGGGGCGGCCGACACCGCGGCCTGCCCAGGCCGACCCCACCGATTCCTCGTCGGAGTCGGTCTGGGAGTCTGAAGAGGAAGAGTCACCTGATTCTTTTCGGACTCGGTGTGTCCCCTCGGACTCACCTGAGTCCGAACCTCAGAAGCAGTCCCCCCCGGAGGATGCCCGGTTCTCGGACTTCGTCAGGGATATGGCCAAGGCTTTGGCCTTCCCTGCGGATCCCGAGGAGGAGCCTCGAGCCGAAGAGCTCGACGCCCTCCAGTATGACTCTCCCGCCAGGGAACACTTTACTGTACCGGTTCCTCCCATGCTGGAACGACTACTCTTCCGCATGTGGGAGAGTCCGGCCTCCTCGCCGGTCCTGAGCAAGCGGGTTGATTCTATCTATCGAGTCCGCAAGAGCCCTGGCTTCCAAAAAGCACAGCTACCACACCATTCCATGGTAGTGGAATCGGCCATGCATCGTCTTAAGAGCCAGAAGATGCACTCCTCGGTGCCTCCTGGCAGGGAGGCCCGTAACCTGGATGGCCTTGGTAAGAAGTGTTTCCAGGGCTCTATGCTTGCGTGTCGTGTCCAGACCTACCAGCTATACATGGGCATGTATCTCCGAGACCTGGCTAAAGAGCTAGCCGGATTCTCCGCTGGGTTGTCCAAGGAACCTTTGCGGAGGTTCCTAGCCTTGTCCACTGGCATTCGGGAATGCTCAAAATTCATATCCCGAGCAGCCTATGATGGCTTTGAAGCATCAGCTCGAGTGGCCGCAGCCGGCATCGGTGCCCGCCGACAGGCTTGGCTTCAGTCGTCTGATCTTGAGCCCTGGGTGCAGGACAAGTTGGTCGATGTCCCCTGCCGAGGTGAAAACCTCTTTGGCAAACCTATGGACGAGAAGGCTGCACAACTTGAGACAGAGACTCTCACCAGGACTAGGCTTTCTAGGAAGACCTCCGCCCCTTCCCAGAAAAAGAAGGGCTCGGGAAAGAAGTCCTTTTACCCGAGAAAGGCAGCTGCCTATAAACACTACCCCCCAATATCAGGCCCCCGCAGCTCCCCAACAGGGCCAGCAGGCCAAGGGACGGGGTAACGGGTCCCGTAGGCAGCAAGCCCCCAAGCCTGCACCACCAGCCCCTGCTCAGCAGGGTGGGGGCTTTTGACTCCTTCAGCATAGCCTCTCCCCCTCCGCTGGCTCCTCCCAGCACCGGAGGCCGGCTGGTTCACTTCGCCCACAGGTGGTCCAGCATCACTTCAGATGCCTGGGTGCTTCAAGTCGTAAGAGAAGGCTATCTTCTGCACTTCCACCAGGTCCCTCCCTCCTATTTCCCGGGAGAACCTCCACGACTCCCTCTGCACAGGGACTTACTCCTTCAGGAGTTAGCAGGTCTTCTACAGGAACAGGCGGTGGAACCGGTGCCCCACCACCTGAGAGGTCAAGGCTTTTATTCCAGGTATTTTCTAGTACCAAAAAGGACAGGAGGCCTCAGACCCATCCTGGACTTGCGCAACCTCAACAGGTTCCTCGTGCGAGAAAAGTTCAAAATGCTTACCCTTGGAATCCTTCTGCCCTACCTCCAGCAGGGAGATTGGCTATGCTCCTTGGATCTAAAGGATGCCTACACGCACATCCTCATCCACCCAAGCCACCGCCAATACCTGAGGTTTGTGGTGGCAGGAAATCATTACCAGTACAGAGTACTGCCCTTTGGCCTGTCCTCCGCACCACGAGTCTTCACAAAATGTCTCGCGGTGGTGGCGGCCCATCTCCGGCTTCACGGCCTCTATGTCTTTCCGTACCTCGACGACTGGCTCATCAGAGCAGCGTCCGCTCCGGAGGTCACCAACGCCACACGCCGCACGGTGACTCTTCTGCAGTACTTGGGCTTTGTCATAAACTTCGCAAAGTCCACTTTGCTCCCCTCACAGGATCTCGAGTTCATCGGCGCAAGACTGCACACTCCTCAGGCACGAGCTTTCCTGCCTCTCGACAGGGCTCAGCGGCTCATGGACCTAGCCGACCGTTTTCGCAGCCAGCCCCTGGTCTCCGCCAGGCGCTTCCTGAGACTGCTCGGCCATATGGCTTCCACCGTCCATGTGACCCCCAATGCCCGCCTGAATCTGCGGCCTGCTCAATGGTGTCTTCGCAAGCAGTGGCAACAAGCCACAGGCGGCCTAGCAGACCTAGTGCGCGTCTCCGAGCCGCTGGCCTCGTCTCTCCAGTGGTGGCTTCATCGGCCGAACCTGGTACTCGGCATGCCTTTTCAGTCACCTCAGCCGGCCCAGGTGCTGACGACAGATGCGTCCCTCCTGGGTTGGGGAGCACATTGCCAAGGGGCACGTACTCAGGGCCTCTGGACCACGTGGGAGTCTGCTCAGCAGATCAACTTCCTGGAGCTCAGAGCGATCCGCCTGGCTCTCAAGGCTTTCTCCCACCTGACCTCTCACCAGTCCGTCCTTGTCCAGACGGACAATCAAGTTGCCATGTTCTACGTGAACAAGCAGGGGGGCACGGGCTCCTTCCTTCTCTGTCGGGAAGCACAGAAGCTCTGCTCTTGGGCCGTCAGTCACGGCGTTCTTCTCAAGGCAGTTTATCTCCCAGGCCAAGAAAATTGCCTGGCGGACAAACTCAGCAGGATCCTCCAGCCGCACGAGTGGCGCCTGGATCCCTTGGTAGTTCAGAAGCTCTTTCTAAAGTGGGGCCTCCCCACGATGGATCTCTTTGCCAGTCCTCTCAACCGGCAACTTCCGCGCTTCTGCTCTCGTCAGCCACATCCCCTTCGAGTTGCGGCAGACGCTTTTCTACTCTCATGGTCGGAGAGCCTCCTGTATGCTTTTCCTCCCATCCCGCTAGTCTCTCGAACTCTTTTCAAGGTTCTCCGAGACAAAGCTTCCATGATCCTGGTGGCCCCTCGCTGGCCCAGACAGCCGTGGTTTCCACTCCTGCTGCAATTAGCGGTAGAGGATCCATTCCCTCTGGGGTTTCAACCGGATCTTCTCACTCAGGATCAGGGGGCTCTGCTACACCCCAACCTCAGATCTCTCAATCTAATGGCCTGGCTGCTGAGAGGGTAGTCCTTGCTCCCCTTCTCCTGCCGGCAGAGGTGGAAGAGGTCGTCCTAGCTTCTCGGCGACCTTCTACCCGCAAATGCTACGCCCTTAAATGGCGTCGCTTTTCCGTTTGGTGTACCCAACAGTCTCAGGATCCCTTCTCCTGCTCGGTGTCGGTGATCTTGCAGTACTTGCTCTACCTCTCTAATCTGGGACTTAAGTCCAACTCCGTCAAAGTTCACCTCAGTGCTCTTTCAGCACATCATGTGCCGGTGGACGGCAGACCTCTTTCCAGCGACCCTCTCGTAGCGAGGTTTCTCCGAGGTCTCCTTCTACTTAAACCACCTCTGCGCCCGCCAGCGCCTGACTGGGATCTGAATGTGGTTTTACAGCGGATCACCTGTCCGCCTTTTGAGCCTATGGCTACCTGTTCTCTCCGTTTTCTTTCTTGGAAAACATTGTTCTTGATAGCCCTCACTTCCGCTAGACGCGTAAGTGAATTGCAGGCCCTCGTGTCTGATCCCCCTTACACTCGGTTCTACAAAAATAGGGTAGTCCTACGGACTCACCCAAAATTTCTTCCAAAAGTGGTCTCCTCTTTTCACATCAATCAGGAGGTGGTACTTCCGACCTTCTTTCCCAGACCACACTCCAGCCGAGCTGAAATGGTCCTCCATACCCTGGACTGTAGAAGGGCATTGAACTTCTACCTTGACCGTACGCGGGAGCACCGTAAAGCTGCTCAGCTTTTTGTGTCTTTTGATCCCAATAAATTGGGACTCCCGGTCTCCAAGCGTACTCTGTCCATCTGGGTTGCGGACTGTATCACTTGGGCTTATGGGGCAGCCGGACTCTCCTTGGATGGTCAAGTCACGGCTCATTGTGTTCGGGCAAAGGCTACGTCAGTGGCTTACCTCCGCTCTGTTCCGCTGGCAGACATCTGCCGGGCCGCTACTTGGTCTTCGAGCCAGACTTTTGCGGTCCATTACTGTCTCGAGAGGGAGTCCCGCAGGGACAGTGCTTTCGGACAGGCAGTCCTCCGTAATCTCTTTGAGGTTTGAGCAACTCCTACCCTCCATCCCGGATGTGGGCTACCGGTGGGTAATAATTCAGCGAAGATTCCTTCCTTCTGTGCTGCTGAGCTAGAGGGAGCTCATTTTTCTGCTTAGGGTCTCCGGTAGCCTTAAGCTTGGGAGTCCCATATGTGAGGACTGACTTCCTGCTTGGTCCTGGAGAAAGCGTAGTTACTCACCTGTAACAGGTGTTCTCCAGGAGCAGCAGGAATCAGTCCTCACAACCCTCCCTCCTCCCCTTGGAGTTGCAATCATCTGCTTAAGTTTTTTTGCAAATTTTTATGCTGTCTTTTTTAGCTATGTCATCTGACTGGCTAAGATGGTACCCTTGGGCGGGAAGGCGACCGCGCATGCGCGCTGCAATTCCCAAAGGCTTTCTTTGAAAGCTGGGGAAAATTGCTCCGCGAGGGCTCCGTCGGCGCCGACGTCACCCATATGTGAGGACTGATTCCTGCTGCTCCTGGAGAACACCTGTTACAGGTGAGTAACTACGCTATCTGTCTTTTCAAGGATTCATCACATATCGGCGATGATGTCTCTCATTCCTCGCCCTTTCCTGAATCCTCCTTGCAATTCAGGCAGTTCTCGTTCCAGGTATGGTTATAGCCTCTGCTGAATGATCTTGAGTAGAATCTTGCTGTCATGTGGGATCAGAGCGATTGTGTGATAATTTCCACAGTCAGTTGGATCACCTTTCTTTAGTATTGATATAAACACAGTTCCTAAGTGTCCCTCCAGTCCAGTCCCACACCTCTGGGTTGTGCTCCCCCTTCCAGCAGCTTGGAGACTGAACACATCATCTTGATGACCCTGGGCTATAAATATCACTGGCACTTCCCACCAGCTCCAGTATGCTCAGTCTCCAAGCAGCTGGAGGGGAGCAGTAAGCCAGAGTCATTGGCTTACTAGAGAGACATATAGGGAGTGTAGGAGTTTTTATCTCTTTACTTTAAATTTTTTTCTTCTATCTGTCACCGAGTCGGTTCAGGGTCGACTGCCTGCAGTAGATGTAGTTGAAGGAACACCTCCCCCCCCCCCCCTGCTCTTTCCCTCCTAGGACCGGTTCAGGAGGAGGCTTTGGGGGCAGAAGGTGAGAGCGGTTTGGTGGCTCCAATGCGGCTTCCGATTCCGAACTGGGTGAGGAACCACAGACCAAGCAGTTCAGCACCTCGAAGTACAGCTTCAGCCGTTCCGCCCATCGCTGAAGCTCCTTAAGCAGTTGAGCACAGGATGGAACAGCGACATGAGTGGACAGCAGCAGACCGGCAATGAACAACTCAGCGGCAGGCTGCGTGGGAAGGTAAGATAACCACGCGGTCGCCGGCCATGTGGAGCCGGGAGACCTACTGTGGCTGCGGGGCTGGAAGCACGGGAGGAGTAGGCCTGCTCTGTTCGTGTGCTTTTCGTGCGCCTTTTCTTGGGGGTTCCCGCGGCGACATCCCAACTGGCAGCGGTGTTATCAGTGCCGGCCAGGAACTCTGGCTCGCTTAGCGGTATTGACCAGGTTATTTAGCTGGATTTGCTGAATTGGTGGGTTCAGTGTGGTCCTTACTGGATCCCACGTAGAATTGGTGGTTTCAGTGTGGTCCTTACTGGATCCCACGTAGAATTGTTGGTTTCAGTGTGGTCCTTACTGGATCCCACGTAGAATTGGTGGTTTCAGTGTGGTCCTTACTGGATCCCACGTAGTTCTTTTAAAAGAAAACAAAACAGAAGTTTAAGGGAATCAGCAGTTGAGCCTTTGAACCTGCATCTCAATTTCAATTTTAAGTTCAGAACAGAACTTTGTCTGGTATGATGCCAGGGAGACCACAGTGCTTGGTGTGTGGTACCCGTCGTGGGACTATATCAAAGGCAGGCGTGTGCAGGGGATGCGCTGTGGAAGCCGCATCTTTGGAGCAGGGAATTCAGGCACATATTAGGAGCCTCCGTCCCCTCTCTCCCTGGACCCGAGGGACCCCTCAGGCCGGGGTCGGGGCTGGGGGACTCCCTTCTCCAGGGGTCAGAGCAGCTTCCCAGCTCACAGCCTTTGCCCAGACCCTCCACTTCGTGGGGGATGGAGGAAAGGGGGGGGGGGCGTAGGAGGTTTCTCCTCAGAGTTTGTATTGTTGCACAAAGCATTCTGCTTGTGACAGCAGAGAACACAGGGTCCTGGAGCATGCTGGGAAGCAGGCTGCGGATTCAAAGGAGTTGGCATTCCCAGAGGAGTCGGCAAAGTGAGCCAGATTCGCGGAGGAGGAGCCTCAGTTTTCCCCTCGCTCCAAGGTCCCGGAGGAGGAGTCCCCGGGCCGGGAGATGCCGGAGGAGGAGGAGGAACTGGAAGAGGGCGAAATCTCGGAGGAGCAGACTCGGATCATTCGGGTCTTCCGCTGGGAAGAGTCACCGGCGCTGATTGCTGAGTCCTTGAAGGTCCTTAACATTTCGGCAAGTGTCCCAGCTGAGGAAGAAGCATTAGAGGACCCTTTGATTCAGGCTGTGCGAAAGGCTCAGAAGGTATTTCCGGTCCACTGTGTTGGTAAGACAGATGATCCAAAAGGAGTGGAATCAGCCGGAGGCCGGTTTGTGGGGGGGTACGGTCCATGTCACACTTGTACCCTTGGCTGGAGCAGGAGGAGGAGTTACTGCGATCTCCAAGAGTGGATGCAATGGTGGTGGCGGTGATCAAGAAGACCACAATCCCGATTGAGGGCAGTGCAGCACTTCAGGACGCCCAGGACAGAAAGCTGTTAAAGCTGGCATTTGATATCAATGCCATGGCGCTCCAGGCCTGGTGTGTGGAGCCTGGGTGTCTAGAGCCTGTCTCTGTTGGTCTCAACAAATGCAACAGCCAGGGGGATCTGTCCAAAGGATTGACAGGGGAGGCTGCGAGGATTGAGTCAGGGGCTGCCTACTAGGCAGACACGCATTACGATCTCATCAGGAGTCTGGCGAAGAACATGGCATCGGTGGTAGCAGCCTGGCGTTACCTCGGACTCAGAAACTGGGCGGCGGACGGTTCCTCCAAGGCCCGACTTGGCAGGCTGCCCTTTAAGGGGAAGCTGCTATTCGGGGAGGATCTGGACAAATTGGTAAAGGAGTTAGGAGACTCTAAGGGAGGTAGGCTCCCAGAGGAGAAGTCAAAACAGAGTCATAACCCGGTGCCTGCACGGGTCCAGCCCTGGGAGTTCCACAGGTTTTGGTCAACATGTGCGGCATCCTTTCAGAAGGGGCATTTTCCCTTGAGAGGTCGGGGGTTTCGAGGGGCAGGTAAGGGGTTTAGTTCCTCTTCCTCAGGACCTAGGAAAGCCCAATGAAGTGAGGGGGGCCCAGGCTGAGGTACTGCCAGTAGAGGGGGGGGGCGCGACTGCGACAGTTCTACCCTGCCTGGGTCCGGGTCACTTCAGATCAGTGGGTGCTGGAAGTTATCAGGGAGGGGTACACCCTCAAGCTTGCAAGACCAATTCCTCTGTCGTTCATCCAGTCGCCCTGCTGGGCTCCGGGCAAGGCCGCAGCAGTAGAGGAAACTCTGACGCGGCTCTTGCACCAGAAATTCCTGAGATTTGCGGTGCCGATGGGTCACTTCCAGTTTCGAGCCTTACCATTCGGCCTAGCAACAGCTCCTCACACCTTTACCAAGGTCATGGTTGTGGTAGTGGTGGCTCTATGCAAAGAAGGCATTTTGGTGCATCCTTACCTTGACGACTGGTTGATCCGGGTCAAGTCCAGAGAGGAGAGCTCAAAGGCGACGTTCAGAGTGGTGGAGTTCCTGAGGAGTCTAGGGTGGTGATCAATCCTACCAAAAGCAGGCTGACTCCCTCTCAGGAGATTGACTACCTCGGGGCGAGGTTTGACACCCGCAACAGCAGGGTGTTTTTGCCCCATCAGCGGGCACGAGAGCTTCGGATTCTTGTGTGGCAATTCCTGGCAAGAAGGAAGCCTTCAGCTTGGCACTATCTTCAACTGCTGGGGACTATGGCAGTATCGCTCGAGCTGGTGCCCTGGGCAAGGGCCCACATGTGGCCATAACAGCGGTTCCTTCTTCGTCGCTGAACTCACCAGACCCAGTCATTGTCGAAGAAACTCTCCTGCCCAACAGTGGCCAAGGGAAGCGCTCAAGTGGTGGCTACAGCCAGGGAATCTGGAGAAGGGTATGCCTCTAGACACTCCCAAATGGATTCAGTTGACAACAGATGCCAGCCTAGACAGCTGGGGAGCCCATTGCGAGAGACAGTTGGAAAGGCCGGAAGGCAGCACGCAGGCGCTGAGGGATACTCCCAAAAGCTTTCTGATTGGACGCTGGGGAGCGTTCCCGCACAAGCTCCGTCGGTACCGACGTACCCATATGTGAAGACTTCTTCCTGCTGTTCCCAGAGATCACCTGTTACAGGTAAGTAACTGTGCTATCCTGGACCTCATGGCAAGGTGGAGTTCGGCCAAAGCGAATCGCTTCTTCAGCAGAAGACGGGAAAGAATGTCGGAGGGTCTTGACGCTCAGAATTGGCCTACATAGGGTCTCTTATATGTGTTCCCTCCGTGGGCTCTCATTGGCAGGGTCGTGCAATGCATAAAGGCGCATTAGGGTTTGGTCATCATGATAGCTCCAGATTAGCCAAGATGCCCGTGGTATGCAGACCTAGTACGGCTGCTAGCGGATCGGCCCTGGTGACTTGAAGTTTGGTTGATCTACTTGATTGGCTCTCCGTTAAGTCTGCTTTGTCAGTAGGATACTGGAGCTGGTGGGAGGTGCCAGTGGTATTTATAGCCCAGGGTCATCAAGAAGATGATGTGCTCAGTCTCCAAGCTGCTGGAAGGGGAGCACAACCCAGAGGTGAGGGACTGGACTGGAGTTCCTTCAGGAACACTAATTAGCAGGTAAGGTCTAATTACTCTATCTTTTCCAGTCAGTTGGATGTCTTCCAAATTTCCTAGCAGAGCCTTGTAAGTATGGTAACAGCTGCATCAGATTGCTGTAATAATTCAATGGGAATGCCATCAATGCCTGGTGCTTTGTTCTTTGATAAGGCTTTTAATGCTGCTTCAACTTCTTTCATCACCAGTGGTTCCTGATCATAAGGTACAGGTTGAAACGGCTGTTGGTCCACTTGATCTTTATCATATAATGACTCTGTATATTCTTTCCATCTTTTCTTCATCTTCTCAGCATCATTCAACATAGATGCATGAGCATCTTATAAACATTCAAATTTGAGGCTGAAATATTTTCTTTAACTTTCATAGCTTTAGGAAAGCTGATCGTATTCTTCCTCTAATAGTTTCTGATTCTGTGTCCTTGCATGTGTCATTGTAGTACTTTTCCTTGTCTTGTCTTGCTGCACGTTGGAAATCTCTGAGGTCTGCGATTTCCGCTTTCTCCTCTGGCTTTAGCTTCTCTGCTTGTCTGGGCAATTTTCAAAGTTTCTTCAGTCATCTATTTTGGCCATTTTTGCTTTTTCACCTTTTGTAGAGACTTCTCACTTTCTTCAAACACAACCTTATTGATGTCATTGCATCCCATCTCTGTCATTTGTATCTAAAGCAGCAAATTGATTTTGCCAGCAGTCTTTTTAAATTCTGGTAGTATATTCTCAAGGTCATATTTTGCTACATTCATGAGTGGCTTGCTCTTTTAAACTTTAGCTTGAGTTTGCATAGTAGTAGTTCCTTATTGTCACTCCAGTCCAGTCCCTTTACTTCTGGGTTGCGCAACCCTTCCAGCAGCTTGGAGGCTGAGTCCAACCTTTTTGGAGGTGGGGCGGTATAAATACCACTGGGACCACCCACCAACTCCAGTATTCTCAGCCTCCAAGCAGCTGGAGGGTTCCGTAAGCCTAGGGCTTACTGGAGTCCTACTTTTAATTTTATTATTTTAATTTCTTTTAATTCCTTTTAGTCTACTAGTTTACTTACATTTTATTTCTGCATTTGGGTTTTTAGTTTGTTGTTGCTCCTGTGCCTTTAATTCCTGCCTGCTCCCTTCTCCCTCCCCCCCCTCCCCTCCTGATCGGGCCGGGTATCGGAGGTGAACGGCAGCCTGCAGCATCGAGGAGGACTACTGCTCTCCTCTGCCCCGGGGAAGAACAGCACATCGAGCTCTCCAACCATTCCCTGCCTCGCGGCGAAGCCCTCCGGGTGGCTGAGCGCTTGAGGCAAGACTGCCATTCGGTGTCTCCCGCCGAACCCGTCCCGGAGCTGCCGGACGCGGAGGCGAGACCCGGTCTTCACGGCGGTGCGGGGGAGCTGGTAAAGCAGCGGTTTAGAGAGGCAGCAGCGGTTTCCAGCTCTGCACAGCAGTGGGAGTGCAGCACGGTCCGTTGGATAGCCTCGCGGTCCCCCGTTCAGGCTCCACGTGGTGAGGCCTACCACGTGTAGAGCCTGCGGGCTAGGATCGCTGAGTCGGGCCCAGAATTCAGATCAGCTTTCAAAACGCAAGTACCTCCGTTGGAGGAAAAGGAGATAAATTTAATTGTAATTTAATTTAGTACAGCTTTGCTTTTAATTCTTTTAATTTTAATTTCTTTCTGTTAATTTTGCCTTAATTTTTGGCTTTCATTTAGAACCAATTTGAATTTTCCTTTGTTTTTCCCTTTTTCCCAACTTAAGGGGCTGTTAGTTCCCTTTCCCGGGAGGAAATACATTGAAATTTATTGAATTTCAGTACGCACAGTGGGAAGTTAAGTCATGGCGACCAAGTCCCGCTGTCCTTCCTGCGGAACACGCAGGGGCACCTCCGCAGAGGCAGGAATCTGCAGGAGCTGCGCTGCAGTGGCGGCCTCAGTTGAGCAGGAAATTAATCTGACCGTAGCTCTCCCTCCTCAGGGGTCAGGAGACCTCCTAGGGGGGGAGGGAGGGTCTCAGGTCCCTCCTTCTACGTCCTCGGACATACCTTCTCCTTCCCTACCCCCCTCCCCCCTCCCAGCGGGGGAAGGAGGGTCCGGGGATTTTTTCTCCCCGGACTTCATCCTCTTACTTCACAAGACCTATTGCTTGCGGAAGCAGGGCTCAGGAGCAGGAGAGACCGGACCGTCGAGGGAAGACATATCAGCCAGGCTCTTGGGAGCAGGTAATCCAGAATCCGGCATACCACCTAAGCGCCCCCGGCTGAGTGAGGAGGAGCCCCCAGCGGCCCTCTCTCAGGGTACCCCGGAAGAGGGTTACTCAGACAGGGACTTGGACGAAGAGGAAGAGGAGCTGGAAGAAGGAGAGATCCCAGAGGAAGACCAATCCAGGATCATCAGAGTCTTTCGTCGGGAGGAACTCCCGGCATTAATTAATGAGTCCCTAAAAGTTCTCAATGTGGCCTCTGATACGCCAGCTGAAGAGGAGGCGTTGGAGGACCCATTGATCCAGGCCATTAGGAGATCCCAGAAAGTCTTTCCGGTCCACAGAGTGGTGCGCCAGATGATCCAGGAAGAATGGGACCAGCCGGAATCTAGCCTAAGGGGAGTCCGGTCCATGCTGCGCCTATATCCTCTTCCAGAGACAGACAAAGAGCTACTGAAGTCCCCCAGAGTGGATGCAGCGGTATCGGCAGTCACCAAAAAGACTACTATCCCAGTTGAGGGCAGCACGGCCTTAAGGGATTCTCAGGACAGAAAATTGGATACCCTCCTGAAACAGGCATTTGATGTAAGCGCTCTCGCCTTACAGGCCTCCGTCTCGGGAACTTGGGTAGCTCGGGCCTGCTTAAGGTGGTCTCAACAACTTCAGGCAGCGGAAGCCCCGCGGGCGACGCTCAGCCCAACGCCTCTAGGTTGGAATCCGGAGCAGCATACTTGGCGGATAGTCAGTATGACCTCATCAGAAGTCTGGCCAAGAACATGGCCTCGGTGGTTGCGGCCAGGCGTTATTTGTGGTTACGAAATTGGGCAGCGGATGCCTCCTCAAAGGCACGCCTGAGTCGACTCCCCTTTAAGGGGAAACTTCTGTTTGGGGAGGATTTAGAGAAGCTGGTAAAGGACCTTGGCGAGTCCAAGGGAGGCAGGCTCCCGGAAGACAGACCGAAACAAGGTCGTCCTCTGCCCCCAACGCGTACCCAGACTAGGGACACTCGGACGTTTCGCTCAGCCAGATCCAACCTCCCCTCCAGAGGGCGCTTCCCCTCCAGGGGCCAAGGTTTCCGGGGGTTTCGGGGAGCAGGTCGCGGCTTTGGGGCCTCCTCCATCTCCTCGGCCCCTAGAAAACACCAATGAAGCGACGGGGGTCCAGGGGGAGCGGCCAGTGGGAGCTCGCTTAAGGCTGTTTCTTCCCGCCTGGTCCCGGGTCACTTCGGATCAATGGGTACTGGAGGTGATCAGAGAGGGCTACGCTCTCGAATTCGCAAAACAAATACCTCCAGCGTTCATCCAATCTCCCAGCGGATCCCCTGCAAAGAGGTCGGCGATAGAGACAACCCTCGCACGTCTAATTGCACTCGGGGCAGTGGTTCCAGTACCACCAGACCAGTTCGGTTCGGGTCGATACTCGATTTACTTCGTAGTACCAAAGAAGGAAGGGTCCTTCCGGCCAATCCTGGATTTAAAACAGGTCAACCGCTGTCTCAGGGTACCACATTTCCGCATGGAGACCCTACAATCAGTCATCGAGGCAGTAAGGGGCGGAGAGTTTCTGACGTCCCTCGACTTGACAGAAGCCTACCTGCATATTCCAGTCAGAAAGTCCCATCAACAGTTCCTAAGATTCGCTGTGCCGGGGGGCCACTTTCAATTCCAGGCCCTTCCCTTCGACCTAGCTACGGCTCCACGAACATTCACCAAGGTGATGGTGGTAGTGGCGGCCTTCCTCCGGAAGGAGGGAATACTAGTACACCCATACCTAGACAATTGGCTGATCCGGGCAAAGTCGGAAGTAGAAAGTCGCTCGGCGACGGACAGAGTAATTCAGGTTCTAGAGGAGTTGGGGTGGGTCATCAACCGAGCAAAGAGCAGGATGACTCCCTCCCAGGACCTCGACTATCTCGGAGCAAGATTCGACACCGGAAGGGGCAGAGTGTTCCTGTCTCGAACGCGATCAAGGGACCTAAGACTGCTAGTCGCGCAGTTCCTGAACAGACGAAACCCCTCAGCATGGCATTATCTTCAGGTACTGGGCACTATGGCGGCAGCAATAGAGGTAGTGCCTTGGGCCAGGGCCCACATGCGACCGTTGCAGCGCGCCCTCTTGCGTCGATGGTCCCCACAACACCATCTCCTATCAACTCAGTTACCGTGTGCTCCGCGGACCAAACAAGCCCTTCGCTGGTGGCAGTGCCCAAAGAATCTGGAACGTGGGATGCCCCTCGAGCCTCACCTATGGGTACTGTTGACGACGGATGCCAGCCTGACAGGCTGGGGGGCTCACTGCGAGGACCAATTTGTCCAGGGCAGTTGGACCCCGTTGGAATCTCAATGGCCCATCAACAGACTGGAATTGCGGGCCGTCACCCTAGCGCTCAGAGCGCTCGAGTCCCTAGTGCTAAGAAGAGCAATTCGCGTTCTCTCCGACAACGTCACCACGGTAGCTTACATCAACCACCAGGGCGGCACCAGCAGCCCCGCCTTGGAGAAGGAGGCGGATGTCCTCTTCCAGTGGGCGGAGTTCCGCCTGGAAGCGATTTCGGCTCAGCACGTGGCAGGCACGGACAACCACACGGCCGATTACCTCAGCAGGCACAGGATAGACCACGGAGAGTGGGAGCTGGAGAAGGAGACCTTCGACCAGATAGTGGCCCGCTGGGGACTCCCAGTCATGGATCTCATGGCAAGTTTCTCGTCAGCCAAGGTGGACCGGTTCTTCAGTCGGCGGAAGGAAAGAATGTCCGAAGGCCTGGATGCCCTGTCTCAGAAATGGCCGGCGGAGGGTCTTCTCTACGTGTTCCCCCCTTGGGTCCTGATCAGAAAGGTCCTCCAGCGGGTAGAGTCTCACCAGGGACTGGTGATCCTCATTGCCCCGGATTGGCCGCGTTGCCCCTGGTACGCGGATCTGGTTAGGTTGCTAGCCGACCAGCCTTGGCGGCTCCCTTGCAAAAGGGGCCTCCTCAGGCAAGGCTCGGTGCTGATGCCTCACGTGGATCGATTCTCGCTTACGGCCTGGCTATTGAAAGGGCGCGTCTCTTGAAGCGAGGTTATTCAGGAGCGGTAATCTCAACGCTGTTGAATGCGAAGAAACGCTCGACCTGTCTTTCCTATGTAAGGGTCTGGCGTATCTTCGAAGCGTGGTGTGCGGAACACCGAAGGAAACCCCTTTCGGCCTCAGTCCCTGAGGTCCTGGAATTCTTACAAGCGGGTTTTGACAAGGGCCTGGCGCACAGTTCCTTACGAGTCCAACTTGCCGCCATCGCTTGCTACAGAGGTAAGGTCCGCGGCAAGCCCCTAGGGGCCCACGCGGACGTCTCCAGGTTCCTAAGGGCGGTTAGACGTCTGCGGCCACAACGGAGGTCGGTGATCCCCCCCCTTGGGATCTCAATCTGGTACTAAAGGCATTGGTAGGGGAACCCTTTGAACCGGTAAAGAAGGCTTCCTTGAAGGACTTAACCCTCAAGACAGTCTTTCTGGTCGCTATCTGCTCGGCCAAGCGGGTCTCCGAATTGCAAGCGCTGTCCTCCCAACCTCCGTTCCTAGCCTTTCTCAGGGACAAGGTGGTCCTACGAACAGTTCCTTCCTTCCTGCCCAAGGTCATTTCTCCCTTTCATTTGAACCAGACGGTTACCCTCCCGGCCTGCCCGGCCGAGAGACCTGAAGGTAGGGATAGCAAGCTGCGACTGCTAGACATCCAGAGGATCTTGAAGCGATACCTCTCCCGCACAGCTCCTTTCCGGAAATCCGACCGGCTCTTCGTCCAGTTCGGAGGCCCGCACAAAGGGGAGGCGGCGGCCAAGGCCTCCATCTCCAGGTGGATCAGAGAAGCGATTGCCTCCGCCTACATCCTAAGAGGGAAGCAGGTTCCAGTGGGACTACGGGCGCACTCCACCCGGGCTCAGGCCACCTCGTGGGCGGAGTTCAGTCTGGTTACTCCTTTGGACATTTGTAGAGCGGCGACTTGGTCCTCTCTACATACCTTCACAAAACACTACAGGCTGGACGTACAGAGTTCAGCGGACGCTCGGTTTGGTCTGGCGGTTCTTCAGTCCGGTTTGCCGGACCCCACCCAGAGTTGAACTGCTCTGATACATCCCAGAAGTAAAGGGACTGGACTGGAGTGACGATAAGGAAGAAGTAATTAGATCTTACCTGCTAATTAGTGTTCCTGAAGGAACGACAGTCCAGTCCCTGATCCCACCCGGCTCGGTCGGACTTGAAGACCTACCAGACAAGGGCGGAGCCGCGGACCGAGCGCGAAACCAGGTCTGGGGGAAGGAGGGCAGGAGAAAGTCGCCTCTGACAGTATCAGGCATACCACCTCCCTCCGTTACCTTTCCCCCTTCTTTATCCCTATTTCCCATTTTCAAAAAAAAAAAAAGGGGGGGAGTTTGGTTGGTTATGTATCCCCTATAGGAGTTAGGTTTTTAGTTTGTTGATTATTCATAGAAATTTGTTTAGGCTGCTTTTTCAGTCGAATACTGGAGTTGGTGGGTGGTCCCAGTGGTATTTATACCGCCCCACCTCCAAAAAGGTTGGGCTCAGCCTCCAAGCTGCTGGAAGGGTTGCGCAACCCAGAAGTAAAGGGACTGGACTGTCGTTCCTTCAGGAACACTAATTAGCAGGTAAGATCTAATTACTTCTTGATGATCTGTACCACGGTCAGCTTCAGGTTTTGATTTTGTTGATGGTTATAGAGATTTTCCATCATTGACTTACTTAGAAATATGATGACCACATGACCTATCTAGTCTGTCCTTCCATATCAACAACTACAACAGTCCCCTTTTTACCTTTAGAGATCCTCTGTGTTTGTACCATGCTTTTTTGAATTCAGTTACTGTCCTCATCTCTACCACCTCCACTGGGAGACTATTCCACTGATCCACTACTCTTTCCGTAAAGAAATATTTTCGCATATCACTCCTGAATCTCTCTCCCTTCACCCTCGTCCCATGTCCCCTCGTAGCAGAACTTGCTTTCAGTTGAAAGAGGCTCTCTCCCTGAACATTTATGCCATGGAGGTATTTAAACATCTCAATCATATCACCTCTATCCCGCCTTTCCTCTAAAGCTGGGCTTGTGCGGCCCGCGATACATTTGGCCTGGCGTGTTAAGCAGCTGGACGGTAGAGTAAAAAAAAATCCAAACTTGCTGCCACCGCCGCTGCAGTATCAAGCATCCCGCGGCACCCCCCTGCAGCATCAGCTCCAAAAGTGGCGGTTTTCAGAGCCGCGAAGAGAGTTTCTCTCTTGCGACTCTGAAGAGCAGCGAGAGAGAAACTTTTCAGCTCCAAAAGCGGCGGCTCAATTCCCGCCGCTTTTGGAGCTGAAGAGAGAGAGTTTCTCTCTCGCTGCTCTTCAGAGTCGCAAGAGAGAAACTCTCTCTCTTCGCGGCTCTGAAAACCGCCGCTTTTGGAGCTGATGCTGCAGGGAGGAGAGGACTCTGCCGGGCAGAGGGGCCTGCGGGACGCTTGATACTGCAGCAGCAGCAGCAGCAAGTTCGGATTTTTTTAATCTACCTGGGCTGATGGGGGGGGAGGGGGGTTAGGACTGGTAATGGGCTATGGGGGGGGGGGTAAGATTGAAAATGGGGTGATGGGGGGGTAAGACTGCAAGTGGGCTGATAGCGGGGGCTAGGACTGGTAATAGGCTAGGGGGGGCCTAGGACTGGTAATGGGCTATGTGGGGGTTAGGACTGGTAATGGCCTATGAGGGGGGTAAGACTGAAAATGGGGGTGATGGGGGGGTTAGGACTGGTAATGGGCTATGGGGGGGCTAGGACTGGTAATGGGCTGAGTGGAAGGGGAGGCTTGAACTGCAAATGGCTGATGGGGAGGGGCCTTGGAATGGAAATGGGCTGTGAGGGGAGGGAGCTAGCACTGGAAATGGGCTGATTGGAGGGGGAGATAGGATTGGAAATGGGCTGATGCAGGGACTAGAAGGGAGCGGGAGCTGTGTGGGGCTGGAACTAGAAGGGAGCTGATGTTGGGGGAGGATTAGAATGGGATGGAGCTGGGAGAGTGAAATGGAGAGGGGAAAAATATTTTGTGTGGGAGGGAAGACAAATATACAGTTGGCCATGTATTGGGAGAGTAAGTGGGGATTGAGGATGGAGGGGTAAAATTTGAGTGGATGAAATAGGAATGAGCAAAAGGAGAAAGATTAGTACTGTATGTTAAAGAAGATGTAGAGAGAGAATGGGAAAAAAACTAGAAGAGGAGAAGAAAGGACAAATGGACAGCAGACAATGGAGAGTTAGCAGAAGACATGAAGAAACCAGAAGAAAGTGGCTGGAACAATTTGCAACTGAAAAAAATGCACAAAAGGTAGAAAAATCTCTCTATTTTTAATTTATTAACCTGAATATGTCAGCTCTGGGAAATGTGCATCATTAACGTCTGCGCTTTGTATGGTAACATTATGCAAATATGTATGCAAATGAGGCCCGCGTCTTACTTTACAAGTTCTCATTTGGCCCTCAAAGCAATTTGAGTTTGAGACCCCTGCTCTAAGGTGTACATATTAAGATCCTTCAGTCTGTCCTCATATGCTTTATAATGAAGACCAGTAATCATTTTAGTAGCCACCCTCTGCATCCTGTTCACATCCTTTTGAAGGTGTGGTCTCCAGAATTGCACACTATACTCCAAATGAGGTTGCACCAAAGACTTATACAGAGGCCCTATCACCTCCTTTTTTCTGCTAGCCATTCCTCTCCGTATGCACCCAAGCATCCTAGCTTTTGCCGTTGCCTTTTCTACCTGTTTAGCTCCTTTAAGATCATCAGACACAACCACGCCTAGGTCCCGCTCTTCTTTAGTGGACAAAAGTACTTCACCCCCTATACTATATTGCTCCCTTGGATTGCTGTGGCCCAAATGCATGACCTTACATTTTTTAACATTAAATCCCAGCTGCCAAATTCTAGACCATTCTTCAAGCTTAGCTAGATCCCCCCTCATGTTATCTACACCTTCCTGGGTGTCTGCTCTATTGCAGATTTTGGTATCATCCGCAAAGAGGCAAATAGTGCGCGACAGCCCTTCCGCTATATCACTAACAAAGATGTTAAAAAGAATCGGACCAAGGACAGATCCCTGGGGCACACCACTGGTAACATCCTTCTCCTCAGAGTGAGCTTCATTTACTTGTACTCTTTGTCGCCTCCCACCCAACCAATTTCTAACCCAAGCAGTAACTTTAGGGTCCATCCCTAGGGTGCTCAGTTTGTTTATAAGTCGCCTGTGAGGAATAGTGTCAAAGGCTTTACTGAAATCTAAATACACCACATCTAGGGCTCTCCCTCGGTCCAACTCCCTGGTCACCCAGTCAAAGAAATCAATCAGATTTGTCTGACAAGATCTGCCTCTGGTGAATCCATGCTGCCTCGGATCCTGTAATCCGCTGGACTCCAGAAACCTCACAATTTTCTCTTTCAGCAGCGTTTCCAATAATTTACTCACCACCTAGGTTAAACTAACCGGCCTGTAGTTTCCAACCACATTCTTGCTTCCGCTTTTATGTAAAGGCACCACATGAGCCTCTCTCGAGTCCTTTGGCACCACTCCCGACTCCGAGGCATTGAAAAAGTCAGTCAGTGGAGCTGCTAGAACGTCCCCCAGTATTCTAGGGTGTATCCCATCCGGTCCTATCGCTTTGTCTACTTTAAGTCTTCTGAAAATTGTTCAAGATGCCCCTCGCTTCTGTTCCTGTTTGTGGGTGTTCTCTGAGGTCCTGCTCCTGGTTCTTCATCTGTGAACACAGAACAAAAATATTTGTTAAGCAATTCCGTTTTATCCTTATCAGTTTCTACATATTCCTCCCCTGCACCCTTGAGTCTGACAATACCACTTTTGCCCTTCCTCTTCTCACTAATATATCTGAAAAATGTCTTATCTCCCCATTTTATTGCATTGGCTATTTCCTCCTCCTCCTTTTGAATCTTTGCCTTCCTGACTATTTTGCTAGCTTCTCTAAGTTTTTCCAAATACAGATGCCTGTCTTCCTCTCTCTGTGATCTCTTGTATTTCATGAAGGCCTCCCTATTTTTCTTCACTTTTTCAGCTACTTCTTTTGAAAACCATAGCGGTCTCCTTTTCCTTTTACCTTTATTTACCATTTTAACAAAAAGGTTGGTTGCCCTTAAAATATCCCCTTTCAGTTTTGCCCACTGTTTTTCTACATCCCCCAGCTGTTCCCATCCCACTAACGACTCCCTGAGGTATTGGCCCATTTTGGCAAAGTTAGTCTTCCTAAAGTCTAAGATCCTCACCTTTGAATGGATTCTAACAGCCCTAGTCCTAATACTGAACCACACCATCTGGTGATCACTGGATGCAAAATGATCTCCCACTACAACATCAGAAACACTTTCACCATTGGTAAGCACCAAGTCCAGTATGGCCCCTTCACGTGTGGAGTCTGTTACCAATTGCCTGAATAGTTCTCCCTGTAGAGAATCCAGGATCCCCTTACTTCTAGATGATACTGCAGCAGGAATGTGCCAATCAACATCTGGCATATTGAAATCTCCTATCAGTAGCACTTCCCCTTTCCTAGCAATGCTGCGTATGTCTTCAATTAACTCTGTCCACCTCTTCCTCTTCTGAGGGAGGTCTGTATATCACACCAATGCAAATAGATTTCTCTTTTCCTCTTTCTAGTTTAACCCACAATGCCTCCTCTCTCCCTTTTAAGCTCTGTAATTCCAAAGCTTTAATAGTAGTTTTTACATATAGTGCCACTCCTCCTCCCCTTCTTCCTAACCTTTCCTTTCTGAATAAAGTATAGCCAGGTATAGTTACATCCCAATCATGGTTTTCTGTGAACCATGTTTCTGTAACTGCCACTAAATCCAAGTCAGCCACTCCCACCAAAGCTTCAACATCAGGGATCTTATTTCCCATGCTACGGGCATTTATACACACTGCTTTCCATATGTTACCCCTTTTACCCATTTCCATAAAGGTATTTAATGTATCACCTACCTGGGGGCTTTCCTCACCCATCCCCAACGAATCTAGTTTAAAGCCCTCTTCAGTAGATTAGCCAGTCTACTACCGAAGACGCGTTGACCTTTCTTGGACAGATGGATGCCATCTCTGCTCTGCAACCCTTGGAACAGCATCCCATGGTCTAGGAAACAAAAATGCTCTCGATGACACCATCCATGCAGCCATGCATTCATCTCCAGGATGCGAGCCTCTCTGCCTTGGCCTTTACCCTCAACAGGGAGGATTGAAGAGAACACCACCTGTGCACCTAACTGCTTCACCCTCTGTCCCAGAGCTATGAAGTCATTTTTGATACGTTCCGAGGTATACTGGCAGTATCATTTGTTCCAACATGGATTAGCAACATTGGGTAATAGTCAGTGGGCTTGATGAGTCTCGGCAAACTCTCCGTAACATCTTAGATTTTGGCACCAGGCAGACAGCATACCCCTCTGGACATCAAGTCTGGTCGGCAGATGGATGCCTCAGTACCCCTCAGAAGAGAGTCTCCAACCACCACTACCCTTTGTTTCCTTGTGGTCACTGATTCTGCAACTTTGGGGTACTTGAGCTCTGGTTCTTCCCTTTCCAGGGATGCTTTCACCTCCTCCACTTCCAGGGCTGCATAATGGTTCTTCAATTCAAGGGCTGGAGAAGTTGGATTGGTGATTTTGCAGGCCCTGGTGACTTGTGTCCAACCATCGACATTCTGTTGGCACCCATCTTCTCCTCTGCTGGAGAGCTTGGTTGCTGCAAGAAACATCTCATCAATGTACTTCTCACTGTCTTGAATGGTTCTCAGCCTCGCCACCTCCTCTCTGAGTTCCTCCACTTGTTTCCTCAGAGCTTCAGCATGCAGGCACCCTGCACATGGAACCGGTCCTTCAACTGGCATTAGGACCTCTGTCTGGACCGAGGCAAAAGCTGTAATGGGGGCAACAGATTTAGCGATACGATTTTTCCCAGCCATTGTTCTGTTCGTGAAGCTTAGGTATCTGTTAAAGCAAAAGAGAGTGATCTACCAAGTACCAGCCGGTTTCCCAGCTGTCCTTTAAGAGAAAAAGCAGTTAAATCTCTTTAATTATATTCAAAATGTGCTGGTCCAATTCTCTATGCTTTGTTAAATGGGAAGGTGCCCTATTAAGCAAGACTGCTCACTAGGGGTGGGTGGGAGTCGGAGTGGGTAGGGAGGGAACTAACACCTGATTAGGTGTTAGCAGTTCCCAAAGCTAAGGAGGTTACTAAAGTTCAACAACCTACTCTGCTCAAGGAAATTTCCACTAAAGTACCAAAAAGAAAGTAACCTTGCTTTAAAAATATACAAAAACCCTTTTAAGAGCTCCCAGTCAGAGAGCTAGCAATTTAATAAAATAAACCCTCAAATCCTTACTGTTGGTTGATCTGTAGAGCCCCTGTTAGGAAAGCCTCAACAGGGCAGGGCACTGGAGCCTTTTATGCAGGCCTCAGCTGCTCTCAGGTAATCAGGCCTACTAACTCCTGATTAGGTGTTAGCAGTTCCCAAAGCTGAGGAGGTTACTAGAGTTCAACAACCTACTCTGCTCACAGATGTAGTCAGTTTGATTTTTGTACAATCCACTTGGTAAAATCCATGTGTACAGTCGCCGCTTGTGTTGCTGGAAGAAGGTGTTTGAGATTAATAGATTGTATCTGCCTAAAGTAAAATTAGTTTTCTTTACATTCACAACTTCACTATCTTTTGTTTGCTTGGTTGTATATCATACATCCTTTTTCATTTATCTTTCTGATTTTCTTATCAAGCCATGTATTCCTAAGATGTTAGAGATATCAAGGCATATTGTACTGTAGTATTACTCAGCAACATTTAACAAGCATGACTATCCTGACATATGGTAGTGCTGCTACCTTCAGTTGTATCTTTAGCAGTAGCTCTCAGCCCATTCTTCAGAAAACATGCAGGCATTCTGGTTGTCAGAATATCCACAGTGAATATGCATGAGATTTTTATGCTGTGCTGTCTGTGCATACACACTCATCTTCTGCATATTAATTATACTATCTTGACAAGCACACTGGGTATATCTCAAGAAGTGGGTTGAAAACCAGTACTCTGACATACCACCTTGCCATATGCATTTTATTGATTCATTCTTCACATTTTCAATGCCTCCAGGCACAAACCTCACACAAATTTGAGTGTATATATATAAAACAATAGAATTTGAAAAAGATAAACATTATAGAAATATTAATAATAAAAACATATGTTCCTTATTGTTCCTCCAGTCCAGTCCCACACCTGTAGATAGTGTTACCTTGAGCTATGGAACTGAGGTACTGAGACAAACTTTGCACTTACTTCTCAGCCCTGGGAGACCTATCCTATCCCATCCCATCCCAGCAGCATCAGATGACATCACCTACTCGTATGCTTAAGAACTGCTGTACTGGGTCAGACCAAAGGTCCATCAAGCTCAATATCCTGTTTCCAGCAGTGGCCACACCAGGTCACGACTACTTGACATATCCCAAAAGTAGCCAGTCCCATGCTACTTATCCCCAGAGATGAGCAGTGATTTTTCTCTTGGATTATCGTAACTGTTTATAGACTGTTCCTCTAGGAATTTGTCCAAACCTTTTCTAAACCCAACTACACTACTTGCTTTTATCACATCTGCCAACAGTGAGTTCCAAATATTAATTACATGTTGAAAGAAAAATATTTTTGCTTTTCTGTTTTAAATATGCTATTCCTTATCATCCCTCCAGTCTAGTCCCGAAACCTCTGGGTTTAGTACATCCTCACACAGCTTGGAGACTGAGCATGTCACTCTTTTCATGACACCAGTATAAGTAGCCCAGGCACCGCCTCCTTGTCCAGTTCTCAGTCTCCAAGCAGCGGAAGGAGATGTGAGCCCAGAGATTAGGGACTCACTGGAGTAATCATTAAGCAGCAATAGTTAGTTATTGAAAAAAAAAGAGGGACTACTGTTTCTTTAAATCAGCGATTTTGGGAAATTTGCCTTCAATTTCGGAGGAGTTGAGAAAGATCCCCCCCGGCCCCCCTCCTTCTCTGCAGTGACTCTTGAGGGCAGGGAAGAGTGAGAGGGTTGTGTTGGGGTCCTCTGGTGCCGATCCCACATGTTGGGTGAGGAGCCGTTGAGTTCAGCCGCGCACACCGGCAGAGCAAGCAGAGCGGGAGCAGGAGTGAGACAGAGGCCCTGCTGACAGACGATTTGGCATTTTTTTGAGTCTGAAAATCCGGTGTCCTTTTGCTTACCGAGCGGAGCAGAGATAACGTGGAGGCTCCGGGGAGGTAAGAGAAGGCTGTATTACAAATGTTTGTTTTTTGACGCCGGTGAAGTTGCCGTTCGGACGGAGTCATCGGGCCTTGTGGTGTTTGCGCGGGAAAAAGGGCCATTCGTTTTTTAGGCTGTTTCTGGAGGTCAGAAGGAGATTTTTGCCCGGGAGAAGCAGTACTTCGGGTCAAACGCTTTTGGTGGTCAGTTGGTTTAAAAAAAAAAAAAGGCATTTTGTGTTTGGCTGTGGAGCTGTTTTTTGGTTTAAAGCAGTGCTCTGTTTATGCCTTCTATACCTCGCTGTCTTCTGTGTGGGGTCCGGAGGGGGTCCCTTTCTGAGGCAGGGGGTGTGCGCACGAAGCCTCAATGGCGGACATGACAGAACACAGTGGGGGGAGAGCTGGCAAAAGAGGTTGCTGGGCAGCGAACCCTACGGATCCCATGGTACTTCCTCGGGAGCCGATGCTGGGACCTTCCTCAGCTCCCGATCTTCCCTTGCCCCAACCTTCTATGCCAGGGGGATTGGCGGCAATTTTTTCACAGCAGGGTTTGACGCTTTTACAGCAGGCTTTCTCCGGGGCTGGGGCTAGTTTGGCAGGATCCACGGAGGAAGTAGGTAAGGGGGCTAAACGTCAGGGAGCCCCATTGAAATTGGGGACGGTAGGCGTCATGGCTAAAAAGGCTAAACTGCTTTCGGAAAGAGCGGACATGGAAGTGATTTTGGAGGAATGCTCCGAGCTATTGGAGGACTCGGACATAGATCCTGAGTTGGAGGAAGGAGAAATAACAGAACCAGAAGACCAGGCGAGAGTGGTCCGGGTGTTCAGGAGGGAAGACCTTTCAGCGTTGATTATGGAGACGCTGAAAGCCATGAATATGCAAGCCCAGCCAACGCAACAGCCTTTTATGGTTTCATAGCCATCATCCGGCTCCTTTACGCAGGGGTCTTCCCTTCGGCCAGTTCTTGCGGTTACGCCGTATTTGTTCCTCTGTGGAGGAATTTAAAATCCAGACTTCTGATTTACGATCTCGGCTACGGGATCGGGGATATCCTAAGGCTGTGGTGCGGGCGGCGTACATTCGGGCTCGCTTTTCCCACCGCGAATGGTTGCTATCTCCGCCTGATTTGGCAGCTGATCAAGGATCTCAGGACGTGGGGCACGCTATTACTGGTGTCTTACCTTTTATGTCTCACACAGCACAAGTCACTACTCTTTTGAAGAAACATTGGCGAGTTTTACAACTGGATTCATGTTTTCAAAAACCTTTGCGAGTTGCATATACCCGGGGGAAGAATTTGAAGGACCTTTTGGTACATACTACTTCCCCTTTGGATCAATCTACGTCTGCTTCTTCAACGCCTTCTCAGGGCCACTGGGCTTGTGGCAAATGCAAGTTTTGTTGCACCACCATGGAGGGTATTCAGTGGTGCCATCCAACAACTCAGCAGTCTTTTTCTTTCAGGGGGTTTTCCTCTTGTCAGACCACATATGTGGTTTACATCTTGATTTGCCCTTGTGGTTTATCGTATGTGGGCCGAACGATCCGCCCTGTCCGGATCCGGCTGGGTGAGCATGCCTCCCGTTTAAAAACACGGACTCTTTCTGCACCCATCGTGGAGCATTGTCTTCGCTTTAACCATGAATTTATGGACATTAGGTGGCGTGTAATTGATCAGGTACCTTACTCTCCTAGAGGTGGTCATCGGGAGCATTTTTTACAGAAACGGGAACAACGCTGGATTTTCCGTTTGCGCACGGTCATTCCCAATGGTTTAAATTTGGAATGTGACTGGTGGAGTTTGCTATAGACACTTTAATTTCACCACCCTGAAGTACCTGTCTGTTTGCCCCTTTTGGCAGGCTTGTGTTCATTCATGATTTGCTACGAGAGTCTCGATTTCATCTGGCCACTCCTCCTCCTAATTTTCTCCAATCATCTGCTTTGGGTTATTTAAGTGCAGCCGTTGAGTTCGGCGTCCTTCAGGACGATTTTCGGCGCTGCTTTGAAGATGGGATACTTCACTTGAAACAGGGCCTCTTTAGGTCCGAAACATGCATGTCGTGTACAAGCGGGACTTTCTCACGAAATTTGCACTACGCCGTTATTTCAGTTAAGTGATTTTTCACTCCTTTATAGTTTGGTTTGATCCATTCTATCACTAAAAGGGACCCCCCGGAACGGAGGGATAAGGATTCCCCCTTCTCCCTCTTGCCGGGGGAGCCCAACATCAATTTAGGACCAACGGATTTCATTGTGTTTGGTTTTTTTATTAATAGACATTATTTTGGATTCACCGAACTCAATGTGTTTAATTTCCATGACTTTTCTCTTGGTATGAATATGCCGGTAGCAGGACAGGTGGAGGATACCTCATTGGAGGATCCTTTATTGCAGGCGATAAGAAAATCGCAGAGGGCATTCCCGATTCATAAAGTATTTAAGGAAATGATACAGGAGGAGTGGGATACGCCAGAGGCAGGCCTCAAAGGTTCCAGAGTGCAAGCACGGTTGTATCCGTTGCAAGAGCCGGATAAGGAGCTTTTTAAGGCTCCTAAGGTAGATGCAGCAGTTTCAGCAGTTACCAAAAAGACGACAATACCGGTAGAGGGAAGTGCTGCGCTTAAAGATGCACAGGACAAGCGGTTGGATATGCTATTAAAGCAGGTATTTGAGGTTAATGCTCTTTCCATGCATGCTTCCATTTGTGGAGCGTGGGTGGCAAGGGCATGCCTTAGGTGGTCCCAAAGGCTTAAGGGTTTACAGGTAGAGGAGGCAGTCGAAGAGGCTGCTCGAATGGAATCCGGATTGGCTTATTTGGCGGATAGTCAGTACGATCTTATTCGCGGGTTAGTGAAAAGTATGGCTTCGGTAGTGGCTGCACATAGATACCTTTGGCTGCGTAATTGGACGGCAGATGTGGCCTCTAAAGCGAGACTAGAAAAGCTCCCCTTTTAGGGGGAAGCTTCTCTTTGGAGAGGATTTAGACAAGCTTGTAAAGGACTTAGGGGAGTCTAAAGGGGGCAGATTGGCAGAGGACAAGCAAAAGCAGGGACGTCCTATACCGGCCTCCAGGAGCTAGCAGAGAGTTCAGGCATTTTCGTCAGTCCAGATGTGGTCAGTTTCAGAGAGGACGTTTTCAGTATAGATCCTCGGGGTTTCGCGGATTCAGGGGAGCAGGTAGAGGGTTTGGAGCCTCATCCTCCCCAATCCTTAAAAAGCCGCAATGAAGTGAGGGGAGTCCAGGCGGGATTAGTACCCGTGGGAGGTCGATTAAGGGAGTTCTTTCCGGTCTGGGCCCAAATTACCTCAGATCAGTGGGTGTTGGAGGTCGTTCAGAAGGGTTATGCACTCGAGTTCCAACGTCCAGTGAAAGACACTTTTGTCCAATCTCCCTGCAGAGCGAGATCGAGGCTACTGCTAGTCCAAGAAACGCTGGAAAGGTTGCTAGCTCTCAGAGCGGTGGTGCCTGTGCTGCCGAACCAATGCGGTTGCGGTCGGTACTCGATCTATTTCGTGGTGCCAAAAAAGGAGGGGACCCATACTGGATCTCAAAAGTGTAAACAGATGTCTCAGGGTTTCCCGCTTTCGCATGGAAACACTGAGATCAGTGATAGTGGCGGTTCGACAGGGGGAGTTTCTCACGTCTTTAGATCTCTCGGAGGCATATCTGCACATACCAATCAGGTTGGAGCATCAAAGATTCCTGCGCTTTGCGGTGCCAATGGGGCATTTTCAATTTCAAGCAATGCCCTTTGGTTTGGCTACAGCACCGTGGACATTCACCAAGGTCATGGTGGTGGTGGCTGCTGCGTTTCGAAAAGAGGGGGTATTGGTGCACCCTTACCTAGACGATTGGTTGATTCGAGCAAAGTCAAAAGAGAAAAGCGTGGTGGTCACACGGGTGGTGCAATTTCTGCAGTCCCTAGGTTGGGTGGTGAATGTAGCAAAGAGCAAGCTTCAATCATCACAGGAGTTGGAGTACCTGGGGGCCCGATTCCATACAGGCAAGGGCAGCGTGTATCTACCACAACTCAGGATTCAGAAATTGAGGAAGTTGGTTCAAGTCTTTCTGGGGCGAAGGGCTCCGACAGCGTGGCACTATTTACAGCTATTGTGAACAATGGCGGCCACGCTAGAGGTGGTGCTGTGGGCCAGGGCTCACGAGACCACTGCAGAGGGCTGTGCTCAGGAGATGGTCACATCAGTCGGATTGTTTATCCCAGAAGTTGGTTTGTCCACCAGAAACGTGGCAGGCTCTACAGTGGTGGCTCCTTCCAGGTTCTCTAGAAAAGGGGATGCCTCTGGAATCGCCAGATTGGAAGCCACTGACGACAGACACCAGTCTGTTGGGCTGGGGAGCACACTTCGAGGGGCAATACGCTCAGGGTCAATGGCGGACCAGGAAAAGACATGGTCAATCAACAGGTTGGAGTTGAGGGCCATCACTTTAGCCCTGATGGCCTTTCAGGAGAGACTGCAGGGACTTACATCAATCGTCAGGGCGGCACAAGCAGCATGGCTCTTGAAGAGGAAGCGGACGAGTTGCTCAGTTGGATAGAGGCTCACCTGGAAGCGTTATCGGCAGCGCATGTAGCGGGAGTGGACAACGTGACTGCCGATTTTCTGAGTTGAGTCAAAGTGGACCCAGGGTAGTGGGTCCTTCATCAGGAAGTCTTTGATTTACTGGTGCAGCGATGGGGGCTGCCAAGCATGGACCTAATAGCAACGTTCGCGTCGGCAAAGGTGGAGAGGTTTTACAGCAGAAAGAAAGGATGTCGGAAGGTTTGGATGCCCTTCTGCAGAAGTGGCCAGAGGATCGCCTTCTGTACGTATTTCCACCTTGGGTGCTCATAGGTCGGGTCTTACAGTGCATAGAGCAGCACAAAGGACTGGTAATCCTTGTGGCATCGGATTGGCCAAGGAGGCCTTGGTATGCCGACTTGATGAGTCTTCTGGTGGAGCCGCCGTAGAAACTACCGAACAGGAGGGATCTGCTGAGGCAGGGCCCGTTAACTATGCCTCAGGTGGATCAGTTCTCGTTTACAGCTTGGCTCTTGAGAGGGCAAGGCTAAAAGCCAGAGGTTACTCAGCAGTGGTGATTTAGACGTTGTTAAGGTCCAGGCGGAGATCTACTTCGATGGTATATATCCGGGTTTGGAGGATCTTTGTGCAAGGGCCATTGCCGTACAGCGGTATGGGCCTCGATTCCGCAGCTCTTGGCGTTCTTGCAGGATGGTTTCGATAAAGGTCTAGCGGCAGCCTCGTTGACGGTGAAATTAGCGGGCACTTTCCTGTTTTCGAGGTAAGGTCCAAGGAATGACGTGGGATCGCATCGGGATGTGAAAAGATTAAGAGCGATGGTGCTGTTGAGACCGCCATGCAGAGCTGCGGTTCCGGTTTGGTACTTGAATGTGGTGTTGGAAGCGCTGGTGCGGGAGCCGTTTGAACCTTTAGCTCAGGCGACAATGAAGGACCTGACCTTAAAGGTGGTGTTTTTGGTTGCAATTTCTTCGGCAAGGAGAATTTTGGAATTGCAGGCGTTATCGTGTAGAGAACCTTTTTTGTGCTTTGATAGCAAGAAGGTAGTGTTAAGGACGGTTCCATCTTTCTTGCCCAAGGTAATTTTGGCTTTTCACATTAATCAGGTGGTGTCTTTACCGGTGTTTGAAAAAGCAGGTAAGGATAGGACGAAGTCACGGCTACATCAATTAGATGTCAGCAGAGCCTTGTGAAAATATTTGCATAGAACAGCGGCGCTCCGTAAGACCGACAAGCTGTTTGTGTTATTTGGCGGTCCTAAGCGGGAGGAGCCGGCTTCTAAGTCGTCAATTGCTAGGTGGATTAAGGAAGCTATTGGTGTCGGCTTACATGTTGAAAGGTAAGGTTGTGCCAAATGGTTTAAAAGCTCATTCGACTAGAGCGCAGACAGCATCTTGGGCGGAGTTGAGTTTAATGCCAGCAGCAGAGATCTGTAAGGCTTGTACTTTTGTCAAGCATTACCACATTGATGTTCAGGCGGAAGGGGATTCTAGATTTGGATCAGCGGTTCTTCAGGCTGGTCTTGCAGGCCCCTCCCGTTAAGGTTTACTGCTCTGTTACATCCCCAGAGATTTCGGGACTAGACTGGAGGGACGATAAGGAAGGTGAAATTAGACTTGCCTGTTAATTGTTGTTCCTTAAGGAACTCCAGTCTAGTCCCGTATCCCTCCCTGATGTTGCCTGCCGAGGGACAGCCTGCAGCAGAGGATTGAAGATTGAAGGTCCAGTAGGAAGGGCTGTGTTTCGGATAGGAATTCAGGAGGTTGGTGGGGGTGAAGCTTTCTCTCTTAAGGAAGTGACATAAGGGGAAGAGGAGGCGCATGTATTAGTCTCTCTGTGTAGGGGCTCTTGCCAAACTCAGTTTCACTAGTACTTTGTTACAATAGTTAGGTTAAGAGTTTTAAGGTTGTTATCTACTTACTTATTGCTCTGGTGAGTCTACTTTGTCAATAGGTTACTGGACAAGGAGGCGGTGCCTGGGCTACTTATACTAGTGTCATCAAAAGAGTAACATGCTCAGTCTCCAAGCTGCGGGAGGACGTACTAAACCCAGAGGTTTCGGGACTAGACTGGAGTTCCTTAAGGAACAGCAATTAGCAGGTAAGTCTAATTTCACTTTTTATAGCTTCAGGTTGTCCCCCTAGTCCTTGTATTTTTTGAAAGAGTAAACAATCAATTTGCATCTACCCATTCTACTCCACTGTCAATGGAAAACACTAGTCACAGGTGAGAAATAATACTTTATTTTTTCAGGGGGAAAATCCTTTTGAGGATATAACTCAAGAGCAGATGGAAGACAAGATCGAGGGTGAAGCTGAAGCTGAGGGCGACGCTGAAGCTGAGGGCGAAGGCGAAGGTGAAAGTGAAGAGGCAGCTGATCCAAGCGATTATTCTGTTGATGCTGTTGAATGAATGCAAAACATTTTCAGTTAATATTGAAAGATACCTTTCACTTTTGTTGCCTTGTGGCTATGTGCACAAAGTCCTACATTTTTAACAACCTAAATATGTTGTGTCTACTCTGTCCCTGTATCTCTTCACACGGCATGCATTGTATGGCCAGAACGTGCTTATATAATTTTGTAAATGTCCTACATTTGTTTTAAAATTTAGTAGATTTTAATTAAGATTTTATAGTGAGAAAAATGTAATTTGAACAGGATAAAAATGTATTCAATGTATGTTTTTAAGCATACTTTCTAGTATATTGATATTGAGGAAGGAAATATTACTGTATGGTTGAATCATTTATTTTCAGTCATTACATTTTATCTTTGTTATGAATATAGCTATACCTGGAATGCATTACATATTATATGAAAAAACAAATGTTTCAAACCTAGGACACTGATTTTTGAGAGATTCAACAGTTTGTAGCAATAAAACCTTTTTTTGAGAGATTGTTCTCCTTGTAACTCTAACATTGCTCAGTATTTCCAGATTGTTGGAATAAATTTCAAAATCCCTAAAGTTTTCAGGAATATCTCTATTCAGTTTGGTTTTTAGTGTTTGCACTGCATCAGCAGTTAAGTTTGAAGAATTTGTTGTAGGAATCATATTGGTGCTAGGGGGACATACATTTTAAATGCGTTCTTCAATTTCCTGAAGCTATTGATAAAGTGGTTTGAAACCTTTGACATTATCAATATCTGTTGGTTAAAAAAAAGAGAGAGATCAGATGCTGTTTCCCAAGTTAACTTTATGTGGAAAGAAAAATAAAATAAACTTTCAGTGGAGAGGTAGGTAAGTAAAGAAACATCTGTTTATGCTGTTACAAATAGCTGTATAGACACATACAACAAAGGGAAATCTGTAATCTCTTTAGTTTTGGATACATGATAAAGCTGCAAGTGTAAGATTTTAGTCATTAAGTAGCATTGAGTGAGTTTGCTTAGAAGCTGGTACAAGGATTGGAGGTGCCCTAAGCAGGCCCTCCATCCTGCTGCTTTCTGTGGCCTGCAGTGGTGGCAATAGCTCACAAAGTGTGACGCAGAGCTTACTAACACATTCTGTCGCTGCATTGCGGTTTCCTTCTTTACACAATGTGCCATTTCCGCTCCCTCTGACACCAATTCCAGTTTCGGGGGGAAGGGGAGGGGGTGGAAATGGCATATTGTGAAAAGAAGGAAACTGTGATGCAGCGCCAGAGTGTGTTAGTAAGCACTGTGTTGCGGTTTGGGGACTGTTGCTGCCCCTGCAGGCCCTGGAGAGGGGTGGCAGAGGGCACCATTGGGGGGAGGGGTGGGACCACCTAGTAGTAGTGCCAGCCCTGGATTCTGTGGAAAATGCACCATGGTGTTTGTTCTGACAGGAGGGTTGGAATAGAAGTGGGTGGAGGGCGAGTATGGTTTTGGTTGTGAATGCATTCAGAAGATTTCTGTTTCTTGTAGTTTTATTAAGCGCTACTCAATTCTCTCTAGAGAATGAAATCACTTAGGATCAAAAATTGATTGGGTGGCACTGCCTTGATTCATCTTTAGCCACTGTCTGATTTGGTTTGAGTTTTGCCCCAGCAGTTTTCTTCTCTGGACTTCTAGCTCAGTCAAAACTACAACTGTGATCTTGGTGCCAAGAATCTTCACTTGTAACTTCATGAGAATTAGAACATAAGATACAGTATGCCATACTGGATCGGACCAAAAGGGCCATCAAGTCCAGTATCCTATTTCCAAGAGTGGCTAACCATGGTCACAAGTACCTGTCAGGTTCCCAAAAAATAAAGATTCCATGCTGCTTATTCCAGGGATAAGCAGTAGATTTTCCTAGTCCATTTAAATTATGGTTTCTCCATGAACAAGCAGGAAATAAGCCCTCACGTATGGGTGACGTAATTGACAGAGCCCTGCATGGAACACTCCCCAGCTTGCAAAGGAAGCTTTTGGGAGATACACTGTGCATGCGCACTTGTCTTCTCCAGGAATAGGCAGGAAGTCTGTTCTCACATATGGGTGACATTGGTGCCGACAGAGCCCGCGCGGAGCATTTCCCCAGCTTTCAAAGAAAGCCTTTGGGAATGCTACCATGCATGCGCGGTCCCCTTCCCGCCCAAGGGTGCCATCTTGCTCAGTCTCCTTTTTTTCCATGGAGCCCAATGGATGTAGTCGTCTACTTTCCCAGAAAAAGTACTTAAAATCTTTCACATTTATTTATTTAACTGTATTTATATCCCGCTTTTCACCGGGTCCCTTCCTGCATACCGGTTCCCTTCCTGCCTCGAGCCAACACTCTGGGTGCCATCCTTGGCTCTCACTCCCCTTTTTCCTTGAACTTCCCCCTCAACCGGCCTTCGTGCCATTTTTCACCCGGAGGTCATTGACCCCGGCCGGCTGTTCTCCCTCCATGTCTCCCGGTGGGTTCAAAAAATGCAACCACTGCAGTCAGACTATTTTAGTTACTGACACCCATAACTGCTGTCTTCGCTGCCTGGGCCTGGACCACGACAGATATATCTGCAACTGGTGGCAGGCCATGACCCCCAAAACAAACAAATAGCATTCGGAGTTGCAGGGGAAGCTGTTCCCGAGATCTGACTCTGCCCCAGCTTCCCCATCACCAAGCCCCAAAGCCGTCACTTCCCGTGATGTCTGGGCGTCTTTGGAGTCCTGTGGCAGCAGTTCTCTGGCATGGCCCTGGACCCTCCCAAGAAAAAGGTACCGAAGCCTGCCAAGGTACCTCAGATAAAACCTGGCAAAGTCCCACAGCGGGATGGGGTAATTCCGAGCAGTGCCCTCCGAAAGTCTCCAGACAGGAGTCCTCGGCCAGCAGATTTCGCACCAGGATCCATGAGCCCGTAGTCCTCCTCGAGGACACGCTCTCCGGAGTGCTGGCGTCAGACCCGAGACCCTCTGTGTCCACACTGAGAGCTGCAGAGCCATCGGGCCTCGAGTCTTGTATGGCAGCCATGGAGCAGAGCATCTCCATCCTGGCCTTGCAGCAAGCGTTGATGTCTGGTCTTTCATCATCATCGATACCTGGCCCCCCGAGAGCTGGACACTGAGTGTCATCAACCTTGGGTAAGTCCTCTGCATTGATCAAGGTCTCTGTCACGCTCCTCGGGAATCCGGTCCTCCCTGGTGAGTTTTTGGAGTCTGACCCCAGATCCTCCAGGGGGCCCTGGTTCCTCGGGGCTACCCCCGAGGTCGAGGCCTCTCCAGAGACTTCCCAGCACAGGGATGTCCCCTCCAAGCCATCTCCTCCAGAGTATCTGCGCCATTCCCCACCTGAGGACGTAGCCTTTCACAACTTTGTTTGCGATATGGCCCGGGCTCTTTCGGTCCAGACTGAGTTGGAGGAGGATCCATGCACCTAGGAACTTGAGATTCTGCAATATGAGTCTCCTCCCAAAGAGACTCTCACGGTGCCAGTTCCACCCATCCTCGAAAGGGCTACTCAGGATGTGGGAGACCCCGGCCTCAGTGCCAGTGGTCAGTCGGCGCCTGGATGCTATCTACCGCATCTGGAAGGGCCCCAGATTCCATAAGCTGCTACTCCCCCAAAATTCCATGGTGGTGGAGTCCTTGATGCGGAAACTGAAGGCCAAAAAACCTACTCCGGTTCCCCCTGGCAGGGAGGCCCGGGCCCTCAGCTCCCTGGGCCGCAAGTGTTATTAGGGCGCCAGATACAGGCATACGAACTGTACATGGGAATGTACCTAAAAGGCCTGATTCAGAAGCTTTCGGGGTTCTTGGCGGGCCTCACCAGGAAACCCCTGTAGAGATTCTGGTCCCTGGCAGCGGGCATCCGGGACTGTTCCAAATTTCTCTCTAGGGCTGCCTACGACTGGTTCAAGTCTGCGGCCAGGGTGGCAGCCATCACCGGCATTTGCACCAGGCATGGTTACAAACCTCGGACCTCGAGCAGTGGGTGCAAGAAAAGCTGCTGGATGTCCCCTGCAATGGCGAGAACTTGTTTAGGAAGCCGATGTTTGATAAGGCAGCTGAAATAGAGGTCGAGGTAGTGACCCAGCAAAGGCTCCAGGAAGCCCTTGACCCTCCCCAAGAAAAAATCCTTGGGGGGGGGGAACCTTTTTTTCCAAAGGGCTGTTACCAGACCGGGCCCTACCAGCCTTACTCGGGGTGGCAACACCAGGTCTCACAGCTTAAAAACCTGGGGCATGGGCCCTGGAAGCCCAAGGCCCCCCAAGCCTCAAACACCAGCTCCCACCCAACCGGTGGGACGCTTTTGACTTCCTAGGCAGGGCCTCCCTCCCCCAGGGGGGTTGGCTGGCCTCATTTTCCCACAGACAGATGGGTCCTGCAGGTGGTGAGTGAGGGTTACCACATCCATCTACAACTGAACCCTCCAGACTTCTTCCCAGGAGAACCATCATGGCCTCTCCTCCACCAGGCCTTGCTCATCACAGAACTCCTAGGCTTAGTGAGGGACAGGGTGGTAGAGCCTGTACCCCAATATACCTGGGGAAAGGGGTTCTACGCAAGGTATTTCCTTGTCCCAAAAAGAACAAGGAGCCTCTGGCCCATCCTGGACCTGCGCAACTTGAGCAAGTTTCTGGTGAGGGAGAAGTTCAAGATGCTCTCCCTTGGGACACTGCTGCCATACCTCTGCCAGGGAGACTGGCTCTGCTCCTTGGACCTCAAGGATGCGTACATCCACATCCTGGTCCATCCCTCCCACAGACAGTACCTCAGATTCATGGTGGAGGGGCAGCATTACCAGTACAAGGTGCTACCATTCGGCCTTGCCTCCTTCCCAAGGGTCTTCACAAAGTGCCTGGCAGTCTTGGCCACTCATGTGTGCCTCCAAGGGGCCTAAGTCTTCTGTAGCTGGACGATTGGCTCATCAGAGGCAGCATGGCCCTCAAGGTCAGCCAAGCCACAAGTCTTACAATCCACACTCTGCAGTGATTGGAATTCATCAACAACTACCCCAAGTCCAGCCTCTCCCCAGTTCAAGAACTGGAATTTATAGGAGCCCAGCTGGACACTCTGCAGGTCAAGACCTTCCTCCCAATAGGAAGGGCCCGCCACCTGATGCAGTTAACAAAGGAGGTTCAAAATTGCAGGTTTGTGCCAGCCCGCCTGCTCCTCCGCCTGTTAGGTGTTAGGCCACATGACCTCAATGGTTCATGTCACGCCCTTGGCTCATCTGCACATGATAGCAGCCCAGTGGTGTCTCAGATTACAATGGACACAGGCCATAGATAGGCTGAGGGACAGGGTAAAGGTCACCCATCAACTGACTGCTTCCCTCAACTGGTGGCATTCCCCACAGCATCTCAGGGCAGGGATGGCTTTCCAAACACCAGCACCACAAAATGTCCTGGCAGTAGATGCCTCCCTGGCAGTCTGGGGCTCACATTGTGAGGGCCACTGCACTCAAGGCAACTGGTCCCCAGACGAATCTCAATTACAGATCAACCTCCTCGAGCTCAGGGCCATCTTCCTGGCACTACAGGCCTTCCGCTACCTCCTGAGCAGCCTCTTGGTTCTCGTACAGACGGACAATCAGGTTGCCATGTTCTATGTGAACAAGCAGGGAGGCACTGGCTCCTAATCTCTCTGTCAGGAGGCAGTAGCCCTCCACTCCTTCGCAGTGTGCAACAGCATGCTCCTGAGAGCGGTGTATGTGCCAGACCAGGAAAACAAGCTCAGCAGGATCCTTCACCCTCACGAGTGACGCCTGGATCTCTGAGTGGCACAGAGGCTGGACCTGTTAGCTTCCCTGGACAATGCACAGCTACCCAGATTCTGCTCACCTCAGCCATACCCCAGAAGGGTGGCAGCGGATGCCTTCCTCGTCTCATGGTCGAGGGGCCTGCTTTATGCATTCCCACCGACCCCTCTAATTGTCAGGTGCCTTTTAAAGATCCAGAGCGACCATACCGCAGTAATCCTGGTTGCTCCCAGGTGGCCCAGACAGCCCTGGTTCACCTGCTACTCTCCCTGTCAGTGGCACCCCTGCTGGCACTAGGCCATCAATCAGATCTTCTTTCACAGGAGGGGGGCTCCCTTCTCCACCCCAACCTTGGGATCCCTGATGGTAACTGCATGGATGCTGAAAGGATAGAACTGGCCCCCTTCAGTCTCACAGACAAAGTGCAAGAGATCCTCCTGGCCTCCTGGAAACCCTCCAACAGTAGGGCATATGCCTTCAAGTGGAAGAGATTCTCTCTATGGTGTGCAGAGCAGAATGAGAATCCCTTTTCCTGCTAGCTGCAGCTCATACTGCAGTACCTGTTGCATCTCTCCCGCTTAGGGTTGAATTCTAATTCGGTCAGGGTGCATCTCAGTCCCAAAGCAGCTAACCATCACCCTGTGGAGGGGAAACCCCCCTCAAGCCAGCCCCTGGTCTCCAGGTTCCTCAGAGGTCTGCTATTGATGCTCCACCTCTGCCCCCCCCCCCCTTCACCAGAGTGGGATCTCAATGTGGTGCTCTCACAGCTCACCAGACCGCCATTTGAGCCCTTGGTGACTTGCCATCTGAGATCTCTCCTGGAAGGTGGCCTTGACATCCGCTCAGAGAGTGAGGAGAGCTACAGGCCCTAGTGGTGGATCCACCTTATACCAGGTTCTATAAGAACAGGGTTATGCTTTGCATGCACCCCAAGTTCCTCCCGAAGGTGGTGTCTGCTTTCCACCTCAATCAGGAGGTGGTCCTCCCCACCTTCCCATGGCCTCATGCCGGTAAGACAGAGTCTGTTCTGCATGCGTTGGATTGTAAGAGGGTCCTGCCCTTCTATCGGCAGAGAACTCAGGCCCACTGTGCAAGGCTCCTCAACTCTGACTCTTATGACCCCAGCAGGCTGGGGCTATCTGTGACCAAGCGAACCCTGTCCACTTGGGTGGCGGACTATATTGCCCTCACTTATGAGAGAGCTCGCCTCTCCCTAGAGCACCAGATCACTGCTCATTGTGTGAGGGCAACCTACGCTCAGTGTCTGACAGAAATTTGTAAAGATTCCACATGGTCTTCAGTGCATATGTTTGCAGATCACTACTGCCTAGAGAGAGAGTCCTGCAGGGACAGTGCCTTTGGCCAGGCAGTGATCCGCAGTATTCTCGGTGTATAGGCTACTCCTGCCCTCTGACCCGTCTGTGTTCAGGCTACCGGAGTGATGGTGATGCTGATACTGGATGCTGGAGTCTGCAGAGTCTCTTGGTAGGGACTCGCCCTCTGCAACTTACGGTAGCCGTTGGTGCTGTCGTGGTTCGGTCGCCTGTAGCTAGGGAGTCCCATATGTGAGGACTGTTTGTTCCTGGAGAAAGTGTAGTTACTCACCTGTAACAGGTGTTCTCCAGGTACAGCAAGAATCAGTCCTCACACCCCTCCCTCTTCCCCTAGGAGTTGCCTCCTCTACCTTATTTTACCTTTTTTCACCTTTTGCCTAAGCTATGTCATCTGAGCAAGATGGCACCCTTGGGCAGGAGGGACCACGCATACATAGTAGCATTCCCAAAGGCTTTCTTTGAAAGTTGGGGAAATGCTCCATGCGGGCTGTGTCGGTGCCGACGTCACCCATATGTGAGGACTGATTCCTGCTGTTCATGGAGAAACACCTGTTACAGGTGAGTAACTACGCTTTCCTGCCTGTCACAGTGACACATTCTCCAGCCTTCTTTTTTTCTGCAGAGCCCCTAGGACATGTTCCTGCAGTCCAGAAAAAAGTTTGAATTTCTTGCCCTTGTGGCTGAGCCTTTGCTCGTTTTTTCACTCACGTGTCAGTTAGTCTTTGTCTTACCTTTTGGGTGGTTTTTTTTTTCTGTAGAGGTTGGTTTTTTTTGCGCCTTTTTACCCTCTGAAAAATGCCTGTGGGGAAGAAAAGGCCCCCAGTTTCATTTTTTGTAAAGACTGTATTTTTCGGTATGTCTAAGCTTGTTAGTGGCTTTAAAAAATGCACCAAATGTGGCAAGTCCATCTCTGCCACGGATGGCCATAATTGGTGCTTGCAGTGCCTTGGACCTGACCACCAGCCGGCATACTGTGAGCTCTGCTTGCAGATGATGCGTTGAGAGCTGAAGGGATAGGAATAGCAGGAGTCCCTCTTCAGCTCATCTGATTCAGCATCCTCAGCCCCGACTCCCTCGTCTGTGCCTGAGGTGGCCAAGGGAAAAGAGCAGAGGGCTTAGTCTGAGCAGAAGAGTTTGAGTGGCTAGGAGAGATGCTCTGCACAGGCCCTGTCGACATTGAAGGTGGAGCAGGAGAAAATCCATGTGCGTGCATGATGGACTGCGAGGGCCCTCGGTGCGTGATGGACTGCGAGAGCCGGGAACGTCCGGCCAAGCTTCCCCAATGGAAGGACCCGACCCAAACAGTGAAGTTCACTCCCAGTGCCCAGGAGGGCAGCCAGATATTTCCTGATGCTCCAATCATCATGGAGTCCCTACCTGAGGGGTCACCAATGATGTCCACAGCTGCGGCATTGACCATCCTCCTCGATGGTACTTCTGGAGGAACACTTACGAGCTTTGGAAGCACATTTGGCAGCGGTGGAAGCCCTGCAGAATGCAAGCTTTGCAGCATGGAGCACTTCGCCACTGTACTCCTTCCATCCTATCCTGGAGACCCATGCCCTGCCCTTTGGTGCGGTCATCAGAATTGATACTGATCTTCCTCAATGCCCCAGTTGCAATCTCCACCTCCAGTGTATCGGAGTCTGAAGCCCCAGGGCATCGCCATTGGCATGCCGGGCACAAAGGAGACCATCGATGTCCACCCTCTCCTGGGCCATGCAGCCAGCATTCGGAGGAGACTCGACACTACTTTGACTTCCTCTCGGAATCTGAATAGGAGACTGAGGCAGAATCGACTGTGTCGGAACTTGGTTTCCAGATCTCCTGTCTGACTCGTTGCCCCCTTTAGATTGGTGGAAGTCCCTCATCTCTCTTCCCCCCCCCCCCCCCCCCAGAGGACATGTCCTTCCAGAATTTTGTTCGGGTCCTTTTCTCTCGACTTGTAGGAAGAACAGAGAGCGGAAGAACTGGAACTCCTCCAGTACCCCTCAGCCGTCCATGAGGCAGTGATGGTTCATTTCCACCATGTCTTGCAGAGGTTGCTCTTGCAGTGGCTGCTGCTGCAGCTGTGGAAGGCGCCACTTATGCTTCTGGTTGTCAGCCACCTGTTTGACTCCCTGTACCGGTTCCAGAAGGCTGTGGGTTCGATAAGCCTCAGTTGCCCCACAATTCCATTCTGGTCAAGTCTGCCTCGAAATGTGCAAATAATGCTAAAACACATTTCTTGGTGCCACCCACGCAGAAGGCGAGGACCTTAAATCCTTAGGAAGTGCCTACCAGACTTTTATGGCCATGTTCCTCAAGGATGTCACTACCCTTGTTCACAGTCCAGCCCAAGCTGGGTGTGGGTTTTTGATGGGGTCTCAGGAGCCTAGCCAGTTGAACATTGCTAACTGAGGTTCTCCGCAGGTGGGGGCTTGTCTACTTTGCCCACTAGTGGCGTCTTGTCATGGACGTCTAGGTGCTGCAGAGCTGCTTTGGATGATATCTGTTGCATTTTGCCCAACTGCTGTCCCCTTACAGTCCAGGGGCATACCTGATGGACCCCGTGTACTAGAGCCTGCTGCAGACTGAAGTCATGGCCCTGTTGGCCAATCTCAACATCGAGCCAGTTCCCCTGGCCCTGATTGGGCAGGGCTGCTTCTTCCAGTACTTCCTGGTCCCCAGTAAGACCAGTGGGTTCTGCCCCATTCTGGATCTACAAAACCTCAACCAGTTCCTGGTGTGTGAGAAGTTCAAGATGCTCTCGTTGGGAATATTGCTCCCATTCCTCCTACAGAATGACTGGCTATGCTCCTTGGATATGAAGGATGCATTCTCCAGGACCAAGCAGGAAGTCAGCCCTCACATATGGGTGACGTTGGCGCCGACGGAGCCCCCGTGCCGGAGCATTTCCCCAGCTTTCAAAGAAAGCCATTGGGAATTGCAGCGCGCATGCGCAGTCCCCTTCATGCCCAAGGGTGCCATCTTGCTCAGTCTTCTTTTTTCCGCGGAGCCCGATGGACGTAGTTCATTTTTCACCGAGGAAAAAGTTGATTTCCCTGTTTTTTCTTTTTCTCCTTCGGTTCGACGCCGGATCCTTTTCCCGCCTGGGCCCAATACGCCGGTATCGAGCCCACTCTCTCTTTTTCGGTTTTTGTCCTTTGTGACTAGCGTTCGCGCCATTTTTCTTTTTTCACTGGCAGCCCTGTCTTTTGACCTCGCAGGGGCCCTTTTTCCCCCAATGGCTGCCAGCCGGTTTAAAAAGTGTGATCGGTGTAAGAAACTTATGTCTCTTACCGACACACATGACTGCTGCCTCGGACCCAATCATGACCTGATCTGTGGTCCGTGTGGCAAAATGTCCTCGAAGGCATTGAGGAGTCGGCAGCACCAGAAGGATAGGATCTTCTCTGACTCCGCGTCCGGACGGGCCCGGACCTCTTCAGAGGCCTCGATGTCTCGGGACTCCGGTCCCGAGCAGCGTCGGGGTTCCTCTGAGCGGGGGTCTCCTTCGCGAGAACAGCGCAGGAAGAAGAAACCCGCGAGGGCGGCGTCGGACGCTCCTGGTTCCTCGAGGGCCAGGTCGCATAGCCCCGATAGCCGTCCCGGGTTTTCGGAGTCGGAGAGGCCTGCCAAGCATCCTCGTATCGAGATGGAGTCTCCTGGACACATGAGTGCTGTAGTCCTCGTGGACTCTCCTCCAGGGGAGCCGACGTCTGTCGGGCCCCGAGTCGGGGGCTGCTGGGTCTCCTGAGCTTGGACTCAGGTTGACGGCCTTGGAGAGCAGCCTCGCTGCCTTCATGGAACAGCAGCGGGCATTGATCGCCGGTCTCACCAGTGCATCTGCCCCGACCACAGGGACATCGAAGTCCAAGTCGACCCCGGAGGCCGAGCCGATCCTCGAGTCCATGCGGGCTCGAGTCGATCCTCGAGTCCATGCGGGCTCGAGTCGATCCTCGGCCACGGTCTCCCTCGGCCTCCTGTTCGGGACCGAGGTCGTCGACGCCGGTACCCTCGGCGTTGGGGCGGATGGCATCGGTGCCCGCCCGACCGGAGCCGCTCGATTCCTCCTCCGAGGAGTCGGGCTGGGAGACGGAGGACGAAGAGTCACCCGACACTTATCGGACTCGGTGTGTCCCATCGGACTCGCCGGAGTCCGAACCTCGGAGATGATCCCCACCAGAGGATACTCTGTTCTCGGACTTCGTGCGGGATATGGCCAAGGCCTTGGCCTTCCCCGCGGATCCCGAGGAGCTCAAGGCCCTCCAGTATGACTCTCCCCCGAAGGAGGCCTTTACTGTACCGGTTCCTCCAGTGCTGAAGCGGCTGCTCTTCCGCATGTGGGAGACCCCGGCCTCGACGCCGGTGTTAAGCAAGCGGGTCGATTCCATCTATCGAGTCCGCAAAAGCCCCGGGTTCCAAAAGGCACAATTACCGCACCACTCCATGGTTGTGGAATCGGCCATGCATCGACTGAAAAAGTCAGAAGATGCACTCCTCGGTGCCTCCCGGCTGGGAGGCCCAGAACCTGGATGCCCTCGGTAAGAAGTGCTTCCAGGGCTTTATGCTTGCTTGCCGTGTCCAGACATACCAGCTCTACATGGGCATGTATTTCCGAGACCTGGCAAAGGAGATTGCTGGGTTCTCTGCTGGTCTCTCCATGGAACCTTTGCAGTGGTTCCAAGCCTTGTCCACTGGTATTCAAGAGTTTATCTCTCGAGCAGCCTATGATGGCTTCGAGGCTTTGGCCCGAGTAGCCGGGGCTGGCTTCGGTGCCCGCCGACAGGCTTGGCTACAGTCATCCGACCTCGAGCCATGGGTGCAGGACAAGTTGGTCGATGTCCCCTGCTGAGGTGAAAACCTCTTTGGCAAGCCCATGGCTGAGAAGGCTGCAGAACTCAAGACCGAGACTCTGACCCGGACTAGGCTGTCCAGAAAAACCTCTGCCCCTTCTCAGAAAAAGAAGGGCTTGGGAAAAAAAACCTTTTACCCGAGGAAGTCATCTGCCTATAAACAATACCCTCATTATCAGGCCTCTGCAGCTCCCCAACGGGGTCAGCAGGCCAAGGAGCAGGGTCATGGGCCCCGTAGGCAGAAGGCCCCCAAGCCACCAATACTGGCCCCTGCTCAGCAGGGTGGGTGTTTTTGACTCAGAAGGCATAGCCTCTTCTCAGCTGGCTCACATCAGCACAGGAGGCCGGCTGGCCCACTTTGCCCACAGGTGGTCAGCAGTCACATCAGATACCTGGGTGCTCCATATTGTCCACAAGGGCTATCTTCTCTATTTTCACCAGGTACCTCCCTCCTATTTTCCAGGGGAGCCTCCAAGACTCCCTCTGCACAGGGACCTACTCCTTCAGGAGTTAGCAAGTCTGCTAAAGGAACAGGCTGTGGAACCGGAGCCCCACCACCTGAGAGGTCACGGCTTTTATTCCAGGTACTTTCTGGTACCAAAAAGAACAGGAGGCCTCAGACCCATCCTAGACTTGCGCAACCTCAACAAGTTCCTGGAGAGGGAAAAGTTCAAGATGCTTACCCTTGGAATCCTGCTGCCCTACCTCCAGCAGGGAGATTGGCTATGCTCCTTAGATCTAAAGGATGCTTATACGCACATCCTTATTCATCCAGACCACAGACAATATCTCAGATTTGTTGTGGGGGGAAACCACTAACAGTACAGAGTACTACCCTTTGGCCTAACCTCCGCTCCCAGGGTGTTCACCAAGTGCCTGGCGGTGGTGGCGGCCTACCTGAGGCTTCAAGGTCTTTTTGTGTTTCCATACCTGGACGACTGGCTCATAAGGGGCCAGTCTTCCCAGGAGGCCAGTCAAGCCACCCTTCGCACTGTGGCTCTGCTTCAGCACTTGGGGTTTGTCATAAACTTCGCAAAGTCCACTTTACTCCCGTCCCAGAACTTAGAATTCATAGGAGCAAGGTTAGACACTTCAGGCGAAGACTTTTCTGCCAGTGGACAGGGCCCACAGGTTGATGGATGTAGTCAGGCAGTTTCACAGCAATTCCCTGGTCTCCGCCAGGCAATTCTTGAGACTTCTCGGCCATATGGCTTCCACGGTTCATGTAACTCCCAATGCCCGCCTGCACATGCGGCCTGCTCAGTGGAGCCTTCGAACTCAGTGGCATCAAGCCACAGGGAGCCTTACAGACTTGGTGAGAATATCCACCCTGCTCGTCTCCTCTCTACAATGGTGGCTTCATCTTCCGAATCTGGTACTCGGAGTGGGTTTTCAATCCCCTCCGCATTCTCAAGTGCTGACGACAGATGCTTCTGTTCTAGGTTGGGGAGCACATTGCCAAGGGGCATGTCTTCAGGGTTTCTGGACCCCTTGGGAGGCTGCTCAACAGATAAACTTCCTGGAGCTACGGGCAATCCGCCTAGCTCTGAGAGCCTTCTCCCACCTCACATCTCACCAGTCTGTACTGGTCCAGACGGACAATCAAGTTGCCATGTTCTACGTAAACAAACAAGGAGGCACGGGCTCCTTCCTTCTCTGTCAGGAGGCACGACGACTGTGCTCTTGGGCAGTCAATCACGGAATCCTCCTCAAGGCTATCTACCTCCCAGGTCAAGAAAATTACCTGGCGGACAGACTGAGCAGGATCCTGCAACCACACGAATGGAGATTGAATCCGTTGGTGGTTCAGCAGATCTTTCTCAGGTGGGGCCTCCCCACCATGGATCTTTTCGCCAGTCCTCTGAACCGGCAACTCCCGAGATTCTGTTCCAGACAACCGCATCCTCTCAGAGTAGCAGCGAATGCCTTTCTGATTCCGTGGTCCCAAGGCCTACTGTATGCGTTTCCTCCCACGCCACTAGTGTCCCGAACGCTGTTCAAGGTCCGCAAGGACGGGGCCTCAATGATTCTGATAGCCCCCAGGTGGCCGAGGCAGCCGTGGTTCCCACTCCTGCTGCAACTGGCGGTGGACACTCCTCTTCCTCTGGGGATTCAACACGATCTCCTGTCTCAGGACCAGGGGTCTCTCTTGCACCCCAACCTCCAGTCCCTTCATCGGATGGCCTGGCTGCTGAAAGGGTAGTCCTGGCTCCCCTACTACTGCCTAGAGAGGTGGAAGACGTAGTCTTAGCCTCTAGGCGGCAATCCACCAGGAAATCCTACGCTCTTAAGTGGCGTAGATTCTCCGCATGGTGTGCTCAGCACAGCGAGAATCCCTTCTCGTGCTTGGTAGCGGTAGTATTGCAGTATTTGCTTTACCTCTCCAATCTAGGCCTTAAGCCCAACTCTGTCAGGGTTCACCTCAGTGCTCTCTCAGCGCACCACTCGCCGGTGGACGGGAGGCCTCTTTCCAACCACCCTTTGGTGGCTCGTTTTCTCAGAGGCCTCCTCCTGCTTAAGCCTCCTTTGCGTCCACCAGCCCCTGAGTGGGATCTGAATGTGGTCTTACAGCGGATTACTTGTCCGCCCTTTGAACCTATGGCTACCTGCCCTCTCTGTTTGTTTTCTCTCCTGGAAAACCTTGTTTCTGGTAGCTCTTACCTCTGCTAGGCGAGTGAGTGAACTTCAGGCACTAGTGTTTGATCCCCCTTACACTAGGTTCTACAGGAATAGGGTAGTCTTACGGACTCACCCGAAGTTTCTCCCTAAGGTTGTCTCCCCTTTTCACCTCAATCAGGAGGTGGTTCTTCTGTCCTTCTTTCCCAGGCCGCATGCCATCCAGGCTGAGATGGTCCTGCATACCCTGGACTGTAGGAGGGTGTTGTCCTTTTACCTTGACCGTACGTGGGAGCATCGAAGGGCTGTTCAGCTCTTTGTTTCTTTTGACCCCAATAAATTGGGGTTACCTGTCTCCAAGCGTACTTTGTCCATATGGGTAGCTGACTGTATCGCCTGGGCTTATGGGGCAGCCGGCCTCTTGTTGGAGGGCCGAGTCACGGCTCATCGTGTCAGGGCGAAGGCTGCGTCAGTGGCTCATCTCCGCTCTGTTCTGTTGGCAGACATCTGCCGGGTCGCTACTTGGTCTTCAAGCCAGACTTTTGCGGCCCATTACTGCCTTGAGAGGGAGTCCCGCAGGGACAGTGCTTTCGGACAGGCAGTACTCCATAATCTCTTTGGGGTTTAGGCAACTCCTACCCTCCGGCCCTCCTGTTGGGCTACCGGTTGGGGGCGTTCTCAGAGAAGATTCCTTCCTTACGTACTGACGAGCTAGAGGGAGCTCATTTTTTCTGCTTGAGGTCTCCAGTAGCCTTAAGCTGGGGAGTCCCATATGTGAGGACTTTTGTCCTGCTTGTTCACAGAGAAAGCATAGTTACTCACCTGTAGCAGGTTTTCTCTGGGAACAGGAATACGTCCTCACAACCCTCCTATTTCCCCAGGGAGTTGCCTTTTTGGCTGTTGCTATATTATACTAGCGAACATGGCACTGTGGTGGATGGGAAGGCAGGTGTGCATGTGTGATGTACCGCCCAAAAGCTCCCTTTGGAAGCTGGGGAGTTCTTCATGCAGGGCTTCATTAGTGATGTCACTCATAGATGAGGACTTATTCCTGCTGTTCACGGAGAACATCTGCTACAAGTAAGTAACTATGCTTTATGGACTTTTCTTCCAGGAACCTGTCAAACTCTCTTAAACCCATTTATACTAATAGCTTTTACTATAATCTCCAGGAACAAACAGGAATGTAGTCTTCACATATGGGTATTGTCGGTACCGATGGAGCCTGTGCGGGAATGCTCCCCAGCATCCAATTAGAAAGCTTTTGGGAACATCCCACAGCGCCTGCGTGCTGCCTTCCTGCCTTTCCCAACTGCCCCTCTCCAGTTCTTCGTTTTCCACGGAGCCAGCAGGTCGTTGTCCTGTCACCGCAGAAATTATCCCGTATTTTCATTCTTTTTCTGGTAGTGTCTGCCTTCCTCGATGCTGTACCGGTACCGCCGGTTTGTTCTTTTAAAAAAAAAAAAAAATTAATTATTAATCTTTACTGGATTTTCCAGCCTTTTTCCTCTAGGGTGCCACGTGCCATTTTGGGCACTAGGCCTGAAGTTTTCCTCAATATGGAAAACCCGCTTCGGGGTTTAGAAAGTGTTCAAAATGTGGCGGTACCATCTCTGTCAATGACACTCATGAGTGGTGCCTTAAATGTTTAGATCCTGACCACTCCATCTCGGAGTGTGTTGCCTGTGGGATGATGTCGAAGAGGGGTCGGCAGAACCGAGCTGCTAAGCTTAGCACCCTTTTTCCCTCCGATGCAGCATCCGTGGCATCGACGTCTTCCAGGGCTTCGTCTCCTCCTATGGATCTCAGGTAACCAAACATAAATCTGGCCGGTCCTCAAAGGGTAGATCTCCTTCCAAGTATCACGATGCCTCTGGCGTTGCCCTTGAGGAACTTGTACCGGCAAAATTGCCCCGGCGGGAGGCTTTGGCTTCCAAAGCACTATCGGGGCTCCAGGATGTTCTCGAGGCCCCAGCCTCGGCAGAACTACTGGTGCCATGCTCTGGGGTATCGGCTGCTTCATCTGGTACCGACACCCAGGCATCAGCAGTGTCAATTGACCAGAGGTTCCTGGCTATTGAGCGCAGTCTGGCGGCTCTCCTTGTGGCATCGGTGCCTTCGGGACTGCTTCAGACAGTTCAACTGGTATCGGCACTGGTACTGGTACCGACAGCATCGGCAACAGTGCTACCGACACTGAGTCATTCTGTTTCCTCAGGTATTGACAAGCCGATACCGGACCCCTCTGGCACCGACTTCAATCGTTACCGGTATCGTGCTTTATAAGAGCACCCGGACAGAAGATATTTTGAATCCTCCGATGACTCTGAGGATTCTGACAGCTCTGTCGATGCCGTTGTACTTCTCTCTGAGGAGCCGCCTTCTCCTAAACGTAGTATGTCTCCTCCAGAAGATATATCCTTTCAGGATTTTATCAGGGAGGTGACTAGAGGTCTTTCCACCACAGTGGCTCCTGAAATAGAGCCCAGGGCAAAGGAGTTGGAGACTTTGCAATATCCTAAAGCTCCTAAGGAAGCTGCTACTTTGCCTATTCATGAGATCTTGCATGATTTCATGTTAAGGATGTGGGAAACACCTCTTACCACTTCTCATTCCCGTAGGCTGGATACCATGTATCGAGTGCCTCCTTGTCCTGGATTTCAAAAGACTCCGTTGCCACACCACTCTATAGTGGTGGAGTCAGCTATGAGAAGGATCAACAGTGCAAAAAGACATGCATCTAATCCTCCAGGACGTGAATGTAGCACTCTTGATGCCTTTGGGCGTCGAACATTCCAGGCTTCTATGCTTTCTGCCAGGATTAGTTCCTACATCCTATATATGGGAAAGTTCCTTAAGGAGGTCACAGGAAATCTAGAACTTATGAGCCCTCTCTTTCCTGATGATAAAAGGCAGGATTACCTTACACTTGTCAAACATGCGCAGGATGTTTCCAAGTTTGTCAATCGTGCAGCTTTTGACTGCTTTGAGTGTATCAGCAGAACCTCTGTCATTGCCATAGGAGCTTGCAGAATTGCCTGCTTCCAGGCATCTGATTTAGAGCTCTGGGTACAGGACAAGCTAGGCAATATCCCCTGTACTGGTGAAAATCTCGTTGGCAAAAATTGTCAAGAGAAAGCTAACGAGTTGGATGCTGATAACACCACTCTGGATAGATTATCTAAAGCTACAGCTGATCCTGCAAGGAGGAAATCCTACAAGAAATCATTCTTCTCTAAAAAGAAGGGGTTTTACCCCTCCTATACCCAGCAGGTGCATTCTGCAGGTCAGTCCGCACGAAAAGGACAGCAGCCCCCAACGCAAAAGAAATCAAAGCCTGCTAAGCCTCAACTGGCCCAGCAGACCCAGCCTCCACAGGGACTTTGACTCCCATCTAGAGAACTTGGCCTTCTTGGCCCTGAACGAGCCAGAGCCTTCCACTATCCCAGTAAGGTTGTGTCATTTTGCCCCCAGATGGGGGCAAATAACAGCAAAAGAATTGTCTCTTTCCATTGTAAGAGAGGGGTACAAGCTTCATTTCTTCAATATGCCCCCCCCCCCCTCCTACAGTGGTAAGACAGTTCAATTCTCAGGCATCTCTCAACACCCAGTTGAGTCAAGAGGTCAATTTACTTCTTGCCCAAGGGACAATAGAACACGTACCCATTTCCCAACAGGGTACAGGGTTTTACTCCCCTTATTTCCTTATTCCAAAGAAAACAGGGGGACACAGACCCATTTTAGACCTCGGAGAACTGAACAAATTCCTGTTCAAAGAGAAATTCAAGATTATTTCTCTAGGAACTCTGCTGCCATACCTTCAGAGTCAGGATTGGCTTTGTTCTCTAGATCTCAAGGATGTGTACACTCATGTTCTCATCCATCCAACTCACTGAAGGTTCCTTCGTTTTCTTTTTCAAGGAAAGCACTACCAATACAGGGTGCTTCCTTTTGGCCTGGTCTCAGCACCAAGGGTGTTCACGAAATGCATGGCTGTAGTGGCAGCATTTTTCCGCACTCTAGGAATATTCATCTTCCCCTACTTAAACGACTGGCTCATTCGAGCCCCATCAGAGTCAGAGGCCAGAATTTCCCTTGCTTGCACAATGCGTATCCTCCAATATTTGAGCTTGGTCATAAACATCCCAAAATCCAGCCTGACCTCCCACTCAATCTCTAGAGTTTATAGGAGCTCTGCTAGATACCAGAAAAGCAAGGGCCTATCTTCCACCGGCTCGTTGCCTTCGCATTGTGCAGCTAGCCTCCCAGGCAGTGTTAAAAACTCATCTCACTGCTCGGGAAATGTTACAGCTACTAGGTCACATGGCATCTACCGTGCACGTAGTTCCCTATGCTTGCCTCCATATGAGAGCAGCCCAATGGACTCTATCCACTCAGTGGACTCAAGCATCAGGCTGTCTATCAGACAAAATAGCAAACACAAGTCTCCTTATTTTGTCCCTGCAATGGTGGTAGTCAACCCACAACCTGTTGGTGGGGTCCCCTTTCCAACAACCCCTACCCCAGGTCACTCTAACAACAGACGCCTCACAGGTGGGTTGGGGAGCTCATCTACAAGATCTCTCTATCCAAGGCACCTGGTCTCCACAGGGAGACCTACTTACATATCAATCTCCTAGAACTCAGAGCAATCTTCCTTGCTCTTTGAGTGTTCCATACCCAGCTCAGCTACAAGACTGTCCATCTGAATTAAGACTATCAAGTAGCTATGTTCTATCTGAACAAGCAGGGGGGGGAACAGGCTCCCTATCGCTTTGCAACGAAGTTTTGCAACTATGGGCCCTTGCCAGAGAGCATTAGATTCATCTCCTTGTGGTGTATCTGCCAGGCATTCAAAACTCTTGGGCAGACAGATTCAGTCGAGTTCTGCTTCCACACGAATGGTCTCTCCATGCAGACCAGGTAGCAAAAACTTTTCAAATTTGGGGTACTCCGGACATAGACCTCTTTGCAAGTCTGTTGAATGCCAAACTTCCCCAGTTCTGTTCCAGAATTCTGGCTCAGGGATCTCAGGCCAGGTATGCTTTCCTCCTCCATTGGGGGTCAGGACTTCCTATGTGCCTTTCCACCCATTCCCCTAATTCCCAAGACCCTATTCAAGCTTCAGAGAGACAAGGGCCACATGATTCTCATAGCTCCACATTGGCCACGGTAGGTGTGGTACCCTCTGCTTCTACATCTCAAGCCCCATCTCTGGAGTTAGGATCTGCTACAGATCTCCTGTGTCAGGTGGACGGGATGTTGTGGCATCCCAGTCCCCATTCCCTGCATCTCAGGGCCTGGTTGCTGAGAGCCTAGACCAGCGATGGCGAACCTATGGCACGCGTGCCAGCTGTGGCACGCGAAGGCCTTACAGCTGGCACGCGGGAAGGTCCGCAATCAAGATATGCGGCATTAAAAAAAAAAAAAAGCGGCCGGGGCCGCCGCGGCAGAATCGAGTGTGCCGCGGGGCCCCCCTGCCCAGCAGAGCCTGCCCTCCGTCCCCGGTATCACCTCTCTCAGCTGCCTCCAGTCACACGCGCCGGCTTTAAGAGCGCATGGGGAGTTTCTCCCTCGCTGCTCTGTTAAGCCCGCGGGGGCTGATGGGAAGTTCCCATCAGCCCCCACGGGCTTAACAGAGCAGCGAGGGAGAAACTCTTCCCTCGCGCTCTGAAAGCCGGCGCGTGTGACTGGAGGCAGCTGAGAGAGGTGATACCGGGGACGGAGGGCAGGCTCTGCTGGGCGGGGGGGCCCCGCGGCACACTCGATTCTGCCGCGGCGGCCCCGGCAGCGACAGCTTTCTTTGTAAAAAAAATTTCGCTGGGGGGGGGGGGGTTAGGACTGGTGATGGGCTGGGGGGGTTAGGAGTGGTAATGGCTGTGGGGTGTTGGGGGGTTAGGACTGGTGATGGGCTGGGGGGTTAGGAGTGGTAATGGCTGTGGGCTGGTACTGGGCTATGGGGGGCTAGGACAGGAAATGGGCTGATGGGGGTTTAGTAGTGGTGAAGGGCGGGGGTAGGTTAGGAGTGGTGATGGGCTATGGGGGAGCTAAGTCTATATGGGCTGATGGGATTAGGACTGGAAGTGGGTTGATGGGGGCTTAGGACTGGTAATGGGCTATGGGGGGCTAGGACAGGAAATGGGCTGATGGGGAGGGGTTAGGACTTGAGGTGGGCTGTTGGGTGGGGTTAGGACTGGAAATGGGCTGATGGGGGGGTTAACACTGGAGGTGGTCTGATGGGGTTAGGACTGGTAATGGGCTATGGGGGGGTTTAGGACTGATAATGGGCTATGGGGGGGCTGGGACAAGAAATGGGCTGATGGGGAGGGGTTAGGACTTGAGGTGGGCTGATGGGGTTAGGACTGGTAATGGGCTGTGGGCTGATGGGGGGTTAGGACTGGCAATGGGCTATGGGGGGGTTAAGACTGGTAATGGGCTGTTGGCTGATGGGGGCTGTCTGGTAATGGGCTATGGGGGGTTAGGACTGATAATGGACTATGGGGGGGCTAGGACAGGAAATGGGCTGATGGGGAGGGGTTAGGACTTGAGGTGGGCTGATGGGGTTAGGACTGGCAATGGGTTGTGGGCTGATGGGGTTAGGACTGGCAATGGGCTATGGGGGGCTGACTGGAAGTGGGCTGATGGGGGGTTAGGACTGGAAGTGGGCTGATGGGGGTTAGGACTGGTAATGGGTTATAGGGGGGCTTAAACTGAAAATGGGGTGATGGGGGGTTAGGACTGGAAGTGGGTTGGGGGGTTGCTAGGACTGGAAATGGGTTGGGGGGCTGCTAGGACTGGAAATGGGCTGATGCAGGGACTAGAAGGGAATGGATGCTGGGTGAGGCTGGAACTAGAAGGGAGCGGGTGTTGGGGGAGGATTAGAATGGGATGGGGCTGGGAGAGTAAAATGGAGAGGGGAAAAATATTTTGTGTGGGAGGGATAAAAAAATCTACAATTGGCCGGGTATTGGGAGAATAAGTGGGGATTGAGGATGGAGGGGTAAATTTTGAGTAGATGAAATAGGAATGAGGAAAGAGCAAAAGGAGAAAGATTAGTATGTTAAAGCAGATGTAGAGAGAGAATGGAAAAAAAACCCCAAGAAGACAGAAGAAAGGACAAATGGAGAGTTAGCACGAAGAAACCAGAAGAAAGTGGCTGGAACAATTGCAACTGAAAAAAAATGCACAAAAGGTAGAAAAATATCTCTTTATTTTGAATTTATTAACTGGAATATGTCAGCTCTGGGAAATGTGCATCATTAATTTTTGCGCTTTGTTTAGTACAAGAGGAAATTAATTTATAGTTTTATTTCTACAGTGTTGTTGTATATTCCAAGTTTGGCTTTTGGGGTTCCCAGTTTAATTATTGTCTTCCTGTTTCTAAATTGTGATTCCTTGTTTGGTGATGGTCTGTTCTGCATGTGTAACTGAGCTGAGGTATTCTGTTTATATAATTCCTATTTGACATTGCCACTTGTTCTTTCCCCAGTAGGTCATGTATTGTTGTTCTCTGAAATGTATTGGTTTAATATTTGCAGTGTTGCCTTTTGATAGTTAGGGTATGGTGCTTTGTGAGTCCTGGTAGTGCTGTTAGGATACGGCGGGTTTGCTATGGGTTCTAAATGGGCAGCGTTTGTAGTAGTTCCTAATGTGCCTGGCGGTTGGTACTGGATTATAGTAATGTAGAAACCTTTTAGTCTTTCTTTATCCATATACTCATTAAGAGGCATGTTTACTAAAAGTTAGTGTATGGTAACATTATGCAAATATTTATGCAAATGAGGCACCTTATGCAAATGAGGCTTTAATTGACGTGCTGGCACTTTGAGGAAATTCTTTGGTTTTGTGCGGCAGTTTGGGCACTCGGGCTCAAAAAGGTTAGCCATCACTGGCCTAGACCTTCATGGTCTTAACCTTTCTCAACAAGTAAGGGATGTCCTTTGTGCTTACAGGAAACCTTCCACAAGACGTTCTTATGTTTTCAAGTGGAAAAGGTTTTCCAAATGGTGTTTGCAAAAGGGTTTTCACCTCTCTGCGATACCTCTGGAATCATTACTGGAATATCTCCATTTATCTAATGCAGGTTTTAGCACTTAAATGGACTCTTACTGAGTCTTATTTCAGCTTCTTTAAAGCCTCTAAATGGTCAACCTATTTCCTCTCATTGTGAGATTTATGAGGGGCCTTCTTCTAACTAAGCCTCCCACTAGACCACCTCCAGTGGCATGGGACTTGAATTTGGTTCTGGGGCAGCTCATGAAGCCGCCCTTTGAACCTTTAGCTACTACCTCCTTGAAATTCCTTTCCTGGAAAGTTATCTTTCTCATTGCAATCACATCAGCATGTCGCATCAGTGAATTGCAAGCATTAGTTGCTGATCCTCCTTACACGAGGTTCCATCATGATAAGGTAGTCCTTAGGATTCATCCACACTATGCCAAAGGTGGTCTCGCTTTTTCATTTAAACCAGGCAGTTTACCTGCCTGTATTTTTTCCAAGGCCTTATGCTTCAAATGCAGAAAGGAATCTTCACATTTTGGACTGTAAAAGAGTGCTTGCCTTTTACTTACAAAGGACACAACAACATAGAAAGTCTTCCCAGCTCTTTGTTGCTTTTGATCCTTCTCATTTGGGACTTCCAGTCTTCAAGAGAACATTATCCAGCTGCATTGCACAGTGTATTTCTTTTGCCTATCAGAGTAAGAACCTTTCTCTGGAAGGCCATGTCACAGCTCACAATGTGAGAGCCATGGCAGCCTCAATGACTCATTTACACTCTGTGTCTATTGACGACATTTGTCAAGCAGCTATTTGGGCCTCGGTTCATACCTTCACAGCCCATTACTGCTTAGAGAAGGACTCCCGCGGGGATGCCTTGTTTGGTCAGGCTGTTCCACAGCACCTGTTCCATACTTAATCAACTCCTACCCACTTTTCTTGGTAGGATGCCAGAGATCCATGGGGGGAAGTGGAGCCCTTTCACAGGGGCACACAACTTTTGGGGTTTCTCCCTGGCAGCTGTAGCTAGGGAGTCCCCATAGGTGAAGACTACATTCCTGCTTGTTCCTGGAGATAGCATAGTTACTCACCTATAACAGGTGATCTCCGGGAACAGTAGGACTTTAGTCTTCACAACCCACCCACCTCCCCTAGGAGTTGTATCTCTTTTCTTTCCCTCTCGCTCTCTTTGTCTCAGCTTTAAAAGTCAATTGGAGAGAGGCAGGTGGGAAGGCAGCACGCAGGTGTTGTGGGATGCTTCCAAAAGCTTTCTAATTGGATGCTGGGGAGTGTTCCCCCGCAGGCTTTGTTGGTACTGATGATACCCATCTGTGAAGACTAAATTCCTGCTGTTCCTAGAGATCACCTGTTACAGGTGAGTAACTATGCTTTCGCTGGCAGCGAATTCCAAACATTTGATTATGCATAGAGTGTAAAATTATTTTCTTTGATTTTTCTTAAATGTGACATATTGTAGATTCATTGCATGTCACCTAGTCGTCTACTTCTTTTGAACTTATTTAAAATACCAATAAAAAATATATGTCCAACCTTTCAACATTCACACTTAAACAATTCCAATAGTTCTAATCCCTTCCCCTTTGATAACAGACCTTTACAACTTTTTATATTTCCCCTTACCATAGGCATCTCCTAACCACCTACTTCCCTTCCCTTCCCATCCCATCCCATCCCATCCTACACACAATTCTAGGTTTAAGGATACTCTTCCTTTATTTCCCCCCTTTCAAAGTCTCATATAACTCTGGTTCCAGTGTTATGTCACTTACAGATTCAGCTGCTTATCAAGAAAAGATTAAGGCCCTTAAGTTAGTTAAGCTTGAGGTGAACAAAGTCCCTTAAAGGTAATTGGTATAGCTGTATCAGTACAAGTGTCCCTAGCAACTTTAAGTAAACCACTCAAATATCCAAACAAAACCTTAACACTAAGATGCAGATAGCAGCAAGATGGAGGCTATCCAGTATTTTGCATTGTGTGTCATATATACAATTTTCTCCCAGTTGGCGATGTGTCCTATGTTTGCATTAGGTGAAAGAAGCTCTTTGCCCTCAGGGAATGAATCTGATCTCTGAAGGTTAGAGTAGCAGACTTGGAGAACATAAGAAAGACAGAGGTATATAGATGAGACCTACAATGATGTAGTACTGAAGTCCCATCTCCAATCTGGCAGCTACTCAGTTGCTATGGAGGAGAATGGTCACATGAAAGGCGAGCATCACCTTAGTGTGGCAGGAAATGACACTAGCTAGGACATGTCTGCTAGGAGATGTAAAACCTCACACTGAGGTGGTTTCTCTAAGGCCATGTGCCCATGAAGGAAGGGTTAGGACAGCTATTATAGTTGGCGATTTGATCATTAAGCATGTAGGTGGCTGGTGGATGTAAGGATTGCCTGGTAACATGCCTGCCTGGTGTGAAGGTAGTGGACTTTGTGCCACCTAGATAACATTTTAGATAGTGCTGGAGAGGAGTCTGCTCTCTTGGTACATGTTGGCACCAATTGTTGAACCCTTACTCTCAGGGTCTGCCCTCTTTCAATGAACCTGGATTCTTTAATTAATTATCTGAAACCTCCTAACAGGAAGGAAAAGAACAAGAAACATTTAATTAATTATTCCAGAGCTCTGTAGGAGGGAGCCAGCGTGCCAAAGCAGGCCTTCTGTCCTGAACTCCATCAAAGATTTCTCAGCCAGAGTTCCAGCTTTTATTGAGGATTGTCAGCTGACACAGTTAATTTTTAATTAACATCTGGTGATATTCATGTTACAAAAGTACAAGTCTGAAGTAGAATCTGCTGATATCTTTGCCAAACAATATCAAAAAGCGGAAGTTACAAGGTTATGACTATATTCACTAGACACAGCAGGGGTTGCTGTAATTCTTCCATGAAGCAAAAGCTGTTTAGTTACTCTTATAATATTTGCTGAATTTCAGTTATTTATTGAAGCTTTGTTTAATTTCCAGTTATATGTTGACCTAAGGTCTGATTCTCTAAAGTTCATGCTGACCTAGTTACTGTCAACCAATCATCTTGCAGAGATAAAGGGGAAGCAAGGTCTTTAACCATTGGTTTTTTTTTTTGAGAAGCTGGCCTGTGACCCAATAACTATGTACACAGGCCTGTTAGCTAATTCTCTGATGCAGTTCTAACAGTACAGAACAATCTAGCAGAGAAAACCTCTTTAATAGTGCAGTTTAGCTTGTGAATTCCAATAAGCATATGTTTCACCTATAGCTAGCTAACTTTACAGTCCTGTTTCGTGATCACTGTCTGTAGCTACGTCCAGTATTCCATATGTAGATTCACTGTCACTGGTTACCTTGATCCAAATTGCCATAGACAGGATGATCCATAATTGCATAAGTTACTTTATTACCCATCAATTCATCAGTTTCGTTTATAGTCTCCAATTTAGTTTTCAGGCCTGGGTTAAGTTGCCCTTTTCCACACCAATGGCATAGGAATATGTGGGAGGGAGGTTCTGGAGGCCAAATTTAGACTTTTTTAGTAGGAAGTTGAAGTCCAGGGTAGCATTCTTAGAAATACTTCCTGTTGCACATGCAGGACCCAAAAGGCAGGCAGAGCTCTGGAGTCTAAATGTGTGGATGAGATGATGGTTCAAAGAAGAGGGTTTTGGATTTGTTAGGAGCTGGGTAACATTCTGGGGAAGGGAGAGGCTCTTCCTAAGGGATGAGCTCCACTTTAACTGGGATGGAACCAGGCTGCTGGCATTAACCTTTAAAAAGGAGATAGAGCAGCTTTTAAACTACATAGTAGGGGAAAGCTGACAATCAATTAGGAATGCATGGTTTGGAAGGATACTAGTAAAACAGGGAAGTTGGGGCATCCTGACAGTGAGGTTCCAACAAAGATAAAAGTAACCCAGATGTCCTTCAGTACAGAGCTGAAAGACTCCAAGTTACACCTATCAACTGATAACTAGATTAATATGAGTAAAATACAACCTCTAAATGCCTGTATACAAATGCTAGAAGTCTTAAAATGGGAAAGCTAGAATATATAGTACTAAATGAAAGGTTAGATATAATTAGCAGCTTGGAGACCTGGTGTAAGGAGGACAACCCATGGGACACTGTGATACCTGGGTACAAACCTTTGTAATGAATAGAGTAGATCAAATTGGTGGAGGGGTTGTGCTGTATGTTAGGGCATTGAGTCACATAGGATTAAAGTTTTTCAGGAAACAAAATACACTGTAGAATCTCTGGATAGACGTTTTGTGGAAAAAAGCAGAAGGCAGTGGCAGTGGGGGGTGTACTACTGACTGCTTAGCCAGAATGAAGAGATGGATAACAAAAATTACAACACAGTAATAATGGGTGATTTCAATTATCCCTGGATCAACTGGGTCATTGTCACAACAGGACATGCTGGAGAGAGAAAGTTTCTGTATGAAATGAATGACTGCATCTTGGAACAGCTGGTTCATGAACCGACAAGAGGGGAAGCTATTCAGGACCTAGTCCTTAGTGGAAGATCTTGGTGCAAAAGATAAGGGTTTTGGAGCCACTTGGCAATAGTGATCATAGCATGATCGCACTCGATTGAATAAATGGAAGAAAGCTGACAAGGAAATCCACAGTACTGTATTTTAACTTTCAGAAAGGAGACTATGATAAAATGAGGAAAACAGTTAAGAAAAAATTAAAACAAGTAGCTGCAAAGGTTAAAGCTTTATATCAAGCATGGGTGTTGTTTGAAAGTACTATCTTAGAAGCCCAACCAGATGTATTCGAAGCTTTAAGAAAAGTAGAAGAATGCTAAAAAAAACTGCCAGCATGGTTTAAAGGTGAGGTCAGAGAAGCTGTTGCCAAAAAAAAATATATCCTTCAGGAAATGGAAAAAAGGAGCCTAATGATGAACACGGGAAACAACATAAGCATTGGCAAGTTTAAATGCAAGGCATTGATAAGGCGTGCAAAGACAGAATTTGAAAAGAAGCTTGCTGTGGAAGCAAAAATGCATAATAAAAACCTTTTTTTCAAGTACATTTGTAGCAAAAAAAAAAACCAGAGTCAGTTGGACCATTGGATGATAGAGGGGTAAAAGGGGCACTAAGAGAGGACAAGGCCATAGTGGAGAGACTGAATGAATGCTTTGCTTTGGTCTTTACTAAAAAAAGATATAGGGATGTTACCCATGCCTGAAATGATATATAAAGGTGATATAGCTGAAGAATTGAAAGAAATATTGATACATCCTCCCGGTTTATTACAACTGGTTGATAAACTGAAGATCAGATGTGTTCATCGAAGGGTATTGAAAGAAATGAAATATGAGATTGCAGACCTACTATTAGTAAACTGTAAACTATCATTAATGGCATCTGTAGAACCTGAGGATTGGAGAGTGGCCAATGTAACTCCAATGTTTAAAAAGGGTTCCAGGGGGGATCTGGGGAAACTGTAGTCTGGTGAGCCTGATGTCAGTACTGGGCAAAATGGTAGAAACCATTATAAAAATAAAATTACTGAACATGTAGATAGCCATGGTTTAGTGGGAGAAAGCCCACATGGATTTAGCCAAGGAAAATCTTGTCTTAATAATCTGTTATATTTTTTGAAGGTGTGAATAAACAGGTAGACAAAGGTGTGAGCAGGTTGTTATAGTGTATCTGGATGTTCAGAAAGCCTTTGAGAAGGTCCCTTGGTGAAATTAAAAAGTCATGCGATCGGAGACAGTATAGTATTTTGGATCAGAAACTTGTTAAAAGAGAGTAGGGTTAAATGGCCAATTTTCTCAATGGAGATCTGTGCTGGGCCTGCTGCTTTTTAATATATTCATAAATTACATTGAAATGGGAATAACAGGTGATCAAATTTGCAGATGACACAAAATTCAAAGTTGTTAAAACAGGAGGATTGTGAAAAATTGCCAGAGGACCTTGAAAAATTGGAATACTCAATGTCCAAATAGCAGATGAAATTTAATGTGAACAAGTGCAAAGCGCACCTATGAAAGAACAACCCAAACTATGGTTACATGATGCAAGGTACCATGTTAGAAATCACCACCCAGGAAAAAGATTTAGGCATCTTGGTTAATATGTTGAAACCCTCCACCCAGTGTGTAGTGGCGACCAAGAAAGCAAATGGAATGCTAGGAATCATAAGGAAAGGAATGGAGAATAAAACAAAGGACATTATAATGCCTCTGTACAGATTGTATATTGTGTGCATTTCTGGTCACCGTATCTTAAAAAGGATATAGCTGAATTAGAAAAGGTACAAAGAAGAGCGACAAAAATGGTAAGAGTATGAAAGGATACCCCTATGAGGAGATGCTTAAAAGATTAGAGCTTTTCAACTTGGAAAAGAGATGGCTGAGGGAAAATATAATAGAGGTCTATAAATTAATGAATGGGGTGGAAAAGGTAAATGTAGATTGGTTGTTTACGCCATCAAAACGTAGAAAGACTAGAAGTCACGCAATTAAGCTAGAATGCAACCCATTTAAGACTAATAAGAGAAAATATTTTTTTACTCAACACATAATCAAACTCTGGCATTCGTTACTGGAGGATGCCGATAGTGTAGCTGGGTTTAAAAAAGGTTTGGACAAATTCCTGGAGAAAAAGGTCCAATAGCCATTATTAAAGAGGACCTGGGAAATCCACTGCTTACCCTGGGACGAGCATTGTGCAATTTGTGTTCCTTTTTGAGAACCTGCCAGGTACTTGTGGCCTGAATTGGCCACTGTTGGAAACAGGATGCTGGACTTGATGGACCTTGGTCTGACCCAGTAAGGCATTTCTTATGTTTTTATCCAATTTTGCCCACTCTTTCCCGTTCTTTCACATAGATACCCCTCCTCATATTCATTTTTTCCCAAAATTGTAATAAGCTCTGCCAGTTCTCCAGAGTAAGAACATTTTTAGATTTCCAGTGCGCAGCTAACTCACATCTAGCCACTGTGAGCTCTGTCAGATGTACTAGGGAGCATACTTTGTAATTTCACTCGCTTATAATACCACCTATACAAAATCTTGTATGAATTCTCCTTTATGAAAATACTTAAAGAGATTTATGTCATCCCTTCAAAGATTCTCTTCCACCCCTTATGAGTCCATTTTTCCTTCATCTTGTTCCAAGTCCAATATAAACATACTTCTGTTGGTCTCCCATTCCTATAAAATGTCATTATTGCCCCTTGTGACACCCATAATACCTCTAAATCCACCATGTTTTCCTTATCTCCCCCTATTCCCATTTCTTCAAATTAGTGCTGGACGTGAAAGACCTACAAAAAAATCCTCTATTGTTAAAGCATATTTTCTCCGGGAACAAGCAGGAAGTCAGTCCTCACATATGGGTGACGACACCGGCGGAAGCATCCCCCTCCCCCCCCCCCCCATCTTTCAAAAAAAGCCTTTGGGAGATGCCACCACGCTTGCGTGGTCCCTTCATGCCCAAGGGTGCCATCTTGCTCAGTCTCCTTTTTTCTGTGGAGCCCTTCAGACGCTTGTCTGGCTTGTCCCTGGAAAAAGTTGATTTTTCTCTCCAAGTTTCACACTCACCTCTGGTATTGCACCGGTACTCTTCCCTCCTACCGACCTCGGCATCGGGTTCGGTCTATTTCTTGTAGTCTTTTGTTCTTTTCTTTTTCTGGCGTCTTCGTGCCTTTTTTCTTCCTTTTTCCTTCAACCTCGCAAGAGTACTTTTTTCCCCTATGGCTACCAGTGGCTTTAAGAAGTGTGATCGGTGCTCTAAAATTGTGTCTTTGACCGACACACACTTCTGTCTCCGCTGCCTTGGGCCAGACCATGACCCAACAGTTTGCGGTCTCTGCAAGAGGATGTCCAGCAAGGCCCTCCGAACCCGAGACTCATCGTGGGTCCTCAGAAAGGGGGTCTCCCTCGAGGGAACCCAGGAGGAAGAGGGAACCCTCGAAGGCAGCATCCTTGGACGGTTCTGACCGTCCGGGTGCTCCCCAGGCCCGGCCCCGCAGTCTGAGATGTTCGTCCAAGGTGTCAGAGAGGTAGCGACCACCAAAGGTCTCCTGGAAGGATCCGACCGCGGACCGGCCTTGGTCCCCAGACACCATCCTCGTTGAGGATTCCCCTTTGAAGGAGCTGGCGTCAGGCCCGAGTCCCGTGGGGTAGGCCGGTTAGACGTGGGACTTATTCCTCCTCAGATGGGGTAGCAGCGGCAGCCAGCAGGGACACTGCAGGGAGGCGTACAGGAGGTTCCCTGCAGCCGAGCCCTGGCCAAGGGAGGCCAGATTGGGGCTCTGGCTGAGGGGAAAGGACAATCTTGGCAGCGTGCGGCGTTTGCAGCTCCATAATGGAGCTGCAGTGTCATGGCATTGAGGCTCCATTATGGAGCCAGACGGAGTTAGCCAGCTATGTGGCTGGGTGTGCAGCCTATCAGAATTGGGGCTGGCCTGCACGTCACGATTCTGATCCCGCAAATGGGGCTGGATGTCCATTTGTGACTAGGCCTCCACTTGTCCACATTAAATTTCATCTGCCATTTGGATGTCTAATCTCCCAATTTCTCAAGGTCCTCTTGCAATTTTTTGCAATCATTTTGTGTATTAACAACTATGAATAATTTTGTGTCATCTGCAATTCTGATCACCTCATTCCTTCGCAGTTCCAGGTTATTAATTAAAAAGCAGCGCATCCAGTTCAGATCCCTGGTGCACTCCACTGCATTGAGAAAATTGGCCATTTATCCCTATTCTGTTTTCTATCTTTTTTAACCACTTCCTAATCCACAATATTACACAGTTTCCACTCCAATCACTTTTTAATTTCGCCAAAAGTCTCTCCTGAAAGGACCTTATTAAAGGCTCTCTGAAAATCCAGATACACTATATCAACTGGCTCAACTTTATTTACCTGTTTGTTCACACTTCAAAATATATAGCAGATTTAAGAACATAAGAAATGCCATACTAGGTCAGACCAAGGTCCATCAAGCCCAGTATCCTGTTTCCAACAGTGGCCAGTCCAGGTCACAAGTACCTGGGAGGTTCCTAAAAGGGCACATAGGTTCCACAATGCTCATCCCGGGATAAGCTGTGAATTTCTTGGGTCCTCTTTAATAATGGTTTATGGACCTGTTTTCCAGGAACGTGTCCAAACCTTTTTTAAACCCAGCTACACTAACAGCTTTTACTACATCCTCCGGTAACGAATGCCAGAGTTTGATTACGCATTGAGTAAAAAAAATATTTTCTCTTATTAGTCCTAAATGGGTTGTTATATTGTAGCTTCATTGTGTGTCCTCTAGTCTTTCTACTTTTTGATTATGTAAATGACCAATCTACATTTACCCATTCCACTCCATTCATTAATTTATAGACCTCTATCATATCCCCCCTCAGCCGTCTCTTGTCCAAGTTGAAGAGCCCTAACCTTTTAAGCTTCTACTCCTAGGGGTATCCTTCCATCACCTTCACCATTTTTGTTGCTCTTCTCTGTATCTTTTCTAATTCTGCTATATCCTTTTTAAGATATGGTGACCAGAATTCCACACAATATTCAAGGTGCAGTCGCACCATGGAATGATAGGCATTATAATCCTTGATTTTATTCTCTATTCCTTTCCTTATGCTTCCTATCATTCTATTTGCTTTTTTGGCCATTACACACTGGGTGGAGGGTTTCAGCATATTCTCCAAGACCAAGCAGGAAGTCAGTCCTCACATATGGGTGAGGTCGGCGCCGACGGAACCCTCGTGCAGAGCATTTCCCCAGCTTTCAAGAAAAGCCTTTGGGAATGCAGCACACATGTGCGGTCCCTTTCCCGCCCAAGGGTGCCATCTTGCTCAGTCTTTCTTTTTCCGCGGAGCCCAACGGACGCGAGTTTGTGTCACCCAGGAAAAGTAGATTTTTTTCGGCTATTTTGGCTTTTTCTAATCCGGTTCAACGCCGGTTCCCCTTCCCGCCTGGGCTCGGTACACCGGTATCGAGTCCAGAGTTTTGATTTTTGGTTTTTGTCCTTCGTGACTAGCGTTCGCGCTCTTTTTGTGTTTTCACTGGCAGCCCGGTCTTTTGACCTTGCAGGGGCCCTTTTTCCCCCGATGGCTGCCAGCGGGTTAAAAAAGTGTGATTGGTGCAAGAAACTTATGTCTCTCACCGACACACATGACTGCTGCCTCCGTTGCCTCAGGCCCAACCATGACCCGCTGGCCTGTGGCCCGTGCGGCAAAATGTCGTCGAAGGCACTTTGGAGCCGTCAGCATGAACGTAAGAGAATTTTCTCAGAGTCCACGTCTGGCCGGGCCCGGACTTTGTCAGAGGCCTCGACATCTCGGGAGTCTGACCCCAAGCGCCGTCGGGGTTCCTCTGAGAGGGAGTCTCCCATCCGGGAGCACAAAAGGAAGAAGCAGCTCGCGAGGGCGGCATCGGTGGAGGCTCCTGGGTCCTCGAGAGCCAGGTCGCGTACCCCAGACCGCCGCCCCGTGCTCTCGGAGTCGGAGAGGCCGTCCAAGTTACCTCGCGTGGAGCCGGAGTCCCCGAGTCACGTAAGTGCTGTTGTCCTCGTAGACTCTCCTCCGGGGGAGCCAATGTCAGGGCCTGAGTCGGGGGCTGCTGAGTCTCCTGAGCTTGGACTCAGATTGACGGCCTTGGAGAGCAGCTTGGCTGCCTTCATGGAACAGCAGCGGGTGCTGATCGCCGGTCTGACCAGTGCATCTGCCCCAACCACCGGGACTTCGACGTCCAAGTCAACCCCGGAGACCGAGCCAATCCTCAAGTCAATGAAGTCTCGAGTCGATCCTCGGTCAAGGTCCCCCTCGACCTCCCGTGCGGGGCCGAGGTCGTTGACGCCGATACCCTCAGTGTCGGGGCGGGTGGCACCGAGGACCACACGGCCGGAGCTGCTTGATTCCTCCTCGGAGGAGTCGGCGTGGGAGACGGAGGACGAGGAGTCCCCGGACACCTTCCGGACCCAGTGTGTCCCTTCGGACTCATCGGAAACTGAGCCTTGGAAAAGGTCCCCCCCAGAGGATACCCGGTTCCCAGACTTTGTGAGGGACATGGCCAAAGCCTTGGCCTTCCCTGCGGATGCCGAGGAGCTCAGTACCCTCCAGTATGACTTTCCTCCAAAGGAAGCCTTTACTGTACCGGTTCCTCCGATGCTGGAATGGCTGCTCTTCCATATGTAGGAGGCACCGGCCTCGGCGCCGGTTCTTAGCAAATGGGTCGATTCCATCTATCGAGTCCGTAAGAGCCCTGGGTTCCAGAAGGCGCAGCTACCGCACAACTACATGGTTGTGGAATCGGCCATGCACCGCCTGAAGAGTCAGAAGATGCACTCCTCGGTGCCCCCTGGCCGGGAGGCCCGGAACCTGGATGCCCTCGGTAGAAAGTGCTTCCAGGGCTCTATGCTATCTTGCTGTGTCCAGACCTACCAGCTGTACATGGACTTGTACTTACGAGACCTAGCAAAGGAGATTGTCGGGTTCTCAGCTGGCCTCTCCGAGGAACCTTTGCAGAGGTTCAAGGCTTTGTCCACAGGGATCCGAGAGTGCTCAAAGTTTATCTCTCGAGCAGCCTATGACGGCTTCGAGGCTTCGGCCCAGGTAGCCGCGGCCGGCATCGGTGCACGCTGTCAGGCCTGGCTAAAGTCATCAGACCTGGAGTCATGGGTGCAGGACAAGTTGGTCGATGTCCCCTGCCGAGGTGAAAACCTTTTTGGTAAGCCCATGACGGAAAAGGCTGCAGAAATCGAGACTGAGACTCTCACCAGGACAAGACTGTCCAGGAAGACTTCTGCCCCTTCTCAGAAAAAGAAGGGCTCAGGAAAGAAGCCCTTTTTCCCGAGGAAGGATGCTGCCTACAAATCCTACCCACAATATCAGGCCTCTGCAGTTCCCCAACAGGGCCAGCAGGCCAAGGGGCAGGGGCATGGGCCCTGTAGGCAGAAGACCCCCAAGCCACCAGCTCTGGCTCCTGCACAGCAGGGAGCGGGGTTTTGACTCCCACAGCATAGCCTCTTCTCCGCCGCTGGCTCCACTCAGCACAGGGGGTCGGCTGACCCTGTACGCCTACAGGTGGCCAGCCATCACGGGGGATACCTGGGTACTCAGCATAGTCCAAAACGGCTACATGCTCCACTTCCACCAGCTACCCCCCTCTTACTTTCCAGGGGAGCCTCCAAGACTCCCTCTACACAGAAACCACCTCCTTCAGGAGTTGGCAAGTCTTCTAAAGGAACAGGCGGTGGAATCGGTGCCTCACCACCTGGAAGGGCAAGGCTTCTACTCCAGGTACTTTCTGGTACCAAAAAGGACAGGAGGCCTCCGGCCTATCCTAGACTTACGAAACTTAAACAAGTTTCTGGAGAGGGAAAAGTTCAAGATGCTTACCCTTGGGATACTGCTGCCCTACCTCCAGCAGGGAGACTAGCTATGCTCCTTAGACCTAAAGGATGCTTATACTCACATCCTCATTCATCCAGACCAAAGACAATATCTCAGATTTGTGGTGGGAGGAAACCATTTTCAGTACAGGGTACTTCCCTTTGGCCTAACCTCTGCCCCCAGGGTTTTCACCAAATGCCTGGCGGTGGTGGCGGCCTATCTCAGAGGGAATTTTTGTCTTCCCATACCTGGACGACTGGCTCATCAGGGGCCAGTCTCTCCAGGAGGCCAGACAAACCACTCTTCGCACTGTCTCTCTTCTTCAGGATTTGGGCTGTCATAAACTACGCAAAGTCCACTTTACTCCCCTCTCAGAACCTAGAGTTTATAGGGGCCAGATTAGACACCCTGCAGGCAAGAGCTTACTTGCCCGAGGACAGGGCCCACAGACTGATGGACTTGGCCAACCAGTTTCTGAGCAATTCTCATGTTTCCACCAGGTACTACCTGTGGCTCCTGGGCCACAATGCATCCACGGTACATGTGACGCCGAATACCCGTCTGCACATGCGGGCTGCTCAGTGGTGCCTCAGAGCTCAGTGGACGCAGGCCACAGGCAACCTCCGAGACAGAGTAAAGGTGTCCAAACCACTTTTGGACTCCCTACAGTGGTGGCAACATCTCCCCAACCTTCTCAGAGGGGTACCTTTTCAGGCCCCAGCACACACAAGGGTGCTGACAACCAATGCTTCCCTGAAGGGCTGGGGTGCACATTGCCAGGGCGCGTGCACTCAAGGCCTCTTGTCTCCTCAGGAGGCCACACAGCAGATCAATCTGTTGGAGCTGCGAGCAATCCGCTTAGCTCTGCTAAACATTTTCTCATGCCCTCTCTCACCAGTCTGTTCTAGTTCAGACGGACAATCAGGTGGCAATGTTCTACGTGAACAAACAAGGGGGCACGGGGTCCAGGCTCCTCTGTCAGGAGGCACTGGCCCTTTGCTCCTTTGCAGTCAAGCAAGGCATGTTTCTCAGAGCAGTTTATCTACCCGGTCAGGAGAATTTCCTAGCAGACAAGCTAAGCAGGATTCTCCAGCCTCACGAATGGCAGATGAATCCATTGGTGGTCCATCGGGTCTTCCTCCGCTGGGGACCTCCATCCATCGATCTTTTTGCAAGTCCACAAAACCGTCAGCTGCCCAGGTTTTGCTCCAGACAGCGGCATCCCCTGAGGATGGCGGCAGATGCTTTTCTGATCTCTTGGTCTATGGGCCTCCTGTATGCGTTTCCTCACACCCCCCTGGTGGCCCGAACTCTGTTCAAGATCCTCCGGGACAAAGCCTCGGTGATTCTGGTAGCCCCCAGATGGCCGAGGCAGCCGTGGTTTCCACTTCTGCTGCAGTTGGCGGTGGAACTTCCATTCCCTCTGGGGTTGCAACACGATCTCCTGTCTTAAGATCAGGGTTCCCTTCTGCACCCCAATCTCAGGTCCCTCAATTTGATGGCCTGGCTGCTGAAAGGATAGTGCTAGCTCCCTTACTTCTACCTAAGGAGGTTGAGGAGGTGGTCTTGGCCTCTAGGAGGCAGTCCACCAGAAAGTCCTATGCCCTCAAGTGGCATAGGTTCACGGTATGGTGTGCTCAGCGCAATGAAGATCCTTTCTCTTGTCTTGTGCCAGTAGTACTGCAGTATCTGCTTCACCTGTCAGACTTAGGCCTTAAGTCTAACTCTGTTCGGATCCACCTCAGTGCTCTGTCAGCGCACCACTCACCGGTGGAAGGACAGTCTCTGTCGGTTTACCCCTTGATGTCCAGATTTCTCAGAGGTCTGCTTCTACTCAAGCCTCCGGTTCGTCCACCGGCAACTGAGTGGGATTTGAATGTGGTCTTGCAGCAACTTACTCGCCCACCGTTTGAGCCGATGGCTACCTGCCATTTGCGCTTCCTCTCTTGGAAGGCGCTCTTCCTGGTGGCTCTTACCTCAGCCAGACGTGTGAGTGAACTACAAGCTCTGGTTTCTGATAGGCCGTACACACGGTTCTATAGGAACAGGGTGGTCCTACGGACCCATCTGAAGTTCCTTCCAAAAGTGGTCTCCTCTTTCCACCTTAAACAGGAGGTGGTTCTTCCGACCTTCTTTCCCAGGCCGCATACCAGCCGGGCTGAAACAGTCTTGCATACCCTGGACTGTAAGAGGGTGTTGTCCTTTTACATAGAACGTACGAGGGTGCATCGAAGGGCGACTCAGCTCTTCGTTTCCTTTGACCCTAATAGGATGGGGTTATCTGTCTCCAAGCGTACGTTGTCCACTTGGGTAGCAGATTGTATCGCCTGGGCATACAAGGCAGCCAACCTCCCCTTGCAGGGTCAAGTCATGGCCCACCATGTCAGGGCGAAAGCCGCGTCAGTAGCTCATCTCCGCTCTGTTCCGTTGGCAGACATCTGCCGGGCCGCTACTTGGTCTTCAAGCCAGACTTTTGCAGCCCATTACTGCCTCGAGAGAGAGTCCCGAAGGGACAGTGCTTTCGGACAGGCGGTACTCCGTAATCTCTTTGAGGTTTAGGCAACTCCTACCCTTGTGTTGGGCTACCGTACGGGAATGTTCTCAAAGGATATTCTTCTCACAAATGCTGAGGCTCTTGAGAGGGAGCCATTTTTCAGCTTAGGGTTCCTGGTAGCCTAGAACTGGGGAGTCCCATATGTGAGGACTGACTTCCTGCTTGATCCTGGAGAAAGACAAACATAAACCTGCTACAGAAAGGTCACAAAGATGGGTCATATCTTCAGGAGGGAACCAGGGCTCGATAACTTGGTGGGTGGGAAAGGAAGGGATGACAGTAGGAAGGTACAGTACAGTAGTACTCATTAATGTGATTCACTACAAGGAGGCTTAACTACAGCTGCATAGTTAAGTTTAGCGTAGTTACTCACCTGTAACAGGTGTTCTCCAGGAGCAGCAGGAATCAGTCCTCACGACTCTCCCTCCTCCCCTGGAGTTGCAGTCATATACTTTATTTTGATTTTTTGCTGTCTTTTAGCTATGTCATCAGATTGAGCAAGATGGCACCCTTGGGTGGGAAGGGGACCGCGCATGCGCGCTGCATTCCCAAAGGCTTTCCTTGAAAGCTGGAGAAATGCTCCGCACGAGGGCTCCGTCAGCGCCGACGTCACCCATGATTCCTGCTGCTCCTGGAGAACACCTGTTACAGGTGAGTAACTACTCTTTATCCACGATGACGCCTAAATCTTTTTCCTGAGTGATGGTTTCTAAGGTGCTACCTTGCATCATGTACTCAAAATTTGGGTTGTTCTTTCCTAGGTGCATAAATTTGCACTTGTCCACTTTAAATTTCATCTGCCATTTGGACATCCAGTCTTCCAATTTACCAAGGCCTTCTTGCAATTGTTAACAATCCTCATGCATTTGAATAATTTTGTGTCATCTTCAGATTTGATCACTTCACTCATTATTCCCATTTATGAATATGTTAAAAAAACAGCGGGCCCAGCACAGATCCATGGGGTACTCCATTTTTCACCTTTCTCCATTAAGAAAATTGACCATTTAGCCCTACTCTCTGCTTTCTATCTTTTAACCAGTTCCTGATCTATAACTCTACACTGCCTCCAATCCCATGACTTTTTAATTTTGCCAAGAGTCTCTCATGAGGGACCTTGTCAAAGACTTTCTGAAAATCCAGATACACTATATCAACCGGGTCACCTTTGTCTACCTGTTTATTCACACCTTCAAAAAATATAGCAGATTAGTAAGACAAGACTTTCCTTGGCTAAATCCATGTTGGCTTTCTCCCATTAAACCACAACTAGCTACATGTTCAGTAATTTTATTCTTTATAATAGTTTGTACCATTTTGCCCAGTATTGACGTCAGGCTTACTGGTCTGTACTTTCCCGGATCATCCCTGGAACTCTTTTACAAATTATGAGACAAGACTTTCCTTGACTAAATCCTTATCTGCCTGATGCCATCAAACCATGACTTATCTGTATGTTCAGTAATTTTTGTTCTTTATAATGGTTTCTACCATTTTGCCTGGCATGGATTTCATGCTCACTAAGTTGTAGTTTCCTGAATCACTCCTGGAACTCTTTTTAAAAATTGGTGTTACATTGGCCATGGTTCAGGTAAGATAGCTTATAAACTACCGTTATAAAAATCATCTAATTGTAGGTATGAAATTTCATTATTTAGTTCTTTCAGCACCATGGGATGCATACCATCTGGTCCAGATGATTTGCTTCTATTCTATATTTTGTCACCTCTTACCCATCCCATTTAATCAAAGCAAACTTAAATATCTTTTAATAGAGGGGGACTGACCTGCATGGAACAGCAGGTACAACCCTAAACACAGGACTAGTGGGGGTAACCTGCAGAGAGCTTCAGTTTCAATCTCTCTGGCCACCTTACTGGGCAGGCTGGATGGTCTTTGTCTATCATCATATACTATGTTAGGTCATTGCACTGAGAGAGCCCTTCATTAAACGTCTGTCATTAGGGCTATGTCTGGGAATCTGCAATCATGGTCCCTTAAATCTGGCTACTGGATATCACCCATGAGTGGTGACTGATAGAAAAATCCAGATTGGCCAGAAACATATTTTCCATACTTCATTTTGTTTAGATCCATGATAATCTGTAATTTTTATTTATTTATTAGTATTTAGCTCACGCTTTTCCAATGGTAGTTCAAGGCAAGTTACATTCAGGTAAGTAGCTATTTCTCTGTCCCCAGAGGGCTTACAATCTGTTTGTACCTGAGGCAATAGAAGGTTAAGTGACTTGCCTAAGGTCACAAGGAGTGCCAGTGGAAATCAAACCCAGATCTCTTAGATACCAGGCTGTTGCTCTAACCACTAGGCTATGTCTCTTCTCATAGTATAGTTTTATGTAAGATTTTTTTTACCCAAGCCCTTCCTCCGCCTGCTGCCATAGTTTGTTGTAGGTGCTTTGGTATTGATCTTGGACCAGTGCTTACATTGTGCAGAGATGTCCTTCAGAACCTTAAATATGAAGGCGTTGCTTCCCTCCTGTAACATCTTGGAAGTATTTAACCACAGAAGGGGATAGGTAATGGCCCTCAGTAGGCAGAACCCATGTTTCACACTGCTGTACAACTACCTACATAACCATGCCACTTTCAGGAACAAGATCTCTGTTATGATGGAGCAGGAGTGTTGTAAGAAGCAACACCACAAGGAAGAACTCTCCAAAGAGAAGAAATGGTATATATATATATTTTTTAACCATAATGATAGCTAGGGCTGCTGCTTGCCATGTTGAAGTCTCCTGGGGCAGCAAGTAGACTTTCGATTGTATGTTTATTTTTCTTGAGGTAGAACATTTGTATCTATTGATGATTACATGTATACTTGGTAATGCACATTCTCCAGGAACAAGCAGGAAGTCAGTGCTCACATATGGGTGACGGCACCAATGGAGCCCTCATGCGAAGCAATTCCCCAGCTTTCAATAAAAGCCTTTGGGATTGCATCGCGCATGTGCGGTCCCCTTCCCGCCCAAGGGTGCCATCTTGCTCAGTCTACTTTTTTCCGTAGAGCCCAATGGACGTGGTCCTGTTTCCACCGTGGAAAAAGTAGAAAAGTTGATTAGATTTTTCAGCTGCCCGGTTCAACACCGGTTCCCCTTCCCGCCCTCGGCTCGGTACACTGGTATCGAGTCCGGTCCTATTTTCGTTTTAGTCCTTCATGAGTAGTGTTCGCTCTCTTTTTAGTTTTCACTGGCAGTCCAGTTGTTTGACCTCGCAGGGGCCCTTTTTCCCCCAATGGCTGCCAGCGGGTTTAAGAAATGTGATCGGTGTAAGAAGTTGATGTCTCTCACCGACACACACGACTGCTGCCTCCGTTGCCTCGGCCCCGACCATGACCCGGTAGTCTGTGGGCCGTGTGGTAAGATGTCTTTGAAGTCTTTGAGGAGCAGGCAGCAGCAGCGTAACAGGATATTTTCCAAGTCCGCCTCTGGCCGGGCCCAGACCTCGTCAGAGGCCTCGACATCTCGGGAATTGGAGCCTGAGCACCATCATGGGTCCTCTGAGCAGGGGTCTCCCTCCAGGGAACACTGGAGGAAAAAGAAACTCATGAGGGCGGCATCGCTGGACGCCTCTGATCGGCTTGGGCCCTCGGGTTCCAGGCCGCGGAGCCTGGATCGCCGCCCCGGGTCCTCGGAGTCGGAGCGGCCAGCTAAACAGCCTCACAGAGAGCCGGAGGCGTCGGACAAGGTAACTTCTGTTGTCCTCGTTGTGGACTCTCCTCCGGGAGAGCCGACGTCGGGGCCCGAGCCAGGAGCTGCGGAGCCTTCTGAGCTTGGTCTCAGGTTGGCGGCCCTGAAGAGCAGCATGGCTGCCTTCATGGAGCAGCAGCGGGCACTGATGGCTGGTCTCACCGGTCCATCCGCCCCGACCACCGGGACGTCTAAGTCGACGCCGGAGGCCGAGCCGATCCACGAGTCGATCAGGTCTCGAGTCGATCCCCGGCCAAGGTCCCCCTCGCGAGACCGAGGTTGGTGACGCCGGTGCCCTCGGCGTCAGGGCGGTCGGGCCCAAAGCCCTTGTGGCCGGAGCCCATCGAGTCCTCCTTGGAGGACTCGGTGTGGGAAACGGAGGAGGAAGATTCCCCAGACACCTTCCAGACCTGGTGTAACCCATCGGACTCACCGGGTTCGGAGCCTCGGACTAGGTCCCCCCCCCCCCCCCCCAGAGGACACTTGGTTCTCAGACTTCGTCAGGGACATGGCCAAAGCTTTAGCATTCCCTGCGGATGCCGAGGAGGAGCCTCGATCTGAAGAGCTCGATGCTCTCCAGTATGACTCTCCCCCGAAGGAGGCCCTTACTGTACCAGTGCCTCTGATGTTGGAACGGCTGATGCTCTGCATGTGGGAGTCCCCGGCCTTGATGCCGGTACTCAGCAAGCGGGCCGATTCCATCTACCGAGTCTGCAAGAGTCCTGGGTTCCAGAAAGCACAGCTGCCGCACAACTCCATGGTTGTGGAATCGGCCATGCACCGGCTGAAAAGCCAAAAAACGCACTCCTTGGTGCCTCCCGGTCGGGAGGCCTGGAATATGGACGCCCTCGGCAAAAAGTGCTATCAGGGCTCGATGCTGTCATGCCGTGTCCAAACTTACCAGCTGTACATGGGCATGTACTTGCAAGACCTGGCAAAGGAGATTGCCGGGTTCTCGGCTGGCCTGTCCGAGGAACCCTTGCAGCGCTTCAAGGCCTTGTCCATGGGGATCAGAGAGTGCTCGAAGTTCATGTCTCGAGCAGCTTACGATGGCTTCGAGGCTTCGGCCCAAGTAGCTGCGGTCGGCATCGGTGCACGCCATCAGGCCTGGCTCATGTCGTCGGACCTAGAGCCATGGGTTCAGGACAAGTTGGTTGATGTCCCGTGCCGAGGAGACAACCTCTTTGGCAAACCCATGACTGAGAAAACTGCAGAACTCGAGTCCGAGTACTTGACCCGGACAAGGTTGTCGAAGATGACATCTGCACCTTCTCACAAGAAGAAGGCCTCGGGGTAAAAGCCCTTTTTCCCGAGGAAGGGTGCGGCTTACAGAAACTACTCCACTTACCAGGCCACCCCAGCTCCCCAGCAGGGGCAGAGGCCCGAGGACAGGGGCATGGTCCATGTAAGCCAAAGACCCCCAAGCCTCCAGCTCCTGCTCCTACCCACCCGGGAGGGGTTTTTTGACTCCCAGCGAATAGCTTCTCTCCCACCAGTGGTTTGGCCCTGCACAGGAGGAAGGCTGGCCCTGTACGCTCACAGGTGGCCAGCCATTACTACCGATGCCTGGGTTCGGCAAGTAGTCCAGCAGGGCTACTTACTTCACTTCCACCAGGTGCCCACCTCCTTTTTCCCAGGAGGGCCTCTCAGGCCCCCTCTCCACAGGAACCTCCTCCTGCAGGAGTTGGCAGGTCTGCTAAAGGATCATGCGGTGGAACCAGTGCCCCACCACCTGCAAGGGCAAGGCTGCTACTCCAGGTATTTCCTCATACCAAAAAGAAAAGGAGGCCTTCGCCCCATCCTGGACTTGCGAAATCTAAACAAGTTCCTGGTGAGGGAAAAGTTCAAGATGCTTTCCCTTGGGATCCTACTGCCTTACCTCCACCAGGGAGACTGGCTATGCTCCTTAGATTTAAAGGATGCTTATACTCACATCCTCATATACCCAGACCACAGACAATACCTCAGGTTTGTGGTCGGAGGAAACCACTTCCAGTACAAAATGCTTCCCTTTGGCCTAGCTTCTGCTCCCAGAGTATTTACCAAATGCCTAGCAGTGGTAGCGGCCTTCCTCAGAAGCCAGGGAGTCTTCGTCTTTCCATACCTGGACGACTGGCTCATCAGGGGCCAATCGGTACAGGAGGCACAGCAGGCCACTGCTCGCACAGTCACCCTGCTCCAGCACCTAGGGTTTTGTTATAAATCACGAAAAGTCCACTTTACTCCCCCCCTCAGACCTTGGAGTTCATAGGGGCAAGACTGGACACACTTCAGGCAATGGCTTACCTACCGCTGGACAGAGCTAGGTGGTTGCTGGACTTGGTCCAGCAGGTCCAGCACAGGCCTCAAGCCTCCGCAAGGGTCTTCCTACGCCTCCTGGGCCACATGGCCTCCACGGTGCATGTGACTCCATATGCTCGATTCCACATGCGCACAGCTCAATAAAGCCTCAGAGACCAGCAGACGCAAGCCACTGGCTGCCTCAGAGACAGAGTAGCGATTTCCAAGCTACTGGTGACAACCTTGCAATGGTGGATTCACCCAACTTGCTTCAGGGAGTACCATTCCAACCTCCCTCTCACACCAGAGTGCTGACAACAGATGTCTCCTTGCTGGGCTGGGGAGCCCATTGCCAGGGTTCATGCACTCAGGGTCTGTGGTCCTCGCAAGAGGCCGCACTTCAGATCAATCTTCTAGAGCTTCGAGCCATCTGCCTAGCTCTTCAAGTCGTCTGTCATCTTCTTGCACATCAGTCGGTGCTGATACAGACAGACAATCAGGTAGCGATGTTCTACATCAACAAACAGGGGGGGCACAGGATCTCGCATCCTATGCCAGGAAACTCTAGACCTCTGCTCTTTTGCAGTGGCACATCACATGTCCCTAAGGGCAGTTTATCTGCCCTGTCAGGGGAACCTCCTGGCCGACAAGTTGAGCAGGATTCTTCAGCCTCACAAGTGGCCACTGAACCGGGATGTAGCCCAGCAGATCTTCAACCGTTGGGGTCTCCCATCCATGGATCTCTTTGCCAGTCCGCAAAACCATCAGTTGCCCCGGTTCTGCTTGAGGCAGCCACATCCGCTGAGCGTGGCGGCGGATGCTTTCCTGATCTCGTGGGCACAGGGCCTTCTCTATGCATTCCCACCCACGCCCCTGGTGGCACGCACTCTGTTCAAGATCCTTCGGGACAAGGCCTCGGTCATCCTGGTAGCACCCAGGTGGCCCAGACAACCTTGGTTTCCTCTTCTCCTTCAACTGGCGGTCGAAACTCCACTCCCTCTGGGGGTGCAGCCCGACCTCTTGACCCAGGAACAGGGTTCCTTGCTACACCCCAATCTCAGATCCCTCAACTTAATGGCCTGGCTGCTGAAAGGGTAGTACTTGCTCCTCTACTCCTTCCCAAAGAGGTTGAGGAGGTGTTGCTGGCCTCTAGGAGGCAATCCACTAGAAAATCCTACGCATTCAAGTGGCGTAGGTTTGAAGGGTTGTGTACTGTCGTGGGGAGCCCCGTCTACGCCATTAGAATTATGGGCACGCTCCACAGCAAAGATTATTTTAGGTAGCCAAAGGGAATGTAAGGTTCATTTGACGTAGAAAACGTTCTTACTTATTCCAGCTTCCTAAGAGAACTCATTAACGAAACCAAGTGTAGGGAAACAAGGCTTTTATTCCCCGTCAGTGCAAGGGTTCAAAATAAGACATTGATAATGAAACAGAAAGTCCTTTGTTTCAAAAGGTACCAGCATTCAAATCATCTGCTTAATTGTTAAACTTCACAATTAATGCAAGTCTGGATCAGAGGAATTCAGTTCATTCCAATAGCATAAGAATTCTACAAGCTTCTTCTAGGTTACACAGTGGCTACAGACTCCTGGCACGATGCTATACACAAATCACAATCCATCTGTTCAGGTTGAGGAGTGGGAACAGTATTTATGCATTCTATTTCCATGGATTCATCACTATATTCATCATTGGAATAATCACTGTCCCTGTCTGATACAGGTCTGTGTGAAATGTCTCTAGGGTCTTGTCTCCAATACCACTGTGTTCTAAGTGCTTTAGGGATTTTCTGAAACCACTCTGGTTTCTTCTTCTTTACAGAGTGAGCATTTGTTTTAACAGGGCCTTTAGGACTCAAGTATTTAGTATCATCAATAAAGCTTTCATACCTGGAGTCTGGCTGGTTTGAACCTGTGGAGTTTTCTCTTTCAGAAACTTTCCTCCTGTAGCAGGTTCTCTGCCTGTAAGCTTTTGGCAAGGCTGTGCTTTCTGGCAGTTTGGTAAAACCTGACGTGGATTCCCTTTTCTCCTTTGGTAAGAACTTAGCTTTGTCAGACAATGCTTTTCCTTTCTTGCCTGGTAAAACTTGGTTAGTATTTCCCAGAGACTGTAAGCTTTCCTCCAAACCGTTCCCTCTGGTTCTTTGCTTATGTCTCTCTGCTCTTGAGTCAGGAACACTGTGAGAACAGGGAGTGGCACACTCTCTAGCTTCAGTGCTTGCTCTAACAAACTTCCGTTGAACAGCTGCACGCTTAGCCTGGCCCTTCTGAACTTCACCCTTGTGAACTCTGTTCCTTTGGGCTTGCTCACATAGGATTCTTTCACTTACTCCTTCTCTTGGAGCTGATCCTCTTAATAGAGCTGTTCCTCCTTGTGAAGACGTTCCTCTGTCTCTGTTCCTTCTCAGGTCCTTCTCTGCTCCTTTCTCTGCTTGCTCCTCTGCCTTGCTGGCATTCAGCTCTGGCTTATAAAGGAATCTTTCCTTCAAGAGTTCCGGGGTCATTCCCAGGTGCAAATCATTAGCCCTCTTAGGCTCATTAGCTCCTGTATGGTCATTCCTGCTCCCTCTAACTGTGCCTGGAGGTAACTGCACATCTAGATTCCTAAAAGAAACAGGGTTTCTTTTCAAGTTCTCATCTTTATTGATACCCACATCGTGACACATCCCCCCTCTTAAAATATTACGGGCTGAATGTTCATCATTATTACAGCACGTAATCCTAGACCTCTTCTATGCTGACGAAATTAAGGCTAACCTCTCATGCCATCGTCGCAGAACATTTATGTGGTACACTTGTTCATGTCCTTTTGCGTCCCTTATTAAATAGGATGCTGGACCAAGTGGTTTGGCCACAACATAAGGTCCTTTCCATCGGGCTTCAAACTTCAGAGTGGGGCCTGATATCAAGACGATTACCTTCTCACCCGCGGTTAGATGTCAAGGCTTGGTATCTCTATCGTAGTACTGTTTTTGCTTTTGCTGACTGACCTTCAGCTTTTCTTCGGCAAAACGTGAAGTCCGTCTCAACTGGCTTCTTAAACTTTTCAAAAACTGTGGTATCCCTACTTCATTTTCTTCAGGTTCCACCCATTGCTCTCTCAGGATATCGAGCACTCCTCTGGGCGATCTCCCATACATCAGTTCATAAGGCGACGTGCCTAATGAAACCTGTGTCCTCTCTCTGCATGCGTACAATATAAAAGGGAGCATTGTATCCCACTCTGCCATCTCTCCGTCCAGCGCTCGTCGCAGCATCTGCTTGATGGTCTGGTTCATTCTCTCCACCAAACCATTGCATTGGGGGTGATATGCGGCGGTTTTGAGATGCTTGATGCCAAACGCGTCCCATACCTGGGCTAAATATTTGGACATGAAGTTCGTGCCTCTGTCGGTCAAAACTTCTTGAGGGAATCCCACCTCGTGAAATAGCTTTATAAGCTCCATGGCAATGGATTTGGCTGATAAATTCCTCAAGGGCACTGCCCAGGGGAAACGTGTTGCCTGGTCCATGATGACCAATATATATTGGAAACCCCTAGGAGTTTTTATGAGGGGACCAACTATGTCCATAGCTATCCTTCTGATGGGAACGGTTATTACCGGCATTGGCAATAATGGCACCTCAGCTGGTTTTATGGAGGTCACCCTTTGGCAGGAGGCACAGGACTCACAAAATCGTGAGACCTCCTTAAAAACTCCTGGCCAATAGAATCTGGCCAGTATCTGGTCAAGGGTCCCCTGTACCCCTTTGTGACCGCTCATTGGGTGATCATGTGCTAACCTCAGCACTGCAGATTTGAATGTATTTGGGATTACCAACTGTTTGCGGACATCTTTAGTCCGTGGGTCTATACTTTCTCTGTACAGGAGTCCTTCTTCCTTTATGAACCTTGGAAAAACATCTCTCTCCGTTTGAGCATATTCCAATGCGCGTGCCAGCGCAGGGTCATCTCGTTGCTCTGCTGCAAATGAAGGGAACTTCTCTACGAGCTCTGCAGGAATCCAGGGTAGTTCTTCACCTGCTTCCAAATCTGCTCTGCCCTGAGAACGTTCTTTTCTTTCTTTGCACTTTTTGACTTTAGTCTTTCTATCTTTCCCTGAAGGAGTGTTTACTAGATCATCATGGGATGGGAGATCAACTAAACTTTCTTCCCTAGAACATAAAGGTTTCTCTGAATCACTCGTCTGGTTGCGAGTGGAGACGAAAACTTCTCTGGGGTTTAGACCCTTCTCTAGGCCTCTTTCAAACTGTGGCCAGTCCCTACCTAAGACTAGCTCTTTAGGTAATCTGGGCACTACAGCTATTGACATATTTTTTTCTATTCCGAAACCTCTGACCAGTAATTTGTACACAGGATAAAAGGTGGCAGCGCCATGCACACATTTTATCTTGACTCTGCCCTCTGGTTGACTTGGGATGGACACAGCTTGCCCTTGGATAATGGACCAGAGCTTGCGCGAAATCATTGTCTGGTCCGCGCTAGTAGAGCTTTGGCAGCTATTCCTTGTACAGTGACATCCAGTACAAATCCTTCTGATAATAGGTGTCTGTTCTCTCCCATGAGAGCAGTACGTACTCGGCACTCATTCAATACATGACCCAACTTTCCACAGCCAAAACATCTTATGGAATGACTTATCTCCAGGAACAAGCAGGAATGAGTCCTCACATATGGTACGTCGGTACCGACGGAGCCTGCGCGGGAACGCTCCCCAGCTTCCCAAAAAGGAAAGCTTTTGGGAGCATCCCACAGCGCCTGCGCGCTGCCTTCCCGCCTTTCCTAACCAACTCTCCTCAGTTCTTCTTTTCCGCGGAGCCAGCAGGTCGTGTTCCTGTCACCGCTGAAGAAGTTCTTTGTTTTAATTTATTTCTTTGGTCGCGTGTCTGCCTTCCCCGACTCCGGACCGGTACCGCCGGTCTTTTCTTTTTTTTCTTTAAAAAAAAAAAAAAAAAAAAAATTGATATTTTTCCTCACTTAGTGTATTTTTCTTTTTAGGCCTCAGGGCCCACAAGAAAATTTTCCCTCATGGAAAAACCAGCCTCCGGGTTCAAAAAATGCACTAAGTGTAGCGGTACTATTTCTGTTACAGATACCCATGAATGGTGTCTTAAATGTTTGGGTCCTGAACACTCCATCCCGGATTGTCAGTCCTGCTCTCTAATGTCTAAACGGGGGTTACAGAACCGAGCAGCCAAGCTCCATGTGCTGTTTCCCGCTGATGCACCGGCGGTGGCATCAACATCTTCCAGGTCTTCTTCTCCTGATGGATCTCAGGTAACCAAACATAAACCTAGCAGGTCCTTGAAGGGTAAATCTCCCTCTAAGCATCGAGATGCCTCCGGGCTTGCCCTCGAGGATCCTGCCCCAGCCAAACAACCCCGGCGGGAAGCTCCGGCTTCCAAAGCTCCTCCTTTGGGGTTACAGGTTGACATCGATGGCACAGCCTCGACCGATCACCTGTTAGATTGCTCTGGGGTACCGGCACTTTCTCCCGGTACCGACCTCCAGGCAATCATGGCGTCCATGGATCACAATGTTCAATCCATGCAGCAGGCTATAACGGCCTTTATTAAAGCTGCGACGCCGATGGTACCGCAACGAGCCCCGTTGTCGGTACCGGCGCCAATACCGGTACCGAATGCATCGACATCGACCAGGATACCGACTCTGGTTCCTTGTCCAGGGCTATTTCTCGGTACCGATCCAGTACCAGGGACGCCCGATGTCGGTATCGATCGATACGCGTATCGATCGTTAGACTCTGACAGACGATACTTTGATTCCTCTGATGATTCTGATTCATCAGATGAGTCTCCTGAAGTATCCATTACCCTTCCTGAGGAGCCTACTTCTCCAAAAAGGAGAATGTCTCCTCCAGAGGATTTGTCCTTTCAAGACCTCATAATAGAAGTGCCTAAAGGACTCTCTATTTCAGTAACCTCTGAAACAGAGCCTAGAGCAAAAAAATTAGATATTTTAGGATACTCTAAGGCTCCTAGAGAGGCAGTCACCTTGCCAATTCATGAAATTCTTCATGAACATATGATTGACTTATGGGAGACTCCTCTCACCCTTTCTCCTCATTCTCGCAGATTGGACACTATGTACCGTGTCCCTCCTTGTCCTGGATTTCAGAAAACTCAGCTTCCTCACCATTCCATTGTGGTGCAGTCAGCTATGAAAAGGATAAAGAGTACAAAAAGATACTCTTCTGCTCCTCCAGGAAGAGAATGCAGGACTTTGGATGCTTTTGGTAGGAAAATCTTCCAAGCCAGCATGCTTATTGCTAGAATCAACTCATATAGCCTTTACATGGGTATGTTTCTAAAGGAAGTTGCACAAAAGCTGCACAACTTCATCCCTTTTATCTTCTGGAAGAAAAGAGAGAAATTCCTCCTTTGGCTTAAGCATACTCAAGACATTTCAAAGTTTTCCAACAGGGCAGCCTTTAACTCCTTTGAAGGTGCCAGCAGAGCCTCAGGCATTGCCATAGCTGCTCGCAGAATTGCTTGGCTCCAGGCTTCTGATCTGGAGCCCTGGGTTCAAGATGGCTTAGGAAATCTGTCCTGCACAGGTGAAAATCTCTTTGGCAAGGAGTGGCAAATAAAAGCCACTCAAATGGATGCAGAGAACTCTGCTCTGGATAGACTTTCAAAGTCAACCTCCATTCCAGCCAAGAAAAAACCTTTCAAAAAGCCTTTTTACAAAAGGAGCAGATTTCCTTCCACTTCTGGCCAACAATCTTCTACAGGTCGCTTTGCTACTAAGCGTCAGCAACCTAAACAGGCCAGGCCTAAACCTGCAGGAACTGCTGCAACTCAGCAGTCCCAACCTCCTCAGGGTTTTTGACTTGATACTAGAGAACTTAGCCTTTCTGGCTCTACAACAGCCAGAACCTCTCACCATTCCAGGAAGGTTAGCTCATTTTGCTCCCAGATGGGAGCAAATCACATCAGAGCAGTGGACCCTCTCCATCATAAGAGAGGGCTACAAACTTCATTTCTCCGATCTTCCTCCCTACACCATGGTGAGACACTTCAATTCTCCCACATCTCTCCTCGACCTTCTGGTTCAGGAGGTGACTACCCTTCTTGCCCAAGGGGCCATAGAAGAAGTTCCTCTTCTTCAACAGGGGTCAGGGTTCTACTCCCCCTATTTTCTCATTCAAAAGAAAACAGGGGGATACAGACCCATTCTAGATCTCAGAGAATTGAACAAATTTCTATGCAAGGAGAAGTTCAAGATGCTTTCTCTAGGCACTCTCCTTTCATACCTGCAAAGTCAGGATTGGCTTTGTTCTCTAGATCTCAAGGATGCGTACACACATGTCCTCATCCATCCATCTCACAGAAGATTCCTACGTTTTCTGTTCCAGGGAAAACATTACCAATACAGAGTGCTTCCTTTTGGTCTGGCCTCTGCTCCGAGAGTCTTCACCAAATGCATGGCAATAATTGCTGCATTTCTACGTACTCTGGGAATATTTGTCTTCCCTTACCTGGACGATTGGCTCATCCGAGCTCCAACCCAGTCAGAAGTTCAGATCTCACTGAACCGTACCAGGCGCATTCTGCAATACCTGGGACTTGTGGTAAATCTCCCAAAGTCCCAACTTACCCCTACTCAGTCCCTGGAATTCATAGGGGCCTGGTTGGATATTACCACTGCAAGGGCCTACCTTCCTCAGGCCCGTTGCCAACGTCTAGTGCAGTTAGCCTCCCAGATTCAGTCAAAGAGCCACTTAACTGCCAGGGAGATGCTACAGCTGCTAGGCCACATGGCTTCCACAGTACATGTGGTACCCTGTGCTCGCCTACACATGAGAGCAGCTCAATGGACTTTGTCCACCCAGTGGACTCAAGCTTCAGGAGCTCTCTCAGACCAAATAGCAACCTCCAAACTTCTCTTTTGGTCTCCAATGGTGGATGTCCACTCAAAATCTGTTGCTGGGGTCCCCCTTCCAACCTTTGTTGCCCCAAGCAACCCTCACAACAGATGCCTCCCAGACAGGTTGGGGAGCTCATCTACAACACCTCTCCACCCAAGGCACTTGGTCCCCACAGGAGACCTCTCTTCATATCAACCACTTGGAACTTCGAGCAGTATTTCTAGCTCTCAAGGTCTTTCATACCCTCCTCAGCTACAAGACAGTCCTCATTCATACGGACAATCAAGTAGCCATGTTTTACATAAACAAACAAGGAGGAATTGGCTCTCTGTTGCTTTGCAACGAAGCTCTAAGATTATGGGCCTTCGCCAGAGAGCATCAAATCCATCTCCTGGCAGTATATCTCCCAGGAATCCAAAACTCTTGGGCAGACAGACTCAGTCGAGTTCTGCTTCCACACGAATGGTCCCTGCATATGGATCAGGTACTCAGAATCTTCCAAGAATGGGGAACTCCGGACATAGACCTCTTTGCAAGTCCGTGGAATGCCAAACTTCCCCGGTTCTGTTCCAGAATTCCGTGTCAGGGAGTTCAGGCCAAGGATGCCTTCCTCCTTCATTGGGGTCAGGGCTTCCTGTATGCCTTTCCACCCATTCCTTTGATTCCCAAGACTCTGTTCAAACTCCAGAGGGATCAAGGGTCTATGATCCTCATAGCTCCACGCTGGCCACGCCAAGTGTGGTACCCTCTAATTCTGCATCTTCCCCAAGCCCCCTCCCTGGACTTGGGAGCTGCTCCAGACCTCCTGTCCCAGGAGGACGGGACTTTGTGGCATCCAAACCCCAAGTCCCTTCACCTCAGAGCTTGGTTACTGAAGGCCTAGACCTTCAGAACTTAAATCTTTTTCAGCAAGTGAAAGATATCCTCCATGCTTCCAGAAAACCTTCCACTAGGCGTTCCTATGCTTTTAAGTGGAAAAGATTTTCCATTTGGTGTGCTCAAAAGGGTCTTGACCCTCTGGCACTTCCTCTGAATTCTCTATTGGAATATCTCCTGCATCTCTCCAATGCAGGCCTTAAGACGAATTCAGTACGAGTCCATTTGAGTGCTATTGCAGCATCCCTTAAGCCTCTCAATGGACAGCCTATTTCCTCTCATCCTCTTATTGCAAGATTCATGAGAGGCCTAACTTTAACTAAACCTCCCATTCGACCTCCTCCGGTGGCATGGGACTTAAACTTGGTTCTTGGTCAGCTTATGAAGCCACCTTTTGAACCCTTAGCCACTACCTCCTTGAAATTTCTTTCCTGGAAGGTTATTTTCCTTATTGCAGTCACTTCTGCTCGCCGCATCAGGGAACTGCAGGCCTTAGTGGCTAATCCACCTTATACAAGGTTCCATCATGATAAGGTAGTCCTTAGGACAAATCCACACTTTATGCCTAAAGTGGTCTCACCTTTTCATCTTAATCAAGAGGTATATTTACCTGTCTTTTTTCCAACTCCTCATGCATCCAGTGCAGAGAGGAATCTTCATACTCTAGATTGTAAAAGAGCTCTGGCTTTTTACTTACACAGGACACAGCAACATAGAAAGTCTTCCCAGCTTTTTGTTGCTTTTGATCCTTCTCATTTAGGACTTCCAGTCTCTAAGAGAACACTGTCCAATTGGATTGCTCAGTGTATTTCTTTCGCTTACCAGAGTAAGAACCTTTCTCTGGAGGGCCATGTCACAGCTCACAATGTGTGAGCCATGGCCACCTCTATGGCTCATCTACATTCTGTGTCCATTGACCAGATCTGTCGAGCAGCCACCTGGGTCTCGGTTCATACCTTCACAGCCCATTACTGTTTGGACAAGGACTCCTGCCGGGATGCCTTGTTTGGTCAGGCTGTCCTCAGACACCTGTTCCATTCTTGAACAACTCCTGCCCTCCTTCCCTGGATGGATGCCTGAGATCCATAGGAGGACGCGGAACCCCTTCAGGGTCTCATATCCTTGGGGGATCTCCCAGGCATCTTAGCTAGGGAGTCCCCATATGTGAGGACTCATTCCTGCTTGTTCCTGGAGATAGCACAGTTACTTACCTGTAACAGGTGATCTCTGGGAACAGCAGGAATTAGTCCTCACAACCCTCCCACCTCCCCTAGGAGTTGTATCTCTCTCTCTCTCTCTCTCTATCTTTCCTTTCCTCTCTCTCTCTATTGTCTCAGCTTTAAACTTGAACTGAGGAGAGTTGGTTAGGAAAGGCGGGAAGGCAGTGCACAGGCACTGTGGGATGCTCCCAAAAGCTTTCCTTTTTGGGAAGCTGGGGAGCGTTCCCGCGCAGGCTCCGTCGGTACCGACGTACCACATGTGAGGACTAATTCCTGCTGTTCCCAGAGATCACCTGTTACAGGTAAGTAACTGTGCTTTCTCTACATTCCTATCATGTTTTACATTCTGTGTCTTAAACTGTGAGAGACTTCCTGATGACTGCTTAAATGTCGCTACTGCCATCTTTGCTACCTCCCCAGTACGCTGGGTAGCTAATTCAGCCTCTAAATACCTTTCTGTTAAGGCAATAGCCTCTGCAGTAGTGCGACAATTTTGGAGGATAAGGAAGCTCTGTATACTACTGGGTACAGCAATCATAAACTGCTCAAGGATTATCCTATCCATTAGCATTTCAATGGTTCTTTCATTAGGCCTTAGCCACTTCTCAGCTAAGCTCTTCAGCCTGTGACCTAATGTCTTTGGCATTTCGCCTACTTCCAAACGCGCCACACGTAGCCTACGGTTATAGATGAGAGGAGTCAGGCCGAGGCGTTCCCTGATGGCCTTCGTCACCTCACTATAATTGTTTGCTAACGAAGCGGGTATTGCCCTATAGGCTGACAGTGCCTCTTCAGTGAGGGAAACTGCCAATCTAATGGACCACTGCTCTTCCGGCCAACACACGGAAAGAGCTATTCTTTCAAAAGAGTCCAGGAAGTCATCTGGATCATCGTTTACTCCTAACTTTCCTAAAGTTAGAGTCTCGTAGGACCCTAGTCCTTCCGGACAGTTGCTCAGTCCTGAGCTCTGCTTCAGAAGTCCAGCGGCTTCCTGTGTCTTCTGTTGATGGCTCATCCAAGTTTCCAGCATCTGCAGGACTGGCTTTTGTTGCTCCTGCATTGCCAGGATTGCATGCTGCTGGGTTTGCGCAGCCAGTTCCGCCTGCTTGTTAAATTGTGCCGCCATCCAACTAAACATCTCCCGCTGCTCCATCGCGATGAGATACCTGGAAAGGAAAGAGAAACAAAAAAAAAACAAGTGTGGCTGCACAAAAATAAAACAGACCTACACTTCCCCTTTTTTTTTTCTCAATTTTTCCCTTTAAACTTTTACTTGTATCCTCACAAGTTTACATTTCTGCCAGGTAACAGGTAGAAGGGCATGACTCGAACTCTCAGCAAGGGTGGTGCTGCTCTGCGTTGTAGCAGTTTCCAGCGTAGTCAGCAACCTCGCCTTCCGTTCCAGATTCTCGGCGGTCCGGTCCACGTTTTTTTCCTCCGATCCGGCTTTCTTCACCTCCGGTCCGGGTTTTCTTTCACCTCCAGTCCGGGTTTTCTTTTTTTTTTTCCAAGTTGAATACTGGTAATTTTCTATTTCTTCTCAGTATGTCTTAGGATTATATCCAAATCCAAACAACTACGCCATTTGTCGTGGGGAGCCCCGTCTACGCCATTAGAATTATGGGCACGCTCCACAGCAAAGATTATTTTAGGTAGCCAAAGGGAATGTAAGGTTTATTTGTCGTAGAAAACGTTCTTACTTATTCCAGCTTCCTAAGAGAACTCATTAACGAAACCAAGTGTAGGGAAACAAGGCTTTTATTCCCCGTCCGTGCAAGGGTTCAAAATAAGACATTGATAATGAAACAGAAAGTCCTTTGTTTCAAAAGGTACCAGCATTCAAATCATCTGCTTAATTGTTAAACTTCACAATTAATGCAAGTCTGGATCAGAGGAATTCAGTTCATTCCAATAGCATAAGAATTCTACAAGCTTCTTCTAGGTTACACGGTGGCTACAGACTCCTGGCACGATGCCATACACAAATCACAATCCATCTGTTCAGGTTGAGGAGTGGGAACAGTATTTATGCATTCTATTTCCATGGATTCATCACTATATTCATCATTGGAATAATCACTGTCCCTGTCTGATACAGGTCTGTGTGAAATGTCTCTAGGGTCTTGTCTCCAATACCACTGTGTTCTAAGTGCTTTAGGGATTTTCTGAAACTACTCTGTTTTCTTCTTCTTTACAGAGTGAGCATTTGTTTTAACAGGGCCTTTAGGACTCAAGCATTTAGTATCATCAATAAAGCTTTCATACCTGGAGTCTGGCTGGTTTGAACCCGTGGAGTTTTCTCTTTCAGAAACTTTCCTCCTGTAGCAGGTTCTCTGCCTGTAAGCTTTTGGCAAGGCTGTGCTTTCTGGCAGTTTGGTAAAACCTGACGTGGATTCCCTTTTCTCCTTTGGTAAGAACTTAGCTTTGTCAGACAATGCTTTTCCTTTCTTGCCTGGTAAAACTTGGTTAGTATTTCCCAGAGACTGTAAGCTTTCCTCCAAACTGTTCCCTCTGGTTCTTTGCTTATGTCTCTCTGCTCTTGAGTCAGGAACACTGTGAGAATAGGGAGTTGCACACACTCTAGCTTCAGTGCTTGCTCTAACAAACTTCCGTTGAACAGCTGCACGCTTAGCATGGCCCTTCTGAACTTCACCCTTGTGAACTCTGTTCCTTTGGGCTTGCTCACATAGGATTCTTTCACTTACTCCTTCTCTTGGAGTTGATCCTCTTAATAGAGCTGTTCCTCCTTGTGAAGACGTTCCTCTGTCTCTGTTCCTTCTCAGGTCCTTCTCTGCTCCTTTCTCTGCTTGCTCCTCTGCCTTGCTGGCATTCAGCTCTGGCTTATAAAGGAATCTTTCCTTCAAGAGTTCCGGGGTCATTCCCAGGTGCAAATCATTAGCCCTCTTAGGCTCATTAGCTCCTGTATGGCCATTCCTGCTCCCTCTAGCTGTGCCTGGAGGTAACTGCACATCTAGATTCCTAAAAGAAACAGGGTTTCTTTTCAAGTTCTCATCTTTATTGATACCCACATCATGACAGTACCCAGAATAGAGAGGACCCGTTCACTTGTCAAATACCTCAGGTACTGCAGTACTTGCTCGACCTCTCGGAGTTAGGCCTCAAGTCTAACTCTGTCAGGGTCCACCTGAGTGCGCTATCAGCTCACCACTCTCCAGTGGACGGGCAACCTCTTTCAGCTCACCCTTTGGTATCCCGATTCCTCAGAGGCCTCCTCCTCTTGAAGCCTTCAATCCACCCACCGGCTATGGAGTGGGACTTAAATGTGGTCTTGCAGTGGCTTACTTGCCCACCTCTTGAACCAATGGCCACCTGTCACCTACGGTTCCTTTCCTGGAAAGCACTCTTTCTGGTGGCACTCACGTCTGCTCAAGGGTGAGCGAGCTGCAGGCTTTAGTATCGGATAGGCTGTACACATGGTTTTATAAAAACAGGGTGGTCCTAAGTACTCATCCGAAGTTCCTTCCAAAAGTGGTTTCCTCGTTTCACCTCAACCAAGAGGTGGTTCTTCCAACCTTTTTCCCCAGGCCACATACCAGCAGGGCAGAAGTGGTTCTGCATACCCTGGACTGTAAGAGGGTGCTCGCCTTCTACCTGGAACGTACGCGGGGACATCGGAGAGCTTCCCAGCTCTTCGTCTCTTATGACCCTAGTAAACTGGGTCTATCTGTCTCCAAGCGCACGTTATCCACCTGGGTGGCAGACTGCATCGCCTAGGCTAACATGGCAGCTGACCTCCAGCTGCAGGGCCGAATCACGGCCCACTCTGGCAGGGCTAAGGCCGCATCAGTGGCTAATCACCGCTCTGTTCCATTGGCAGACATCTGCCGGGCCACAACTTGGTCTTCAAGCCAGACTTTTGCAGCCCACTACTGCCTGGAGAGAGAGTCCTGGCGGGACAGTGTTTTCGGTCAGGCGGTACTCCATAACCTATTCAAGGTTTAGGCAACTCCTACCCTCTGACCCTTTGGTGTCAGGCTACCGTGGGGGTTGTGTTCTCGGAGAAAAATCCTATCACTGCTGCTGCGGATCTTCTAGAGGGAGCCATTTTCAGCTATAGGTTCTCGGTAGCCTATAGCTAGGGAGTCCCATATGTGAGGACTGACTTCCTGCTTGTTCCTGGAGAAAGCGTAGTTACTCACCTGTAACAGGTGTTCTCCAGGGACAGCAGGAATCAGTCCTCACGACCCTCCCTCCTCCCCTGGAGTTGCAGTCCTTTGATTAATTTTTTCTCATTTTGCCGTCTTTTTAGCTATGTCATCTGACTGAGCAAGATGGCACCCTTTGGCGGGAAGGGGACCGTGCATGTGTGATGCAATCCCAAAGGCTTTCTTTGAAAGCTGGGGAATTGCTCCGCACGAGGGCTCTGTCGGCGCCAACGTCACATGTGAGGACTGATTCCTGCTGTCCCTGGAGAACACCTGTTACAGGTGAGTAACTACGCTAAACTTAACTATGCAGCTGTAGTTAAGCCTCCTTGTAGTGAATCACATTAATGAATACTACTGTACTGTACCTTCCTACTGTCATCCCTTTCTTTCCCACCCACCAAGTTAACGAGCCCTGGTTCCCTCCTGAAGATATGACCCATCTTTTTTACCTTTCTGTAGCAGGTTTATGTTTTTATTTGATATACCACAAATCTATGACCAAGCTATGCAGATTACAATAAAATTATATAAAAAAACAGGAAAAGAACACCAATATATCCAATGGGAAGGAAGATAGAAGAGAGGGGAGAGAGGGAGGACGGGGAACAGAAAATGGGAAGAGGAGTCAGTGATTAAGGGAAGACTAAGCCATCCCAACAAAAGATGAGCATGAAGGCTGACTCAGATAAGTTGTTAATGTTATTTTTTAACCTTTTCAGGTCTAGTTCTGTCTGTAGTGGGGCAGGTAATGAATTTCACAAGGCTGGGGCCACAGCAAAGAAGGCAGATCTTCAGATCGCTTCATAAACCATTACTAAAGAAGATACAAGCATTGTGGAACCTGTGTCTTTTTTTGGGAAACGTCTAGGTTCTTGTGACCTGGATTGGCCACTGTTGGAAACAGGATACTGGGCTTAATGGACCTTGGTCTGACCCAGTATGGCATATCTTATGTTCTTATTTAATCAATGAGGGAGCTGGTATATGCAAGTGGAACCCATAAAGCGAATGAAGGGCTCTAGCAGGGGGCATGAAGAGTGACTAAATTAACTTTAACTTTATTTCAAATTTGATAAACCGCTTACGTTAAAAGAAACATTTAAGCGGTGTACAAACAATATAAAAAAAAAAGGCGGCACTGCAAACTACGGAAAAGAACGCCAAAGTAAATAGAAAAGAAAGAAAAGCATAACAACAATACAAAAGACAATAAGTAATAATAAATAAAACACAAACTATGTACAATATCAAAACATAAAATATTTAAAACAATAAAATCATACTATAAAAACCATAAAAGCGGTTTACAAATTAACAATATACAAAATAAGAAACAATGATTTACAACAATAAAAGAGGCAAGACCACTCAAACACAAACAGACAAAGGGTAAAAGACAAGACTAATAGACTAAGACAAAACCAATAACCGGGGATAATGACAAGAGGAAAAACCAGAGGAAGGGGGGGAGTCAGGAAGGGAGATTGAACACTGTCTGGAACAGGTGGGTTTTGAGAGCAGATTTGAACTGTGGATATGAAGACTCTAAGCGGAGGGATGAGGGCAGGGCATTCCATAAACTGGGGCCAAGAAAAAAGAAAGCAGCATGGCGTGTTTTTTCCAAATGAGCCTGAGATGGGGACGGTAGAACCAGACGATTTGCATGAAAAGAGCGAATTAGACAGATATTCTGAAGCCAAGTCATGAATAGCTTTAACACTACAAACCCCAAAAGGAATTTTATCTAGAAATCCCAAAGTGCATCAATTGATGCATTATCACAACTGCGTTTAGCATGAAATGCAGATGTGAATTAATGCGAAGTTACTTATTAAATACGTGCAGTATGTGACGTCATTACATGACGTCATCATGTGCTTATTGTTTGTAATGTCGGAGTAAAACTGTAAACAATGATTGAGATGCACTACCTAGTGGGAACATGAATTTATACCTAGAAGCCCCAAAGTACGTCAATTGACGCATCCAAGACAATTGAGTGCATCAATTGATGTACTTTGAGGCTTCTAGGTATAAATTCATTTTCCCGCTAGGTGGTGCATCTGTCATTAATTTTCAATGCACATATTTGAACATCTTGACCTTGCTAACAAAGTCATGGAACATGACTGACATGGTTCTAGCAGTGGCGCTGGTATACAATTTCGAAGATGCATTTGCGTCAATTGACGCACTTTGGAGCTTCTAGTATTAAAGGTAAAAGTCAAAACCTCAAATAAGACGTGAGATGTGACAGGAAGCCATTGTTCTCCGGGAAAAAGCAGGAAGTCAGTCCTCACGGGTGACATCAGTGCCAACGGAGCCTGCGCGGAAGCCCTGGGTTTCAAAAGACCCAGTTTCCCCACAACTCCATGGTCATGGAGTCGGCCATGCGCCGGCTTAAAAGCCAAAAAACTCATTTGCTGGTGCCACCCAACATGAAGGCCTGAACCCTCGATGCCTTCAGCCGGAAGGCCTTTCAGGGCTCGATGCTAATATGCTGGATCCAGTCTACCAGCTCTACATTGGCATGTATCTGAAGGAACTGTCAATGCAGCTTGATGGATTCTTGGCAGGCCTCAATGGAGAACCCCTACAGAGGTTCAAGATTCTGACCTCAGTTTTTGTCACATGCAGCCTCCGATGGCTTTGCGTCATTGGCCCAGGGTGGCTGCCACAGGCATCGGGGCACGACGCCAGGCATGACTGCAGTCATCCGACCTGGAACAATGGATGCAGGACAAACTGATAGATGTCCCCTTCATAGTAGAAAACCTGTTCAGGAAACTCATGGCGGATAAGGCAGCGGAGATAGAGACTGAGTATGTGATGAGAACCAGCCTCTCAAAGAAGACCTCGGTGCAACCCCAGAAGAAAGCCCTGGGGAAAAAGCCCTTCTTCCCGTGGAAAAAAGGGGGCTTTAGCAGTACACCGTACTTCCAGTCCTTCCCGGCCCCTCAACAGGGCCAGCACCAAAAAGACCAGGGACATGGTCCCAGAAAACAAAAGGCCCCGAGGTCCCAGGCACAAGCTCCAGCCCAGCCTGGGGGGAGCTTTTGACTGCCTGAACATGACCTCCCTACCCCAGGGATCCTCTGCTGCCCACAGGGGGGCGCCTAGCCCTGTTTGCCCATAGGTGGACAGACATCACCACCGATACCTCCTCCACCTACAATGGACGCCACCCTCGTACTTCCCAGGAGAACCCACCAGGCCTCTCCTTCACCAAACCCTGCTCCTCACCGAGCTATCAGGCCTAATCAGTGACAAAACAGTGGAGCCAATGCCAAAACATCTCTGGGGCACAGACTTCTACTCCAGGTACTTCCTCGTCCCCAAGAGGACAGGGGGCCTCAGGCCCATCCTGGACCTGTGAGAGCTCAACAGATTTATTTATTTATTTATTTGACAATTCTTATATACCGCGCTATTTCTCATCAGTGCGGTTTACATTGAAACAATAAACACTTGGACGTACAAATAGTCCTACGTTTACAGAAAACAGGGATTTGAACTTGGATAACTGGGGAAACTATATACATTTGAGTTTAGCTACATGTAATTAACAGGGTGGGATTGTAATAAGGTTTTGCTGCCAAGTTTAGCTACAGCATGTTTGTAGTCTGTTGGATAAAGAGGAGATAGAGAGCTGTAATGTCATGTGGGGTAGGGTTAGGTTTTAGTTTTATGGAGGTAGAGGTGTTTCAATTGCCACATATGAGTGAGTATGTAGGTGGGGGGATCCCCGGGCTGAGTGAAGTGCATAAGGAACAGGTGATGTTTGATGGCTTTTCTGAACTGCGTGAGGTCTTTGATTGCTCTTATGTTAGAAGGGAGCTTGTTCCAACATCTGGGGGCATAGCTTGTAAATGCCCTATTGATGGTTGATTGGTTAAGTTTTATGGATTCTCTTGGTATGACCAGAGTGTTTTCAGCAGGTGCTCTTCTGGATCTGTTATTGGGGGTCTGGATGAGTAGAAGAGCAATTGAGGAGGATGATATCTTATTGAGTGCTTTAAAGGTAATGAGGAGGGTTGTGTATAGGATTCTGCAGTTTATTGGGAGCCAATGAATCTCTTTTAGTATAGGTGAGATGTGGTCCTTCCTGGATGCTCCACATAGAACACGGGCTGCTGCAGCATTCATGGCTAGCTGCAGTGGGTTGAGTGTACTCTTTGGGAGACCATGCAGTATTATATTCGCGTAATCAAAGTGAGGTGTTACCAGGGCTTGGAAAACTGTTCGAAAGTCGTCTGTTTCCATCATAGGTCTCAGGTGGCGGAGGGTTTTTATTTTGAAATAGATAGTTTTTACTGTTCGTTTGATGTGGTCTTTGAAGTCCAAATGTTGGTCTAATATTACTCCTAAATAGTGTATGTTGGATTTGACCGGAAGTTCTGCGTCTATAACTTTTAGTTTTGATGGTGGGGAGAAGTCTTCGTTCCGTGTGACAAATAGCACTTCTGTCTTCTTGAAATTTATACATAAATTCTGGCTGAAGAGCCAATCAGTTAATGCATTGAAGCACTTGATTAACATTGTGAGGTCTGGGCATGCGACCGTTATTGGAGTGAATAAAAGGACATCGTCTGCATACATGAGGCAGGATATGCCGAAAGAGCGGGTTATGTCGCAGATTGGCTGCATATAAATATTGAAAAACAGTGCGGATAATGATGATCCTTGTGGTACTCCCTGTCTTTGTCGGAAGGGTTCTGATGTTTTGTTGCCGATCAGGACTTGCTGCCATCTGCCTTGAAGGTAAGACTTGCACCAATCCCATGCATGGTCGTGGATTCCTTTAGCATGGAGTCTTATGAGGAGTTGTTCATGATCCACTGAGTCGAACGCAGCGGAGATATCTAGGAAGATCAGGGCAAAGCCTTTCTTAATGTTATCTATCCCGTTTGTGAGTGTGTTTATTAATGAGGTCAGCAGAGTTTCTACGCCATGCGCCTCCCTGAAACCATGTTGGCACGGGTCTAACGGAGAGGTTGTGTCTATATGCTGTTGAATCTGTCTTTAAGTTGTTTTCTCCAGTATTTTGGCTAGGAAAGGGATACTGGAGATTGGTCAGTAAGAGTCCTCTTGATTTGGGTCTAGCTGATTGTTCTTCAGTAATGGTCGTATGGATGTTTTCTTTAGGTCCTCAGGGAAGATTCCAGTTATGAAGGATTGCTTTGCGATATCGGCTATGAATGGGCTTAGTTCTGAACGCATTGTTTTGATCCAGTGGGCAGGGCAAGGGTCATTTGGAGCTGTCGTGGTGTTGATGTTGGCAATTGTTTCCTCGATGGTTTTCACTGGTGGGGGTGTCAGCTTCGTAAGTGGGGGTTGAGTGTGGTGGTTCTGATAGGATTCACAAGGTGTAGTAGTAGTCACCTTTATTGCTTTGGATTGGATGTAGTTAGCGGCTGGATACACTCCTGTTGTGGTTGGGGTGGTTGGTTTGTCAGTGATTTTACTAAGTTGAAAAGGTCACGCGGCTTATTTAATGAGCGATTGAGGAGCTCAGTATGGAATCTTTTCCTTTCTGCCCACATTGAGTCTCTATGGTTTTTCAGATGTTCTAGATAGGTGCTTTGGTCTGCTGGGCTGCGGGTCCGTCGCCATTTTCTCTCAAGTATTCTTAGATGTAGTAGTGAGGAACGTAGTTTGGAGGAGAACCATGGCGCATTATGCTTTTTCGGTGTTTGCTCATTATCTGTATGTTTCTTGTCTTTTTTTGGATGTTGGGCAGCTTGTGTGAGGGTGTTATTCCAGTTTGTGAGCATTTCGTTGATGTTGGAGGATGGTTTAGATAGCTTTGGGATTACATGTTGTGTGATAAGCTCCCTGTCGAGCTGTTTGAATCGGGATGGCTTCTCTGGTCTGTGTGCAGTTGGGTGGCAGTCTGTTGTTGGTTGTGTTGGTATTTGAAATGCTATTAAGTCATGGTCAGACCATGGGACAGGGGTGACGGACACTTCGATTTGGTTTAGATTGCTGGTGTCACCAGGTGGAACGAAGATTAGATCTAGGAGGTTACCTTGTTGATGAGTGGGCTCTTGCACGGCTTGTTTATAGCCCAGGTTTGACATTGCCTCAAGGAAGGTAATAGCTAAGTCTTGCTGGGTAGAGGCAAGATTAAAATCTCCCATCAGCCAGTTTGCTTTGTGTGTGTTTTGCGGATTGCAGGCTAGGTCGATAACATCGGAGAGTTCGTCTGATGAAGCGCCAGGTGCCCTGTAGATGAGGTTTATAGTGTTGAGTTTGTTGGTGATTGTTAACATGTTCAGGTATTGTGTGCTCTTAGTGAAGTTAATCCGGTATTGAAGTGCTGTTTTGGCTAGGATGAGTACACCACCTCCTCTTCTATTTTCTCTGTTGCATGTGTAGATTGAGAAGTTGGTAGGAGTGATTTGGTTTAGTAAAGCATTATCAGCATCTGACAACCATGTTTCGGTTACCAATAGGATGTCTAGGTTAAGGTTTGAGAGTAGGTCTGTGATGGCAGGCCATTTGTTGCGGGCTGAGCGTGCGTTGATGAGTGCACATCTGAGGATTTGTTGGTTTTGTTTTTCCTTAAGATTTGTTGATGCTGTGGGGTCCAGAGTGGCATAGAGTAGGTGTGATTGTCTTTTATAGTAGGGATTTGGGGGTGGTTGGTGTTGGTTATGGTAATGTTTCCTACTTGTACTGAGGAGCAGTGGGATAGGGTTATAACCCTGTGTAAGAGCAGTAGCTTCGTGGAAAGTACTGGTCAGGGCGTATATTAGAGTGAAAGTGATTAGGGATATGGCCATAATTGCGATTCGTTGGTTGTGTCAGGGAGAGGTTTAAGATGCTCTTCCTTGAAACACTACTGCCATTCCTCCAGCAGGGAGATTGGCTATGCTCCTTAGACCTAAAGAATGCCTACACTCACATCCTAATTCATCCCAACCACAGAAAATACCTCCAGTTGATGGTGGGGGGACAGCACTACCAAAACAGAGCACTGCCTTTCAGTCTGGCCTCGTCACCAAGGGTCTTCACAAAGTTCCTCGTGGTGGTCGCAGCCCACCTTCAGCTCCAAGGGGCCTTCATCTTCCCCTATTTGGATGACTGGCTCATAAAGAGGGACATGGCTGCAGAGGCACAATGCGCCACCAGGTGCACCATCAACACCCTGAAACACCTGGGGTTCGTCATAAACTAGTCCAAGTCCCACCTCACTCCGGCCCAGCACCTAAAGTTCATAGGGGCACAACTAGATACCCTCCAGGCAAAAGCCTTCCTCTTTCGGGAGAGGTCAGAATGCCTCAGGGAGTTGGCCGCAGAGATACATCGACACCGGACGCTACCTGCCTGGCTCCTACTCCGCCTATTGGGCCACATAGCCTCCACGGTCCACGTGACCCCGTATGCCCACCTGCACATGAGGGCAGCCGAGTGATGCCTCCGCTTTCAGTGGACACAAGCCACAGGCAGGCTCAGGGACAGAGTGAAAGTGACTCGTCAGCTGGCGGCTTCCTCAGATGGCAGATTCCACGTCACCTTCAGGCCGGGATGCCCTTCCAGGCACCCAACCCCCAGATGGTCCTCACCACGGATGCCTCTCTAATGGGCTGGGGAGCTCATTGCAGGAGCCTCCAGACACAAGGCTGCTGGTCCTAGAGGGAATCCTGGATGCAAATCAACCTGCTAGAGCTCTGGGCAATATACCTAGCCCTCCGAGCCTTCCGCCACCAGCTCCAACACCACTTGGTGCTGATCCATACCAACAATGTGGTTGCAATGTTCTAAGTGAACAAATAGGGGAATAGGGTCGTACCCCCTTTGCCAGGAGGCAGTAGCCCTCTGCACCTATACTGCACACATAGGAATGCTCCTAAATTGTGGTGTACCTCCTGGGCCAGGACAATGCCCTGGCGGACAAACTGACCAGGGTCCTTCAGCCACACGTGGTGCCTGGATCCAGAGGTAGCCTCATGGCTGTTTTATCTCTGGAGGGTTCCCTCGATTGACCTGTTCGCCAGCCTGGACAACACGCAGTTGCTCCAATTCTGCTCTCGCCAGCCACACCCATTCCGGGTAGCAGCAGATGCGTTCCTCATCCCATGGATGGAAGGCTTCATGTATGCCTTCCCACTGACACCACTGGTAGCCAAGACACTATTCAAGGTCCAGCACAACAGAGCATCGATAATGCTGATAGCCCCTCGGTGGTCCAGGCAGCCCTGGTTCCCACTGCTCCTATCCCTATTGGTGACGGTGTCACCGATTCCCCTGGGTCGAACTCCAGGGTTACTCTCACAGGAGCAGGGCTCTCTCATACACCTCAACCTGGGGTCCCTCTCACTCCCAGCTTGGCTGCTGAAAGGGTAGCATTAGCCCCCTTTAACCTTCCACGGGACGTAGAAGAGATTCTTCTGGCCTCTCGTAAGGCCTTCACAAGAAGGGCTTATGCCTTCAAGTGGTGCCCATTCTCGGTGTGGTGTGGTGTGCGGAAAGGCGGGTGAATCCATTTTCCTGCTCAGTACAAGTGATATTCCAATACCTACTTCAGCTATTGCAGGTGGGACTGAAGTCCAGTTCGGTCAGAGTACACCTGAATGCCATCACAGTGCATCACCATTCCGTTGAGGGAAAACTCTTCTTGGCTCAGCTTCTTGTGTCCCAATTCCTGCGGGGTCTCATGTTATCCAAACCCCCCATCCGCCCTCCAGCGGCAGAGTGGGATCTCAATGCGGTGCTCTCACAGCTCACTAAGCCTCCGTTTGAGCCTCTAGCTACCTGCCACCTCCGATACCTGTCCTGGAAGATCTGCCAGCCTCCTGGAAGAAAAACAGCATGAGAGTGACCATCTACATTGTACCTGTTGCCATACAAATAAGACTTGGTGCAGGATTGGACTTATCGTTCCTCCAATCCAGTCCCGCACCTATAGGTTGTGTCACCTCACCAGCAGCTTGGAGACTGAGCATGTCATAACTCATGGCATCAGGCTATACATACCAGTGGCATCTCCCAACAGAGCCAGTATCTCAGTCTCCAAGCAGCTGGGGTGAGGTGATTCTATGAGGAAGGACTCACTAGAGGAACAGATAAAGACATTAAAAAGTCAGTAATGACAAAAGAAAAGAGCACAGTCCATTAAATTCAGGACTGGGCCAAACAAAGTTAAATTGTAAAAAAAAAAAAAAAAAGGATAAAGGGGTCAGAAGGAGTAAAGGGGCAAATTGGGACAAGGAGTTCTCAAGGCCTGGTGGCTGAACGTTAGGGAGAAGGCACATCAGAGGCAGAGAACGGGTTACTTCTACAGCCCACCGCTCAGCTACAGAGCCTGCAGTGAGCAGGGCGACAGCCACAGCAGTCCTCCCCACTCTTGGAGCGCTTCCGATGCCGAAGCCCTCTGGCAGCTGAGCATCAGGTCGGCAGAGAAGGCGTTAGCAGGTTTAGCTTAAGAAAGACAGGTGAGGGCCGTTAGCAGAGATATAGACCTGTGGTCAAAAGCCGTGCAGACAGGCAGTGCTTGGGCTGCTTCTGCTTGGCATGGGAACTGCCAGCATTGTAGGCACCACATTTTTTTGGACCATTTTGTTTTTGTTTTTCCTTTGTTGTTTTGGCTGGTTTCTCTGCTTTGCTGGAGATTTTGGAGCAAGGGGCATTGGCTAAGGTCACTGGCTGGAATCCGGGGAAGTAAAACTCGTGTTTTGTTATTTTTGTTCTCAGATTGTGCATCATGTTAAAAACAAAACAAAACAAGGGAGGCTTCAAGTAACAGAGGCAGAGAGAACCCAAAGGCAAAGCAAGGTTCAGTGTTTTTTCAAGGTTCAGCGCTGGTTCAGTGTTTTTTCTTGGCAGTAAGGCAAATTTCTCTAGAAAAGGAAAAGGCAGGTAATGCCCCCTAAGAGCATGTGTCAGGCATGTGGATGACACAGGGGCTGTTTCCAGTGCTGGTTTCTGCCACACCTGTGAAGCAGAAGCTAGGTTTGCTGAGTAAGGGTTCTTTGAGGGACAGGGTGAGAGGATGTCGAATCCCTCGGGGGGGGGGGGCAAGAAGGCTCTTCTCCAGCTGCAGAAGCACGTAGATCATTGGGCCCAGCAGCACAGGCTGTGGTGGGGGAAGGGAACACTGAAACCCTGGCTCCCAAGGCCCAGGGTGCAAGAAAGAAGATGGGTAAGTCTGCTAAGCCCTCAAAGCGCTTTACTGCTAAAGAACAGCCTGGAGAGCTGCCTGGTGCTGTTTTGCCTGAGTTTGTTCTCTTCCATGAGGTTTTCTGCTTAAAGCAGCGAGGAGGCAAGCTGGAACGCTCGCAGGTAAAAGCACCAAAGGCGCTCCTTGTGGCCTTGGGCAAGCCACCTAACCCTCTGTTGCCTCAGGTACGCATGTAGATTGTGATCCCTTCGGGGATGAGGGAATATATCCAGTATCTGCTTGTAGTGCTTGTAAACCACTCTAATGTCTATCAGCCTGGGTAGTATATCAAGAAGTTAAATAAAGATAAAGAGGAGTTTGCCTGAGTCACTGACAGAGGTCAGGGCACAACGGGAGCCGGGACTTAGCGGGAGACGGATGGATGAGAACCCTTAGGGGGGAGATGGAGTTCTTCCATTCAGAGGAGGAAGAAGAAGAACTAGAAGTTGAACAAGAGATGGGGACAGAGCTTGAAGGAGCTTGAGGAAAGAAAGATTCCCCAAGGGGAGGAGGCGTGGATAGTCCGTGTTTTCCAGAGAGAGGAGTTGGCAGCATTGATTACTCATTCCTTGAAAGTCCTCAATATAGGCACGGAGGTTCCATTGGAAGAGGAGCTCCTGGAGGACCCTCTTTTCCAGGCTGTCAGAAAGACACAAAGGGTGTCCCCTATACACTGCATGATCCAGGATGAGTGGGACGTGCCAGAAGCTGCATTAAGGGGAATGCGAACTATGGCTCGCTTGTACTCGCTACCGGAAGGGGACAGAGAATTTCTGAGGTCTGTAGGGTATATTCGTAGCACAAAAATAAGTTAGACTCTGTTGTTGTCTAGGGGAGATAGCTACTAATATACAGCCCAAAGTTCGGTGAGTTATTCTGGCAATGAGCCACAAAAGAAGTCTGGTCTGCAGATATATATTAGACTTTATTATAGGCAACCAGGTGGAAAAATATACACACACATATATAGCTAATTAGAAACATGAGGTAGAAATTTGTTATAGTACAGATGTACACTTGGACAACGTAATAAATCACTGATTAGTAATCAGACGTCACTGATTTGCTCTGCACTGAGGAAAAGTAAGAAATATATTGCTAACCCCTTTCCCATACGGAGGAGGAGAGATAAGTCAGTACCTTAGTTCCGTCAGGCTCTCAGGAACAATGCAGTCCAAGAAGACAGCTCCTAGCTGGTGCGGGCTCTAGTCTCGTCAGGCGAGCCGCAGTAAGTCCGAACCGGAGGTATCTGTGAAAGTCTTATCTCAGACCTGTGGAGGACAGCCTAGCCCACACTTAGTGGCCGTCCTGCGGAAGGGTCAGGTCGCAGGAATCAGGTACGCAGTGCACAGCAGAGAGGAACCAGTGCAGGAGTCTGTATGAACAGGTGGAAAAAGCCCCCAACTCTCTCTCTCCACTACTACTTACTACTAAAGTTTCCAGCGCAGAATGCATTATTCTGTGTAAGAATCCTCCGTCATAGGTCCGATGATTGGTTGGCACCAGGCAGTCTGAGGTGTTCTCAGCGAATCAGGAGGTAGATGATGGGCAGCTTCTTGCAAACAAAGGAGCCATGGTAAGAAGTCAGGCAGAGGCAACAGTATGTAACTTCTGGGCATGTACAAGTGTCCAAGGCCAGCCACGGACAATAGCTTCTGTATGCACACTTAGAAACGCTGCTCCAGCAGTTGCTGGAAGGCCGTTTGTAGCTGAACACAGCAAAAGTGAAGTGAAGAATCCATCTTGTCTGTGCAGTTTGGTTCAGGCCTGAGTAGCTGAGCAGGCCGGAGATTTGCATGTAGAATTGCAGGGGTACCAGCCCTACAGGTTCCCTAAGGTGGATGCAGTTGTCTCGACAGAAGACTACCATTCCCCTGGAAGGTAGCTCGGCTCTTAAGGATGTGCAAGATCAGAAGGTGGTAGCCCTGCTGAAAAAAGCTTTTGATATCAATTCCCTGTCTCTACAGGCGTTGGTTTTTGACACTTTCGGAGCACAGGCGTGTTTAAGGAGGGCGAGGGATAATTATTGAGACCCTGGGCAGCTCGCACCCACTACCACCAGAAGCAGCCAAATTGGAGTCAGGGGCAGCTTATTTGGTGGATTCCTTTTATGATCTGATTTAAGAGGATTGTCCAAGAGTATGGCAGCGGTGGTGGCAGCGCGTTGCTACCTCTGGCTTAAGAATTGGTCGGCTGATGTTTCCTCCAAGTCCTGTTTCAGTAAATTGCCCTTCAGGATGAAATTCTTATTCAGAGAGGATCTCTATAAATTAGTGAAGGACTTGGGAGAATCTAAAGGAGGCCATCTTCTGGAAGACAAACAAAAGATACTCTGTTCCACCCTGCTGCTGTGGGGAAAATCGACAAACTACCAGTGGTTCCAGGCAGTACATTTTGTGCCATACCAGAGGGGCAGATTCCCTTCAAGGGGGCAATCCTTTCGGGGGTTCTGGAGGACAGGGAGAGAGTTCTTCTCTTCTAGCACGGCAGCTCCTGAATTGTCCCTGGAGAAATTGCTCCCTCTCTCTATACTGTGGGATGCAATTAGTCTCGTCTTTATCTTTATTCTTTATCTTGCCTGCCTAAGAGCAGGAGATGGCAGATGGCAGTGTGGATAAGGATAACCAGCTAGCCAGAGGTTCCAGTGACCATGCTGTGCGCTACTACCTAACCTCTAGTGGATTGACAGTGACTATGTCCCCTCGAGTAGGGGTCATTTCCACAAAGATAACTTCTGGAATCAGGCTTGTCCTCCCCGGAATTCCTTTCCTTTTACAACAGGCCTGGTCATTCTGGTATGGAAATTCAGACCCTGCAGCCTCCGGGTTCCTCCAGGTGCAGTCTCATGAGGGGCAGGCTGAGAGTGGAGGACCTGTTTGATTGCCCATGGCTAAGAGTCCCTGGCAAAGGGTGCCCTCTGGAGATGGGGATTAGCTGGGATCTGTCTGAGATTTGCATGAAGAAGTACTCTCGCCTTCAGAGGATTGTGAGGAGGTCAATGTAATCCATCTGTTCCGGAAGGAGAAACTGGAGGCATTGATTCTCAGGGTCTTCTCCACCTTGAGCTTGGCGGATGCTCCAGGCATGGAGCAGGAACTGAAGATGCATTCACTCCTGCAAGGGGTATGGAAATTTACTACTGTCTTCCTGTTCCGAGAGGTGCTCAAGGGCCTGTTCCAGTCAGAGTAGGACTCCCCCAAATCCCCGCCTGAGGGGCTAAGGGTGTATAAGAAGATACACACTTTCCCGGAGAAGGACTGCATTGTGTGGTTTGATATTTCCAAAGTGGATGTGCAGATCACGATGGTTACCAGACAGATCACCATTCCTGTGGAAGGCGGATTGACCTTAAAGGATACTCTGGACTGAAAGGTGAATTTGTGTTGAAGAACCAGTTCGCTGCGGCAGCTGCTATTCTTCAGTTGCAATATGTGTAGACCTAGCATTTTGATCCTAGCTCCAGTGGATTCAGACTCCAGATGATTCTACCCCTCTTTTAGAGTCTTCTACGGCCTTCCTTTCTGATGCTGTGTACGGCCTGATACATCTAGTGGCCAAGGATTGTGCCCTGTTGATAGTGAAAGGGCACTGACTCTGACACGGGGCTGCAGACTCATCTTCCAAAGCCTGGTTGCCCATCTGGCCTTAGAGGGATGCTTCTCTTGGGTCCGATTTGGAGAAGCTGGTGAAGGACCTGGGTGAGACAACATCTTACTGCTTTCCGGAGGACAGGTCCAAGGGGCCTGTGAAGTGGGCAGAAGCCTCTTTTCCGTCAGCCTCAACCCGCTCCTCGCAGGTGTGCTGGTCGGATTCCTGGGGGTCTTGGGACTCCTGTCACTGCTGGCCTGGAAAGCCTTTCTTCTCCTTTGCTTATGGACTTCTGGCTTATTCTTAGTCCTTTTGTGGAGCACTTGGGCCCAGGACCCTCCCTGGCTGCGCAATGAATGGGGGCCTATTCCCTGATTCCTCTGGTTGGAGGCTTTACCTCTTTCTTCAGGAATGGGCCCTGGTCACCAAGGATAGCGGGGTGCTAGTCTCCATTCAGTATAGCTACTGTATGTCCTGGAATGCAAGAGCCAATCACGGCTGCTTTCATCTTTTCCCATTGTGGGTATACGAACAGCACCAGAAACAACCCACTGAATTTAAAAGGTGCCACCAGGCGCAGGACCACACGCCACAATTGCCAGTGACCTGATCGGCATCGGGGAGGTGAGCGAGAAGGAGCATCTTCCCCGATCATCTCCAGAAGGTCAATCGGGCCTCCCACGGCACTGAAAGCAACCTGCTGAATTTAAAAGGTGCTACCAGGCGTGCCTGTACCTGAGGCCCTCGCCAGAGGGCCTTTTGGCATGGCCCTTAGATGGGGACTGTTAGCAGCGCAGAAGAACACTGGTGGGCCTACCAAGAATCCTCACTAGCCATACAACCACACCACAAATAAAAGGAGCCAGTGCCACAACACAAATAAGTGCCCCAACTAAGAAGCTACCAACACCAGCAACATCAAAGAATAAGAGCCTTTGGGCCCTAGAACATTCACAGACCACATCTCCATGCACACCTCTAGACATCCAACAGCTACCCTGCCACTCAATAAAACATCATTAGAAGATCTTTGAATCCACTACAACTAACTCATCTCTGATAAGCCAACAGCTACATATCTTACCATGAAATCTCACATGCTCATACCGTATATTGTGATACTACTCACTCTGCTCATTCTTCTAACATCCACACATGTGCTTGCCACACACAACAACAGCATTCCGATTCTGTACAGGCCAAAGCCTCTGCACTTAAGCCCATGCCTCAAAGTACAGCACTCAAAACCAACATGCAGACTGCTACAAATCAATACTAGAATCCAAGCTTCAGGAATAAACTACCTCACTATCCAATCAAATGCTCCCTTATTAACACCCACTCAATCCGCAACAAGACTCAAACTAAAGCAGACTATATACAACTCACCAACACTGACCTTATGTGCATCACTGAAAGCTGGCTCTCAAGCACCGACAACATACTCCTCAACCAGTTGCTACCACCTGTGATGGTGCAGAGGGGTTAAGCACTAGAAACAGGAGGTTGAAACAGTTTCTTTCCCCTGAAGCAGACAGCAGTACAGGCAAGGAAAGGGTTAAACCTCCAACTCAGAGAAACTCTATGCTTAGAAAGATAGAGAGAGAGCCACACCTCAGCTCCATGACAACCAAGGGAGCTGACGTGAGAGGCAAGGGGGCGGAGTCAAAGCTCATAGGACAGCCCCAAACACTTAAGCAGGAAGTAACAGTTCCAAGGGAGGAGGTGCCGGGGAACAGCAGAGAGACTGAGAGAGAGTCCGAGAACAGGAACAGGAAGGAGACGTTCCAGGAGAAGTGCTTGGAGAAACCTCTGGGATAGCATCTTGAGAGAGAGAGGAATTATCACAGGACAAGCAGCAGAGAGAAGGAGGAGAGAAGAACCTTTAAACCTCAAAGGGAAAGGTTGGAAACCTTATCCAGGAGAGAGAGAAGTTCTTCTGAGGACTCTTCCGTTGAAGCTGTGCACACAGGTGGGAGATTAGGCAGAAGAAACAGAGTTCCGTTTGAAAAGCTGTACAAACATTCCCAAGGCAGGCAACGTATCTGTAGCTCAAGTTCTGAAAGGAGCACAGGTGCTTTGAAGCAGTCAGCTGATTGTGTGCTGCAGAGACAGGAGTCAGAAGCAAACCCTGCTGAGCAGTTTGCCACGAGGGAATCCGTGAAGCAGTTTGGGGACAAATGTTTGCCTTATGCCCAGCCAGTGAAAGCTAGAAGTACCAGGAAAAAGGTGAGCCCTTTAGATTCCCTTAAAGCTGTGTTAAAGGAGTCTGGTATTTTAAATTCCTCCACCATACCTCCAAGTAAGAAGAACTTTAGCTGGAAACAGCTTAGAACTTTATTAGAGCAATGGAAGCCTGTTGATCTGGAAGCCCCTGTAAATAAGCAGGATATATCAGAGTCAGACGAGGAACCTATGCAAACTGAGGAAGTTTTGATAGGATCTGAATATTCTGATATGGAAACAGATTGCGCTTATTGCCATAAAGAGTGAGAGCTGTGTAACGTTGTGCTGTTGAGAAGGGCTGAACAAAGCCTGACTAATTGCAAGGGAGCTTTTACACTGAGAGAGGCCGAGAGCTGCCAAAGTGTAAAACTCAGTCTATTAAGCAGCTGTGAAAGAGGAGTACACTACGGTTGTGTTATCTGTTATATGAAGCTGTTTATGAAGACACTGCTGATAATAGGAAAAGCATTTAATGTTTGAAGCTGAAAGAAGTTTGGTTATTCTGTTGGAACGGACTTGCCTGAGAGTTATCAGGAGGACTGTGTTATACCACGTAACTTCATTTTGGTTTGGAGAAGCATCCATTTATTTCTGTTTAAAAGGGGTAGTAGATATCAATTCCTGTGCAACAATAAACTTATTGTTACCCCAAAACCTTGGCTGTATTCGTCTTGGCCCACAACTACAAGGAACATAGACAACAGCACACACAAGGGATATAAATTTGTGGTCACGTCCACTTCTACCAGGCAACCGCCTAGATATACAAGAAGAGGGCATGACACACCCCATTACAAGCTTTTCAACTGCCCCAGAACTGACAGAAGAAGAGGAGGGGTCCTAATAGTGCAAAGGAACACCTGAATTTCACCATGATTAATTTGCAATCCCTACAAATATTAGACTTCCTCATGATCTCCAATTGTGAATACACTATCTGCTTAATATATCAAATGCCCTCCTCCAACACCGACACTCTATCTGTTCTATTAGAGGAAGTATGCGCACACACAACATCCAACAAACAATTTTTCCTCTTGGGTGACTTCAACCTCCCATCCACTTCTATGAAACAAGCAAGCACATTCATGAACGTCATGGAAACACTTCAACACATCCAAATAATTGACACGCCCACTCACTCTAAAGGTGCACTCCTAGACCTCACATTTGAACCTAACATACTGCAAAGAGCTGATCTAAATATCCAGATTGACCCAGTACCTTGGTCAGACCATGCTATGATCTCGCTTGTACTTCCGAACTGTACCCAGATGCCACATCTCCCCTGGCAACAGCAACAGAGACATTGATTCAAAGTGTTTAACCCACAATCTTTCCTCGATAATGTCTCCCCATTTATCAAAATTTACTTACCTGAAAAACAGTTTCATCAACTCTTGGAACTCAGTAATTAAAAAAGCTACAGTATTCACAGAACAATGATCTGTGACCCCTCCCCGCCCCCCTAAATCTACACACCCTCCCTGGTATTCCAGTAATCTCAATATTATCAGACGAGAGCTCAGGTTATTAGAAAGAAGATAGAAACGAACACAAGATGCAACATTCAAGCAACATTTCCTTAGCAAGCAACTTGAATACAACAACCTGATCAACAGTTGCCAAAAAGAATGCTACGTCAGCATCCTCATGAAATCTCTCAACAGTCCCAGGGAATTATTCTCCATTGTGTCCTCCTTTACCAGCGATCCCACTTCAACATATTCCACAAACTCAAAAAAACAACTAGACCCACAGATCATGGCCAACTTCCTCTGCAACAGGCAATTCCCGACATCCCCTCTGAACAATGATCCACTACTTCAACAAGATAATTCATCTCAAACTTACTTATGGCACACTTTTAGATAATAACAAAGAGAGAACTCTCAGATGTCATCAGCAGTATCAATACCACAACCTCCCCACTAGAACAATGCCCAGTTACATGGATAAAATCCCTTCATACTGAGTTCAATACGACTATACTAAAGATGGTCCACACCTCTCACTCTCAAGGATACCTACACCCCATCCTGAAACAGGATTCAATACACCCCATCCTGAAGAAATCCTCATTGGACCTAACAGACCCTAGTTCATATTGACCGATCGCCAGCATCCCATTCCTGTCTAAAATAATTGAAAAGACTATACAATACCAGCTCCAAGACCATGTTGATTCCTATGCTCCACTGGTTGCCCAGCAGCATGGCTTCTGCCCATGGCATGGCATTGATACACTCTTCACTGTTCTCTTTGACACATTAATTAGAGGCTTAGATAAGCCCCATCAAGGATTTATTATGATCTTCTTGGACATCAGTGCTACCTTTGACTAAGTATCACACCACACCCTCTAGCCAGAAACATAGGCCTGCTTAACAGCACAATAAGCTGGTTCACATCTTACCTCTCAGACAGAACGCTACAAGTAAAGGTCAGACCCAGCAATTCCAAACCATCCACTCAGGTCATCAACACATAACTCCAACTCTCAGGAGATTACACTGGCTACCAATTGCCCAAAGGATTACATAGTAACATAGTAGATGACGGCAGATAAAGACCAGCATGGTCCATCAATTCTGCCCAGCAAGATGGCAAGAGTAGGTGCACCTGTCGCTCTGTGCAGGCCACCCCTCCCCATGTCTTTGTTTAGGGGTGAACCCACCACTCCATGTAGGACACCCCTATTTGTTGAGACATTAGATGGTTCAGAAGTTATATGTTTCAGTTTATTTTGTTGTTATCCTGTTGCTGTAAAGGGATCCACTGTGTTTGTCCCATGCCGTTTTGAATTCCGTCACCGTGTTTGCCCTCACCACTTCCATCGGGAGCGGATTCCAAGCATCCACCACCCTTTCAGTGAAAAAATATTTCCTGACATTGCCTTTCAATTTACCACCTTGCAGCTTCATGTTATGCCCTCTAGTTTTACAGCTTCCCCGTCTTTGGAAGAGGTTTGTTTGTTCATCATTACTCTTTATCAACCCTGTCCCTCCTCTCCTCCAAAGTGTACATATTTAGGTCTTCAAGTCTCTTCTGATATGGCTTCTGACGTAGGCGCCAAATCATTTTGGTCGCCTTCCTCTGAACAGTTTCCAGTCTTTTTACATCTTTTGCAAGATATGGTCTCCAAAACTGAACACAGTATTCCAAGTGAGGCCTCACCAGTGACTTTTACAGTGGCATAAGTATGTCTTCCTTTCTGCTGGTAATCCCTCTTTGTATGCAGCCCAACATCCTCCTGGCTTTTGCTACCGCCTTGTCGCACTGTTTTGCCACCTTGAGATCATCAGAGATAATCACACCAAGGTTTTTCTCCTGAACTGTGCACACCAACCTCTCGCCCCCTATTGCGTACATTTCCCTTGGATTTCTGCTACCCAAGTGCATGACACTGCACTTTTTCGCATTAAATCGTAGCTGCCAAGCATTAGACCATTCTTCCAGCTTTTGTAGATCTTTCCTCATGTTAACCCTCCCTTGGGGGAGTCCATCTATAAAATCCTTCATAAACTATCTGCTCCCTGTCTTGATGATCTAATCATAAGAACATCGACAACAAGGCCCAGAAGATCAGCAAATCGGAATCTTTTTGCCAACCTTCACGCTATTCACTCCAAGGATTTGGAACTCACTACCAGAAGTCATTAGATCTGCACAATCTCCACAAGATCTGAAGAAACTATTAAAAACACATCTAGGAGACATCGGAGGCTTGCCTTGTCTGGAGTTGAGCTGGTTAGTGGCGTTTGATCATCAGCTGTGCTGCCGGTACGTCCCTGCTCCTCCACCCAGTGATTGGGTTTAAAACTTGGTTGTGCTGAGAAGAAGCTGAGACATCAGAGGTTTGCCTTGCCTGGAGTTAAGCTGGTTAGTGGCGTTTGATCATCAGCTGTGCTGCCGGTACATCCCTGCTCCCCCCCCCCCCCCCAGTGATTGGGTTTGATAACCAGCTTTTTTCCGCAGGACGCAGATGTGGGCATGTCCTAAGGGTGTGTACCAAGGGGCTTGTCTGGCCACTTGGGAGCCCCTTAGGAACACTGAGGAGCATTGAAGGAACCAAGGGGTTTTAACCTCCCTATTTGGTTAGTATGGAAGTGTAAAGCAAAAGTTAAATCAATGGATTCTGTGGCTGTTCAAGGACCAATGGATAAGCATGTCATGAGTACTGCTACAGGTATACCTTCTGCTTTGTTGTTTAAGGAAAGTCTGTCATCCTCGGAAGCCTCTATTAGTTTGGGGTTACATACCTCCCAACCCACTCCCAAGACTGTTCAGGATAATGGTAAATCTGGTTGTTTGGTGACTGAGTTGCCTGCCGTACCTCCTACTTCTACTCCTCTCCAACAGGATTCGGATGGATTTTGTTTGTCCCCCCTGATTCTAGTCTCCATGCATGCTTCAGTGGCATTGGCCTCGGGGGGGGGGGGGGGGTTGGGGGGGCATATATTTCTTTAAAAGATGTTTGGTTGATTGTATCCCGGATGGAAGACGTTTTGAAGGGGACTAACTCAATTGTGTATCTTCTCACAGGGGGCTACACAAGTGTCACATCAAGCTGAGTCTCGGCTCTCCAGTTTGGAAGGCAAAGCAATCAAACTGGAGAGCACAGTAGTGGGTGTTCATTCAGTATGTAATACTTTTTTTAAAGATAGTTTATTATTGCATAATAAGTGAATATTTGGAGAATAATGCTAGAGCTAAAAATTTTAGATTTTTAAATTTTCCTGTTGTCTGCCTGCTCTCCCCCCTTGAGGTTTTGAAGAAGTATATGAGAGAGATCTTGAATTTTTCCACTTTTGAATAATCTTTGATAGTTTCTTTATATTATGTCCTTCGGACTTCTTTTCAGCTCTCTTTGGAGGGTGAGGCAGAGGAACAAAATGTGGATGATCTGGAGCTGACTCAGTTTTTAGTCATCTCTAGAGAAGGTCCATAAAAGGGCAACTCTTGTAGTCACTTTTAGGACAGAAGCAGATAAGTCAGCCATATTGAGATTGTATTTTCCTAAGAAGGCTGTCCATTTTTGTGGATATCCTTTAAATATTTTTCCTGATGTGGCTCGATCTACTCAGCTTCGCAGGAAAGCTTTTTTTGCAATTAAAACCTAAATTTCTGGCCATTGGAGGGACTTTCTTTTTGAAGTTTCCTTGTAAATGTGTTATATTGTATTCTGGTTTGAAATATGTGTTTACAGATGTATTTCATTTAGAGACTTTTCTTCTAGGTAAGTGTTAGGTAGTGAGTTGGGATAGTTAAAAGAGGTTTTGGTTTACTTTCTGAGATAACTCAGGCCTCTGATTTTCTCCTTGATGTGGACTTTAGTATCTTAGCAGACTTAATTTCTAGTGTGTTTTTTCTGGGGGGGGGGGGATAAGTTTCCTGTTCTTTTGATTGTACTGTAAGATGCTGTTCCTTTTTTTTCTCTTGTATATTGTCGCAGGGCACCCTCTGTAGAGGGGTAGTAGACCCGGGAGGGGCCCGGACACAAGAAAGGTGAGGGTTGAGGTTGGCCTATGCTGCAAGGGTCAAGGGTGGTTATTCCTTGTGGCTTCCTTGTAACCAACGCTCAAAGAATGAATGCACAGAGTGGAGGGAAAGTTAAAGGCTTTATTTCCCTTTCTTGCACAAAACTGTTCAAAAGGATTGGCTATGGTAACAACTGAAATGTCCTTACTTCAGGATAGGGAAAAATAAAAGCAAGCAATAAAGTAAAGGCTGTTATCTTCACAGAACATTTGTACAAAAACAATAAACTTCCTTCACTTAGTTATCTGATACATTGGGGATATATTCAACACTCCCCGAGGCACAATATGTACAATCCATTGCATTATCTGATTCTTCCCCCTCTGATCCTACTTGCATGGATTCAACCTCAGAAGCCTCTGAATCTGTAGCATCAGGGTAATCGTAATCGGGTTTCTTATATACTTGTTGCACTATGTCCCAATGCCTAGCATTTAGCTTTGGGCGTCGGTCTCCAGGAGTTTTGCAGTACAACGGTCCCTCTCTGATTAGAGGTTCAAAAGCAGATTCATAAAAAGATTTCCCACTCAAACTTCTCTTCTTAGACAAACTTCTTTCATAGTCTTGCTTACAAGAATGTTTAGGGTAACAGTAATCCTCTTCCCACTGTCTTCCCCATACTTTAGGCTTCTGAAGGTAATTATCAGTAATAAGAGCTTTACCTTTGAGGCTTCTCTTCCTTCTCTCTAGTAAGGCTTGAGGTCTACCTTGGTTTGGCTTCAGCGCAGCTGTGCTCAGGCTCTCCTGTGGTCTTTCCTTAGACTTCAGACCATAGTGGTAAGGATGTTTTCTTTCCTCCAAACAAACATTTCCCACCTCTGAAAATGGACGAACCTCTTTATTCCACGGCTGCTGTGAGGACCTTCTGCCAGGTACTCCCTTGCGGTCCCAGTACTTCTCTTGGCTTTTTCTCTGTTCCTTATTCCACTCCAACTCTGGTTGAAGTTCCTGCTTTGCTTTCTGCTCAGGACTCTGCTTCTTTCTGCTCTTGCCAGTGTATTTGCCTTCCTCTTGGCATCCTCTACTCTGGCTCTGGCTGCTGCTTCTGCTTTGGTCCTTCTCCTCCTCTTTCTCTAAGTCAGACCTGCCTCTGTTCAAAAAGAAGCTGTCTGGGCTTGCGTCCCACCCAGAGGGGCGTGGTTTCTCGGTCTCTCTCTCGACTCTCCTGCTCCCCCTAGATGGATCCTCCCAATATTGCAGGTTGTGCTTTCCTTTTTCTGGGTTTAAAACTTTTTCTCTCCAAGAGGGTCCGCTGCATCACAATATGTATACAAGTAAATGCATAATAAAATGTGCTTCTTCAGTCACCGTATGGAGACAGTTCAACGAAGAGATGTTGTGTTTTTTTTTTTTTTTATTTATTTAGCGGGATATAAATACAGCTAAATAAATAAATAAATTTTAAAAAAACATCTCTTCGTTGAACATGTTGGTCCTAATGGCAGTACCTAACTATATACACCATAACCATTCACACACTTTTTATTTATGTATAACCCCCATATTTAATGCCATGTTAACTTGCCCATGTTCTGTGTAACATGACTCTCTGGAGTTTGTATACTGTTCAATGTAAACTGCCTTGGATTAAAGGCGGTATCTAAAAACCTGTTAAATAAATAAATCTATGTTTTGCCATGCTTGGCTCTCTCCTTCAGTTCACCACCTTCTCATTCGGACTATCCACTACCCCAAGGACGTTCTTCAAGGCCATGGTGGTGGTGGCTGTGGTGCTATAGCGGCAAGGGATTTGCGTCCACCCATATCTGGACCACTGGCTCATCTGAGCCCATTCTCTTTCAGAGGCGTCTTGGGTAGCTCCCCAAGTGGTGTCCTTTCTGATAAGCCTTGGCTGGGTGATCAATTTGGGAAAGAGGCAGTTGTTACATTCCCAGTCCCTGGAGTTCCTGGGAGCACATTTCGATACGCGAGTGTGCAGAGGAAAAAGTCAAAGGCTGTTGGATTGCCTAGCGCTGTTTTGTTTGCAGCAGGCTTCCAGAGTCCAGGATTATCTTCAGCCCTTTGGATTGATGGCTGCAACAATCAAGATAGTGCCATGGGGGCGTGTTCTTTTGCAGCTGCTCCAACTGTCTTTGCTGACTGAGTTCTCAGCAGTTCGAGCTCAAGCTCCTGCTCCCAATGTTGGTGATGGCCAGCCTGTGGTGGTGGTGGCAGCAGCCCAGTCTTCCAAGGATAGGCGTACTGCTGGATGATTGCTCATGGATCCTTCTGTTGATGGATGCCATTCTCTTGGGCTGGGGAGCCCATTGCCAAGGCCGAACAGTCCTGGGCCATTGGAATCACACAGAAGTGGTGTGGTCCATCAACTGCCTTGAGGCGAGGGCCATTTGGTTGGCTCTTCTGTGTTTCTGACCCCTAGTTGAGGGCCACGCAGTTTGAGTGTTCTTGGACAATGCCACTGTGGTGGCTTATATCAATTGACAAGGCAGCACGAGGAGTGCCGGGATAGCATGGGAGATGGTTCTCCTGTTTGCTTGGGCGGCGAAGAACCTCCTAGTTTTTCAGAGTGGCTACTGTGAAAATGGATTTTCTCAGCTGGCATTCTCTGGTTCCAGGAGAGTGGGAGTTGATTCAGGAGGTTTTTCAGTTGTTTCTGCGCTGCTGGGGTTACCCCGAGTGGGATCTGATGGCAACCCACTGCAATGCCAAAGTGTGCTGCTTCTTCAGTCACCGTATGGAGACAGCATCTGAGGATGTCGACACCCTGGCTCAACCATGACCAAGTCAACACCTGCTGTATGTGTTTCCTCTGTGGCCCCTGGTGGGGGGTATGGTTTGGCGTATGGAGCATCACTCAAGAAGGATTATCCTGGTGGCACCAGCTTGGCCAATAATAGCGTGATTTAGAGATCTGATGCGGCTTCTGTAAGCACCACCTTTCCTTTTGCCTCTGTCTCGGGGCCTATTGTGTCAGGGGCCATTTGTCCTGGAGAATCCGGCTCTCTTCTTGCTTATGGCTTGGCTCCTGTAAAGAGACAATTAGGGCATGTGGGCTACTCTCCGGCGGTTGTTTTCCACTCTGCTCAAAGTCCAGAGGAGGTCTACCAACCTGGCATAAGTGCAGGTCTGGTGCCTTGCATGCTGGTGCAGCGCATGGCAGCTGGCTCCTTAGATGGCCAAGGTACCATCTCTGTTGGCCTTTCTGCAGGATGGTCTGGAGAGGGCCTTTTCTCTTAGCTCCCTGTGGGTCCAGATGGCAACTTTGGCCTGTTTCAGAGGTCCACTGGCTGGTAAGTCTCTAGTCTTACACCCGGATGTTTTGCACCTTTGTCAGGGAGTTTGGCGTCTGTATCCTCTCCTCCGGTCGGTGATCCCTTCCTTGGATCCATAGTTGGTGTGTGGGGCCTTGATGTTGGAACTCTTTGGGCCATTGAAGCACACTACTCTGAAGGATTTGACGCTCAAGACAGTATTCTTGATTGCAATTTGTTCCACAAGGAGGATTGTGAGCTGCTGGCTCTATCTTGCCAAGATCCTTATGTATCTTTTCTGAGGAAGCCGTTTCCATTTGGTCTGTGCCTTATTCTCTGAAGTGATTTCTTAAGACCTTTTATGTGAACCAGGAGGTTGCCTGCCCTCCTTCTCTAAGGATCAGGATCGGGAGGATGATCAGGATCTTCGTCTTGTGGATATCTGGAGGGTGTCTCTCTCCAGTTCTTGGAGGTTACGACTTCTTTTCATAAGTTAGACCTTCCTTTTGTGCTGTTTGCTTGCGCAAAGTGATGCGGTGGCTAAGTCTGCATTGGGGTGCTGGGTTAAGGAGGCCGGTGTCTCGGTGGATCTGTTGTGGAACCAGCTGATACTGGAGGGTTTGTGTGCCCATTCTACCTGAGCGCTAGTGTATCCATGGGCGGAGCAAAGTTCAGTAGCCCCTGCCGACCTTTGTCGGGTGGCAATGTTAGGCAAGGTTAGCAACCATACTACAATACTACAAAACACACAAAATATTTTTACACATCACAATTTTGATGATATAATTTGTAAGTACTCATAATGTAAATACGTTCTAACTTTTTACCGTTCAAATGTTATATTGTTACTTGTAAATAGTTCCACCTGTTCTATGTAATACGACTAGGTATGTGCTTCCACATACCATATAATTTACTGTTCTTTGTAAACCGCACTTGATACTTGGGAAAGAGCGGTATAGAAATAAGTGTTAAATAAATAAAATAAATGTGGGCATCACTTTCCCTTTTGGCCAAACATTTCCACTTGGATGTCCATGCTCAGGCAGACACAGTCTTTGGGCCCGTTGCAGAGATGCGGGTTGCAGGGCTGCACTTCCTGGCGGGACGTGCAGCCCCGCAAGCCATCCTGGCCCGATTCCCTCTCCAGCTCTCCCCGCATGACCAGAGAAGCAGGATGGGGAGAGCCAGTGGGAGGCGGAATCTGGACAGAGCGGAGGTGGGCCAGCTGGGCAGGACATACAGGGCTGATTCAGATCACGACCCTGTATGCCTTGCCAAGTCAGAAAGGACGTGCTGATTATTCCACCTCAAAGGTGGAATAATCAACATTGACCTGGTGATCGGGACCAGAGACCCCTCCCCCCCGGGGCCAGGCCAGATGCAGGGGGGTCCCCGCCATCCGATCCAGACCCCAGCTAGCCAGCTGTGGGTCAGGCAGCGGGGAAGAGGGGGGGGGGAGCCACGGCAGCTAGGGGAGCCTGCGGGGAGGAAGTTCCCGCAGGCAGATAGGGGCATGCCGGGCCATCCTTAGGCCGATTCTGCATGCCAAGGAACATTTTGTTCCCATGGTACAGAATCGGGTCTTAATGGCCCCATCCTGCATGGGGATGAACAGATAGCCTGGACATGTTCCTCTCAGAATCGGGTTCTTTGGCTCTAGGGTTTTGCAGGCTGCTGTGTCTTCTTCCCACCCAGTGGAGTTGTAACTTTGGTACCTCCCACTTGTCCGGGCTGGTCTAGCAGGACAATATGGAAGGTGACATTTTACTTATCAGATAATGTCCTTTCCTTGAGTCCTGCTAGACCAATCCAGGGCCTAGCCCTGGAACTGTGTTTGCTCTGTTGTTCTGCGTGGTACCCTTGGGTCCGCTATGATTTATATACTTAGTCTGCAGATTCATATTCTATGGACAGCCTTCTGTACATAATTCGCTACTGTTTGATTTCTCATTTGTTGCCCACATTGAGTTTGTCTGAAGCTTGTCATGTTTCCCATATGCTTTTGGATGAATACTGAAGAGACCTCTGGTGGCTGAGGCGGATAGAGGCATGGGAGTGATGTCATTGAAACCTGGGCTTTTCATTGGTTCTTTGTCTTCACCAATCTGCTGGTAGAGGAACACAACCCACTTGTCTGGACTGGTCTAGCAAGACTCAAGGAAAGGATATTATCTGGTAAGTAAAATGTCACCATAGGGGACATTCTGCTTGTAGTGAGATAAAAGTTCCATGGACTAAGATCCCTAACCTGTGCTGATAATAGATTATTAACAGTATTAACCCACTAAATGCCACAACCTACCTACCAGCAGCAGTGGTTTCTCCCCAGAGTTGCAACCTACACCACAGGTGCCTTGATTCCAAAGCTATGGCCTACACTCCTTATGTCTCAGAATCTCCTGACCTCTAACTCCTTGTCATGGCCTGATTGGGTGCCTGGCCCTATCTGCTATAGGGTTGCCAACTTGCTCCAGATGCACCCGACAGGCTTAATCCAGTCCTGGGTTTACCCTATTGCATGCAGGGATTTGTAGTCTTGCTTTTCTTATGGCATGCAAAAAGGAATCAGAACTACATATCCCTGCATGCAATGGGGTACACCTAGGCCTGGATCAAGCTTGTCAGGTGCATCTGGAGACAGTTGTCAACCCTAATTCGCTATACCTCCAGTTTCCTATCTTTACCTAATCTTTACTGCCAGATTCTAGCCCTCCTGAACTATGGTAGAAATCATACCTCCAGTGTCACAAAGATCGTCAAAGTCAATCACCCCCTCTCTTCAACCTTTCTGTCCAGGTTTACAATAGTTTTGGAGATTCATTACATTTGAGGCAGAGCATCTCTGTGATTTTGAGTTTGGCACAGAGGATAGCAGGAGAAAAGCTGCCTTTCTCTTGCTTCTAAAGATTACCTGAAGATTTACTGAAAAGGTAAGTGAGATCTAGGGATGTGATTGGAAGGTTTGTTGTGAGCCATGAAGGTCTCCACGGTTACAGGAAAGATAGATCCAGGACTTACCAGCAGGAACCAGAATGTAATTTGGTTTTCCAGGCATATGAGGGACTGAGAATTAGGACCAAAGTAGACTGTGTTGGGTTTGGCTTTGGGAGTTCTATCGCCTAATGATGTTGACTGCAATTGTGTTATGGGGATCAGTAGGATTCAGGCACAGATGAAGAGTGGGCTCTGACTAGGGCTTGGGGTTCAGGGGATGTTTCAAAATCTAGTTGTGGTTTAGGCCATGACAGGAAGTTGTGAGTTTGAAATGGTCTGGGGGCTGACAGAGTCTAGGTCAAAATTGGGGGTTGAGAGTCCAAGCTATAGCTGAGGAATGGGATCTGGGAAGTACTAGAGGTTGAAAGTATCTAAGTTGCCAGCACAGGTCAGAATGTTCAGGAGCTGAGAAGGTCTACAAGATGATGATTTGAGGTTCCATTAACTGGTGGATTCTTGACTAAGACTTCAGTGCATGCTTTGATTTGGAGGGGGATGTTTGAGTTGGGGGGGTCTTGAGCACTGTTAATAAGGCTGCAACTTTATGGGAGTAGGAGGAAGTTCTGATTACTGGAGGTGTAAGCTGGAAATTGGTTTCAAATGGAAATTAGAACACTGGGGTCATAGAATGTGACATTTATTTATTTATTTATTTATTTTATTTATTTATTAACAATTCTTATATACCGCACTATTAGACATCAGCGCGGTTTACATTGAACAGAAAACATCCGACAGTTTACACATGTCTGGTCGTTACATTTAACAGGAAGTATAACTTGGCGAAATAGGGGAAACTAAATACAATGCAGGGTTATCTGATGAAGGATATCCTGGTTAACTATATACAACAGTGGTACAATAGTATATGGAACAACTTGTTATTTACATTGTGAAGTTGGTCTGTTGCGGGGTCTATCTGTTTGACCACTTCTGCTATTCACCTGGGGGTTATGTTCGGAGTTGTCATTGAGATATTTAAGGAAGAGGAAATGCTTTAAAGCCTTTCTGAACTGACTTAGATTAGGTATTGCTCTGATTTGAGCTGGTAAGGTGTTCCATAGAGATGGGGCGCAGAATTGGAAGGCTCTGTTGGCTGTTGATCTAGTGCATCTTGTGGTGTCATTTGGGATAACTAGTGTGTTTAATTCTGCTGTTCTTCGTGGCCTGTTTGGTGCAAGTGGTTGTATGAGGTTTGAGAGAGAGGAAGAGGTGAGCCCCTTAGCCGCTTTGAATGTTAGCAGTAAGGTCTTGAAACTGATCCTTGCTTGAATGGGGAGCCAGTGTAGCTGTTTTAGAAGGGGTGTTACGTGGTCTCTCCTGGATGCCCCGAGGAGTACCCTCGCTGCACTATTCATGGCTAATTGCAGGGGGTTCAGGGTGGACCGGGGGAGTCCTTGTAGTATGGAGTTTGAGAAGTCAAAATGGGGGAGTATAAGGGCTTGATAAATGGTACGGAAATCATCCGGTTCGAGTAGCATGCGTAGGTGTCTGAGGGATCTGATTTTAAAGTAGATTGCCTTGACTGTGTTGGCTATGTGGTTCTTCATATCAAGGTTTTGGTCCAGCGTTACTCCCAGGTAGCGTATTGCCGGTTTAACTTGGAGTTGGGCATCCTTTACGTTAATACAACTAGGAGGGGTGAAGTTGGTGTTCCTCGAGACGAACAGGACTTCCGTCTTTTTGTGTTGTATTCTCAGGTTTTGTGATAGGAGCCACTCTGATATGGTGTCAAAGCAGTTGGTCAGCGGGGTAAGGTCTAGGCAGTCCAATGATATTGGCATATATAGTAGCACATCGTCTGCATATATCATGTAACTGACATTAAAGGATCTGATGATGTCACAGATGGGTTGGATGTATATATTAAACATCAATGCAGATAAAGAGGATCCTTGGGGTACACCTTGACTTTGTTGGAAAGGTTCAGATGTATCCCCGTCGACTCTGACATGCTGCCATCTGTCGGACAGATAAGATTTGCACCATTCGAGTGCTGTTCCACAGATGCCTTTTTCCCTTAGTCGGCAGATGAGAATTTCGTGGCATACCGAGTCAAAAGCCGCTGCTATATCTAGGAAGACAAGAGGTGAGAAGAGAAAATATGAGGACTAGATCATAAGACTGCAAAGAAGTGTCAACATTGGATCACACCAATGGTCTATCGCACTCAGTATACTGTCTCTAACAATGACCAACCCAAGTCACTTTGTAATTGATTGGTCCATATGGATTGTCATATGATAACTACTTAAAAGCATTGGTTAACTTAGGGTCTAGATAGTAACAAGGGGACATGTTTACTAAACCATATTAGCTACTAATGCAGCAGATAGAGGATCCTATATGTCGCGGTAGCAGCTAATGCAAAGCAGCTGCAGATAATGCAGCAATTTTCTGTACTATTTACAGAGTGTGCATTATGTGCAGGAGTGAGCGGGGTTAGGACAGAGAGTGGGCATGCTGCAATGTGCAGTTACAGGTGTAGCTAACGTCACTTCAATGGGTGGTGTTAGTTACATCCACAATGCTGCCTGGCCGTCTTGTTTTCTGCACTTTCGGTGCATGCCCCCAACAGATAACATGGCTTTTGCACTTAACATAGCACTATCTGCACTTTTTTGGCAGGTTAGCTGCAAAAGCCTAATGCACTTTAGTAAACATGCTCTAAAATGTATTAGGCATTCTATAATGTTATGGTAATGTATTTTTATTTGTATATTGTAACCCAACTTGAACCTAAAATTGAAAAGAAACAGGACATAAATTCCATATTATATTAAATTAATGAGGACGTCCATTTTATATTACTCATTCCCAGAAGTAAGCCATGGAAATCCCCATGTCTGTTCTGATAACAATGAAGCTGCCCAAATCTTTATAAACCCAGCTTGCTTTATTTATTTAGGATTTCAATAGTAGTTCAAGGCAAGTTATATTTAGCTACACTAGCTATATTGTTGTTCTTGAGCATTGTGGTGAACAGCGCCCTCCTGAGCCTATGGAAACGGGTGAAAATCCTGAGGTTCAGCAGGATTTATGCCTATTTGAGAAACCAAGGAAGAAAGAGAGACTCTATTCCACAGAGCTGAGCATGGAGACCAGCCCAGGGGAGGAGTCCTGCAGTCCTGATTGGGCACACCCTGCCCTTGGAAGGGGCGTGTCCAGGAGAGAACGTGGTTTTAAACCAGAGCATGGCTTTGCTAGTCAGATGGGGAATGAGAATGGGATTAAGATAGAGAAGAGAAAGAAGGAGAGGAGGAAGAATGATTGGAAGTCCAGAAGACAGTATGCTGATACTTGGGAGCCTGGCATTGGAAGGAGACCTGCAAAGTTCTATTCAGAGGCAGTGAGTAGAAGTCCCAAGGAGAGAGGACCTAGCCCTGAAATAGATAACCGCTGGAAGGCACAGCCCTGGGAAAGGAAGCCTTCAAGGCAGGCACAAGAAAGAAAACAATCATTCTGTGAAGTACCGTTTGAGCCAGAGAGCAACAAACATTCTAACAGCTGGAGAACGTTGGAGCCATCTGAAGTCAGAACGGCATGGCAACAAGTAAGTGAATGGCCACAAAGTTTCCAGGCTGAACGTAAAGCTAACTCTCCTGTGTGTGAAACATTAGCAAAAGAGACTAGCATTTACTCTGACACAATTAATCTAAGAGAGGAGAAAATAAACAGCCTTAAGCCAGAGGGAAGTTGTATAGCTGATAGCAATTCCCTATCTCACAAACAGCAGGCTGAATTGCTCCTACACAGAGTTTTAAGCAGTTTTTAGAGTTGCAAGCTAGAAGACAGCCAGTGTTACCAGAAGCCAGTAATTCCATACAGCTTGAAGAATTAACACAAGATAATACAGACTTACCAGATTGTGAGAGCATGGATTGCACGGTCTGCTGTGTAGAGATGCCAAGCTGAAGGAAACTGCTTTTTACCGTATGTGAATTGAATGCTACAGAGCTGTTGTATTGCCTTGCTGAGAAAGCTCTAATTATGTGCACCTGATTTTCCCCAGCACTGTGAAGGTAACAGTGGCTGAAAGAGGCTGCAGTGAATCTAACTGACCTCTTGGGGCAAAGTGAGTAATTTGCTGAGAAGTGAAAAGAAGCAGTTATACTTTAAGTTGCCTTTATCCTAAGTTTTCCTGTTAGCATTTTGAAGCACCTATTTTGTTTGCATTTATTTGCCATGTGATGGAACAATATCCTTTACTATAATAAAAATACTGGAAACCCCATAACTACAAATCTTTATTTCGGAGCGAGAGGAGCAGGAACTACAATACCCAGCATTCCCTGGATACAGGTTACTCTCCTTCCTCACGAAGCATCAGACCGCCGCTCCTGTCTTTAGCCCCAAGGCCGAGCAGGAGCGCCGCAGCATATCCTATTGCAACAAATTCCATAGCTTAATTATGAATTGACTCAAAAAATAGCTTCTGAAATTGGTTTGCGCAGAAATAAAGGTTAACAAAAGAAATGCAATATTATCTCATCAAGAGCTACCCTTTTGGTGACTTTCACTGTTTTGAAAGATAAAATTTCCATTATGAAGGCTTATTTTCCTAAGAAGGATCAGCTTATTTGTGGTCAAAAAGCGTATGTTTCTCCAGATGTAACTCGGGCCACTCAGGCCCATCGGAAACAGTGTTTTTCCCTACACCCTAAGATTGTGGCTGCAGGGGGTAATTTCTTTATGAAATTCCCCACAAGTGTTTGATTATGCTTCAGGGGAATAATGATGTGTTTCTAGATCCGACACACCTGAAAAAGCTTATTGCTGATCATGGTCTCTGAAATATTAGGGGGTTGGGGTGGATTTGGTGGTTGTTTGGAATCTATTTCCATTGGATTTCCTGATTTGATTTATTTAGTTTCTTTGGGCCTGATTTTCATCTGGGCAGTGCTATGTGCCCAGCCATCTGCCTAACCTGGATTTTCAATACTGGGGTCATATGCAGCCTGGCATTGAAAATATGGGTCTCGCCGCACAACCCGGAAGCCGCTTAGCCACTACACCTGAAAGATAGGCGAGGAAAAACCTTGCCTATCTTTAAGGCACAGAGGGCTAAACGGGTAGCATCAAAAATCAGTGCTACCCGTTTAGCCCTTTCCTCTGCCCCCGCTCCATCCCAGAACACCCCTAACGCCCCAGTGCTAACCATATAGTATCTGGGCACATTAGGGACTTATCCAGGATTTTTGAAGGGCACTACCCGTGTATATGCTTTTCAAAAATCCCGGATAAGGCATTTACACGGGTAACTAGGGCAGTTTCTTGATCTTTTTTTGGTCTATAAAATTTTGAAACATCTAATAAAAAAAAGAAATACAAAAACTAAGATGGGACACTTGTTAGCCGGTGCACTGACGGCTCCCACTTTTTTATTTTTTTTATTTAATATTTATATTTTTTTCAATATAACTCAAGCAAACAAACTTGTCAGAAAAGTAGATAGCATCCAGCAATAATACATCAATAATTTTTAAAGAAAAAGAAAATACTGGTTCACCTATAGTCCACATCGGTGGGGGGAGAGAATGAAAAAGCAAACCACACAAGGCGAATGAAGAAATCACCATGATTGTCCCAAACAGTAACTTTTTAGGAAAAACAGATTGGCCACTGGGCAGAGGAATACAACAAATTATAGCAAGGTACATCAACCAACAGCAGAAAGCATAACCGGTGGGATCCGAGAGCTAATAAATGCAGATAAAGCTTCAGGCTGATAAAATATAAATTTCTGTGAATTATACACAATAACACATTTACATGGAAAACGTAAATGATATGCCCCCCCCCCCCCATCTGCAAGACCCCAGACTTTAACAATAGAAATTGTCTACGCCTTTTCTGAGAGTCTCTACTAATATCAGGAAACATGGACACTTTCACCCCATAAAACAAAGAAAAGTGTTTCTTAAAGAATAACTTCAACAGCCACTCCCGATCGGATACCAGGGCAAGAGAAACCAACAGCGTTGATACTTTTATAGAGCTTTCAGTTGGAGAGACTAACAAATCTGAAATATTTAAAACATCTGAGGTCACATCATCCGTTGTAGATCCTGTCTCTTTTCTTAACTGAGGCAGATAGAAAACCTTCGAAATTGGTGGCATTAAATCGTTAGGTACTGCTAACACCTCAAGTAGAAACTTCTTAAAAAGTTCCAACAGAGTAGTCCCTGGTATAATAGGAAAATTCAACACTCTCAGGTTTGCAGCCCTTGCGGCATTCTCCAGACCTTCCATCTTCGCACGAAGAAAGTTATTATCCTTAACAAGAGCCATGTTAGTCTCAGATAGAGAATTCAATTTTTGATGTGTTTCTTGAGCTTGCACTTTGAAGTGGTCCACATCAATACAATAACGCTGTACTTTTTCCTCAATCTAGCACATCCTCGCTAAGGACCCAGCAATCTGGGTAGCGACTGCAGCCGATAAAGTAACAATTGCATCCTATATATTATCCAATGTTATTATTTTGGGGCGAACAAGCTCAAAAAAGGAAATAGGGACTTCAATAGCAGATAAAGTACCTGTGGCTTGAGACGGAGCTTGCAGATCCAGCTGCTGGGAACCAACTGCCGCCAAATCACCACCGACGCCCTTGCTCACTCCACATCAACCTCAACTACTTCCCACCACGCCCCAGCAGAGACACCGCATTCCGGTTCGCACGCTGGGGAAGCCAGAGAGGTAAGCGGAGAAGATGCCGGGGGCTGTGGCAGAGACCTTGCAACAGGAGAGAGTGTGGTGTCCAAGCACTCCGGAGAGATCGTCTCCTCTCGCAAACCTCCACTCCCAGCTCTAATCTCCTGAATCACTTCCTCGGTCAACTGAACAAACTGATCCATAGGGTCTGTGACAGTTTCGGGCAGGAACACCCTCAACGTGCCCTTCCATTTCGGCATGATCTTACTTGGACGGCTCCAACTTTTACCTTCTTTTCTTCTTACCTTTTAAAAATGCCTCGTAAGTGTAAGGCTAAAGTTTGGGAGTTGCCAAAGAGTACGACTGCGGCTAAGGGCCATCTTAATGCTTTCGTGAGGCCCACTGGTGCAGAGAAACCGCAGAGCAAAGCTTGCTAGGAGCAGCAGGTACGGAAGGAGGCTTGCAGCACCCCTCAGAGCTACAGGTCACTCTTAGTCTGGAGACATGATCCCCTCCAGTTCAACCTGCATTCCACAGCGTGGAAGCAATGGAAGTAGACTCTCTTGGTGAAGGCACCGGCACGCCAGGGCTTATGGGGAGTTCCGTGGCAGAAGCTGTCATTGCTGCGGTGTCTGCTTGAGAGCTCTGCTGTCGATGGGGGGAGGGGGTTCTCATTGCCTGTGGAGCTGGAGGAAGGTTTGCTTGCTTATTTGTTGGCTGCCACGGGAGCACAGGATGTTAAGCCAGCAAAGTCTCTACTTGTTTGTCCAACAGCTGTTACTCTGGACTCTCTCTGAGAGGGCTTACAGGCTTTGGGACTTTCCTTTTCATCTCAGTTTGGTGCCCTCCAGAGTGCTCTTGCTTCTATTATTCAGTCTGCAGACCAGCAGAAGCAGGAGGAGCCCAATTACACTCTAAGGTGGCCCAGTTGGAGGTTAATGTGGAGGACACTGCAACCCTTTCAACTACGTTACTAAAGATTTATGTAGTATCCATGGGAAGATTGAAATGTTAGAAAACTCTGTCAGGAAGAAGAACCTACGCTTGTTAAACTTTCCTCGTGTTCCTGCTGTTTCGCCGAAGGATCTGTTTATTACCTATGCTACTTCTATATTGAAAATTCCCTTGGCGTCAGTTCCTCCTTTGGCAAGGATTTTTTATTTGCCAACTGCCAAGCGTAAAGACCATGGAGCTTCTTCACCTGCCCATTTACCACCAATGGACGCTTTGGATCTGACCGAGTTCTTAGAGACTTCAGATCCTGAATTTATTCCGAGGGCTACTTTGTTGTGACTCTGTGCTTGAGGTTGATCAAGATTTACTCTTGACATTATATATCAAGACTAGGAATGAGCCCTTTATGGGGGGGACAATTAGGAATTTTCCTGATGTCTCAAAAGCCACCCAGAAGCGTAGACAACAGTTTCTTTTGTTGCGTCCTCGGGTTTTGCAGTTAGGAGAGCTATTCTTCCTGCACTACCCATGTAGATCTCTAATTAAATATCAGGGAGTTAGTTATACCTTCTTTGAGCACGCACACCTAACTCAGTTTGTCTCAGGCAAAAGTGTGGCTCCGTCTCAGCAGCCTATGGCTCTCTTATCTACCCCCTCTGGTTAGAGGTGGGGGTTTGGTTCATGTATAGTAATATTCTGCATTAGTCTTCTGTATTATTTCCTAGAAATTTTCCTTTGGTTTTGTCTAGACCGCGCCTTTCACTTGTGGGCTAGTGAATGTAATTCTTTTTTGTTTTAGTGTAATTGTTTAGAAGGCTGGTTGCCTCCTTATTCCTTTGTTATATTCTTTTCTGTAACAATCTATTGTGTCTTGTGTAATCTTAAAATGCATTTAAAAAAAACAAAAAAAAAAACACAAAAAAACTATGATATAGTTTGATTGAACACATTTTTTTTCTAACATGCTAATTGTTAATTTAATGGACCAGGACTGAGCTGAAGTCTCGTGATAACAGCTGCGGTTTGAGAGACTTCGGCCCAGTAGCTGAGGTGTAGGCTACAAGACCCGAAAAACCCACAAGAAAAGAAAAGAGCGGGAGGCAGTGCAGCAAAGATTTAAAAGTAAGTTTGCTGCTCTGCCATCTGGGCCCTCTTCCTGCCTGGATTCCCCTGCATTGCGGTCCCTGTTTGGACGGAATTTATGTCACTGCTTCTTGTGTTTTCCTTGTAAATATTATATAGTTTATCAGGGAACTCAATATGTTTTCTTTGACCCTTTGCAATTGCAAAAATGTTGTTAAAGACAAGTCTGTACTAGAAGGCTGACGGGGGATTCCTGGGGAGAATTCACTCTATATTACCTGCTTCTTTTTATTTTATTGAGGGTGTGGAACTTTTCTAGTAATATTATAATTATGTTTTCTGCTCAGTCTGAGGAATTATCTCACATTTTTATTTCTCCTTGATGTTGTCAACATTAAAATGTATTTCTTTTTGTACTTTGTAATTTTTTGGGATTTTCTGATTTTCATTATTTTTTATTTTTTTGTAAAAATGTCAAATGTTCAATAAGAAAAAGAAAAAGGATTTTCTATTTTGTGGTTAGAAAATGTCAGTATTTCCAGATGTCTCAAGAGTGACATATCTTTGTAGGAAATCCTTCTTAGCCCTTAGAGCTCGAGTACTGGCTCTGTGGGCTATATTTTATTTATGTAATACATGTAAATGTCTAATTGCTTATCAAGATAATTGTTTTGTCTTTGTAGACCCAGCTCATTTAGGGGTATGTTTACTAAATAGTGTGCCAGTATCATGTTCTCAGGCCACAAAACTAGCATGTGTCCATGCTAGCTTCAGGGGTAATGTGCGTCTATCCCCCTGTCGTTGATGCATTAAGTGTACCTGCACTAATGGTAGCATTTGCAGTTGGCATGCCAACATCATGCCTATGCTAATGACAATGCATCATCAATGCCACATTCTGCCCCAATTTGCCTTTTCTCTTCCCATTCACATGCTAACCTGCTTGCAAGGAAGTTTTAGCATGGGGTCCTGTGTTTACCATGCGCTGAACCCCATGCTAGTGGTTAGCATGGTTTAGTAAACATGCCCCTTAGAGACTTTTCTTGCTGAGAAAGAAGCTAGCTGTTCATGCTTATAGTAATTTCTGTATTGGAATAATAGATGCAGGTAAATATAGGAACATGTTTACTAAAATGTGGTAGGTTGCACTGGGATAACACATAAAAATTGTGCATTCCTACAGCGTCAGAATTTAATGGCTGTGGTAGACACAAGGGGCGTGGCCACAATATGCTACTCCAGCCATGCTAGTAGCATCACCAGCGTGGTAGTAGTAAGCGTGTGGCCATAGCACTTGCGCACAGTGCACATGTTTGCAATGTGTGTTGGGAAAAGGAAGGCCACAAACAAGGTATTAGAGTGGCTGTGGGATAAGGAGCCACTGTGGACAGTAAGAAATGTTCCCCAAGCACACATACAGGAAGGAAGCAACTGGTCAGTTCAGAACAGAGATGAATAACTGGGAAGGGGCTTAACTGCCTGCACAGCTCAGAGCATAGGGAGCTAAGTACAGGAGGGTGGGGCATGAAAATCAGCAAAGCAAACACATGCAGAGCATATGTGCTGCATCCCTAACTGTGGGAGATAGAATGCAAATGTGGCATCTGGAGATGCAGGGTCTCCACAGTGTCCATCATGGGGTGCAGGTATATGAACCCCCTTCACCTGGGTAACTGTTTGCCTAGGCTGCAGGGAGCACAGCACAGTATAAGGCCCCCAATGTGGGTGGTAGGGAGATGGGATCCACCTCTCAGTCACTCCTCTGATTAAGGGTTGGACAGCACTATAGCCATGCTGGGGGAAGGGGAGTGCCAGGGTCATGGGGTCTGGAAACCAAGTCATCATACATGTACATGGCAGCCTGCACATGGGCTACAGAGAGTCAGGATGCATCCCTATGGCCCACCATATATAACAACCACCCTTGTGGCCTGAGATCTACAACAAGAGGATGGGCACAGCCATCCACCCACAGAGCACCACCATGCTTCCTCCCATATCAGTGTTATATGTTAACGTCTACTATATTTAGCCACACTGTTTACTTCGTTCTGTGTAATGCAGTTGAATGTTTGATGTAAACCGCTTTGATTCCCAGATAAAGAAGTATAGAAAAACAGATAAATAGATAGGGAGGAGCTCTGGGAGAACACCACATGGAGGTAGCAAGTTTCAAACAACCTCCAGGCTGAGCACCCCAGCTGTCAGGGAAAGAAAGAACTTCCAGACCAGGGCAGATCACAAATGCTCCCCAGAGCCATGGAATGCCTCAGCCCCTGCATAAGGGGACTAGGAAGGGGAATGCTGATCACTGAACTCCAATACTAGAAGTCCATATTGCGGCGCTCCTGCCCGGCCTTGGGGCTAAAGACAGGAGCGGCGGTCTGATGCTTCGTGAGGAAGGAGAGTAACCTGTATCCAGGGAATGCTGGGTATTGTAGTTCCTGCTCCTCTCACTCCGAAATAAAGAGTTGTAGTTATGGGGTTTCCAGTATTTTTATTATAGTAAAGGATATTGTTCCATCACATGGCAAATAAATGCAAACAAAATAGGTGCTTCAAAATGCTAACAGGAAAACTTAGGATAAAGGCAACTCAAAGTATAACTGCTTCTTTTCACTTCTCAGCAAATTACTCACTTTGCCCCAAGAGGTCAGTTAGCTTCACTGCAGCCTCTTTCAGCCACTGTTACCTTCACAGTGCTGGGGAAAATCAGGTGCACATAATTAGAGCTTTCTCAGCAAGGCAATACAACAGCTCCGTAGCATTCAATTCACATACGGTAAAAAGCAGTTTCCTTCAGCTTGGCATCTCTACACAGCAGATCGTGCAATCCATGCTCTCACAATCTGGTAAGTCTGTATTATCTTGTGTTAATTCTTCAAGCTGTATGGAATTACTGGCTTCTGGTAACACTGGCTGTCTTCTAGCTTGCAACTCTAAAAACTGCTTAAAACTCTGTAGGAGCAATTCAGCCTGCTGTTTGTGAGATAGGGAATTGCTATCAGCTATACAACTTCCCTCTGGCTTAAGGCTGTTTATTTTCTCCTCTTTTAGATTAATTGTATCAGAGTAACTGCTAGTCTCTTTTGCTAATGTTTGTGATAAGGAAGCTTATCATAGCTCAGGTAGGAGCTATAGAAAAGATGATGTGACTCTGAACAAGCAACCTGTCAGTTCTGGTAGAAGTAAGAAAACAGAGTTTTCACATAAAAGACTACCAGTCCCAGAATGCACCAGGTTTCCAGCAGCCATGAGGGAGGCTGAAGTGAGAAAATGTGTGTGCAATCAAGAGAGCTATGAGGTAATCCCTAAGCACTCATCTCAAAGGGCAGGGCCTGATTCAACACAGCTGCGCTGTGTTAGGGAGGAGCACACATTAGGACAGAATAAGAATAGAGCTTATTTTTCAGATAACGGCTGGAGGAACAGCTACAGAAAGAGCTTCAGACACAGAGACAGCAACGGCTACAAGCTCCAGTCTAGCTACAGGTTTAAGCATCACCTGGAGAAGCAGAAGCCAAGCCAAGCGGATAGAGAAAGAAGGAAACTCTCTGGAAGGAAGAGAAGAAAGGCCATTGGAGGGTCTGGGAGAATCCAAGGCAGTACCCATACTGGGAGGTATTCCAAGTGCCAGCAGAGTCCATTGGACTGGAGTCAGCCAGAGGAATGGAATGGCAGAGATAGGAATCACCAGTGGCTACGTGGAAGAGAGAAGACTGCACGTGGAAGGGACTTTCAGACCAAGGCCAGAAGGTATGTGAGAGGGGATCCAGTGTCCAGGGATCAAGATTGGAAGGCTGGACATCAGAATTGGATTACATACTGGCCAGGCTATACAGAGAGGAATTATGATAGCAGGAGAGGCTCAGGTATGAACACTGATCCAGACCCTATCTGTAATAGTGAATGGCAGCAAGGGAATAAGCATTCTCATGATAGTGCCTTATGGAAAGACTCATCTGTGCCAATGTATGATAGTGACCCTATGCTGATTGATGAAGGGGGAGATACAGCAGATGAAACTATTCATTACATGGACTGTTCTCTATCTAAATGCTATTGCTAGCTTTCTGTGAGCAAACACCTCAGCCATCACAAAGAAACCTAACTTTGTTCTTTATTTCCACTGCAAACAGCTCTTAAAGCAGGATTTGGGTTCACACAGTAGCAGCCAGCCAGCTAAAGGCTTTCAGCTGGTCAATTGATAGTAATTAAAGCTGCACCTGATTGTGTGTGTGAGCAAGGGAGAATCACTGCTGGGATCTGCGTGGAAAATAAGCAGAAGTTAACCTAACAAGCAAAGTTTATTCATTTCTTTGTGCCTTTTTCCTTTGGTAATTATTTGCTAAGAAAACATTAGCTAATTGCCTGACAAACTGAAGGTTGTTTTCTGATTTGCTTTGTGACTTTATGTTATCCATTTAAACACTGCAAGCAAGTAACCTCATTTATATTGCTAACAAGCATACTTGTGCTGGGTGAATTAAACCCCATCAATAAAAGAAGTATTTTATTGGCCTTACCACTGGTATCACAACTCAATTATTGTCTTCAGCTGTGTTTGGGAGTGAATGAACTACATTACCCACAATACCTTGCAAGAATCATATGAATATATGCATCGTCAAGATTGTGTAAGTTCTCACCCTAGGCAGCCGTCTGACATGTTTCACACACAGGAGAGTTAGCTTTACGTTCAGCCTGGAAACTTTGTGGCAATTCACTTACTTGTTGCCATGCCGTTCTGACTTCAGATGGCTCCAACGTTCTCCAACTGTTAGAATGTTTGTTGCTCTCTGGCTCAAACGGTACTACACAGAATGATTGTTTTCTTTCTTGTGCCTGCCTTGAAGGCTTCCTTTCCCAGGGCTGTGCCTTCCAACGGTTGTCTAATTCAGGGCTAGGTCCTCTCTCCTTGGGACTTCTACTCACTGCCTCTGAATAGAACTTTGCAGGTTTCTTTCCAATGCCAGGTTCCCAAGTATCAGCATACTGTTTTCTGGACTTCCAATCATTCTTCTCTATCCGTCTCTCCTTCTCATGCTCCAGCTTATTCAACTTCTGACTAGCAAAGCCATGCTCTGGTTTAAAACCACGTTCTCTCTTGGACACGCCCCTTCCAAGGACAGGGTGTGCCCAATCAGGACTGCAGAACTCCTCCCCTGCGCTGGTCTCCATGCTCAGCTCTGTGGAATAGAGTCTCTCTTTCTTCCTTGGTTTCTCAAATAGGCATAAATCCTGCTGAACCTCAGGATTTTCATCCGTTTCCATAGGCTCAGGAGAGCGCTGTTCACCACAGATCCCCCCCCTTAAGATATCACGGGCTGGCTTCTGACCAGAGGCACAGCACGTGATTCTACTCAGGGCATCTGCGTTCTGGTGGAGCCGTCCGGCTCTATGTTCCACTTGAAAGTCGAACGCTTGGAGGGCCATAAACCAACGAGTTAACCTCGCATTATGGTTATACATCTGGTTTAGCCATTTGAGTGGTGCGTGGTCGGTAATCAAGGTGAAACGTCTCCCCGTGAGATAAAAGCGCAGCGCGTCTATGGCCCACTTAATAGCCAGACACTCACGTTCAATTGTTGAATAGCGCTGTTCCGCTGTGGCTAGCTTCCTGCTGAGGTATAACACGGGGTGTTCCATACCATCATGACGCTGGGACAGTACTGCGCCAAGGCCCGTCTCCGACGCGTCAGTCTGTACCAAAAATGGTTGGGAAAAATCCACACCTCTGAGAACCGGTGCTGCACACAACTTGTTCTTTAACAGGTGGAATGCTTCTTCCGCCTCTTCCCGCCATCTCAGTTGGTTAGGCGCGTTCTTCTTTAACATTTCAGTTAGAGGGGCACTCTTCTCTGCAAATCCTGGAACAAACCGTCTGTAATACCCCACTAACCCTAGGAAGCTCCTTAACTGCTTCTTGTTAAGTGGTTTGGGGAATGCTTGAACAGCGGCTATCTTATCAGTAAGGGGCTTCACCACCCCATTACCCACCAGGTGACCCAAATATTTAACTTCCCGGCCTCCAAATAAACACTTAGCCGGGTTTAACTTAAGGCCAGCATCCCTAAGTGCCCTAAGAACGGCTTCAACTCGTGGGAGATGTTGTGTCCAATTGTCACTGTGAATGACCACATCATCCATATAAGCCACAGCGTATGTTTGATGCGGTCGCAGAACCAAATCCATCAATCGCTGACACGTAGCAGCAGCTCCGTGTAGGCCAAAAGGCATTCTTTTAAACTGGTACAGGCCTACCGGGGTGCTGAACGCAGTCTTCTGTCTGGCATCCCTGGTTAGTGGGACCTGCCAGTATCCTTTCGACATGTCCAATGTGGTGAGGTATTTGGCACGGCCTAGGCGATCCAGAAGTTCTTCTATTCTGGGCATCGGATATGTATCGAAACGAGATATTAAATTAACTTTCCGGAAGTCGATACAGAACCTTATGGAGCCGTCGGGCTTGCGAACTAGAACAATTGGGCTGTTCCACGGGCTCCGCGACTCTTCTATAACGCCCATCTGCAACATTTCCTGTACCTGCCGTACGACCTCCTCCTTCTTGGCTTCTGGCAGCCTATATGGACGTTGGCGTACTATTTCGCCAGGTGGCGTTATGATCCCATGGGCGATCAAGTCCGTCTTGCCTGGCATTGGTGTGAGGACATCCTGGTATCTTGTTAGTAGCTGAACCAACTCCTGTTTTTGTGCCCAGGACAAGCCTTCATCTATTCTAGGCTCTGGGTGGCTTTTACATACTGCGATTTGTGGCCCCAGGTCTTCCTCTTCCTTTTCTTCTACTACTGCGGCTAGAGCTTGGAAACTGGTACCCCCTGTTGACCCGAATCCACCTGCTCCACGAGCCGTTGTTGATAGGCTGGATACTTCTTCCAGCGGAGGCAGACCCACACGCTCGCAGATTAGTTGAGCTACTCGATCTCCAACCTTGACTTTAAAGTCCTCCTTGCCAAAGTTAAACATAAGAATTTTAATAGAACCTCTATAATCCGGGTCTATCACTCCGGCTCCTATGTCTAGAAAATGCTTTACAGCGAGACCCGATCGTGGGGCTATCCGGCCGTAACAGTCTAGTGGCATTTCCATCTGTAGAGCGGTATCTATTAATGCTTTCCCTTGCTTAGGAACTATGACCTCCTCAGCACTACAGAGGTCATAACCTGCTGAGTTACTTGAAGCTCTCTTAGGGGGTTGAGCATTAGGGTTCATCTTGCAGAATCTTAGTACAAACACTGGTTTTCTTCACTATTTCCTCTCTTGAAGGCGGTGTTTTCTCTTTTTGCTTTTTCAGGTGGGCAAACAAAGGACTAGGCACTATACTTTTCTTGTTGGCTTGGGTTAGAGCTTCTACCGGGGACTCTCTGGTAGCTTCTTGCTCTTTTAAGAATAAGCCTTGTTCCACCCCTTTATGGAAATGTGGCCAGTCTTTACCCAAAACTATATTATGAGGTAGCTTGGGGACCACTGCGATGGGAATTTTCTTAAGCACACCTAGCGCTTTCACCTGAAGGATGTATACAGGGTATAGTGATGTACCTCCATGTACACAGCGGATCTTCACGTTACGAACAGGCTGAATTGCTACCCCTGATGCTTGGACTTGCTGCCACAGCGCCTTGGAGAGCATTGTCTGCTCCGCGCCAGAATCCAATAACGCGGTAGTAGCAATTCCCTGCACCTCTACCTCAATAAGAAATCCTTCACGGGTTTTTTGTGCACTTTCTGCTACTAAGGCAGTCTTAAAACAATTCTTCTGTATATGCCCTTCTCGCCCACATTTAAAACATTTCCTAGGCGGAAACCTAGCCTTCACAGTTGGCATACACATTTTGCTTGCTTCATTCTGAAATTTCCACTTCCTTTCTGACTCAGGTATTGCTGCCCCCTTTAAATCACTACTGCTTTCATGAGCCATTACCTTGGCCTGCAAGAAGCGTTCTGTGAGGTCTACTGCCTCCTGTGGGGTTTTGCAGCTTTGCAGAATCAGGAAGGTTTTTATTTCATTGGGTACAGCATTCATGTATTGCTCTACAATTAAGCTTTCCAATATAGACTCTTTAGTCCTATTCTCTGGATTAAGCCATTTATTTAACAACATGCTTATCCTGTATACTAAGGCTTTCGGTGTCTCACCCTGTTTTAATTTAACCGCTCGCAGGAGATTATGGTAGGCTAGCGGTGTAAGGCCTAGCCTTTCCCGGACCGCTCTTTTCACCTCCTCATAATTTCCGGCAAGGTCTGGTGGCATGCTCCTATAGGCAGCCATTGCTTCTCCAGTAAGGGAAGCTGCAAATCTGATGGCCCAACACTCTTTTGGCCATGCACGTAACTGTGCCACTCTTTCAAAACACTCAATAAAATTGTCAACATCCTCATTGTCCTTTAACTGGCCAAAATTAAACATAGTCCCTGCATTTAGACTATGCGCAGCTGTAGCAGAAAAACCTGGGGGAACGGACGGTTTCTCCTGTGTCGTCTTCTGCTCAGCTACCCATGCTTGTAGCATGTCCAGTAGGGGTCGCTGCTGAGCCTGCAGGGCAGCAGCACTCTTTTCCTGGAACTCTAGACTCAAGTCTCGCTGTCTCTCGAGTTGAGTGGCCATCCATTTAAATACCTCTGCTGGATCCAGAGACATCTTTAGTACCTGTGAATACAAACAGACAGAAAAAAAAAAACCAAGTGCGGTACCTCACACTTTTTAAAAAAAAAAAACTTTTCCTTTTTTTTTTATTTTTTTAACTAGCTGGCAAACACTCTCAGCCCTGTATCCTTATCCTTTCCCAGGTGGACACTTATTACCTGGCTCAGGTGTTGCCTCACGCTTTCACAACCTCGTTGCAGCTGACACTCTGATGCTGGGACTCTTTCCTTCCTTTCAGGATGGTCTGCACTCGGGGTCTTTCTTGCAGTTGCTTTTCTGTAGTTTTCTACGCGGCACCTTGTGCATGCGTGGAAAATATCCTGCCACGTAGCCACTTGCGGCGCTCCTGCCCGGCCTTGGGGCTAAAGACAGGAGCGGCGGTCTGATGCTTCGTGAGGAAGGAGAGTAACCTGTATCCAGGGAATGCTGGGTATTGTAGTTCCTGCTCCTCTCACTCCGAAATAAAGAGTTGTAGTTATGGGGTTTCCAGTATTTTTATTATAGTAAAGGATATTGTTCCATCACATGGCAAATAAATGCAAACAAAATAGATGCTTCAAAATGCTAACAGGAAAACTTAGGATAAAGGCAACTCAAAGTATAACTGCTTCTTTTCACTTCTCAGCAAATTACTCACTTTGCCCCAAGAGGTCAGTTAGCTTCACTGCAGTCTCTTTCAGCCACTGTTACCTTCACAGTGCTGGGGAAAATCAGGTGCACATAATTAGAGCTTTCTCAGCAAGGCAATACAACAGCTCCGTAGCATTCAATTCACATACGGTAAAAAGCAGTTTCCTTCAGCTTGGCATCTCTACACAGCAGATCGTGCAATCCATGCTCTCACAATCTGGTAAGTCTGTATTATCTTGTGTTAATTCTTCAAGCTGTATGGAATTACTGGCTTCTGGTAACACTGGCTGTCTTCTAGCTTGCAACTCTAAAAACTGCTTAAAACTCTGTAGGAGCAATTCAGCCTGCTGTTTGTGAGATAGGGAATTGCTATCAGCTATACAACTTCCCTCTGGCTTAAGGCTGTTTATTTTCTCCTCTTTTAGATTAATTGTATCAGAGTAACTGCTAGTCTCTTTTGCTAATGTTTCACACACAGGAGAGTTAGCTTTACGTTCAGCCTGGAAACTTTGTGGCAATTCACTTACTTGTTGCCATGCCGTTCTGACTTCAGATGGCTCCAACGTTCTCCAGCTGTTAGAATGTTTGTTGCTCTCTGGCTCAAATGGTACTACACAGAATGATTGTTTTCTTTCTTGTGCCTGCCTTGAAGGCTTCCTTTCCCAGGGCTGTGCCTTCCAACGGTTGTCTAATTCAGGGCTAGGTCCTCTCTCCTTGGGACTTCTACTCACTGCCTCTGAATAGAACTTTGCAGGTTTCTTTCCAATGCCAGGTTCCCAAGTATCAGCATACTGTTTTCTGGACTTCCAATCATTCTTCTCTATCCGTCTCTCCTTCTCATGCTCCAGCTTATTCAACTTCTGACTAGCAAAGCCATGCTCTGGTTTAAAACCACGTTCTCTCTTGGACACGCCCCTTCCAAGGACAGGGTGTGCCCAATCAGGACTGCAGAACTCCTCCCCTGGGCTGGTCTCCATGCTCAGCTCTGTGGAATAGAGTCTCTCTTTCTTCCTTGGTTTCTCAAATAGGCATAAATCCTGCTGAACCTTAGGATTTTCATCCGTTTCCATAGGCTCAGGAGGGCGCTGTTCACCACAATATTAAGTAGTAGAAGTATTATGTAGCTGCTCAGAGCTGGTAGGCCTCAGCCACATTCCCCCTTGGTCAGGGTGAAGGGCTATCTGCCCACAGGAACATAAGCCCATGGCAGCAGCATGACCTCCCAGGTGCAAATGTGCACTGCTGCATGCTCCTTCCCATGCAGGGGAGACAAGGGTTGGACAGCACTTTTGCTGCCACACTATCAACCAAAAAACTGAGATGCAGCCAGCAAGCCTGCTTGATATCATTCGTGCTCTGCACACCCTCCCTCTGGAACTCCCACTCCCTCCCAAACGAAATCAGAAACTCCTCTGACCTCACCAGTTTCAGAAAACTGCTCAAAACCCATATGTTTGCAAAACACTTTGGAAATGTTATACAACCCCTACCCCAAACCTGCTTGTAAATAGCCATAAATAAGCTGACGCCTGCTTGTAAATAGTTACAGTTACTCTCTGCATGCCTACAAGTTAATGTACATAGTTTACGTTCTATGTAAACCTAGTTCAACATTGTTCCATGTACACTGCTTTGACCCAGGGAAGAGCGGTATAAAAAGCCAGCTAAATAAATAAATACAAATAAATAAATCATGTTGCCAGTAAGTGCATCACCTAATTTGCATGCCCCACTTCCCACTGTACTTTGCTGTCTCCAACTGGCAAGTGCAGCTAATGCCTGGTCAGAGGCAGGTGTTAGCTGCACCCACGTGGATGTATAGCTAGTGAGCAACTAGCATGCTTTCCCCAGCTGCGCACCCTGATTCCGCCTTAACCTTGCATGGGAATTTTAGTGCAGTTGTCTTTGGGCCGCATGGTCCATGCTACCCCATGGCTCAAACACACGTTATTCCTATGCTAACCCTGCGCTGCCAGTTAATACACTTTAGTAAATATGCCCTATAGTTTATTTTCGGCTGCTATATAGATGAGGGGAAATTCCCCTTGGAATCTTTGCTAATGCTCTTTTTTATTATTATTGATCAGAGTAATCTCCCCTTAATATGGGCTGCTTTTGCTCTTATATAGTTTTGGTTTGTAATGTAAACTTGTTTTGTATTTTGTGCAAATGTTGCTTATGACTCTTTAGTAATGTATAAATTATTTTTATTTTTATTTTTTTAGAGGTATACAAACATATCAAAGGAAAAATAAAATCACTTTATGCAGAAATAGCAAGAAAGTCAGAAATTTCAGCATAGCATGATTCATTATAAGAAAGTTTATGCAGCATCCCATACTCTTGGGAACAAATTGCCTTGAAATGTACAGAACTAAACTCAACTTGAGTCTATGACGTTCACCATGAAAACGTGGCAAACCACGCTTCGCTAAAATATAAAGATGAACAATTTGTCATTCCTAACATCAGAATGGAGCGAGGAATATTATAGGGAGATTCCTCATAACTCTTGTCTGGTGTTAAATCCACAGGAAGTATTATACCTTCTGTTTGTAGATGATTTTAAGTTTGTCACGTCCATAGCCCCTTACAGCCGTGTGGAGGGGCGTGCTTGTTATAGCAGATTCCACCACTTCAGCAATGTGCCTGACTGACTGACTTTGAAGTGCACCATGGGAAAGGTAGTCCAGTCAGGTTACACTTGACTTTTAGGCAGAAATACACTCTTTTGTAGTTGGTCGAGAGTTAAGGCATTGACAGAATTTATTTATGAGGTAAACGCAAATAAGGTTCACAAATTGTCACCTATTGGATTTCTTCTCCAGGATAATATTTAGTACAACAGGATATAACTGAACTTAAGCACAAACAGCTTGTAATGTCTTTCAATGCAAAGTAGAAAGTCCTTTCCACAGCCACTGCTAGCAAATGTGCCTAGCAGTGCTGTTTAAAACAAAACCAAAAATATCAGCTTCACATAAACAGCTCTCTTTTCTGTTCCAAAAGAAACTTCTTAAATCCACCGTGAGTACGGCATAAGCTCTGCACTGCACTGACTTCTGCTGGTCAATGAGCAAACAATTAAGCAGCTGCAGACATTCTCAGCACAAGTATTTTCCTTTTCAAAGAACGTTTTCACTTCACATACAGGCTCTCTAGGGTACTGGACTCTGGAAGGTTCCCTTATGATGTATTCCCTCAGAACCTTTGTGCTTGGCAGTTTGGCATAAAGAACAGTCCATGTAAGAATCATCCTCTTCCAGAACTAATTCCTGTTCTCCTAGCTGCATGGGTTCTACTTCTGGCTTAGCTGACTGCCTCCCATCAGGACAAGCGCTGTCTCCAGCAAATCTGTAATGCTTCCCATCAGACAGGCTTCCAAAACTCATACCTGGGTCAAGGTTTGGTTCAGTGGTTCCCCACTCATATTCTGGCCAACATGTATCTGAGCTTTGTCAGCAACACTTCCCTGGTGGCCAGTGAACGCCAGGGCAGGTGCGACACAAAAATATAAGGTTAAGATTGGAGAGTCTTCTAAAGGCCTCAAATGAGAGTTGGTCCTTGTAGTTTCCTTTGCTCCAATCTTCAATGAAACAATCAAGCTGAGTGGTGGGAATTAATAAGGCTTTTATTTCCCTTTTCACAGTGGTTCTAAATAGTGGGTCACAACTTTAAAGCAAATGTCCTTAACTCAGGTAGAAAACAAACTCAGGGTTCAAAGCAAAACTGTTATACGTCACAGGAATGGAGGTGCTCAAACAAATAAAGAATGCTCTGCTGGCAATTCCCCAATCACAAGTCTGGCAGTGACTCTAAACTTTCAGAAATGCAAAGTGTACAGTCCATCTCATGGTCAGATAAATCTCCTGCCAGTTCCACTTGCATTGGCTCGATATCAGAAAGCTCTGATTCTATATCCCTGGTTTCTTGTAAAACACATTCAGGGGTTTTGTATATTTTCTGTAGCAGTTCCCAATGTCCTTGGCCTGGCCTAGGGCGTCGGTCACGTGCTGTACTAGGCTTTAAAGTACCCTCTTTCCTTATAGGCTTTATAGCAGCTTTATCATAGCTTTTACCATTCACAGCTTTCTTATCAGGCATACATTTCTCATACCTTGTATGGTAGCAATCCTCAAGTAACCGGCTTTCTTTCACTGCCTGCTTTTCCCAGGCAGCAGCTTGGTGAATTCCTTTTCTATGAAAGTTAGGCTTACCCTGTAGCCTTTGACTTCCTTCTCCTGGTGAAAGCCTGCCTCTGTACAAGCCCAGCTTCTGGCTTTCTGACTCAGGGTGGCTTGGTTTCTCCAGCTGATTCTTGTTTGGCTTAGGGTTGCAGTTACAGCAGTGCTTTTGCCTCTGAGGGCAAACAGCTCTCGGTTTGGCTTGAGCTGACACCTCCTTAGGTCCTTCCTCAGCTCCTGGGAAATCACCTCTCCCTCTTGGGAATCCTCTAGCACTAGAGTAGTCAGGTTTCCACTTCCACCTCTCTCTCTCTGTGCTGCCAGTGATTCTCCCCTTGCTTCTGCTTCTGCTGGTGCTTCTATCTCCGAGGCTGCCGGTGCTCCTTCTGCCTCTTCTCCTTCCTCCTTTTCAGTCTTCCACACTCCCCTTATGAAGCCCTCCTGCCTTTGAGGATTGGAAGCTGGTTAGCATTTCCTCGTGACCAGCTAGGCATGGCTCTTCAGTCTCCCTGAAGACACTCTTGCTCCCTCTAGCTGGTTCCTGGGAATATTGCAAGTCTTTTTCTCTGTGAAAAACACCTTCTTGTCTCTCAACTTGGCTCTTATCAGCCCTCGCTGCATGACACATCCCCCTTCTTAAAATATTACGGGCTGGGGAAGCCTCTTCCGTGCAGCACGTAATACGCGATACCGCATCCTTCTGCAGCTGACTTGCGTTTTGCTTCATCCGACTATTGTCTGCTTGTATCATTTTAGGGTTGGATATGTTTTCCGCAGATGCTAGCAAAACTAACCGTTCATGCCACGGCCGGAGTATGTTTACATGATAGACCTGGTTATGTCCCTTTTTATCTTGAATCAGGTAGGAAGCTGGACCGACGGGCTTGATAACCTTGTAAGGTCCCTTCCACTGAGCTTCAAACTTGGGAGTAGCGCCAGATACTAAGACTATCACCTTCTCTCCCACCTCCAGTTGTCTGGGTTTTGCATGACGATCATAATATTGCTTTTGTTGGCTCTCTTTCAGTTTCTCTTCAGCGAACCGCGAGGTTCGTTCCAGACGAGTCCTTAGGCTCTTCAAAAATAGGGGTATTGCTATTTCATCACCGATGGGTTCTGTCCATTGTTCTCGAAAGACATCCAATATGCCTCTTGGTGCTCGTCCATACATAAGTTCATAGGGCGAGGTACCCAGGGAACTCTGTGTTCTCTCCCTACAAGCGTATTTTACAAATAGTAGCATGGTGTCCCATTCGGTCATTTGGCCATCCAAAGCTCGTCGAAGCATTTGCTTTATGCTTTGGTTTAAACGCTGTGATAAGGAAGCTTATCATAGCTCAGGAAGGGGCTATAGAAAAGGTGAAGTGTCTCTGAACAAGCAACCTGTCAGTGCTGGTAGAAATGAGAAAACAGAATTTTGTCATAAAAGACTACCAGTCCCAGAATGCACCAGGTTTCCAACAGCCATGAGAGGAGCTGAAGTGAGAAAACGTGTGTTCAATCAAAAGGGCTATGAGGTAATCCCCAAGCAGTCATTTCAAAGGGCAGGGCTTGATTCAGCACAGCTGCGCTGTGCTAGGATGGAACACTCATCTCAAAGGGCAAGGCCTGATTCAGCACAGCTGCGCTGTGCTAAGGTGGAGCACTCATCAAGGCAGAATAAAGATAGAGTCTATTCTACAGAGAATCATCCAGAGCTGGGATGTCATGATCCTTGGTATCTTGATCAGCTTGGAGATCCTGATCTTCATTCTCATCAGAAGCAGAGGTCAGAACGGACGGACAGAGAGAGCAAGAAGCCCTTTAAAAGAAGGAAGAGAAAAGCCTCTGGGAAGTCTACAGGAGTCCAGCACAGTACGTATACTGGGAGACAGACAAGAGGCCAGCATACACCATTGGACTGGGGGAGACCAGAGGAGTGGTATTGCAGAGGCAGCAATCTCCAGACGGCACCTGTGAGGGAAACAGCTGCACGTGGAAGGGACCCTAAGACCCATGCCAGAAGGTATGTGAAGAGAGATCCAGTGTCCAGGGATCTAGATTGGAAGGCTGGACACAGAAACTGGACTACATATTGGCCAGGCTATTTAAAGGGAACTCTAACAGCAATGGAAGCTCAGGTATGAACACTGATCTATGCCCTAGCTATAACTTTGAAAGGAAGCAGGGAAATGATTATTCTCCTGGTAGTGCTCCATTGAGAAATTCCTTTGTGCCAAACCAAGATATTGAACCTATGATTATTGAAGAAAGGGGAGAGGTCTTAGAACCAGAATGTGAATATATGGACTGCTCTCTGTCCAAACTCAGAACATTTTTCCTACTGTGACGCTCGCGCCCCTACCAGGCGGTTGCCTAGTAGGGACGGCTGGCCATCTTATATCCCTTCTAGGATTTTGTGTAGTTGTGTCCGAAAGGAAGAGCCAAGTGGTTATTAAAGCGCACAGGAAATTTTATTCGGTTTCCAGGCTGGTAAGTGGTGAACATAAAATTTCTTCAAGCATAACTTTTTTTTCCAGACAAAAGAAAATACAGGATAACTTCTCCAGAAATCAAAATGTCCAAAACATTGTAACTTGGAATAAACTCATAGCAGTTTCTGTTCCTCACTGCAATTGCTTAACATTATAAAACAAAAGCATTTGTAAAACTCTTCACACAGTGGATGGGTTATCAGCTTCAAGCCTGCTGTTGCCCCCCACACACAAACAGTTTCAGCTGTTTGGGCCTTCACTGAGGTTCTGCAGTTTTAGCTTCCTAGGAGAGATTCTTAACCCTTTTCCTTCAGGCTTACTCCTCTCTTCCAGCTTCTGAAACTGTCTTTAAATTGCAACAGCCTCTTTTTATATTCCACTGTTTCTAGCTCACATTACTAGTGTATCTTAGTGCACAGCTCACATTCCATCTCAGAGACCTCAGACTCAACAACACTTTCCTCAGGGCCTACCTCCATGCTCTCAATTGAGCTACAGCTGGGTGCTTCCTGAAAGTGCTCTGGTGTCTTTTCCTTAAGAGTCTTCACAAGATTAAACAGTCTCTCCCACTGCCTGGCCTTGCCTTCTCCAGGCCGGTCTCTTGGGGGTCTCGCCTGTTTAACCTCCCTGGTGAGATATTTCTTGCTGTGCTGAGCCTTCAGGGGTATGAAAGTCTCCTCTGAGTCAGAGCAAGAACTATCCTGCTGGCAATGCTTGTTCCCTGCGTACCTTCCTTGGCTGCCTTTATAATGGTTCCTCCTTTTGCTGCTCTCCTTGGCTGCAAAGGTTCTCCTCAGCTTGGCCCCAGATCTTTCCTGTCTGTGCCTCCTGGGAACTGGACTCGAACCTGGGCTAGGCCTTGAACTGCAGCTGCCACTTGTGCTTGCTCTTGCACTCCTCCTGGACCTTCTTCTCAAAGCCCCTTCCAAACTCAAACTGGCTCTCCTTCTTGTGTTTGTTTTTTCCCTGTTAACTGCTGAGCAGGGCAACTCCCTTCCTGGCTCCTCCCACTTGGACCTCCTACTCCTATGCAGGGTTGTCCTGTGGTCTGGGATTGGTTTATCCTTAGCTCTGCCCCCTAGGTTCCTTTCAGGGCTTCTAGTATGGAGTATGTGGTTTTGTGTGCCCATCCCCCGCAAAGAAGAAAAATCCTTCTTTTTTCCAGTTTTCCCTAGCTGGGCTGCACCCTCCTTACCACACTACTTTGTGGGTTTATTTGGTTGCTTACTGCATTGCTAAGACATTATTTGCTAAAGCCTACAAGAAAGACCAGTTTGTTGCCAACCAGGTCTTTAATCCTTTGCTTTAATTACCTGACAAGTTCAGATGTTGTTTTTTTTCCTGATTTTGTTTTCCTAACTTTAAAACTGCAAGCAAGTATCCTGAGTTCTGTGCTACCAAGCATTATCTGTGTTGGGAAAACCCCTCATAAATAAAAATCTTATTTGCTTTACCCTTGAGCAAGTATAATTAATTATTGGTCACGGCTGTGTCTGGAATGAATGGACTACATTACCCACAAATCCTTGCAAATCATATAGAGGTATGCTTTTGCCAAGACTGTGAACATTCTCACCCAGGTGGCCATCTGACAACGCTCAACCAAGCCATTGCATTGGGGGTGGTAAGCCGCAGTCTTTATATGGTGGATGCCAAAGGCGTCCCACACCTGGGCTAGGTACTTGGATAAAAAGTTGCTGCCCCTGTCAGTTAATACCTCCTGCGGGAACCCCACCTCGCAGAATATCTTGATTAACTCCACAGCAATGGACTTTGCTGAAATATTTCTCAGAGGCACCGCCCACGGAAAACGTGTGGCCTGGTCAATAATCACGAGAATATACTGAAATCCTCTTGGCGTTTTTACCAGAGGTCCTACTATATCGATGGCCAGTCTCCTTACTGGGTCTGAGATTATTGGCATCGGGATTAGAGGTACTTCTGGCGGCCGCCTAGGAGTTACCCGTTGACACGATGCACAGGACTTGCAGAAGCGAGTAGTTTCTCTGAAAACTCCCGGCCAATAAAATCTGGCTAAGATTTGATCAAGGGTGCCTTGTGCTCCCTTATGGCCCCCTACTGGATGGTCATGGGCCAGACGTAAAACAAGAGACTTGAAAGTATTCGGGACCACTGACTGCTTCCGAATGTTTCCTGTTCGGAGGTCCTTACTTTCTCGATATAGTATGTCTTCCTCCATAATAAATCTGGGGAAAGTATCCTTTTCTTCTTGAGCATGCTCAAACGCACGAGCCAGCGCAGGGTCTGCCCTTTGTTCCATCTTGAAGGAGGGGAACTTCTCCATCAATTCCGCAGGTACCCATGGCATCCCTTTTCCAGCTTCCAGCTCGGCTCTACCCTGAGAGCGACATTTTCTTTCTTTCCGCCTCTCAGCCTTGGATTTTCTTTCCCTCTCCGAGGGGTCACCTATTAAACCTTTGTGGGAAGGAAGGTCTCCTAAAGTGGTGTCTCTGGAACACGAGGGACTTTCAGAAGTTTGGGCGTGCGAGCGCGTCGAAACTAGAGCCTCCTTGGGATCTGTAGTCTTCTTCGTTTTTTCCAGAAGAGGACTGGGAATCACAGTATCCTTATGGCGAATGCAAGTGGAAGCTTGAGCTTCTGTGGAGACAAGCCCTCTTTTAGACTTCTCCTGAACTGTGGCCAATCACGTCCCAGTACTAGCTCTTGGGGTAACTTAGGTATAACGGCTATTAGCATTTCTTTTTCAATGCCTAGACCTTTAACCCACAATTTGTACACGGGATAGCGGGTAGCTGCACCATGTATACATTTTATTTTAACATTACCCTCTGGCTGATCTGGAACTGCCACGCCCTGATCCCTGACCACAGATCATAATTTTTGCGAAATCATAGTTTGGTCAGCTCCAGAGTCTAAAAGTGCTTTTGCATTTAGCCCTTGAATTTTCACATTCAAGACAAAACCTTCACGGATTGCTTTTGTTTTTTCTCCAACAAGAGCAGTACGTAAATAACATTCTTGTTTTAAATGCCCTTTCTTTCCACATGCGAAACATCTTTTGGTCATTTCTTTTGACACAACATTAGAACTTTTTAAACCACTATGTAGAGGTCGTGAGACGCTTTCTAACCTCTGCGCCTCCATACCGACTGCCAATTTGGAAGTCCCCACCTTTTGCTGGGTGACCATCTCTGCTTCCAAATACCGCTCAGTGAGAGCTATTGCATCAGCAGTGGTATGGCAACTCTGCAGGATGAGAAAGTTCTGCACTCTGTTTGGCACTGCAGACATATATTGTTCAAGTATTATCTCATCCATTAGTGTATCTACTGTCTTCCCCTCAGGCTTTAGCCGTTTGGTCGCTAGACCGCGTATTCTATGGCCAAGGGCCTTAGGCGTTTCATCTGCCCTGAGTGAAGTGGCTCTAAACATCTTATTGTACAATAAAGGTGTAAGGCCTAGTCGATCCCTAATAGCACTAACTACTTCCTCGTAATTATTAGCAAGAGCAGGTGGCATTGCCCTGTACGCAGCGAGCGCTTCCCCCGTGAGGGACGCTGCAAGGCGAATGGCCCATTGCTCGGGTGGCCAACGTGCGGAACATGCAATTCTACTAAAGGAATCTAAAAAGTCATCCACATCATCAGTAGGGCTTAACTTTCCCACTGTTAGGTCATTGCATGTCCAATGTCCATCCCTTGGATTGCCTGGTCCAGCCTCCTGTAGCTTCTCTGTGTTGGCCTTTGCCAGCGCCTCCCGCTGCTGAGCCAACCAGGTTTCCATAACCTGCAGGACCGGCTGTTGTTGTGCTTGCACAGCCTGGAGGGCCTGCGCTTGGTTTTGCTGTGCAAACTCAGCTTGTCTGTCAAACTGTAGCGCCATCCACGCACAAAGCTCCTTTTGCTCCATGCTGCACCTATAAAAAGAGAACACAAGAAAAAAAACAAGTGTGGCTCCACTAACAAATGAGCTCTTCTTTTTTTTTCTATTTTTTTTTCTCCTTCCCTCTGATATCCGACACAGATCAGGCTTAATTACATGTTACCTGACATCCGTGTTGAATCAGCTTTGGAATAATCGTTGCTGTCCCACTCTGCAGCTCTCCGCCTCTGGTGTCAGCAACAGGATTTTCAGCTCACTGGTCCAGGTGTCCCCCTTCAGGATTTTCACCATCCAATCCGGTTTCTGGTTACTCCTTCCCAGGTTTTACCCTCCGATCCAGTTTCCAGTTAATCCGTTCCGGGTTTTACTTTTCCAATCCAGTTTCTCATACACTCCACTCCGGGGTTTTTTTTTTTCTTTTGCAGTTGTAAGCACCCAATAGAACATCCAACAACTACGCCATTTATGTCAGCAACACTTCCCTGGTGGCCAGTGGACGCCAGGGCAGGTGCGACACAAAAATATAAGGTTAAGATTGGAGAGTCTTCTAAAGGCCTCAAATGAGAGTTGGTCCTTGTAGTTTCCTTTGCTCCAATCTTCAATGAAACAATCAAGCTGAATGGTGGGAATTAATAAGGCTTTTATTTCCCTTTTCACAGTGGTTCTAAATAGTGGGTTACAACTTTAAAGCAAATGTCCTTAACTCAGGTAGAAAACAAACTTAGGGTTCAAAGCAAAAACTGTTATACGTCACAGGAATGGAGGTGCTCAAACAAATAAAGAATGCTCTGCGGGCAATTCCCCCCTCACAAGTCTGGCAGTGACTCTAAACTTTCAGAAATGCAAAGTGTACAGTCCATCTCATGGTCAGATAAATCTCCTGCCAATTCCACTTGCATTGGCTCGATATCAGAAAGCTCTGATTCTATATCCCTGGTTTCTTGTAAAACACATTCAGGGGTTTTGTATATTTTCTGTAGCAGTTCCCAATGTCCTTGGCCTAGCCTAGGGCATCGGCCACGTGCTGTACTAGGCTTTAAAGTACCCTCTTTCCTTATAGGCTTTATAGCAGCTTTATCATAGCTTTTACCATTCACAGCTTTCTTATCAGGCATACATTTCTCATACCTTGTATGGTAGCAATCCTCAAGTAACCGGCTTTCTTTCACTGCCTGCTTTTCCCAGGCAGCAGCTTGGTGAATTCCTTTTCTATGAAAGTTAGGCTTACCCTTTAGCCTTTGACTTCCTTCTCCTGGTGAAAGTCTGCCTCTGTACAAGCCCAGCTTCTGGCTTTCTGACTCAGGGTGGCTTGGTTTCTCCAGCTGATTCTTGTTGGCTTAGGGTTGCAGTTACAGCAGTGCTTTTGCCTCTGAGGGCAAACAGCTCTCGGTTTGGCTTGAGCTGACACCTCCTTAGGTCCTTCCTCAGCTCCTGGGAAATCACATCTCCCTCTTGGGAATCCTCTAGCACTAGAGTAGTCAGGTTTCCACTTCCACCTCACTCTCTGTGCTGCCAGTGATTCTCCCCTTGCTTCTGCTTGGGCTGCTGCTTCTGCTGGTGCTTCTATCTCCAAGGCTGCCGGTGCTCCTTCTGCCTCTTCTCCTTCCTCCTTTTCAGTCTTCCACACTCCCCTTATGAAGCCCTCCTGCCTTTGAGGCTTGGAAGCTGGTTAGCATTTCCTCTTGACCAGCTGGGTGTGGCTCTTCAGTCTCCCTGAAGACACTCTTGCTCCCTCTAGCTGGTTCCTGGGAATATTGCAAGTCTTTTTCTCTGTGAAAAACACTTTCTTTTCTCTCAACTGGGCTCTCATCAGCCCTCGCTGCATGACAGCTTCCCTGTCTTGTCCTCCAGCATGGGCTCTTGGTTCTCAGGGCTTCAGCTCCATTTCTCCTCCAATAGGCATTCCTACTCCTTCTCCTCTCCTCCTGAATATTCTGTCCTAGCTTTAAACCTCCCAGGCTCTAACCCTGCCCTTTCTCCTCTCAGGTGTTGCAAATCAGTCTGCCTCTTGGCAGCTGAGTAATTTGGAAAGTCAGTGACGTAAGGGTTCCTTACTCTGAGCTTGCTTTCCCCCTCCTTCTCACCACTAGGGACACTCTGCAACCTATTGCAGCCTGGTACAATCTGGTTTCTAGGTACAACTGAGGTTTTGTATCTCTGCCATGGCAATAGAGGTCCTTTGATAAGGGTAAATTCCCCCTCTTTATCCTTGTTTCCTGGGCCCTGATAAGCTTCCTTATCACAAGTTCTATATAATTTTTTTATTTAAAAAAATCTATACTGCCAATCTTAAATTCTTGGTGGCTTACAGTAATCAAATATTAGCAGAGCAGCTACAAATAGTAAAAGCTTCTCAGTCTGCCATCTTGCTGGAAAGACTGGATGGACCATGCTGGTCTTTATATGCTGTCATATTCTATGTTACTATGTAGATGATGCCACGATGACCTTTGGCCTGGACAAATATGCGAAGGACATTTTCCTTATTGGAAAACTGAGCAAAATTGAAAACAACACTCTTACTGATGACTATGACTTAATTGAACTTGAATAGGAAGGAATGTAGAAATATCAAGGAGTGAAAGAAAATGCAACAATCTAGCACTAACTGCTGAGAGAAAAGATCAGCAAAGAATTAATATTGAAAAGTGCTTTATCAGTACCAGTTGAGATACAAGCTATTATGAAGTTAACAAATCCCATAGACTGGTTTGCCTATAGATCTTGAAAAACTGGATGTATGAACAAGAAAACTCTTTGATGCTGATAAGGTAATCTATAAGAATCAGTATATGCTGAGACTGTACGTTCCAAGAGCCAAAGGCATAAAGGGTCTCATAGAAATAGATTATACATATAGAGCTATTATAAGCCTCCAGGCATACTTAAATGTATTGTTACTAAAAAATGAGGACCACCCTAGTTCCATAGAAAAATATAATAACAACCACACAAACGGAACCAAAGAATCAAACACACATCCCAAGAAAAAATATTTTATATAAATGTCAGTGCAACTACAAACAATGAGCAGTGGGAGTGTCAAAGCTCAAGATAAAGCATATTTGATAGGTTAGAGGAGTAACCACCTCTATGTGTAAAAGTTCTCAAAGCTTACACAGGTGTTGCTTCATCATCTACCCTCACTGATTCCAACCAACACCAAAGTGTAAAACTTAAGAAATAACAAGGGTACTTAGTGTTCCATGTGAATTTTCAAACAAATGAATTAGATGTTAATTCTAGATCCAAACAATCTGCTAATTCCGAAGTCTATTTCAGATCCACTGCTGAGAACTCTCAGTCAAATTCCAGTCTGTATACTGACACCTTGCAATGCTGACACCATGGTGTTTTGGCAGTATACCTGCCTGCTTCATGGCAAATAGATATAAAATTGGCTCCATCATTGCAAGGTGTCAGGCATTTGAGTGTTGTTATACAGACTGGAATTTGACTGAGAGTTCTCAGCAGTTACATGGATACTGTGGATTTGAAATAGACTTTCGAACTGAAACGAAAGATTGTTTGGACCTACTTCATTTGTTTGGAAGATTCACATGGGAAACTAGGTACTCTTGCTATTTCTTAAGTTTTACTCTTCGATGTTGGTTGGAATTAGTGGGGGGTAGATGAAGCAACTGTGAAGCAGATGTGTAAGCGTTGAGAGCTATTACACATAGAAGAGATTACTCCTTTAACCTCTCAAATACACTTTATCTTAAGCTTTGATACCCCTGCTACTTTTTTAGTAGTTGCATTGACATTTATATAAAATAATTTTTCCCTGGGATGTGTGTGTTTGATTCTTTGGCTCCGCTTGTGTGGTTGTTATATTTAAAAGTATGAACAGACCCAAATTTACAAAGAGTGTTGAAGAGAATGGGCTAGGCTTCAGTAACAGCAATGCAGAATAGTTGTATGGTTGTGCTGCAGTAACAATGGCATTATCACAAATCAAAAAAAAATCCTGATCTTTGGAATCATAGCATAATGCTATCAAGAGGGTCAGATGTTAGATCCCCAAAACGCAGGATGAGCCCATTTTGAGACACTGGAGTTGGTAAACCTTCACTGTGAATGTTAAAATGCAAGGGGCTTTTTCTGTGTATATGTATATGCACACACACATACATACACCGTGCATTTTTCAAGGTGCTAGTATTCATGTGCAGGGCTCTTTCATTAATGCATGAGGACATGAGGATCAATTTTAGCAATGAATAAAGTGCCAGTACGCTATACCACCCCATACCCCCTCAAAAAAAGCCCTGTGGCTAACCTATTGAAGAGGGCTTTAAACTAGATTCATTGGGATGGGTAAAGAAAGCCACCAGGTAAGTGAAAGCCCCTAGGTAAGTGAAACATTAAACACCTTTACAGAAATAGGCAAAAGGGGCAACATCTGGAAAGCAGTGTCTATAAATGCCCGTAGCATGGGAAATAAGATCCCAGATGTTGAGTCTTTAATGGGAGAGTCTGACTTGGATTTTGTGGCAGTTACAGAGATATGGTTCACAGACAACCATGACTGGGATATAACTATACCAGGCTATACGTTATTCAGAAAGGACAGGGAAGGAAGAAGGGGGGAGGAGTGGCCCTATATGTAAAAAATAATATTAAACTATGGAAGTACAGAGCTTAAAAGGGAGCGAGGAGACACTGTGTGTTAAACTAGAAAGAGAGAAAGAGTCCATTTGCATTGGCGTGATATACAGACCTCCCTCACAGGGAAAATACGTGGAGGGAGATTTAACAGAAGACATATGCAGCACAGCTAGGAAAGGGGCAGTGCTACTGATAGGGGATTTCAATATGCCGGATGTTGATTGGTGCATACCTGCTGCAGTGTCATCTAGAAGCAAGGAGATCCTGGATTTTTTACAGGAAGAAGTATTCAGGCAACTGGTAACAGAATCCAGACGTGAAGGGGCCATACTGGACTTGGTGGTGCTTACCAAAGGGGAAAGTGTTTCTAATGTTATAGTGGGAGATCATCTCACATCCAGTGATCACCAGATGATATGGTTCAGTATTAGGACTAGGGCTGATAAAATCCATTCAAAAGCGAGAGCCTTAGACTTTAGGAAAACTAACTTTGCCAAGATGGGCCAATACCTCAAGGAGTCATTAGCGGGATGGGAACAGCTGGCAAAACTGAAAGGGGACATTTTAAGGGTAGCCAACCTTTTTGTTAGAATGGCAAATAAAAGGAAAAGGAGGCCACTATGGTTCTCAAAAGAGGTAGCTGAAAATGTGAAGAAAAAGAGGGAGGCCTTCATGAAATACAAGAGATCACAGAGAGAGGAAGATAGGTATCTACATTTGGAAAAACTTAAAAAGGCTGGCAAAGTAGTCAGGAAAGCAAAGGTACAAAAAGAAGAAGAAATAGCCAATGCAAAGAAGGGGGGATAAGACATTTTTCAGATATGTTAGTGAGAGGTGGAAGGGCAAAAGTGGTATTGTCAGATTCAAGGGTGAAAGGGAGAAATATGTAGAAGCTGATGAGGAAAAAGCAGAATTGCTTAACAAATATATCTGTTATGTGTTCACAGATGAAGGGCCAGGAGCAGGACCTCAGACAACACCCACAAACAGGTGCAGGACCCACAGAAGCAAGGGGCATCTCAAATGCTTTTCAGAGGACTGTGTTTGTGAGGAACTAGCTAAACTAAAAGTGGACAAAGCAATGGGACCAGATGGGATACATTCAAGAATACTGAAGGAACTTGGGGACATTTTAACAGCTCCACCGGCTGACCTTTTCAATGTCTCTTTGGAGTTGAGGGTGGTGCCAGAGGACTGGAGAGCGGCACATGCGGTCCCTTTACATAAAAGCGGAAGTAAGGATATGGTTTCAAACTACAGGCCAGTTAGTTTAACCTCAGTGTTGAGTAAATTATTGAAAACGCTGCTGAAAGAGAAAATAGTGACGTTTCTGGAGTCCAACAGATTGCAGGATCTGAGGCAGCATGGATTCACCAGGGGCAGGTCTTGTCAGACAAATCTGATTGATTTCTTTGGGTGACCAGGGAGTTGGACCAAGGGAGAGCCCTAGATGTGGTGTATTTTGATTTCAGTAAAGCATTTGACACTGTTCCACACAGGTGACTTATAAAGTATGGAGCAGACAGAGCTTGAAGATCCCAAATTACCCATGTCTACCAATAGCCAAATTAATATGAATAAAATACAGTCTCTAAAATGCTTGTATGCAAATGCTAGAAGTCTAAAAAATAAGATGGGAGAGTTAGAATATATAGCACTAAATGAGAGGTTAGATATGGAGTGGAGGAGTGGCCTAGTGGTTGGGGCAAGGTACTTCAGGCCGGAAGGTCAGGGGTTCAAATCCCACTAGAGGACAGCAACCTTGGGCCGGAAGGACTGGGGTTTCTAGTCCCACACAGGTGCTCCTTGTGGTCTTGGGCAAGCCACTTAACCCTCCATAGCCCATGTTCCCTGTAAATAGTTATCTCCAAGTTATAATGCCCTGTTCAATGTAATTTCAGTTTGTTCAATGTAAACCGCACTGATGCAGAATAGCGCGGTATATAAGAGAATGTAAATAAATAAATAAATATGATTGGAATATCAGAGATGGTGGAAGGAGGACAACCAGTGGGACACTGCGATACCTGGGTACAAGCTATATCGTAATGATAGAGCTGATCAAATTGGTGGAGGGGTTGCGCTCTGTTAGAGAGGGCATTGAGTCAGAAAGGATTATAGTTTTGCAGGAAACAAAATTTGCTGTAGAATCTCTATGGATTGAAATTCCATGTAAAAAGGGGAAGGCGATGGCAGTGGGGGTGTACTATCGACCACCGGGCCAGAATGAACAAATGGATGATGAAATGCTCAAAGAAATCAAGGAAGCTAACAAACGTTACAGTGCAGTAATAATAATGGGTGATTTCAATTACCCCGGTATCGACTGGGTCAGTGTCACAGCAGGACATGCTAGGGAGATAACGTTCCTAGATGACATAAATGACTGCTTCTTGGAGCAGCTGGTTCATGAACCGACCAGAGGGGAAGCCATATTAGACCTGGTCCTTAGTGGAACACCAGATCTAGTGCAAGAGATAAGGGTGTTGGGGCCACTTGGCAATAGTGATCATAGCATGATCGCCTTAGATTTAATTAGTGGAGGAGGGATAGTATGGAAATCTACAGTACTACCTCATAACTTTCGAAAGAGAGACTATGATAAAATGAGGAAAATAGTTAAGAAAAAACGAAAAGGAGCAGTTGCAAAGGTTAAAGACTTGCATCAAGCTTGGGTGTTGTTGAAAAATACTACCTTGGCAGCCCAGACCAGCTGTATTCCACGCTTTAAGAAAAGTGGAAGGAAGTCCAAAAAACTGCCAGCATGGTTTAAAGGTGAGGTCAGAGAGGCTGTTGTTGCCAAAAAAGCATCTTTCAGGAAATGGAAAAAAGAGCCAAACGACGAAACCCGGAAACAGCACAAGCACTGGCAAATCAAATGCAAGGCATTGATAAAGCAGGTAAAGGGAGAATTTGAGAAGAAGCTTGCTGTGGAAGCAAAAACGTGAAATAAAGATTTTTTCAAGTACATTCACAGCAAAAAACCTGTGAGAGAATCAGTTGGTCCATTAGATGACAGAGGAGTTAAAAGGGCACTAAGAGGCGACAAGGCAATAGCGGAGAGACTGAATGAATTCTTTGCTTCAGTCTTTACTGAGGAAGATGTAGGGATGTTACCCATGACTGAAGTGGTATTTAAAGGTGCGGAAGAATTGAAGGAAATATCGATACATCGGGAAGATGTATTACAACTATTAGATAAACTGAAGAGTAGCAAATCACCTGGGCCGGATGGTATACATCCAAGGGTGTTGAAAGAACTGAAATATGAGATTGCAGACCTGTTATTAGTAATCTGTGAACTATCATTAAAATCATCTCTAATACCTGAAGATTGGAGGATCACCAATGTAACACCAATTTTTAAAAAGGGTTCCAGGGGTGATCCGGGAAACTACAGACCGGTGAGCCTCACATCAGTACCGGAAAAAATGGTAGAAACCACCATAAAGAATAAAATTACTCAGCATGTAGATAGTCATGGCCTAATGGGAGACAGCCAACATGGCTTTAGACAAGGAAGATCTTGTCTTACTAATCTGTTATGTTTTTTTGAAAGTGTGAATAAACAGGTGGACAAAGGTGAGTCGGTTGATACAGTGTATCTGGACTTTCAGAAAGCCTTTAACAAGGTCCCTCATCAGAGACTTTTGGCAAAACTAAAGAGTCATGGGATAGGAGGCAGTGTACTACTGTGAACATAAGAACATAAGATATGCCATACTGGGTCAGACCAAGGTCCATCAAGCCCAGTATTCTGTTTCCAACACTGGCCAATCTAGGTCATATGTACCTAGCAGTTTCCCCAAGAGACACAAGTTCCACAATGCTTGTACTGGGTCAAGCATTGATATCTTCGGTCACTTCTTAATAATGGTTTATGGACCTTTCCTCCAGGAACTTCTCCAAACCTTTTTTAAACCCAGCTACACTAACAGCCTTTACTACATCCTCCGGTAACAAATTCCAGAGTTTGATTTTTCACGTTGAGTGAAAAAATATTTTCTTTTATTAGTCTTAAATAGTTTACCCTGTAGCTTCATTGCATGTCCCCTAGTCTTTCTATATTCTGATAACGTAAACAATCGATCTACGTTTACCCGTTCCACTCCGTTCATTAATTTATAGACTTCTATCATATCTCCCCTCAGCCATCTCTTTCCAGGTTAAAGAGCCCTAACCTTTTTAGCCTTTCCTCATAGGAGTATCCTTCCATCCCCTTTACCATTTTGGTGGCTCTTCTCTGAACCTTTTCTAAAATCGCTATATCCTTTTTAAGATACGGCGACCAGAATTGCACACAATATTCAAGGTGCGGTCTCACCATGGAACGATATAGAGGCATTATAATATCTTTTGTTTTATTTTCTATTCCTTTCCTTATGATACCTAGCATTCTATTTGCTCTCTTGGCCGCCGCTGCACACTGGGCCAAGGGTTTTAACATGGTATCCACAATGACGCCTAAATCTTTTTCCTGGGTGGTGGTTCCTAATGTGGAACCTTGCATTGTGTAACCATAGTTTGGGTTGTTCTTCCCTAGGTGCATAACCTTGCACTTGTCCACATTAAATTTCATCTGCCATTTTGATGCCCAGTCTTCCAAGTTATCAAGATCCTCTTGCAATTTTTCACAATCCTCTTGGGTTTTAACAACTTTAAATAGTGGGAGAGAGAGCAGCCTTGTGAGGGAGCAGCCGCGGTTTCCTTCTGCCGCGGAGCGTCGTGGTCGGCTGGAGCCGGGTGCCTGCAGAGACAGCAGCAGGCAGAGAGTGGTCGCCCCTGGTGCTGAGGACCCCCCCACGAGCCCTACAAAGAGCAGCTGGCTTGGTACCTGGTCGGAGAGAGAGCAGCCTTGTGAGGGAGCAGCCGCGGTTTCCTTCTGCCGCGGAGCGTCGTGGTCGGCTGGAGCCGGGTGCCTGCAGAGACAGTAGCAGGCAGAGAGTGGTCGCCCCTGGTGCTGAGGACCCCCCCACGAGCCCTACAAAGAACAGCTGGGCTACACGGGGCTGCGTGTTCGCGGCCTGCGGGGTCGCGTCCTAAGGGGCGTGTCACAAGGGGCTGGGCCTGCTCCTTGTGTGCTCCTTTGGTGCTTCTTGGTGGTTCCAGGAGTTCCAGCAGTGGTGTGCTGTCCATGGGGAAGCGGAAGGCAAGGTTAGCTGCCAAAACACCGACCGGAGAAGGAGGTAAGGTGACCGGCCCCATGGACAAACATATTACTGCCCTTCCACGTGCTAGTCTATCTTCGGATGAGGCCTCCTTGAGTCCAGTCATCCGGACTCCACCTCCTTTTCCGCAACCTGCCTGTGCGTCTACTCCCTTGAAGGTGCCTTCACAAGCTGTGTCTCCCGTTTTAGTGCCTGTGGACCTTGCTACATCTGAAACTGATTCTTTACCATCTAAAAGTGAGGTGACTCTTGTAGATATCTGGTCAATGCTTCAAAAAATTGAGACTAGATTGACTACTACTGTTTCTTCTTTGTGTAGTTTTTCTCATGATGTTGTCTCTAAGGTTAAAGTGATTGATGGTCAAATGACAGATTTAGCTGGTTCCTTGACTCTGGTGGATTCTCAGCTCCGATCATATCAAGATTCTCATCTTGGTTATCTTAAAGATATGTCTTCTGTTTCTTACTGATTGGAGTTACTTGAGAACCACCAGCGTGCTAGAAACCTTCGTTTTTTAAATTTTCCATCTACTCGCTTGCTTTCACCTGAGATACTATTGAAAAAATATTTGTCTGAAGTCTTACATTTGGAAAATGATATAGATATTGTGCAAATGTATTCCTTCTTTCCTAAGGTGGTGGCCTCGAGTCAGGCCAAGGACGAGGTTCCTGCGGCTGACTCTGTTGGCCTAAATCTTACAGAATTTTTGCAGGATTCGCTCGAGCACATCCCAAAGCGGTGTACTTTGGTGGTGACCTTCGGGACTGAATCCCTTAAGTTGAGAATTATTCGTGCTTATTTCAAATGTAAAGATAACTTATTTTGTGGTTATAAGCTTCAGGTATTTCCTGATGTGGGCCGGGCCACTCAGACTCGACGGAAGCAGTTTTTGGAGCTTAGATCTAGAGTGGTAGCTTTGGGAGCTTCCTTTTTTTTGAAGTTCCCATGCCGCTGTTTAGTAACTTATGAGGGGCATGATTATGTGTATATTGATGTGGTTTCTTTGCGTCAGTTTCTTGTTGATAGGGAAAAAACTAATGGGCAGGATGTGGTATAGGTGGGTTGACTTTTAATTTTTGCTCCATGATTTGGAGTTTCATTACTCCTTTTTTCTCCTATGATTTTTTCTATAGGCTCTCTCTCTCTCTCTTTGATGTGTATAGCATTGTTATTTGACTCTGTTTCTTGAATGTATTTATTCACTATTTGGAGAATTTTCCTTCCTTGTATGTAACTTTGTATTCAAGAAAATCTAAATAAATAATTTAAAAAAAACAAAACACAACTTTAAATAGTTTTGTGTCATCTGCAAATTTGATAACCTCACTTGTTGTTCCACTTTCCAGGTCATTTATGAATATGTCAAAAAGCAGCGGACCCAGCACAGATCCTTGGGGTACACCACTATTCACCTTTCTCCATTGGGAAAATTGGCCATTTAGCCCTACCCTCTGCTTTCTATCTTTTAACCAGTTCCTGATCCACAATAGTACACTGCCTCCTATCCCATGACTCTTTAGTTTTGCCAAAAGTCTCTGATGAGGGACCTTGTCAAAAGCTTTCTGAAAGTCCAGATACACAATATCAACCGACTCACCTTTGTCCACCTGTTTATTCACTCCTTCAAAAAAACATAACAGATTAGTAAGACAAGATCTTCCTTGTCTAAAGCCATGTTGGCTGTCTCCCATTAGGTCGTGACTATCTACATGCTGAGTAATTTTATTCTTTATGATGGTTTCTACCATTTTTCCCGGTACTGACGTCAGGCTCACCGGTCTGTAGTTTCCCGGATCACCCCTGGAACCCTTTTTAAAAATTGGTGTTACATTGGCGATCCTCCAATCTTCAGGTATTAGAGATGATTTTAATGATAGTTCACAGATTACTGATAGCAGGTCTGCAATCTCATATTTCAGTTCTTTCAACACCCTTGGATGTATACCATCTGGCCCAGGTGATTTGCTACTCTTCAGTTTATCTAATAGTTGTAAGACATCTTCCCGATGTATCGATATTTCCTTCAATTCTTCCGCACCTTTAAATACCACTTCAGTCATGGGTAACATCCCTACATCTTCTTCAGTAAAGACCGAAGCAAACATTCAGTCTCTCCGCTATCGCCTTGTCGCCTCTTAGTGCTCCTTTAACCCCTTTATCATCTAATGAACCAACTGACTCTCTCACAGGTTTTTTGCTACGAATGTACTTGAAAAGGTCTTTATTTCGCGTTTTTGCTTCCACAGCAAGCTTCTTCTCAAATTCTCTCTTTGCCTGCCTTATCAATGCCTTGCATTTGACTTGCCAGTGCTTGTGCTGTTTCCAGGTTTCGTCGTTTGGCTCTTTTTTCCATTTCCTGAAAGATGCTTTTTTGGCAACAGCCTCTCTGACCTCACCTTTAAACCATGCTGGCAGTTTTTTGGACTTCCTTCCACTTTTCTTAAAGCGTGGAATACAGCTGGTTTGGGCTTCCAAGATAGTATTTTTCAACAACACCCAAGCTTGATGTACGTCTTTAACCTTTGCAACTGCTCCTTTTAGTTTTTTCTTAACTGTTTTCCTCATTTTATCATAGTCTCCCTTTCGAAAGTTAAAGGGTAGTACTGTGGATTTCCTTACTATCCCTCCTCCACTAATTAAATCAAAGGCGATCATGCTATGATCACTATTGCCAAGTGGCCCCAACACTCTTATCTCTTGCACTAGATCTGGTGTTCCACTAAGGACTAGGTCTAATATGGCTTCCCCTCTGGTCGGTTCATGAACCAGCTGCTCCAAGAAGCAGTCATTTATTTCATCTAGGAACTTTATCTCCCTAGCATGTCCTGACGTGACACTGACCCAGTCGATACCGGGGTAGTTGAAATCACCCATTATTATTACTGCACTGTAACTTTTGTTAGCTTCCTTGATTTCTTTGAGCATTTCATCATCCATTTGGTCATTCTGGCCAGGTGCTCGATAGTACACTCCTACTGCCATTGCCTTCCCCCTTTTATATGGAATTTCAATCCATACAGATTCTACAGCAGATTTTGTTTCCTGCAAAACTTTAATCCTTTCTGAGTCAATGCCCTCTCTAACATAGAGCGCAACCCCTCCACCAATTTGATCAGCTCTATCATTACAATATAGTTTGTACCCAGGTATCACAGTGTCCCACTGGTTGTCCTCCTTCCACCATGTCTCTGATATTCCAATCATATCTAACTTTTCATTTAGTGCTATATATTCTAACTCTCACATCTTATTCTTTAGACTTCTAGCATTTGCATACAAGCATTTTAGAGAATGTATTTTATTCATGTTAATTTGGCTATTGTTAGACATGGATAAATTGGGATCTTTAAGCTCTGTCTGCTCCATACTTGAGGGCATTTGGGCTACTTTACTCTTTTGTGGAACCTCTCTGCTTTTGATAGTATCCTTCAAGGATACATTCTTCCGAACCATCCGCTCTTGGGCGACTGTCGGCTTTCCCCTAATATCTAGTTTAAAAGCTGCTCTATCTCCTTTTTAAAGGTTAATGCCAGCAGCCTGGTTCCATCCCGGTTAAGGTGAAGCCCATCCCTTCGGAAGAGCCCCTCCTTTCCCCAGAATGTTCCCCAGTTCCTAACAAATCCAAAACCCTCATCTCTGCACCATTGTCTCATCTACGCATTGAGACTCCGGATTTCTGCCTGCCTTTTGGGTCCTGCGCGCGGAACAGGAAGCATTTCAGAGAATTCTACCACTGGTCTAGTGGCCATTTAGCCGCCTCCGCAATCCTTTCAAAGGCATCAGAGTAGTCGTCAAAATTGTCAGTCTTTTGCAAAGGACCTAGTGCCAATGCACTACAGTTCTGCAGTCCTACCACAGGTGGTATCAGTACGCCTTCCTCATCTGTGGTGGGTGTCCCCTTCAGCAGTGTGGTTAGCAAGTCCAGGAGTGGCTTCTGCTGCGCAGCCAGTGCTGCCATAGTCCTGTCCTGGGCTTGTCTCGCGAGCTCACTCTGGGCTTTCCATTGTTCTTCCATCCAGCGAAGCATGTCCTGGGGATCCATCCCGGCGTTGAGGTATACCTGTATGGACGAGAAAAAAAACAGGGCCCACCAAGTGCGGCACAATATATATTTTTTTCTCCCTGTCTGCCCTTAGCAAGGTATCCTTCGTCCCCCTTTCTCAGCAATCCCTACCCCCGTGCCCACCTACTTATACCTTAGCACGGTGTAGGATCTCGCATTGAGAAAGGTTCTCTGCACGCCTCCTTCAGGTCAGCCTGTGGATGTCCACTCACTGTGTCAGGATTTCCTCTTTCAGGATTTTCCTTTTCACTGGTGTGTTTTTTTTCTTCTTTTTTTTTTCCTTTTCAGCCACTTGTATCCTCTCTTAGGAAAAAGCCTTGGGTAGTACTCTTTTTTTTTCAAAAATCCAAATTACTACGCCATTTATGTCACCAGCAGTGGCTGGACTGGGCGTAGGCAGCCAGACACACTGCTGGGCCTGACCCTTCTATATGAAAAGGAGTAGTTGCGACGGAGTGGTCAGGTTGAAAAAGGATTTTTATTCCCCTCCCGGGGTTTGGATTTTCAAAACAGTACAAACACAAGAACTTAAGAGGTAGCCATACTTCTGGCAAAACTGAGGGTGAAAAGAAACACAGCTTCTTGCTTGAACAAAAACAGGGATTATAACAAAACAGAAACCAGGTAAAAATGCTGACAGTTTTCCTCTGTGCACATTCAGCTCTCTACAAGGCACTCTTGTCTTCAGCTAGCGCAAAGAATTTATATCAGACATTACCAAAGAGCAGTCCATGTCTTCAATATAAGGAGTTAAACTACTTGGCTCCGTGATCATAGGCTCTTCAACCACCTTACTTTCCCTAGGGCAGAGAGTTTGGAACTTCCTTAAATCAGTCCCTGAACTTTCTTCAAAGCTCTCTCCACAATATGGCAGGTAGTTACCAGATAGCTTATAAAACTGCCCTGTTCTGTTCCTAACAGACTTCTCTCTTTGCAGTCTTCTGCAGGGCTTTAAAGACACACATTCATCTTCTTCACTCATACAAATATCTTAAATTGCATTACTTTCCTTTTCCCAAGGTTGCAAGTATTTCAGACAGCTCTGCCTTTCTATTATATATGGTTCCTTACCAGCTGCCTTCCGTTCCTTCCACTGAGCTCTGTGTCTTGGAAAATCTTCCTGCGTCAGAGGTGAGGGTTTCCTGTAGTTAATCCCTCTGCTGGCAGATAGCTTTCTTTCCCTTTTCAAATCCCTCCTTGGCTTTCTGCTCCAAGGCTCAAACAAAACAGAATCAGCATGGGGGTATTCTGAACCTCCGTCTGAGACCTGCAAGTCTTCCCTTACTTGCCAAGCTTCCTGTTCCTCGTGAACTTCCTGCTTGCCTCGGTCTCTCTGATCCTCCAAATCTTCAAAACCCTCAAAACCTTCAAAACCTAACTCTGTTTGCTTCACATGTTTTTTATACAGGTTTAGGGGCGTTTTCCTACCCATGTGCAAACTGTTCTCCTGATTACTTGGGGAGTGTTTGTTAGCTAGGCGTGCCTTCAGACATCGTGTCTCAGCCTGCTTTGGTTGCCCATGGTAACTGGGAAGCTTTTGATCTCCCTGCCTGTCAGAATCTGTGCTAAACCCAGCAGATTTTTGTGTTTTAAAGGCATAGGGCAGATCTTCGGTGTCACAGTACGTATGACCTAGATTGGCCACTGTTGGAAACGGGATACTGGGCTTGATGGACCTTGGTCTGACCCAATATGGCATATCTTATGTTCTTATGTTCTTATGTAAACAAACTAAGCACCCTTGGGATGGACCCTAAAGTTTCTGCTTGGGTTAGAAATTGGTTGAGTGGGAGGCCACAAAGGGTACAGGTAAATGGAGCTCACTCTGAGAAGAAGGAGGTTACCAATGGAGTGCTGCAGGGATCTATCCTTTGTCCGATTCTTTATAACATCTTAGTGATATTGCGGAAGGGCTGTCAGGTAAGGTTTGCCTCTTTGCAGATGATACCAAAATCTTTAACAGAATAGACACCCAGGAAGGTGTAGATAACATGAGGAGGGATCTAGCTAATCTTGAAGAATGGTCTAGAATTTGGCAGCTGAGATTTAATGCTAAAAAATGTAGGGTCATGCATTTGGGCTGCAACAATCCAAGGGAGCGGTACAGTATAGGGGGTGACTTGCTTCTGTCCATGAAAGAAGAACGGGACCTAAGCGTGATTGTGTCTGATGATCTCGAAGTAGCTGAACAGGTAGAAAAGGTGATGGGAAAAGCTAGAAGGATGTTTGGGTGATAGGGAGAGGAATGGCAAGCAGGAGAAAGGAGTTGATAGTGCCTTTGTATAAATCTTTGGTGCGACCTCATTTGGAGTATAGTGTGCAATTCTGGAGACCACACCTTCAAAAGGATGTAAATAGGTTGGTGTCGCTTCAAAGGGTGGCTACTAAAATGGTTAATGGTCTTCATTATAAAGCATATGAGGACAGACTTAAGGACCTTAATATGTATACTTTAGAGGAAAGGTGGGGCAGAGGTGATATGATTGAGACATTTAAATACCTCTGAGGCATAAATGCACAGGAGGAGAGCCTCTTTCGCTTGAAAACAAGCTCTGCTATGAGGGGACATGGGATGAGGGTGAAAGGGGATAGATTCATGAGTGATATGCAGAAATATTTCTTTACGAAAAGAGTGGTGGATCCGTGGAATAGTCTCCCAATAAAGGTGGTAGAGATGAGGACAGTATCTGAATTCAAAGAAGCATTGGACAAATACAGAGGATCTCTAAAGTAAAAAAAGGTACTGTTGTAGTTGTTGATATGGAAGGGTAGACTAGATAGGCCATGTGATCTTTTCTGCCATCATGTTTCTATATATTTTTTTTATTTTTCTGTTCTTTTTTATTACATGCGGAGGAAGAAGTGTTTGCTAGATTTAACCCGAAGGTAAGAAGCCGGTCACCGTTGCCATCTCTGTGGGCCCATAATGATCAGCGAGCTGTATGAAAGCGCTTATCTCAATTTCTGACGCCCCCTCCCCTTTTTCCCCAGTCAGCTGGAGGTAATGGGCTCAGCCCTCAACAGTGCAGGTCTGGCACAGACATAGAGAAGCATTTTTTTTTTGGGGGGTGGGGGGGGCACTTGAAGCATGTTACTGTGATTTTTGGCTGACAGGCTGGAGCTGATGGGAAAACTTGCTTCATTAATTAATATTTTCAATCATTCTACTTATGCATGGCAGAATTCTGTGTCTTTGCTCTATTGGGGAAGGGGGGGGGCTCTTTTTGGTAAAGCTGGGCCCTAGAGACAAAGTTGTACCTTGAGAGGTGATATCTCTCTAGGCACCATTGGATGTGAATTGTTGGGCTGAGGGCGGGAAAAGGAGAGAGGGGAGCCAGAGTCATTGGGCCATCTCCAGAGGTGACGTGTTCCGGCCAGCCATCGCATGATCACAGTGAGCATGAGAACAGGCAACTCTGCTGTGGATGGGGCTGGGATCGGATATAGGTAAAAACTGGATCCTTTGGATCTAGGGAATATCACCTTAAATCAAATTCCTAGGTTGTTATGTGCTTGGTGATAGGGTTTTAAACAGAGTCTGGGTAAAAACTGGATTCTCTGGATCTAGATAAGACCACTTTAAATCAGATCTGGCTTTTACCTACTTGGCGGCAGGGATTTAAACATGACCCGGAGCTAGTGTGCATTGCCAGCCATATTTTTATATCTGCAGTAAAAGTCTCAAGCTAGATCCAGTGGATCCAGTCTCTGATCACCTAGCTCAGTGTGTCTCAAGCAGTGCATATAGCACACTGGTGTGCCTTTGGAAAGTCCCCGGTGTGCCTTGGGGTGACTGACAGGGGCACAGATAGACAGGGGTTCATGAGGGTGTTGCCGTATTTCCATTGGACAGTGCCCCGGATTACAGCCCTCTGTTTTCTACTCCGGTCTCTCGTCTTGGAGCCAGCATGTAGAGCAGCGTTTTTCAACCACTGTGCCGCGGCACACTAGTGTGCCGTGAGATATTGTCTGGTGTGCCGTGGGAAAAATTCCAATTTCATCCGTAACATGTGGCCTCGGCTCACAAATTAGGGTTGCCAACCGGCCGGTTTTCAGCCGGCCTGGCCGGTTTTTCCATGGCCAGGCCGGCTGCCAGCACAGTTGTAAAACCGGCCATTGAAAAGCCGGTTTTTTGCTCTGGCCGCAAGATCGGGAGCGGCCAGAGCAAAAAACCGGCTTTTGTGCCGAAGTCCGCGGCGCGAACGCGATCGCGATTCCCTATAGCAGTGCAGCCGCTGGTTCTGCTTTGTACAGAGCAGCGGCTGCACTACACTTACATTGAAAAGTAAAGAGAAACTGTGTCAGGAGCCCTCCGATCATGCAGAGCCCGAGGAAGTGATGTCATGGGGGCGAGCTCCTCACAGGCTGTCTTTCCTTTTAAAATTAACTTTAGCTGCAATAAAGTTAATTTGAAAAGGAAAGACAGCCTGTGAGGAGCCTGCCCCCATGACATCACTTCCTCGGGCTCTGCGATGACCGGAGGGCTCCTGACACAGTTTCTCTTTACTTTTCAATGTAAGTGTAGTGCAGCCGCTGCTCTGTACAAAGCAGAAGCAGCGGCTTGGGCAGAGGGGGGGGGGGGGGGGGGGGTGTGTGTGAGTGAACCAGCAAGGGGGGGGAGTGTGAGTGAACCAGCAGTGGAGGGGGGTGTGTGGTGTGAGTGAACCAGCAAGGGGGGGGGGGCGATGGTGTGAGTGAACCAGCAGGGGAGGGGGGGTAACTGAGTGAGTGACCCAGCAGGAGGGGTGAGTAAGTGACAGGGGGGTGGGTGAGTGAACCAGCAGTGGAGGGGGGGGGGTGGTGTGAGTGAACCAGCAGGGGAGGGGGGTTGGTGTGAACCAGCAGGGGAGGGGGTTGGTGTGAGTGTTTGATTCCTATTCAAGAGAATTACTTTATATATAGTCAATATAGGCACAGAGGTAAATTTTTTTAACATTTTCTAATGGTGGTGTGCCTTGTGATTTTTTTCATGAAAAAAGTGTGCCTTTGCACAAAAAAGGTTGAAAAACACTGATGTAGAGAACAGAAAGGGAGAAGTTGAGAGTGGAGCAGATAAGGCAAAGAGGAGCCACTTCTCTCCCTGTTGCAGCACATTTCTCTTCCCCTGGTAGAAGAAAACGAGGTTACTTACCTGTAACGGGAGTTCTCCGTGGACAGCAGGATAAGTCAGCCACACTTGGTGACGTCCTCCGGGCGGAGCCAAGCGTACGGAAGTGCTCTCTAGAGCTCGGAAAGGTGAGCCTTTCTGAGCCCACCCAGGTAGCCCATCCTACCGGTCCGCCCCCAGGTCCGGCCAGTGTGTTCCTAGCTAGCCAATACCCGGACAGGGAGCGGAGCCGAGGCTGACCTCCTCCAGGGGAGGTGGGTAGGGATTGTGTGGCTGACTTATCCTGCTGTCCACGGAGAACTCCCGTTACAGGTAAGTAACCTCGTTTTCTCCATGGACCAGCAGGATTGCGTCAGCCACACTTGGTGCCTCCCTAGCTGGAGAATGCTGAGGAGGAGGAGGAAGCCTACTATCTCATTAAGGATGGGCGACATGCAGATTAGTGCAACAATCTTTAATAAAGTGAAGGTGTAACAGCATAACAACTGTAATCAGTGCAACAACATGTCAGTGCAACCACAATAATTAGTGCAAGGCAATAACTAGTGCAAGTAATGCAATACAGTAACTGTGCAATATTTGAAGGCTTTAGGAGGCATTCCTCACGTCCATAGCAGTGGAGAGAACGGCAGTGCCGAGGGCACAATCTTCTAGTGTTCTGAGGTCGAGGCAGTAGTGCCTCTGGAACGTGAGAGGTGAGGTCCAGGTGGCAGCTCTACAGACATCTGCCATAGGGACTGAACGGAGGTTGGCAATTGAGGTGGCCATGGCCCTTAAGTTGTGGGGGCCCACTCTCGGCAGGTTCAGCGTGCCTGTAGGGTTGAGACAGTGGGAAACGCAGGAAGCGACCCAGTGTGCAAGGGTCCTCTTATTGACGGGCCGGCCCGGCCGGGTTGCGTCGAAGGATACGAATAGTTGTTCGCCTTTGCGCGTAGGCTGAGTGCGGAGCAGGTATATCCGGAGAGCCCGGAGACAGTCTAGCGTGTGCAGGCGGCTCTCCTCCTCCGAGGCGTGGGGTTCCGGGAAGAAAACCGGAAGCTCAATGGATTGATTAACGTGGAAAGCCGATGCGACTTTGGGTACGAACTTTGGGTTGGTCCTCAAGGACGCTCTATCATGGAGCAGTTGTGTGTAGGGGGGGGTGTGCCACCAACGCTTGCAGCTCGCTGATTCTTCTTGCAGAAGTTATGGCCACAAGGAAAAGTGTTTTCCATGAGACGTACTTCATGTGGGCCGACTGCAGTGGCTCAAAGGGCTCGTCGGTCAGCCGAAGTAGTACAGCGTTGAGGTCCCAGGATGGGACGGGGCACCTGAGCGGCGGTTTTAGGTTTGAGAGGCCTTTCATGAAACGGCCGGTCAAGGGCAGCGCTGCAATGGAGGTAGCCCCTTCGGGCTGTGCGTGAAACGCTGCAATTGCCGAGAGGTGCACTCTGACGGATTGGGTTTTGAGGCCAAGGTTTGACAGGGAAGTCAAGTAACGAAGAACTTCGTGGAGAGGGCAAGTGGTGGGATCAAGGCCCTGTTCTGCGCACCAGATGCTGAACCTCTTCCATTTTAGGCCGTAGGACTTCCTGGTGGAGGGTCTTCTGGCCGCCAAGACCACATCTTGCACCTCTGACGGGAGCCGGAGTGAAGACAGGCTCATCCATTCAACCTCCAGGCAGTGAGAGCCAGGGCTTTGAGGTCGGGGTGTCTCATTCTTCCCTCGTCCTGCGTGAGTAGGTCTGGTTTGAGTGGCAGGCGCTTGGGTTCCGTCACTGCAAGGCGATGGAGGAGTGCAAACCACATCTGACGGGGCCAGTAGGGCGCCACTAGGATTGCGCGCGCCTTGTCGCGAATCAGTCGCTGCAGCGTTGCCGGGATGAGGGGTGTCGGGGGGAAGGCATACACCAGAGACCACTCCCCCCAAGACACGTCGAATGCATCCGCCGCTAGCCGCTTGCGGGACGGGTGCCTGGAGCAGAATAGAGGGCATTTTGCGTTCTGTTCCGTGGCGAACAGGTCGATGCTCGGGCGTCCCCATTGGAGGAAAAGACTGTCTGTGACCTCCGTGAGGAGTGTCCACTCGTGCGGTTGCAACTGTCTGCTGAGCTTGTCCGCTAAGCCGTTCTGATCGCCAGGCAGGTAGGAGGCCCGGAAATTGCACCCGTGCGTTAGGGCCAGAGACCAGATCTGCAGGGCTTCCTTGCAGAGTGAGCGAGAGGCGGTGCCCCCTTGTTTGTTGATGTAGAACATGGCCACTTGGTTGTCCGTCTGGATGAGCACGGATTTTTTCTGCACGTGAGATAGGAAGGCTTTGAGAGCGTACTTGATGGCTCTTAACTCGAGTAGGTTGATGTGCAGGAGTTTTTCCTGCGGCGACCAGGCACCTTGTGTGTTGAATTGTAGAATATGAGCACCCCAGCCCGAGTTGGAAGCGTCCGTGGTCAAGGTCACGTCGTGCTGTGGCGGGTGCATGTCCTTTCCACCCGAGAGGTTCTCCGGAACCGTCCACCAGTGGAGATGAGTCTTGATACTGGCGTTCATGGGGATGCGGGTGGAGAGGGGCTGCGAGTGCTGGTTCCAGTGTGCACGAAGGTGGCCCTGGAGTGGCCGCATCTGCAACCTGGCGGTGTGGATGACAGAGGTGGTGGCGGACATGTGGCCTAGAAGGCGTAGGATGGATCTCGCCGTAGAGGTCTCCGCAGACGCCAAGCTGGTCGCCAGTGAAGTCAGAGCCACTAGCCTGCGTGGGGGAAGGAAGGCCTTCGAGAGTCGGGTATCGATCACTGCTCCGATGAAGTCCAGCCTCTGTGAGGGGGTGCGATGCGACTTGTTGAAGTTGATCACGAAGCCCAGTGCAGACAACAGGGACTCTGTTTTCCTCAGAGAATCCTGAAGCTCCGCCGCTGAGGGGGCTGTTAGGAGCCAGTCGTCCAGATAAGGGAAGATGGATACATCCTGTTTGCGGAGATGCGCTGCAGGTACTGCCACACACTTGGTGAACACTCGTGGGGCCGGTGACAGTCCGAAAGGAAGGACTCTGTACTGATAATGCTGTCCCAGCACATTGAAGCGAAGGTATTGCCTGTGCGACTTGTGGATGCGGATGTGGGTATAGGCGTCCTGTAGGTCCAGGGATGCCATCCAGTCGCCGGGCTGAATGAGAGGCAGGATTGAGTTCAGAGAGTACATCCTGAACTTTTCTTTGATGATGAACTTGTTGAGTTTGCGGAGGTCGAGGATAGGGCGTACCCCGCCTTTTGGTTTGGGAATGAGGAAGTATCTGGAGTAGAAGCCAGAGTTTATCTCGTCTGGAGGTACCTGTTCTATGGCATTGGAAGACAGCAGGTGCATTATCTCTGCAGCCATGGCCAGGCGCAGGTGTGGAGGTGTTTTGCTGATGGGATGTTTGCTTTGGCGCGGTGTTGCTTGGAAGCGCATTCGGTACCCCTCTTGGATGATTTCGAGAACCCATGAGTCTGAGGAGATGCATCGCCACTCTCTCAGGAAGTACGTCAAGCGGCCCCCGACCTGGGTGTCTGCTGGAGGATAGGCGTCAAAAGGATGGCCCACTTTTCGCAGGGGGTGGGTTGCTCTTTTTCTGTCTGCGGTCCCGCTGGGAGTTTCGCTGGTGAGCGGGTCCGGAGTAGGAGTTGTTCCTATACTTGTTAGGTTGCCATTTCCTGTTGGGGGGGTACCTCTTGCTGGAAGAGTAGTAAGATCGTCTCTGGAAGTTGTTTTTGTGCGTTCCACTGTGGCGCTCGTAGCCGTCCTCTGCGAGGGTTCTCAGGGTGGTACAGTGCTCCTTCATATCATTGACGGTGTCTTTCACTTTGTCTCCAAAGAGAGACTCACCGGAGCAGGGCGCATTGGCTATGGCGTCATGGGTGTCTTCCCTCAAGCCAGAGGCTCTCAGCCATGCCCAGCGCCTGGCAGATATGGCCGTACCAGCGGTACGCGAGGCCGTGTCAAACGAGTCAAAGGTTGCGCTGGCCAGGTGCTTACTGCACTCAGACATATCGGTGAGGGCACCGGAGAAAAGAGATAGCGATTCCTTAGGAAGGGATGCAGATGCCGTTCGCAAGGTTGCCATGCAGGTGTCAAGGAAGAGCACTTGCTGGAATTGGTGTGCTGCAATTTTAGCGTTAAGCATTGCCCCTTGGAATATCTTCTTCCCGATGTCATTGAGGAGTTTATTGTCACGGCCCGGGGGGCTGCTGGCGTGAGTGCGTGTGGACTTGGTGCGCTTGAGCGCTGAAGACACGACAATGGAGTTGTGTGGCAGCTGTGGCAGAGAGAACCCCGGGACAGGTTTCACTTGATACTTGAAGTCCAGCCGCCTGGGGAAGGGTCTACCGGATGCAGGTGTCTGCCACAGCTTGGAGTGAATGTCCAAGAGCCTTTGGTGCACGGGTAGTGCGAAAGTGGGTTTCGGTGCAGTGAGGTATTTCAGGACCTCTGGAACCGTCTCTCCCGAAGCATCGGTGATGTTTAAGGCGAGAGATGAGGCCAGCTTGACTAAAAACTTCGGGTACGTGAGGTCTTCAGCAGGAGGTGGCTCCTCTGTCTCAGCTGTCTGTGTCTTTTCAGAACTGGTAAGATCCATGGAAGCCGACCCCACCACTGCTGCTTCTATTTGGTGTTCTTCGGCGGTGGTGTCAGGGGAAAGATCTTCCCTGACTGGGATCGGTGAGTGTCCGCGGGAGGGAGGGTTGGTCCTCTCAGCAGGCGTGGAGGCCGGCACTGCCGCTCCGTGCTCTGTGCGCGTGGTCTCCGCATCAGGTGGCGAGGCGTGCGGCGTGGGAGTAGCTGGGGCAGACTGCCGTAGAAGCTGGGTTAACAGATTGATGATAGCTGACGAATTGCTGATGCTGGATCTGCTGCGGCGAGGAGAACCCCGATTCTCATAGCTGCCGCTGCGTGAGCGGTGCCTGCGGTGTTGGGATCGGTGGCGGTGGTGCCTGGAACGTCTGTGGCGTTTTGACCGGGGAGTTCTGTGCCCAGAGTCACTGCTGCTGCTGTGCCCCCTGTCTCTGCTCCGCTTCCTGCGGTGGAGAGATGTGTGGCCTGAGGCACTCCTGGTAGTGAAGGGGTTAACAGCCTCCGTGGCTTCCCCCAGGGCATTCTCAAGGGGCTGGTCAGGCCTACCTTCATTCCTGAGGACGATCCCCGCGGCGATCAGGTCTGCTGGGACGAGGAGCTGCCCATATCCTGTAGAGGAGGCACGGTGAGCATCATCGGAGCGCCGACGGGTACTTCCGGCGGCAGAACCGTGCATGCCGGGGCTTCCGGCGCCGGTAGAGGAGGCAAGCCGGGGTGCGTCGTTGTCGCGCTGGCGGGGAACTCCAGAACCGCCGGTTTGTGTGTGCACTGTAGTTCCGGGGTTATTAGCCACGCCCCCAAGGGCGGAGTTGGAGGACCTCGGTCGGGGCTGGGATGACTGCCGGCGATCGCCATCTTGCACAGCATGCTCTTCAGCTCCCGGGAAACACGTGGAAGGGTAGAGCGCCAAACCTGCCTGAACATTGGAGGGGGCAGCAGGGCTTACCTCCGCGGGACCGTGGCTGACCGTGCTCTGTCCCGGAGTAGCAGGATGAAGCAGTCTGTGCTCCTCCGCGGGACCGTGGCTGACCGTGCTCTGTCCCGGAGTAGCAGGATGAAGCAGTCTGTGCTCCTTCGCGGGACCGCGGCTGACTGTGCTCTGTCCCAGGGTAGCAGGATGAAGTAGTCTGTGCTCGGAGCTGAAGACAGAGGCCCCATACGGCGTGAACAGCTGTGAGGAATTGTCCGGGGGCACGGAGGCTCGGCTGAGGATGGAGGCCCGTTCAGGCACATCCTGAGCCGGCGGAGGGTCAGCGCTGGATTTGCAGATCTCCCGGTACCCTTTCTTCATCTTGCCGCAGCGGGAGCATCCTCGGGAGGTAGGACCTTTATTGCCACAACCGGGGCATTTTTTTGTATGGTATTTAGGCATTGCTGGAAAAACTAAAAACAAAGAAATAAAACAAAGAGAGCAGAGAGCAGAAGTCCGTCTTGCTGGCAAGGCGGAAGAACGAAAACTGGCCGGACCTGGGGGCGGACCGGTAGGATGGGCTACCTGGGTGGGCTCAGAAAGGCTCACCTTTCCGAGCTCTAGAGAGCACTTCTGTACGCTTGGCTCCGCCCGGAGGACGTCACCAAGTGTGGCTGACGCAATCCTGCTGGTCCATGGAGAACAGTGCTTCTTTCCTGTGCTTGTTTTTGCTAGCTTCAATCTGATGTTTGAGTAAATGACCTCATGTATTCATACATTAGATTGAACCCAGAGAAATGTGACCTACACAGGATAAAAGTGCTGCTCTCCTTTTGCGAGTGGAAGGGACTGAGAGCGAGGATTATGCAAAACTAGGTTTTGGTGTGCAGCGAGGACCGAACAAACTCAAAAAGCATGCCACAAAATAAAAAAAGATTGAGAAGCATTGCCCTAGTTTTAACTTGATTCTTTCACTGCTGGAATAGAAACCTGACTGACTACCCTAACTCTGCCGGAGGTTTTTTCTGGCTGCACAGCATTGATTCTATTTTCTTCCTCCATTCACTCCCTCGATCCTATCCAGATTTCCCTGATCTCGGAAGTAGAGGGAAGAGGAAAATAGAGTCAATGCTCTGCAGCCAGAGAAAACTTCGGTAGTGCTACTGTGTAGTGCTGGCCAGGTTTCTATGCCAGCAGTGAAAAAAGAAACAGACCGATGCAGAAAGCTAGCACTGAAGTTGCACGCTATCAACTCTGTACGCCTCTTTGCAGCGCACTGATAGCATTTAACTTCAGCACTGGCATGCATAAAGGGGTTCATATGCAAATTAGCCACGCGTTAAACTTGGCACAAATGACAGCGTTAAACTGAGAGTAAGCCAAACGTGTGCATAAAGTCGGTGCAAGTTTTGCATTCTTTCCCAGAGACATGGCATCAGATGTCTAATTTGCATATGCACCCAACAGTATTTTGAAGGCACTGGGGGCTTTCCCCAATGCCTGGATCATCTGAGGGGAAGTGTCAAACTTTCCCTCAGATGATCCAGGCATCGGAAAAAGCCCTTGATGCCATCAAAATACTGTCAGGGGCCGGTGCCCTAGACAGAAAGCAAATCCCTGGTGGTCCAGAGGCACCAAACCCCCCACCCCACTAAAAATAAGCCTGATGGTCTAACAGCCCCCAAACATCCCCACCCACCCAACTAAAAATAAGCCTGATGGCCCAGCAGCTCCAATCTCTCCACCCATTCAACTAAAACTAAGCCTAGTGGCTTAGCAGTCCTGAACCCCCTCTCCTGGTATCTTCGCAAAGGAGCAGGGGTGCTGCTCATGCACTCTCTGCTCCTGTGCCGCCATCTTGAAAAATATAAGGCTTATATGGCAGTCTGACCCAGCATGGAGTATCCCAGGGGCATGCGTAAAACATTTCTTTATTTAACAGTATTTATATACCAGGATTGTATGACGACAACAGAGGTGTGAAGATTGGTGGAAGACTCATTAACAACCTTCGCTATGCTGATGATACTACATTACTGGCTGAAAGTGAAGATGATCTGAAACATTTGCTTCTCACAATCAAAGAACATAGTCTCAAAATGGGCCTGCATCTTAATGTAAAGAAGACAAAGATCATGACAGCTGGCATAATCAACAGGTTCATCGTTGAAGGAGAAGAAATTGAAATTATGAACAACTTTAACCTACTTGGATCAACTACACAGGTACACTAAAAAAATTTTTTTTAAACTGCCTCTAATGTTTCGATTGATTTTTACGTTTTTTGGTGCGCTGAATCCAAATCTGGTAACCAATTTGCTCCATCACGTACAGATTTTTTGCTACATTGGGTTAGCAGTTTGAGGTGAACGTTTCAGATTGAGTGCGATCGAGATAAAAGTTTCTTGGATGAATTCTTTATACTAATTGTTTAGTAGTTATTCAAATAAGAATAAAGAAAATTGTAACAAGGCAGCACATAAGAATAGAGTAATGTCAACAAAACACACTGTGATGGTAGCAAAATTGTCTGCACTTAAAACAGCCACATACATGTGCACAAACATTGAGCATATAAGAGCGAGGTTAGACACAAAGCAAAGCAAAGAAATGTGCAAAAAATGTTGTACAGGTATGTATGTAAGAATAGAAAACGCAAACCGCACCATTGCAATACATGAAGACAAACACCCGATGGTGTGAAAATAAAATTCTAATAAATGAGATCCGACACTGTGGTAATAACTAGCAAATTTTTATTTCAAAGTTTAGTAAAAACACGATATTTGTCAACACAGTTTAGATTTTAAAGTCATTCTTGGGTCAATCAATCTCCTGGTGGGCCCGTTTCTTCTTCCCCCGAATGCTTCTCTTGGTGCGCTGCTTGGCGTATTTTTCATCTGGGGTTTCCCGCAGCAGCAACCAGCAGAAATCAGCCATCATAGTGGTGTTCCATCTTCCTTGGTACTTTCTCTCTGCGTCCTTGATGTCCTGGTGAAACCTTTCACCTTGTTCTTCACTGTACGCCCCCAAGTTTTCGGGAAAGTAGTTCACATGGGAGTGCAAGAAATGGACTTTCAGGCTCATGTTACAGCCTTGTTCTTTGAAGGCATTGAGCATCCTGGCAACAATATCCTTATAGTTCTCATCCCGCCTGTTCCGCAAGAATTTGAGAACAACATCCTTGAAGGAATCCCAGGCTTCTTTTTCCTTCTCAGACATCGTTTCAGCGAATGCTCCATCTGAAATGAGTTTCCTTATATCAGGGCCAACAAACACTCCTTCCTTTAGCTTTGCTTCAGAAAGTCGGGGGAACTTTGAGCAAAGGTACCGAAAGCACTCACCATCTTTTGGAAGGGACTTGATGAATTGCTTAATGAGACCCAACTTAATGTGGAGAGGTGGTAATAGAATTTTATCACGAGGTACCAAGCTCTCATGAAGAACATTTTTCTCACCGGGTCTCAAATACTCCCGAATTGGCCAGTCTTTTTTCCCCCAGTGTAGGTCGCGGGCCCGGCTATCCCACAAGCAAAGGAAGCAGGGATATTTGGTGAAACCGGATTGCTGCCCTAATAGCATGGATAGAATTTTAAAGTCTCCACAAATCATCCACTTATGCTCATCATAACGAATCTTCTGAAGAATCAGGGCCAAATTCTCGTATTTTTCTTGGAGAATAACAGAGTGAGCAATAGGAACTGAAGCGAATGTGTTGCCATTATGAAGAAGAACACCTTTTATGCTGTCTTTTGACGAATCAATGAACAGCCGCCATTCAGCAGGATCATACTTGAGTTTAAACTTTTCCATCACTCCGTATATATCGTTGCAAAATACCAAATCTTCCTCTTTGCTGAAATACTTCAAAAATTGTGTCTCGCGGTTGCGGTACCAATAAAAAGTTGTTCCTGGTGACAATAGATTTTTCTGTTTAAGCCGAGAACCTAGCAGTTGGGCAGCATCTTTTGGGAGTCCTAAATCCCGGACTAATCATTCAATTCAGCTTGAGAGAAAAGTTCAGGTTTCGGATCTGGTTCAGTTTCAAACTCGGAAGTACTGGACTCATCGGGAAAAGCCATCTGATGAGTCTCATCATGATCAGAACCGTCCACACAAATATGATCCAAAGATTTTGGTGGTTCAGGCACAGGTACTTCGTTGCTATGAGGCATAGGCCTAATTGCTGAGGGAAGGTTGGGGTAACTTATTATGTTCTTATTTTTTAAGTTGTATCCCTTCACAATGCAAGAGCAAAAATAGCAGTCACTGCTGTGGTCTCTTTGTTCACGCCACATCATAGGTATTCCGAAACGAAATGCTTGTTTTTTACCTTTCATCCATAAGCGTAGATCTTCCTCACATGTCTTGCACACTTTGTGAGGAGCCCACGGTTTGTCTTGATTGCCTAACTTCAAACCGAAATAGGCGAAATATACTTCTTTTAATAAATGCAGAAATGTTCCTCTGCCGCTTTTTCACGGTATATTCCCCACAAATAAAACAAAAACTGTCCGGAGAGTTGACGCAACCTCTGGCTCTGTGAGCCATCACAAATACACAGCACTGCAAACTACAACTGTAGTGAACCACTTCGGAATAAAGCTGGATTACGACTGAGCAAACAAAAGGTAATAATGAACTTGCAAGAAACTGAAATTTGACAGGAACGTTCATGTCGCAACCACCGTGTTTGAGCGAGCGAACGAGGCGAGGCGAACAGGAAAGAACATGCGCCAGCGCGAGTACTGGATTTAGCCCCCCGCCTCCCAATTGTCCTGTTAATGTATAAAATGAATACAAAACACTCTAAAATATCATGAGGGAGTGTTTCTAGTTAGTTAACCATTACAACCTCTATTTTGGGCCAAGAAAATAAACTGCAGTCGGCTAAAAAGAAATTATGTGAACATTCCTTATATGGGTAAGAAATCTAATTTTGCAAGAAAACGTGACGTGATGGAACATTTTGGCTATTTTTCCTGGATTCAGCACCCCAAAATCTATAGGAATCAGTTGCAAAACTGGAGGCAGTTTTTTGGTAGTGTACCTGTGCTATCAATAAAGAAGCAACAAGCAGTGAAGAAATCAAATGATGCATTGCTCTTGGCAGAATGGCTATGAAAGACCTAGATAAGATTCTCAAGAGCAGAGATGTCTATCTCCATACAAAGATTCGACTTGTTCAAGCCATGGTATTTTCAATAACATCATATGGATGTGAAAGCTGGACAGTAAAAAAGACAGACAGGAAGAAAATTTATGCCTTTGAATTATGGTGCTGGCGGCGAATACTGTATATACCATGGACTGCCCGAAGAACAAACCAGTCGGTACTAGAGGAGATCAAACCTAAGCTTTCTTTAGAAGCTCAGATGACAAGACTTCGACTTTCATATTTTGGACACATCATGCGAAGAGAGAGATCATTAGAGAAAGACATCATGCTTGGCAAGATAGAAGGTCAATGCAAAAGAGGAAGGCCAGCAATGAGATGGATTGATACAATAACAGCAGCTACGGGTACCAGTCTGTCAACAATGAGCCGCCTGACTGAAGACCGAACACAATTTAGGATAGCTATCCAGAGGGTCGCCATGAGTCGACTCCGACTCGACGGCACTTAACAACAACTATTTAAGACAAATAAGAGAAAATATTTCTTCACTCAACGTGTAATCAAACTCTGGAATCTGTTACCGGAGGATGTAGTAAGGGCTGTTAGTATAGCTGGGTTTAAAAAAGGTTTGGACAAGTTCCTGGAGGAAAGGTCCATAAACCACTATTAAAAAGGGACCCAGGATATCAATGCTTGACCTAGTACAAGCACTGCAGAACCTGTGTCTTTTGGGGAAACTGCTAGGTACGTATGACCTAGATTGGCCACTGTTGGAAACAGGATACTGGGCTTGATGGACCTCGGTCTGACCCAGTATGGCATTTCTTATTTTCTTATGTTCTTAACAACAACATATACCACATTTTCCTTAAATCAAGGTGGTTTACTTTGAACTCAACTTTTACCTTGTGAAACAAGGTAATTTGCATTAAACTCCATCATTGAACTTAATTATTTACATTGTAACAGGTTTTTTTAACCCTAAAATTTGTAATCATCATTGTGTCATAACAATATGTTTCATAAGTTATTTACAGATTGTGGTCATGTTGTATGATCATGGGCACTGTTGAGTGTTCATTGTCCAGGTCTGGTGTGGATGGATGGTTTAAGTAATTTATATGTGATGTTGCCATAGTATTCAATGAATAGGAATGTCTTCAGCATTTTCCTGAATTATTTAGGGGCTTGTTTACAAAGCCGCGGTAGCAGTTTCTGATCGTTATCGGAAACCACTACCACGGCTTTGTAAACAAGCCCCTTAGTGTCCTTCATGCATCTGATATTGTTTGGTAGAGAGTTCTCTGGATTTGACGCATATAGTGAAAAGGCTCTGTTTGAAGTGCACTGCTTAACTTTGGAGAATTCCTTTGGTGTGGTTAGCATATTTTTCTTGTGTGTTCTTGACTGGCGGTCTTCGGGGTATATTTTTATTAGGTCTTGGAGTGATTCAGCCAATTCCTTCTGGAGTATCTTGCAGATATTGGTAATAGCCTTGAATTTTGCATGACTCCTGATTGGCAGCCAGTGAAGTTGTACCAAGATAGGGGCTATGTGTTCACATTTGTTTATTCCTGTGAGAATTCGAGCAGCGATATTCTGTACCATCTGTAGTGAATGAATTGATGTTGCTGGCAGGCCTTGGTAAATTGAGTTACAAAAGTCCAGTACTGGTGTGATTATGACCTGTAGGAATGTTCTTGTAATGGGTCTGCTTATTGTTGGTCACTCCAGGCCAGGAAATCCCGAACCCTCATCTGCGGTGTGCTGCTCCGGCTGGCTGGAATCCAGGGGAATAAACACACACAGACCACACAGAAGGACAGTATGCAAGTTTATTCCAAAGGGTGGAGGGATTGTCCGTATTTTATACATTCTTAGAAACATAGTCATACGTCATTCACCCATCTTCTGGGGGCCCACCATAGTTTATCAGTAACTAATGCAAAAACAAGTCATCCTTGAGTAGAACAATCAGTTTAGCTTACACAGCACATTCCTTTTCCCATACCCACCAGAATGTACAAAGGGCACACACATAGGATTCTGATTTCTATAGGATTCTAATTTCGCTTGTGCAGGCCTCTTGTATATGCACTTAAACTAAGCATTATTATTACAAAGGACACATATATAGGATTCTGATTTCCCTAACAATCCCCCCTTTGGGCCTGCATAGGCCCACTATAAGAACAGCCTAACAATCTACTACAAAATAACTAAACAGACATTATTAATGGAACATCTGTATGTGGCAGCTCAGGTACATCAGCCACCATAAAAGCAGGAGTATAGGAATACATAAAAGTGGTAGAGCTTTGTAGGGCCTTTCAACAACAGCCAAGAACAAATGAATATACAACAAAAAAGAACAAGAATTATAAAACCGCTCAATAGGGCAATAAGCAGTCCTTTGAGACCACCCCAAAGAAAAATACATCAGAGAGTAATCATGAGAATCTTCCCTGTAGTTGAAGAACAGTATAGAGCAGTATTAGACAGGCTAAAAGCAGAAACAATAAAACAATCTGTAGCATTAAAACTAGAGACAGTTTACAATGAGGAAGGGACCTAGTCATATCCCAAAGAGGGGCGAGTAACACCAATGTTATCAAGTACAGTAAACTTCTGCATTTCACACAGATTAGAAGGTACAGTAATGAGACATGTTGAGAGAAAAGCTTCAGCTTATAGCGATCTGCGCACACAAAAAGTAAGGCAGTCTGGGCAAGTAGTATTGCCGTATTAACAGTTCCTGAAATGGACTGAAGGAGGCACCACATGAGTGGTAGGAGGAGTCAACACAGTCTTGTGCGTGATGGTCAGGAGGCTGGAACCGAAGATGTCAGTGGAGACGATACACGCTTGATTCTTGACGCATGGATCCACGAAGGGGAGGAGTCACACAGGATGGCTGACCATGTGATAACGATCACTCTAGTTTGGAGGTCCGTAGAGCGGGTCTAAGGTACCGTGCTTGTGAGGTGCTCTGACCTGTCACCAACCTTGAACGGATATATTGGTTCGGTACCTCTAGGCCGAAAGCTGCCTTTCTTCAGGAGTCTTCTCCTCTCCTCTCCAGTTGCTAGGGCCTTGGCTGCCCCGGCGTCAGCTACTTCTCATCCTGGTCCTGAAGCCTGATCTGTATATGGAGAATGTTTCCAGCGAGGGCAATGGCTTCAGGATCTTTTAGCCGCCACCTTCACTGTAATCGATGTTATCAGAAGAACTTGGAACGGTCCCATACTGGAAAAGGGGCTTGTACCATGTGCTGGTGGTATGTCTTTACCAAAATCCAGTCTCCGGATTGAAAGAAAAGAGCTGAGTCATCCAGCAGAAAGGACTGGACCTGCTGAGCATACCTGTGGAGGGAAGAGAGTTGCCTCTGCTGCTAGGAAATACAAGAGATCAAATGTGAGGCTCAGGAGTATAAAAGGTAAGCAGTCTTCCATATAACAGTTCAGAGGGAGAAAACTTTCAGTCTACTCCCTTAGGGCAATTTGTTTGGTTGTTTGTTTGTTGAACAGAGTCAAAGGCAAGACAGTTTAGTGTCTTTACAAAGTTGTTTTTTTTTTTTTTAAAGATTTCGGAGGTTCCCCCCTTCGTGGGTTGCTGTTTGCATACAACAGCCAATCCTAAGCAACTCAATTTAGCTAATACATTTTTGACAAGATGCCCACACTTCCTCAAATTTTTTTACAATTTTTAGAATTATACCAATTTGTAAAAATTTGTGTAAGTAACTTTCCTCCTTTAGCTTCATGTGTCGGGCCAGGACACATAGAGGCAAAAAGGGATAAAAGCATCTGAAAAACACCACATGGCCAGTGTGGGTCTCCCCAAAGCTCATTAGGATGAAAAGTGCACTCAGCCTATCTCCAAGTATCTATTTCCAATTATTGGGTATATCTCTGGGCTAGATAACTCTCAAAATTGGAGTTAATGGGGATGGCATAATCAAATATTGTAGAGTATTCATTGTCAGTTTTCTTTCTAGGTGGATACATCGGATACATCATTTCACACTTCAATTTACCCCCACCATTTTATAATGTTAATCTGAGTTCTCTTTTCCAACATGAATATTCCATCACACTCCTCTCAACACCACTTTTTTTTTCCACTTACATCATTCCATCAAACTACATGCATAGGTCCTTCTATCTTTTTTATACCATACTAGTGTATCCTTATTTGGCAAGGCTGCTAAGAACATCAAACAATTGTTAGAAACTTAGTATTTTTGTAAACAAAAGGTATATATAAAATATAAATGTAGATCCTTTTAACAATATGAGTAAACAGTGCTCATTCTAATTAGCAACTGCCTAAACAAAATATAGATAAAGTCCTTACAATATAGACTAGTGCTTCACGGCATTTTATAACATCAATCCCAATAGGAAGGAGTATGGCTTCTAACAGAACAGCCACATAATCTCTCAGGTGTGACTAAAGTCTATCTTATACCCGGCTCCCGGTGAGAGTGCTGTGGAAACTTAAAAATATTTGAGGACTGATCTTATAATCGCAGTGCCCACAAGGATCTGTGGAGGTTACTCACTAATCATGGTGTTTAAGAGATCCTTTTGAGATGAGAGGCCTAAGAAGGTTCAAGGCATTTGTGGTTGGGCCTCAGGGCGATGTTTCCTCGGGTTCTTCTTGGCCTATTCCCCCCTGCCTAGTCATGTTTCTTCAGAGGCATAAATATGCAAGGTTCATGTTCTTCAGGCCTTGTGGGTCCTCGAGAAGTCTTAAAGCAGTCAGAATTCCGGTGGCCCAGATCATCACACTCGGAACAGCACGTTTATTGCCTTTTCCAAGGCTGTAGCCTCACCTTCTGTCTCTCTCTCTCTCTCTCGGTTATCTTTTTTATTTTTTATTTTTTTCAAACCTCTCCTAGATCGTTGCTAACAATTAAAATTTTGTTTATCCAATCAACTCAAGTTAATGTTATTGTTTTATTTGTCTACTAACTTTACAAATATTCTCATGTTTTCTGGGAACTAAGTTTCATCTTTCCACTAAATAAGATCTATATGCTTGGGAACAGAGCAATTTCAGATCAGCCTCTTTCCAAAATTCTATAATTTCTATGTGTACTGAACCTCTACATAATGTACTGCTAGAACAAGTATTTTTGGTAACATAAGGTGCAAGTGTGTAAACTAAAGAAAATTAATATCTCACAATGCTGCAACATAATATCTGTTTTCTCTGCAACATATATCTATTTTCTCAGGAACTGTATTGAAACTGAAATAAAAACTTTCAGAACAAAGTACACTTTTTCACTGGACACTAACACGTAAAATTCAAATACAGAAAAACAGGTGAATTTATCCTAAAATCCAATATTGTAATAAATCAAATCAGAAAGATCAATATCCAGCAGCCATGGTGCTACTATCCTGTTCGTCAGCCATCCACACCGAGCTAAACAATGCAAAGTAGTTAACTTAAAATCTTACAGTTCAGGAAACAGACATTCAAATAACATGAAACTGCAAAGAGGTGAATTCAAAATCATGCTTTGTCACATTTAAATTAAAACCTTATACATAATACTTGAGACTGGTATCAAACTGATCTGAAACAATGAAATTATGTTAAAGCAATTTGCTTAGAATAAGTAACAGTTCAACCTTGATGTTATCTCAAACACAAATAGTAAAGTAAACAGCAGGTCTGTCATGTGTCTAGATTCCTGCAGGCAAATGCAGATAGCTAAACAAGAGAGAGAAAAGTCCTAAATACTGAGCTTAAAAATAAAAAGTTGCTTGAGAATTGTCACTAATTGTGATTGCTATTAAATTCCTATAGTTACAACTCTATGTGTTTCTATAATATATTAACAATAATTATGACCTCTGAGGTGCTTGCCACAAAATATAAAAATCATTGTATATAAAAATCATTGTTTTGTTTAACTCTTTAAGTTGACTCAATAGCATACACAAACAAAGACCAAACACATAACATAACCTTATTCACTCAGGATTCAAATCATTTTTTCAAGTTGCAGTCTTTTAATTACTGGCTCAGGATGCCCCATTGTCCTGACAGGGTTCCCAACCCCTACTTTGAAGGTTAAAGAAAAACAATCCAAAACCATTTGTGCCTTCTGTAGCCCACGGGAGGGGCTGCCCCCTTTCCCTCTCTCTTCTTCGTTCTCTGTTCGTGTTTTTAGTTTCTGGTTTCCCTGTAGGGGGAAAGGATAGCCCCAACCTAAATTTTTTCTCTTCAGGACACCCTAAATCCTTTCATTCCCAAGAAATGCAGCAGATTATGAATGGCTTCTATCACAACTGGTTTCTCCTGCTCTGAACATAGAAGACCATCTACATAGTGCCTAGGGAGCAGGCTCAAACATATACCTCAAATCTACAATACTAAACCAATTGTATTCATGCAAAATTTAGCTCAATATTTTTAACCAAAAGCATAAATATACAAATCAGGGGGTTTCTTTTTGAAATAAGGTTTTCAAAGGAAAGTATCCATTGCTAGGTCTGGACAATCTTATTCAAATTCCTTAAATCCTGCACCAACCATCAATAAAGGAAAAACAATATTTACTGTAAACAAAACATATTTTTTTTTCAGCTTGTTGGGAAGAACACTAAGTTACTTATTTGGGAAACTTATGTTTCAGTTCGTATTTAAACAAGAGACAAATCAAAGCTTACAAGTGCTTTCTTAAGAAATTTCGCCCTGCATAATGAACTAGACCCTCGGGGTATTTGGAGCGCATCCCACTCCCCGAATTCCTCCACTATTTACATTATACATCTCACTCACACACAATCAGTCTCAGTTCCCAATAGAATATAGAAACCAGCAAGGTAGATACCAAAGTCCCCCTTTTCCTTACCTCGATCTGTGCACAGAATTTACTGGGGTGCTACAGTGCCTGCTTTTTTTAATTCACTGTTACAGTCCGATTCACAATACCTCTAGTCACCTAGGATCATTACCAGCTAGCAGAGAGACCTCTCCGCAGAGGAGGAGGTGAGACTGTTGAAATCAACAGGACGCGTCTTCGCACCTCCACTCAGCAGGAGCCACTCCACCGTGGGAAAATCCCAGCGAGCCCCAGCTGTTATTTACACCTTTACCTGTGGCCAATTCACCTTTAGCCAAGCTGGCCAATGAGACTCTGAGAGGGATATTGTGAAGCAGATTAAGAGCTCTTTTAGTATTTCATTATTCAGTACATTGCTATAGCAATGGGTGTCTAAATACAGACACACCCTTTTACATATTTCAGTGACAGTTATACCGTTGTTAAGTACAAAAGTATTTTTTTCTATTTAGCTTGTCTTCTTACAATATGGCAATAAAGAGACACTCTGCAAATAAATAATAATTTACGTTTTAGTATGCCGGTTAACTTTAAGTTTCTGTTCTGTCTGCCTGTCCGTAGCCTTTGAACACAAAGAACAGAAAGGGAGGGGGAGGGAAAAGCAAAGCAGTGGAAGAATAAACAAACAGCACTTGTCACTTACATTCCAGGGACACAGAGTCATCAGTTCTAGAGAGGGGGGGAGGGGGGGTGTCATATAGGCACAGAGATAAACTAAGCACAGTAAACATGCTAGCAGGCTTTTTCAGCAGAATCCTATAACTTACACTGACAATTTATGTAGAATGGCTGTTTTTTAGCTGCAGTTTTAAAACTTATCACAACATATAGCAGAACATACATTCACGCGGATTCTGGAGTGGTCCCCTCACCTTGGGACCCCCCATCCTCTAATTAATTCACAACAAACGCACGGCTGGCCAGACACACAAGCACACAGCCTTCACAGCAGCCGCAGATGAGAAAGAAAAGAAATCTAGCTTTCCCACCGATTCCCACCCAGGGAACAGGAAAGTCTTAATTACCATTTAACCATGCTACCAAAGCAATAGGGACACTCCCAACCAAAGGGAGAATACCAGTTTTAATTTAAACCGTGCTACCAAAGCACAGGGATCCCTGGCCAGCGGGAGAATCCCACTTCCTGACACCAAATATAATGGGTCTGCTTATTGTTGGTCACTCCAGGCCAGGAAATCCCAAACCCTCATCTGCGGTGTGCTGCTCTGGCTGGCTGGAATCCAGGGGAATAAACACACACAGACCACACAGAAGGACAGTATGCAAGTTTATTCCAAAGGGTGGAGGGATTGTCCGTATTTTATACATTCTTAGAAACATAGTCATACGTCATTCACCCATCTTCTGGGGGCCCACCATAGTTTATCAGTAACTAATGCAAAAACAAGTCATCCTTGAGTAGAACAATCAGTTTAGCTTACACAGCACATTCCTTTTCCCATACCCACCAGAATGTACAAAGGGCACACACATAGGATTCTGATTTCTATAGGATTCTAATTTCGCTTGTGCAGGCCTCTTGTATATGCACTTAAACTAAGCATTATTATTACAAAGGACACATATATAGGATTCTGATTTCCCTAACAGTTCTGAAGTCATTGTAACTTTGCAGGGGCTTTAGTTTCTGGATGATTTTCATTTTGTGGTAAGCGCTCTGTGTTGTTCTTTAATATGGGCTTGTATAGTTAAGTTCTGATCGAGGGTGACCCTAGGTATTTAATTTCACTTTTGGCAGTAATGTGTTCATTCTTTGTGTCTATTGTGGAGGGATGGTTGAAGGTCTTGTTTCTTGTTATTGTGAGTGCTTCCATTTTGCTATAGTTTAAACTGAGATTATGGGAGTTTAACCAACCTGAAATGTCCGTGAGGCACTCCATTATCGTTGTATAATCTGGGGTTTCGACATCAAATGATGTGTATACCATGATGTCATCATTGTAGATTTTGTAGTGAATGTTATCTTTTCGTATGACCTCACACATGGCTGAATGTATTTGTTAAATAGCATGGATGATAATGCTGACCCCTGGGGTATTCCTTGTGTTAGTGTGAATGGAGCAGATATGTCTCTCCCACATCTGATGTACTGTTGTCTATCATTTACAGTAGATATGATTGGAACCATTTTGAAGTGCTATTGTAGAAACAGATTTCTTGTAGGCATCTTAGAAGTATGGAATGTTACTGAGTCGAAGAAATATTAGGATAATGTCCTTTTTTATATTATCAGTTTTTCTGATGATGTGGTTAAAGAGAGCACCTAGTAAGGTTTCAACACCGTAGTGTTGTTTGAATCCATGTTGATGTGAGTCCAAGGGTGCATAAGAATTGATGTGGCTCTGTAGTTGTAATTTAAACCACCTCAAGATCAGGCATAGAGATACTGGTGCTAAGGCTGGTTACGAAAATTTTTATGTGTTTCTCTGAATTGGGTACACAGCTCCCACCCTCTGGGACTCTCTCCCTGATTCCATCAGATCAATCAAATATCCAGATTTTCCACAAGGAATTAAAAACTCTACTTTTCTCTGAATATTACAACAATCCCATTACCATCAATTCAATCACCTCCATTTCCCACCTCGCTTCTCCCAATTATTCCCTTCTTTCACCCACTGGCAAGCATACTTCAACAAGCAGGGGGGAACTGGTTCCCTTCCCCTCTGCAGAGAAGCTTGTCAACTATGGGACCTGGCCATTCAGAACCAGACACACCTGAGTGCAGTCTACATTCCAGGCCAGGACAACCTACAGACGGACAGGCTCAGCAGAGTTCTGCAATCACACGCATGAATGGTCTCTCGACCAGAATGTAGCCAATTGCCTGTTCAACAACTGGGGAACACCATGCATCGACCTCTTTGCTACTCAACAGAATGCCAAACTTCCCCGATTCTGTTCCAAAATACCGTTGAGCTGCAGTCTCACTGACGACGCCTTCATGATTCCGTGGAATTAGGGTCTACTTTATGCGTTTTGCAGCCTTACTCATAGTTTCACAGTCTTGTAAATAGTTAAGAATCTGAGCTTCCACTATATTACTGTATATGTAAATACTGGCGTGTAAATAGTTACTTGTACTATATGTTCAATATGTTCTCTGTAACTATATTTGTTTGATGTAAACCGCTCCTGATCGATGGAAGGGGCGGAATAGAAAAGCTGTTAAAATACATAAATAAATAATTGTGCCTATAATTTAAATACTCTTGGCGTTAATTGTAAGCTAGTTTTTCCTTTGTTGTTTATGCACGTGTCCATCTCTTTTCCGCATTTGGCTGTGGCTGTAATTGTGCCTAAAAGTGGTGCTATCTGTGCTTAAAGGCAGCACTAGTTTTCTGCAGCAGTCGGAAAGTTAGATCTGAATCAATGCTGCACACTAGTACCAGGGCAAGCTTAAATCTCCTCCGCTAAGAAAATGAAAGCTGGGTCCTTTGTGGATACAATTTAACGTGGTACCCTAGATCCAGAAGATCCGTTTTATCTGTTTCCAGAGAATAGAAACGCCATAAAGATAAAGGAAATAAAACAAAGTAAAACCTGACTACCAGAGAAACAGAAAATACCAGATATATCAAAAGTTGGAAAATGCTTTTGTTTGAAAGAGGATAGTAATGAACCAATATGAAGAATACTAAAACCCAGTCCAAGTATATTATGTCTCCGTGTGGTTGTTGTAACGTGATTTAAGCCTACTAGAAACCCCGCAATGATAAAAAACATTTAAGTTTAAACATCTACAGCGAAATCTTTTTGCACTATCTACCACGTGGTTGTAATCGCCCCAACCCCCACTCTCCTTACGGAGCTGCGCAGTGGCGACCCGCAATCACGTGGTCGGGGCAGCCAGTCGGAAAGGAGTTTCTTTTCCTGCCTTTTGCCTTCGGATTCGGAAGCGTTGCTGCCTCGTCTTGTCTCTCTCCTGCGCGGCTGAGGGAGCGCTTCGCCGGTGACCCTCCGTGCTACCCGCAGACACTCGCTGAGGTGAGGACGCTTCACCGTGTCGCATAACGCCAAGGCGGGCGACGCTGTTTCTGGAAGTTAACGAGTTCTTAGGGCGGTAAGGAAACGACCCGCCGCGGTAAAATGGCGGCTCGGGCTTTGTGCAGCTGCAAGACGCATGGCGCCAGCCCGGAGGAAGAGGGGGAGGACCCCCGATGCATACGCGGCCCTCCGATGCATACGCGGCCCTCTGTGGCTCTATAAGCGAATGGAACGAACGGGCTCATTTAGGAAATGGGCATGGTGGTCGTTGAGGCCCCATCCATGAATCGTTCCTCAGTGGCGTAGCTAGGCTTCAGTAGGCCCCGATGGAAAAAATTATGATGGGCCACTATATCACTATGTTTCCCAAAGTAGAAGGGGTCCAGGGCCGGTCGACCGCAGAGCTCCAGTCATGCTACGGGGGGTGGTTCTGTGGGCATTGATGGGTAACTGGAATGTGCGTGGGTAGTTGGCAGACGCGTGTACAGAACCATAGTTTTGGTTTGTTGGGCGGGGGGCACCCAACGCTGCTTTACGATCCCAGTCTTCAAACCCCCCCTCCCCAATATGACTGGACAGCAGCTAAAACGATTAGTCTTTTGACATGAGACTTTGTCCCCATTACAGTAAGAAATAAGATGCTTATTTGCTATCCGTCTGCATAGTGAGGAGGTAGTTTGAAATAGTGGGTTCGGGAAAAAGTACAGTAGCAGTGCTAGATGCAAGTGCAGTGGTCCATGTTCTCCTCGCAGTATAGCTACTTCTGTCTCAGATGGGTCCCCCCTCCCGTGTTGGTGCCATAGGCAAACATTAAACCAGGCCTTGACAAACGTTTTGCTGTTCTAGGAGCCAGCACTTGTGCCCCCTCCCTGGTTCTCTCACTCTGGTTTCATGTTCTCAAGTCTGGTGAGACTAGTGCTTGAGTTCCTACACAGTTTCTTTATTAGAAAACAGATAGCAAGTGTCTGTAGGGGTGTGTGGTGCAACAGTAGTGTGCTAGTCTGTGCGTGGGATATGGTGGTGGGTGCAATGCATATGTGTGTGTTGCAGAGGTGAAGTTCTTGTGTGTGGAGCTGGGGCACATGTCTGTCCTACAAAGGTGGGGTGTATGTGTGTGCTTTGGGGGAGGGGAATGCACCTTTAGCTAAATAGGCATTGTGCCCTTTTGTCCCCATGCATTCATCCCTTGAACCTTTCACACTTTCTTCCTGGCCTGCAATCCCTCCCCACTCTCTTCCCTTTCAGTCTCTCGCTCCCTCCTGCCCTGAATTTCCCCCTGCTTTCTTTCTCTAAGACGTATTTATTTAACTTTTTTAATACCACTTTATCGTTTGTCAAAGCGGTTAATATTGTAACTTAAACTTGGTAATGTATATTAAACAGGGACATTGATAATGTGGATTTGTCTGAGGCAACAAGAGGGTAAGTGACTTGCCCAAGGTCGTAAGGAGTGCTAGTGGGAATTCAACCCTGATCTCTTGATTCCCAAGCTAGTGTTCTAAACATTAAGCGGCTACTCTATTCTGATTTAAGTTCACACCCACCCTCCCATCTTTTTATTGCAGGCCCTAACCGACTCGGATACCTATAGCCAACCTGTTTCCCCTCCTGTTCTGCTTGTGGAAATCCAATTTCCTGTGGGCAGAAGTGACGGAAGGCTGCCATAGTAGCCCAGATACAAGCTGTTTTCCCATGGGAATCCTATCTCCCACTGATAGCTTGCATCTGTGCCATGATCATGACTATCCTTTTCTGCCGATGGGCTATCGGATCCTCACAGGCAGCCAGGGCTGGTCATGCTGCTGCTGCACAGGTGTTACAAGATCCAGGTGCCAGGTCTGATTTCTTTAGTCTCCATGGCAAACTGGCGCCTGGGGTTTGTGGAGCCCTGCATTAAGTCCCTGCCCCTGGCTGTCAGTCTATTGTTTAGCTTTGAATGCCCCGATCTCCAGGAACGAGCGGGAATGTAGGCTTCACATGTGGGTGTGTCGGTACTGACAGAACCTGTGGGGTACGCTCCCCAGCATTCAATTGGAAAGCCTTTGGGAGCACTCCACTGCGTCTGTGCGACTGCTTTCCTGCCTTACTCTCTTCAGTTCTTTGTTTTCCGCAGAGCCAGTAGGAAGCAAATCCTGTTGATGCTGAAAAAAACTTTTTGTGGATAGCGTCTGTCTCCCTTTTGACACCGGCACAGTTGAAGACTCCGCTAGTTCCTTTATTCTTTTCTTTTTACTCTTTTAGTTTACTTTCAGCAACAACAACAAAAAATCCAATCAGGGCATGTCAATACCTTTTCAGGCCTTAAGCCTACCATTGCCTTCCCATTTGTTGAAGGCATGGAGAAACCAGCTAGTGGTTTAAAAAAATGTTCAGTGTGCCAGCACCATCTCAGCAACTAACACATACACAACTGGTGTCTAAAATGCCTCTGCCCAGGACACCAGCCAACAGACTCCTCTGTCAAAAGATGACTAAAAGAGGCCTACAGAACCAGGCCTCTAAATTTGGGACACACTTCACCTCTGATGTGGTATCATTGGCATCCACTTCGAGGGCCTCATCCTCCTCCCATGGATAGTAGGTAAGAACATAAGATATGCCATACTAGGTCAGACCAAGGTCCATCAAGCCCAGTATTCTGTTTCCAACAGTGGCCAATCTAGGTCATACGTACCTAGCAGTTTCCCCAAGGGACACAGGTTCCACAATGCTTGTATTGGTTCAAGCATTGATATCCTGGGTCCCTTCTTAATAATGGTTTATGGACCTTTCCTCCAGGAACTTGTCCAAATCTTTTTTAAACCCAGCTACACTAACAGCCTTTACTACATCCTCCGGTAACAAATTCCAGAGTTTGATTACACGTTGAGTGAAAAAATATTTTCTTTTATTAGTCTTAAATAGTTTACCCTGTAGCTTCATTGCATGTCCCCTAGTCTTTCTATATTCTGATAAGGTAAACAATCAATGCTGATAACACCACTTTGGATAGACTATCCAAGGCTACAGCCGATCCTGCAAAGAGAAAATCCTACAAGAAACCATTCTTCTCTAAAAAGAAGAGGTTTTACCCTTCCTATACCCAGCAGGTGCATTCTGCAGGTCAGTCCGCCCGAAAGGGACAGCAGCCCCCAAAGCAAAGGAAACCAAAGACTGCTAAGCCTCAGCCGGCCCAGCAGACTCGGCCTCCACAGGGGCTTTGACTCCCATCTAGAGAACTTGGCCTTCCTGGCCCTGAACGGACCAGGGCCTTCCACCATCCCAGGAAGGTTGTGTCATTTTGCCCCCAGATGGGGGCAGATAACAGCAGAAGAATGGACTCTTTCCATTGTAAGAGAGGGGTACAAGCTTTATTTCTTCAACATGTCCCCTCCTACAGTGGTAAGACAGTTCAATTCTCAGGCTTCTCTCAACACTCAGTTGAGTCGAGGTCAGTTTACTTCTTGCCCATGGAGCAATAGAAGACGTACCCATTTCCCAACAGGGTACATGGTTTTACTCCCCTTATTTCCTTATTCCAAAGAAAACAGGGGGACAAAGACCCATTTTAGACCTCAGAGAACTGAACAAATTCCTGTTCAAAGAGAAGTTCAAGATGATTTCTCTGGGAACTCTGTTGCCATACCTTCAGAGTCAGGATTGGCTTTGTTCTCTAGATCTCAAGGATGCGTACACTCATGTTCTCATCCATCCAACTCGCTGAAGGTTCCTTCGTTTTCTTTTTCAAGGAAAGCACTACGAATACAGGGTTCTTCCTTTTGGCCTGGCCTCAGCACCAAGGGTGTTTAGGAAATGCATGGCGGTAGTGGCAGCATTTCTTAGCACTCTAGGAATATTAGTCTTCCCCTACTTAGACGACTGGCTCATTCGAGCCCCATCAGAGTCAGAGGCCAGAATTTCCCTATCTTGCACAATGCGTATCCTTCAGTATTTGGGCCTGATCATAAACATCCCAAAATCCAGCCTAACTCCCACTCAGTCTCTAGAGTTTATAGGACCTCTGCTGGATACCAGAAAAGCAAGGGCCTATCTTCCACAGACCCGTTGCCTTCGCATTGTGCAGTTAGCCTCCCAGGCAGTGTTTAAAGACTCATTTCACTGCTCGGGAAATATTACAACTACTAGGCCACATGGCATCTACCGTGCACGTGGTTCCCTATGCGCGCCTCCATATGAGAGCAGCCCAATGGGTATCCTTAAAGTCCAAGCACAAGTCTGCATCAAAGTCTGATAAAACTTCCAGAGGGTAGATCTTGCTCAAAGCATCGAGACCCTTGTTTGTTGCCTTGGAGATGGATCGGCCTGCCAAACAGCCCTGGTGGGTGGCCCTGACCTCCAAAGTCATCGAGGGGCTCCAGGATGCTCCAGAGGCCTTGGCCTCTGGAGAACTATTGGTACCATGCTCTGGGATGGTAGCATAAACACCCGCAACAGATACCCAGGTATCGACAACCTCGATGGACCAGTGCATACTAGCCATTGAGCGGAGCTTAGCTCTCCTTGCAATCTCGGTACCTATCAAACTGACTCCATGCATCGCCCCGTCAATACCGGTTCCAGTACTGATGTTGACATCGGTTTCAGGCACATCAGGGCTGCTCCAGATGACATCGACATCACTTCCACCCATGCCCTCCTTTGAAACTATCACCGATGCCAGTACTAAAGCCAAGTGGCTTACCAAGCCTGATAACTTGGTGCATCGGTACTGGCACTTTGCTTCGGGCGAACGCCGTGCCCATAGATACTTCAAGCCCTCAGATTCAGATTCCTCCATTTCTGAAATGGAGTCACTTGATTTTCCAAAGGCCCGAGGATCTTCGGGCTCTTCCCTGCCTCAACAGCGATGTATGTTGCCCCAGAAGATATGTCCTTTCAGGATTCATTTGAGACCTAGCCAAGGGTCTCTCTATCATGTGTGGCAAGGAGGCCTATCCGGAGTCCAGGGGAGGACAGAGACGGGGAATTCACCCTAGTAAAGGGCCCCCTTTCACCAAGGCAGGGTAGGAAAGCCACAAACGCCTCCAGGAATCAGGGAAACTTCCACGTGGCCCACATTTCATGCTCACCCTAGTGGAATGAAGGGGAGAGGATACAGAACCCCTTAGGCAGTGAATGGTCCAAGCACTCAGGTGCCTGAAGTCAGGCTAATTGCCATCACCTGGGTAGGGAGGAGTTGAAGCTAGAGCCCTGGAGGGGTAAACCTAGGCCAGAATATGAGAGAAGGGGAGGAGAAGAAGCAGGAAGCCAGACTGCCACGAGCCGAGGCACAGCTGCAAGCAAGGGAAGCTTGACTAGTGCAGAGCAGAGGAACTGAGCTTCCAAGAGAGGAGAGTGCTAATTGGCATATAGCACGTCTGCAGGAGAGTTTGGAGCCAGGAACAGGAGAGGCTCCAAGATCCCCCGGGAGGCTGGTAGCTGAGCACTGTGAGCAGGACGGGGAGTCAGAGCCTATGCAGCTGGGAGAGCCTGAGGTGAAGCTGAATGAGGACGACACTCCCGTGGACTGTCCTTTTGCCTGGGAACAGAGAGAAAACAAGCCAGTCTTGAGAGAGAGTTTACCAGGAAAGGAACCCATAGTCCACAAGCAGGATGGCGGTGATTCTCTCGTGTTGGTAAAGGGGAAGGTCACGGGGACTAAGGAGCAAGCCTGGAAATTGTGATAAGCTTGTTAATCACCGGCTGCTGGAATAAGGACACTAGGGTAAGAAAGTAGCTATTATAACAAAGCTTTCTTGTGCCCCTGAATTATATTTGTTGCTTGACAGGTTTGAAGCTGAATAGAAGCTATACTATAACGGACCGTGAATGTGATTTTGTTTTTGTGCTTTACCCAGCAAGGCTAAAAAGGGAATGCAATATCCTTGCTGTTAAAGACTGTGTATCCTGAACTATAGAGAACCTTTAAACAACCATTTTTGGGTTTGAGTTTGTTTTGGACAATGCTCTACTTCAGAGTCCTGAATAAATATCCTGTATGTGGTATGAACAAACCATTGTGTACAAAATAAATTTCTGTCATTTGCCTTACCTCTCTGAGCCTGACTACAGCTTTCTGCCTGACGCAAACATACAGCCACACAAAGACGACATTTCCCAGAAGGCACTGTGGGGAAATAGTTTGAAAAAGCTGGAAAAAGCAGATAGCAGAAAGTTCCTTTAAAAACCACGCCCCTCTAAGCTAGAGGCGAGTGGTGGTGGCGTGACACATGGTAACATCGGAGAAGGAACCAAGGGTGGAAGAATTAGAGCTCCTCCAGCAGCACCCAAAGAGGCAGCCATTTTGTTGGTGCACCACATCCTTCATGACATTATGCTCCGAATGTGGGAGACTCCCCATCACGGTCTCACCTCACAGTACATCTCGATACCCTATATGGGTAGTGGAGTGTCCTAGATTCCAAAAGCCACAACCTCTCCACCACTGCATGGTAGTTGAATCAGCAGTGCACCTAATCAAAAACTCAAACTCACTCCTCTAATCTTCCAGGTCGAGAATCGAGAGCTCTAAATGGCTTCAGGCGTCGATGCTTCAAGGCATTCGTGCCCTCAGCTAGGATCAACTCCTATATCCTCTACATGGTAATAGCAATAGTATCTGTATGATATGTATAGGTGAACTTTATACATTGATCTACTCCAACCAACCATAGAACTGGGCCCAAGGAATCCACAGACCCCTTCCAAATCAGAAAAATATCATCGATCTATCTACGCCAAAGTTTAATTTGGGATACAAATGGTGATGTCGAAAGACATTTTTGCTCATATATCCCCATTAACAGATTGGCGATTGGGTCATACGTAGCCCCCATGGCTACCCCGAGACCTGATGATAAATCACCCCCTCAAAAATAAAATAATTCTTATGTAAGGCTAACGGCCAATTCCATAACAAATTGTATTATACAGTCTGAAAGGTCACCCTAATGGCGTAAAGCTGTCTCAACAACTTCCAAAGCTGCCAGTTGAGGAATACTTGTATATAACGCATCAAGGATGACCAACAGTTTATCGGGCTCCTAAGCCCAAAAAGAAGCCGCTTCCAGAATTTGCAAAAAATGAGTAGTGTCTCTTATATAGGAGGGAATGTCTAACAAGGGCCTTAGAAAAGAATCAACAATCACGGATAAAGGTTCCAAAACTGTCCCCCTTGTCGAAACTATAGGTCTGCCGGGGGATGTACCAGACTTTTATGAATTTTAGGTAAAAGATAAAATGCAGCCCAGGAGGGCCTTCCTGGGCTGCATAATGAAGATGTGGGGACCCATTCTGTGGTTCCTTTAGTTGGAGGCAGGCTTTGCCTTTTCTATCAGGAATGGGCCTGGGTTACCACGGATTGCTAGGCGCTAGACCATTCAGTTTGGCCATGTCCTAGAGTGCATAGGCCATTTCCGGATGCCTTCGTTATCCCACCTTGTGGGTCTGCTTGCGGGCCACTTTGGACAAGTTGCTGCACCTAAAGGCAGTGGTGCCCATACTACTGGATGAGCAGGGCAAGGGCAGATACTCCATCAATTTTGTGGTGCCCAAAAAGGATGGTTCCTTCTGGACCTCAAGGGAGTCAACGAGCACTTGCGTGGCACGTACTTCTGAATGGAAACTTTGTGCTTCGTGATTCAAGCAGTTTTTGCCTTCTCTGGTTCCAGCCAAGGCATATTTTCATATCCCAATCCGGGCAGAAATTCAATATTTGAGAAATGACTGACATTCGCTACAGATTTAAAGTCAGAACTATCAAATTGAGGACGTGGAACAGCAGATGGAGGAACAAGGAGGTAAAAGTGCAGCATTGGAACGGAGGGTGCCGACAATAGAGCAGGCACAAGAGTCCATGGCAGAAAGGTTGGAGGACATTTGAAAATAGAAGCTGACTTAATAACCTAAGGCTCAGAGGCCTACCAGAGGAACCAGCATACCAAAATAGTGCTCAGATAGTAGAGGAGATGGTTTCTACACTATGGAACGAAGCAGATAAGCCACAATGAAAAATGGATCATGCCCATAGAACACTGGGGAGACCGAGAGCAAACTTGCCAAGAGATATTGTGGTATGTTTCCATAGCTATTGGATAAAGGAACAAATACGAGCCTTTTTCCTGGCTCTTATGCTCATTAGAGAGACTCGCATAAGATCAATGTCTGACCTGTCACTGACTATATTGCGCTAAAGAAGGGAACTTTAAAGATATCACCCAGAAATTGAGAAATGAGGGAGTGAAATACAAATGGCTATTTGCCAATTTTGCCTTGGCACTCACTAAAGATGGTAAAACAGCACGAGCTAAGACAAGAGAGGAGGCAGTAATAGCAATGAAGGAGCTCGGCATCACAGAAGAGGAAAGCATTCATATAGAGGCAAGCATGAATCCCAAGGTTGGCACCGCAGTGGCAGAGAAAAAACTCATCGTAAATGAGCATGCGCTGGCATCCTGAAAAATGGGGGAAGCTAGAAGTTGGTTTGCAGTTAAGAGCGTTGAAACAGGGTGTTAAAGATTGGTCTGCCTGACACGCAGTACAGTCAAACCTCGGTTTTCATGATTAATCCGTTCAAAAAAGTCTGACTAAAACCGAAACGTATGAAAACTGAAGCAATATTTACCATAAGAAATAATGTAAATCCAATTAATCCGTTCCAGACACCCAAAAATATTCACAAAAAGTACATTTTATAGAGAATAACTATATTTTTACATACAGAAAACAATGAGAAATAAATATAAATGACTAATGAAATGGATAAATGAACATTTAACATCACTGAAAGCAAGCTAAGTACAGTACAGTATGTTAGCATCTGGCCTTAGCCACCCCTGACAAGCTGCTGTGCCCAGCTCTCTTCAGAATCACATTGGATTCAGCCCATTAAAATACCTTTACATTATCTGCTCAATGCTTCAGAATGGCAGAAAATCTTAATGATATAGCTTCAGACGTACCCTGCAAGAGAAAGAACTGCCTCCCACATTCATGCAACATCTCCTGCTTACGTTGACAGCTTTTCTTCCCTGCTGCCTCCGAGCCTGAGGGGGCGCTCCAGAGAACGGACAGGCGGTGGACGAGATTGGGGCCTTCCTCTCCACGCAATCCTTGCCTCTCTAACTCTGACCAGGCTCGAGGATGTGTTTTTCATTTACGTGCTCAGCTGGCTTTCGCTTCTCATCACGCTGGCGATCGGTGAGTCCGGGGGGCAGTGCTGCCGGGACCGGGCGGGCATTCTGGCAGTGTATACAGACCCTGTGTGCAGCGCGAGGGTGTATGTATTTACAGTACTGTACTTTACGAAAACCGAGGCGATGTACGAGAACCGGGACAAAATCTCAGTCAAAAAAGACGTTGAAAACCGAAGCGTATGAAAACCGGGGCAAATGAAAACCGAGGTTTGACTGTACTGTGTTCTTGGTTATGAACTGCGGACATTTGAGAGTTTGACATCTGTACTGAGTCGAAAAAATATGACTTGGTTTCATATAGACAGCAGATAAGTAATCTCTATTGGTCATTACTTTGGTTAGTCCCAGCGTTTTTTTGACATGTAAAGCTGTTGGAAATAATACACTTTTGAACACGTTTGGTGTAGGTCACACTATTATATGGTGTTTTACCTACGTTTTAAAGCTCCGGTGGGGGCTCATTAAAATTGAGTAAAACGGAAGTGTTGCCACGAGAGGTAGTTTTGTTTCCTCATGGCTAAACTTTCAACATTAATACATTCATGTACATACACTTACATTTTTGAGCTCATGATTTTTTGGTTTTGCTCCTGTTTTTGAGTAGATTTTTATAGAGCAATAGTTATTTTGTATTAGAGAAACTGAGGCAAGAGACTGAAAAGACAGCACAACACAATAGTGGAACCAGCAACTACCTCGAGAGTGGACCCTCCAACCTGAAAAGACTATAAAATGCCAAAGGACTGGTAAATGGGGGGGGGGGGGGGAGTATGGGTATGGTTAAAAAGAGGAAAGAATGATTTGAAGGATGGATATGGGGAGGAGGTGATTATGAATGGGCATCTTGGAAAAGAAGAGGGAGGGCTGAGGGGAGTGTTGGAGCAGGAAAGTTCTGCTACGAGGGGACATGAGATGAGGGTGAAAGGGGATAGATTCAGGAGTGATATGCGGAAATATTTCTTTATGAAAAGAGTGGTGGATCCGTGGAATAGTCTCCCAATGGACGTGGTAGAGCTGAGGACGGTATCTGATTTCAAAAAAGCATGGGACAAACACAGAGGATCTCTAAAGAAAAAAAGGGGACTGTTGTAGTTGATATGGAAGGACAGACTAGATAGGCCATGTGGTCTTTTTCTGTCATTTTTTCTATGTTCCACTTTTCTGCAATCCACCTATTCCCTCCCCCCCCTTTTTTACATAGAAAGGGCAGGTGGGTTCAGGGGAACAAAGAAGGAAATGATAGCAAATGGGGGAGGGAGCAGAGAAAGTATAAAAGGTGACATCCTGGGATGCTACAGCTAAGCTGCCCAGAAATCAAAGGCTGTGATAACACACTAAATTGTGGTCTTCTTTTGAGCGATCAATGCTTAACTATTGTCAAAAAACGCTCAACACTATCAAAAATGGGACAAAATTAATGAAGCATGGTGAAGAGTTTGCTGTGAAGTAATCATCTAGAAGCTGTGTTGGAAGGATTTTATGATGAATAATGAGCTTCTAGTAGTAGTTTCAAGAGTTTCAGCAGTGCCCGATAGGGATAACAGCTCCATCTGTTTCATTACCACTAGATAGTGTGTATTGAAGGTCATTGATGCTATTAGACACATCAGTTGGTCATGTTACAAGTCTAAAAAAAGTGCCGAAGAAGTCTGCGACCTTCATAGAAGAATTAAATATTCTTGAATAACTGCAAGAGATAATGTGAAAATTTTAGTCCCATTTTTGATAGTGTTGAGCGTTTTTTGACAATAGTCAAGCAGAAATCAAAGGCGGCAATCTGAAGAGGGGGAGGCACAAAATAGGAGTACAAATGGAATTAAACAGGGATAAAAATATGTAGTTTAAGGATAGGATCTATAAATGCAAAAGGCCTTAACACCCCTAGAAAGATACATCTTTGCTTAAAAGAGGCACAACAATTAGATTTAGTAGTGCTATATGTACAAGAAACACACTTGTCCCCAAGATATCAAAACCACCTGGTACACATGCAATTCCAAAGGGAATATTGTGCTTCCCCAAGTAGGGACAAGAAAAAAGGAGGGTAACGATAATTATGAGAAATTCAGTACCATGGGAAGAGGAGGTGGTGAAGGATAAAGAAGAGATACATAGCAATAAGAGGGAAAATACAAAGGAAACCACTTACAATAATAGTTATGCTCCTAATAGTGGGTAAGGGTGATTTTTGGATAAAGTAAGGATCGAACTATTAGGATTTCTGTCCGGCTCATAATGACAGAAGACTTCAACACAGTAATAAATACCAGCCTGGACCTGCCATAGGAAAAGATAAATAGAATAATGGGAGCATGGCAACTATTGGATGGATGGATGGATGGAGGGAAAAACATTCTAAAAGTATCACTCCATACCATATAATATAAGCTCTAGGACTGATATGATCTGGTTAAGCAATCAGCTAGTGCAGAATATGACTGGAGCAGATTATGAACCAATTACATGGTCAGATCATGGAATGGCATGGGTTGATCTACATGGATGGGATCAAAACCAGGGGAGAAGATACTGGAGGATGAATGATAGCTTATTAAAAGATCTGTGGTATCGAAAAGAGAGAGAACAGAATATAACAGTTCTGTGAGATAAATAACAATGGGGAAACAGAATAGCAATAATGTGGGATGCTTTTAAAGCATACCTAAGAGGCCGATGTATCAACTGGGGGGGGGGGGGGGCTATTAAAATAAAAAATAGACCGAGCAAGAATATGAAAGAACCATTGGTCAGTTAAAGGATCTGGGCCCAAAAAGGGGATAGGGAAATTAAGCAAGCAGTGGACCAAGCTGAAACAAAAGTAAGGTACTGTATATGCAAAGAAATGCATTAGTGTCCCAATTGAAGGGGGTAAAACAAAATATATATGAGCATGGGATAAACTGCTAGCCCGAAGCTTAAGATCACAGCAAACGTTTTACGTAGTACCCAAGCTCTGCACAGCAACAGGGGAATGGCTCTGGGGAGGTGATGAACTAAGAGAGGAATTTAGGCAATTTTATAAAGAATTCTACAAAAACGAATGAGATCTCAGGAAAAGAAGTGAGCAACTATCTAGAACATGTCCAACTATCTAAGCTTCCCGAATCACTGAGGAAAAACATGGAAAGGCCCATAAGCCAAGAAGTGGAGAAAGCAATAGGCACACTAGCAAACAAGGTCCCTGGGTTAGATGGGCTAGCAGCTGGTGTTTATAAAATTTATAGAGAGCAGTTAAGTCCATGGCTGGTGAAACTGTTTTACTCGGTACAATAGGGGAGTTACCAGCCACCATGGGTCAAGCGGGAATAAGCGTACTTGCAATTTTCCTGAAAAACCCTGCTGACTTTTACAAAACAAATCTGTAAAATTGTATCTTAATTTTTTAAATACTTAAACTACAGAATTTTAGTTGTCATTTAATGACTGGACTTGTCTATTTGTCCCCCCCCCACCCCGTGTTTCTTCCACTCTCATGCTCTTACAGAATTATAGGTCTGTTTACTGCCTGCCAAGTCCACCTGCCCCTCCAAGTTGGTGCAAAAGGAGATGAGTTCTTCATACTTCTCTCCACCAAAAACTTGTTTTTGTAGAAAATATTTTTTTAAATACATATTGATATATTCCAGTAAATATCAAATGAACAGCCTTGCTCGTATTTCATCATTCTGTGCTTAAATCTGTGAGTTATCAGTTGTACTATATTTTACAAATTTTTAATTTTTGTTTAAATATTTTCTTTCTAGCAATGGCGCGAGACTATGGACATGGAGCTTTTGGAAGCCAAAGATCCATTGACTATCTGAGCAAAAAATTTGGAATAGATAGTAGTAGCAGGTAAAAAAAAATATTTAAAATTGTTAGTGGTATTTTAGCTACTAATTGGAATCCAGGAAAATGCAAGTGTGTGTGTGTACATATGTATAGATAGATTATAATATATATATTAAACTTCAGTTTTGTAACACATGTCACATGAGAAACATTTATTTTTATGTATTCAGGTTTTGACTTCATAAATACAGAAATTATGCGTCACACAATGTATTCAAGTGTTAAAATTAGTTATTAATCTGGACTAATGTACAGCTTCTCTTGATCAGATTTTAATGGCAGGTACAATTTAAAAACGAGCATGCTTGTTTTCAGTCTTGCAGGCAATTTAGAAAGATAATAGGGGAGGAGGGAAGGGAAATAGCAAAAACCTGGAATTGTGGACTCGGTTGTAAATTGTTCTGTTGCACTAAAACTGGGTGGTGTGTGTGGGGTTTTTTTTTGTCATCCTCCCCCCCCCCCTCCCCCGCCCAAATTGCTAATGGCTGTTTTGGCTTACACTGTATCTTACTGTGGATACAAGTGGTCTTTTTCTATTTTTGGATCCTGGTGTGATCGATATTTTATTTATTTTTTTTTTTTAGAGAATAGAGGTTATAAGGAAGAATACTAATTTGTATTCATTTTGGTTATACACTAGTTGGACTGTTCAGTCTTTAAGTTGATACACTGTCGAGTTTTAATATGGAAACTGTTTTGGGCTGTTCCTTGATAGCAAAGATGGATTGAAAAAATGTGGTTTTAAACACCCTCCTTAATCCAGGCATTTGACTGTGGGTGAAATTTTTAGTTAAGATTCTAGATATGACTTGATTATTAACTTAGAGAAAATGGAACATTTTTCTTCCATATTTTCCCATCCCCCAATTTCTCTACCTCCATCTGATAAAAACCCTGCAGAAGGCAAATGTTTGGAAGAAGGACAGAGTTCTGAATTGTTAATAGGTATGGGCTTTAATTTTTTGCCTAAGAGTGGATCTTTTTTAGAAAGCCGTTTCCAACGTGAAACAACTGACAGACCTTGAAATTGTTTTTTCTCCTTTAGCTTAAGGGTCAATTCTGATTTTGATATTCTTTGCTCTGATACTAATTGAAGGTGAGCACAGAGACAAGGGAATGGAAAATAACTACAGTAGTAGCACTGAAGTGTCATCTTCCAGCCAGATAGTAAGGATTACCTTGCCAGTGAACTTTATAAAACAGGGGATGTGTTTTGATAAAAACTGAGCATTGCAGTTAAGGGATTACTTGGGAAATTTCTGTACTGCACTGCAGTTTAAGAAATGTACCTTCCATTAATAATCTGCATTTAGTTCTATGATAAATTTTATGGTTTGCGTAGAAGTTCTGATTAAATTGCAATATAAAACTTGTCAGTTAACTGGGCGTATGTGGGCGTATGTCTGCAGGTATGGTTTATTGTACTGCAGTTGAGCCTGGCAGTAATGCGCACACAACTATAGCCTGGCATTTTCAACCCAGTTTCATGGGGTCATAATATTGTACTCCATAAATGCTGCCATATGTGAACAGCCTGGTTAGAGGTGAGGTTTGGAAATCCTCTTTCTAATCATACAGTTCTAATGTTAAATACGTTTTGCTTTCCTGTTTGGTATCTGTTAATCTTATCTTGTGACCCTTGATTTCACTGTATGGAAGATGAGAGCACCGTTTGGATGTCTCCTGGTGAAGGGGGAGTAAACCTTTTTGGTTATAGACCAATTCAATCTATTTGCAATTTGTTGAAAAGTAGAGGGCCTTCCTCCTCTTCATTCTTAACTCCCACTTGTTTGGAACTTGAGAGAAGACAGGTCCCATCTCAGAACACTTATGAATGAAAGCGATAGTTAAAATAATACTTGGCCCTATCCCGTTTCCATGTGATCTTTCAGTATGCTGGCACTGTTCAGATGCACAGTGTACTTGCCTTACCTTATGGCTACATTTCAGAATCAGTGGTTTCATGGTGGCTAATACTGAGCCATATAGATACTTTCTATAGGCATAATTAACTAAGTGAAACCAGAACTGTCTAGAATACAGTTTCCTAGTGTAAATTGTGTTTAATTCTAGATGTATATTCAAATTCATCTTTTACTTTTCACAGAAGAAAGTGGGATGTCTCTTTGACCTGCTCTTCATTTAAATGTTTGACAGCCTGGACATGAGCTTAGAAAAATTTACTGAATAGCCTATGAGCTGTTCTTCCTCAGACTAGGGCTGGGCTTGAAAAAATGACAGAAAAATGTTTCTTTTCTGTTTTTAATATTAGAAAAAGCACTTGAAGCTTAACTGAAACAAAGTTCAGACAAGCTGAGCTTTAATCTAGCTTCTTGGTAAACTGATTTATATAGCTTTCACCCTGTCAAATCTATTCACAGGTTGAATTGCCCAGCCCTAATCAATGTTCATAAAGTTGTACATCTGTTAGAAAAAATTCACTTTTAGACTGTTTTTAGTTGATAAATGTCAACTGATGATGATGTTTTTTGAAATGTTTAACCCTAGTAAGCTTACTTTTTTTTTTTTCCCTCACTGCAACTTTTCAGGTTTGGACCTTATGAGTCTTATGACTCCAGGTCTTCTCTCGGTGGGCGAGATCTGTACAGATCTGGCTATGCTTTTAACGAACTCGAACAAAGACACTTCGGAGATAGTTATGATGGTCGATTTGACAGCTCCTACCGGAATAGCCTTGACTCTTTCGGAGGTAGAAGCCAGGGCGGGTCTAGCTGGGAACCATCTTACTCACGTTCAAAGTTGAGACCTGGGTTTTTGGATGACAGAGGAAGAGAAAGTTACTCTTCCTACAGCAGTTTTTCTTCACCCCATATGAAGCCTGCAGCTGTAGGCTCTCGGGGGAGAGGAACGCCTGCTTATCCTGAAGGTGCATTTGGAAGCAGAAGCTATGATGCTTTTGGAGGACCATCAACAGGCAGAGGCCGAGGCAGAGGAGTAAGTACAGAATCTTTTCAGATTCTTTTCACTAGTTGCTTTTCAATTCTTTCACGACCAGAACTTTAAAATGGAATGAACTGTTATCATAGTGTCTTACAAAAGGGCATGAAAATCAACGCAAAGCTCTTTGAAGGTGACTTTTAAAGCAATATGTCTTTGAAAGTAAAATCAATTATAGTAATTGGTATTACTAGATTTGGCTTTTTCTCCTTTGGTATGAAAGGAAGCAATGTAACAGTTTTCCTCCAAAAAGGGTTAAAGTAGTAATTTCTTCAAACGCTAGCAGCTTTGCTGCTGATTAACATTTTGTAATAATGAAAAAAGGTTGCTGTAGAACTGTTTGAAGTTCTGATTAGGTTAAAGGTGCAATGTATGGTTACAAACTAGGTGGTCAATGCTTTCCAACATTGTCTCCTGCTTAATGTTAGAAATCAAAACTGTTTAACAGCGAGTTCATGCTGAGTGCTAAAAGCTTTAGCCAACTTAGCCTCATTGGTTTATTTTGAATTCTGCTGTGTACCATAACACATGGAGGGTAGATTTCAGACTGTTTCTTGCAGTATGTAGTTTGTCTCACTGTCCTTAGCCATAGACCAACTTAAAGTGGCTTACAAACGCAATAAATAACAATTCCTAAGAATATCATAAATACACACAGTACACATTTTCCACTATTGTCTTGCAGTTGGCTATCATGTTTAAAATATAGTTTATTTTAAGGACGAACTAAAATAAGCATTCTTTTAAAAAGAATCCCTTGTTCTATCATACCTTGCCTTTTGAACAGTTTTTTTTTTTTTTTTTTTTTTTAGTATAGAACCCTTGATATGTATTTAACTTCTCATGTAAAGGAGATGTCTTTTGGAATGCTTGTGAAAGAATCATTTTGCAGGAGATGATTGCAGTAGTAGAATTTTGTGTACGTATTTTCACTGTAGGGATTATGTCATGACAGTTCTCAAGAATACTACTGATGCCTTCAGATTGCAATTTGTATTCTCAAAATCGAGAAATACAAGAGCTGCTTATGCAACATTGTGCATGGGATTATGAACTGGTATGCACTCTCTACAACGACCTCGCCCCTTGTTTCAAAACAAAAGACAGGACTACAACAAAGACTGAGTAGAAATAGACTTCACAGTACAATATTCCTTCTGGTTCTTTTCTTGGGCGATCTGCCTCAGAGGTGGATTTTTTTTATAGCAAGGGGGGGGGGGGTGCAGAGAGCATGACCATAGTGGAAGACTTGACATGGTAGTGTTTCTGTATATAAGCATCCCTAGAGACTTCTGCATGTTAAGTTTGAACAGTCTTCAGGGCCTTATGAGTTGGGATAAAGCTGAGGTAAAGATGGGTGTGGGGAAAGTCTCTATGGTTGCTGCATTCTAGGCCATAGCTAGAGAGATGCATTCCTGTTGCTGTAATGGAGAAAAAGATTGTGCAGGCTAGAAGGAAAAAGAAATATGGAAAAAAGGGAAGGAATAGGAGCAGCAGGGCTGGTGTGACCTGAATAGGTGAACTAGGCAGTCACCTAGAGCCGCTAGTGTTCTGTGTCAATTGCTAGCAGTGGCAATATCATTTAAAGGCCAATATAGTGCTTGCCGAAACTCTCCATTGTTGCACTGTTATTCCTGCTCTATGACCAGGAAGTTTGTCAGAGAGAAGGAATGGCAGTGCAGCACTAGAGAGTTTGGGTAAGTGCTGCATTGGCCTTTAAATGGTATTGTTGCCACTGCAGTTCTCGGGAAAAGAGCCAGGGCAAGCAGGGGTGGCAGGATTGATGGCTCAATTAAAATGCCTCCCCTTTTTGTGCGGTTCCTAGGGAGCAGACATGTCAAATTAAGGATCGCCAGAGCAAGGATTCACCTTGGTAGATACAGGAGTGGCTATAGATGGGTTCGCTCTCATGCTCTGTAGGGGCTGCTTGGGTGGAATTTGTCTCTAGGTGTAAAGAAAAGCAAAATAAATCAAATAACGATCATATCAGGATGGAATGGGAGTTTAGAGAAGAAGCTGCACATTAGTACTGGCACTTAATGCTGGCTAACTGGAGCTATTGGTATGTGCTTTTGTAGGAATTACTGGTTTTTCCCCTAATGTCAGCCCTCAACACATTTAATATATTGCCGCAGAAGTCTTTATAACTGGGTATGTGTATGAAAACAATTGTACTGTTGTGTGTGTTCTACATTATTAGTCTATCTCCTCATGAGCTTTGTTATACAGTTTTCTGTGAAAACATCTTGAATGCATTGCACCTTTAATGACTAGATATTTACAATCTTTGTAAGATACATCAGCTATACTTTTAATCATTCTTTAATATAAAAGATAATTTTGTATGAACAATGGCTGCGATTCTGTAAAATTTGGAAACATGCAAAATTATTTGAATAAGATGCTAGCTCAACTACAGTTGCAATTATTGCCATGTGGATGGACCTGGGTCTGATACTTGATTCAGGTCGTCTTCACAGATGCTATAAACGTTGCCCCGGATGTGAATGAATGCTCATTGTACTATAGTTTAGTAGAGGCCAAGTCTGAACTAGAGCTGGAGGAAAATGCTTGCTACTTGCTACTTTCTCTCAACAAACCATTTATTTATAGGCATAAAATATCTCCTGAAACAACTTGGCGTTATCTTTGCTGCGCAAAATACCATTCTATGAGCAGAATAAGTCGGGGCTTAAAAAATCCAGGTTGGTAGGTCACCATGGTGACCAGGAGTGTTGCTATGGTGCCTGGGATTTTCTTGCCCCCTTCCAGATGTCCCCAGAATGGCTGATTCTTCCTGATCCGATAAGTGCTGCTAGACCCTGAAGTAATAGTTACTATGGGGACCACAGTATAGCCAACAGGGTGAGTGGAACTGGCAGAGTGAGTGGATCTGGCATGGGAAGGAGAGGGATGACTGGATCGTGGATTGAGAGAGGGGGACTGGTTGAGGAGTGTGTGTTAACAGAGGGGGAATTAGAATGAGAAAGGTTGAGAGAGAGGCTGCTGGGGACAAGTGGGAGCAGTGTTACACAGCTTGGTCTGTTTGGCTGCTGGGAGAGTGTTTAGAGGGAGACTGGTTTGTTAAGCAGGGAGGCAGTCAGGTGCAGCTTTAGGGGCTGCCGAGCATATGGGGTAGAGGGAAATTGATTTACTAAGGTTTTGAGTCCCCCCCCCCTTTTCCATTGAGAGAATGGGAAAACAGCCTTACTAAATTGAGCCCTAAAAGAGCTATGGCAGAGCTCTGAAGGAACCCAGTATTATGACTCTTCCCCTTACTGCTAGTCTTCAACTTTGGGGGTGGGGGGGGGGGGGGTCAAGAGGGGGAGAGATCTCAGCTGCTAGCTTCTAGATCCAAAGAAAATTTGTCAAAACCTAGAATAAAGATAAATATTTATGTAACTAGAGAATTTTGCAGAATTGAAGCTAATGTGAGTAGAGGCATTAATGCAATTAATAGTTCTCATTGTTTCTTGCACACCAGGAAGTTTCTCTCATTTTCATCATTTTGGTTTTTGCTTCTGTTCCTTTCTATATGCTTGATTTTATCGTAATCTTTTTAATATTTTATCTGAGCTGAATTTAAGTGTTCTGGCCAAAAAATGTGTTGAAAATGCATGATTGCTGTGTCACTATAGGTAACATTTTTTCCTTTCCATAAGTGACTTAGAAGTCTCTAATGAGAGCATTTATGTAGGCTATATAAAAGATTATTCTAATTTATCATTAAACTGTGCCAATTTATGCAGAATCTGTCGTTTTTTTTAAACTTGTAGTATTGTATAATACTTGATTTCAAATGTTACAGCAAATGGATTTTGGAGCTATTCGTAGACCTGGAATTGTTGTGGACTATCACAACCAATCTAATGCTGCAAGAGGAATAAAAAGAAAGATAAATCAACAATTTAATAAATCTGTCGCAACATTTGTAAAGAAACCCAAACTGCAGTCTAATAATGCCAATAAAAAAAAACCCGGTAAGCAACTTGTATGTGTTGAAAAGTTTATTAGAAATGTCTTCAGTCCTTATTCTTAAAGTTCTTAGGTATTGTGTGTTTGCATAAAGTTTACAAATACAAAAGAGCAATCTCCAGGAACAAGCAGGAATAAGTCCTCACATATGGGTACGTCGGTACCGACGGAGCCCGTGCGGGAAAGCTCCCCAGCTTCTTAGAATAGAAGCTTTTGGGACCTCCCACTGCACATGCGCACTGCCTTCCCGCCTTCCTGAACAGCTCTCCTCAGTTTCTCTTTTTCCGCGGAGCCAGCAGGTCGTGTTCCTGTCACCGCTGAAGAAATTGTTATTTTATTTGTTTCTTTAGACCGCGTACCTGCCTTCCCCATACCGATACCGGTATCGCCGGTCTTTTCTTTCTTTCTTTAAAAAATTATAATTCTTTTTTCTTATTTTTTAGCTTTTTGGTCACTTCAGAGAGGCCTCTCGGCCTACTCAATTTCTCCTCATGGAGAAGCCAGCCCCTGGATTTAAGAAGTGTACCAAATGTAATGCTGTTATTTCAGTCACAGACACCCATGAATGGTGTCTGAAATGTTTGGGGCCTGACCATTCCATACCGGACTGCCCATCTTGCTCCCACATGTCTAAACGTGGGCTGCAGAACCGGGCCAACAAATTCCATGTGCTGTTTGCTTCAGAGAATACAGCATCACAGTCATCCAGGTCTTCTTCTCCGGATGGATCTCAGGTAACCAAACCTTCTGTGGGCAAGTCCTCAAAGAGCAAATCTCCTTCAAAGCATCGAGAGGCTCTTAGCTTAGAACTTGAGGACCCTGCCCCAGCCAAACAACCCCGGCGGGAAGTCCAACTTCCAAAAACGCCAATTCAGGGGTCTCAGGTTGATATCGATGCTACGGCCTCGACAGATCACCTGTTAGCCTGCTCTGGGGTACCGGGTCACTCCGGTACCGACATCCAGGCAGCTATGGCGTCCATGGGCGATACTGTACAGTCCATGCAGCAGGCCGTCATGGCTTTCATTAAAGCTGCAACGCCATCGGTTCCGCTTTCAGCGGTTCCGGGCCCGATACCGGTATCGTCCGCCATGCCGGTATCGAGGCCGTCCACCTCTAAACGCAAGTCGGTACCGTATGGGCTTTCGCTCCATACCGGTTCCATACCCGATACGCCCGATATCGATACCGATCGGTACGCGTATCGTGCGTTAGAGGAAAGCACCGATTCCTCTGAGGATTTTCACTCCTCTGATGATTCTGCTGAGTTTTCACTCAACTTACCTGAGGAGCCCTCTTCTCCTAAAAGGAGAATGTCCCCTCCAGAGGATTTGTCCTTCCAGGACTTTGTTTTAGATATGGCTACAGCCCTTTCTATTACCACATCCTCTGAAAAGGAACCCAGATCCAAAAAACTGGATATTTTGGGATACTCAAAGGCCCCTAAGGAGGCAGTTACCCTGCCTATCCATGAAATCCTTCAAGAACAACTGATGGATTTCTGGGAAAATCCTTTGACTTTGTCTCCTTATTCCCGTAGGTTGGACACCATGTATAGGGTCCCTCCTTCTCCTGGTTTCCAAAAGACTCAATTGCCCCACCACTCTATTGTGGTGAAGTCTGCAATGAAGAAGATTAGGAGTACCAAAAGGCACTCTTCCACCCCTCCAGGACGGGAATGTAAGACTTTGGACTCTTTTGGTAGGAAAATTTTCCAGGCTAGTATGCTTATAGCCAGGATTAATTCCTACAGTCTCTATATGGGCATGTTCCTGGAGGAACTTGCCAAAAAGGTGCGGCATTTTGCCCCCTTTATCCCTGAGGATAAAAAGCAGGGATTCCTTTCCCTAGTGAAACAACTCTTAGAGGTTTCTAAGTTCTCTAATAGGGCAGCATATGATTCCTTTGAGGGAGCCAGTAGGGCTTCGGGCATTGCTATTGCAGCCCGACGTCTTGCTTGGCTCCAGGCCTCTGATCTGGAACCTTGGGTTCTAGATGGCTTACGGAATCTGCCCTGTACAGGTGAGAACTTATTTGGGGAAGAGTGGCAAATCAAAGCCACCCAGATGGATGCTGAAAATGCCACCTTGGAAAGACTTTCAAAGTCCACTTCAATTCCTACTAAGAAAAAGTCTTTTAAAAGGCCTTACTATAAGAAGGCCAGAGTTGCTTCAAATACTGGCCAGCAGTCTTCTCAACCTCGCTATACTGCTAAGCGTCAGCAATCCAAACAAGCACGAGCTAAGCCTGCAGCAGCTACTGTAGCTCAGCAGGCTCCAACCCCTCAGGGGTTTTGACTTGCTCCTAGGGAACTTGCCACTTCTGGTTCTAACACAACCAGAACCTCTCACCATACCCGGAAGGTTGGTTCACTTTGCTCCCAGATGGGAACAAATCACAACAGAACAATGGACCCTCTCTATCATTCGAGAGGGTTACAAACTTCATTTCTCCAGCCTTCCTCCCCATCATATGGTGAGACCATTCAATTCTCCCCCATCTCTCCTAACCCTGTTGGGTCAAGAGGTTTCCTCTCTTCTTGCCCAAGGGGCCATAGAAGAGGTTCCTCTTCCTCAACAAGGGTCCGGTTTCTACTCCCCTTATTTTCTCATTCCAAAGAAGACAGGGGGATTCAGACCAATCCTAGATCTGAGAGAATTGAACAAATTTCTCTTCAAGGAGAAATTCAAAATGCTGTCTCTCGGCATTCTCCTTCCTTACCTCCAGGGTCAGGACTGGCTTTGTTCTCTAGACCTACAGGATGCGTATACACATATACTCATCCATCCATCCCACAGAAAGTATCTTCGCTTTCTGTTTCAGGGAAAACATTTCCAATACAGAGTACTCCCCTTCGGTCTAGCCTCTGCTCCAAGAGTATTCACAAAATGCATGGCAGTCGTAGCCGCATTTCTAAGAGGCATGGGAATCTTTGTCTTCCCATATCTGGACGACTGGCTCATCCGAGCTCCAACTCAGTCACAGGCCCAGATTTCCCTGGACCACACAAGGAGCCTTTTGCAGTATCTGGGACTGGTAGTAAACCTTCCCAAGTCCCAACTCATCCCTACTCAATCTCTAGAATTCATAGGGGCCCAGTTGGACACCATCACTGCAAGGGCCTACCTTCCACATGTTCGAGGCCAGCGCCTCCTGAGTTTGGCCTCCCAAGCTCAGTCCAGCACTCACTTGACAGCCAGGGAAATGCTACGCCTACTGGGTCATATGGCCTCCACAGTGCATGTGGTGCCCTATGCTCGTCTTCATATGAGAGCAGCTCAATGGACCCTGGCCACTCAGTGGACTCAGGCGTCAGGAGCGCTCTCAGACCAAATACAAACCTCCGATCGTCTGTTTTGGTCCCTCCACTGGTGGACTTCCACCAAGAATCTGTTGTTGGGGGCTCCATTTCAACCATTGCTACCCCAAGCAGCCCTCACAACAGATGCCTCCCAAACAGGGTGGGGAGCCCATCTGCAAACTCTCTCCACTCAGGGCACTTGGTCTCTACAGGAGACCACCCTTCATATCAATCTTCTGGAACTGCGAGCAATTTACCTTGCCCTCAAGGTCTTCCACTCCCTCCTAGCCAACCTCACTGTCCTAGTTCAGACGGACAATCAGGTGGCCATGTTTTACATAAACAAACAAGGAGGGACGGGCTCTCTGTCGCTTTGCAACGAAGCTCTAAGACTATGGGCCTTCGCCAGAGAGCATCAGATTCACCTGCTAGCAGTGTATCTCCCAGGAGTTCAAAACTCTCGGGCAGACAGGCTCAGTCGAGTTCTGCTGCCACACGAATGGTCCCTACATTTGGACCAAATAAACCGAATCTTTCAGGAATGGGGGACCCCGGACATAGACCTCTTTGCAAGTCCGTGGAATGCCAAACTTCCCCGGTTCTGTTCCAGAACTCCGTGTCAGGGAGCTCAGGCTACGGACGCCTTTCTCCTGAATTGGAGTCAGGCATTCCTATATGCCTTTCCACCCATTCCTTTGATTCCCAAGACTCTGTTCAAACTCCAGAGGGATCATGGAACTATGATCCTCATAGCTCCACGCTGGCCACGCCAAGTGTGGTTCCCTCTACTTCTACAGCTCTCCCAGGGATCCTACTTGGATCTGGGAGCTGCGCCAGACCTCCTGTCTCAGGAGGAGGGGACTTTGTGGCACCCAAACCCCAAATCCCTTCACCTCAGTGCTTGGTTACTGAAGGCTTAAGCCTTCAAGAATTTCATCTTTCCAAACCAGTGAAAGATATCCTTTCTGCCTCTAGGAAACCCTCTACCAGGCGTTCCTATGCTTTCAAATGGAAACGTTTTTCCATTTGGTGTGCTCAGCAGGGTCTTGACCCTCTGGCACTTCCTTTGAATTCTCTTCTTGATTATCTCCTGCATCTATCCAATGCAGGCCTCAAGACGAATTCGGTAAGAGTCCATTTAAGTGCTATTGCAGCATCCTTGCAACATATAAATGGACAACCTATCTCCTCTCATCCTCTTGTTGCAAGATTCATGAGAGGCCTGACTCTCACTAAACCTCCCATCAGACCACCCCCGGTCGCATGGGATTTGAATCTAGTGCTCGGTCAACTTATGAAGCCACCTTTTGAGCCAATGTTTTCCACCTCCTTGAAATTTCTTTCCTGGAAGGTCATCTTCCTCATTGCAGTCACTTCGGCTCGCCGCATCAGTGAGCTGCAGGCTTTAGTGGCTAATCCACCTTACACAAGATTTCATCATGATAAGGTGGTCCTTAGGACGAATCCCCACTTTATGCCTAAAGTGGTCTCGCCTTTTCATCTTAATCAAGAGGTATATCTACCTGTCTTTTTTCCAGCTCCTCATGCATCCAATGCAGAGAGGAACCTTCATACTCTGGATTGTAAAAGAGCTCTCGCTTTTTACCTTAATAGGACTCAGCCACATCGAAAGTCTTCTCAACTTTTTGTGGCCTTTGATCCTTCCCATTTGGGACTTCCAGTCTCCAAGCGTACACTTTCCAATTGGATTGCTCAGTGTATTTCTTTTGCTTACCAGAGCAAAAACATTTCTCTGGAAGGCCATGTCACTGCTCACAATGTGAGGGCCATGGCAACTTCTATGGCTCATCTGCACTCTGTTTCCATAGATCAGATCTGTCGAGCCGCTACCTGGGCCTCGGTTCATACCTTCACAGCCCATTACTGTTTGGACAAGGACTCCCGCCGGGATGCCTTGTTTGGCCAGGCTGTCCTCAAGCACCTGTTCCATTCCTAAACAACTCCTGCCCACCTTCCCAGAATGGATGCCTGAGATCCATACGAAGATGGCGAACCTTTACAGGGGATCCCATGCATCTAAGCTAGGGAGTCCCCATATGTGAGGACTTATTCCTGCTTGTTCCTGGAGATAGCACAGTTACTTACCTGTAACAGGTGATCTCTGGGAACAGCAGGAATTAGTCCTCACAACCCACCCACCTCCCCTAGGAGTTGTATCTTTTATCTATCTATCTTCCTGTCCTCTCTCTGTTGACTCAGCTATAAACTCGAAACTGAGGAGAGCTGTTCAGGAAGGCGGGAAGGCAGTGCGCATGTGCAGTGGGAGGTCCCAAAAGCTTCTATTCTAAGAAGCTGGGGAGCTTTCCCGCACGGGCTCCGTCGGTACCGACGTACCCATATGTGAGGACTAATTCCTGCTGTTCCCAGAGATCACCTGTTACAGGTAAGTAACTGTGCTGTACTCTGTTTTGGCTTTATTTTGCTCTTATAAAAGAAAGTTACTGTGGCATAGCTGCTTTATATTTCTGGTTTCCAATTAATTGACACATTCAAATATTTGGGTGTGAAAATGTTCTGGATTGCTGATCCAGCCATAATAAATTAAACTAAATCATGGCAAGGTTATGCTCGTGCTGTAAACTGTTAGCATCACCCTGGTAAATCTCAACAGCAAATGGATCATAAATGAATGGAGTGGCCTCGGAGTTTTGAAACTAATCCAGAAAAGGGATTTCCTTATCGTTTCTCCAGTTCAGTCCTCTACCTCTCGGTTGTGCACCTCTTCCTGCAGCTAGGAGACTGGGCATGTCAGTCATGACATCACATCACTGGATATAGCCTGCTGTTATCTCCCATCAGCCTCCAGTGTGTCCAGTCTCCTTGCAGCAGGAGGACATAATGAGCCTAGCTTCTGGGCTCACTTGGGGGGAACAGATAAGGAGCATTTAGTGTGACAAATTCTATTTTGATTTTACTTTTGATTTTTACCTTTTAATATACTTTTAATTTTACTTTTAATTCAGTTACCTTTGGTTAATTGGCAATCAGGGATTAGTTCCCTTTAGTTAGGAGTGAATTTCCTTATTTACAGTAATTTTAAATTTGAGCCTGACTCTTTTTAAATTAATAGCAGCTCTCGCCTTCCCTCCTTGTCAGTGATTTTCACTTGCAGCAGGCATTTGCCGGTGCGGATCTCTCTCCCTTGACTGTATGGGAGAGAGCTCCGGGACCCGTACAGCCACACTGAAGCTGTGTGAGACAGAGCCTCTCCGTTGCTGCGGGATTTTAATTTTACTCTGTGGAACCGGCTGAGCGATCCTCGCCGCGGCTGCCAGGCGCATCAGCGTGGCTTGAGGATTGGAGGAATTCAAGGTGGTAGGAGCAGGCTGTGTGACTTTCGGCCCTGCAGGTAAGGCCTTCGGGCTCGGTCAGTCTGCTGAGGCCTCATTTTTGCAGCAGCTGTTCTTGGCGCCAAAATTCATTGGCGAAGGGGCGGCCATTTCCTCTCTAGGTATTTGGACCGCATGGCGAGAGTTGCAGGGAGCTGCTTGTGAGGAAAACAGGCAGAATAGCTAGATTTTTGGGCCTAGTGTTTTTCTTTCTTTTGTTTGTAGGTTTTTTTTTGAGGCTCAGGGGGTTCCTCAGCCTTAAGGGGGACTGTTGTCAATCCTCTTTATGAAATAAATAAGAATAAACTTAAAAATAGGACAGCGGTTTTGGCATTGGTCCCTGATGCCACATGGTCTTTCCCTCCTAATCATGTCTCTGAGGAGCATCTGTTAAGTCCCAGGATATTAGGCAAATTGCCAGTTTTTAGGTTCAAGAGCAGAGCCCTAACCTGTAGTTGGAAGGAGGGACAGCCTGGAAGTGTGCTTTTATGTATTCTATAGTGAAAGTTGCCCAAAATTCACAGGGACAGGTTTAGGAAACCTTAGGATATAAAAAAATAGACTGGCAGCTAAACTGTCAACCCAGAAGTGCCTGTGCTACAGTCTATGGCCATCAGAGGGCAGCTGATACACTCAATAGTGCCTTTCTATGACTGGGGGTATGCAGCCATTATCTGCAAGTCAGGAAAGAAATCACCACAGAGCAGCTGTTCTGAAAATCAAGATTATATGACCAAGATTTAAAGCTCTTAACTTCTGTATCATTGGTCGGGCTCTGGTACCCTAAAGGCCACGGAATGACAGCGTTGCTCATGAATCACACACAGTATTCAGTGCCCCCATCCTTGGGGGGGGGGGGGGTGGTACAATACAAGATCATATCACTCATCAGGTTCACACAGGCAACAACCTCTAAGACCTCCATTTGCAAGGTGGTCGGTGTATTCCACTGCTATTTCTTTGACTGCACGAAGGCCTGGGGAGGTGCCTGTGTGTTTCATAGCAACACTTAGCATGCCTTTCCCAGGAAATTCTCATCTATTACTAGAGCAGGGTTTCATTGCATTTCATTTCTCTGGTTGTGGTTAATGCACAGCGTTAGGGGCTGTGTTCGAAAGCTTGGGTCCCATGGACTTCGGTGGGATTTCAAAAAGAAAAAGAAACTCGCTTTAGTGAGAGAGCCTTGTTCATTTTTGGCTAACGCTGTTTATTTTACTTTTGATTTTTACCTGTTGGTGTCCGGAATCCCAAGGACGGGACACTGTTTGTTTGCTTCCAGGGGTTCTACTTTCTTTTTTGCTCTTCAGCTCCCTGGCAGATGCAGTAGGCTGGCAGGGGGTGGGCAACGCCTCCTGCAATGCAGAATCCCCCAGGATAAGGGGGGGAAGGACAACTGGGTGCAGGGGGGGCTGGTAGCTTCTTGCAAAGCTATAGGAGCAGTTCGGGTAATTTTAGCTGATTTGCTTTGATTTCATTAGAGTTGGCGGAAACTTGGTTTTTGGAGTCCTATATTTTAAAAAAAAAAAAAAAAAAAAAAAAAGGGGGGGGGGCATAGCTATGTTGATTTACAAGAATCTCCTTCCGCTATCCATAGAAGGTCCTATAAAGCGTTAAAGTTGTTTTATATGGCAGGGTAATATTTTGGCTTAGCTGCTGTGATATAGCGCTATGTTTCGCTGTAAACATATTCGAGGCAAAAGGAATTATGGTGTTGTAACAGGTGCTTGGGTGAGCGCCATGGCCAGTCCACAGATGTGGAATGCTCTGCCATAAGCATTATGTCATGGGAAGGCTTTTATAGTTGTGTGGTTTCTTAATGGAAAATGTTCCCGTTTCGTTTGGCTTGCCCAAATTATAAGATTTTACGGTAGATTTGTAATGTCTTAATTTTGGCTATATGTGGTTTAATTTTACATATGAGACAGGCAGCTCAGCGGAGAGAGGTTGCAAGATAGAACTCTGGCCTTTGAAGCTATCTATGCTCCCATTCCATTTATCAGAGGTTCTCCAGTACGGAGAGTCTCTGCTAGTGTTCAGCGAATGCCTTAATGGGGGGCCAGAAGCACGCAGCCGGGCTAGTTCTCTAGCAGCAGTGGCAGTGGCTCATACTCTAGTAGGCATACTTCATATGCTGGGCTTACAAGATGGCTTCCACGCTGATCGGCATCAGCCAAGGTGACTGCCGGTTTAGACTGTGACTGGAGTCAGCCTGGAGAAGGGGCCTTGCGTTCTCTGGACAATGCCCTGCATACACTGATTCACTTCAATTCGATCAGCTACTGGCAGGACACAAGGCACTCTTGCATGCTTTTTTGCTTCAGTGGTCTAAAAGTGGAGTCTTTACCAGGTGGTATTATAGGAACTTGTCTGCAGTTTCTCATCTTCTTCATTGCTGACTCAATTGCCACTGCGGAATGAGAGCTGTATTTCATATCACCAGGTGCTAGTTGAACTTTAAATATAAAGTCCATCTTTGTGCAGTCAGACGGAATGGGGCGTTACACTAGCAGGAAGGCTGTGGATTAGTATGCCTGTGTTTGGGAGTTCTTTCTACTTCATATTGGCACGGAAAGAGCGTCTCAACATATGCTGAAAGAATTTTTGGTTAAGAGGTGTCTTTGTAAAAAAAAAACCCAAAAAAACCCAAAAACGTATTCAGCTGTCCTGAATTCGCCTGTTCTTGATTGACATTTTGAGGCTAAGCAGGGGCAGGCCTGGGTACCACGTGGGTGGGTGCACACCTTGCACTACCAAGGGTGTGGACTCACTGTATGGAACAGAGCCCTAGCAATCTTCCTTATCGCAAGATAGGAAAGTAGATGGTTCACTGAAGCGATCGTTGGGGGCAATGCTCTGGCCTTACAAGCTCCCATTTGTGGAGCCTGGGGAGGCGAGAGCATGCTTCAGGTGGTTGCAGTGTTTACGGCAGTCTTCTCGCCTGGAACAGGAAAGGATCAGGGAGTTGAATCAACTAGAGCCTGATTTGCTTTATGGGGCAAATGTGCATTATGGCTTAATTCAAGCGCTAGCTAATATTATTGGCTTCCTTGGGGTTCTCCCGGAGGTCTCTTTGGTGGAGGAATGGGGCAGCTGATGATTCGTCCAAGTCGAGGGTTAGTAAGCTCCCAATTAAGTCTTTGTCTTGTCCTTTCCCTGTGGGCTCTCATGTGGCAACTAGTTGGCGTATCGAGGCTTTCGGAGAAAGGTACTCTTGGTAGCGCCCGGTTGGACGAGACGGCCGTACTAGGCTTTTCTCATTCTCCTACTCGACAGGCTTTTCCTAGAAGTTGTCGGTAGCGGACGTTCTGCTGCGGCTAGGTCTGTGACGAATGTCTCAGGTGGATCGGTGCCCGCCTACGGTTTGGCCTTTGTATGGGCGGGGCTCAAGAAGAAGGGTTATTCTGCGGCAGTCTTCGCCACCTTGTTGAGAGCAAGGAGACAGGCTGCTTCTGCTACATAGGTCCGTGCTTAGCGCCTTTTGGAAGGCTGCTGTTCACGGCGGCAAGTCCGGGCGACAAAGGTGTCTCTATCCTTGGTCTGAGTTCTCTGCAGGACAGTGTCTGAAGGAACTAGCGGCCATTTCCTTAGAGGATCCAGCGGGCGACTGTTTCCGGCTGTAGATGTTCTGTGAAGGGAATAGCGCTAGGTGTTCGGATCGATGTGTAGCGTTTCCTTAAGTTGGGATCCGACTGTGCTCCTCAAGGAGAGTTCGGGTGCCGCCGGGGGATCCCGATTGGGCCTTAGAGGCGTTAGCTAAAGAGCCCTTTTGATTCTTTACTCCAGGCGTTGGTAAAGGATTTGCTGTTATAGACAGTGGCTTTGATAGCTCGTTCTTCGGTGCGATGAGTTTCGGAGTTCAGGCGTTGTCATGTAATGAGCCGTTTTCACCCTTTCTGGATAGATGGTGGTTGCGAGCAGTCCTGTCGTCCTTCCAAAAGGTGGTATCTGATTTTTCTCCTGAGTTTATTGGTTTCTCTTCCAGTTCTCGGTTTTTCTGGAAGGGGAGGTTTTTATTCGTAGCTTACGCCAATAGGAAACATTAAATGCAGGGTGCGACGTTCGTTTCTTTGTTTTTGTGTGCTGGTTGGAGGTCCCCACAAAGGGGAAGCAGCAACGAAGGCGGCTATTTCGCACTGGGTTAAGGCAGTGGTTGCCTCAGCTTTCTGCTGGCGAGGTTGTATGATTCCGGGGGGCTTCCTGACTCTTGCTACCAGGGCACAAGCGGCTTCATGGGTGAATCACTGTGTCATTCCACCAGGGGGGATTGGTAGAGCAGCTTCCAAGTCGTCTCTTCATTTCCTCAGTAACCACTACTGCCTAAATGTTTTGGCAGTAAAGGATGCCTGTTCCGGGTCGACGGTGTGGTGAGTTGGCTGGATAGGTCCCTCCCAATGATTACTGCTCTGTTACATCCCAGAGGTAGAGGACTAAACTGGAGGAACGATAAGGAAATAGAAATTACACTTACCTGGTAATTGTCGTTCCTTGAGTGACGACAGTTTAGTCCTCATTCCCGCCCAGGAGTGTGATTTCTTCAAAGTTTATTTTCAGGCGGAGTGGAGCATCAATCTCGAGTAGACAGATCCTTTCAGTTTCTAGATCGCAGTGAGTATCCCTCTCTGTTCTTTCTTCCTTTTCTCTTATTTAAACGAGGTGATGGTATTGGAAACGTGTTTGCATAGGGGGGACATGAATGTAAAGTGAAAAAAAAAAAGAGAAAAGAGAATTTAAGATGGATACGGTTAAAAAGGCTCCTCCGGTTGAGGAATGGGGAGTTATTTAAAGTTTTATGGTATAGTTACTTATTTGTTGTTCCTTTGAGTTTGCTTTGTCAATAGTACACTGGAGGCTGATGGGAGATACCAGCAGGCTATATCCAGTGATGTCACGACTTTGACATGCCCAGTCTCCTAGCTGCAGGAAGAGGTGCACAACCCAGAGGTAGAGGACTAAACTGTCGTCACTCAAAGAACAATAGTTAAATGTGATCACCTTTCAGAGCGTTAATTACTAAATAGTACCTAATAATCTGCACGCTCCACTCTTCACCTTAAGAGGTATAGTGATATTTTTTCTTGCAGCTGGGCCTCAGACTATTGTGGAGCTGATTTCTCAGGTTATGAAGAACACTTCAAACCTAATGCTCACATTTGCATCAACGGCCCATACGCTGCTGATGGTAAGCTTTGAATAGTGCGGTGCTTTTAATCAGATAAGATTACCATGCTAGAATTTTTCAACTTCAGAATGTTCACTTTGAAAAAATGGTACTTATCTGAGAAGGCTGCATTACCCCAACGCCAACTTTTGCGCTAGTGCGTTTCACATCAAAGTTTTCTCAAGGGGCTTGTATTTGCACTACTCCAGTCTATCATGTGGTCTGTGAACATGATAGACCGGAGTAGTGCAAATACAAGCCCCTTGAGAAAACTTTGATGTGAAATGCACTAGCGCAAAAGTTGGCGTTGGGGTAATGCAGCCTTCTCAGATAAGTACCATTTTTTCAAAGTGAACATTCTGAAGTTGAAAAATTCTAGCATGGTAATCTTATCTGATTAAAAGCATCGCACTATTCAAAGCTTACCATCAGCAGCGTATGGGCCGTTGATGCAAATGTGAGCATTAGGTTTGAAGTGTTCTTCATAACCTGAGAAATCAGCTCCACAATAGTCTGAGGCCCAGCTGCAAGAAAAAATATCACTATACCTCTTTAAGGTGAAGAGTGGAGCGTGCAGATTATTAGTCACTCAAGGAACGACAATTACCAGGTAAGTGTAATTTCTATTTACATACCCCTTCCAGCAGATGTTGGAGACAGAGAAAATTATCAGAAGCTTGATTGGCTGAGCCCTGGTAGAGATATGGCTGTACACCTAGGGGTCATCTTCAGTATTTTCTCTTTCTCCAGCAGATGTGGTTGATTTCATTCCTATCTGGGGAAACTCCCCTGTGGCTGGATGTCTCCAGGGCGCACAGGAGGTGCCCCTCGAGTTCCAGCACCCAGTACAGCACATGAGCAGCCAGGTGGAGCTCCTGGTCAGGAGGACCATTTGAGCTCACCTCAAGGGGAGGACCACAGGCTTCTGGTCAGGAGGACCAGTACAGCCTGTCTGCAGAGAGAGGCTCCGCAGTGAGAGCCGCCTTTACTCTGGCGTAATGGCATAGCTTTTTTTAAAAAAATTCTATTGTAAAACAAAAGAAACATTAGGTCTGCCTTTGGGGGTTTGTGGTGTCTTGGCTCTCCTGCTTCTCGTTGTGCAATTGAGTGCATGGTGACTGTTGCGCAACACCCCCCCCCCCCCCCCTGGGTATTTTCCAGCTGGACCTTCCACTCAGGGCTGTCCTGCGTCTGACAGATGCTTCTGACCCTGCTTTCCACCCACTGCTGTTGCGGCCCTGCCTATAGCACACTTTGCTTCTCGCCTGTTTTCCCTGACTTGGTGCGTGTGCGGTGGCCATTTTGACTGCTCAGCCGTGGCAGTCATTTGCGGCAGGAGAAAAACATGATTTTCGTTTTCAGCTGACCATGCAGCCTGCTGCAGCTGAGGCGGTCTTTTAGAGACATTTCAACTGAGCTCAGCATGCACTGGCAATGCTCGGGGGGTGTCTCTTATAATGCAGATGAAAACGCAGGGTTCCTTATCGGCCCTCAAGTCCAGTCCCGCACCTCTTGGTAGTGTACCTCTTCCAGCTTCTTGGAGACTGAGCATGTCATCTTTTTGATGACACTAGTGTACTTAAGCAGCTGGCAGCACCTGGCAGCCCCAGTATGCTCAGTTTCCAGTAGCTTGGAGGAGGTAGTGAGTCAGGGTGCTGGAATCACTGAAGGAACAACTAAGGGGGAGAGAGATTTAGTTTGATTTTTATTTCCCCTGTTAAGGTGCATGTTCCGTGTTTAAGGCAGACAACAAAAATCAGACCCTGGGGGACAACAGTGCTGGGGGAAGGATATTCCTCCTTCCTCCTCCCCCTAGGATTGGGGGGGGGGGTGTTCTTTTGGGGGCCTTCCTCAGTCAGACTTCTGGCGGCTCTTAAACCTGTTATCGGATGAGGAGCTGAAACTCAAACCAAAAAGCGTAACCCAAGGACCAGGCCTACACGTAGATGTACAAATATGCAGACAAAGTTTATTGAAGGACCCAACTCAAAAGTTTCGGCTGGAGGCCTTCTTCAGGGGTCTAAAAACAACAGTATAAACCATACATATTAAAACATGTGCAATTGCATAAGCATAAAGTATAACATGTGACATAATTAAAAAAATTTAAAAAAATATTTAAAAAAAATATATATACCCTTGGGGGATATAGATATACTGATGTAAATAGACATACTTAACTTAGATACACACAAGATAAAAACAAAACCAAAATAAAACAAAAAAGGTTAAAAACATCTCTATTTGTCTAAGGGAGATAATGAGATAGCGAAAAAGAGAATACATTACCACCAAGGCGAGACAACAACTAATAAAGAATGGAGGAAACTCCTCAATCTATGCAAAATAAGGAAAAAATGAAAAAATAAGATGAACATCAAATATCTCAATACTCAAGTGTATATGAAATGTACAGTGGATTAAAAAAGCTACATAAGGATAAGCAACTGATATTCCAACAAAACAAAAATAATATAGAGGACAAACTTGAAAGTTATGTCTATAAAAATAAATTGACAAGGAATGAAAATGGACTAGAAAAACATTAAAATATGTATACAAAGCTGCATAGCATGGGGAAACCGAATGTTGAGCTGGGCACAGGGCACCATTGGCCTTGGGTAAGTCCTCGGCGGCTATTGTGGTCTGTCATGCTCCTCGGGGAATCTGGTCCTCCATTCCGAGTTTTCAGTAGTCCGACCCCCAGATCCTCCGAGGCCGTCCTTGACACCCTCGGGATCTGAATGGGAAACTGAGGACAAGGCCTCTCCGGAGACCTCCCGGCACAGGGATGTCCACTCAGAGCCATCTTCCCCAGAGCCTCAGCGTAACGCCCGCCTGAGGGCATAGCCTTTCACAACTTAGCGACATGGCCCAGGCTCTTTCGTTCCAGACTGTCTACTACTACTACTGAGCATTTGTATAGCGCTACCAGTTGTCTGTGCAGCGCTGCGTACATGTAAAAGACAATCCCTGCTCGTCATAGCTTACAATCTAGTTAAGACAAAACACAGAAGGTGTAAGCATGGGTAAAACAAGGGAAAGAAAGGAGATCAGGTGAATCAGGATCCAAAAGCAGCAGCGAAGAGGTGAACTTTCAGTCTGGATTTGAAGAGGGTTAGAGAAGGTGCCTGGCGTACAGACACAGGTAGTTTGTTCCAGGCGTAAGGTGCAGCAAGGTGAAAGGAGCGAAGTCTGGAGTTAGCAGTAGAAGAGAAGGGCACAGATAGAAGCAGTTGGCTAGAAGAGCGGAGTCTGAGGAGGATCCATGCACTGAAGAACTAGAGATCTTACAATATGGGTTTCCTTCCAAAGAGACTCTTGCGGTGCCTGTTCCTGTATCCTCAGGATGTGAGAGACTCTGGTTTCGGTGCCTGTGGTCAATCAGTGCCTGGACACTACCTACCACATCTGGAAGGGCCCTGGGTTCCATAAGCCGCAACTCCCCCACAACTCTATGGTGGTGAAGTTCTCTATGCAGAAACTGAAGAGCCAAAAAACGTACTCTTCAGTCCCCCCCCCCCCCCCCAAGCAGGGAGGCTTGGGCCCTCGACGTCATGGGCCGCAAATGTTATCAGGGCACCATGCTCAGGTGTTTGATACAGACGTATGAACTGTACATGGGAATGTACCTAAAAGGCCTAATCAGAAGCTGTCGGGGTTCTTGGCGGGCCTCGCCAGAGAACCCCTGCAGAGATTCCGATCCCTGGTGGTGGGCATCTGGGACTGTTCCAAATTCCTCTCTAGGGCTGCTTATGATGGATTTGAGTCTGCGGCCAGGGTGGCAGCTGCCGGCATTGTTACAAACTTTGGACCTTGAGCAGTGGGTACAAGGAAAGCTGCTCGATGTCCTCTGCATTGGCGAGAATTTGTTTTGGGAAGCCGATGTCCAACAAGGCTGCTGAAATCAAGGCAGAGGTAGAGACCTGGCAAAGGTTGTCCAGGAAGACCTCGATCCTCCCCAAGAAAAAATCCTTGGGGGGGGGGGGGAGCCCTTTTTCCTGAGGGGGGGAAAAAGGGCTATCACCAGACCGGGCCCTACCAGCTTTACTCGGGCAGCAGCACCAGGCCTCACAGCCTAAAAACCAGGGGCATGTGCCCCGGAAGCCCAAGGCCCCCAAGCCTCCGACACCAGCTCCCACCCAACTGGGGGAAGCTTCTGACTCCCTGGGCAGGGCCTCCCCTCCCCCAGAAGTCCTACCTCAGCCCACATAGGGTCAGATGGCCTCATTTGCCCACAACTGGTCCAGCATCACCACAGACAGGTGGTCCTGCAGGTGGTGAGGGAGGGTTACCACCTCCATCTACAACAGAACCCTCCAGACGTTTTCCCAGGAGAACATCATGGCCTCTTGTCCACCAGGCCTTACTCATTACCGAACGTGCAGGCTTGCTCAAGGACAGGGCAGTCGAGCCTGTACCCCAACACCTCTGGTTGAAAGGGGTTCTACTCAAGGTATTTCCTTGTTCCAAAAAGAACAGGGGGGCCTCTGCCCATCCCAGACCTGCGCAACTTGAACAAGTTCTGGTGAGGGAGACGTTCAAGATTTTCTCCCTTGGGGCACTGCTGCTCTACCTCCACCAGGTAGGTACCTCCACCTGCTCTGCTCCTTAGACCTCAAGGACGTGTATGCCCACATCCTGGTCCATCCCTTCCACAGACAGTAGCTGAGGTTCATGGTGGAGGGGCAGTACTACCAGTACAGGATGATATCATTGGCATCGCCTCCTCCCCATGGGCGTTCATGAAGTGCCTGGCAGACATGGCCACCCATGTGCATCTCCAGGGGGCCCATGTCTTCCTGTACCTGGACGACTGGCTCATCAGAGGCAGCATGGCCCTTGAGGCCAGCCAAGCCACAAGGCTTACAATTCGCACCCTGGAGGATTTGGGATTTCATCATCGGCTACCCCAAATCCAACCTCTGTCCAGTTCAAGACCTGGAGTTCATAGGAGCCCAGCTGGACATACTGCAGGTCAAGGCCTTCCTCCTGATAAAAAGGGCCCACTGCCTGATGCAGTTAGCCAAGGAGGTCCGGAACTGCAGATCAGTGTCAGCCCGCCTGCTCCTCCTGTTAGGCCACATGGCCTCACCAGTTCATGTCACGCCTTGGCTCATCTGCTGATGTGAGTGGCCCAGTAGTGTCTCAGATTCCAGTGGACACAGGCAGGCTGAGGGACAGAATGAGAGTCACCCACCAACTGGTGGCCTCCCTCAGCTGGCGGCAGTCCCTGCAACATCTCGAGGCGGAGATGACTTTCCAAACACCAGCATCACAAAAGGTCCTGACAACAGACATTTCCCTGGCGGACTGGGATGCACATTGTGAGGGCCGTTGCACTCGGGGCAACTGGTCCCCAGATGAATCTCTTACAAATCAACATTCTCGAGCTCAGGGCCATCTTACTGGCCCTACAGGCCTTCTGCTACCTCCTGAGCAACCTCTCGGTCCTCATACAGACAGACAAGTCAGGTTGCCATGTACTATGAACCTGACTTGTCTGTCTGTATGAGGACCGAGAGGGCTCCTGCTTCCTCTCAGGAGGCAGTAGCCCTCCACACCTCCGCAGTGTGCAACAGCATGCTCCTGAGAGCGGTCTACGTGCTGGACCAGGATAACCACCTGGCAGACAAGCTCAGCAGGGTCCTTCGCCCACATGAGTGGTGCCTGGATCCCCGGGTGGCACAGAGGCTCTTCCACCTCTAGGGCAGACCTTAGCTGGACCTGTTTGCTTTCCTGGACATTGCACAGCTGCCCAGATTCTGCTCACCTCGGCCACACCACAGGAGAGTGGCAGCGGATGCTTTCCTCATCTCATGGTCAAGGGGCCTGCTTTATGCATAACACTGACCCCCTTTAATAGCCAGGTGCCTCTCCAAGATCCAGAGCAACCATGCTGCAGTAATCCTGGTTTCTCCCAGGTAGCCCAGACAGCCCTAGTTCCCTCTGCTACTCTCCCTGTCAGTGGCACCCCCGGTGGCACTGGGCCGTCAGCCAGATCTTTTCTCGCAGGAGGGGGGCTCCCTTCATCACCGCAACCTCTGGCATCCCTGATATTGATTTGCATGGATGCTGAAAGGGTAGTACTGGCCCCTTTCAATCTCAAAGACGAAGTGCAAGAGATCCTCCTGGCCTCCCAGAAATCCTCCACAGGGCGACATATGCCTTCAAGTGGAGGAGATTCTCTCTATGGTGTGCAGAGTGGAATGAAAATCCCTTCTCCTGCCATCTGCAGCTCACACTGCAGTACCTGCTGCATCTCTCCCACTCCGTGTTGAAATCTAATAAGGTCAGGGTTCATCTCAGCGCTATAGTAGCTAACCATCACCCTCTGGAGGGGAGACCCCTCTCAAGCCAGCCCCTGGTCTCCAGGTTCCTCAGAGGCCTTCTGCTATCAAAGCTCCCCCTCCTCTATCCCCCCTCACCAGAATGGGATTTCAGTGTGCTGCTCATATAGCTCACCAGACCGCCACTTGAGCCCTTGGCAACCCGCCACATTCTCTTCTGGAAGGTGGCCTTGACATCTTCCCGGAGAATGAGCGAGCTACAGGCCCTGGTGGCGGATCCGTCTTATACTAAGTTCTATACAAACAGGGTCACGCTTCGCATGCACCCTAAGTTCCTCCTGAAGGTGGTGTCGGCTTTTCACCTCAATGAGGAGGTGGTTCTCCCCACTTTCTTCCCATGGCCTCATGCTGGTAAGGCAGAGTTGGTTCTGCATACATTGGATTGTAAGAGGGCCCTGTCTTTGGAGATCCAGACCCAACAAAAGGCTCCTTTCCTTATGACCCCAGCAGGCTGGGGTTACCTGTGAGCAGGTGAACGCTGTCCACTTAGGTCACACTGTATTGCCCTCAATTATGAGCGAGCTGGCATCTCCCTAGAGCACCGGATTACTGCTCATCATGTGAGGGCTGTGGCAACATTGGTGCCGGTGACGGAAATTTTGTAGAGACGCCACATGTTTTCAGTGCATATGTTCGCTGCTCACTACTGCCTAGAGTCCCACAGGGACAGTGCCTTTGGCCAGACAGTAATCTGAAGCATTCTTGGTATATAGGCAACCCTCCTGCCCTCTGACCCTTCTGTGTTCTGGCTACCGGAGTGATGGTGATAGTGGATGCTGGGGTCTGCAGAGTCTCTTGGTAGGGACTTGCCCTCTGCAGCTCTCAGCTACCCTGTTGGTAGCAGTTTGTGCTGTTATGGTTTGGTCCCCAGTATCCTGGAGTTAGGGAGTCCTATATGTGAGGACCGACTTCCTGCTTGTTCCTGGAGAAAGCGTAGTTACTCACCTGAAACGGGTGTTTTCCAAGGACAGCGGGAATCTGTCCTCAAAACCCTCCCTCCTCCACTAGGAGTTGCCTCCTTTTATCTTCCTTAGCTTAGGCAAAAGGTGAAATTTAGTTAAGTCATCTGACTGAGCAATATGGCATCTGTAGACAGGGAGGGGACCACACATGCATGGTAGAATTCCCAAAGGCTTTCTTTGGTCCAGGGGGTATCCCTGGGAGCCATTCCAGATGTGGTTAGGTTTGTACGAGTGGTGAAGCATGTTCTCCCTCTGAGGTCGGTATTTCCACTTTGAGACCTGAATCTGGTATTGTCTGTGCTGACTGAAGTGCCATTTGAGCCCTTATAGGCCTGCACCCAGAAGGACTTGACATTGAAGACTGTCTTTTTGGTGGCCATTTGTTTGGCGAGAAGAATTTCAGAGCTTCGGGCACTGTTGTGTCGGGAGCCATTCCTTTCGGTCAGCAAGAAAAAGGTGGCCTTTTCTCCTTGCCAAAGGTACTTTTTGGTGTTTCACATGAATCAGCCGGTGATGTTACTAGTTTTTGCAGGAGCAGAGGGCAAGATGGATGACCCTTTGCTATGCCTGCTGGACGTATAACGGGTGCTTTGCCACTACCTGCGGGTGATAGTGCCGATTTGAAAGTCAGTCTGTGCTATTTGGAGGTCCCTGGAAGGGGGAGGTGGCCTTGAAAGTCTCCCGCACACAACAGGAACTTGAGGCTATCTCCTCAGGTATTTGTTACACCGGAGAGCATTGTCGAATGGGCTGAGAGCACATTCGACCAGAACGTAAGTGGCCTTGTGGGCAGAGGCTAGTTTAATTCTGATGATTGAGATTTGTAAAGCAGAAACCTGGTGGTCATTTCATACATTTGTGAAGCATTATCAGTTGGATGTGCAGGTGGTGGGGGATATGTGATTTGGAGTGGCAGTTCTGCAGGCCGGGCTCACAGGTCCCTCCTGTTAGTGCTGCTATGGTACTTCCCACAGGTTGGGACTGAACTGGAGGGATGAAAAGGTGAAATTAGTTCTTACCTGCTAATGGGCTTTCCTTGAGGTACCTCCAGTCCAACCCCGAACCCACTCTGAATTAGCTGGGAATGAGATGGTGTGATTAGTTTTTGAGGCTGGCTCTTTGTTTTTTTGTTTTTTTGTTGTTGTTTTTTCAGGGATCTGTAAGATAGTTTTGGTTGAGGGGTGGTGATCGTATTTGTTACTTCTGTGAGTCTGCTTTGTCAATAGGATACTGAAGGCTGGGGGTATGTCTAGCTGGCTATGTATCATGATGTCACTGATTTTGACATGCTCAGTCTCAACTGCTGGTGATTGAGAACTTACAGGTCAGGACTAGACTGGAGGTACTCAAGGAAAGCCAATTAGCAGGGAAGAACTAATTTCACCTTCTTATACCATACCCAGGTGTCCCTAAACTATGGCTCGAGGACCAGGATGCAGTCCAAAGAGCAATATATTTTTTTTTCTGCACCTGGTGTTTGGTAGCTATCCTAGAGCAAGCTCTGGAAGCCTTAGTGGTTTTTCTATTGGCATGCTTCACACTGAAAACTCCCATTTACCCTTTGGAATCTTCAGGGTGAAGAACCATGAGTGCATTAATTTCTTGCCTTCAGGCAAGAGACTAGAGAAATCTGCAGGAGGGGGGTCTGGCACCATGGCAAGGTGCTTTCTTCAGGCAGCTAAGTGGGTGGTCATAGTGGGTGCATGCAACTGCTCATCTATGATACTCATAAAAATAGAAGGGTACAAGCCACTGACTGCATGGGCACAAATAGAAGTGTCATAGTGAGCATTGTGTGATAAGAGGCCTAGGCTGGAGCACTGCTGGGTAGCAGTATAATGAAAGATAATAATAAAGGAGCATTGCTGTGTAATGAGAGCTTGGAGTGACGGGAAGCAGGAGAGAAGGGAAAAGAATTGGAAGAAAAAGGGAGTTGCTGAGGGAAGTAGAGAGAAGGGAAATAGAAGGGCATGTGGCTGATTACTAGGGAAGGACAGAGGCAGGCTTGCCAGTTGGTATGGTTGGATTGCTAAATTGTGAATAAGTGTCAGTAGTATGTTTCTGTATGTGCTTCAGTCTAGGGGACCGCTGCCCAGTTGACTTTCCCAGTATTAAAAAGGCTGAACTAGTTTCTCCCCTTCTCCCATTGCTCAGCATACTGTGGGTGGGGGGGGGGTTCAAGGTGACTGCATAGAGCGTTTGTCCCGACTCTTCTGATTTTTCTCTATGCCGAAATACAAGGGGAAGGTTAAACTGCTACCCCCCAGAGCCTAAGCCATCCCTTACTGGTCCGATGGATTGGTTTGTTGGGATCTCTGGGGTAGTAATGGCAGAGATAGTCGGGCTTTGCAGTGACTAGTTTTGGGGGCCTCTTCCCTGCTGTCTGACGGGATCTATCTCCCTCGCCAGTGGCACGGTCCTCACTGCCATGCCCGAGTGGTGGTTCCCTCTGTCTCCTTTAGCCCAGAGCTTGGCACGTCTGAAGGTCCCGTCCGAGGGGTGCTGGAGGATGGGCTGTAGAGAGACTACCCCGGACGCCAGGAGGTATCCTGGAAGAGGTTTAAGAAGTATTTTAGTATTTTGCTTCCTAAAGAGTTGCTTCCTCCGATTTACTAAAACATATTTGCCGCCGATGACAAAGGAACCTGCTGCTTCTATTTCGGAACAAGCTATGGATATTTTAAATGTTTTTCATTTATTGGAAGCTTTGGGTTCAGTGTCCTCTGTTCCTGCCACTTTATTTCTTATGCAATGAAGTCAGATTGAGACTGGTTACTTAACATGTATTTCAGAAAGAGAACGGTTCCTTTCTGTGTTTTTGTAATCTCTATTTTTCCTGATATATAACAAGGGAAACGCAGAAGCGACACAATTTCTAATACTTTAAACCTGCAAATAGGGGCGTTCTTCTTTTGTAAAGTTTACATGCAAATGTATGTTTGTGTATAAGGTGGTACGTTGTATTTGTTCAGTCTACTGATTTGGTTTCATTCATTAACAATCAAAAATTGGTCTGATACTTTCAGAGTAATACACCGTTGAGCCAAATGATAAACAATTACTCTAATTATAACACGAGAATGTCTAAGAGACAAGTTCTAACTTCCCATCTCAAATATTAAAGTGGTTTGCACCGGGTCTCAGACTTGAATGAGCTATGGTATTGTGTTTCTTAACCAAATGCTCAAATTTGCATCAATGACCCTTCATTTTCATTATATTGTTGTGCTAATTTTCATTATATCATTTAAAATACATGTTGTTCTAAAGGTAAATAAGTCAGGCTTAGCTTTTGTTGAAGGCTCCCAACGCCAGTCTCAGCGCCACTGCGTTTCACGAGGTATCGTTTCGTCAGGGGTTACTGCACTGACTTTTTTTATCATCAAGTTTTAACTGGGAAAACAGATAAAATATTCTCTAGTTAACAAACATCTTCTCCATATCATATTCATGAAGACATATATATCGTACAAATGCGCGGGCAGATCTTTAGATCAAACCTTACTTTATAAGGAACAACGTTGGATTTTTACCTTACAGACTGTCTCCCCGGGTGGCCTTAATTCTCAGACTGGAATTTATGCATATAATGTTGACGTCATTACGCTTTTCTAGTCAGTTACCAATAAATAGAGCCTTCACTTCTTTTAGATCGCATGCGCGGCGTTTTTTCACAAGACAAGAAGATTGATTGATGAGCAAAGCATGTGGTGAGCTACTCTGTGATCCAAAGCAACGATTGTATAGCATTTGTACGATAAAATAGTAATCCTGTGTGCTGTCCTTTACTGTACAAGATTAGTTTATTGATTTCTCATTCATATATAACAAAGATCAAATTTTAAAAAAGCATACTGTGAGGAAGACTTTGTCCAGCTCTCGCTTTGATTTCAGATTTTCTATGTGGCCCAAACCCAATTGAACAGTGTTCAACTTCTGTCTATTTAAAACACCATTTAAAATGTTCAGGAAAAACTAGAGGTCATGGGGCCTGGACATGTATCAGCAAGTAAATTGGGCAGACTTGATGGGATGTTACAATCCTTGTTTGTCACCATATTCAAATGTGTGTGGTTGTGTGTTTTTTTTTTTTAAATTTAGTTAAGCAGAATGAAAAGAAGGGTGAAGATGAAGAAAAACGAAGAATTGAGGCAAGAAGAGAGAAGCAAAGACGCAGAAGAGAGAACAACAGTGGAAGATATGGTGATGGATACAGGTTTGTCATAATATTGATGTTAACATGCTGTATTTATTTAAATGAACAAACATAGCACATCAGCAAAGTAGGAGCTTGCATGCACCCATTGTGTCTAAAAAGAAAAAAAAACAACCTTTGACTGCAAATCAACATGGGTTTGACATCAAGCCTCTTTTTCAAAACCTTTTAGTGACTAGCTTATAGTTCTATACTGTAACAAGGTGCATGCAATTCTGCAGCACAGCAGATAAAGACCATGTCCATATATTGCTGTCTGTTTAATGACAAAATATTATAAAAAGAAGGGGGTTTTTTTGGAGGGGGTAGTAGGTGGTTGGTTTTTCCTAGCAATGGTCATCACAGCCTGTCTCCAGTGGGGAAAGATGGCAGTGCATTAGCTCCTATGTTGTACAGGTTCTTAATGTTTACCAAAAAATGAACTGTCTTTGCTTCATAGGTTAGACCATACACTTGTAGCTAAAAGGCCAAGAAACCCATGTATAGGATCAGCCTTTATAGGCTGACATAGATGAGTGTGTTAGCATTTGTTGGCTGATTATTTAAAACTAATTTTTTAACACCATAAGATTCCCTTTTAAATGTCTTTAATATTTTGATGGTAGGGGAAGGTTGTATAGCATATCACGCAACAGTTAATGCAGACCTATATTGCTTCACAATAGAATTTGATACCATTCCTAATTGTCCATTCCAGTCATATGGGTTATGCTCATCTACCAGCAGTGGAGAATGAGAACAACAAATTCTTCCACTTAAGTAGTTTGTGCTTCTCCAGGAACAAGCAGGAAGTTAGCCCTCACTTATGGGTGACGTCGGCACCGACGGAGCCCGCGCGGAGCAATTCCCCAGCTTTCAAAGAAAGCCTTTGGGATTGCTGCAACGCATGCATGGTCCTCTTCCCGCCCAAGGGTGCCATCTTGCTCATTCTCCCTTTTTCCGCGGAGCCCTTCAGACGCATGTCCTTGTCCCTCAGAAAGTGTCTCTCTTTCGACTTCTGGCCTGCTATTTTTCCGGTTGCACCGGTCCTCTACCCGTCCTCCCCCTGCTTTTTCTTTTCTTCGAGCATGGTGACATCCTTTTGTACCATTTTTCTCTGTTGTGGGCTTCGCGCCCTTTGTTCTCCCAACTGCAGTTTTTAAAATAAACTGCTGGCCGCATGGGTCTTTAACCTCGCGGGGGCCCTTTTTGCCCCGATGGCCACCGGTTTCAAAAAAATGTGACAGGTGCTCCAAGAACATGTCGCTTATGGACATCCATGACTGCTGTCTGCAGTGTCTCAGGGCCAAAAATGATCCGGAGCTCTGCTCGTTCTGTAAGAATGTCCTCCCAAGGCTCTGCTGAGTCGTAAGCAGAAGTCGGGCGACATTTTCCATAAGGCTGCCACAGAATCCCTGGTGATGCCCCCGGTCGTCTCTCCGCTGGTGGGATGCCCTGCCTCAACACCCCGCGCTCAAGGCAGCACTCTGGCCAAGAATCCCCTGAAGGGGAGTGGCGTAAGAAGAAAAAGACCTCAAAGTCACTGTCGGGTGGGTCTGGACAAGCGTGAGCGCTGCGCTCGGTCGCTCAGCCCCCTGCGGCGTTCCCCAAGAGTTGGACGAGGAGCGGCCTCGAAAGGTACCTCGTACAGATACAAAGGGTACTGGCAATGGCGCCGGTCTCCTGAGGGCCGTCCTGGCGAGGACCTCCTCCACGCCTGACCCGGTGACCCTTGTGTTGGCATCGCAGGGCCCCGCGCCAGCGTGGGAATCCCATATGCTGGCACTAGAGTGCAGCGTTTCTGCATTCTTGGCTGCCCAGCAGGCGCTCACACCCAGCTCAGCTGGTTCGCATCAAGATGGCCATAAATTCTTATCAGGGGAAGTTGGTGGCCTCTTGGCTTTGGCAGGAATGGCCGCTATTTTCTCTCCTGCCTCTTTATCTATCTGCTCTGGAGAAAGGGGAGCCCCCCGGGGTCATGGTTGGTGCATTGGGCAGTAGGGGTAGATAATTGTGCTGTTGCACCAGGCCTTTATTTTACATTAGGGCCTTGGTGAGGAAGCCGCCTCTATCACATCAACCCCCCTCTTTGGGGGGGCACCTAGCGACCCCAGTGCCTAAAGATGTCCCCTGATCTGGCTGAGAATAGGGCCTTGGGTAGGATCCCTAGAGGGGCATTTTGGATTTTTTTGGAGGACCCAGACCTGTAAGAAATAGATAGCAGTGGTTCTCAACCAAGTCCTCTGAGATCCTTAGTCCAGTTGGGTATGAATATGCATGAGAGATCTGCATGCACTGCTTCCATCTCGTGCATATTCATTGTAGATATCTTGAAAACCTGATTGGCCTGAGGGTTTCAGAGGGCTGATTTGACAACCACTGAACTAGAGGAAGGAGAGCTCCTCTATTGTCCAGTTCTTTTACTGGGATGAGCTGTCTTTGCTGATAGTGAAGATCTTGGTGGCCTTGGAATGCAGAGGAGCCATGGTCAGAACCCGCAAGTATGGCAGAAGGTCCCCACCTGGAGGGCATTCGTAAGTCCCCACAATCACGGGCAGAGAAAGTAATGACAAGGAGTGGAAGGTCCCTGATGCAGGTTGGCAGGAGTATAAGGGCATTCTTCCCTATCCCTTCAGACGAGAGGAACTGTCTCTGCCTTACCTGGGTGGATGCGCTGGTGACTCTGGTTACCAGGAAGACTTCATTCCTTTTCTTCCCTCCAGTCCAATTCCGACCTGTGGGTTTTCAATCCCCACCAGCAGTTTTGAGACTGATCATGTCAAACTTAATGACATCACGATATGTAGGCAGCTGGCACCAGCCTCCAGTATCTGTCTCCAAGCAGATGGAGAAATGTGATCTTGGACTCGCTGAAGGGACAACTAAGACAGCATTTAATTGGATTAAGATAGCTAACAGCGCAATATATATTTCAAGGGCTGTTTAGTTCATAGGTTTACGGATCTAACTGGAGAAACCGAGTCTTAGGAGAGAATTTTTCGTAGGGTTCTCCAGCTAGATGGTCAATTTTTCCTGAAGTACCCCTGCAAATGCTTAGTCAAGTTGCATGGTAGCTCATATCTTATCCTACACAATTAATTTCCTTGTTAAATGCCCATGAACTATCGGGTTTAGCTACGTAAATGTAATATTGGCTGTAGAGAGAAGCTATGTTTTCCTTAGAGTATCTTCTGTTTTGCTTTGTGTTCCGGGTTACTGTGGGCTGGAGGTGGGGTAGACTGCTGAAATTTGAGTTGCGACATGATTTGTATTTCTTCCTTTTGTAATGTTTTGCACTTACCCACATTGCTGTTACAAGTGACTTTTGCTTGTATATGTATGTATATAATATAAATAAAATCAGAAATAAAAAAAATAGAGAGTACTAGCAGAGCCTATTGTGAGCTCTTGGGGTGATTTGCTCATAAAGTTATTGAATCCCACCTCCCCCTCCCCCCCCCCCCCCATAAAAAGAAGAGCAAGCACCATTCTCCAGAAAGTCAGCCCTCACATATGGGTGACGTCTGCACCGACAGAGCCCGTGCAGAGCATTTTCCCAGTTTTCAAAGAAAGCCTTTGGGAATGCCACCACGCATGCGTGATCCCCCTTCCTGCCCAAGGGTGCCATCTTACTCAGTCTCTCTTTTTCAGCAGAGCACTTCAAATGTCCCAGGAAAAAGGTTTTTCAATTCTTTCTTTGTTTTGTTCTTCCGTCCTTTGCCGGTCCTCTTCCCGCCATCTTGAGCACCATTGCTTCGGCTCTCGGGATTCTTTTTCTTCTTTTAACCGCTGGCTGTGTCGAGGCTCTTCGACCACATATCTTTTATCTATTTGCACTTTATATACCGCCCTTGTCGAGACATTAGGGCGGTTTACAATAAGTAAAACATGTCTACACTATGGGAAAATGGAAAAGAATGCCAAAATAATATAGAAAAGGATAGAAGTAGTAGATCATTAGCAAATAACACAAGAGAGCAATACTTAAGTAGAGTACACAGAGGGTATCACAGGGGAGAGTTGAAGGCCTGTTCAAACAAATTGGTTTTTAACACATTTTTGAATTTTGGAGTTTCTTTTTGCCCCGATGGCCTCTGGTTTCAACAAATGTGATAGAAGCTCTAAAAACATCTCTCACTGATACCCACGACTGTTGTCTCTGGTGCCTGCGAGCTGACCATGACCCAGAGCTATGCTCCCTCTGCAAGATGTCCTCCAAGGCCTTCCAGAGTCATAAGCAGAAGCTGGATGATCTCTTCCATAAGGCAGCCCCGGTGGCCCCACAACCCCTGGAGTCTCCCAAGGCTCCTCCATGGGCCTGGCAGCACTCGAATCAGGGGTCGCCCGAACGTGAGTGGAAGAAGGCTGCCAGGACTCTCTTTGGGGGTGCCAGACAAGCTTGAGAGGTCACGTGCCCATTCTTTCAGCCCCCCGTGGCAGACTAGAGAGAAAGGGAGTGGCCCAGAAAGGTGCCTCAAACCAATACAGAGGCCTCTGGCAGTGGCGCCTGGTCTCCCAAGGGTTGTCCTGGAGCAGACTCCCTCTCCTCCTCGACACCCAACCCGGTCTCCCCAACATCGGTGTCGCAGAGCCCCACTTCTGAGTGGGAGGCCCAAATGCTGGCCTTTGAACACAGCATTTCTGCATTTCTCGTTGCACAGCAGGTGCTGGTGCCCGGCCCTGCTGGCATGTGCCCCGAGACTGCAGGGACCTTGACTTCGAGGACTTCTTGGGCCACTGCAGTGACCCCCGAGAGCCAGAAGCCTCATGAGGGTCATTGACAAGGGTCTCTCTCCGTCCCGGTCTTTGGGCATAAGATTCTCTTGGGTGAGTGCCTCCGGCTCCTGGCAGGGGCGTGTGCCTTGAGAGCCCAGTGCGAGCCACCAACCCCTCTCAAACCGCCAGAGACGGCGGTCCCCTCCCAAGGACACTCCTTGGAGTTTGTCCGGGATATGGTGCGGGCCTTGGCGCTTGCCACAAAGTCAGAAGTGGAGCTCGATATTCTTCAATATGAAGTTCCTCTGCAAGGAAACCCTCACTGTCCCGGTTCCCTCCATCCTGAACCTGCTCATCCTTTATGGTACAGGGGAACCATTACCAGTATAGGGTGCTTCCCTTCGGCCTCACGTCCCCACCCAGCAAGTCTTCACAAAATGCCTGGCTGTGGTAGCGGCCCACCTCCGGCTGCAGGGCACCTTCATCTACCCCTATCTAGATGACTGGCTCATCACAGAGGGGCACGGCCTCCGAGACTCGACAGGCCATGGACCGCACCATTTGCCTCCTGGAGCACCTGGGATTCATGGTAAATTACCCAAAATCCCACCTCATTCCAGTACAATCTGTAGAGTTCATCAGGGCTTGCTTGGACACTCTCTGCAGGCCATGGCCTTCCCCAGGACAGAGTGTACCGCCGCGTGTCCCTGGCCTCCGATGTGCAACGCCGCAGCAGTCTTGGCTTGGTCGATGCTTCACCTTCTCAGCCACATGGCCTTCATAGTCCATGTCGTGCCCAATGCCCGCCTCAACATGCGGGTGGCGGCGCAGTGGTACCTTCGTGCATAGTGGACCCAAGCGATCGGCTGATTCTGAGACCATGTCTCCGTCACACCCTGCTTGGAGTCCCTGGGCTGGTGGCGGGATGCATGGAACTTGCTTCGAGGCATGCCTTTCCAGGCCCCGACACACCAGGTAGTCTTGACAATGGATGCCTCCCTGGTGGTGGGCAGGGGAGCCAACTGCGAGGAACTGTGCAGGTCCCTTGAGGAGACCCAGCAGCAGATCAATCTGCTGGAGCTCAGCAGTCTTCTCGCACTCAGGGCTTTCAGGCACTGCCTGCAGCACTGAGCGGTGCTTGTCCAGATGGACACCCAGGTCAGTGTTCTATGTGTACAAACGGGGGTACCGGGTCTTACAGCCTCTGCCTGGAGGCGGTGGCCCTGTGCTCCTTTGTGGTGAGCCAGGGCATGACCCTCTGAGCCACTTATCTCCCGGGCTAGGACAATGCTTTGGCAGACCAGCTAAGCAGACTCCAGCTGCATGAGTGGTACCTGTGGTCCCCCCGATGGCGTAGAGGCTATTCCAGTGTTGGGACTTCAGACCTGGACCTCTTTTCCAGCCCTACGAACACACAGCTCCCCTGGTTCTCGGGCCCCCTCCCGCACCCAGGCAGGGTGGCTCCTGACGCCTTCCTCCTTTCGTGGGCAACCAGCCTGTTGTATGCCTTCCCCTCCCCCCCCCTTCTGCTCATAGCTCAGACCCTTCTCAAGGTCCAGCGAGACAGGGCCTTGGTGATCCTCCTGGCCCCAAGGTAGCTCAGTCAGCCATGGTTCCCTCTGCTACTCCGTCTCTCGACAGAGCTCCCCGTTCCTCTTGGGAACTCACCGGGGCTGCTGACACAGGAAAGGGATCAGCTCCTTCACCCCAATTTGAGGTCTCTATCCCTCATGGCCTGGCGGCTGAGCGGGTCACCCTAGCACCCCTCCATCTCCCCATAGAGATCGAGGACATTCTTTTGGCGTCATGAAAGGACTCAACCAGGCAGACGTATGACTTCAAGTGGTGCCGGTTCTCGGTGTGGTGCTTGAAGTGCCGAGCAGACCAGATTTTCTGCCCTACCTGCAGTATCTACTCTACCTTTCGCAGGCTGGACTTAAGTCTAATTCGGTTAGGGTACACCTGAGTGCCATCTCAGCAAACCACCATCCCGACGGTAAACCCTTCTTGGGGCAACCGCTAGTCTCCTGCTTCATGCGGGGCCGCCTTCTCTCCAAGTCCCCCCCCCCCCCCGCCCTCCCCCAGCGGAATGAGACCTCCAATGTGGTCTTCATGCAACTGACCAGGCCACCTTTTGAGCCCATGGCTACCTGCTCACTGTAGCATCTGTCATGGAAGGTGGCCCTCACCTCCGCCCAGAGAGTCAGTGAGCTCCAGGCTGATGGCCAAGGCACTGTACACAAAGTTCTATAAAAACAGGGTAGTTTTTTGTACTCGCCCCAAGTTCCTCCCGAAAGTCATCTCAGACTTCTGTCTCAACCAGGAGATAGTGCTGCCCACCACCTTCCCAAAGTCCCATGCCGACCGGGCGTTGGGGACTCTCCATACGCTGGACCGTAAGAGGGCTCTTTCTACCTGCAGCTGACTCGGGACCACCGCAGATCCAGGCAGCTCTTGGTCTCCTATAACCCTAGCCTCCTGGGGCTGGCAGTCACCAAGTAGACTCTGTCCTTCTGGGTAGCAGACTGCATCGCTTTTGCCCAGGCTCAGGACAGGCTTCCACTGGACCACCAAGTCACAGTGCACAATATCAGAGCAGTGGCAACATCTGTTGCTAACCTGTGCTCGGTGCCATTGGCAGACATCTGCTGGGCCGCCACCTGGTCCTCTGCTCACATCTTCGTGGTGCATTACTGCCTGGAGAGGGAGTCCTGTCGGGACAGCACCTTCAGCCAGGCCATACTCTGTAATCTATTCGGGGTTTAAGCAACTCCTGCCCTCCGCCCTTTTTGTTCTGGCTACCAAGAGTGTGGCCATCCATGGACTTGGGGTCCTTGGGCTGCCTTCGGATTTACTGGCGACTGCTCATGGCTCCGCTGTGGTGTTTTCCTTTTTCTACAAGTCTTCGATAGCCTGTAGCTTGGGTGTCCCATATGTGAGGACTGACTTCCTGCTTATTCCTGGAGAAAGCATTGTTACTCACCTGTAACAGGTGTTCCTTATCGTTCCTCCAGTTCAGTCCTCCACCTCTGTGTAGTGCACCTCCTCCTGTAGCATGGAGACTCATGTCAGAATCTTACCCTCACTGGATAAACTCAGCTGGTCTCTCCCATCATCCAGTGTGTCCAGTCTCCATGCAGCAGGAGAACATAGTGAGCCTAGGTGCTGGACTCACTAGAGGAACACAAGGAGCATCTAGTAGTGTAGGTAAGTTAAGGATTTATTTTATTCCCTACAATTTGTATTTACGTTTCTTTTTGGGGATTTATTATAGTACTTTAAAAAGAAAAATTCAGGGGGGATTGGACCGGTCTTCTTCGTTTCTCTCTCCTCTGTCCTGCCTCAGTTACCCGTGCTGCTCTCCCCTCCTAGTGCAGCAGGGCAGGGTCCGGTTCTTCAGCGCCGAGTTGTTCACGCCTTATAGGCAGGCTCAGTCGGGACCGCATTGCCCTTTCTGCGACGGCGGCTCTACACGCTCTCTGAGAGCCACGCTGCAGATCGCAAGGCTGCCGTTTTGATACGGTGAAGAGAAAGTAGCAGTCAAGTGGAGCTCGAAGTGGGGTAAGTCCTCCGGCAGGGTCCTAGCATCCAGGACGGGGTACAGGCCATAGGCTGTGCTTTTTGGCAGCAAAGCAGGCCTGTTTAGTCGCGGGCCGTGGATTCCCGTGCTTTTTAGGCCCTGTCGGCGTTTGTGGGGTGTGTTTTTTGTTTGTTTTTTTTGCTTCAGACTGTGATTGGGGATAAATTGGTATAGGCTTCTAGATTAAGGTAACACTGGTCAACAAATTTTCACAGTCATGTTACTGAAATAAAAAGTCATTTCTTATCAATTTTTATATGCTGAACACGCATATGACAGTGAAATTGCAATCTACAAGAATTAATGTTTACATCACGAAATGCATGTCAATAGTAAATATAATAGGCCTTCGGTTAATACTTTTTTTTTTTTTTTTTTTTTTTTTTTTTTACCAGGTAAGTCATAGACTACTTCGATTTTTTTTTTTGCCCGTCTCTTGTACAGCTGTTTGGGAGCTTCTCTGGGGAGTGTCTAGCAGTAGTCAGCCAGCATTGTAGTGGACCATTTTCCCTGGTATCTTTGCTCCATCGTTGCGATATCCTGGTGAAAACGTTTGCCCTGTTCATCGCTAACCATACCACAGTTGTCAGGAAAGAAATTGAGATGGGAATCAAGGAAATGGATCTTTAGAGACATTGCAGCCAAGTTTCTGATACTGCATCAGCTTGTCTTCTACTAGTTCCTTGTAGTTTTCTGCCCTAACATTCCTGAGAAAGTTTGACACTAGGCGAAAAGCATTCCATGCTTGTTTCACATCACCCTGCAGCAAGTTGTTGAACCGGTCATCTTTGAAGGGCTCTCGAATCTGAGGACCCATAAAAACTCCCTCTTTAATCTTTGCTTCGCTGAGTCGAGGGAATTTTTCATGCAGGTATCAGAAAGATGCGCGAAGTGCAGTCCATTTCTTTCACGGTTTTTCATCAAACCAAGTTTGATGTGAAGGAGTGGAAGCAGGATTTTGTGAGCCTCAACCAGAGCTGGGTGTTGGCTATTCTTCTCTCCAACTGGGTCATTCCATGTCAAGTGGTCTAGGGCTCCCCGTATGACCATCACGGATTTTGACTAAATTTTATATTTAGAGCCCCCCCATGTCTCAAATGAACTTTGGTAGAGTTTTAGGTTCTCTGGTGTTAAACGTGTTGAGATATAGCCGTTTGTTTGACCCCATAGCCTGAACATGTACAGTACAATTCAAAATTTCAGCAACTTTGAGACCTAATATTGTTGGTTGTTTATAAGAAATGAAACTTAATTACCCTGCACATCTTTTTGCGCTCTTTTTAATGAGACTAAATCTTTTTTGATTGTGTCAGAAATAGACATATTGTACCAAAGTCAGGCAAAGAAATTGGCGGCCTAAAAAAATTAAAAGTTTAACATTGCATAGTTCCTGAAATAAGTAAACGAACATGAAATTTGAGGCATAGTATCTCGTGGTACTGTTTTTGTGTGTTATAATTTCAAGCTCCTAGCCCTTTTCATTAATTTGCAAATTAAGTGTAAAGTTGATAATTTTTGCAAAAAGACTAAATAAGGTATTTTTAACTCCCTTTTACACAAGTATCTTCTAGAAACGTTTTCAAACTACTACCATTAGAGCATGTTTTAAACTCCCTAAAAAAGTTAATATGACTGACTAATGCTGGCATACAGTGCTCTAAAAAGAGGACCAAAGTCAGCGGACATTGCCATGGCAATAGCGTATATTTCATCATATTAATTTTTTGGATCATACTTGTTTTAACATTTTTATATTGAAAAATTATCAATATTGTATTGCGTTGGTCCATGGTGACATTGTCACTACCAGTTCAGGAACATGAACTGGCAGCCCCATCGCCACAGAGGTCACGCCTGATAGCTGTGCAATACCAGCCACGGGTGGGTTTCTTAATCTAGGTTCCCAAGCCTTTAATTTGGTTTCTTATTTGAGGTTCCAAAGCCTTCAGTGGTTGTCTTGCTGGCTCCCAAGCCAATGATTGGGCATCTTATCCTAGGTTCCCAAGCCTAAATTGTGTATCTTATATGGTTCCCAAGCCAAAGTACTCACCTCAATTTTAATGCTAGCATTTTATTTTTACATTATATTTGCAAGCCACTTCCTTCAAAATGGATTCTGGGAATTGATACTATCGGCCAGATGATGTAACTGAAGGTGCAGGGAACATGCTAATGAGGTGCTGCTCTGGAATCCAGCAAACGTCTTGCCTTTCTGGCCAATAAAACGAATGAGCAGGACCTTGAGGATGCATAAATGTTATCAATGCATCATTTTCCTCAGCTGAAACTTCAACAACATTGCCAATCCACCATTTGTTGTCATAGATGCAAGCTACGTAGCAACCAAGGGATAATTTCAAATACAAAATAGCAGTATTGGAAATTTTGGCTAAAAAACTTATTGTATCATTTGAAACTCTGCTGACACAAACCAAGTTTGAGTCAACTGGTACAAATTGGTGATGCTCTCTAGTGTCAGCTATTGTGCTGCTTTCTTTCCACCTTTCTTCTTGAAACTTCCTGCTTTTTTCAATTTCATCTTTTGCAACATAAATATATTTAATTCCGTGTATATTTTGGTCACAAGTTTATACAGATCTTTTGGTGTCAATATTTGGTCAGACGAAGGTCTTTGTAGACTTGCTCGGGCTGCCAAACGTTTAGTTGTGCCACCAACCCCATCACAAGGTGATTTTCCATGGCTTGTGCCGAAAAAGTTCCATTCAGCCTCTATTGAAATCATTTTTGTAGTTGCATAAATTGACAAAGATTTTGTAGTTTTTATATTGCGCTGCTGAGCCATCACTGAAGTAGTATATTTTTGTAACATCTGCTTGGGTCAACAAAAATTCGATAAACTTCTGAATAAACACGTGTACTGACATGGTATCATGTTGCATATGATTGGAAATTATGCAACAGTTAACAATTTGCAAGGTGCCCACTTTGTCTGCATAATAAGCAACAAATGGATGTACTGTGGCCTGTGAATTTTCCCAGTGAAAGCCCTGGGCAGCATCTTGGACAACAAATGAGTACTTTTTGGCAAAGTCCATCAAAACAATGAACTCAGTTTCTTTTAAGTCAGCTTTCAGTGACTTCAGATATTCACTTTGTGTTGAAACAAAATGATGGCCTGTCAGCTTCCGAATTTTGCTTGAAAGTTTTTCAACAAAGTTGTCCACTATTAATCTGCTTGTTTCCAGTGTTTCTCGGTCAGTGTGAATCTATTGTTTGAATTCAATTGATTCCTCTGCATCATAATCCTGGAATATTTCATCCAAATACGCTACAAGTGATTCTTCGCCAGGGCAGCTTTGACATCTTTGTAGCATACATTCCTTGGAATTCAGGTCACACTGTCTTTTTCCATTAGCAGCTTGTAGTCCTCTTTAATATTTGCACCTTGCAGCATGAGCTTTACATTCTGATTTATACTGCAGACGCAAACAGAATGCATGCCTGAAGCACCAACAGTCACACACCACTTTGGCCTGAGATCACAGAATTTTGAAAAACCGATTTCTGCTCCAAATTTATTATGATATGCTACATACAGCTCTTTAAGATTACACAACAGCAACCGTTTTTGTTTTTGAACTTTGACACCATCGAGTCGCACTGAAATGCAGTCTTTTTTGCCAGGACACATTCTGCTAAATTCATCATCTTCATAGAAATCCTTGACTCCTTTAGCGACTTCCTCTGATAATGGTTTGCCAATTTTTGCATCAGGTAAAGCACAAATGCCTTTGTCTGTCTTGACTTTTCGGGCCATTTTGACCATACGTTCAGAAACGCCAAACTTCATTGCTGTTTCCTTTATTGACCAAGGTTTTGGGGCCAAAGTCAACAATTGAACTTTTGTTGACCTATTGGATATATCAGTCTTTGCTTTCATTTCTTTAATAAGCTCTGTGTAATCTCTACATAGACTGCATTTTGCAGATAGACTAGATTGTTCAACGTTGTCAGCCACTCCAGCAGCAGACATTATTTTTTTTGTTACCACGTTCTGTGTGCGTTCAATCTTTTGTTTCAAATAGCCAGCTTTGTCTCTACTGCTTATTCTTTGTATTTTTAATGGAGAAGTGCCTAAAGCAGTCAAGCTTTGATCAAGGATGTCCAAGGCATCTGGATCAAAATCATCCGAAGATGAAGATGCTGTGGCTTCAACCATAGAAGCATATTTTGCTTTGCACCTGATGCAAATTTTCTGGCCTGGCTTTACATTCATTTTGGTCACTTTTTTCAAGCCTTCAGACATGGCTAAAGTTACTTTTGATAATCCACTTTTAGTGACATGATTCTGCTTTTCAAACTGATTGCAACACGACTTTTGGTTCATTTCATATTTGCTGAGATACTGTGCTTGGTGATGCAAGCAGATACTGTCATTGTCTGTAAGGTCAACTTCTGATCGAGTAATAAGCAATTTCTCGCTTGCTGACAAGCAGCTCACAGAATTGAGCCCAGTTTTATTGGAATAAAATGAGCCATGGTGACATTTTGACAATTTGTCCAACGGTACATTCAGGCATAGGAGGATTGTTATCAAGTGATTTGTCAATGTCCATTTTGAAATAAATTAATTAGTAAATGTGTACCAACTAATGCTAATCTGAAAATCTATACGTTAAGCTCACGACATATATGCACTTAACAGTTATTGAGCAACTCCTATGGAAATGAGTTTTAAAAATAACATTTGGATAACGTTAGAACTGCAGGTTGAATTACATGCCTTTGTCAAGCATGGTAATGTCCACTATGTTTAGCCCTCTTTTCAGGGTATTGTACGCCAGGGTTAGTAAATTAAATCCGCTTTTCTAGAAAGCTTAAAACATGCTCTTTCTAATGAAATTGGTTTCAAAACGATTTTAGAAGATACCTTTGTGTAAAAGGAGGTTAAAAATACCCTATTTACGTTTTTGCAAAAAATCAACTTTACACTTAATTTGTAAACTAACGGAGAATGCTAAGAGCATGAAATTATAAATTCAAGAACTTCAGTACATAGAGGTATGCGCAAAATTTCATACTTTTTACTTGATCATTTAGGAAGCTGCATAATGTTTAATTTTTAAATTTTTTAGAGCGTCAAATTTTTTGGCTGACTTTGCTGCAATATATCTACTTCCGACATTCAAAAAATATTATCATTAGTATCATTAAATAGAGCGCAAAAGGTTGTACAGGATAGTCCAGTTCCATTTTTTATAATAAAATAGCAAAGAAAATATAGGGTCTCAAAGTTGCTGAAATTTCACTCGTACTGTACAAAGTCAAGGTATGTGATCAGACAAACGACTATATCTCAAAGTATTCCACGAGAGAGTCTAAAACTTTACCAAAGTTAGTTTGAGACACATGGTAGTGTACATACAAAATTTCAGCAAAATCCAAGATGGTCGAGCGGGGCACTTTTTATATACTAGACTACTTGACATGGAATGACCCAACTGTTTTGTCTGCGATTCCATTCCTTCCGCAAGTAGTGCCAATCCCTTGCTTGGCTATCCTCACATAAACACATGTATTTTATATATCCCTGCTGCAGTCCCATTAAAAGGGCAACTACCTTCAAGTCACCACAGAAGTACCAGCTGTACTTGTTATAGTTAACTTAAAGCATCTACTGACTTCCATTATCGTATGTCTCTTTCATGTGGACGGCATGCGCTACTGGAATAGATGGAAGATGGTTTCCATTGTTCAAAAGCACAGCCTTCAGACTCTGTTTCGAAGAGCCTATAAATAGTCTCCAGTCTTGTGGGTCATGAGTGATTTTTAAGGCATTCATGAGGCTTTCAATATCAACAGAATACCAGATTCCTTTCTGAAGAAAGGTTCCAACTGCTGGTGGTGCTTTCGATATGAAGTAATGTTGGCATCTTCTAGAAGATTCCATTGTTGGAGTCTTGATCCTAGCAATTCTGCCTTGTTCTTGGATAAGTCCATATCATGAACCAGGTCATTTAGTTCTTCCTGTGTTTATTCTGTGTGGAGTTGATATGCATCCCAGTGAAAATCTGGGTCACTGCATGCTGACAGACCAGGAGAAGAACAGGTCGGCTCACGCTTGTCCTCATCAGATGAATCAAGAGAATATTCTGATGGAGGTTCTGGAATAGGAAGTCCCTCACCATGTGGAACTGATCTCAATGCAGGCAGAATGTTTGGGTAGCCATGCTCGATGACATTTGCTTTGTTATTCTGCTGGAAAGAGGAGGAACCAAGCAGAAGTAACAGTCATTTATGTGGTTACTTGGCTCTCTCCACACCAAGGGGACTGCAAACGGCATTGATGGTCTTTTGCAATTCAACCACTGAAAGCTGTGTTGTACATGTAACGCAGCATATATGCGGGGCTCAAGGCTTGTTTTGGTCACCAATCTTGCATCCGAAGTAAAGATGATATGCCTTCTTCAGTTGAGAAGTGATACTTTTTTCTTCTGGTTGGCAAATGTCACTTCCCCCACAAATGTAGCAGAAATTGTCAACGGTATTAACGCACTCCACGGCATTACTGTTCTGTATTGTACCTAAATGGCTAAAATTATATGATTAATAAAAGTTACATGTAACAGTAGCTTAAACTGTCTCATACACAGTCTGAAATATTTTAAATGCTCAACCTTTCCGATTGCGTATGCTTCAGCAGCAGTCTGGCAGTAGTATTGCATTGCATCAGAAAATGATGCAATCAAGTCTGGGTGATGTGTGCATGCTGGTATTATGCAATGTGATGCAATAGTACATCATTCAAGGCTTATTTGGGATGATGTTGTCCTACTGGATAAATTTACACGGTGAAACGTCAAAAATGAACTACATGCAATATCTTCAAAACGAGAGCCAATAAAATTTTTTTAATGTTATATTCATGTTCAGCTCACCAAGATACTACAGATTAGGGCCTTTTAAAGTCAGTAACGATTTAAGTGTTGACCAGTGTAATTTAATCCCTTTTTAGTTCAGTGGTTATTCAGAGATCTTTCTCTTTTGATTCATTAAAAAAACAAATTCTGATTTATTTTAACTTGTTTTCTAGAGGTTGTTTCTTCATTGCTGGGGGAATATTACAGCATATGTAGCTAATGCCGTCACGCCCCCAGTGTTTGGTGTGCGGTTCATGCAGAGGTGCGCAGAGGTGCCGTTTCGGACGCTGGGATCTGCCGGGCCTGCGCAGTTGCCACTTTCACTATGGAGCAAGAAATTCAAGATAAGGTGGGCGAGGGTTCAGGGAGTCCGTCTGCGCTGAGGGAGGAAGAGCTCCCTCTGCAGGGCCTGTCGGTGTCCCTTACGGAATCCCAAGCGGGGTCATCTCTAGTGCGGGTGCCTCCTCGGGACCTGGGGCGGCGCTTTGAGATTTTTTTCCTGGACTTTGTACTGATTATGCATCAGGTGTATTGCATGCGGAAAAAGGAGGCTGTTGCGGATCTGTCTCCACCTGAGGCTGCGGTTCTGCAATCAGCTTCAGAAAGGATTGGAAATGGTGTAGTCAGGCCGCCTAAGAAAGCTCAGTCGCTAGAGGATCAGCCTCTGGAGGCAGATTGGCCGGATGCGGAAGACTTGGATTTAGAGATGCGGAAGACTTGGAAGGTGAGATCCAGGAGCCTGAGGACAGGCGAGGATTATAAGATTTTTCCGGAAGGAGGAGCTGACAGCTCTCATCACGGAGTCCATTCAGGCGCTCAACCTGTCCTCTGTTCAATCAGCTGAGGAGGAGGGGCTGGAGTATCTGCTCATTCAGGCGGTACGTCAAACTCAGGCGGTGTTTCCGGTTCACCGGGTGGTTGACCAGATGATTCAGGATGAATGGGACATGCCAGAGGCCAGTCTACAAGGAATGAGGGCTATGGATAGACTCTATCCTTTAGTGGATAAAGAAAAGGAGAGGTTTAATTCTCCACGTATTGACGCAGCGGTTTCAGCGGTCACAAAAGACGACCATCCTGGTTGAAGGCAGTGCTGCCTTGAAGGATGTCCAAGATAGAAGGGTGGATAAAGCTTCCATTTGCAGTGCTTGGTTAGCGAGAGCCTGCTTCAGGTGGTCTCAGTGCTTGCAGCATCTGGGGCAGCAGGCACAAGATCGATTGTTGGACATGACACGACTGGAATCGGGCTCTGCTTATTTAGCGGATGTTCATTACGATTTGATCAAAGCATTGGCAAATAGTATGGCCTCCTTGGTAGCCGCACGCTGTTATCTGTGGTTAAACTGGGCAGCAGATGGTTCCAAGTCGTGCCTTAGTAAACTTCCGTTTAAGGGTAAGTTGTCGTTTGAGGATCTTGACAAGTTGGTCAAGGATTTGGGGGAGTCTAAAGGCGGCAGGTTGCCTGAAGATAAGCCTAAGCAGGGCAAGCCTCCTCAGGCTTCGCGAGGGCAGTTGAGACTTCAGATGTTTTTGCACCTCACGGTTGGAAGGTTTTCAAAGAGGTAGATTTGCATCGCAAGGTCAAGGCTTTCGAGGATTTCGTGGAGCGGGCCCAGGTAGGAATTCAGCTGGTAGGGGGACGGCTACGAGAGTTTCTTCCTATCTTGGTCCAGGTGACATCCGACCAGTGGGTGTTGGAGGTAATACGCGACGGTTATACTCTAGAATTTGCTCCGTCCAGTACTAGATTCGTTCTTTCCCCATACAAGGGGCTGCAGAAAACGTTTTCGGTTCGGCAGACGTTAGATCGCCTGATGCATTTGGGGGCAGTGGTACCGGTTCCGCAGGAGTCCTGTGGCGTCGATCGCTACTCTATTTCGTAGTACCAAAGAAAGATGGGTCCCTTCAGCCTGTTCTGGACTTCAAGGGGGTAAACCGCTGTCTTTAGAGTCCCCCATTTTCGGATGGAAACATTGCGCTCTGTAATTGTGGCGGTACGACAAGGGGAATTTTTGATGCGTCTCGATCTCACTGGGGCATATCTTCACATCCCCATCAGATTAGGTCATCAAATTTGAGATTCGCGTTCCCGTGGGGGCACTTCCAGGTTCAAGCATTGCCCTTCGGTTTAGCAACGGCTCACACACCTTTACCAAGGTTATGGTGGTGGTAGCGGCAGCGTTACAAAAAGAGGGAATATTGGTTCACTCTTATCTCAGCGATTGGTTGATTCGAGCAAAGTCCAGGGCCGCAAGTGTGCAGGTTACAGACCAAGTGGTGCAGTTCCTTCAGAGCCTCGGCTGGGTTGTCAGTGCGTCCAAGAGCCTGCTGGTTCCATCTCAGGTTCTGGAGTACTTGGGAGTGTGTTTTGATACTCAAGTGGGAGCAGTATTTCTGACTGACCAGAGGGTACGGGCTCTTTGGCAGATGGTGCGCAAGTTTGTAAAGATGTCAGCTTGGAACTATCTTCACGTGTTAGGGACCCTGGTAGCAACATTGGAATTAGTTCCATGGGCCAGAGCGCACATGTGGCCCTTGCAAAGGTTGTTGCTCAGACTGTGGTCACACCAAAACGATTCTCTGAGCAAACGTCTTTCCTGCCCCCTCAGTCACACAGTCCCTTCAGTGGTTGCCTTGCCTGAAAAACTTGGCAGCAGCCACAGTGGCTTCCGGTCCTGATGGATGCAGATCTTGCAGGCTGGGGGGCTCATTGCCAGGATCTCTCCGCACAAGAAAGATGGAACGAGGCCAAGACCAAGTGGTCGATCAGTCGCCTGGAACTTCAGGTAGTGGCACTAGTGCCGCAGGCATTCGAATCCTCGGTGAAAGGTCGAGCAGTTTGAGTATTGTCGGACAATGCCGCAACGGTGGCATACATCAATCGACACAGGGGCACAGGCAGTGCGGCCAAGGAAGAGGAGGCGAGTGCCCTGTTCTCCTGGGTGGAAATTTGACTGCAGGTGGTATCGGCGGTGCACATTGCAGGAACGGAAAATGTGATGGCAGATTTTCTCAGCAGAGTTCGAGTGGATGCCGGAGAGTGGGAACTTCATCCAGAAGTATTCGATCAGATAGTCAACAGGTGGGGTCCACCAATAATGGATCTCATGGCAACCTTTCAGTCCACCAAAGCAAATCGTTTCTACAGCAGAAGACTAGAAAGGATGTTGGAAGGCATTGATGCCCTGATGCAGCAATGGCCACAGCACAACCTTCTTTACGTTTTTCCCCCATGGGTGCTCATAGGGCGAGTAGTTCAGCGCATTGGGGCGAGTTCTGTTAGTGGCGCTGGACTGGCTGAGACATCCGTGGTATGCCAATCTGGTTCAGTTGCTCAACGGGGATCCTTGGCGGTTGCCAATAACAGCGACTCTCCTGATTCAGGGTCTGCTTCAAATGCCCCAGGTGGATCGGTTCTCGCTTAGTTTGGCCATTGAAAGGGCGAGGTTGACTAAGAGAGGTTACCTTGGAGCGGTGATTGCGACCTTACTTCGAGCCAGGAAAACATCCACCTCCCGGGCTTATGTCCGAGTATGACGTATTTTTGAAAACTGGTGTGAGCAATGTCAGATACCCCTCTACGGTTGCAGTGCCTGTGGTGTTGAGTTTCTTACAGGATGGCTTTGATAAGGGGTTGGCAACCAGTTCCCTGAGGGTTCAGTTGGCGGCCATTTCTTGCTATCGAGGTAAAGTTTAGGGATTCCTATTGGGCTCTCATATTGATGTGAGACGTTTTTCTGAAGGCGGTCTCGCGCCTGAGGCCTTCGCGCAGAATGATTTCTCCCCCATGGGACCTAAACTTATTTCTCGAGGCGTTGACTAGGGAACCCTTTGAGCCTTTGTGACAAGCTTCCATCAAAGATTTAACTTTAAAGACAGTGTACTTGGTTGCAATTTGTTCAGCTCGCCAAATTTCGGAGTTGCAGGCTCTGTCTTGTCGGCAGCCGTTTCTGTCGTTTTCTAGGAAAAAAGTGGTGGTGTGGCTGGTGCCGTCCTTTTTGCCTAAGGTGGTGTCCCCGTTTCACATGAATCAATCAGTTACTCTGCCAGTACTGGATGTTGCAGGGGAGGACACGTCTGACCGTAGTCTGCATCGGTTGGACATAAAGTCTTACGTCAATACTTAAGTGTCAGTCGTTTCGCAAGTCTGAGTGCTTGTTTGTGCTTTTTGGAGGTCCGCGCAAAGGGGAAGCGGCGGCAAAGGCCTCTATTTCTAGATGGGTCCAAGAATCAATAGCATCAGCATACCTCTTGCAGGGTCGCCAGGTTCCTGCAGGGTTAAGGGCTCATTCTACCAGAGCGCAGGTGATGTCATGGGCGGAGCATAGTTTAGTTCCACCAGTGGAAATTTGCAGAGCAGCCACTTGGTCATCTCTACATTCTTTCAGTAAGCACTATTGCCTGGATGTTCAGGCGGTGAACGATGCCAATTTCGGGTCTGCGGTATTGCGATCTGGGTGGACAGTTCCCTCCCAATGATTACTGCTCTGTTACATCCCAGAGGTGGAGGACTGAACTGGAGGAACGATAAGGAAAGAGAAATTAGACTTACCTGCTAATTGTAGTTCCTTGAACTCCAGTTCAGTCCTAATTCCCACCCGGGGATGGTTAGTTTAGAGGTCAGTTGGTGTTGGGGAGGCAATATCTGTCATTATGGAGGTAGAATTTTTTTTTAGAGTTTTGGGATCGTGGTACTTCCTTTCTTCTATCTCATCTTTTTTGTTTCCGGAGGGAAGAGAAACTGAGTGTGAGAGTTTTCCCTCTGAATTTAAGGGAATTGTTGGAGGAGAAATTGAAATAGTGGACAACTTTAACCTGCTTGTTTCAATTATCGTTAAAAAAACAAGCAGTCAAGAAATCAGATGCACGAAAGACCTAGACCACGAAAAGACCTAGACAAGATTCTCAAGAGCAGAGATGTCTCTCTCCATACAAAGATTAGACTTGTCCAAGCCATGGTATTTTTTAAAAACATCTTATGGATATGAAAGTGACAGTGAGAGAGAGACAGGAAGAAAATCAATGCCTTTGAATTTTGGTGCTGGCGAAGAATACTCTGTATAACATGAACTGACGGAAGAACAAACCAGTCAGTACTAGAGGAGATCAAACCAAAGCTTTCATTAGAAGCTCAGATGACAGACTTGCATACTTTGGGCATATCATGCAAAGAGAGATCATTACCTGACTGAAGACCAAACAAGTTTAGAACAGCTACCCAGAGAGTCGCCATGAATTGACAGACTTGACAGCATTCGACCAATTGTTTTCTCCGTAATGAAAGACTGAAAAAAAACCCCAATTTTTAACCAAGTGTAAACAGAAGTGGGCAAATGAAATGGTTTAGACAGCATGTTTGCAGAATGAAACACATTGCGACATTTCCATACCACCGTATTTACTCAAGTCTAATGTACCATCAAATCTAATGCGCACCCCTATTTTGAAAGACTTGAAATTGAAAAAAATGTTTGCTGGCGATTGTAGTGCACACCTGCATACGACAATGGGTGAAAGTTATGGACTTTTATTTTATTGCTGGTAATTAGTAAAAATATGGTAATAAAATGTGACAATGGGCTTATGTTAAGATTTTACCTTTGGTAATTACAGTACTTTGGACAACAATAAATTCACCATATGTTATGGTATATTTATGACAATACAGTAAACTATTAAACCAAGTATTATGTAAAAACTTGTTTTAGGACAAACTTACCATTTATTAAAAAGTTTTCTAAGTATAACCTGGAATGACAGCTTAAAATTATGGTAATCATTTGTCAGTACTCTTGCCTCCATCGTCAGAAAACTCTGAGATGGTACATGCGTCAGTGGAGGAGTCATCCTCCTTATCAGATATGCTCCAGAGCATGTCATCTTCACTGCCATCTAGTGCGTTGGAAATACAGCATTTCTTTAATGATTTTTGAATTAGAGATGTTGTGATGCATTTCCAGGCGGCAGAAACCCAGTGTGCAACATGTGGTGCAGCACGCTTAATTTTTCCTGTTGGTGTCAGTTCCTGGTTTGGCTCAAAGCCATTTCTCATACTGCTCCTGTACTTTAGCTTTAAATGGTTTGTTAATACTAACATCCAGGGGCTGTAAAACAGAAGTCATCCCTCCTGGAATAACAAGTTCACTGTTCAAATCGCAAACTTTCTTTTTTACGTTGTCCGTTAAGTGACCACGAAATGAGTTCAAACAAAGCATTGACGGCAGATGATTGAGACGACCAAGATGATGACCCCATACATTCTTGAGCCAGTCTATCATTAAAGATTCCATCATCCATCCTTTTCTTGGCATCGAACAATTACATTGTCAGGGTAAAGCTTTTCTGTAGCACTGGTCTTTGGGGAAGTTTTCCACTTGAAGATTAAGAAAGGAGGAAGTTTGCTCCCATCTGCAGTGACTGCCAACATTACTGTTATACACTGCTTTTCATATCCTGAAGTTTTTATGGGAACTTCTTTTGTCCCTTTCTCTGCAATGGTATAGTTACGCGGCATATCTAACCAGATTGGAGTCTCGTCAGCGTTACCAATTCTCCCTATTAAGAAGTGTTGCCTCGTCCGAAGCTTGATAACATACTGTTGAAATGTTTGCAGTTTTTCTTCAAAATCTGCGGGAAGATTTTGGCATATGGTTGTGCAGCGTCGCAGAGAAAGGTTCATGCGCTTCATGAAGCGATCCATCCATCCACGGCTGGCCTTGAACACTTGCCTTGATATCCCATGGGCTGTAGCCACTTCATTAGCATTATTTCTAATTGTGTCACTAGTTACAGGGAGTCCATTTTTCCTCCTTTCCTGTATGAATTTAAACATCTTCATCTAACTCAGGATGTTTTCCTTTTTGTGGGCCAGTGAACTTTTTTTCTTGTCACTTTACAAGCAAATATCGCCACTTTGTGTTTGCACCATAAATGAATGTTGTTCTCCGCTACACCAAATTCTCTTGCAGCTCGCCTGTTTCCATGGTTTTCAGCATGAAGTATAACCTTTCCTTTGAACCCTGATTCATATATATGACACCCTTGTTTTTTTTCTGCCATCATAGACATATAACAGGGTTGACAGACAAGTAATATTAGAAAAGTGTCCCTAGTTTGCCCTGCAGTTTAGATGACAATCAGGAAAAACGTGTCAGCATTTACGCCAGTGCATGAAGCTAGAAACTTCTCAAAGAGTCTCCATGTGAAAATGGGGCACCTTCGGACAATGGTTTACCCGCTTTAGATCCAAAATGGGCCTGAAGGACCCCTATTTTTTGGGGACCACAAAGTAAATTGGAGTATCGACCCAAACTGCACTGGTCTTTTGGTACCTCCTCCATGGTCTTTAACTCGTGAAAACGTCGTACAGTCACCAAACTGCCTTGCTCTGCTAGGTGCTTTGCATGGAGACCCTACAAAGGCTTCCGCTAGGGGTCGGGCAAACTCAAGTGCGTACCCCTCTCTGATAACTTTCCGGTGCCCACTGATGTGCTGCAAGACCACTGCCGGACCAATAAAACAAAAAAGGCTCAAATTGCTCTTTTCCATTTGAGAACCCTGCCCGCAGCTTCCTGCCTCCCCGTTCAGCCTTTCCAATACTGGCTTCCATGGTATCAGATTTGAAGGGGGGGGGGGGAGACTCCAATCTGATGGCTCCAGCTGTGGTTTACGGCTCCTCACCACTAACAGGAATCAGGAGCCGTCACAGGTCTCTTCACTGGCTGTGCAAGCACTCGCTTACCCCTGCAGAAGGGAAAAGCATGGTTACTCACCTGTAACAGGTATTCTCTAGGGACAGCAGGAATCAGTCCTCTCATATGGGTGATGTCGCTACCAACAGAGCCCACGCGAAGCATTTCCCCAGCTTTCAAAGAAAGCCTTTGGGAATGCCACCAAGCATGCGTGGTCCCCTTCCCACCCAAGGGTGCCATCTTAGGCAGGTGCCATAGCTAGAGCCCCCTCCAAGGGAAGGAGGGAGGGTCGTGAGGACTGATTCCTGCTGTCCCTGGAGAAAGAGAAATTACTTACCTGCTAATTGTGGTTCCTTGAGGAACTCCAGTTGTCCTCCACCTCTGGGTAGTGCACCTCCTCCTGCAGCATGGAGACTGGGCATGTCAGAATCTTGCCCTCACTGGATAAACTCCACTGGTTTCTTCCATCAGCCCCAGTGAACTACTGACAAAGCAGACTCAAAGGAGCAACAAATAAGTAGCTATAACATTAATCTCAACTTTTCATTTCAACTTTTAACCACTAACTAAATGAACTTACTGATTTTTTTTTGCCAGTTGTCAGGATCTCCACCAGTCTTCACACCTTGGTTGTCTTCATATGTCCTGCTTCTCTGATGATTTGTTCTGCATATAAATTAAATAGGTAGGGGGAAAGGTATGCAGCCTTGTCATATACCTTTGCTGATTTTAAACCATTAGTTAGTTCTCTTGCACAACCATGTGGGATCAGAGCAATTCAGCAATAATTCGAACAAGATACCTCAGGCTGGAGGGCCGGGGGTTCAAGTCCCACCTGGGGACAGCAATCTCAGGCCAGAGGGAGTGGGGTTTCTAGTCCTATAGGCACTCCTTGTGGCCTTGGGCAAGCCACTTAACCCTCCATTGCCTCAGGTACACAGATTGTGAGCCCTTTGGGGACAAGGGAATGTATCCAGTACCTGTTTGTAGTGATTACATAATGTAAACTGCTTTGATTGAAGGATGAGGCAGTATAGAAAACTGGTTAAATAAAATAATTTCCAGAGTCATTGAGATCACCTTTCTTCAGTATTGGTGTAAGCACAGATCTTTTTTCAGTCAGTTGGCCGTATGTTGTCTTCCAAATTTCCAGCCAAGCCTTGTAAGTATGGCAACAGCTGAATCAGTTTGCTGTAATACTCAATGGGAATGCCTTAAGTACTCCGGTGTTTTGTTCTTGAATAATGCTTTCAATGCTGCTTCAACTTTTCATCGCTGATGATCCCTGATCATAAGGTACAGGTTGAAACTGCTATTGGTACACTTGATCTTTATGGTATAATGACTCTGAATATTCTTTCCACCTTTTCTGGATCTTCTCAATATCATTCAACATGGATCCCTGAGCATCTTATAACATTCCAATTCGAGGCTGGAATTTTCTCTTTAACTCTTGTAGCTTTAGGAAAGCCTATCTTGTTGTTTAATAGTTTGATTCAGTTTCCTTTCATGAGTTCTCCTTGTCTCGTATTGCTGCATGTTGGAAATCTGAGTTCTGTGATTACCCCTCTTTTTCTCCTCTGGCTTTAGCTGCTTTGCGTTTCTGGGCAATTCTCAGGGTTTCTTTAGTCATCCATTTTAGCTGCGTTTTTTGCTTTTTCTCTTTGTAGAGACTTCTCAGTTTCTTTGAGTACAACTTTCTTGTTCCTTATCGTCACTCCAGTCCAGTCCCTTACTTCTGGGTTGCGCAACCCTTCCAGCAGCTTGGAGGCTGAGCCCAACCTTTTTGGGGGATGGAGCGGTATAAATACCACTAGGACCACCCACCAACTCCAGTAATCTCAGCCTCCAAGCAGCTGGAGGGTTCCGTAAGCCTAGGGCTTACTGGAGTCTCCTTTTCCTTCTTAAATTTTAAATTTTAAATTTTCCTCTTGATAAGAATTTAAGTTTATTGTTTTCTAGTTTGGGTAATCTTACCTGGTTTTCTTTTATTCCTCTGCCTTTAAATTTACCTACTCTCTCCGGCTCCCCTCTCTCCCCCTCCCCCCCCCCTCTGACCGGGCCGGGTACCGGGGTTGATTGAGTCCTGCAGCGGTACGGAGGATCGGCAGCTCTCCTCTTGCCGCTGAGCCGCTCGTTTCCGGTACCTCCTCCAGGATCCTGCCCTGCCTCGCGCCGAAGCCCCGGTGGCGGCTGAGCGCTTGAGGCTCGCCGCGACTGTGCTCCTCCTTCCCATCCCGTCCCAGTGCGGAGGGAATCGGAGTTGAGCGCGGAGGAGTCAGCTGTTTCAGCACCTTTGCAGCGGCGCCGCTTAAACCGGAGCGGGAGGTGCCTCTCAGCACAGAATCAGCGGTCCGGTAAATTTCCTCGGGGCTCCGAGAAAGGAAGGCAACTCGCAGTCCTCCGTTAGGCTCCACGTGGTTGCGGCCTACCACGTGTGGAGCCAACGGCTGGATTTCGCTGAGTCGGGCCTGGGCTCCACGGCAGACGAATCGTCTAACTGCAAGTACCGGATTAAATCCGAGGGTTTATGTGGCTTATGTATTGCATTCTAGTTTTGTTTAATTTTAAATTTTAATTTTATTTAATTTTATTTAAGTTTATTTCTCCCTTAGCCTGCCTTTAGGAGAGTAAGCTAATTCCGGGGCTGGGTAGCTGCCAAGCATTTTCTAAAGGGCAGAGCATCTTTAGTTCTCTTTGGTCCTGATCTATACAGGTTCGGCCAGGAGGAGGTTGTTAGAACTTTTTGTTCCTCCTCATCTAGGGCATGACGGGCAAACCTCGGTGCCCCTCCTGTGGCACTCGCAGAGGTACTCCTACGGAGGCTGGGATCTGCAAGGCTTGTGCTGCAGTAGCCGCCTCCGTGGAGCAAGAAATTAGCTTATCCATGGCTCAGACTTCTCAGGGGTCCGGGGTCCCTTTGGGGGGGGGAAGGGGGATCTCAGTCCCCTCCTCCTTCCTCCTCAGAATTCCCCACCCCTCCGCTACCTCCTTCCCCCCTACCCGCTGGGGAGGGGGGGGCCGAGGATCTATTCTCCCCGGACTTTGTCTTCCTGCTCCATAAGGCCTACTGCATGCGCAAGCAAGGCTTGGGGCCAGGGGAGACGGTATTTACGGCGGAAGGCGGACCAGCCAGACCACCGAGGACAAACAGTCAGAACCCCGGCCCTCCTCCTAAGCGCCCTCGGCTAATTAGCGAGGAGCCGATCACATCCCTTTCTCAGGGCACCCCGGAAGAGGAGACCTCTGACAAGGATCTAGACGAGGAGGAGGAGGAACTGGAAGAGGGTGAGATCCCTGAAGAGGATCATTCCCGTATAGTTAGGGTTTTCCGCCGAGAGGAACTCCCGGCACTAATCAATGAGTCCCTAAAAGTGCTCAATGTGACCTCAGACGCGCCGGTAGAGGACGAGGCGTTGGAGGACCCTTTAATCCAGGCCATTAGAAGGTCACAAAAAGTCTTCCCTGTCCACAGAGTGGTTCGCCAGATGATCCAGGAAGAGTGGGATCAACCGGAGTCAAGCCTTAGGGGAGTGCGCTCTATGGCTCGGCTATACCCTCTCCCAGAGGCAGACAAGGAGCTACTGAAGTCGCCCAGAATAGATGCGGCGGTCTCAGCGGTTACAAAGAAGACGACTATCCCAGTCGAGGGCAGCACGGCCCTGAGGGATTCACAAGACAGGAAACTGGACACGCTTCTGAAACAAGCCTTTGATGTAAGCGCCCTGGCCCTACAGGCTTCCGTCTCGGGGGCCTGGGTGGCTCGGGCCTGTTTGAGATGGTCTCAACAGCTTCAAGCAGCGGAAGGCTCCTCGGAGGAAGCACAGGCCAACTCGGCTAGGTTAGAATCCGGAGCGGCCTTCTTGGCTGATAGTCAGTATGACCTCATCAGGAGTCTAGCTAAGAACATGGCCTCCGTGGTGGCGGCTAGGCGCTACTTGTGGCTCCGTAGTTGGGCAGCTGATGCTTCCTCAAAGGCACGCCTAAGCCGGCTCCCCTTTAAAGGGAAACTGCTGTTTGGTGAGGATCTGGACAAGTTGGTGAAGGACCTGGGCGAGTCTAAGGGCGGAAGGCTTCCTGAAGATAGACCGAAACAAGGTCGCTCTATGCCCCCGGTGCATAGTCAACCCAGGGACCCCCGCAGGTTTCGTTCGGCCAGGCCGAATCCCTTTTCCAGGGGACGTTTCCCGTCCAGGGGGCAAGGCTTTAGGGGGTTTCGAGGAGCAGGTAGAGGTTTCGGTGCCTCTTCATCATTCTCCTCGGGACCTAGGAAACAGCAATGATATGTCGGGGGTCCAGGGGGAGGATCTGAAGCTGGGTGGTCGTTTAAAGCAGTTTCTTCCCGCCTGGTCCCGGGTCACGTCCGATCAATGGGTCCTAGAGGTCATAAGAGAGGGCTATGCTCTCGAGTTTGCAAAACAAATACTTCCAGCCTTTGTTCAGTCTCCATGCGGTTCTTCAAAGCGGGAGGCCATAGACACAACTCTCACACGCCTAATAGCGCTTGGGGCCGTCGTCCCAGTACCTCCAGACCAGCGCGGCTCGGGTCGGTACTCGATTTACTTTGTGGTGCCAAAGAAGGAAGACTCCTTCCGCCCGATCCTGGACCTAAAGCAAGTCAATCGCTGTCTCAAGGTTCCGCACTTTCGGATGGAGACCCTATGATCGGTCATAGCAGCCGTAAGGGCCGGGGAATTCCTAACGTCCCTCGATCTGACAGAGGCCTACTTACATATCCCGGTCAGGGCATCCCATCAACAATTCCTAAGATTCGCAGTGCCAAGGGGCCATTTTCAATTCCAGGCCCTTCCTTTCGGCCTTGCTACGGCACCAAGAACGTTCACCAAAGTGATGGTGGTGGTGGCGGCTTCCCTACGGAGAGAGGGAATCCTAGTTCACCCTTACCTGGACGATTGGCTAATCCGAGCAAAGTCGGAAGAGGAAAGCCACTCTGTGACGACAAGAGTCATTCAGGTCCTAGAAGAGTTGGGGTGGGTCATCAATCGGGCAAAGAGCAGGTTGGCCCCCTCCCAGGAACTCGAGTACCTCGGGGCAAGGTTCGATACCAGCAAAGGCAGGGTGTTTCTGTCTCGTTCAAGATCAAGAGAACTAAGACTTCTAGTCGCCCAGTTCCTGGCCAGACGAATCCCCACAGCGTGGCATTATCTTCAGGTTCTGGGAACAATGGCAGCGGCTATAGAAGTGGTTCCATGGGCCAGAGCCCACATGCGGCCGTTGCAACGGGCCCTATTACGTCGATGGTCCCCTCAGCTTCACCCCATGTCAATGCAGTTACCTTGTGCTCCACGAACCAAAGAAGCTCTCCGCTGGTGGCGACACCCAAGGAATCTGGAGCGCGGGATGCCTCTCGAACCACATCAGTGGTTACTTCTGACGACGGATGCCAGTCTGTCAGGCTGGGGAGCTCACTGCGAGGACCAGTTCGTTCAAGGCAGCTGGACACCATTGGAAGCTCAATGGCCCATCAACAGGCTGGAATTGCGGGCCGTCATCCGGGCGCTCAAGGCTCTCGAGACCTTAGTGAAAAGGAGGGCAATTCGCGTCCTTTCCGACAATGTCACCGCGGTGGCGTACATCAACCATCAGGGCGGCACCAGCAGCCCTGCCTTAGAGAAGGAAGCGGACTCTCTGTTCCGGTGGGCGGAAGGTCGGCTGGAAGCACTCTCGGCCCAACGTGTAGCTGGCTCGGACAACATCACGGCAGACTACCTCAGCAGGTACAAGATAGACCACGGAGAGTGGGAACTGGAGCAGGGAACCTTCGACCAGATAGTGTCTCGTTGGGGGCTCCCGGTCATGGATCTCATGGCAAGGTTCTCGTCCGCCAAGGTAGACAGATTCTTCAGTCGGCGAAAGGAAAGAATGTCCGAGGGCCTGGATGCCTTGTCACAGAAGTGGCCTTCGGAGGGCCTCCTCTATGTGTTCCCCCCGTGGGTGCTGATCGGAAAGGTTCTCCAGCGTGTGGAGTCTCACCAGGGGTTCGTAATCCTCATAGCCCCGGATTGGCCTCGCCGCCCCTGGTATGCGGACTTGGTGAGATTGATCGCCGACCACCCTTGGCGGCTCCCTTGCAAAAGGGACCTTCTGAGACAAGGCCCGGTTCGAATGCCTCACGTGGATCGATTCTCGCTTACGGCCTGGCTATTGAAAGGGCGAGGCTCCTGAAAAGAGGGTACTCAGGAGCGGTCATCTCGACACTGTTGCATGCTAAGAAGCGCTCGACCTGCCTCTCCTACGTTAGGACCTGGCGCATCTTCGAAGCATGGTGTGCGCAGCACCGACGGAAACCCCTTTCCGCATCCGTCCCGGAGGTTCTGGAATTCTTGCAGGCGGGTTTTGACAAGGGTCTAGCACACAGCTCCTTGAGAGTGCAGCTGGCAGCCATCGCATGCTATAGGGGCAAGGTCCGCGGCAAGCCCCTAGGGGCTCACGCGGACGTCTCCAGGTTCCTAAGAGCGGTTAGACGCCTACGTCCTCAACGGAGGTCGGTCATCCCCCCTTGGGATCTCAACCTAGTACTAAATACCCTGATCGGGGAGCCCTTTGAACCAGTAAAGAGGGCCTCCTTAAAGGACCTAACCTTGAAGACAGTCTTTCTGGTTGCGATCTGCTCGGCAAGGCGGGTCTCCGAATTACAAGCATTGTCCGCGAAACCCCCCTTCCTTTTATTTCTCAAGGACAAGGTGGTTCTGCGAACTGTTCCTTCCTTCTTGCCCAAGGTGATCTCCCCTTTTCATATGAATCAGCCGGTCAACCTCCCGGTTCTCTCGTCCGTGGGGGCTGAAGGTAGGGATAGCAAATTGCGTCTCTTGGATGTCCGGAGAACCTTGAAGCGTTATCTCTCCCGCACAGCTCCCTTCCGGAAGTCCGATCGCCTATTCGTACAGTTCGGAGGCCCTCACAAGGGAGAGGCGGCGGCCAAGTCTTCCATCTCCAGATGGATCAGAGAGGCGATTGCTTCCGCCTACATCCTGAAAGGGAAACAGGTGCCAGCGGGTCTACGAGCACACTCCACTCGGGCACAGGCCACTTCTTGGGCAGAATTCAGCCTAGTTCCCCCGTTGGATATTTGTAGAGCAGCGACCTGGTCCTCGCTGCATACCTTCACCAAGCATTACAGGCTGGACATCCAGAGTTCAGTGGACGCTCGGTTTGACATGGCAGTCCTACAGTCCGGTGTGCCGGACCCCACCCAGGGTTGAACTGCTCTTGTACATCCCAGAAGTAAGGGACTGGACTGGAGTGACGATAAGGAAAAGGTAATTAGATCTTACCTGCTAATTATTGTTCCTGAAGGAACGACAGTCCAGTCCCTGATCCCACCCGGTTAAGGCCTACCAGCATAAGGAAGCTACGGACCGAGCGTGAGGGCCAGTTCGGAGTGAGGGGGTGCGGGAGAAGATAGGCTCCGCCGGACTCATGCAAACCCGTGACCATCTTCCCTCTCAGTTTACCTATTCCTTGAATCCCTCTCAGGTTACCTATTCCTTGGAAAAAAAAAAAAAAAAAATTAAATGAGTAATGGATCTATATAGCTACAATAGGTGGTAGAGATTGTTAATAAGTGTTTAATAGGTTGTTATGGGAACTTTGTTGAGTCTGCTTTTTCATTCAGTTACTGGAGTTGGTGGGTGGTCCCAGTGGTATTTATACCGCTCCATCCCCCAAAAAGGTTGGGCTCAGCCTCCAAGCTGCTGGAAGGGTTGCGCAACCCAGAAGTAAGGGACTGGACTGTCGTTCCTTCAGGAACAATAATTAGCAGGTAAGATCTAATTACCTTATGTCCTCCCATAATTCTTCTGGTGCTCTGTCGTTTCTATCCAAAGCAGCAAATCGATTTTGCAGGCAGTCTTCCAATTCTGGGGTATATTCTCTAGGTCGTTTTGCTACATTCCTGAGTGGCTTACTTTATTTCAGCTTTAGCTTGTTTGCATACTAGTAGTTGATCTGTACCACTGTGGACTCAAGGTTTTGTCTTTGAGGTTATTAAGCTTTTCCAATGTTTACTTCTACAGATGTAATCTGATTTTTCTACAATCCATCAGGTGAAGTCCATGTGTACAGTTGGGAACAGAGGGGAAGATGGGAAAAGTTCTGTAAAACTAGGCATAGTTTTGAGGGTTGTGAAGGGGGGGGGGATAGTGTGACAGGTGGTTGGGGGAGATCAAGGTGTGTACAGAAGAGGAGTTGGGGTATGGTAGATATGTGTAGTCACACATGGTACAGAAAACAAACTGAGAATTTGGGGTGTGAAGGGGAATACAGTGGGTGGGGGGGGGGAATAATTGGAGAAGGGCTAGAGCTAGAAGGACCAGCATCTGCTCTCGGGATCTTGCATGACCATCAAACCTCCCTTCCTTTTCTTCCCTCATCCTGATCTATCTGATACCCTCTCCTCTTCCCATCTCCAGCCCTCCCTCCTTCACATGATCCCCCACCTCCCCCTCTTGGCTATATCAGCTGCCATCTTTTCTCCCCACCTCTGAACTCTTCCTCTCATCCCTTACATTGGTACCAGAAATCCCCTACACACAAAACTTACAAAGTCTCTTGGCAATTCACGTGAATCCAAGTGGGGGCTCTGAGAGAAACTTCTTGCATCCTTTACTTCCCACATGAAACTATGCTCATGCTGCATACATGAGAACACAGCAGTGTTGTATTTGTACCAAACAACCTTCCAGTAGGAGGGATGCTGGGGTTTTGTGCAAATTATCTGGCCTCTTATAACCTGCAATTGTTGGGTGCTAAGAATCATCTGGCTAGGATACTATCTTCATCTTTAGTCTTACCTACTTGTTTTCCGAGAGCATCTTAGTAAAGCTATCCACATCATGAAATACTAAGGAGTTCTCTTCCCTCCGAGACCAAACCCATTATACCAGGGAAAGTGGGCTGGGAAACTTCATTCTTAATCACAAAGATGATGGGACGGGCCAGATTCCATCCTGTTCTAGACTCTTAAACATCTAGTTTAAAGAAAAGTTAGGGAATAGTGTCCTTGGGCACCTCCATTGCTTACACCCAGAAAGTTGACGGGAAGCATCTCATATTTGTAATAGGGAAACATCACTAGCAGTACAGTGTTCTGCCCTTTGGCCTCATCAGCTTCTTAAATATTCGTAAAGTGCTTAGCCATAGCAGGAAGGGGTTCAAGATGCATGTCCATGACCATCCTGATTTTGGGGTTGCTCATATATTACCTCCAATCTCAATTTAAATCTGTCAACTCAATTGAAATTCATAGTTCTGCTAGACAAAGTGGGTAAATTTAGGAAATTCAGAGAAGTCAACAGACATCAGCCTGGTGCATGTTGGGCCACAAGGCTTAGCGGTGCATGTAACATCCTTGGCACATGTCAAAATGCGACAAGCTTAGTGAACTTTGAGCACATAGTGGATTCAAGCTGCTCAAAAGTCCTGAGATGGCATGTTCTCCAGGAACAAGCAGGAAGTCAGTCCTCACATATGGGTGACATCGGCGCAGACTGAGCCCATGCGAAGCATTTCCCCAGCTTTCAAAGAAAGCCTTTGGTACATGCTACCACATATACATGGCCCCTTCCTGCCCAAGGGTGCCATTTTGCTCGGTCTCCTTTTGGGTTCAGAAAATGTGACTGCTGCAGTCAAACCATGTCTGTCACAAACACCCATGACTGCTGCTTACGCTGCCTGGGACCCGGACCATGATAGCACCTCTTGTGACCTGTGCCAGGCCGTGACCCCTAAAACTAAAAAAAAGAGGTCAGTGTTGCAGGAGAAACTGTTCCCAAGGCAATCTTCCTGGCCCTGCAAGCATTCCGCCTCCGCCTGCAGTACCGACCTGTGCTGATCCAGACAGACAACCAGGTTGCCATGTTTTATATCAACAAGCAGAGAGGCACGAGCTTGTCCGCCCTCTGCCAGGAAGCAGTAGCCCTCCTTTCCTTCGCAGGGTGCAAAGGCATGCTCCTACGAGTGGTGTAACTGCCAGGCCAGGACAACTGCTTAGCAGACCAGCTGAACACAGAGTCCTTCGGCCGCTTGAGTGGCGTTTGAACCCCAGGGTAACGAAGGAACTCCTCCACCACTGGGGCAGGCCTGGGATAGGACCTCTTCACCTCCCTGGACAATGTGCAGCTACCTTGCTTTTGCTTGGGCCAACCATACCCAGGGAGAGTGGTGACATGCCTTCCTGATCCTGTGGTTTTGAAGGCCTACTCTGTGTTTCCACTGACCCCCCCCCCTCCCCCAGGTTGCCAAAACCCTCCAAGGTCCAGAGTGAGAGGGCTTCAGTTATACTGATTGCCTCCAGGTGGCCCAGGCAACCTTGGTTCCCTCTGCCACTTTCTCTGTTGGTGGCACTCCCAGTCCTACTGGGCCGGGCCCCAAACTACCTGTTCCCAGGAGGAGGGCTCCCTCCTGTACCCCAACCTGGTACTGTTAACACAAACAGCGTGGCTACTGAAAGGATAGCGTTGGCCCCTTCAATCTTCCTGAGGAAGTCTGAGGTCCTACTGGCCTCCCAAAAACCCTCCATGAGATGGGCATATGCCTTTAAAGTGGAGAAGTTCTCTGGTGTGCAGAGAAGGAGAATCCCTTCTGCCAGGTGCAATTCGTTCTTCAGTACCTCCTGCACCTGTCGCATGCTGGGCTAAAATCAGACTTTGTAAGGGTGCATCTGAGTGCCATAGCTGGTCTCGGGTTCCTCTGGAGCCTCGTGTTATCCAAGCCCTGTCTCCCCTGCCAGCGGCAGAGTGGGACCTCAATGTGGTACTCTGTCTCCAAGCTGCTGGAAAAGGTGCATTACCCAGAGGTTCGGGACTGGACTGGAGTTAAAGGAACAACATTTAGCAGGTGAGTCTAATTTCGTCTTGGTCTTCAGTCAGGTGGCACATTGTTGATAGAGTTGCATTCATAGCTGCTGCTGTTGTATCGATTCATCTCGTGGCTGGCCTTCCTTTTTTTGTGTTGACCTTCAACCTTGCCCATCATGATGTCTTTCTTTAATGATCCTTCTTTGTATAATGTGTCCAAAGTATGAAAGTCTAAATCTTGTCATCTGAGCTGCTAAAGAAAGCTTTTGTTTGATCTCCTCTGGTACTGACTGGTTTGTTCTTCGGGCAGTCCATGGGTATACACAGTATTCTTCGTCAGAACCATAATTCAAAGGCATCTATTTTCTTCCTGTCTTGTTTCTCTGTCCAACTTTCATATCTATAAGATGTTGAAAATACCATGGCTTCAGCAAGTCAAATTTTTGTATGGAGAGACATTGCTGCTCTTGAGAATCTTTCATGGCCATTCTGCTAAGAGCAGTGTGTCATTAGGTTTTTCCACTGCTTGTCGTTTCTTTATTGATTATTAATCCAAGCAGGTTAAATTTGCCCAATTTTTCTACTTCAACAATGAACGTACTGATTTTGCCAGTTGTCAATATCTTTGTTAAGGTGCAAGCCCATTTTAAGACTGTTCCTTGATCTTGTGAAGCAAATATTTGATAGTCTTCACTTTCAGCTGGTATTGTGGTATTGTCAGCATAGGGAAGGTGGTTGGTGGAAGACTCAGTCTTCGCACCTCTTATCTTCATGCAGCCCTGTTTCTTTGATTTGTTCTGCATATAAATTAAACAGGTAGGGGGAAATATGCAGCCTTGTCATATATCTTTGCTGATTTTAAACCATTGTTTTTTCTTGTTCTGTATGAATTTTTGCTTTTTGATGAATGTAAAGGTTGTACAAGATAACAGGTTTTCTCCAGGAACAAGCAGGAAGTCAGTCCTCACTTATGGGTGACGTTGGCACCGACGAAGCCTGCGCAGAGCAATTCCCCGGCTTTCAAAGAAAGCCTTTGGGATTGCTGCCACGCATGCGTGGTCCTCTTCCCGCCCAAGGGTGCCATCTTGCTCAATCTCCCTTTTTCCGCGGAGTCCTTCGGACGCACGTCCTCGTCCCTCAGAAAAGGGTTTTTCTCTTCCGGCCCTGTGGCCTTTTTCTCGGTTGCACTGGTCCTCTCCCATCCTCCCCGACGCCCCCGCTTCGGCTGTGGGCCAGGGGATCCCCCTTTTTGCCTTTTTTCTTGCTTCAGGCCCTTTTCGTGCCCTTTTTATAACCGCTGGCCCCAGGCATTCAACCTCACAGGGGCTCTTTTTGCCCCCATGGCCACCGGCTTCTAAAAATGTGACAGATGCTCCAAAAATATGTCACTCACGGACACCCATGACTGTCTGCGATGCCTTGGGGCTGACCACAACCTGGAGCTCTGCTCACTGTGTAAGAAAATGTCTACTAAAGCCTTGCTAAGTTCTAAGCAGAAGTCGGATGACATTTTTCAGAAGGCAGCCCCAGGGTCCCCGGTGGTGGCCCCGCTCCACCGATCCACCACTTGCGGGTCCCCCGCAGTGACTCCGTGCCCTAGGTGTCACTCCGACCATGGTTTGCCCGAGGGTAGAACGGCAAAAGAAGACCCCTGAAGATCTCCAGGAACAAGCAGGAATAAGTCCTCACATATGGGTACGTCGGTACCGACGGAGCCCGTGCGGGAAAGCTCCCCAGCTTCTTAGAATAGAAGCTTTTGGGACCTCCCACTGCACATGCGCACTGCCTTCCCGCCTTCCTGAACAGCTCTCCTCAGTTTCTCTTTTTCCGCGGAGCCAGCAGGTCGTGTTCCTGTCACCGCTGAAGAAATTGTTATTTTATTTGTTTCTTTAGACCGCGTACCTGCCTTCCCCATACCGATACCGGTATCGCCGGTCTTTTCTTTCTTTCTTTCTTTAAAAAATTATAATTCTTTTTTCTTATTTTTTAGCTTTTTGGTCACTTCAGAGAGGCCTCTCGGCCTACTCAATTTCTCCTCATGGAGAAGCCAGCCCCTGGATTTAAGAAGTGTACCAAATGTAATACTGTTATTTCAGTCACAGACACCCATGACTGGTGTCTGAAATGTTTGGGGCCTGACCATTCCATACCGGACTGCCCATCTTGCTCCCACATGTCTAAACGTGGGCTGCAGAACCGGGCCAACAAATTCCATGTGCTGTTTGCTTCAGAGAATACAGCATCACAGTCATCCAGGTCTTCTTCTCCGGATGGATCTCAGGTAACCAAACCTTCTGTGGGCAAGTCCTCAAAGAGCAAATCTCCTTCAAAGCATCGAGAGGCTCTTAGCTTAGAACTTGAGGACCCTGCCCCAGCCAAACAACCCCGGCGGGAAGTCCAACTTCCAAAAACGCCAATTCAGGGGTCTCAGGTTGATATCGATGCTACGGCCTCGACAGATCACCTGTTAGCCTGCTCTGGGGTACCGGGTCACTCCGGTACCGACATCCAGGCAGCTATGGCGTCCATGGGCGATACTGTACAGTCCATGCAGCAGGCCGTCATGGCTTTCATTAAAGCTGCAACGCCATCGGTTCCGCTTTCAGCGGTTCCGGGCCCGATACCGGTATCGTCCGCCATGCCGGTATCGAGGCCGTCCACCTCTAAACGCAAGTCGGTACCGTATGGGCTTTCGCTCCATACCGGTTCCATACCCGATACGCCCGATATCGATACCGATCGGTACGCGTATCGTGCGTTAGAGGAAAGCACCGATTCCTCTGAGGATTTTCACTCCTCTGATGATTCTGCTGAGTTTTCACTCAACTTACCTGAGGAGCCCTCTTCTCCTAAAAGGAGAATGTCCCCTCCAGAGGATTTGTCCTTCCAGGACTTTGTTTTAGATATGGCTACAGCCCTTTCTATTACCACATCCTCTGAAAAGGAACCCAGATCCAAAAAACTGGATATTTTGGGATACTCAAAGGCCCCTAAGGAGGCAGTTACCCTGCCTATCCATGAAATCCTTCAAGAACAACTGATGGATTTCTGGGAAAATCCTTTGACTTTGTCTCCTTATTCCCGTAGGTTGGACACCATGTATAGGGTCCCTCCTTCTCCTGGTTTCCAAAAGACTCAATTGCCCCACCACTCTATTGTGGTGAAGTCTGCAATGAAGAAGATTAGGAGTACCAAAAGGCACTCTTCCACCCCTCCAGGACGGGAATGTAAGACTTTGGACTCTTTTGGTAGGAAAATTTTCCAGGCTAGTATGCTTATAGCCAGGATTAATTCCTACAGTCTCTATATGGGCATGTTCCTGGAGGAACTTGCCAAAAAGGTGCGGCATTTTGCCCCCTTTATCCCTGAGGATAAAAAGCAGGGATTCCTTTCCCTAGTGAAACAACTCTTAGAGGTTTCTAAGTTCTCTAATAGGGCAGCATATGATTCCTTTGAGGGAGCCAGTAGGGCTTCGGGCATTGCTATTGCAGCCCGACGTCTTGCTTGGCTCCAGGCCTCTGATCTGGAACCTTGGGTTCTAGATGGCTTACGGAATCTGCCCTGTACAGGTGAGAACTTATTTGGGGAAGAGTGGCAAATCAAAGCCACCCAGATGGATGCTGAAAATGCCACCTTGGAAAGACTTTCAAAGTCCACTTCAATTCCTACTAAGAAAAAGTCTTTTAAAAGGCCTTACTATAAGAAGGCCAGAGTTGCTTCAAATACTGGCCAGCAGTCTTCTCAACCTCGCTATACTGCTAAGCGTCAGCAATCCAAACAAGCACGAGCTAAGCCTGCAGCAGCTACTGTAGCTCAGCAGGCTCCAACCCCTCAGGGGTTTTGACTTGCTCCTAGGGAACTTGCCACTTCTGGTTCTAACACAACCAGAACCTCTCACCATACCCGGAAGGTTGGTTCACTTTGCTCCCAGATGGGAACAAATCACAACAGAACAATGGACCCTCTCTATCATTCGAGAGGGTTACAAACTTCATTTCTCCAGCCTTCCTCCCCATCATATGGTGAGACCATTCAATTCTCCCCCATCTCTCCTAACCCTGTTGGGTCAAGAGGTTTCCTCTCTTCTTGCCCAAGGGGCCATAGAAGAGGTTCCTCTTCCTCAACAAGGGTCCGGTTTCTACTCCCCTTATTTTCTCATTCCAAAGAAGACAGGGGGATTCAGACCAATCCTAGATCTGAGAGAATTGAACAAATTTCTCTTCAAGGAGAAATTCAAAATGCTGTCTCTCGGCATTCTCCTTCCTTACCTCCAGGGTCAGGACTGGCTTTGTTCTCTAGACCTACAGGATGCGTATACACATATACTCATCCATCCATCCCACAGAAAGTATCTTCGCTTTCTGTTTCAGGGAAAACATTTCCAATACAGAGTACTCCCCTTCGGTCTAGCCTCTGCTCCAAGAGTATTCACAAAATGCATGGCAGTCGTAGCCGCATTTCTAAGAGGCATGGGAATCTTTGTCTTCCCATATCTGGACGACTGGCTCATCCGAGCTCCAACTCAGTCACAGGCCCAGATTTCCCTGGACCACACAAGGAGCCTTTTGCAGTATCTGGGACTGGTAGTAAACCTTCCCAAGTCCCAACTCATCCCTACTCAATCTCTAGAATTCATAGGGGCCCAGTTGGACACCATCACTGCAAGGGCCTACCTTCCACATGTTCGAGGCCAGCGCCTCCTGAGTTTGGCCTCCCAAGCTCAGTCCAGCACTCACTTGACAGCCAGGGAAATGCTACGCCTACTGGGTCATATGGCCTCCACAGTGCATGTGGTGCCCTATGCTCGTCTTCATATGAGAGCAGCTCAATGGACCCTGGCCACTCAGTGGACTCAGGCGTCAGGAGCGCTCTCAGACCAAATACAAACCTCCGATCGTCTGTTTTGGTCCCTCCACTGGTGGACTTCCACCAAGAATCTGTTGTTGGGGGCTCCATTTCAACCATTGCTACCCCAAGCAACCCTCACAACAGATGCCTCCCAAACAGGGTGGGGAGCCCATCTGCAAACTCTCTCCACTCAGGGCACTTGGTCTCTACAGGAGACCACCCTTCATATCAATCTTCTGGAACTGCGAGCAATTTACCTTGCCCTCAAGGTCTTCCACTCCCTCCTAGCCAACCTCACTGTCCTAGTTCAGACGGACAATCAGGTGGCCATGTTTTACATAAACAAACAAGGAGGGACGGGCTCTCTGTCGCTTTGCAACGAAGCTCTAAGACTATGGGCCTTCGCCAGAGAGCATCAGATTCACCTGCTAGCAGTGTATCTCCCAGGAGTTCAAAACTCTCGGGCAGACAGGCTCAGTCGAGTTCTGCTGCCACACGAATGGTCCCTACATTTGGACCAAATAAACCGAATCTTTCAGGAATGGGGGACCCCGGACATAGACCTCTTTGCAAGTCCGTGGAATGCCAAACTTCCCCGGTTCTGTTCCAGAACTCCGTGTCAGGGAGCTCAGGCTACGGACGCCTTTCTCCTGAATTGGAATCAGGCATTCCTATATGCCTTTCCACCCATTCCTTTGATTCCCAAGACTCTGTTCAAACTCCAGAGGGATCATGGAACTATGATCCTCATAGCTCCACGCTGGCCACGCCAAGTGTGGTTCCCTCTACTTCTACAGCTCTCCCAGGGATCCTACTTGGATCTGGGAGCTGCGCCAGACCTCCTGTCTCAGGAGGAGGGGACTTTGTGGCACCCAAACCCCAAATCCCTTCACCTCAGTGCTTGGTTACTGAAGGCTTAAGCCTTCAAGACTTTCATTTTTCCCAACCAGTGAAAGATATCCTTTCTGCCTCTAGGAAACCCTCTACCAGGCGTTCCTATGCTTTCAAATGGAAACGTTTTTCCATTTGGTGTGCTCAGCAGGGTCTTGACCCTCTGGCACTTCCTTTGAATTCTCTTCTTGATTATCTCCTGCATCTATCCAATGCAGGCCTCAAGACGAATTCGGTAAGAGTCCATTTAAGTGCTATTGCAGCATCCTTGAAACATATAAATGGACAACCTATCTCCTCTCATCCTCTTGTTGCAAGATTCATGAGAGGCCTGACTCTCACTAAACCTCCCATCAGACCACCCCCGGTCGCATGGGATTTGAATCTAGTGCTCGGTCAACTTATGAAGCCACCTTTTGAGCCAATGTTTTCCACCTCCTTGAAATTTCTTTCCTGGAAGGTCATCTTCCTCATTGCAGTCACTTCGGCTCGCCGCATCAGTGAGCTGCAGGCTTTAGTGGCTAATCCACCTTACACAAGATTTCATCATGATAAGGTGGTCCTTAGGACGAATCCCCACTTTATGCCTAAAGTGGTCTCGCCTTTTCATCTTAATCAAGAGGTATATCTACCTGTCTTTTTTCCAGCTCCTCATGCATCCAATGCAGAGAGGAACCTTCATACTCTGGATTGTAAAAGAGCTCTCGCTTTTTACCTTAATAGGACTCAGCCACATCGAAAGTCTTCTCAACTTTTTGTGGCCTTTGATCCTTCCCATTTGGGACTTCCAGTCTCCAAGCGTACACTTTCCAATTGGATTGCTCAGTGTATTTCTTTTGCTTACCAGAGCAAAAACATTTCTCTGGAAGGCCATGTCACTGCTCACAATGTGAGGGCCATGGCAACTTCTATGGCTCATCTGCACTCTGTTTCCATAGATCAGATCTGTCGAGCCGCTACCTGGGCCTCGGTTCATACCTTCACAGCCCATTACTGTTTGGACAAGGACTCCCGCCGGGATGCCTTGTTTGGCCAGGCTGTCCTCAAGCACCTGTTCCATTCCTAAACAACTCCTGCCCACCTTCCCAGAATGGATGCCTGAGATCCATACGAAGATGGCGAACCTTTACAGGGGATCCCATGCATCTAAGCTAGGGAGTCCCCATATGTGAGGACTTATTCCTGCTTGTTCCTGGAGATAGCACAGTTACTTACCTGTAACAGGTGATCTCTGGGAACAGCAGGAATTAGTCCTCACAACCCACCCACCTCCCCTAGGAGTTGTATCTTTTATCTATCTATCTTCCTGTCCTCTCTCTGTTGACTCAGCTATAAACTCGAAACTGAGGAGAGCTGTTCAGGAAGGCGGGAAGGCAGTGCGCATGTGCAGTGGGAGGTCCCAAAAGCTTCTATTCTAAGAAGCTGGGGAGCTTTCCCGCACGGGCTCCGTCGGTACCGACGTACCCATATGTGAGGACTAATTCCTGCTGTTCCCAGAGATCACCTGTTACAGGTAAGTAACTGTGCTTTACTGTTGAGGGCTCCGGATAAGCATGAGCAGTCTCACGCTTGTTCCCTTAGCCCTCCCTGGCGTTCCCAAGGAGCAGCCTCGAAAGGCACCTAGTACAGATATGCAGGCCTCCGGTGATGGCGCCCGGTCTCCTGAGGGTTGTCCAGGTGAGGACCCCCTTCCTCCTCCATGCCAGACCCGGGTAGCCACAGCATCGGTGTCCCAGGGACCCACTCCTGAGTTCGAGTCCTGTATGATGGCACTAGAGCTCAGCATTTCTGCCTTCCTAGCTGCCCAGCAGGTAGTACAGGACAGCTATTGTCTTTGTCTGGACAGACTCGCTTCCTCCTTCTCCCCAGCAGAGCCTTCTCAGCTTCCCTCACAACAGACTTGCTTACAGCAAGAGTTGAACAACCTCCTCTGTTAATAGGTGGTCGAAAGGGTCCCGTCGCACCTTCGAACAAGTGTGTCAGATGGACATAGTATTCTTGCTTGGCAAGTGCTATGGCCGACTGGAAGGAGGTTAGCATGAATTTGAAATGTAGGTAGTCAGCAAGGGTACATGAATTAAGCCAAAGTCGCTCAGCTGAGCGGGGCACAGGAATGTAGGTAGCATGTCACACAGTGAGGGTTGAGATAATGTATGCCTCAGAGCGTGGAATGGGATTGAGCAAGTGCATCCAGAGCAGAGGAGAGTATAGCACTAGCAAGTTAGATGCAAGGCATTGATAAGGCAGGCAAAAAGATAATTTGAGAAGAAGCTTGCTATGGAAGCAAAAATGCACAATAGACTTTTTCAAGTACATTCGTAGCAAAAAAACCCTGAGTCAGTTGGACCATTAGATGATAGAGGGGTAAAGGGGGCACTAAGAGGGGACAAGGCCACAGCGGAGAGACAAAATTAATTTTTTGCTTTGGTCTTTACTGAAGAAGATGTAGGGATGTTACCCATGACTAAAGTGGTATTTAAAGGTGGTACTGCAGAAGATTGAAAGAAATATCGATACACCGGGAAGATGTATTATAGCAATTTGATAAACTGAAGAGTAGCAAATCACTTGGACTGGATGGTATACATCCAAGGGTGTTGAAAGAACTGAAATATGAGATTGCAGACCTGCTATTAGTAATTTGTGAACTATCATTAAAATCTGTAATATCTGAAGATTGGAGGATGGCCAATGTAATGCCAATTTTTAAAAAGGGTTGCAGGGGTGATCTGGGAAACTACAGACCGGTGAGCCTGACGTCAGTACTGGAAAAAGTGGGAGAAACCATCATAAAGAACAAAATTACTGAACATGTAGATAGTCCTGGCTTAATGGGAGACAGCTAGGAAGATCTTGTCTTACTAATCTGTTATGGGTTTGTTTGGTTTTTTTTGAAAGTGTGAATAAACAGGTAGACAAAGGTGAGTCGGTTGATTATAGTGTATCTGGGTTTTCAGAAAGCCTTTGGCAAGGTCCCTCATCAGACACTTTTGGCAAAACGAAAAAGCCATGGGATAGGAGACGGTGTACTATTGTGGATCAGGAACTGGTTAAAAGATAGCAAACAGAGGGGTAGGGTTAAATGGCCAAATTTCCCAATGGAGAAACGTGAATAGTGGAGTACCCCAGGGATCTGTGTTGGGTCTGCTGCTTTTTAACATATTCGTAAATAAACTGGAAATGAGAATCACGAGTGAGGTTATCAAATTTGCAGATGAGACAAAACTATTTAAAGTTGTTAAAACCCATGAGGATTGTGGATAATAGAGGGGCCTCTCTTACTCTGGCCTTTTACTTGGAGCAGACTCCAGTTTTTGCTTCTTTTGAACTTCATAAACTGGAGGCATTCATAAACACGCTTTATCCAGTTGGCTATCAGACGACATTTCCTTTGCATATGCCCAGGTAGGCTTGACTCTTGAAGCTCATGTCAAAGGTTATAATGTTGGCGTTATGGTTGCATTGTTAGCCCACTTAAGGTCGGCTTCCATGGAGACTTGCAAAGCTATAACATGGACTTCAGTCCATAGTTTCAGATCTTGCTACTGTCTTAAGATTCCTGACACAGAATATGTTTGGCCAATGTTTGACACAAAAAATAGCCTAGTTACCATCAAAATATTGTTGGTGTCTGTTGCAGCATCTAGTTTATTTATTCTTTTTATTTAGTTGAAGGCAGCCTGTAGCTAAGGAGGCCCATGTTGTGAGGTTAGCTATCCTGCTTGTCCTTGGAGAAAACAGTTTGCTTACCTATTCTTCATGAATAGAAGGATACAATTTCTCGCATAACTTCCCCTAGAGTTGTATTCTGCTGTAAATTGTATTAGCCTGAGGTGGTTCCATGTGGCAAGCAGGAAGCGTGACACATATGCAGTGAACCTCTCAAAAGCTGAGAGATACAAACCGGAGAGCTGTTTCCCATGCTGGGCTCCTCCAGTGATATTACCCACTTTGTGGAGACTTGTATCCTGCTGTCCACGGAGAATACCTGCTACAGGTAAGTAACTTGGTTTTCCTTTGTCAAATTTGTTCTTTAATTATTTCAGCATTTTCTGTAGGGTGTCTTAACAGATTATATAGATGGGCTGAGTTCCTCTTTTTTGGAAAGCTTAGGTTGAGTGGATACCCAAGGCAGTGGGAGATAAGTGACTTAATGAAGATTTTAGCAAAAGTTCCAAACATTTGGATAATCAGTACTGTTGTATTTGTGCATATTTATTCTGATACATATAATTAGGTTTGATCAGTCAGTTTTGCAAGGTATATACCTACATTTTCCAAAGTAAGTAACTTTTTGCCTTGTAGGATGGCGTTCACTTGTTCATTTTGTAAATTCCGAACATTTGAGGAAAAAGACATTGAAGCCCATTTGGATGGCGATTCTCATCGGGAGACTTTAGATCATATTCAGAAGAAAACAAAATTTGACAAAGTTGCCATAGAATTTTTACATGTAAGTTACCTTGCTCTTTTATTTAACATGTCGTCATTGTTTGGTTGATACCTGTAGGTGGACTAACAAAGTTGCAAAATGTAAGTCTTCATATGTTGTCATGTAGGTGTGCATATGCTTCCAGTCTCCCCTCCAGTCTGTGTACAGATTATAAAGGAAGCATGTGATAGGAAGGAACAGTGTACGTTTCCTGTTACCATTGTGCCATCTATAGTTTCTCTCTAAGAAGTGTCGGGTATATTTCTAGTTTAAGCTGTCATAGTTTGTGGAAATTTTAGTGTTCAGAATGTTCATCTGAAATGCATAATCTCCAGGAACAAGCAGGAATGAGTCTTCACATATGGGTATCGTCGGTACCGACCGGAGCCTGCGCGGGAACGCTCCCCAGCATCCAGTAAGAAAGCCTTTGGGAGCATCCCACAGCGCCTGCGTGCTGCCTTCCCGCCTTTCCTAACCGCCTCTCTCCAGTTTTTCTTTTCCGTGGAGCCAGCAGGTCGTGTTCCTGTCACCGCTGAAGTTCTTTATTTTTCTTTATTTCTTTGGTCGCACGTCTGCCTTCTTTGATGTCGGACCGGTACCGCCGGTCTTTCTTTCTTTAAAAAACCCCCAAAAAAACCTACCGTTTTTTTCCCACTTCTGTGCAATTTTGTTTTTTGGGCTTTGGGCCTACAAGATTTTTCCTCATAGAAAAGCCTGCTTCCGCGTTTAAAAAGTGCACGAAGTGCAGCGGTACTCTTTCTATCACCGACATCCATGACTGGTGTCTAAAATGTTTGGGTCCTGACCACTCCATCACCGACTGTGAGTCCTGTTCCATGATGTCTAAAAGAGGTCGACAGAATCTAGCGGCAAAGCTCAGTACCTTGTTTCCCTCTGATGCAGCTTCGGTGGCATCGACATCATCTTCCAGGGCTTCGTCGTCTTCCCGTGGATCTCAGGTAACCAAACAAGTCCAGCCGGTCCTCGACAGGTAGATCTCCCTCTAAGTATCGAGATGCCTCCGGGCTTGCCCTCGAGGATCCTGCACCGGCAAAATTACCCCGGCGGGAGGCTCCGGCTTCCAAAGCTTCATCTATGGGGTCACAGGTTGACATCAATGGCGTGGCCTCGACCGTTCACCTGTTGCCATGTTCTGGGGTACCGGTGGTCTCCACTGGTACCGACATCCAGACATTGGTTGCGTTGATGGATCAGAATATTCTGACCATGCAGCGTGCCATCACGGCATTCATACAAGCTGCGACGCCTCCGGTACCACAACAAACTCCGTTGGCAGTTCCGGCACCGATATCGGTTCCGGTGCCGGTACCGATTGCATCGACATGGGCTTCGGTGTCGACTGCAGCGGTACCATGTCCTGTGATGCCCATCAGTACCGAATCGGTACCGATCACTCCCGATGTCAATACCACTCGGTACACGTATCGGGCTCTGCAAGAGCATCCAGACAGGCGATACTTCGATTCCTCTGAGGACTCTGATGAATCAGAGGCTTCTGTCGAAGCATCGGTACTCCTTCTTCCTCAGGAGCCCTCTTCTCCAAAAAGAAGAATGTCTCCTCCAGAAGACTTGTCTTTTCAAGACTTCATTAGGGAAGTGGCCAGGGGCCGCTCGATTTCTGTGGCCCCTGAACCAGAGCCTAGAGCCAAGAAATGAGATATTTTACAATATCCTAAGGCTCCTAAAGAGGCAGCTACTTTACCAATTCATGAGATCCTTTATGATCACATGTTGGGCATATGGGAGACACCTCTTACTACTTCCCCTCATTCTCGCAGGTTGCACACCATGTACCGTGTTCCTCCTTGTCCTGGCTTTCATAAGACTCAGCTTCCTCACCACTCTATTGTGGTGGAGTCTGCTATGAAAAAAGATAAAGTGCAAAAAGACACTCATCTAATCCTCCAGGAAGAGAATGCAGAACCTTAGATGCTTTTGGTAGGAGAATTTTCCAGGCCAATATGCTTACTGCCAGAATCAGCTCCTATAGTCTCTATATGGGGATGTTTCTAAAAAGTTACAGATCATCTGCTAACTTTATCTCCTTTTATATCAGAAGATAAAAGGGAAGAGTTTCTCACCTGGCTTAAACATGCCCAGGATGTTTCCAAATTCTCCAACCGTGCAGCCTTTGACTCTTTTGAGTGTGCCAGAAGAGCCTCGGCTATTGCCATAGGTGCACGCAGACTTGCTTGGTTGCAAGCTTCTGATTTGGAACCCTGGGTCCAGGATGGATTAGGAAATCTTCTTTGTACAGGTGAAAACCTTTTTGGTAAGGATTGGCAAGCAAAGGCCACTCGGATGCTGAAACGTCTGCCTTAGATAGACTTTCAAAGTCTACTTCTGCTCCTGCTAGAAAAAGGTTATTCAAAAAGACTTTCTTTACCAAAAAAGGGAAATATTATCCTGGTTATGGTCTCCAGGCATCTTCTACAGGTCGTTTTGCTGCAAAGCGTCAGCAACAACCTAAACAAGCCAAACCTAAGGCTGCAAGGACTGCTACGGCCCAACAGCCTCAGCCTCCTCAGGGCCTTTGACTTACAACTAGAGAACTTAGCCTTTCTGGCTCTAGAAGAACCAGTGCCTCTCACCATTCCAGGAAGGTTAGCTCATTTTGCTCCCAGATGGGAACAAATCACAGCAGAGCAATGGACCCTCTCCATTATAAGGGAGGGGTACAAGCTTCATTTCTTAAACCTTCCTCCTCACACTATGGTGAGACAGTTCAATTCTCCAACATCTCTCCTCGACCTTCTGGGTCAGGAGATTGCTACCCTTCTTGCCCAAAGGGCAATAGAAGAAGTACCCCTTCAACAGGGTTCAGGGTTCTACTCCCCCTATTTTCTTATTCCAAAGAAAACGGGGGGCTACAGACCCATATTAGATCTCAGAGAATTGAACAAGTTTCTATGCAAGGAGAAATTCAAGATGATTTCTCTCGGTGCTCTCCTTCCATACCTTCAGAGTCAGGATTGGCTTTGTTCTCTAGACCTCAAGGATGCGTACACCCATGTCCTCATCCATCCAACACACAGAAGGTTCCTTCGGTTCCTTTATCAGGGAAAGCACTACCAATACAGAGTGCTTCCTTTCGGTCTGGCCTCTGCTCCAAGAGTGTTCACAAAATGCATGGCAGTAGTAGCTGCATTTCTACGCACTCTAGGAATATTTGTATTCCCGTATCTGGACGACTGGCTCATCTGAGCACCATCCCAGTCAGAGGCCCAGACTTCCCTAGCCTGCACAAGGCGTGTTCTTCAGTATCTGGGACTTGTAATAAACATCCCAAAATCACAACTCACCCCTACTCAGTCATTGGAGTTCATAGGAGCCTTGCTAGATACCACAACTGCAAGGGCCTATCTTCCCCAGGCCCGTTGCCTACACTTGGTGCAGTTAGCCTCTCAAATTCAGTTAAAATCCCATTTAACTGCTCGAGAGATGTTACAACTGTTAGGCCACAAGGCATCCACTGTGCATGTGGTTCCTTACGCTCGCCTTCACATGAGGGCAGCTCAGTGGACTCTGTCCACCCAATGGACCCAGGCATCAGGTTGCCTGTCAGACAAAATAGCAACCTCCAGTCGCCTCTTTTGGTCCCTCCAGTGGTGGAAGTCCACTCAATCTGTTGCTGGGGTCCCCCTTTCAACAGTTGATACCCCAAGCAACCCTCACAACAGATGCCTCCCCAAAGGTTTGGGGAGCTCATCTACAAGATCTCTCCACCCAGGGCATCTGGTCTCCACAGGAGACATCTCTACATATCAACCTCTTAGAGCTCAGAGCAATTCTTCTAGCTTTCAGAGTCTTCCACACCCTGCTCAGCTACAAGACAGTCCTCATCCATACGGACAACCAAGTAGCCATGTTCTACGTGAACAAGCAGGGCGGGACTGGCTCTCTGTCGCTTTGCATCGAAGCTTTGAGATTGTGGGCCTTCGCCAGAGAGCATCAGATTCATCTCATGGCAGTGCTTCTTCCAGGGGTTCAAAACTCTTGGGCAGACAGACTCAGTCGAGTTCTGCTTCCACACGAATGGTCCCTCCATGGGGACCAGATAGCCAGGATCTTTCAAATTTGGGGAACCCCAGACATAGACCTGTTTGCAAGTCCGTGGAATGCCAAACTTCCCCGGTTCTGTTCCAGGATTCCATGTCAGGGAGTTCAGGCCAGGGATGCCTTCCTCCTCCACTGGGGACAAGACTTCCTCTATGCCTTTCCTCCCATTCCCCTAATTTCCAAGACACTGTTCAAGCTTCAGAGAGACAACGGGTCTATGATCCTCATAGCTCCACGTTGGCCACGTCAAGTGTGGTACCCTCTACTTCATCTCTCTCAAGCTCCCTCCCTGGATTTGGGATCTGCTCCAGACCTCTTGTCCCAGGAGGAGGGAACGTTATGGCACCCAAATCCCCAGTCTCTTCATGATATAAGCCCATCCCTATCTAACATGATACTTTTTCAAGTAATATTACTATCATATGTATATAGTTCAAGTTCTATTATCCATTGTTACTATTACCCCTGTTTTCCAAGTTTTTCTTCCTGTTACATGTAAAAACAGATATATGTATCTTATCTTATCTGATGTTTTGTAGTTCTATGTAAACCGCGCTGATGATGAATAGTGCGGTATATAAAAATGTTAAATAAATAAATAAATAATGTCAGAGCCTGGTTGTTGAAGGCCTAGACCTTCAAGATTGGCATCTGTCTCAGCAAGTGAAGGATATCCTTCATGCTTCCAGAAAGCCTTCCACTAGACGTTCCTATGCTTTTAAATGGAAAAGATTTACCATTTGGTGTGCAGAGAAGGGTCTTAACCCTCTTGCAATACCTCTGAATTCTTTACTAGAGTATTTGCTGCATTTATGCCATGCAGGCCTTAAAACGAATTCAGTAAGAGTCCATTTGAGTGCTATTGCAGCAAACCTTAAGCCTCTCAATGGACATCCTATTTCCTCTCCTCCTCTTATTGCAAGATTCATGAGAGGCCTTCTTTTAACTAAACCTCCCATCAGACCACCTCCAGTGGCATGGGATTTGAATTTGGTTCTTGGCCAGCTTATGAAGCCACCCTTTGAACCCTTAGCCACTACCTCCTTGAAATTCCTTTCCTGGAAGGTTATTTTTTTCATTGCAGTCACCTCAGCTCGCCGTATCAGTGAGCTGCAAGCCTTGGTGGCTAATCCTCCTTATACAAGGTTCCATCATGACAAGGTAGTCCTCAGGACTAATCCACACTTATGCCTAAAGTGGTCTCTCCTTTTCATCTGAACCAGGAGGTGTATTTACCTGTCTTTTTTCCAGGACCTCATGCATCAAGTGCAGAGAGGAATCTTCATACCCTGGATTGTAAGAGAGCACTGGCTTTTTACTTACAAAGGACACAGCAACATAGAAAGTCCTCTCAACTATTTGTTGCTTTTGATCCCTCTCATTTAGGACTTCCAGTCTCTAAGAGAACTCTGTCCAGTTGGATTGCTCAGTGTATTTCCTTCGCCTACCAGAGTAAGAACCTTTCTCTGGAGGGCCATGTCACAGCTCACAATGTGAGGGCCATGGCAGCCTCTATGGCTCATCTAAATTCTGTGTCCATCGACCAAATCTGTCGAGCGGCCACCTGGGCCTCGGTTCATACCTTTACAGCCCATTACTGCTTGGACAAGGACTCCCGCCGGGATGCCTTGTTTGGTCAGGCTGTTCTCAAACACCTGTTCCATACCTAATCAACTCCTACCCCCCATCCCTGGTTGGATGCCCGAGATCCATGGGGTGAGGTAGAGCCCTTCTAAGGACACACAACTTTGGAGATCTCTCCCTGGCATCTCTAGCTGGGGAGTCCCCATATGTGAAGACTCATTCCTGCTTGTTCCTGGAGATAGCACAGTTACCTGTAACAGGTGATCTCTGGGAACAGCAGGAATAAGTCTTCACAACCCACCCTCCTCCCCTAGGAGTTGTATCTCTCTATCTTTTTCTTTTCCTCTCTCTCTCTTTGTCTCAGCTTTAAAACTCGAACTGGAGAGAGGCGGTTAGGAAAGGCGGGAAGGCAGCGCGCAGGCGCTGTGGGACGCTCCCAAAGGCTTTCTTACTGGACGCTGGGGAGCGTTCCCGCGCAGGCTCCGTTGGTACTGACGATACCCATATGTGAAGACTTATTCCTGCTGTTCCCAGAGATCACCTGTTACAGGTAAGTAACTGTGCTTTATTGAAACATGCAATCTTTCAGTGGAAAAACGATACTGGGAAGGGAGGGGGAGTTCTGTCACTTAAACCATACAGCTATTGCACCAGCAGCTGTATTACTGTGCAGTACATGTGAGCATGTTTTCTAGTTTATAATGTTAAATTGGCTGTTGTGGGAGTATTTGAAGTCCTTTTACAAGACTGGGAAATGTCTGTTTTGATGTATTCAACTGTGTATAAGGTGACCATGCAGATCAACTTGTGGATGGCTTATATCAGGAAATGAACATGCTTTAAAGAAATGATTAAAGCTGAGTATTTTCATTTTACTGGATTATGTAGAGGACATGTTTCACAAAATTGGGCTTTTTAGAAACTATCTGCCCTCTATGCAAGTAAAACAGCACCTGTAATTTCTCACATTTGAAGGTATTCTCATGACCAGGGTTAGATCAGAAAAGGCAACAGTGCGCCTTTAGTCTTCACGTATGGGTGACGTTGGCACCAACCGAAGCCAACGCAGGAGCATCCCTCCAGCTTTCAAAGAAAGCCTTGGGGAGATGCACCTCGCATACGTGGTCCTGCCCAAGGGTGCCATCTTGCCTCAGTCTCCATTTTTTTTTCCACAGAGCCCATTGTATGTTCGGTTATCTCCGGGGGAAAAATGTGACTTTTTTTTTTTGTGTTTGTTTTATTGTGTTATCCGGTTTGCGTACCGGTTCCTTCCCGCCCTGAGCCTACTTGCCTTGGTGTTACTTCTCGGGTTCATCTATTTTCTCAGTTTTTCAACAAGATGCTTCTTGACCGGCATTTGCACCCTTTTTCAGCCAACATTATTGGACCCCTGCTGGGAGGCAGGGACCCCCTTTTTCCAATGGCCTTCATTGGCTTCAAAAAGTGTGACCAGTGTGGCAAAATATCACTCACCGACCCACACAACTGCTGTCTCCAGTGTCTCGGCCCAGAGCACGACAACTCAGACTGCGAGCTCTGCAGAACCATGACCTCAAAGGCCTTGAAGAGCTGCCATCAGCAGCAGAAACGTTTCTTTCAGAAGTCAGACTCCATGCCGGAGTCTCCAGTGACTACATGCTCCAGGGCCCCCTCTGATACCTCGGTACCCCTCAAAGCCAGAGCCGCCATGGTTCCTCGGAGCAGAAATCCCCAGAGGTGGCGCACAAGAAGAAACCCTCAAAGACCCCACCTCAGAGGATGGATCCAGGAAAAAGGAGAAATCCCACCCCAGGAACAGCAGTCCCAGGCATGAGTCAGGGGCCAGGAGCGGCTTGCCAAGCTGCCTTGGATTCATTAGTGCCTACCGACTGGCCTCTGAGACCTTCCTCATTGAGGACTTCCCCCCTCGAGTCTTTGGTGCCCGCATCGAAGGCTGTGGAGCCAACAGGTATGGATACCAGAATGGCAGCCCTAGAGAGCAGTATATCTGCCCTAGTAGCCAGGCAGCGGGCGTCCATGTCCGGCTCATCTGGTTCATCTGCCCTGACTGGACCCTCGACATCGAGGGCTTCCCTAAATGTTGAGCCGGTCCTTGAGGGCCATCAGCCTCGCGAGAGGCCCCAGATGAGGTCCTGGACCCATTCCTCAGGACACAAGTTGTCCTCTGCAAGTGCCCGTGGCATGGATAGACTATCCTTCTGATGTCACAGACCACCGAGAGCAGCCCTCGACAGAGGTGATCGCATGGCATCTGACTTGTACTCGTTCTTTGAGTTTGAATGGGAGACAGAAGACAGTCCCCTGATACGAGGCAAGCGTCATGACCCAATGCCATTCCCCACTCAAACATTGCATTCCTCGATTTTGTGCATGAGATGGCCAAGGCTCTTGCCGTAGAGGCAGAGGGACCCGCACACCAAGGAATTGGAAATACTCCTATTCGAGGCACCCCTTAAGGAAACCCTCACAGTACCAGTGCCCTCTATCTTCGACCACTGCCGCCTCCCCTGGATGTGGGAAACACTGGTGTAGTTTCCATTCATTAGTAGTCTCAACGCCATGTACCAGGTATGTCAAAGCCCTGGGTTTCAAAATACCCCAGCTCCCCACTACTCCATGGTTGTAGTGTCAGTGATGTGCCGGCTTAAGAGCCAAAAGACCCATTCGTCGGTGCCACCCGGCAGGGAGGCCTGAACCCTCAATGCCCTCAGCTAGAAGGTCTTTCAGGGCTCAGTGCTAAAGTGCTGGATCCAGTCCTTCCATCTGTATATCAACATGTACTTGAAGGAACTGTCAAAGGAGTTTGGATTCTCGGCAGGCCTTGATGGGGAATACCTATAGAGTTCAAGACCCTGACCTCTGCAGTAAAAGAATGCTCAAAGATTTTGTCCCAGGCAGCCTACAATGATTTTGGGGCAGTCATCAGATCTGGGTGCAGGACAAATTGATAATGATCTCCAGGAACAAGCAGGAATGAGTCTTCACATATGGGTATCGTCGGTACCGACGGATCCTGCGCGGGAACGCTCCCCAGCATCCAGTAAGAAAGCTTTTGGGAGCATCCCGCAGCGCCTGCGCGCTGCCTTCCTGCCTTTCCCAACCGCGCCTCTCCAGTAGTTCTTTTCCGCGGAGCCAGGCAGGTCGTGTTCCTGTCACCGCAGAAGAAGTTCTTTATTTTTTTCTTTCTTTTTCTGTGTTGCGTCTGCCTTCTTCGACGTCAGACTGGTACCGCCGGTCTTTTCTTTTCTTTCTTAAAAAACAAAACAAAACAAACTTTTCTTTCTTCAACTTTGCATTTTCAGTTTGGGCCTTAGGCCTGAACATTTTTCTCCTCATGGAGAAGCCCGCTTCTGGGTTCAAAAAGTGTACCAAATGTGGCGGTACTATTTCTGTCACCGACACCCATGATTGGTGTCTAAAATGTTTGGGTCCTGACCATTCCATCACGGATTGTGTGTCCTGTACCATGATGTCTAAAAGAGGTCGGCAGAACCGAGCAGCCAAGCTCTGTACCCTGTTTCCCTCTGATGCAGCCTCGGTGGCATTGACGTCTTCCAGGGCTGCTTCTTCCTCCCATGGATCTCAGGTAACCAAACATAAATCTAGCCGGTCCTCGAAGGGCAAATCTCCCTCTAAGCATCGAGATGCCTCCGGGCTTCTCCTCGATGATTCCGCACCGGCAAAATTAAAGTTCCGGCTTCCAAAGCATTGTCTATGGAGTCACAGGTTGACATTGATGGCTTGGCCTCGACCGATCACCTGTTGCTGTGTTCTGGGGTACCGGTGGCCTCCACTGGTACCGACATCCAGACTCTGGTGGCGTCGATGGATCAGAAGATTCTGTCCATGCAACGCACCCTAATGGCATTTATGCAGGCTTCGCCTACGGTACCGCAACAATCTCTGTTGCCGGTACTGACTCCGGCACCGGCATCGGCTTCGGTGTCGACTGCAACAGTACCCTGTCCTATGATGCCCATCAGTACCGAACCGGTACCGCTTACTCCGATGTCGATCCCACTCGGTACGCGTATCGGGCTTTACAGGAGCATCCAGACAGGCGATACTTCGATTCCTCCGAAGACTCTGAGTCGGAGGCTTCTGTCAAGGCACCGGTACTTCTTCCTCAGGAGTCTGCTTCTCCAAAACGAAGAATGTCTCCTCCAGAAGACTTGTCTTTCCAAGACTTCATTAGGGAAGTGGCTAGGGGCCTCTCCATTACAGTGGCCCCTGAGTCAGAGCTTAGAGCCAAGCAATTAGATATTTTGCAATATCCTAAGGCTCCTAAAGAAGCAGCTACCTTACCTATTCATGAGATTCTCTATGATCTCATGTTGAGCATGTGGGAGACTCCTCTTACCACCTCTCCTCATTCTCGTAGGTTAGACACCATGTACCGTGTCCCTCCTTGTCCTGGCTTTCATAAGTCTCAGCTTCCTCACCACTCTATTGTGGTAGAGTCTGCCATGAGGAAAATAAAGAGTGCAAAGAGACACTCATCTAATCCTCCAGGACGTGAATGCAGGATCCTTGATGCTTTTGGCCGAAGGGTTGTTTTTCAAGCTAATATGCTTGCTGCCAGAATAAACTCCTATAGTCTCTATATGGGGATGTTTCTAAAAAGTCACAGATCTGCAGACTTTAGCCCCTTTTATTTCAGAAGATAAAAGGCAGGAATTTCTCACTTGGCTTAAACATGCCCAAGATGTTTCCACATTTTCCAACCGTGCAGCTTTTGACTCTTTTGAGTGTGTAAGCAGAGCCTCGGTTATTGCCATAGGTGCACGCAGAATTGCTTGGTTACAAGCCTCTGATTTGGAACTCTGGGTCCAAGATGAACTGGGAAATCTTCCTTGTACAGGTGAAAACCTTTTTGGCAGGGATTGGCAAGCAAAGGCCACTCAGATGTATGCTGAGAACTCTGCTTTGGATCGACTTTCAAAGTCTACCTCTGCTCCTGTTAAGAAAAGATTGTTCAAAAAGACACCTTTTTCTAAAAAGAGAAGATATTATCCTGCTTATGGTCAGCAGGCATCTTCTGCAGGTCGTTTTGCTGCAAAGCGTCAGCAACCACCTAAACAGGCCAAGTCAAAGGCTGCCAGGCCTCCCACAGCCCAGCAGCCTCAGCCTCCTCATGGCGTTTGACTTGCAACTAGAGAACTTAGCCTTTCTAGCTCTGGAAGAACCAGAGCCCCTCACCATTCCAGGAAGGTTAGCTTACTTTGCTCCCAGATGGGAGCAAATCACAGCAGAGCAATGGACCCCCTCCATTATAAGGGAAGGGTACAAGCTTCATTTCTTAAACCTTCCTCCCCACACCATGGTGAAACAGTTAAATTCTCCAACATCTCTCCTCAACCTTCTGGGTCAGGAGATTGCTACCCTTCTTGCCCAAGGGGCAATAGAAGAAGTACCTCTTCTTCAACAGGGCTCAGGGTTTTACTCCCCTTATTTTCTTATTCCAAAGAAAACAGGGGGCCACAGACCCATATTAGATCTCAGAGAATTGAACAAGTTTCTATTCAAAGAGAAATTCAAGATTTCTCTCGGTACTCTGCTGCCATTCCTTCAGAGTCAGGACTGGCTTTGTTCTCTAGATCTCAAGGATGCGTACACCCATGTCCTCATCCATCCAACACACAGAAGGTTCCTTCGGTTCCTTTTTCAAGGAAAGCACTACCAATACAGGGTGCTTCCTTTCGGTCTGGCCTCTGCACCAAGGGTGTTCACGAAATGCATGGCAGTAGTAGCTGCATTTCTACGCACTCTAGGAATATTCGTTTTCCCATATCTGGACGACTGGCTCATTCGAGCTCCATCCCAGTCAGAGGCCCAGATTTGTCTAACCTGCACAGTGCGTGTCCTTCAGCATTTGGGACTGGTAATAAATATCCCAAAATCCCATCTCACCCCTACTCAGTCCCTGGAGTTTATAGGGGCCTTGCTGGATACCCCAAGCAACTCTGACAACAGATGCTTCTCCAATGGGTTGGGGAGCTCATCTGCAGGATCTCTCCACCCAGAGCATCTGGTCTCCACAGGAGACTTCTCTGCATATCAATCTCTTGGAACTCAGAGCAATATTCTTAGCTCTCAGAGTGTTCCATTCCCTGCTCAGCTACAGGACAGTCCTCATCCATACGGACAAACAAGTAGCCATGTTCTATGTAAACAAGCAGGGCGGGACTGGCTCTGTCGCTTTGCAACGAAGCTTTGCGATTGTGGGCCTTCGCCAGAGAGCATCACATCCATCTTCTGGCATATATCTTCCAGGCGTTCAAAACTCTTGGGCGGACAGACTCAGTCGAGTTCTGCTTCCACACGAGTGGTCCCTCCACATGGACCAGGTAGCCAGGATTTTTCGAATTTGGGGAACCCCGGACATAGACCTCTTTGCAAGTCTGCGGAATGCCAAACTTCCCCGGTTCTGTTCCAGAATTCCGTGTCAGGGAGTTAAGGCCAAGGATGCCTTCCTCCTTCACTGGGGTCAAGACTTCCTTTATGCCTTTCCACCAATTCCCCTAATTCCCAAAACACTATTCAAGCTTCAGAGAGATCGAGGGACCATGATCCCCATAGCACCACATTGGCCACGCCAAGTGTGGTACCCTCTACTTCTGCATCTCTCTCAAGCTCCTTCCCTGGACTTGGGCTCTGCACCAGACCTTCTGTCCCAGGAAGAGGGAACGTTGTGGCACCCAAACCTCCAGTCGCTCCATCTCAGGGCTTGGTTGCTGAGGGCCTAGACCTTCAAGATTTTCATCTCTCAGCAAGTCAGAGATGTTGTTCATGCCTCTAGAAAGCCTTCTACTAGACGTTCCTATGCTTTCAAATGGAAAAGATTTACCATTTGGTGTTCAGGGACGGGTCTAAACCCTCTTGTAATACCTCTGAATTCTCTACTAGAGTATCTCCTGCATCTATCCCATGCAGGTCTGAAAACAAATTCAGTAAGAGTCCATTTGAGTGCTATTGCAGCGTCCCTCAAGCCTCTCAGTGGACAACCTATTTCCTCTCATCCTCTTATAGCATGATTCATGAGGCCTTCTTTTAACTAAACCTCCCATTAGACCACCTCCAGTGGCATGGGACTTAAATCTGGTTCTTGGCCAGCTTATGAAGCCACCCTTTGAACCTTTAGCCACCACCTCCTTGAAATTTCTTTCTTGGAAAGTTGTTTGTTTTTCTCATTGCAGTCACCTCAGCACGCCGCATCAGTGAGTTGCAAGCTTTGGTGGCTAATCCACCTTATACAAGGTTCCATCATGATAAGGTAGTCCTCAGGACCATTCCACACTTTATGCCTAAAGTGGTCTCGCCTTTTCATCTGAACCAAGAGGTATATTTACCTGTCTTTTTTTCCAGGACCTCATGCATCAAGTGCAGAGAGGAATCTTCATACCTTGGATTGTAAGAGAGCTCTCGCTTTTTACTTACAAAGAACACAGCAACATAGAAAGTCTTCTCAACTCTTTGTTGCTTTTGATCCTTCTCATTTAGGACTTCTAGTCTCTAAGAGAACACTGTCCAACTGGATTGCTCAGTGTATTTCTTTCGCCTACCAGAGTAGGAACATTTCTCTGGAGGGCCATGTCACAGCTCACAATGTGAGAGCCATGGCAGCCTCAGTGGCTCATCTAAACTCTGTCCATCGACCAAATCTGTCGAGCGACCACCCGGGCCTCTGTTCATACCTTCACAGCCCATTACTGTTTGGACAAGGACTCCCGCCGGGATGCCTCGTTTGGTCAGACTCTTCTCAAACACCTGTTCCATTCTTAATCAACTCCTACCCACCTACCCTGGTCGGATACCAGAGATCCATGGGAAGAGGTAGAGTCCTTTTCAAGGACACACAAAATGGGGTTTCTCCCTGGCATCTACAGCTAGGGAGTCCCCATATGTGAAGACTCATTCCTGCTTGTTCCTGGAGATAGCACAGTTACTTACCTATAACAGGTGATCTCTGGGAACAGCAGGAATAAGTCTTCACAACCCACCCACCTCCCCTAGGAGTTGTCACTCACTCACAGCTATAAACTCAACTGAAGAGGGGAAGGTGGAAAGGCAGCGATGCAGGTAAAGTGGGCTGCTCCCAAAAGCTTTCCTATTGGACGCTGGGGAGCGTTCCCACACGGCCTCCGATGATACCCATATGTGAATACTTAATTCCTGCTGTTCCTGGAGATCACCTTTTACAGGTGAGTAACTACGCTCTTCTCTGGGAACAAGCCAGAAGTCAGTCCTCACACATGGATGACGTCAGCACAGACTGAGCCCTTGTAGAAGCATCCCCTCAACTTTCAAAGAAAACCTTTGGGAGATGCACGATGCGTGCATTTTCCCCTTCCTGCCCAAGGGTGCCATCTTGCTCAGTCTCTGTTTTTCCACAGAGCCCTTCAGGTGTTTGTCTTGTCCCCAGAAAAAGTTGATTTTTTTTTTTTCTCTGGGTTTCATACTCGCCTCTGGTATTGCACCGGTACTCTTCCTGCCACCTGACCTCACTGCCTCGGCGTCTAGTTCGGGTATATTTTTGTACTTTTGGCTGATTCTCGAGGTCTTACGACCTCAAGTCGATCCTCAGCTGAGGTCTCGATCAGAGTCCCACTCGATGGGACTGCGATCATCCCCTACAAGTGTGCCGGGCACCAGCTGAGGGATATCAGGCCAACGAAGCAGCCCTCCTACGAGTCCTCGACGGACTACTCTGAGTGGGAGACAGAGGATGAGGAGTCCCCCGATACCTGGTTGCTACTGCAACTCCCATCAGACTCTCCCGTCTCGGAGCCTCAATGGCCGTCCCTGCTGGAGGATATGGGCTGCTTTGATTTTTGTCAAGGATATGTCTAAGACCCTGGCTTTACCTACAGAGTCGAAGGAGGACCCTCGGGAGGATGAGTTGGAAATTCTCCAGTATGAGGCTCCTCCAGGGAAATTGCTCATGCTGCCCATCCTGGAATGGCTGATGCTCTGTATGTGAGAGACATTGGCATCTGTGCCTGGAGGTGAGCAAATGGCTCGACTCGATGTATCAAGTCTGCTGGAGCCCAGGCTTCCAGAAATCACAGGTGCCGCATAACTCCATGGTGGTGGAGTCGGCCATGCGTTGGCTGAGACGCACTCCTTCGGACTGCCCGGCAGAGAGGCGTGCACCTTGGATGCCCTCGGTAGAAAGTGTTAACAGAGCTCGATACGCATCGGCTGCATCCAGGCCTTGCAGTCGTACATGGGCATGTACCTGAGACACCTGGCAAAGGAACTTGCTGGGTTCTCAGCTGGCCTATCCGAGGAACCCCTGCAGCAGTTCAAGAACATGGCCAAGGCTCTAAGCTCATGTCTCGAGCAGCCCTGACTGGTTCAAGTCGGCGGCTTGAGTAGTGTTGGCGGGCATCAGTGCACGACGCCAAGCTTGGCTACAGTCTGACCTCGAGCAGTGGGTTCAGGACAAATTGTCCCATGCCAAGGAGAGAACCTCTTCGGAAAACCCATGACCGAGAAGGCTGCTGAGCTCGAGACAGAGTTCATGGCGAGGACCAGGCTCTCAAAAAGGACCGCTGCCCCTCCCCGATAGAAGGGCTTGGGTAAAACGTCCTACCCGAGGAAAAGGGATGCTTACAGAAACTACCCACCTTTTCAGGTCTTCCTAGCTCCCCAACAGGGTCAGCAGGCTAAGGGACAGGGGCATGTCCCTTGTTAGCAGATCTCTATTAAAAAAATGATACGTCCAAAACTCTCCGTATATGTAAGAAATATATATTTTATTAATCCTTTTCACTTATTTTCATTTTTCTCTGTTTTTCAAAATTTTCACACGCGTGTGAAAATTTTGAAAAACAGAGAAAAATGAAAATAAGTGAAAAGGATTAATAAAATATATATTTCTTACATATACGGAGAGTTTTGGACGTATCATTTTTTAATAGAGATCTATTCACGTCCTACTAAAGTGGACCGTAATTTATAATAGGAGCTGATCCTTGTTAGCAGATGACTCCAAAACCCCAGGCATACACTCTCTACCCCCAAGGAGATGAGCAGCCCACAGGAGGACATCTGGCCCATTTATGCACAGAGGTGGTTGACTATCACCACCGACTCCTGGGCACTTCAGATGGTCAAGGAGGGTTACCTCCTCCACTTGACTCAGACACCCTCCTTATTTTCTGGAAGAGCCCCTCGTCTCCCTTCCAACGGGACAGTCTACCGAAGGAGCTGGCAGGTCTTCTCGAGGAAAAAGCTGTGGAACCAGTGCCCCACCATCTCAAGGGCAAAGGGTTCTACTCCAGGTATTTCCTGTTGCCAAAAAGAATGGGTGGCCTAAGGCCTATCCTCGATTTGCGCAACCTCAACAAATTCCTGGTGAGGGAGAAGTTTGAGATGCTCTCCCTTGGAATGTTGCCCTACCTCCAGCAGGGAGATTGACTATGCTCCTTAGACCTCAAGCATGCCTACACCCACATCCTTTCACCACAACCATAGGCAATACCTGTGGTTCATAGTGCGCCCCCCCCCCCCCCGCCACTATCAGTACAGGGTGCTCCGTTTCGGTTTGGCTTCTGCCCCAAGGGTCTTCACAAAATGCTGGCAGTGTGACCGCCTTCCTCCATCTCCAGAGGCTTTTTGTCTTCCCTTACCTGGATGACTGGCTCATAAAGTGAGGCACGGCCTCAGAGGTGCAGCAGGTACCGTACGCACCATCCAGGTTCTGCAGCACTTGGGTTTTGTCATAAACTACCCAAAGTCTCATCTTCCCCTAACACCACAGGACTCTAGCACGGGACATACAGTACCATCTCTCTGTGCCTGCTCTGCTCCTTCTGTGCCGCCTTGGGCACATGGCCTCCACAGTCCACGTCACCCAGATGCTCGCCTTCACATGAGGCCGATGCAGTGGTGTCTCCGGGACCAGTGGACTCAAGCCAAGGCTTACCTCCGAGACAGTCTCTCTCCGTAACCTGCCAACTGGCAGACTTGCTGGTCTGGTGGCAGTCTCTCCAGAAATCCAAGGCCAGCATGCCTTTCCAGACCCCGAGCTCCTCAAGGGTCCTTGCCACGGACACCTCCCTGCTCGGCTGGGGAGCCCACTGTGAGGAGCTTCGCACCCAGGGCAGCTGGTCACTAGACGAGGGCACCCAGCAGATAAGCCTCCTGGAGCTGTGGGCAATATATCTGGCCATGTGAGCATTTTGCCACCACCTGCGCCACCAGCTGGTGCTTGTTCAGATGGGCAACCAGGTGGTGATATTCTATGTGAGCAAACGGGGGCACGGGGTCTCGAGCCCTCTGTCGGTAGATGGTGGCCCTCTGCTCATATGCAATCCAACAGGGTAAGCTACTGCGAGCAGAATACTTAACAGGTCAGAACAACCTGCTGGCTGACAGGCTGAGCAGGGTTCTTCAGCCGCACGAGTGGCAGCTAGACCCCAGAGTGGCCGACCGGCTCTTCCAGATCTGGGGGAGACCCATGATGGACCTGTTCGCCAGCCCGGACAACTTCCGGTTCCCCCGCTTCAGTTCCCAGCAGGCCCATCCCTCCAGGGTGGCAGCGGGATGCGCTCCTCGTCTCATGGTCGGAAGGCCTCATGTATGCCTTCCCTCCCATGCTGCTGATCGCCAAGACCTTGTTCAGTATCCTCCATGACGGGGCCTTGCTCATCCTGATAGCCCCTTGGTGGCCTAGGAAACCATAGTTTCTTCTCCTCCTCTGATTAACAGTGGAGACCCCCATCCTGTTAGGGACCTCTCTGGAATTTCTGTCTCAGGAAAGGGGCTCTTCTGCACTCCAACCTGGGGGTCCCTGTCGCTGACAGCATGGCTGCTGAAAAGGTGATCCTGGCCCCTTTCCACTTCTCACGTGAGGTAGGGGAGATACTGCTGGCCTCTTGCAAGGCCCCTACTAGGAAAGCTTATGCCCTCAAATGGCGCAGGTTCTCAGCCTGATGCACCAAGCATGGGGCTGGCTCGTTCTGCCTGGTGGGTTTGGTGCTACCGTACCTTCTCCACCTCTTGCAATCTGGGCTTTGGGTGCACCTTGGTGCCCTGATGGCTTACCACCACCCAGTGGATGGCAAGCCCCTCTTGATCCAGCTGTTGGTAGCCTACTTTCTTAGGGGGTCTGTTCTTATCGAAGAACCTCAAATGTGGTTTTGGGGCAGCTCACTCACCCCCACCCCTTTGAGCCTCCGGTTACTTGCCACCTACGATACCTCTTTTGGAAGGAGGCATTTCTACTTGCGCTTACCTCCGCTCGCAGGGTTAGCAAGCTTCTAGCCTTAGTGGTGGAGGCACCTTATACCAAGTTCTACAAGAACAGAGTGGTGCTCCGCACGCTTCCAAAATTCCTTCCATCTCAACCAGGAAGTAGTACCCCATGTCTTCTTTCAGAGACTTCACTCCAGTAAGGCGCAGACAGTCCTTCACTCCAGTAAGGCGCAGACAGTCCTTCACTCCAGTAAGGCGCAGACAGTCCTTCACATCTTGGACTGTAAGAGGGCTTTGTCCTTCTATATCCAATGCTCTTGGGGCCACTGCAAAGTTACTCAGCTTTTCGTCTCTTACAACCCCAGTAGACTTGGAGGCGGTGACCAAGTGTACACTGTCCACCTGGGTGGCAGATAGTATCGCCCTCGCCTATGAGAAGGCAGGGATCCTGCTGGAAGGCCCTGTCACAGCGCACCATGTCGGGGCCGTAGCGACCTCAGTGGCAGACTTGTGCTCTGTCCCGATGTGGACATCTGCCGGGCCACCACCTGGTCTTCAGTCCATATCTTTGCAGCCCATTACGGCCTGGAAAGAGTCCCAAATGGGACAGTGCCTTCGGTCAGGCTGTACTCGGTAATCTGTTCAGGGTTTAGGCAACTCCTGCCCTTCGACCCTTCTGTGTTCAGGCTACTGGACACGGGTGTCCTACTGTGGTCTGTGGACATGTTCTTCATTGCTGCTGCTTGCGGCTCCATGTGAGGGAGCCTTTTTATTGCTATGGGCTTTCGGTAGCCTATAGCTGGGGAGTCCCATATGTGAAGACTGACTTCCTGCTTGTTCCTGGAGAAAGCGTAGTTACTCACCTGTAACAGGTGTTCTCCGGGGACAGCAGGAACCAGTCCTCGCAACTCTCCCTCCTTCCCTTGGAGTTGCTCCTTAGCTAAAAGGCAGCAAAATAAAAGATGGCAATGTCATCTGACTGAACAGGGAAGGGGACCACGCGTGCGTGGTGGCATCTCCAAAGGCTTTCTTTGAAAGTGGGGGGATGCTTCTGCAAGGGCTCCGTTGGTGCTGACGTCACCTATTTGAGGAACGATTCCCACTTTCCCTGGAGAACACCTGTTACAGGTGAGTAACTACGTTTTCTGGCTGAAGAACCAGACGTTCTTGCCTTTCGATGGGTTCTTTTTCCAGGAGTGATAATGAACACAGCTAACAACTGGTATAATTTTACTTCTGATCATTGGTGAAAACCCTATAGGTAAAACGTATCCATAAAGTTTTTTTATTGTGAGCAGTTTGATTATTAAGTAATCAATCAAATGGCAAGTCATTTTTGAAAGTCTTAATTAAAATCTAGAGCTGTATCTCTTTTTTTCTGTTAATTTCCTTTCTTAGGAATGCATGGTGAATAAGTACAAAAAGACATCTTTGCGCAAGTTACAAACATCCCAGAATGATGCTGCTAAAACTTTAGAAAAGGATATAATGGAAGGCAAGTAAAATTTATTTATTACAGGTGTTTATAAAGGATATTTTTGGGGTAATTGTGTTCTCCAGGAACAAGCAGGAAGTCTTTCCTCACATATACAGTGGTGTGCAAAAGTCTGGAATCACTTGTAAATGTGACGTTTTTTTCAACTTTGTGACCTTGTATCTTAATTTCTTTTTCCTCCCAGTGGCTTTTTCTGTGTATCTCATAAGTGATAGATTTGGCTATTAGGGCCAACTTTTAGTATTGGTTTGGCCCTTACTATCTGTGGCCTTTATGTGACTATTATTAGTTTTTTGTTTACATGTTAATTGAGTCTTTTTCAATTTTCATTCGTTGTCTATTCACATGTATTATTTTTAACATTTTATTTTTATTTTTAAAAATATCAAAGGTTTTATATTGATCTCTTTTTTTTTTTTTTTTTTTTTTTTTTTTATAAATATCATTGGTTTTATATTTATCTAGTTTATTGTTATAAGTTTTCTATGTTTGATGTTGTAGAGTTACCCCTTGAGGAAGGCACCATTGCCGAAACGCGTTGGGGATGACCCTAATTAAAGAATTTTGATTCCATCCTGATGGTCTTGTGTCTCTTGCTCTTTGTGCAATTCAGAGTGAGGTTGAGACACTCAGGCTTGAATTCCTCTCCTGCAGCCAACTTTCCTGGCTATCTGACGGCTTGAAAATCCTTCCTCGCTCATAAAGGACACAAACACGCTCCTCCAATGTCAGGGTCCGAGTCATCTTCATGGTCTATCCAGAAAGCGTATGAAATTCAAAAATTCCGTACGGTTTTATGGCTAGATAACTGCAATGTGATTGGTTAGTGAAACCAGCCTCCTGATTGGTCAAAAATAACGTGTGCATATTGGATAATCTCTATCCAGTTGACGCAGGATCCACAAAAATCACAGTATCTATCTCCCAGTGTCTGTAAAGTATTTAAATTGGAAGCAAGGCATGCAAAAAAGTCAGCTCTAATAGCCAAATGTATCCCTTTTAACATGGTAGAAAGATGCATATGCTGGGCTAATGCAAAATTAAAAAAAAACAAAACGTTAGAAAGTACAAAAAACGCAAAACTCACAAGTGATTCCAGACTTTTACACACCAATGTAGGTGACTGTGCCGACGGAGCCCCCATGCAGAGCAAATCCCCAGCTTTTGAAGAAAGCCTTTGGGACTGCATCGCATATGCGTGGTCCACTTACCGCCCGATGGTGCCATCTTGCTCAGTCTTTTTTCCGCAGAGCCCAACGGACTTCCTAGTTTCCATGTGGAAAAAGTAGATAAGTTAGAAAACATTTTTTTCTGCTAACCGGTTTGACGCCCGTTCCCCTTCCTGCCGGCTCAGTACACCAGTATCGAGCCTGGTTCATTTTTCGTTTTTGTCCTTAGACTAGCGTTTGCACTCTATTTTTAGCTGGCAGTCCGGTCCTTTGACCACACAGGGTCCCTTTTTCCCCCGATGGCTGCCAGTGGGTTTAAGAAGTGTGATCGGTGCACAAGATTGATGTCTCTCGCTGACACACACGACTGCTGCCTCATGCCTGACCACGACCCCAAGGTCTGTTGCCCATTCAAGAAGATGTCTTCTAAGGCCTTGAGGAGTCGGCAGCAGCAACATGATAGGATTTTTCCTGAGTCTGCACCCGCCTGGGCCTGGACCTTGTCAGCTCTCGACCTCTCAGGAGCTGTCTGATCCTGAGCAGCATCGGGTGTCCTCTGCAATGGGGGACTTCCTTGCGGGATCACCAGAGGAAGAAGAAATCTGTGAGGGCAGTGTTGTCTGAGGGCTCCGAACGGCCTGGTCCCTTGCGGGCTCGGTCGGGGAGCCTGGCTCACTGCCCCGGATCCTCTTGAGTCAGAGAGGCCTGCCAAACTTCCTTGAAAGGAACCAGAGACGCCGAGGAAGGTAAGCCCGGTCCTCGTTACATAAGAACATAAGATATGCCATACTGGGTCAGACCAAGGTCCATCAAGCCCAGTATTCTGTTTCCAACAGTGGCCAAACTAGGTCATATGTACCTAGCAGTTTCCTCAAGAGACACAAGTTCCACAATGCTTGTACTGGGTCAAGCATTGATATCTTCGGTCACTTCTTAATAATGGTTTATGGACCTTTCCTCCAGGAACTTGTCCAAACCTTTTTTAAACCCAGCTACACTAACAGCCTTTACTACATCCTCCGGTAACAAATTCCAGAGTTTGATTACACGTTGAGTGAAAAAAGTATTTTCTTTTATTGGTCTTAAATAGTTTACCCTGTAGCTTCATTGCATGTCCCCTAGTCTTTCTATATTCTGATAAGGTAAACAATCGATCTACGTTTACCCGTTCCATTCCGTTCATTAATTTATAGACTTCTATCATATCTCCCCTCAGCCGTCTCTTTTCCAGTTTAAAGAGCCCTAACCTTTTTAGCCTTTCTTCATAGGAGTATCCTTCCATCCCCTTTACCATTTTGGTGGCTCTTCTCTGAACCTTTTCTAAAATCGCTATATCCTTTTTAAGATACGGCGACCAGAATTGCACACAATATTCAAGGTGCGGTCTCACCATCGAATGATATAGAGGCATTATAATATCTTTTGTTTTATTTTCCATTCCTTATCATACCTAGCATTCTATTTGCTCTCTTGGCCGCCGCTGCACACTGGGCCGAGGGTTTTAACATGGTATCCACAATGACGCCTAAATCTTTTTCCTGGGTGGTGGTTCCTAATGTGGAACCTTGCATCGTGTAACCATAGTTTGGGTGGTTCTTCCCTAGGTGCATAACCTTGCACTTGTCCACATTAAATTTCATCTGCCATTTTGATGCCCAGTCTTCCAATTTATCAAGATCCTCTTGCAATTTTTCACAATCCTCTTCGGTTTTAACAACTTCAAATAGTTTTGTGTCATCTGCAAATTTGATAACCTCACTCGTTATTCCACTTTCCAGGTCATTTATGAATATGTCAAAAAGCAGCGGACCCTGCACAGATCCCTGGGGTACACCACTATTCACCTTTCTCCATTGGGAAAATTGGCCATTTAGCCCTACCCTCTGCTTTCTATCTTTTAACCAGTTCCTGATCCACAATAGTACACTGCCTCCTATCCCATGACTCTTTAGTTTTGCCAAAAGTCTCTGATGAGGGACCTTGTCAAAGGCTTTCTGAAAGTCCAGATACACAATATCAACCGACTCACCTTTGTCCACCTGTTTATTCACTCCTTCAAAAAAACATAACAGATTAGTAAGACAAGATCTTCCTTGTCTAAAGCCATGTTGGCTGTCTCCCATTAGGTTGTGACTATCTACATGCTGAGTAATTTTATTCTTTATGATGGTTTCTACCATTTTTCCCGGTACTGACGTCAGACTCACTGGTCTGTAGTTTCCCGGATCACCCCTGGAACCCTTTTTAAAAATTGGTGTTACATTGGCGATCCTCCAATCTTCAGGTATTAGAGATGATTTTAATGATAGTTCACAGATTACTGATAGCAGGTCTGCAGTCTCATATTTCAGTTCTTTCAACACCCTTGGATGTATACCATCCAGCCCAGGTGATTTGCTACTCTTCAGCTTATCTAATAGTTGTAAGACATCTTCCCGATGTATCGGTATTTCCTTCAATTCTTCCACACCTTTAAATACCACTTCCGTCATGGGTAACATCCCTACATCTTCCTCAGTAAAGACCGAAGCAAAGAATTCATTCAGTCTCTCCGCTATCGCCTTGTCGCCTCTTAGTGCTCCTTTAACCCCTTTATCATCTAATGGACCAACTGACTCTCTCACAGGTTTTTTGCTACGAATGTACTTGAAAAGGTCTTTCTTTCACGTTTTTGCTTCCACAGCAAGCTTCTTCTCAAATTCTCTTTGCCTGCTTTATCAATGCCTTGCATTTGACTTGCCAGTGCTTGTGCTGTTTCCAGGTTTCGTCGTTTGGCTCTTTTTTCCATTTCCTGAAAGTTGCTTTTTTGGCAACAACAGCCTCTCTGACCTCACCTTTAAACCATGCTGGCAGTTTTTTGGACTTCCTTCCACTTTTCTTAAAGCGTGGAATACAGCTGGTCTGGGCTTCCAAGATAGTATTTTTCAACAACACCCAAGCTTGATGTACGTCTTTAACCTTTGCAACTGCTCCTTTTAGTTTTTTCTTAACTGTTTTCCTCATTTTATCATAGTCTCCCTTTCGAAAGTTAAAAGGTAGTACTGTAGATTTCCTTACTATCTCTCCTCCACTAATTAAATCAAAGGCGATCATGCTATGATCACTATTGCCAAGTGGCCCCAACACCCTTATCTCTTGCACTAGATCTGGTGTTCCACTAAGGACTAGGTCTAATATGGCTTCCCCTCTGGTCGGTTCATGAACCAGCTGCTCCAAGAAGCAGTCATTTATTTCATCCAGGAACTTTATCTCCCTAGCATGTCCTGACGTGACACTGACCCAGTCGATACCAGGGTAATTGAAATCACCCATTATTATTACTGCACTGTAACGTTTGTTAGCTTCCTTGATTTCTTTGAGCATTTCATCATCCATTTGGTCATTCTGGCCAGGCGCTCGATAGTACAGCCTCACTGCCATTGCCTTCCCCCTTTTATATGGAATTTCAATCCATACAGATTCTACATTCTTCGTTGTTGACCCTCCTCTGGGAGAGCCGGTGTTGGGACCCGACCCCGGGGGCTGCAGAGCCTTCTGAGCTTGGTCTCAGGTTGGCAGCCTTGGAGCGCAGCGTGTCTGCCTTCATGGACCAGCAGCGGGCGCTGATGGCCGGTCTCGCACATCCATCCGCCCTGACCACCGTGACATCGACTTCCAAGTCGACCCCGGAGGCCGAGCCGATCCTCCAGGTCCACCTTGACCTCCCGTTCGGGACCGAGGTCGTTGACGTCGATTCCCTCAGCGTTGGGGTTGGTCGAGACCGAAGCCCTCGAGCCACTTGATTCCTCCTCAGAGGGGTCAGGTTGGGAAACAGAGGAAGAAGAGTCTCTGGACAACCACCGTACCAAGTACGTCCCATCAGACTCCATGGGATCTGAACCTCTGAGAAGGTCACCCCTGGAGGACACCCGGTTCTTAGACTTCGTCTGTGACATGGCAAAGGCTTTGTCATTCCCGGCGGAGGCCGAGGAGGAGCCTCGAGCTGAAGTATGACTTTCCTCCTAAGGAAGCCCTTATTGTACCGGTGCCCCTTATTCTGGAACGGCTGATGCTCCTCATGTGGGAGACACTGGCCTCAATGCCGTTCCTCAGCAGGCGAATCAATTCCATCTAATGAATTTGGAAGAGCCCTGGGTTCCAAAAAGCACAGCTGACGCACAACTCCATGGTTGTGGAATCGGCCATGCGCCGGCTCAAGAGCCAGACGCACTCCTCGGTGCCTACCATTAGAAGCACGGACTTAAAACTTGCTTAGCTTATGTATATATTGCTGACCATCAGATTTACAGTTGCTATATTTTTTTTTTTACATAACTCGGACAGCCCCTTTAAGTTTTTTTTTTTTGGAATTTTATATCTTAAATGCACTTATGTGAATTAATTAATTTGAATTAATGGTAATTTGAAAAAAATTGATAAATTTGAAGACAATTTTGCATGTTGTGGCAAATCATGAAGTCTAGGAGGTTTTTTTTTCAGTATTTGTTTTCAGCACACCAAAATACATGGAAATTAGATGAAAATAAACAGCTTTTTAGTCGCAGACCTGTGTTACTAATAGTAGGTCTGCAATCTCATATTCTCTGGGAGCAAGCAGGAAGTCAGTCCTCACATATGGGTGACGGCACCGACAGAGCCCTCACGGAAGCATTCCTCCAGCTTTCAAAGCTTCCTGCCCAAGGATGCCATCTTGCTCATTCTCCTTTTTTTTTCTGTGGAGCCCTTCAGATGTTAGTCTGGCTTGTCCCCAAAAATTTTTTTTTATTTTTTTCTGTTTTATACTCGCCTCCGGTATCGCACCAGTAATCTTCCTGCCACCCGACCTCACTGCCTTGGCATCGAGTGGGAGTCTATGTTTTCATTCTTTCATTCTCTGGCATCTTTGTGCCTTTTTTTCCAACTGACAGCCCAGCTAATCTTTGACCTCTCAGGGTTCTTTTTCCCCCCCATGGCTACCAGTGGCTTTAAGAAGTGTGATTGCTCAAAAATTCTTTGACTAATGCACACGACTGCTGTCTACACTGCCTCTGGCCAGACCCGACATGGCAGCCTGCATTCTCTACAAAATGATGTCCAGCAAGGCCCTCAAGAGCCGCCAGCAGCAGCACGATATGTTTTTTCCCCAGAGTCCCCAGTGCCTCTGAAGACCAGTGCTTCGTCTGAAGCGTCGACACCTTGGGTGGAACCTTCTGTGCCTGAGCCCAGTCATGGGTCTTCAGAAAGGGGATCTCCCTTGAGGGAACCCGGGAAGAAGAAACCCTTGAAAGTGGCATCCTTGGACAGTTCCGACCAGGCAGGAGCTGCGCCCCCCCCCCCCCCCCCGGGCCCAATCCCACAGTCCGAGACACTCGTCTGAGGAATCAGAGGAGGAGCGGCCTGCAAACGTCCCCCAAAAGGACTCAACCTTGGACTGGCCTCGATCCCCAGACACCATCCTCGTCGAGGATTCCCCTTCGGGGGAGCAGACATCAGGCCAGAGTCCCTCGGTGCCTGCGCCAAAAGCTGTGGAGCCTTCTGGCGGCCCTGGAGTGCGGTTTGTCCTCCATGGACCAGCAGCGGGCACTGTTGTCTGGCACGACGGGTTCAGCCGCCCCAACCACTGGGCCCTCGACATCCCTGGAGGCCGAGCCGATCCTTGACGAAGGTCGCGATTTGATTCCCACTTGACAGGATCGCAATCATCCCTGGCAAGTGTGCCAGGCACTGGACACTGAGCATAGGGAGCCCCAAGGCCTGCAGAGCAGCCCTCCTACGAGTCCTCGACAGACTACTCCAAGTGGGAGACTGCGAATGAGGAGTATCCCGACACCTGTCACCTCCGCAATGTCCCATCTGACTATGTTGTCTCGTTGCCTTGATGGTGGTTCCCTCCGGAGGATATGGGCTTCCTTGATTTTGTCAAGAATGTCAAAGGCCCTGGTGTTGCCTATGGAGTTGGAGGAGGACCCTTGGGCGGATGAGTTGTAAATCCTCTAGTACGAGGCTCCTCTGAGGGAATCGCTCACAGTGCCCATTCCTCCCATCCTGGAACAGCTGATGCTCCGGATGTGGGCGACACCGGCATTTTTCCAGTGGTGAGCAAACGGCTTGACTTGATGTATCAAGTCTGTCAGAGCCTGGTATTCCAGAAATCACAGCTGCCACATAACTCCATGGTGGTGGAGTCGGCCATGAATCGGCTAAAAAGCCAGAAGGCGCACTCCTCCGTGGCCCCCAGCAGGGAGGTCTGCACCCTGGATGCCCTCAGCAGAAAGTGTTACCAGGGTTCAATGTTCATCAGCCGCAACCAGGCCTACAAGCTGGCTGAATGCACCGGGTTCTCAGTTGGTCTCTCCGAGGAACCTTTTAAGCAGTTCAAGAACCTGGCCAAGGCAGTCCATGAGTGCTCCAAATTCATGTCTCCAGCGACTTATGATGGGTACAAGTCAGCAGCTCGAGAGTAGCGGTAGCGGACATCGGTGCATGGCACCAAGCTTGGCTACAGTTGTCTGACTTCTTGCAGTGGGTTCAGGACAAATTGGTCAATGTCCCCTGGCAAGGGGAGAATCTCTTTGGCAAATCCATGACTGACAAGGCTGTCGAGCTGGAGACCAAGTTCATGACGAGGACCCGGCTCTGAAAGACCGCTGCCCCTCCCCAATGGAAGGACTTGGGTAAAAAGTCTTTCTACCCAAGGAGAGGGGCTGCTTAGAAATTATCCACCTTTTCAGGCCTCCCCAGCTCCCCAACAGGGTCAGCAGGCCAAGGGACATGGGCATGGCCCTCGTATGCGGAAGGCTCCAAAACCCCAGGCACTAGCTCTGGCCCAGTCAGGGGAGAGTATTTGACTCCTTGATCATAGCCTATCTACCCCAAAGGAGATCAGCAGCCCACAGTGGGACGTCTGGCCCACTATGCCCAAAGGTGGCTGACCATCACTACAGATTCCTGGGCACTTCGGATAGCCAAGGAGGATTACCTCCTCCATCTGACTTAGACACCTCCCCTTTATTTTCTGGGAGAGCCCCTCGGGTCTACTCTCCACCAGGACCTTGTACTGAAAGAGTTGGTAGGTTCTCTCGGACAAGGCAGCGGAACCGTTGCCCCACCACCTCATGGGCAAGGGGTTCTACTCCAGCCATCCTTGACCTGTGCAACCTCAACAAATTTCTGGTGAGGGAGAAGTTCAAGATGCTCTCCCTTGGAACGTTGCTGCCCTACCTTCAGCAGGGAGATTGGCTATGGTCCTTAGATCTCAAGGATGCCTATACCCCACACCCACATCCTCATCACAACCACAGGCAGTACCTGTGGTTCATAGTAGGGGGGCTTCACAAAATGCCTGGCAGTTGTAGCCACCTTCCTCTTTCTCCAGGTGTTTTTTGTCTTCCCCTACCTGGATGCCCAGAAGGGGAAGCATAGTCTCAGAGGTGCAGCAGTCCTCACAACCCTCCCTCCTCCCTGTGGAGTTGGGTTTTTTTTTTTTTTGCCTTTGAGCTATGTCATTCTACTAAGGCAAGATAGTATGCTTGGGTGGGAGGGGAACCACACATGCTTTGTGCATCTCCCAAAGGCTTTCTTTGAAAGCTGGGGAGAAGCTACCACGCATTGACGCTGACGTCACCTTTATGTGAGGACTGATTCCTGCGGTCCCCGGAGAACACCTCTTACAGGTGAGTAACTATGCTTTTTCTAAGGTTCTCAATTGGATTTAGATCAGGACTCATTACTGGTTTAAAATAAATCTGTTTTCCTTTTTAACTACTTGTACTTTTGGATGTATGTTTTGGATCGTTGTCCTGCTGGAGGACCCATGATCTTCAACCCAGACCTAGCTTTCTGACACTAGGTAGCACATTTTTGCTCCACAATACCTTGGTAGTCATCTGACGACTTGATTCCTTTAATATGTTCCGGGCCTCCATTTCTTGAGGCAGCTAAACAGCCCAACAACATTATGGAACCTCCACTATATTTAACCTGTTGGAAGGTTTGGGTTTTTTTTTTGTTTTTTTTTTACAAACTTTGTTTCTTTGCCTCTAAATGTAACTGCATTGCCAAAAAGCTCAAGTTTGGTTTCCCAGAAGTATTGTAGTTTCTCAAGGTGCCTTTGGGCAAAGATGAGGCGTGCTTTTATGTCTGAGTAGTGGGGTCTTCCTTGCCCGATTTTGCTTTGCTTGATTGACCGCCCAGGCCAATGGTGTCAGAGCGGTTTACAAAAAAAATAGGTACATAAATGGCTACACTTAGGAAACCTTTCTTTAAGTGCACAGTGTATGGTGTGAATTGAAACCACCACTCCAGATTGCTCCAGCTTCGACCTTAAGCTCTTTGGATGTTGTACATGGTGTTTTTACAACAGTTTGCAGTAACCTTCAAAGACTACTTGGATTAAATGTCATCTTCCCACCATGTCTTGACAGTTCCAATGAGCAGTTTAACATTGCAAACTGTAGCCACAGGAATCCCAAGGTCTTTTGAAATGGCCATGTACCCTCTTGAAGTTTGTTTGGTAATGGCTTTTCTGATGGTCTCAGGCAGCTCTCTTTATCATTGTGAAAATGGAACACGGAGCAAATGTGGCCATTTTAAACATTAGAGCCATTATTCATTGGTTGATTCAAATCATGTAATGACAATTGATCACAGGTGTGTCTAATTTTACTGAAATGAGAATGTGGTTCTAATGTTCAAGCTGATTTGAATTGTTTATAAGGGTGCCAATAATCATGTCGTGTCAGTGTCCCAGTTTATATATAATTTCCCTGTTGGTCTTGTGGTGTTTGATTTTTTTTTTGTGTCAAATATATGTGCATATATAGTCCAAAACAATTTCATTGTCAACTTTTTTTAAGGAGATATTGGACACTTAAGGTGTTTAACTGCAAGGGTGCCAGTGATGTTGACCACAACTGTAACATGAATCCTATCTCATTTAATCAGACGACATCTGCATTAAGAACCACTCCACTGCATAAGACATTCTCTAGGAAGAAGCAGGAAGTTGGCCCTCACATATGGGTGACGTCGGCACTGACAGAACACAAGCATTGGACATGCTACCATGCATGCATGGTCCTCTTCCCACTCAAAGGTGCCATCTTGCTCGGTCTCCTTTTTTCCGCAGAGCCCAACAGACGCTTGTCAGGTTTCCCCAGAAAAATCTCTAAAATTATCCTTAAAGGTTCTTTGTTTTTCCTTTGTTCGAGCACCAGTTCCTGTTCCTGCCTTGAGCCAGCACATTTCTTGGCTTCCTCCTCCTTTTTTGACGGGGCTTGCCTTGACTGGTGTTTGCGCTCTTTTTCGTCTGGGTGTCTCCCACCATGTCTCCCGGTGGGTTCAAAGAATGTTGACTGCTGCAGTCAAACTGTCTGTCACAGACATCCAGGACTGCTGCCTATGCCTGCAACCTGTGCCAGGCCATGACTCCGAAAATCAACAAGAAACGGTCGACGTTGCAGGGGAAGATGTTCCCAGAATCCAACTCGGCTCCGGCTTCCCTGATGCTGAGCTCCAAGTCCAGCACTTCCCGCAAGGCCCAGGCGTCTGCTCCTCCAAAAAGACCCCTGACCCTGAGAAGAAAAATATCCTCTAAGTCAGTCGAGTTTCCATTGGCGAAACCCGGTAAGGTCTGATGGAGGGACTCGGGTGACTCAGAGTAGCGCCCTCCTAAGGTCTCTAAGGAGGAGTCCTCAGCCAGCGGAGACCGTGTAAGGCTCCTCAAGGCCGTGATCCTCATCGATGATGCACTAGAGTGCTGGCGTCTGGCCCGAGAACCTCAGAGCTCGCACTGAAAGCTGTGGAGCCTCCTGGCCTCAAAACCAGAATGGCGGCCCTGGAGCAGGCATTGATGTCTGACTCATCTGCTCCGACAACTGGGCCCCCCGACTGCAGGGAATTCCCTGGATGCCAAGCCAGGCCCCGAATGCCACCAGTCTCGAGCAAGACCTCGGCAACAATCAAGGTCCTGGTCCCAATCCTTGGGTATCCAGTCCTCCCTGCCCAGTTTCCAGGAGTTGAAGCCAAGATCTTCCGGGGATCCCAGTACCCCGGAGACGGCCTTGAGGCGCGGGAATAATGATCCTCAGAGTCCTTGACACCCTCCAGCTCAGAGTGGGAGATCGACAGGCCTTCCCAGAGACCTCTCGACCCAAACGTCCCCTCAGAGCTGTCTTCCCGGTGCCCCGGCGCCATTGTCTCCCGGAGGCCATGGCCCTGTCAGTCCCAACCGAATCAGAGGAGGACCCATGCACCAAAGAACTGGAGATCCTCCAGTATGAGTCCCTGCCAAAAGAGACTCTGTGCCGATGCAGCCAATCTTCAAGTGGTTGCTCCTACGAATATGGGAGACCTCGGCCTCTGCTGATGCTTCAACACCATCTACTGTGTCAAGAAGGGCCCTGGCTTCCAAAAGGCTCAGCTCCCACATAACTCCATGGTTGTGAAGTCATCTATGCAGAAGCTCAAAAGCCAGAAGAATTATTTCTCCATCCCTCTGGGCAGAGATACTCTAGCATTCGACGCCCTTGGGCGCAGGTGCTTTCAGGACTCCATGTTCGGTTGCAAGATACAGGCCTATGAATTGTACATAGGTATGTACCTCAAGGGCTTCATCCAGGAATTGGCATGTTTCTCTGCAGGCCTCGCCGGAGAACCACCTCAGTGGTTCCAAGCCCTGACAGCTGGGATCCAGGACTGCTCAAAATTCCTGTCCTGTGCTGCCTACCACAGCTTTGAATCAGCAGCCAGCATCAGTGCCAGACGCCAAGCCTGGCTGCAGACCTCTGACCTCTAGCAGCAGGGTATAAGAGAAATTGCTCAATGTCCCCTGCACTGGGGAAAGCTTGTTTGGCAAGTCCATGGCCGACAAGATGGCTGCAATAGAGGCCAAGGTTGTAACCAGGCAGAGGCTCTTGAGGAAGACCTCAGCCGTCCCCCAGAAGAAACCATTAGGAAAGACTTTCCCAAGGAAAAAGGAATCCTTTCATCAGAGTCATTACCATCCCTTCTCAGGACAACAGGGCCTTCAGCCCAAGACTCAAGGCCACGGACTGAGAAAACAGAAGGCTCAGAAGCCCCAGGCTCCAGCTCCCACTCAACCTGGGGGGAGCTTTTGACTCCCTTGGCAGGGCCTCCTCTCCCCCAGGAAACCCTCCCCAGCCCACACGGGGCTACCTGGCGCTTTCTTCCCACAGGTGGGCTGGAGTCATCACAGACCAGTGGGTCCTACAAGTGGTAAGGGTGGGATATCTCCTCTGCTTCCAGCAAATACCACCAGGGTTCTTGCCAGGAGAGCCTGTGCAGCCTCTCCTTCACCAGACCTTGCTCCTCTCAGAGCTCGCAGGCCTGCTCAAGGACAGGACAGTGGAGACTATACCCAAACATCTATGGGGAAAGGGCTTCTACTCCAGGTACTTCCTTTTCCCCAAAAAGAACTGGGGGCCTCGGGCCCATACTAGACCTGCGAAACCTGAGGAAGTTTCTGGTGAGGGAGAAGTTCAAGATGCTTTCCCTTGGGACACTGCTGCCCTACCTCCACCAGGGAGATTGGCTCTGCTCCTTGGAACGGAAGGATGCGTACACCCACATTTTGATCCACCCCTCCCACAGATAATACCTAAGATTTGTGGTGGGAAGAGAGCGCTACCAGTACAAGGTACTCCCCTTCGGCCTGGTCTCATCACCAAGGGTTTTCACAAAGTGTCTGGCAGTAGTGGCCGCCTATCTGTGCTTACAAGAGGCCTTCGTCTTCCCCTATTTGGGCGACTGGCTTATCAGAGGCACTACAGCCATTGAGGCCAACCTAGCCGCAGGCCGGGCAACCTGCCTCCTGCAGCACCTGGGGTTTGTCATAAACTACCCCAAATTCCATCTCTCCCTAGTTGAAGGCCTAGAGTTTATAGGAGCACACCTGGACACGCTACAGGCAAGAGCAGTCCTCCCAAGAGAGGGCAGCACGCCTCCTGCAGCTGGCAATGGAGGTGCAGTGCAACATGATAGTCCCGGCGTGCCTCTTCCTCTGTCTTCTGGGCCACATGGCCTCGACAGTGCACGTCAACCCCTCAGCCTGCCTGCCTACATATGCAGACGGTCCAATGGTGCCTGTGCTCACAGTGGACTCAGGCCACAGGCAGGCTGAGGGACAGGGTACTGGCAGCCTCACTAAACTGGTGGCAGAACTTGCATCACCTATGAGCAGGAATTCCTTTCAGGCACCTGCACCACAAGCAACCCTGACCACAGATGCCTTACTCCTGGGTTGGGGAGCTCACTGCGATAGCCTGTGCACACAAGGCAGTTGGTCTATGAAGACGTCCCTCCTAGAACTCGGGGCAATCTTTCTGGCCCTACGAGTCTTCTGCCACCACCTACAGCATCTGGCAGTGTTGATCTAGATCGACAACTAGGTGGCCATGTTTTACATAACAAGCAAGGGGCACGGGCTCGTACTCTCTCTCTGCTAGGAGGCGGTGGACCTCCTCTCCTTTGCGGCGCGCCACAGCATGCTGCTGCTGCGAGCGGTATACCTCCCAGGCCAGGACAACTGCTTAGACAGGCTGAGCAGAGTCCTGCGGCCACACGAGTAGCGCTTGCACCCCAGGCTCTTCAACCTCTGAGGCAGGCCCATGATGGGTCTATTCGCCTCTGGACAGCATGCAGGTGACCCTCTTCTGCTCCCTTCAGCCACACCCAGAGAGAGTGGCAGCTGATGCCTTCCTAATCTCATGGACCGAGGGCCTACTCTATGCGTTTTCACCCCCCCCCCCCCCGGTAGCTAGGATCCTCTTCAAGGTTCAGAGCGTCAGTAATACTGATCACTCCTAGGTGGCCCAGGCAATCCTGGTTCCTCGTGCTGCTCTCCTTGTCGGCAGCACTCCCAGTTCCACTGGGCCAGACCACCTGTCCCAGGAAGAGGGCTCACTCCACCCCAATGTGGGGAACTTGATGCTAAAGGCGTGGCTGCTGAAAGAGTATCCTTGCCTCTTCCAGTCTTCCAGTAGAAGTTGAGGAAATCCTTCTGGTCTCCCAGAAGCCCTCCCACCAGAAGGGCATATGCCTTCACGTGGAGGGCATTCTGTGTCTGGTGCACAGAACGAGGGGGGAATCCTTTCTGCCATGGTCAGCTCATCCTCCAATACCTGCTGCACTTGTCGCACAACGGACTGAAATGTAACTCGATACAGGTGCACCTGAGTGCCATAACTGCCCACCATCACCCCATTGAGAGGACACCCTTCTCCAGGCAGCCTCTGGTCTCTGTTCCTCCAGAGCCTCCTGCTATCCAAGCCCCCTTTCCAGTAGTGGAATGGGACCTTGACGTGGTGCTCTCCCAGCTAACCAGACTGCCATTTGAGCCACTTAACCACCTAAGGTACCTATTGTGGAAAGTGGCCACCTTGGTGGTCCTTACATCTGCTCGAGGCCATGGAAAGGTGGGGAGGACACCTCTTGGTTGAGGTGAAAAGGAGATGCCTCCTTCGGGAGGAATTTGGCGGGTGTGCCATATACGAGGCTCTATAAGAACAGGGTGGTGCTCTGCACACCCGCCAAATTCCTCCCGAAGGAGGCATCTCCTTTTCACCTCAACCAAGAGGTGTCCTCCCCACCTTTCCATGGCCTCACGCCAGAAGGTAGGAAGTGATCCTTCATATGCTGGATTGCAAATGGGCCCTGTCCTTCTGCTTACAGCAGACTCAGGCCAATAAGCAAGTGCCTCAGCTTTTCGTGTCCTAAGACCCCAGCAGACTGGGGATCCCAGTGTCTAAGCAAACTGTCCGCTTGGGTGGTGGACTGCATTGCCCTCGCCTATGAGCGAGCAGGCTTCTCCCTTGAGCACTGGATCACAGCGCATCGTTTGAGGGCAATGGCCACGTCGGTGACCAATCTCCGCTCAGTGCCGGTGATGATTTGCAAGGCCGCCACATGGTCTTTGATTCATATGTTTGCAGCTCACTACTGCCTGGAGAGTGAGTCCCGCAGGGACAGTGCCTTTGGACAGGCAGTACTCTGTAACATTCTCAGGGTGTAGGCAACTTCACTGTGTTCAGGCTACTGGAGTGATAGTGTTGCTGGATGCGCGGGTCTCGCAGAGTCTCTCAGCTGGGAACTCATCTTCTGCAACTCAAGCTATCCAATTGGTCACCGTTGGTGCTGTCCTGGTTTTGTCCTCAGCAGCCTGGAGCTAGGGAGTCCCATATGTGAGGACTGACTTCCTGCTTGTTCCTGGAGAAAACATAGTTACTCATCTGTAAAAGGGGTTCTCTGGGAACAGCAGGAATCAGTCCTCACAACCTCCCTCTTCCCCTGGGAGTTGCCTCTATACATTACCTTATTTTTGCTGCCGTCTTAGCTATGTCATCTGACTGAGCAAGATGGCACTCTTGGGCGGGAAGGGGACCACGCATACATGGTAGCATTCCCAAAGGCTTTCTTTGAAAACTGGGGAAATGCTCTGCACAGGCTCGTCAGCGTCGACATCGTCCATATGCTGTTCCCGGAGAACACCTGTTACAGTAGAGAGATTATGCAGTGGGTGGCGGGAGGTCAAAGGCAAGGGAGTACAAATGAGTCTTTGAATTTGTGGAAAGAGCTCAAGGTGGAGGGCAGGAGGAGGACATTCCGTTCATCTCCAACATTATCAACTCAACTTCCAATCCTGTTCTCAGATAACGAGCACTGATGAATGGTTCAGTAGTGCTCTGCTTCCCTATTGCTTATGACCGCTCTGCCACATATGATGCTGGTCATTTTCCCCCACCAGACATACATGGCCATTTGTAAAATACATCTCATTGTGAAGTCATCGTAGGCTGCAGCTTCTCCACCACTGCAAATCCAACCAGGTGAAGGGCATGCCAGGTTAAATCCTTGGTTACATCCTTAATGGCATACTGCTTCCTGTTGAGTGAAATTAAGGCAGAAGATGAAAGACCAAAAATATCTGGCCTGGTTCTCAGCACTGGCTTCATCTAGTCTCCTTGGAAAGATGAAAACTGATAAGTCTTGGTAGATGTCATAAAGTATCTTTCTGTGGCTCCAAGCTTTTTGCAGTACTGCTTGAGGATTGGTGTACTTTAGAATGCACACCATGTCCTGCAGTTGCTTGTTCGGGGTTCCAAAGCCCGATGCGCACACAACTTCCAGTGCCTCTTGCTCCTCTTTAATGGAGTCTCTTCCAAACCCCTCTCTGCATAGGAAGCACACCACTTCCAGATTTTTTAAGCTGACAGCTTCGGGTACACAGTGAAACTTTATTGCACCAGCTCTTATTTTCAAAATTATTTAACTTGTACCATATGTCCTACTGTATTGTGCTGCTCCTTGATGACCCATTTGTCCTTCCAGCGCCACAAGAGATTCAGTGTGTTCTTCTAACTTACTTTCTTCTACTTTTACACACCTGTTTGCAAAGATCACCATGAATATCCTCAATTTTTGCAGTAATCTTTCATTACTCTATATTCTCCTGCCCTATCTTTAACACAGGAATTTGCACTTAGGCTCTTCATTGTCACCCACTTGCTTGTTTGACTTAAAGTGAATCACTTACTGATTCAGGCAAGGTCATGCCCACTGGGGAAGATACATATACATGTGCCTGTGCCGTCACAAATGCCAAGAAACCAGAACAGACCAAGAAACCAGAACAGGATGACTTAGTATTCTTAGCTGTTTTACTTTTACCAGCCATTGATCTGATTGTCGGACTATAGAAGGGAGTGAATTCACTGTCAGGCACACCAATAGAGAGGGATAACTGCAAATTAGCAGCTTGGGCAAGCAAGAGAATCAAGATCAAGCTGACATTTTTGCTGGGCGATTTTACTTTCCCTCACCTTGCACCTTCTTGAAGTTCACGGTGATGGTGGTAGTATTCTTGTGCAAGCAGGGAATTTGAATTAACTTATACCTGGACAACTGGCTGATTCTGTCTGATTCCAGGACCTGGAATATCTAGGGGCTCGCTTTGACGCCTAGTATGGGCCTAGTGTTCCTCACCCTAGAAAGGCTGAACAAAATGCAGTGGGCAATGCGGGGATCTTTGTTCTCAAGCAGTTTCCAGGGCTGAAACTACTTCCAGCTCCTGAGGTCCATGGCATCGACCCTGGAGCCAGGTACCTTGGGCACATGTGCCTCCTACAGAATAATCTTCTGACTCGCTGGTCTCCCTGCTTCCAGCAGTCCGACCAGTGCCTTCTTCCCCTAGTGATCAAGGAGCAAGTGGGTTGGTGGTTGCAGACTCTCACCTTCTGATGGGCGGGGATGCCTCTGGATTGGTTAATTACACAGGTACACTACCAAAAAACTGCCTCCAGTTTTGCAACTGATTCCTATAGATTTTGGGGTGCTGAATCCAGGAAAAATAGCCAAAATGTTCCATCACGTCACGTTTTCTTGCAAAATTAGATTTCTTACCCATATAAGGAATGTTCACATAATTTCTTTTTAGCCGACTGCAGTTTATTTTCTTGGCCCAAAATAGAGGTTGTAATGGTTAACTAACTAGAAACACTCCCTCGTGATATTTTAGAGTGTTTTGTATTCATTTTATACATTAACAGGACAATTGGGAGGCGGGGGGCTAAATCCAGTACTCGCGCTGGCGCATGTTCTTTCCTGTTCGCCTCGCCTCGTTCGCTCGCTCAAACAGTGGTTGCGACATGAACGTTCCTGTCAAATTTCAGTTTCTCCAGGACCAAGCAGGAAGTCAGTCCTCACTTATGGGTGACGTCGGCGCCGACGGAGCCCTCGCGGAGCAATTTTCCCCAGCTTTCAAAGAAAGCCTTTGGGAATTGCAGCGCGCATGCGCGGTCGTCTTCCCGCCCGAAGGTGCCATCTTAGCCAGTCTTCTTTTTTCCGCGGAGCCCTACAGACGTCCCCGTCTTGTCCCCGCGAAAAAGTTGATTTTCTTCTTTATTTTATACTTTTTTCTTTCGGTTCGACGCCGATCGTTTTCCCGCCCGGACTCGCGACGCCGGTCTCGAGTCCTCTTACGTTTTTTCGGTTTTTCTGACTTAGTCAGCTTTCGTTTTCGTTTTCCCTGGCAGCCCGGTCCTTTGACCTCGCAGGGGCCCTTTTTCCCCCGATGGCTGCCAGTGGGTTTAAGCGGTGTGGTCGGTGTGACCGAAATATGTCACTAACCGACACACACGACTTTTGCCTCTGCTGCCTGGGCCCGGATCATGAGGAACTGATCTGTGGGCCCTGCAGCAAACTGTCCTCGAAGGCGTTGAGAAGTCGGCGGCATCAGCGTGAGAGAATCTTCGCTGACCCCAGCCGTACCCGGACCTCGTCGGAGGCCTCCGTGTCGAAAGGCTCCAGCTCGGACCGTCGCCGGAGCTCCTCCGACCGGGGTTCTCCCTCCGGGGACCATCGTCGGAAGGAAAAACCTGCGAGGGCGGCGTCGGTGGACGCTCCTGGCTCCGCGAGGGCCAGGTCGCATAGCCCCGACAGCCGCCCCGGGTCCTTGGAGAAGGAACACCTCCCGAAGCGACCTCGCCTGGAGTCGGAGATGCCTGCCCGGGTAAGTCCTGTAGTCCTTCTGGACTCGCCTCCGCGACAGCCGATGTCGGGCCCGACGCCGTCGGGGCCCGAGTCGGGGGCTGCTGGGTCACCTGAGCTCGGACTCAGGTTGACGGCCTTGGAGAGCAGACTGTCTGCCTTCATGGACCAGCAGCGGGCACTGCTCGCTGGCGTCGCTGCCCCGACCGCCGGGACGTCGACGTCCAAGTCGACCCCGGAGACCGAGCCGATCCTCGAGTCGATGAGAACTCGAGTCGATCCTCAGTCGAGGTCGCCCTCAGCCTCCCGTTCGGGACCGAGGTCGCCGACGCCGACTCCCTCGGCGTCGGGGCGGCTGGCGCCGCACCCTGCCCGGGCCGACCCCACCGAGTCCTCGTCGGAGTCGGTCTGGGAGTCTGAGGAGGAAGAGTCACCTGATGCTTTCCGGACTCGGTGTGTCCCATCGGACTCACCGGAGTCCGAGCCTCGGAAGCAGTCCCCCCCGGAGGATGCCCGGTTCTCGGACTTCGTTAGGGATATGGCCAAGGCTTTGGCCTTCCCTGCGGATCCCGAGGAGGAGCCTCGAGCCGAAGAGCTCGACGCCCTCCAGTATGACTCTCCCGCGAGGGAACACTTTACTGTGCCGGTTCCTCCTATGCTGGAACGACTACTCTTCCGCATGTGGGAGAGTCCGGCCTCCTCGCCGGTCCTGAGCAAGCGGGTCGATTCTATCTATCGGGTCCGCAAGAGCCCTGGCTTTCAAAAGGCACAGCTGCCACACCATTCCATGGTAGTGGAATCGGCCATGCATCGTCTTAAGAGCCAGAAGATGCACTCCTCGGTGCCTCCTGGAAGGGAGGCCCGTAACCTGGATGGCCTTGGCAAGAAGTGCTTCCAGGGCTCTATGCTCGCCTGTCGTGTCCAGACTTACCAGCTATACATGGGCATGTATCTCAGGGATCTGGCTAAAGAGCTAGCCGGATTCTCCGCTGGTCTCTCCGAGGAGCCCTTGCGGAGGTTCCTAGCCTTGTCCACGGGCATTCGGGAATGCTCAAAGTTCATGTCCCGAGCAGCCTATGATGGCTTTGAAGCCTCGGCTCGAGTAGCCGCAGCCGGCATTGGTGCCCGCCGACAGGCTTGGCTTCAGTCGTCCGACCTTGAGCCCTGGGTACAGGACAAGTTGGTCGATGTCCCCTGCCGAGGCGAAAACCTCTTTGGCAAGCCCATGGCGGAAAAGGCTGCACAAATTGAGACTGAGACTCTCACCAGGACCAGGCTTTCTAGGAAGACCTCCGCCCCTTCCCAGAAAAAGAAGGGCTCGGGTAAAAAGTCCTTTTACCCGAGGAAGGCGGCTGCCTACAAACAATACCCCCATTATCAGGCCCCTGCAGCTCCCCAACAGGGCCAGCAGGCCAAGGGACGGGGTAACGGGTCCCGTAGGCAGCAAGCCCCCAAGCCTGCACCACCAGCCCCTGCTCAGCAGGGTGGGGGTTTTTGACTCGCTCAGCATAGCCTCTCCCCCTCCGCTGGTCCCCCCCAGCACCGGAGGCCGGCTGGTTCACTTTGCCCACAGGTGGTCCAGCATCACCACAGATGCCTGGGTGCTTCAGGTCGTGCGAGAGGGCTACCTTCTCCACTTCCATCAGGTCCCTCCCTCCTATTTTCCGGGAGAGCCCCCACGCCCCCCTCTGCACAGGGAGTTGCTCCTCCAGGAGTTAGCAGGTCTTCTGCAGGAACAGGCGGTGGAACCGGTGCCCCACCACCTGAGAGGTCAAGGCTTCTATTCAAGGTATTTTCTGATACCAAAGAGAACAGGGGGCCTCAGACCCATCCTGGACTTGCGCAACCTCAACAAGTTCCTTGTGCGGGAGAAGTTCAAAATGCTTACCCTTGGAATCCTTCTGCCCTACCTCCAGCAGGGAGATTGGCTATGCTCCTTGGATCTAAAGGATGCCTACACGCACATCCTCATCCACCCAAGCCACCGCCAATACCTAAGGTTTGTGGTGGCAGGAAATCATTACCAGTACAGAGTACTGCCCTTTGGCCTGTCCTCCGCACCGCGAGTCTTCACAAAATGTCTCGCGGTCGTAGCGGCCCATCTTCGGCTTCACGGCCTCTATGTCCTTCCGTACCTCGACGACTGGCTCATCAGAGCAGCGTCCGCTCAGGAGGTCACCGACGCCACGTGCCGCACGGTGACTCTGCTGCAGCACTTGGGCTTTGTCATAAACTTCGCAAAGTCCACTTTGCTCCCCTCACAGGATCTCGAGTTCATCGGCGCAAGGCTGCACACCCCTCAGGCGCGAGCGTACCTACCGCTCGACAGGGCTCAGCGACTCATGGACCTAGCCGACCGCTTTCGCAGCCAGCCCCTGGTCTCCGCCAGGCGCTTCCTGAGACTGCTCGGCCATATGGCTTCCACCGTCCATGTGACCCCCAATGCCCGCCTGAACATGCGGTCTGCTCAATGGTGTCTTCTCCGCCAGCAGTGGCGACAAGCCACGGGCGGCCTCGCAGACCTAGTGCGCGTTTCCGAGCCGCTGATCTCGTCTCTCCGGTGGTGGCTCCGGCAGCCGAACCTGATATTCGGTATGCCTTTCCAGTCACCTCAGCCGACCCGGGTGCTGACCACCGATGCATCCCTCCTGGGCTGGGGAGCGCATTGCCAAGAGGCGCGTACTCAGGGCCTCTGGACCACGTGGGAGTCTGCTCAGCAGATCAACTTCCTGGAGCTCCGGGCGATTCGCCTAGCTCTCAAGGCCTTCTCCCACCTGACTTCCCAACAGTCCGTCCTTGTCCAGACGGACAATCAAGTTGCCATGTTCTACGTGAACAAACAGGGGGGCACGGGCTCCTTTCTCCTCTGCCGGGAGGCTCAGAAGCTCTGCTCTTGGGCCGTCAGTCACGGCATTCTCCTCAAGGCAGTTTATCTCCCGGGCCAAGACAATGGCCTTGCGGACAAACTCAGCAGGGTCCTCCAGCCGCACGAGTGGCGTCTGGATCCCTTGGTAGTTCAGAAGCTCTTCCTCAGGTGGGGCCTCCCCACGATGGATCTCTTTGCCAGTCCTCGCAACCGGCAGCTTCCTCGCTTCTGCTCTCGTCAGCCACACCCCCTTCGGGTTGCGGCGGACGCTTTTCTGATCTCATGGTCGGGGAGCCTTCTGTACGCTTTCCCTCCCATCCCGCTGGTCTCTCTCGGACTCTTTTCAAGATTCTCCGAGACAAAGCCTTTATGATCCTGGTGGCCCCTCGCTGGCCCAGACAGCCGTGGTTTCCGCTCCTGCTGCAACTGGCGGTGGAGGGTCCGATCCCTCTGGGGGTACAACCGGATCTCCTCACTCAGGATCAGGGGTCCCTACTGCACCCCAACCTCAGGTCTCTCAACCTCATGGCCTGGCTGCTGAGAGGGTAGTCCTTGCTCCCCTTCTCCTGCCGGCGGAGGTGGAGGAGGTCGTCCTAGCTTCGCGACGCCCTTCTACCCGCAAATGCTACGCCCTTAAATGGCGTCGCTTTGCAGTCTGGTGTACCCAACAGTCGCAGGATCCCTTCTCCTGCCTGGTGTCGGTGATCTTGCAGTACTTGCTACACCTCTCTAATCTGGGACTTAAGTCCAACTCCGTCAAAGTTCACCTCAGTGCTCTTTCGGCACATCATGTGCCGGTGGACGGTAGACCTCTCTCCAGCGACCCTCTCGTAGCGAGGTTTCTCCGAGGTCTCCTTCTACTTAAACCACCTCTGCGCCCGCCAGCGCCGAACTGGGACCTGAATGTGGTTTTGCAACGGATCACCTGTCCGCCTTTTGAACCTATGGCTACATGTTCTCTCCGTTTTCTGTCTTGGAAAACACTGTTCTTGGTAGCCCTCACTTCCGCTAGGCGCGTAAGTGAGTTGCAGGCCCTCGTGTCTGATCCCCCCTACACTCAGTTCTACAAGAATAGGGTAGTCCTACGGACTCACCCTAAGTTTCTGCCTAAAGTGGTCTCCCCTTTTCACATCAATCAGGAGGTGGTACTTCCAACCTTCTTTCCCAGACCACACTCCAGCCGAGCTGAGACGGTCCTCCATACCCTGGACTGTAGAAGGGCTTTGAACTTCTACCTTGACCGTACGCGGCAGCACCGTAAAGCTGCTCAGCTTTTTGTGTCTTTTGACCCCAATAAATTGGGACTCCCGGTCTCCAAGCGTACTCTGTCCATCTGGGTTGCGGACTGTATCTCTTGGGCTTATGGGGCAGCCGGACTCGCCTTAGAAAGTCTAGTCACGGCTCATTGTGTTCGGGCAAAGGCCACGTCAGTGGCTTACCTCCGCTCTGTTCCGCTGGCAGACATCTGCCGGGCCGCTGCTTGGTCTTCGAGCCAGACTTTTGCGGTCCATTACTGTCTCGAGAGGGAGTCCCGTAGGGACAGTGCTTTCGGACAGGCAGTCCTCCGTAATCTCTTTGAGGTCTGAGCAACTCCTACCCTCCATCCCGGATGTGGGCTACCGGTGGGTGATACTTCAGCGAAGATTCTATCCTTCTGTGCTGCTGAGCTAGAGGGAGCTCATTTTTGTGCTTAGGGTCTCCGGTAGCCTTGAGCTTGGGAGTCCCATAAGTGAGGACTGACTTCCTGCTTGGTCCTGGAGAAAGCGTAGTTACTCACCTGTAACAGGTGTTCTCCAGGAGCAGCAGGAATCAGTCCTCACTACCCTCCCTCCTCCCCTTGGAGTTGCAATCGTCTGCTTATGTTCTTTTTGAAAATTTTTATGCTGTCTTTTTTAGCTATGTCATCTGACTGGCTAAGATGGCACCTTCGGGCGGGAAGACGACCGCGCATGCGCGCTGCAATTCCCAAAGGCTTTCTTTGAAAGCTGGGGAAAATTGCTCCGCGAGGGCTCCGTCGGCGCCGACGTCACCCATAAGTGAGGACTGATTCCTGCTGCTCCTGGAGAACACCTGTTACAGGTGAGTAACTACGCTTTCTTGCAAGTTCATTATTACCTTTTGTTTGCTCAGTCGTAATCCAGCTTTATTCCGAAGTGGTTCACTACAGTTGTAGTTTGCAGTGCTGTGTATTTGTGATGGCTCACAGAGCCAGAGGTTGCGTCAACTCTCCGGACAGTTTTTGTTTTATTTGTGGGGAATATACCGTGAAAAAGCGGCAGAGGAACATTTCTGCATTTATTAAAAAAGTATATTTCGCCTATTTCGGTTTGAAGTTAGGCGATCAAGACAAACCGTGGGCTCCTCACAAAGTGTGCAAGACATGTGAGGAAGATCTACGCTTATGGATGAAAGGTAAAAAACAAGCATTTCGTTTCGGAATACCCATGATGTGGCGTGAACAAAGAGACCACAACAGTGACTGCTATTTTTGCTCTTGCATTGTGAAGGGATACAACTTAAAAAATAAGAACGTAATAAGTTACCCCAACCTTCCCTCAGCAATTAGGCCTATGCCTCATAGCAACGAAGTACCTGTGCCTGAACCACCAAAATCTTTGGATCATATTTGTGTGGACGGTTCTGATCATGATGAGACTCATCAGATGGCTTTTCCCGATGAGTCCAGTACTTCCGAGTTTGAAACTGAACCAGATCCGAAACCTGAACTTTTCTCTCAAGCTGAATTGAATGATTTAGTCCGGGATTTAGGACTCCCAAAAGATGCTGCCCAACTGCTAGGTTCTCGGCTTAAACAGAAAAATCTATTGTCACCAGGAACAACTTTTTATTGGTACCGCAACCGCGAGACACAATTTTTGAAGTATTTCAGCAAAGAGGAAGATTTGGTATTTTGCAACGATATATACGGAGTGATGGAAAAGTTTAAACTCAAGTATGATCCTGCTGAATGGCGGCTGTTCATTGATTCGTCAAAAGACAGCATAAAAGGTGTTCTTCTTCATAATGGCAACACATTCGCTTCAGTTCCTATTGCTCACTGTTATTCTCCAAGAAAAATACGAGAATTTGGCCCTGATTCTTCAGAAGATTCGTTATGATGAGCATAAGTGGATGATTTGTGGAGACTTTAAAATTCTATCCATGCTAGTAGGGCAGCAATCCGGTTTCACCAAATATCCCTGCTTCCTTTGCTTGTGGGATAGCCGGGCCCGCGACCTACACTGGGGGAAAAAAGACTGGCCAATTCGGGAGTATTTGAGACCCGGTGAGAAAAATGTTCTTCATGAGAGCTTGGTACCTCGTGATAAAATTCTATTACCACCTCTCCACATTAAGTTGGGTCTCATTAAGCAATTCATCAAGTCCCTTCCAAAAGATGGTGAGTGCTTTCGGTACCTTTGCTCAAAGTTCCCCCGACTTTCTGAAGCAAAGCTAAAGGAAGGAGTGTTTGTTGGCCCTGATATAAGGAAACTCATGTCAGATGGAGCATTCGCTGAAACGATGTCTGAGAAGGAAAAAGAAGCCTGGGATTCCTTCAAGGATGTTGTTCTCAAATTCTTGGGGAACAGGCGGGATGAGAACTATAAGGATATTGTTGCCAGGATGCTCAATGCCTTCAAAGAACAAGGCTGTAACATGAGCCTGAAAGTCCATTTCTTGCACTCCCATGTGAACTACTTTCCCGAAAACTTGGGGGCGTACAGTGAAGAACAAGGTGAAAGGTTTCACCAGGACATCAAGGACGCAGAGAGAAGGTACCAAGGAAGATGGAACACCACTATGATGGCTGATTTCTGCTGGTTGCTGCTGCGGGAAACCCCAGATGAAAAATACGCCAAGCAGCGCACCAAGAGAAGCATTCGGGGGAAGAAGAAACGGGCCCACCAGGAGATTGATTGACCCAAGAATGACTTTAAAATCTAAACTGTGTTGACAAATATCGTGTTTTTACTAAACTTTGAAATAAAAATTTGCTAGTTATTACCACAGTGTCGGATCTCATTTATTAGAATTTTATTTTCACACCATCGGGTGTTTGTCTTCATGTATTGCAATGGTGCGGTTTGCGTTTTCTATTCTTACATACATACCTGTACAACATTTTTTGCACATTTCTTTGCTTTGCTTTGTGTCTAACCTCGCTCTTATATGCTCAATGTTTGTGCACATGTATGTGGCTGTTTTAAGTGCAATTTTGCTACCATCACAGTGTGTTTTGTTGACATTACTCTATTCTTATGTGCTGCCTTGTTACAATTTTCTTTATTCTTATTTGAATAACTACTAAACAATTAATATAAAGAATTCATCCAAGAAACTTTTATCTCGATCGCACTCAATCTGAAACGTTCACCTCAAACTGCTAACCCAATGTAGCAAAAAATCTGTACGTGATGGAGCAAATTGGTTACCAGATTTGGATTCAGCGCACCAAAAAACGTAAAAATCAATCGAAACAGAGGCAGTTTAAAAAAAAATTTTTTTAGTGTACCTGTGTTATCACAAATGTCAGCCTGCAGGGCTAATGTGCACACCATCTGGGTCATTTTTGCTCTGGGACATTGGTCGCCTGGGGAGGACGTCTGATCGATCAACAGGCTGGGGGTCAATGATCCGTCTGGCCTTGGAAAGGTTTGCTTCTCCTGGAAGGGCAAGGCTGTTGAGAGAGCAGTGGCTTACATCAAGCAGCAAAGTGGAACTGGCAGCATCACAGTGGCCACAAAGGTGGTGGAGCTCTGGGTGGAAGATCATTTGATTGCTCTGTTGGCAGCCCATATAGGGGGTGTCGACAATGTAGAGGTGGACTTCTTGAGTCTGAACACAGTGGATCCTAGCGCTTGGGAGCTCTGCTACTGCTGATCACTTGTATAACACTACAAGGCATACACAGCGCTGTACAGACACATGTAAGAGTTCTGTTCATCATATCGTAAAATCTAGATGGCTGGGGACTAGGATATGTCTAGGGTAATGGTAAGAAACATGGTTGGAGAGCAGGACACTATGTGCATCGAGATCCAAAAGCAGCCTCAGAGGAGAGTTTTTATCCTGGATTTGAAAAGGGCCAGAGAGAGCCTGATGTACCAGCTCAGGTATTTGTTTCAGCCATAAGGAGCAGCAATGTGGAAAGATTGAAGTCTGGAGTTGGCAGTGGAATAGAAGGGCATGGATAGAAGCAATCTGCCAAAAGGAGCGGAGTAGTTGAAGGGTGTAGGGAGAGGAAAGGTAGTGAGGAGCAGAAGAATGAATGCACTTATAGGAAACATTTGAACTGGATACGGAAACGGGGAGTCAGTGAAGTGACTTGAGAAAAGTGATTATATATGAGCACAGTGACTGGCATAAGATTAGATGTGCAGCTGAAGTTTGAACAGATTGAGACCAGTGAAGAGGAGTTTGCAGTAGTGTAGATGGGAGGTGACTAGAGAGTGGATTAGGGTCTTAATAGCGTGTTCAGAAAGGAAGGGGTGAATTTTACTGACATAACTAAAACCTGTTTCATTCTTTATCAGTTGGCTGAATGTAGAGAAGGAGAGGGGGAGAGTCAGATGACTCCCAAGGTTGTGAGCCAAGGAAACAGGGAGGAGTAGAGCATTATTCACAAAAATAGAAAAAGGGGGAGGTGGGTTTAGGGGGAAAGATAAGCTTGGTTTTGGCCATGTTAAATTTCAAATGGCTGTGTAACATCCAGGCAGCAATGTCAGCCTGGCCAGAGATATGGGCCTGGATTCCTGGAGAGTCGAGAGTCTTCAGGTGTAGTGTGGTATATCTGAGAGTTGTCGGCGTAAAGATGGTACTGAAAATCATGGGAAGAGAGATGAGTGCACCATAGGACTGGATATATATAGAGAAAAGGAGTGGTCCCAAAACAAACCCTTAGGGTACACAAACTGAGTAGGAGTAGCAGTAGCACTAGAACAATATTAAAAATGCAATGGGAGAGATAAGAGAATAGAACAGAGCCCTTACAAGCAAGTGAGGACAAGGTATAGAGGAAGAGGTGGAGATCAACAGTGTCGGCAGCAGAAAGGTCAAGAAGGTGAGAATAGAGGAAAGACCCTTGCATTTGGCAAGGAACAAGTCACTGGAGACTTTGGCAAGAGTCATTTCAGTAGAATGTAGAGGATGAAAGCTAGATTGCAGTGTATCCAGAAGGGCTTGAAAAGGGAGAAAGACAATGGTATTGAACCGCACATTCAAGTAGTTCAGAAATAAAAAGGAGGAGAGATGTTGATAATTAGGACAAGTAGGGTCTAGTGAGGGTTTCTTTAAGAGAGGTGTAACCACAGCACGCTTTTGAAGGTTGCAGGAATAGTTGCAGTGTTAAGCGATAGGTTGAGGGTATGAAAAGGGAAGGGATGACAGAGGAGATGGCGCTTAGGAGACAGGTGAGAATAGGATCAGAGGTGCAGTTAGTGAGTTTGGAGGAGGAAAAGTGTGGTTTCCTCCTCAGCGATATTAGAAGAGGAAGAAAGGATGGCTGAGGTTGAGGGGAGGAGTTGAGTGAAGAGGGGTTGGAGCTGACCTTGTGATGAATTAGTGTAATCTTGTGGACGTCATCATGGGAATAGCCAAAGTCTGGGCAGAAAGGGAAGGAGGCAGGAGAGGCGGAGAGAATTGAGTTGTAAGAGACTGAGTGTCAGAGATGAGTTAGTCAAGTGGACATAATAGTCTTGTTTGGCGAGTGCTATGGCTGACTGGAATGAGGCTAGCATAAGTTTGAAGTGTAGGAAGTCTGCAAGGATGTGGGATTTGAGCTGAATGCGCTCAGCTGAGCAGGCACAAATGTAGGTAGAGGACACCCAGGGCTGAGGTACAGTATGCCTCGCAGGATGTGACCAAAGAAGCAGGAGCATCCAGAACAGTGAGGAGTGCAGTGTTACAGGAAGATACTGCCTCATCAACAGATGACATACTGGAGGAAAGAGGTGATGAGAGTAATGGAGAGAGCTGATGGGTTGAAAGCATGAAGATTCCTAAAGAGGTTGGAGGAGATGGGGGAGACTGAGGTGGGGGGTGATGAAGAGTGAAACTTAGCAGGTGATAGATAGTGGATGAGCTGAGGTACAGAGGTTTGAGGGTAAGAAGCTAGAGAAGACATGCTGTTGAGTAGGGACAGTAGAGCACAGCTGGAGGTTGAATGAGGAGGTAAGGGAAAAGCTTTATAACATAAGGGTCAGAGGGATTATCAGCATGCATGTTAAAATCCCTGAGAACAAGAGAGGGGGAAGATGAATCCAGTAAGAAGGAAAGCTGTGAACTTGTCAGGGGGTTGATAAATGACAGCTATCCGGAAAGGTAATGGCGTACAAAGGTAGATGGAGTGGTATTCAAAGGAGGAAAAGGAGTGAAACTGAGGCAGAAAGAGGGTTGAAATTTGCAGGAATGAGTAGAAACCCAACCACCATGGCCAGTGGGACAAGGCATATAGGAGAATTGGTAGCTGTCATGGCAGAGGGCAGTGACTGAAGCCAAGTCTTCAGGGAAAAACCTGGTCTCAGAACAAGAAGATAATTAGAGATAGAGGCCATGAATAAAGACAAGCTTATTTGAGATGGTGTACATTTCACAAGGCGCATGAGAAAGGGAGAGAGGAGAGGGGGGAAGGGAGGGATATGAAGAAGATATGAGTTGTATGGATCTGTCCTGGACATGTGAAAGTCTAGGGTGGCCAGGGCAATGTTTCCTCTAATTTTCTATAGGCTGTGTGTGCATAAAATATCAGCTGTGCAACTTTTGAAGGAAGGTTAAATTTTTGTGCGCCACATAACGACACTCGGAGTTATATACTTTAAAATTAGACTACACGTCAGAATACAGTATGTACACCACATTGCACTAGAAAATATTGTAGAACTTTTGAAAAACGTAAATACACAAGAACTTTTAAATTTTAAGACGTCTGTGTTTTCTATCAGAATCAGAACTGTAATTTTTGTGCGCTCTGTCAAGTATGTGCACTCGCTCGGCGAGGTGTGTGCGTGCGCACATGCGCACAGCTTAGAGGGAACAGTGGGCCAGGGTTGAGATTGATATACCCAAATGAGAGGAGAAGGAGCAGGAGAGTGCAAGTTAGAGGCAGCATGGCGGTAACAAGAGAGGTTCTTTCAGAAAGAGGAGATGGCCGAATGAGATGATGAAAATGGTGTAGCTCAAGAGTGGATGATAGAGTAGATGGCAGAAAGTGAAGAGGGGATGATAAAGAAAGGGGCTTCAATTTGTTATATGGGGAGAAAATCAGGAAGCATCAACAATAGGAAGAGAAAGTGATTTGAGTGGAGGAGTGGCCTAGTGGTTGGGGCAAGGTACTTCAGGCCGGAAGGTCGGGGGTTCAAATCCCACTAGAGGACAGCAACCTTGGGCCAGAAGGACTGGGGTTTCTAGTCCCACAGGTGCTCCTTGTGGTCTTGGGCAAGCCACTTAACCCTCCATAGCCCATGTTCCCTGTAAAATAGTTATCTCCAAGTTATAATGCCCTGTTCAATGTAATTTCAGTTTGTTCAATGTAAACCGCACTGATGCAGAATAGCGCGGTATATAAGAGAATGTAAATAAATAAATAAATTTGGAGCCATAGGAAAGAAATGGAGAGGGGAGTAAAAAATATATGAAGGATAGTTAGGAGAGAGATCCCAGCTCATTACCACTACCTGTGAGAAGTAGTGGTAATGAGCATGGGACAGTTTGTATGGTGGGAGGGAGGGACATAGAGCAGAGGAACAAGAAATAGCCAGCAGAAGATAGAGCTGAACAATATTTAAAAAACAAAACAAAAAAGAAACCCTGCACATTTAATTTATTTACTCACTCAGAACTTACAAGCCAGCAGTAAAACGTCTGACCCCCAAGTTAAGAGCAAAGGCTTGTAATGAAGTTGCTGTTGCCAGGACAAAGGCAATGGAGGACTTGAACATGTGTATAAGGTGGAAAAGGCCCCAACAATGCTGCGTGGGACTGGTCACGCCACTTTCTGCACACTCAAGTATATTAGAAAACAGGCACTAAAAGGCACAGGAAATTTAAAACAAGTTAAAACAGCAGTGATCAGAGTTAAAATTTGAATTTGGCCTCTACTAGCTCTGACTTTGCATGTTGAAGCTCATAGTGCAGAGAGAGGGCCTGTATTCCCCTGGCCTAAGGATGATGAGGTAGGTGAAATTTACATAGCTGATTATCTTCCTTGAATCCTGCTAAGCCAGTCCAGGATCCGCCCTGGAAGGCTACTTTTACAAATTTAGAAGCATTCTCATTACATTCTTAGTATCGGTGTCTGATGCAGGGTCATTAATGGTAAGAAAACCAGTTCAAAGTTGTTTACTATTTGAGTTTTTCAGTCTTGCTTTCTGCTTGGGAGATGTCATACTGGCTTTTGTGCTACACCAGTGTACATACTAGTGATATCACTGAAAGTTGCTTTAATCTGCTTCCATCTGCTGGCAGGAGCGCATAACCCATTCATTTGGACTGGTCTAACAGGAAAGAAAATTATCAGCTATGTAAATTTCACATTGTATTATAAGGGGTTACTTTTTTCTAAATCCATATCCTCTGCTCTGCTAAAATTCTGTTTTCTCAAGATTTTAATTAGTGCTTCCCCCAAATAGTCTTGCTTTGAATATGCTATTAGAACAATTGCCTAGTTTGTTAAAATCTGTTCATCCCATGTTCTTGTGGTTGAATTTTTTTCTTATTTCTTTACCAGGAGTTACTGGAGATGATCATATGATGAAAGTGGAGACTGTGCACTGCAGTGCTTGCAGTTTACATGTCCCTGCATTATATAGCTCTGTGCAACAACATTTAAAATCAGCAGACCATACAAAGAGCAAGCAGGTAAGAACTTTATAGCACAAAGCAAAAATGAATACAAGATCTGATGTATTACTGCTTGCCTGTTTAGCATGCTTGTTTATACTGAACTACACACAAGATGACTTTCTAGTAGAGGTAAAGATCCAGTAAATACTCAACTTGCAGATTTCCACTGTAAATGATTACTTTTGACTTGAGTAAGCAAACTCGCTGACCAAATAACAGAGGTCTAGAAACTAAAACAAAAAACAGTATTTCTCTGATATTGCATCATGCAACCCAGCAAGTACAGCACACTGTCACACAGCAATTATTAAAGAAAACACTGTATTCAGAAAGTCTTTGCCAGTTCCATGCATTTTTCCCTTCAGAGTTGGAAAAAATTAAGAATGCAATTTGTCCACCGTCCAAAGGCTTTTGCAGTTACAGGCCATTTACCCAGTACCACTTTCGGAAAGATGTTCTGGGCCCTACCCTATTTCATCTTTCCAAAAAAGATTGTCTATTTCTCCAGGACCAAGCAGGAAGTCAGTCCTCACATATGGGTGACGTCGGTGCCGATGGAGCCCTTGCAGAGCAAATTTCCCCAGCTTTCAAAGAAAGCCTTTGGGAATTGCAGCGCGCATGCGCGGTCCTCTTCCCACCCAAGGGTGCCATCTTGCTCAGTCTTCTTTTTTCCGCGGAGCCCTACAGACGTTGCCTGTGAATCCCCCGCAGAAAAGTTGATTTTTCATTATTTTCTTTATTTTTCTTCGGTTCGACGCCGGTTCTTTTCTCGCCCGGACTCGCGACGCCGGTTACGAGTCCGTCCGTTATTTTTCGGTTTTTCTTGTCCTTAGTGACAGACTTCGAGCTTTTTTCTTTTCCCTGGCTGCCCGGTCATTCGACCTCGCAGGGGCCCTTTTTCCCCCTATGGCGGCCAGTGGCTTCAAAAAGTGTGACCTCTGTAAGAAACTTATGTCTCTTACAGACACTCACGACTTCTGCCTCCGCTGCCTGGGCCCGGATCATAACTCCATGATCTGCGGTCCATGCGGCAAGATGTCCTCCAAAGCATTGAGGAGTCGGCAGCACCAGCGGGAGCGTATCTTCTCTGACTCCGGCCGGGCTCGGACCTCGTCAGAGGCTTCGACGTCTCGGGACTCTGGTCCTGAGCTTCGTCGAAGTTCCTCTGAAAGGGAGTCTCCTACCCGGGATGATCATCGGAAGAAGAAACCCGCGAGGGCGGGTTCGGTGGACGCTCCTGGTTCCTCGAGGGCCAGGTCGCATAGCCCCGATTCCCATCCCGGGTCCTTGGAGTCGGAGAGGCCGTCGAAACGTCCTTGACTCGAGGAGGACTTGCCCGCTCACGTGAGTACTGTTGTCCTCGTGGACTCGCCTCCGAAGGAGCCGACGTCGGGCCCGACGCCGTCGGGGCCCGAGTCGGGGGCTGCTGGGTCTCCTGAGCTCGGACTCAGGTTGACGGCCTTGGAGGTCAGCTTGGCTGCCTTCATGGACCAGCAGCGGGCATTGATCGCTGGCCTCGCTGGCGCTTCTGCCCTGACCGCCGGGACGTCGACTTCCAAGTCGACTCCGGAGACCGAGCCGATCCTCGAGTCCATGAGGGCTCGAGTCGATCCTCGGTCGAGGTCTCTTTCGGCTTCCCGTTCGGGACCGAGGTCGTCTATGCCGACTCCCTCGGCGTCGGGGCAGATGGCTTCAGTTCCCGCCCGACCGGAGCCGGTCGACTCCTCCTCCGAGGAGTCGGCCTGGGAATCTGAGGACAAAGAGTCACCTGGTTCCTTTCGGACTCGGTGTGTCCAATCGGACTCCCCCGAGTCCGAACCTCGGAGACGGTCCCCCCCAGAGGATACCCGGTTCTCGGACTTCGTCAGGGATATGGCCAAGGCCTTGGCCTTCCCTGCGGATCCCGAGGAGGAGCCTCGAGTCGAAGAACTCGATGCCCTCCAATATGACTCTCCCCCTAAGGAGGCCTTTATTGTACCGGTTCCTCTCATGCTGGAACTACTTCTCTTCCGCATGTGGGAGAGCCCGGCGTCGTCGCCGGTATTGAGCAAGCGGGTCGATTCCATTTATCGAGTCCGCAAGAGCCCCGGGTTCCAGAAGGCACAACTACCGCACCATTCCATGGTGGTGGAATCGGCCATGCATAGACTGAAAAGTCAGAAGATGCACTCCTCGGTGCCCCCTGGTAGGGAAGCCCGTAGCCTGGATGCCCTCGGTAGGAAGTGTTTCCAGGGCTCTATGCTTGCTTGTCGAGTCCAGACGTACCAGCTCTACATGGGCATGTATCTCCGAGACCTGGCTAAAGAAATAGCCGGGTTCTCTGCTGGTCTCTCCGATGAACCTTTGCAGAGGTTCCAATCCTTGTCTACTGGTATTCGGGAGTGCTCCAAATTTATTTCTCGAGCAGCCTATGATGGTTTTGAGGCTTCGGCTCGAGTAGCCGCTGCCGGCATCGGTGGATGCCGCCAGGCTTGGCTCCAGTCGTCCGACCTCGAGCCCTGGGTGCAGGGCAAGTTGGTCGATGTCCCCTGCCGAGGTGACAACCTCTTTGGCAAGCCCATGGATGAGAAGGCTGCACAAATCGAGACGGAGACTCTCACCAGAACTCGTCTCTCCAGGAAAACCTCTGCCCCTTCTCAAAAGAAGGCCTCGGGGAAGAAGCCCTTTTACCCGAGGAAGGCGGCTGCCTACAAATACTACCCTCAGTATCAGGCCTCCCCAGCTCCCCCACAGGGGAAGCAGGCCAAGGGACGGGGTAATGGGTCCCGTAGGCAACCAGCCCCCAAGCCTGCACCACCGGCCCCTGCTCAGCAGGGTGGGGGTTTTTGACTTTCTCAGCATAGCCTCTCCCCCTCCGCTGGTTCCTCTCAGCACAGGAGGCCGGCTGGTCCACTTTGCCCACAGGTGGTCCAACATCACCACAGATACCTGGGTTCTTCAGATAGTTCAAAATGGCTATCTTCATTTTCACTAGGTGCCTCCCTCCTACTTTCCGGGGGAGCCTTCCAGGCTCCCTCTGCACAGGGACTTACTCCTTCAGGAGTTAGCAAGTCTTATTCAGGACCGGGCCGTGGAACCGGTGCCCCACCACCTGAAGGGTCGAGGGTTTTACTCCAGGTACTTCCTGGTTCCAAAACGAACAGGAGGCCTCAGACCCATCCTGGACTTGCGAAACCTCAAGTTCCTTGCAAGGGAAAAGTTCAAAATGCTTACCCTTGGAATCCTGCTGCCCTACCTCCAGCAGGGAGACTGGCTATGCTCCTTAGATCTGAAAGATGTGTATACTCATATCCTTATTCATCCAGACCACAGACAATACCTGAGGTTTGTGGTGGACGGACGCCATTACCAGTACAGAGTACTGCCCTTTGGCCTATCCTCCGCCCCCAGAGTGTTCACCAAATGCCTAGCAGTGGTGGCGGCCTATCTGCGGCTTCAGGGTCTCTTTGTGTTCCCCTACCTGGACGACTGGCTCATAAGGGCCCAGTCTGCCCAAGAAGCCACTCTGGCTACTCATCGCACAGTAGCTCTGCTCCAGCACTTGGGATTTGTCATAAACTTCGCAAAGTCCACTTTGCTCCCCTCTCAAAATCTGGAATTCATCGGCGCCAGGTTGGACACTCTTCAAGCGCGGGCCTTCCTGCCCCTAGACAGGGCCCAAAGGCTCATGGATCTCGCCAGCCGCTTTCACAGCAATTCCCTGGTCTCGGCCAGGCAATTTCTGAGACTGCTCGGCCATATGGCTTCCACGGTCCATGTAACCCCCTATGCCCGCCTGAACATGCGACCTGCTCAATGGTGCCTTCGCAAACAATGGCATCAGGCCACTGGGAGCCTAGCGGACTCAGTACAGATCTCCGACCAGCTGGTCTCCTCTCTGCGATGGTGGCTTCACCTGCCAAACCTAGTACTCGGGGTGACTTTTCAGCCCCCTACACATTCTCAGGTCCTGACGACCGATGCTTCTCTCCAGTGTTGGGGAGCACATTGCCAAGGGACTTGTACTCAGGGTCTCTGGACTCCTTGGGAGTCCGCTCAGCAGATCAACTTCCTGGAGCTCAGAGCCATCCGCCTAGCGCTCAAAGCCTTCTCTCACCTGATTTCTCACCAGTCAGTACTTGTCCAGACAGACAATCAGGTTGCCATGTTCTACGTGAACAAGCAAGGCGGAACCGGCTCCTTCCTTCTGTCAGGAAGCACAGAAGCTCTGCTCTTGGGCCGTCCATCGCAACATCGTCCTCAAAGCTGTCTATCTCCCAGGTCAAGAAAACTACCTGGCCGACAAACTGAGCAGGGTCCTCCAACCGCACGAGTGGAGGTTGGATCCGCTTGTGGTTCAGCAGATCTTTCTACGGTGGGGCCTCCCCACCTTGGATCTGTTCGCCAGTCCTCTGAACCGGCAGCTTCCCAGATTCTGCTCTCGACAGCCGCATCCTCTCCGGGTAGCGGCGGATGCTTTTCTGATTCCATGGTCCACAGGCCTCTTGTATGCCTTTCCGCCCCTGCCTCTGGTGTCTCGGACGCTCTTCAAAGTTCTCCGAGACAAGGCATCGTTGATCCTCGTGGCTCCTCGGTGGCCGAGGCAACCTTGGTTCCCGCTTCTGATGCAGCTAGCGGTGGACACCCCTCTTTCTCTGGGGTTTCAGCCCGATCTCCTCTCGCAGGATCAAGGGACGCTCCTGCACCCCAACCTCCGGTCCCTTCATCTCATGGCCTGGCTGCTGAAAGGGTAGTCCTTGCTCCTCTCCAGCTGCCTCCAGATGTGGAAGAGGTTGTCTTGGCTTCCAGGAGGCCTTCCACCCGGAAGTCCTACGCTCTTAAGTGGCGTCGGTTCTCCGTCTGGTGTACTCAGCAGTCCCAGGACCCATTCTCCTGTTCGGCATCAGTGGTCTTGCAGTACTTGCTTTCTCTTTCTAATCTTGGCCTTAAATCCAACTCGGTCAAGGTCCACCTCAGTGCTATTTCTGCGCATCACGTGCCGGTGGATGGTAGACCTCTTTCCAGCCACCCTCTGGTGGCTCGTTTTCTCAGAGGCCTCCTTCTCCTTAAACCACCTTTGCGCCCGCCAGCCCCGAACTGGGATCTCAATGTGGTTTTACAGCGGCTTACCTGTCCGCCTTTTGAGCCTATGGCTACCTGTCCTCTTTGTTTTCTGTCCTGGAAAACCTTGTTCTTGGTGGCCCTCACTTCCGCTAGACGCGTTAGTGAGCTGCAGGCCCTGATATCTGACCCTACTTATACTAGGTTCTACAAGAACCGGGTAGTCCTACGGACTCACCCTAAGTTTCTTCCCAAAGTGGTTTCCCCTTTTCATATCAACCAGGAGGTGGTACTTCCGACCTACTTTCCCAGGCCTCACTCCAGTCGAGCTGAAATGGTCCTGCATACCCTGGACTGTAGGAGGGTGCTGAACTTCTACCTTGACCGTACGCGGGAGCACCGAAAGGCTGTTCAGCTCTTCGTGTCTTATGACCCCAGCAGGTTGGGGCTCCCTGTCTCCAAGCGTACTCTGTCCATCTGGATTGCGGACTGTATCGCTTGGGCTTACGAGGCTGCGGGCCTCGTGCTGGAAGGTAGAGTCACCGCTCATCGTGTTCGGGCAAAGGCTACGTCAGTGGGTTACCTCCGCTCTGTTCCATTGGCAGACATCTGCCGGGCCGCTACTTGGTCTTCAAGCCAGACCTTTGCAGCCCATTACTGCCTGGAGAGGGAGTCCCGCAGTGACAGTGCTTTCGGACAGGCAGTCCTCTGTAACCTCTTCGAGGTATAGGCAACTCCTACCCTCCATCCCGGTTGTTGGGCTACCGGTTGGAGACATATTCAGAGAAGATTCCTTCCTTCTGTGCTGCTGAGCTAGAGGGAGCTCATTTTTGTGCTTAGGGTCTCCAGTAGCCTTAAGCTTGGGAGTCCCATATGTGAGGACTGACTTCCTGCTTGGTCCTGGAGAAAGCGTAGTTACTCACCTGTAACAGGTGTTCTCCAGGAGCAGCAGGAATCAGTCCTCACAACCCTCCCTCCTCCCCTTGGAGTTGCAGTTTTATGCTTTCGTTTTACTAATTTTTTGCTGTCTTTTAGCTATGTCGTCTGACTGAGCAAGATGGCACCCTTGGGCGGGAAGAGGACCGCGCATGCGCGCTGCGATTCCCAAAGGCTTTCTTTGAAAGCTGGGGAAATTTGCTCTGCGAGGGCTCCGTCGGCGCCGACGTCACCCATATGTGAGGACTGATTCCTGCTGCTCCTGGAGAACACCTGTTACAGGTGAGTAACTACGCTGTCTGACCTATCCTGGATCTCAAGGGTTCTCCAGGAACAAGCAGGAAGTCGGTCCTCACTTATGGGTGACGTTGGCATCGACAAAGCCCGCACAGAGCAATTCCCCAGCTTTCAAAGAAAGCCTTTGGGATTGCTGCCACACATGCGATGGTGCCCGGTCTCCTGAGGGTCATCCCGGTGAGGACCCTCTCTCCTCCACCTCAGACCCAGTAACCGTGGTGTTGGCGTCCCAGGGACTCATTCCTTATTGGGAGTCCCGCATGCTGGCACTAGAGTGCAGCGTTTCTGCCTTCCTAGCTGCCCAGCAGGCGCTCTTGCCCAGCACGGCTGGCCTGCACCTCGAGACCGAGAAACCTTCGTCTGTGGTCCCGAAAACTGTCTTGGAAACCCCCAAGAGCCATGGGCCTCATGAGGGACCTCGGCACTGGTCTCGCTCGCTGTCCCGTTCCTCAGGGGTGAGGTCTTCCAGAGTCTGTGCCTCCAGCTCCAAGTGGGCCTCCGCCATGGGACATGGGCTCAGCCCGACTCAGAGTCCTTCTTGGACCTCTTGGGCTGGAAATTGGATGGGGACATGTCCCCTGAAACCCGCCTCGGTCCCTATTGTCAGTAAAAGACTTGATGCCATGTACAGAGTCCAGCGCGACCCTGGGTTTCGAAAGACCCAACTTCCCCATACCTCCATGGTAGTGGAATCCGCATTGCAGAAGCAGAAGAATCCGAAGTCGCACTCTTCAGTCCCACCTCGTAGAGAATCCAGTGCTCTCTATGCCCTCGGGCGCAAGGCCTGCCAGGGATCCATGCTGGCAAGCCGCATCCAGGCATACCAGCTATATATGGGGTATGTTCCTTTGTGACCTCGCTAAAGAGCTCGACGGTTTCTCCACGAGCCTCGGAGGCGAACACCTTCTCAGATTTCAGACACTCTTGAGATCGGGCACGGACTGCTCGAAATACCTTTCCCATGCTGCATATGACGGGTTTGAATCTTAATGCCTGTGTGGCAGCGGCTGGCATCGGAGCCTGGCGTCAAGTGTGGCTCCAGTGCTCAGATCTGGAACAGTAGGTCCAGGAGAAACTCTTGGATATCCCCTGCCTTCGGCAAGCCTATAGAAGACAAAGCGGCCGAGATAGATTGTGACCTGCATCCGCCTCTTTTGCAAAACCTCTTCCCTTCCTTGGAAGAAACAGCACAGTAAGAAGTCCTTCTTCCAGAGGAAGGGGCTCCCTTACCGGGGATACCCACCCTATTCGCCCGCCCCTCCGCTGATGCCCAGTGGCCAAGACAAAGGGGGAGCTCAGGGTCACCGGAAACCTAAGGGGCCCAAGACCCAAGCATTGGCGCCACCCCCCCCCCCCCCGGGGTTGAGACACCAAACGTATAGACTCTCGCCCCCCCCCCCCGGCAGTGGGGGGGGGGGGGCGGCATCTGTCCGTCCCCGAGTGGGAGGCCATCACATATGACTCCTGGGTCCGACAGACTCCCTCCCCCCTTCTCCCCAGCAGAGCCTTCTCAGCTCCCCTCGCACCAGACTTGCTTTCAGCAAGAGTTGAACAACCTCCTCGGTCAACAGGCGGTCGAAAGGGTCCTACCGCACCTTTGAGGTCGGGGGTTTTACTCCCATTATTTCCTCGTCCTGATGAGGATATGAGGCCTGCACCCCATCCTCTATCTCAGGAACCTAAACAATTTTCTGGTGCAAGAGAAGTTCAGAATACTATCGCTTGATGTCCTGCTGCCCTCCTTCCGGCAAGGCGATTGCTATGCTCCTTGGACTTCAGAGACACTTACACTCACATCCCTGTCCCCACCCCAAGCACAGGAAGTACCTGTATTTTAGGGTGCAGGGGGTCACTTCCAGTACAGAGTGCCCCCCCTTCAGGCTCACGTCTGCCCTGCGGGTGTTCACAAAATGGCTCAGCAGCCACAGCCCACCTCTGGCTGCAGGGCATATCAGTCTACCCTTACCTGAATGACTGGCTCATCACGGATGCTTTTGCAGAGGAGGCTCGCCTTTCGCTGTCACGCATAGTCCTCCTTGAGCACCTGGGTTTTCTAATCAACCACTCAGTCCCACCTCGAGCTGGTGCGGGCACTGGAGTTCAGCGACACTCTGCTCGACACGGAATGGGCAACTGCCTTCCTTCCCTGAGCACACGCGGACCGCCTCCATGCTCTGGCTGCAGAGGTCCAAAGCCGGTCCAGAGTCTTGGCGCAGGCCATGCTGCGCCTTCTGGGGCACACGGCCTCGACCATGCATGTCATTCCCCACACTCGCACGCTCAGAGGGCAATGGTCCCGGACCTCGGGCCGGCTCCTGGACCCCTTCTCGGTCTCACGCAGTCTATCCAGTTCCCTGGAGTGGTGGCAGAATCCCTGAAGCTGCCTTCGGGGCATGCCCTTCCAGACCCTGCAACACTTTGCCTATTCATGAGATCTTACATGATCTTATGCTAAGGATGTGGGAAACACCTTTAACCACATCTCCTCATTCTCAAAGACACTATACCATGTATCGAGTTCCACCTTGTCCTGGCTTTCAAAAAACTAAATTACCACCCCATTCAGTGGTTGTGCAATCAGCCATTAGAAGGATGAAAAGTGCAAAGGGACATGCATCCAATCCTCCAGGTTGTGAATGTAGGACTCTCGATGCCTTTGGGCATCTGCTTCCATGCTCTCAGCTAGGATCAGTTCCTATATCTTGTATATGGGAATGTTCCTTAAAGAGGGTCACAGGGGACTTGGAGCTTATGAGCCCCTTCTTCCTGATGACAAAAGACAAGACTATCTCACTCTTGTCAAACATGCTCAGGATGTTTCCAAGTTTAATTGTGCAGCCTTTGACTTACTGTTTTGCGTGCATAAGCAGAACCTCTGCTATTGCCATTGGTGCACGTCTGATCACCTGGCTTCCGGCATCTGACTTGGAAATTTGGGTACAGGATAAATTAGGAAACATTACTTGCACAGGAGAAAATCTTTGGCAAGAATTGGCAGGAGAAGGCTAATGAAATAGATGCTGACAATATCACATTGGATAGATTGTCCAAATCTACAGCCGATCCTGCAAAGAAAAGATCCTCTAAAAAAAAAAAACATTTTTCAATAAAAAAAAGTTTTATCCTTCCTATACCCAACAGGGACACCGTCCAGGTCAGACTGCCCAAAAGGGATAGCAGCAACAACCTAGACAACAAAAGAAGCCAAAAGCTGCAAAACCTCAGCAGGCTCAGCCTCCTCAGGGGCTTTGACTCCTTTCTAGAGAACTTCGCCTTACTGCCGCTGAAGGGTCCGGAACCCGTAACCATCCCAGGCAGGTTATGTCATTTTACCCACAGATGGTACCAAATAACAGCAGAAAATTGGACTCTGTCCATTGTACGAGAGGGGTACAAGCTTCATTTTCACAGCCTGCCCCCTCCTACAATTATAAGACAGTTCAATTCTCAGACCTCTCTCGACAATCTCTTAGGTCAAGAAGTCAGTGCTCCTTGCTCAAGGATCAATAGAGGAAGTACCCATTCCCCGTCAGGGTACAGGGTTCTACTCCCCCTATTTCCTTATTCCAAAGAAAACAGGAGGACACACCCATTTTAGACCAGAGAATTGAACAAATATCTGTTCTGAGAGAAGTTCAAAATGGTCTCTCTAGGAACTCTGCTGCCATACCTTCAAAGTCAGGATTGGCTTTGTTCTTTAGATCTCAAGGATGCGTATACTCATATTCTCATCCATCCAAATCACAGAAGATTCCTCTGATTCCTGTTTCAAGGAAAGCACTACTAATACAAGGTTCTTCCCTTTGGCCTGGCTTCTGTGCCAAGAGTGCTCACAAAATGCATGGCTGTGGTAGCAGCATTTCTCTGCACTCTGGGAATATGCATCTTCCCTTACTTAGACGACTGGCTCATTCGAGCCCCTACAGTGCCAGAAGCCAGCTCTGCTCTGCTGTTTCGCACAATGTGAATCCTTCAGTATTTGGAACTGGTCATAAACCTCCCAAAATCCAATCTTGCTCCCACTCAGTCCCTAGAGTTCATAGGAGCTCATCTGGATACCAGACAGACAAGGGCTTTCCTTCCGTAGCCCCGCTGTCTTCACATAGTACAGCTAGCTTCCCAAGCAGTGCTCAGACCTTGTCTCGCTGTTTGGGAAATGCTACAATTGCTAGACCACATGGCATCCACAGTGTATGTGGTTCCTTATGCTCACTTCCATATGCGAGCAGCTCAGTGGACTTTATCCACTCAGTGGACACAGGCCTCAGGTTGCCTGTCGGACAAAATAACAAACTCGGACCATCTTATTTCGTCCCTCCAATGGTGGCAATTACCCAGAAACCTTCTGGTGGGGTCTCCTTTCCAGCAACCCCTATCCCAAGCCACCCTAACAGATGCTCCACAGGTGGGATGGGGAGCCCACCTGCACGATCTCTCTATCCAGGGTACCTGGACTCCACATCTTCCTTGCTCTTTGAGTATTTCACGCCTAGTTCAGCTACAAGACAGTCCTAGTTCAAATGGACAATCAGGTAGCTATGTTCTATGTGAAAAAGCAGGGCGGAACAGGCTCTGTTGCTATGCAATGAAGCTTTGCGACTATGGGCCCTCACCAGAGAGCATCAGATTCATCTTTCAGTGTATCTTCCAGGCATTCAAAACTCTTGGGCAGACAAACTCAGTTGAGTTCTGCTTCCACACGAATGGTCTCTCCATGCAGACCAGGTTGCCCAAATATTTCAGATTTGGGGAACCCCGGACATAGACCTCTTTGCAAGTCTGCTGAATGCCAAACTTCCCCGGTTCTGTTCCAGAATTCTGGCTCGATGTCAGGCAAGGGACATCTTCCTCCTTCACTGGGGCCAGGACTTCCTATATGCCTTCCCACCCATTCCCCTCATCCCCAAAAACCCTATTCAAGCTTCAAAGAGACAGAGGTCATATGATCCACATAGCTCCACGTTGGCCACAGCAAACGTGGTACCCTCTGCTCCTGCATCTCTCACAAGCTCCGCCTGTGGAGTTGGGATCCACTCCAGATCTTCTCTCCCAAGAGGACAGTATGCTGTGGCATCCCAATCCCCAGGCTCTGCATCTCAGGGCCTGGTTGCTGAAAGCCTAGAACTTCAGGATCTTAACCTTTCCCAACAGGTAAAGGATATCCTTCATGCTTCTAGGAAACCCTCCACAAGACGCTCGTATGCCTTTAAGTGGAAAAGGTTTACCATATGGTGCTCGCAGAAGGGTCTTAACCCTCTTGCGATACCTCTGGAATTGATACTGGAGTATCTCCTTCATTTTGTCAAATGCGGGTCTCAAGACAAATTCAGTAGGAGTCCATCTTAGTGCTATTGCAGCTTCTTACAAGCCTCTAAGTGGACAATCTATTTCCTCTCATCCTCTCATAGCGAGATTTGAGAGGCCTTCTTTTAACACAACCTCCCATTAAGCCACCACCGGTGGCATGGGACTTAAATCTGGTGCTCGGGCAGCTCATGAAACCGCCCTTTGAACCATTAGCCACTACATCTTTGAAATTCCTTTCCTGGAAAGTCATCTTCCTCATTGCAATCACATCAGTACGTCGCGTCAGTGAATTGCAAGTGTTAGTGACTGATCCTCCTTATGCAAGGTTCCACCATAAGGTAGTTCTTAAGACTCATCCACACTTTATGCCAAAGGTGGTTTCGCCTTACCATTTAAACCAAGCGGTTTACCTTCCTGTATTCTTTCCGAGGCCTCATGCCTCCAGTGCAGAAAAGAACCTTCATACCTTGGACTGTAAAAGGCTTTGGCCTTTTACTTGCAAAGGACACAGCAACATAGAAAATCTTCTCAACTTTTTGTTGCTTTTGATCCTAGTCATTTAGGACTTCCAGTTTCCAAAAACACTGTCCACCTGGATCGCACAGTGCATATCCTTTGCCTATGAGAGTAAGAACCTTCCTCTTGAAGGCCATGTCACCGCTCACAATGTGAGAGCCATGGCAGCCTCAATGGCTCATCTTCATTGTCTGTCAACGACATCTGTTGAGCAGCTACTTGGGCTTCGGTACATACCTTCACAGCCCACTACTGCTTAGACAAGGGCTCCTGCTGGGATGCCTTGTTTGGCCAAGCTGTTCAACACCTTTTTCAGACTTAATCAACTCCTACCCACCGTCCCTGGTAGGATGCCAGAGATCCATGGGGGGAACTGGGGTCCTTTCACAAGGGCTGACAACTTCCTGGGCCAATCTCCCTGGCATCTGTAGCTAGGGAGTCCCCATATGTGAAGACTACATTCCTGCTTGTTCCTGGAGATAGCGTAGTTACTCATCTGTAACAGGTGATCTCTGGGAACAGCAGGAATTTAGTCTTCACAACCTGCCCACCTCCCCTAGGAGTTCCCTCCCTCTCTTTCTCTCTCAGCTATAAACTCAACTGGAGAGGGACAGTTGGAAAGGCGGGAAGGCAGCATGCAGGTACTGTGGGATGCTCCCCAAAGCTTTCCTATTGGACGCTGGGGAGCATTCCTGCGCAGGCTCCATCGGTACCGACGATACCCATATGTGAAAACTAAATTCCTGCTGTTCCTGGAGATCACCTGTTGCAGGTGAGTAACTACGCTTTACAGGTGAGTAACTATGTGAGTCAACCAATCCCTTCAGGAGCCTCGTTTCCATGTTTTCCACATGGAAACTCTCCCCTTTTTGAGCCACTTGGATGACAAATGGGAATTACTTGCCTCTCTTGATCTGGCAGAGGCCTAATTCTATATCCCCATTCGCGAAGATCAGCAGTTTCCTCTGTTTCTCCGGGAACAAACAGGAAGTCAGTTCTCGCATATGGGTGACTCCGGCACTCTGAGTTTCATACTCGCCTCCAGTATCGCACTGGTACTCTTCCTGCCACACGATCTCGCTGCCTCATCGTTGAATTCGGGTCTATTTTGTAGTTTTTCATTTCTTAATTTTCTGATGTCTCCGTGCTTTTTTTTTTTCCGAACTGGCAGCCCACTGAGTCTTCGACCTTGCAGGGGTACTTTTTTTACTCTCCCCCCCATGACTTCCAGTGGCTTTAAGAAGTGTGATCAGTGCTTAAAAATTGTCTTTGACTGACACGTACGATTGCTGTCTCCGCTGCCTTGGGCCAAAGCACGACCTGGCAGCATGCGGTCTTTGCAAGAGGATGTCCAATAAGGCCCTCGAGCCGCCAGCAGCAGCACGATAAATTTTTCCCCCGTGCCTCCGAAAGCCAGGGCCTCATCTGTAGAATCGACACCTCGGATGGACCCTTCTGAGCCCAAGTCCTGTTGTGGGCCCCCCTCGATTGAACTCCGGAAGAAGCAGTGGCCCTCGAAGGCGGCATCCTTGGACGGATCTGACCAGCCAGGTGCCCCCACAGGCCAGGTCCTGTAGTCCGAAACGCTTGTCCAAGGTGTCGGAGAAGGAGCGGCCTGCAAAGGTCCCATGGAAGGATTCGACCTTGGACTGGCCTCGGTCCCCAGACACCATCCTTGTCGTGGATTCCTGTTTGGTGGAGCAGGCGCTGGGCCAGAGTCCCTTGGTGCCCATGCCGAAGGCTGCGTAGTCTTCTGGCCTGGAGTCCAGAATGGTGGCCCTGGAGTGCAGTTTGCCTTCATGGACCACCAGCAGGCACTATTGTCTGGTACGACAGGTTTATCCGCCCCGCTGAGCCTATCCTCGGCTGATGTCTCGATCTGATTCCTGCTCGACAGGACCACAATTATCCTTGAGTGCTGATGTTTCCGCAGTGTGCTTCCCAACCCAGGAGGGAGGTGTCGGTGATTAGGACCATCTGCGTTGTCGGTTCCTGGAACGGCTGATGCTCCGAATGTGGGAAACACTAGCTTCGGTACCGGTAGTGAGCAAACGGCTTGGCTCGATGTACCAAGTCTGCCGGAGCATGGGCTTCCAAAAGTCATTTGCAGCATAGCTCCATGGTGGTGGAGTGGACCATGTGTCTGCTGAAAAGCCAGAAGACGCACTCCTCGGTGCCCCCCGGCAGGGAGGCCTGCACTCTGGACACCCTCGGCACAAAGTGCTACCAGAACTCAATACTCATCGGCCGTATCCAGGCCTACTAGCTGCACATGGGCATGTACCTAAGACCTGGCGAAGGAACTCGCCAGGTTCTCAGCTGGTCTCTCCGAGGAACCCTTGCAGCGGTTCAAGAACTTGGCCAAGGCTGTCTGTGAATGTTCCAAATTTGTCTCTAGCAGCCTATGACTTTGAGTCGGCGGCTCGAGTAGCGGTGGCGGGCATCAGTGCTTGCCACCAAGCTTGACTAGAGTAGTTAGACCTCGAGCAGTGGATTCAGGACAAATTGGTTGATGTCCCCTGCCAAGGAGAGAACCTTTTTGGCAAACCTGTGACTGACAAGGCTGCCGAGCTGGAGACAGATTTCATGAGGACCAGGCTCTCCAAAAAGACTGCTGCCCCTCCCTGACGTAAGGGCTCGGGTAAACGGTCCTTTTGCCCGATGAACAGAGCTGCTTACAGAAACTACCCACCACCTCAGGCCTCCCCAGCTCCCCAACAGGTTCAGCAGGCCAAGGGACATGGGCATGGCCGTTAAAAGCAGAAGGCTCCCAGGCACCAGCTCCGGCCCAGCCAGGGGGAAGTTTTTGACTCCTTGAGCATAGCCTGCCTATCCCAAGGAGATCAGCAGTCCACAGGAGGACGATTGACCATCACCACCGACTCAGTCGGGGAGGGTTGGCACCTCCCCTTTACTTTCCAGGAGAGCCTCTCAGGTCTCTCCTTCACTGGAACCTTCTACTGAAGGAATTGGCAGGTCTTCTCAAGGACAAAGTGGTGGAACCGGTGCCCCACCATTTCAAGGGCAAAGAGGTTCTACTCCAGGTATTTCCTCGTGCCAAAAAGGGCAAGAGGCCTAAGACCCATCCTCAACCTGCGCAACCAAGACGCGCTCCCTTGGAACGTTGCTGCCGTATCTCCCAGCGGGGAGATTAGCTGTGCTCCTTAACACTTCAGTGTGCATATACTCACATCCTCATCCACCCCCACCACAGGCAGTACCTGCGGTTTGTAGTGAGGGGCAGGCATTTTTGGTAGAGGGTGCTCCCCTTTCAGCCTGCTTCCACCCCAAGAGTTTTCACAAAATGTCTGTCAGTTGTGGCTGCCTTCCTCCGCCTCCAGGGGGTCTTTGTCTTCCCCTACATGGATGACTGACTCATAAAGGGAGGCACAGCCTCAGAGATGCAGGAGGCCACTGTACGTACCATCCAGGTCCTGCAGCACTTGGGGTTTGTCATAAAATACCCCAAGTCTCACTTCCTCCTGGCACAATGCCTGGAGTTCATCGGGGCAAAGCTTGAAACTCTCCAGTCAAATGCCCAGGGACTGAGCCGACCATCTTGGGACTGACACAGGACATAGTGTTGTCCCTCGGTGCCTGCTCGGCTGCTTCTGCGCCTCCTCGGGCACATGGCGTCCCTGTCACCCCAGACGCTTGCATCCACATGAGGGCGGCGCAGTGGTGTTTTCAGGACCTGTGGTCTTAGGCCACGGGTCGCCTCAGAGACAGTGTTTGTGACGCACCAACTGGTGGACTCCCTGGTCTGGTGGCAGTCTCTCCAGCATCTTGAGGCAGGCATGCCTTTTCAGGCCCCAAGCACCTCAAGGGTCCTCACCATGGATGCCTCCTTGCTCTGCTGGGGAGCCCACTGCAGAGAGCTCTGCACCCAGGGCACCTTGTCACCAGATGGGAGCACCCAGCAGATCAACTTTCTGGTGCGTCGACCCATACACTTAGCCCTGCGAGTCTTCTGTCATCACCTACGTCGGTCCAGATGGACAACCAGGTAGCGATGTTCTACGTGAACAAATGGGGGCACGGGGTCTCGTACCCTTTGTCAGGAGGCACTGGTCCTCTGCTCGTACGCAATCCAACAGGGTATCCTCTTGTGGGCAGTGTACCTGCCAGGCTAGGACAGCCTTCTGGCCGACAGGCTGAGCAGAGTTCTCCAGCCACACAAGTGGCATCTGGTCCGTTGGGTAGCCAGTCAGCTTTTCCAACTCTGGGGGGAGCCCATGATGGACCTGTTCTCCAGACCGGACAATTTCCAGCTGCCCTGTTTCTGTTCTCGGCAGGCCCACCTCACCAGGGTGGCAGCGGATGCATTCCTTGTCTCATGGTATGAAGGCCTCATGTACGCCAAGACCTTGTTCAGGACCCTCCGCGACAGGGCCTCGCTCATCCTGATAGCTCCTCGGTGGCCCAGGCAACCATGGTTTCCACTGCTCCTGCAGTTGACGGAGACCCCCATTCCCTTGGGAACTGCCCTGGGACTCCTGTCTTGGGAGGTGGGCTCTTTTGCACCCCAACCTAGGGTCCCTGTCGCTGACAGCATGGCTGTTGAGAGTGTGACTCTGGCCCCTTTCAACCGTTCAGTTAAGGTGGAGGACATTCTGCTGGCCTCTCGCAAGGCCTCTACTAGGAAGGCTTACGACCTCAAATGGTGCAGGTTCTCTGTTTGGTGCGCTGAGCATGGGGCTGACTTTCTCCTGCCCGGTGGCACTGGTATTACAGTACCTTCTCTGCCTCTCTTAATCCAGGCTCAAGTCCAACTCCATCAGAGTGCACCTTAGTGCCCTGGCGGTGCACCACTATCCAGTGGATGGCAAGCCCCTCTCTGTCGAGCCTTTTACCTGTTTCCTTCGGGGCCTGCTCTTATTGAAGCCCCAGGTTTGCCCTCCGGCAACCGAATGGGACCTCAACGTAGCGTTGGGGCAGCTCACTCACCCACCCTTCAAGGCTCTGGCTACCTGCCACCTTCGCTATCTCTCCTAGAAGGTGGCTTTCCTGGTTGCACTTACTTCTGCTTGCAGAGTTAGTGAGCTCCAGGCCCTTGTGGCGGAGGCACCTTATATCGGGTTCTATAGAAACAGAGTGGTTCTGCGCATGCACCCCAAATTCCTACCGAAGGTGGTATCACCCTTCCATCTCAACCAGGAAGTGGTGCTCCCTACCTTTTTTCTAAGACCCACTCCAGTCGGGTGGAGACGGTCCTTCACACCTTGGAATTGTAAGAGGGCTTTGTCCTTCTATATCCACCACTTTCGGGGTCACCGCAAATCATCTCAGCTTTTCATCTATGACTCAGTAGGCTGGGGGATGCGGTGACCAAGTGTACACAGTCCACATGGATGGCGGACTTTATTGCCCTCGCTTATGAGCAGGCACCGTTCCTGCTGGAAGGCCGCATCATGGCACACCATGTCAGGGCCATGGTGGCTTCCGTGTCAAGCTTGTGCTCTGTCCCGATGGTGGATATCTGCCGGGCTGCCATTTGGTCTTCAGTCCATACCTTCGCAGCCCATTACTGCCTGGAAAGAGAGTCCCGATAGAACAGTGCCTTCGGCCAGGTTGTGCTCCATAACCTTTTTAGGATCTAGGCAACTCCTATCCTCCGACCCTTCTGTGTTCAGGTTACTGGAATGTTGGTCTCGGCGGATGCAGGGGGTCCTACTGTGGTCTGTGTACACAGGCTAATTTGCTGCTGCTTGCGGCTCTCCCATGAGGGGGCCTCTATTTTGCTATGGGCTTTTGGTAGCCTATAACTGGGGAGTCCCATACGTGAGTACTGACTTCCTGCTTGTTCCTGGAATAAAGCGTATTACTCACCTGTAACAGTGTTCTCTGGGGACAGCAGGAATCAGTTGTCACAACCCTCTCTCCTTCCCTTGGAGTTACTCCTTTACCATCTTTTATTTCTGCCGTTTTTTAGCTTGTGTCATCTGACTGAGCAAGATGGCACCCTGGGGTGGGAAGGGGACCAGCATGCATGGTGGCATCTCCCAAAGGTTTGCTTTGAAAGCTGGGGGTTGCTTTCGGTGCTGATGTCACCCATATGGTGAGGACTGATTCCTGATGTCCCCGGAGAACACCTTATAGCTGCATAAGTACGCTTTGGCAGTTGTGCACACAGTGGTGCCCCTTCTTTGCCAGCAGTTTTCCTTTCTTTACTTTCCAGAGCTGCCGCTGGTCAAGAGTACTAGTAGAGCACCTCTGAAGGGAAGCGCCCCTGCTCATGAGGAGCAGTTGTAGCCTTCTGTTCTGACTGTTCTATAAGCAAGACTTCTATCAGCTAAGTTGGCAGTCAACCTTTGTTATTTTTCTAACTCAGTTTGTTTAAAATTTTCTTGATGTAAATTTGAAAATTTCTTAAATATTAAAAAAACAAACAAACCCCCCCCCGCCCCCCTTATTCAAGGACCCGGTTGCTGAGGAAGTTGTCGGGCAGTGTTTTCTTCTCCGGACCTTCCTTCGGTCTGGTTTTTTTCCTCCTTTGAGAGCACCGAGTGTTATCTTTCGCTGTTCTCTTTTAAAGCAGCATTCCGATCTGTTTTGTGGCAGTATTGTGTTCTTCTGACCACATGCATCTTCCTTCTTTTTTTGGTGTGCTCAGTTTTCTGCATTTGCCTTTTTCTTGCTTCTCTTCACGAGGTCAGTCGGCATCTGCTACCCTACTCTATTTTGCTGTTTTCTGCCATGATTTTTTTTTTTTTAAATGTATTTAGTATCAGTGTATTGCATTTACAACCGTGTACAACATCCAATTCTAACAAACCAAGAACATTCAGTACATCGCTTAGTCACAAACATAAAGTATCCCCCCCCCCCCCCCCCGGGCCCATCTCTCTCCCTCCTCCCTCCCATCCCTCCTATTCGTCACCCCCACTCCTCTCCTGATCAATCCATTGAATGTATTGTTCCCACACCCTTCCAAACTTCTGCTGATTCCCCCGCTTAAGGGCAGTCAATTTAGACATCAAATATATCTGGGACAGCATCCCCTGGAACTCCCCTAAAGTAGGTATCACTGCCGTTCTCCATTTTCTGGCCAGCAAGATCCGCAAGGCCACACACCCCATATCCATGAATGAGCCCTCCACCCTGCTAAGAAGTGGCACAGGCACCCCCAGCAATGCCGTTTCCGGGCGTGGGTCCAGCGTTTTCCCCAAAACCTCACCCAGAAACCCCCAGACAACTTGACACATACTAAACACCCCCCCCACATTCCCACCAAATGTGTAGATAGGTGCCTCGGCCCCCACAATTCCTCCAGCATAATTCAGAAACTTGGGCATGCATTCGATGTAATCTGACTGGCGTCAAATGCCAGCGATAAAGCAATTTATAGTTATTTTCTATCAGGTTCGTCGCCAGGAGGCCCTTATACTGGCTCTCATGGATACGAATCCAAGTTTCTTCTCCCCAGGGCCCCCCCAGCTCAACTTCCCAAGCCCTTTGATATCGCTCCTTCCCCTTGTCCTGGACCATCAGCCGGTATAGGGTGGATAAGGCCCGTCTCCGCTGCCCCAGCAACATGAACTTTTCCACCGCAGAGAGGTCCTGTTTAAGGTGGGGGATAAGTTGCTGCTGTATATAATGACGAAGCTGGAGATACCCATAAACATCCGACCCTTCCAGGTGATATTCCCTGGCCAGCTCCGTAAAGTCCCTCGCCCGCCGGCCCTCCAACTGGCCCACTCTACTTAATCCCCGTATTGCCCAGGACCCAAATACCGAGGGCCCTCTACCCGGCGGGAACTCGGGATTCCCTCTAATGGGGAGTAAACGCGACAACCCCTGTGTCCCCAGCCACAACCCCCTCCATTTATTCCAAACCTGTAACGTCCTCACTACATACGGATTTCTCCCCGGGAATCGCTTATGACATCGTCGGGGCAGCCACACCCAGTCAGCTAGCACACCCTCATTCAATTCCGCCGCTTCCATACACACCCACTCCTTGGGGTTGTCTGCCACTCAGTCCACCACCGCACACATTTGCGCTGCCTCCCAATAATTCCAGAGGTTGGGCACCGCTAGCCCCCCATTCTCCTTCCTACCCATCAAAATCCTGGCCGCGACTCTATTGCGTTTCCCCCCACCCATAAAGCCCAGGAACATCCGTTGTATCCGTGCTATATAACTCCTAGACACCGCGATGGGTAAATTCGCAAAAAGGTAGAGCCACCTCGGCAAAATCACCATTTTCAAGGCCGCTAACCGGCCCATCCAAGACAACCGCTTAAGCCTCCACCCCTCCAGCTCGGCGCGCATGGCCTTCTCTGCCCGCCCATAGTTGTCCTTAAATAAATCAAGCTCCCGCTCCGGCAGAAAAATCCCTAAATATTTTATACTATGCTTTGCCCAACGATATGGCAAGGAGGCCTGTATCTGCCCGCGCTCCTCCCCATCCACAGAAATATTCAAAATTTCAGACTTAGTCTCATTAACCTTAAAACCCGAATGGGCTCCAAACTCCCGCAGGACACGTGTCAGCTCCAGCAAGGACTCCCTAGGGTCGGTCAGTATAAAAAGCAAATCGTCCGCAAAAAGGGAAACCTTAAGTTCCAACTTCCCCCAAGACATCCCCTTAATAGCAACACAGTCCCGCACCCGTTGAGCCAACGGCTCCATGGATAATACAAAAAGCAATGGGGATAAAGGACACCCCTGCCGCGTCCCCCGCCCGAGTTCAAAAGATTGGGAATATTCCCTGTTAACGCGAATACGAGCCATCGGGTGCGCATATATAGCCCTAACCCACCGCAAATAATCCCCAGTGATCCCCATTCGCTCCAGTACTTTAAACAGGAAGGGCCAAGAAACACGATCGAAGGCTTTTTCAGCGTCGACGGTGAGGAGCACCATCGGTGCCCCCCCCCCCGACCGGCCCTTCCATAAAGCATTAAGCACCTTGCGCATGTTATCCACGGTCTGATGTCCTGGAACAAACCCGGACTGGTTCTCATGAACTAAAGAGGGCAAAAAACGTTGCAACCTAATGGCTAGGATCTTGGTAAAAATCTTAGTCTGTCCCAAGGAGCGAAATAGGTCGATAAGACCCACACAACGAGACGTCCTTCCCCGCCTTAGTTAGCACAGTAATCCCCGCCGTCCGCATCTGTTCAGGAATAGGTTCCTCCTCCTTAAACGCATTGAATAATCGCGTCAGGGGAGAACAGAGCTCTGCACTAAATGCCTTATAGAAACTATTTGTGAAACCATCCAGCCCTGGTGCTTTATGCGCCGGGAGCCCCCGAATCACCTTGAGCACCTCCCGTTCCTCTATAGGCCGAGATAAAAACGCCGACTCTGTGTCGGTAAGACAGGGCAAGTTCACTTGCAAATACTGCTCGAGCTGCGGCTCTGTCTTATGGACCTCTTCCGTATACAACTGATGATAGTAGTCTACAAAACACTTATGAATGGCTTCCACCTCTCGCACTTCGGTCCCTTGGGCATCCCTAATCTTAGTAATAATGTTCCGACTCCTGTGCTGCTTCAGCTGTTGGGCCAACAATCTACTGGGCTTGTTACCATACTCAAAAAAACTGTTGTTTCAGGAGATCCTGCTCAAATTTAATCTCCCCTAGCTCAATTTCATTAAGTTCTCTTTGAAGTTTTGCTAATTCCTGACCAAACCCCCCCCCTCCCCCCCCTGCAGAATCCGCTCTTCAATGCTCCTAATACCGGCCCTGAGCTCCTCTTTCTGCCTATCCTTCACTTTTTTCAAATGGGCCCCCACTGAGATTAACTCTCCCCGCAGCACCGCTTTCAAACACTCCCACAACGTCCCTATCCTACACCCCTCCAAATCATTCAAAGCCAAGTATTGGGTGATTTTCCCTCGCATAAACTGTTTAATATCCTCCCTTTCCAACAATGATTCATTCAGCATCCACAACCTACGCTTCTTCCTTTCCTCGTCCAGACACACCTCCATCCAAATAGGGGCATGGTCTGACCACGTGCGGTCCCCCAACTCGCACTCGGTCACCTGCGTGACCAACTCCTTGGACACCCAAAACATGTCAATCCTAGAGAAGGATTGGTGGACTGGAGAGTAAAAAGTAAAAGCTTTTTTCCCTCCCACGTATTGCCCTCCACGCATCCACTACCCCTAAGTCGGTTCCCAGCTGTTTCATATGTTTCCTACCCTTAGGGTTGCCCCCCCCCCTTTCCCAGAGGAGTTATCCAGACCCGGGTGCATTATTAAATTAAAATCCCCTCCCATAATAATGTGACCCGCTGCCACCCTTTCCAGCACCTCGTGGAGTCCAGCATAGAAACCCCCTTGCCCCACGCTAGGCCCATAGACATTAACCAAAGTATAGACCTGGTCCTTAATCCGTAGTTTAACAATGAGATATCTGCCCTCTTTGTCCCGGTGCACTTCACAGTCTGAGTATTCTATTGCTCCCCGCATTAAAATCCCCACTCCCCCCTTTTTCAATGCCACTCTGTTTGTTTGAGGCAAACCATTTCTCCGAATATGTGCGGTGCCCCACCCGCCATTCATCACATTTTTTCAGGTGCGTTTCCTGTATGAAGCAGATATCCCCCCGCAATCTGTGCATCTCTTTAAACAATCTCTGACGTTTAACTGGAGAATTCAACCCCCGTACATTCATGGATATAATCTTCACTTTTTCCATTTAACCTTTCTCCCTCGCACCTCCTGAGAACAGCCATACTGGAGCCCATCCAACCCGCCCCCCCCCTCCCCCCCTCCCCACTGGGGGTACAACTCCCCACTCCAACTCCTCAGTCGAGGCATGTGTCCCCACCAGGAATCTAACGTCCCCCCCCCCCCCCCCCCAATAAACCATGGGTCCAGACCTCCTTTGTATTCACATATAGATGGGCCAGAGACCAAGATACCCCCTTCCCCCACCCCGTAAGGGCCTCTCCCCCCTCGTCCTCACCCGTCTATACCCACCCCCCAGTACCCCACAAACAGCTCACACACCAGTAACCCACATAATCATATGGCAGATAACCATGAGAGAAAAAAAACAAGAAAACAAGAGCATCACAGAACCGCAGTTCATAAAGGTGTCCAGACCGGGTTCTTCCACACCCTCAACCGAGGCCAGATCCTCCAGTCGCCTCGCTCAGCTGTTGCCTCCGCAACCGATGGTCGCCTTGTGGGGCGCGTCTCCACTCATGGCCCCGCACCGGTCCGCTGCGCTCAGGAACCACCACCTGCTGGGACACCTCCGGCAACTCAGTCCAGCCTGCCTCCTTCAATGCCGCCAGAGCCTCTGACACCATACGCACAGCCGACGTCCTCCCCTCCACGCAGTACTGGAGGCCAAAGGGGAAGAGCCAATGGTATTTGAGGCCCTTCTCTCTCAACACCTTAGTGATGCCCGACATTTCCCGCCGTTTTTTCATAGTGATAGCGGACAAGTCAGTGTACAATTCCACCCGTTGGTTATTCCATTTAAAATTAGAAAGTTTGCGGGCCGCCTCCACCACCACACTTTTAGTAGCATATTCGTGAAATTTGGCAATAATGTCTCGATGGTAACCATCCCGCTTAGGCCCCAACGCCCGGTGTGCCCGATCTATCGACCAACACAGCTGAGAGCCATCCTGACCAGCTTCCTCCAAGATGCGCTTGCAAATGGTCACCACTAAATTGCCACAGTCCACTGCTTCCGCCGACTCCACCACTACCCGCAGCCTAATATTCGCTCTGCGCGAGCGGTTCTCCAGGTCCTCCACTTGGGACCAAAGATCCTACGAGTCCGCATCCAGAGCCTCCATGCGCTCCTGTAGCTTAGTAATGGCCGCATCCTGCGCCTCCACCTTCCCCTCCAGCTCTTCCACTCGCTGGCCCACCTCTCGTACCTCGGCCTTCAGATCCTCCATCCAGATGTGGACGTCAGATTTAAAAGTTGCCAAATCTTGCCGGAGGGTGCCAAACCAGCTCTTAAGCTCCCCTCACAAGTTCTCCACTTCACTCTCACGCTGCTGCCCATCACGGGCCTTATCCCCATCTGCACCAGGCCCCGCGCTCACCGCGGCCATCTTTTGCCGCTCGTGCTCCCGGCGGCGGTCTTGAAAGCAAAGCCTTTCAGGTTGGCTACGCTTTTCCGCTGCGCCATTCGTTGCGGGCCTGTTCCCCGATGCTCTAGCGTATTTTTCCTCTGCCAACATGCTGTTTGGGGGTACTTTGGGCACTATTTCTCCCCTGCTTCCCCGGAGCTCCGCATTCAAGCAGCCACTCCGTTCAGTGACGTCATTTCCTCCCCTCCTGCCATGATTTTTGTGCTACAGCTGCCATTCTTTCTTCAGAAGGTTGATTTTTGGCTCCCTGACTCTCGTGACTTTCATGCTGTTGTGAAAATGCCGCCTTCCCTCCAGCGCTGCTTGGGCTATGGGAAGAAATGTAAGACTTTGACAGGTAGTTTGTGTTCCTCCTGTGGTTCTTATGAAGGGGGGTCCTTCTGTGTTTTTAGGTCCTGGTTTTGGAAGATGCTCTTCCTCCAGTTTTGTTGCCTGAGCAGCTTGCTCACCCTCTACAACTCTCTAGTCGGCCTATGTAAATTTCAGCTGACTGCTCTGATCTCCAGTGTATGCAGCTATTCCTTCACGCTTGGGTTATGTGGCGCTTGGGGACTTTCAGACCGCCACTGATCCACAGTCTAGAAAGCGTGCCTGCCAAAGTTTGGCATGGATACCTCCTCCCCTCTATGGGACTGGCATCCTGCAGGGGAAGACGGTGATGGTCCTTCAGATGAACATTCTGTCACTTCTGAGTCTAGCCGGGAAGAAGAGCGCTCTCCATTGGAAGGCTAGGAGCCTCAAGGTGAGGTCAGGATATCCGGTTATTCCATAAGGAAGAGCTTTCTGCTCTCTCGTTGCTCAAATTATGGAGGCTTTGCACCTCGGACTCTCAAGTGCAACAGCTTTTGGATTCCTCTAAACCTCAGGCAGACCCCATCATTGTGGGCATCAGGAAACTTGGGGCTTTTCCTTTTCCCCTGGAACTACAACAGATGGTCTCCTTAGAGTGGAATTTTCCTGATGTCTCTACGCTCTGCTCATTGCTTGGGGCATGCCTACGTTTGGTCTTCGGATGATCTTGACAAGTGGTTACATTTGCCTAAAGTAGACACCCTGGTCACTGTAGTCACTAAATGCATAACCATTCCTGTGGAGGGCAGCACTGCCCTCTGATCAGATGGATCACAAGGTGGAGGGCCTCTTAAAAACCACTTCCTTGTCATCGACCTGGACATTGCAGGTATCTGCAGAGGTCTCTCTGCATATGCTCTGCTGCAGTGGCTTCAGCCACTTCCGAATGATTTAGCTTTGCCTCATTTAGAGTCGGCCGTTGTCTTTCTTGGATGCCTTTTATGATCTGCTGTGCTTATTTGCTTTGTCTGTGGTTGCTGCTACAGTGGCTTGGTGTTGGCTATGACTCTCATTGAAATGCAGATGCTGCTTCCAAGTCCCATCTCACCAAGCTTCCTTTCAAGGGCTGCCTGCTTTTTGGAGAGGATTTGTAAAAACTTGTGAAGGATTTGTGGGAAGTCGAGCCTCAATGTTTCCCGGAGGATAAGGCCAAATCCAATTTTCGTTGTCCTGCCATGTCATTGTCCACGTCTTCATCTTAGAGTCTGCTTCAGTGATGTTAGTTGTTACTGGTCTGGCAAATCCGGTGGTTCTTCAAATAGGGCTGGTTCTGAGCCTCAGTCCTTTTGGGTATCGGTCACAACCGGGACAATTTCTTGTCCAACAAGTTTTCGGGTTCCACCAAATCTTCCTGTTGACTGTTTCTGGGTCCATTCCAGGGTGCCTCTCGTTGGTAGATGCTTATGGTATTTTTCCCACAAATGGACCCATATAGTATCAAACTGGTGAGTATTTTCAGCTCTGGGTCCCCGGTAGCCTGAAGCTGGGGAGTCCCATATGTGAGGACTGACTTCCTGCTTGATCCTGGCGAAAGAGTAGTTACTCACCTGTAACAGGTGTTCTCCAGGAGCAGCAGGAATCAGTCCTCACAACCCTCCCTCCTCCCCTGGGAGTTGCAGTTGTAAGAGTACATAGTTCATTTTTACACTTTTTGTGCTGTCTTTTAGCTATGTCATCTGACTGAACAAGATGGCACCTTTAGGCGTCAAGGGGACCGCGCATGCGTGCAGTATTCCCAAAGGCTTTCTTAGAAAGCTGGGGAAGTGCTCTGCACGGCAGCTCCATCGACGTCGATGTCACCCATATGTGAGGACTGATTCCTGCTGCTCCTGGAGAACACCTGTTACAGGTGAGTAACTACTCTTTCCCTGCGGCGCCAAGATATTCAGGTTCATCCTTATCTAGGCGATTGACTAATAAGAGCAACGAGTTTCGAGGAAGTTACTTCTGCAGTCCTTCAGGTCCTCTCTTTTCTGGACAGTCTTGGCTGGGTGGTCAATTGTGCCCAGTTCAGTCTCTGGAATTCCTCAGTTCCCGCTTTGACACGAGAGTGGACCATGTCCTACCCCTCATAACAGATGCAAGAAGCTCTATGTTCAGGTCCATGCCTTCTGCCACCTGGCAGCTCCCACTGCCTGGGATTACCTACAACTCCTCAGCACCATGGTTTCTGCTCTCAATGTAATCCCCTGGGCCTGTGCTCGCATGCGTCCACTTCAGTACTTTTTCCTGTTGCACTGGTCCCCATCCACCCAGGACTAATAGATTTGTTCTACCCCATTCTTCAGTGGTTAGCCGCAGTCTTTGCTGGTGGCTTTGTCCTCATCACTTGTTGAAGGGCGTTTACTTGGAAATTCTGCTTTGGGTGGTGGTCACCACAGACACCAGCCTTGCAGGTTTGGGGCGCACTGCCAGGGACAAGCAATGCAGGGATCTTGGTCCATTCAAGAAGCCTCTTGGACCATCAATCGCCTTGAAGCCCAGGCTGTTCATCTGGCTCTACTAGTCTTTCAATCCCATCTCCAGGGTCAAGCAGTCAGTGTTTTCCAACAATTCCACCACTGAGTTATTTCAGCAGAGTGGGACCAAACGTCTCGGAGTGGCTCTGGAAATTAGTCTTTCTTTTATTTTCCTGGGCAAAATTCAACCTTCTGGTTCTTTCTGTGCAGCACATTGTGGGAATGGAGAACATTCAAGCAGATTTCCTGAGTCGTCGTATTCTGGATCCTGATGAGTGGGAGCTAGCTTCGTGAACATTGTGTGTCCGGTGGGCTCATCCAACTCTAGACCTAATGGCCACCTCTTCCAATGGCAAGAAGTCTTTTTCAGTCCTCGAAAGGAACCAAACTCTCACAGCCTTGATGTTCTGATTCAGACCTGGCCCTCGAACCATCTTCTCTACATCCTTCCTTGGCTGCTAATCAACTATATACTCCGTCGGATAGAGTCCCACTCCAGACGGGTAGTTCTGGTGGCCCCGGATTGGCTTCAGCATCAATGGTATGACGATCTCCTCAGCCTCCTGCAGGAGGCGCCCCTATCCCTCTGTGTACGGAGAGGTCTCCTGTTTCAGGGGCCATTCTCATGGATGACCCCTGCTACTTACTTGCTTCTGGCTTGACTATTGAGCAGTGTCTTTATCTTTTTCTTTATCTTTATTCAGAAATTTGCTATACCGCTTACATCAGAAGACAAAAAGCTCTGTACAATACAAAATGAGACTGCTGAGGGAGGGGGAAAGGAATGCCAATCGACAGGACAGAAAGAGGGACAGCAGGGCAGGAGAAGAAAAGGGGCAGGGGACTCTAGGGAGGAGAGAGAGGGAGATTGAAACAGACGGGTCTTCAAGGTAGTCTTGAAGCGGGGGGGAGAGGGCTCAGACCGAAGGCTTAAGGGAAGAGAATTCCAGAGGGAGGGGACCAGAAAAGAAAAAAAAATCAGAGGAGCAGGTGCGTTCAAGATGTCCCTGTGAAGGAGAGGGGGAGCACCAGCTAGTAGTTGTGTACAGAGCAGAGTAAATGAGGGGGGGGGCATGGAACTGTAAGATCTGCAAAATACTGATGGGTATAGGAATGAATAGTACAGTGTGTAAGTATGAGTATTTTATATTGCACCCTAAAATGTACTGGTAACCAATGCAAACTAACCAGGAGGGGAGCGACGTGGTCATAACAGAAGGAGTAAGTGAGAATGCAGGCGGGAGTATTCTGAAGGAGCTGTAGACGATGGACTTCGGAAAGGGGAAGACGGGCAAGGGAGACATTACAATAATCAATATGGGAAACAACAAGAGACAAAAGGAGTGGTTAAGGAGGATGATGTAAGGAAGGGGCGGACCGCATGCAACTGACGGAGGCAGAAGAAAAGGCACGACGAGAAACAGGAGAGAGAGGTTCCGGGAAGGAAAGGGAAGAGTCAAAAACACCACCAAGATAACGGAACAAGGACACCAAGGGAATGGAAATGCAAGCAAGGGGAGGGGGGGGCATTGAAGGGGAAGGGGACCCAAAAGGTAACCCAGGTGAGATTGAACTGAAGAAAGTTAGGAGACATTCAGTCATAGATGGAAGACAGGCAGGCGTTGAAGGGTATAATATCAGGAGTAGACGGAGTAGTTCAATAGAGGAGAAGGATATTGTCTACATAGTAATGTGTGGAGATACCAGCCTGCTGTACAAGAAGGGTGAAAGGGGCCAGAAATACGTTGAAAAAGGAGCGGAGAGAAGACAGAACCCTGAGGGACATCACAAGAAAGAGGCATAGGGGGCGAAGTGGAGGAAGGGGACAAAAAAGGAAAAGGAGCGAGCCAAGAGAAAAGAACAAAACCAGAGCCAAGAAACACGGGAGACCCCAAAGTCAGTAAGATGGCCAAAGAGTATGGCGATCGACAAGGTCAAACCCTGCAGAAAGATCCATTGACACAAGAAGAGTAATATCACCTCGGTCATGCGCAACATGCAACTCGTTCAGTAGAGAGAGGGGAATAGTCTCGGTACTATGACCTAGGCGGAAGCCAGACTGATGGGGATGAAATACATTAGTTGGGACAAGGTGGGCAGAGAGTTGAATGAAGACGAAGTGCTCAAGAATTTTAGAAAGGAAGGAAATATTTGAAACTGGATGCCAGCTAGTGAGGACAGTAGGATCAAGAGAAGGCTTTTAAGGAGGGGACGAACTAGAGCATGCTTCCAGGAAGAGGGAAAACAACCAATAGACTTTCAGCATAGTAAAAACTGAGGGGGAGGAGAGAGAGAGAGGGGAGGGTTCTAGCAACCATTTAGAAGGAATAGGGTCTAGAGAGCACCAGGTCTTACGGGTGGAGAAAATGGTGCCCAAAGGTTTGGGCACTGTTATGTCGCTTGAATCAAAAAGGTTATTAACCACAAGTAGTGGCACTCTACTACAGGCTCAACAGTCTTCTACCTCGCATGCCTATACTCGGATCTGGCGTCTTTTTTTTTTTTTTCTTGAGGTTCTAAGAGATCCCTCTCCCCTTAGCGAGTTGATATTCCAGACATTATTTCCTTCCTTCAGGATGGATTTGGTAAGGGTCTCACCCTTCATTCTTTAAAGGTGCATATTGTGGCCTTGACATGCTTTCGGGGACCTCTCCATGGGTGGTCTCTTCTCATGTAAACGTTTCCTGTTTTCTGTGGGGCGTGCACTCCCTGAGTCCCCCCTTGGGATCTGTTCTTAGTGCTTCGTGCGCTTACTCTTGCCCCCGTTTTGAGCCTTTCCGTAGGGCATCTCTCAAAGATTCACTTTGGCACAGCACCTTATGGAGCTCCAGGCACTTTGTCAGGATCCTTTTCTGTTTCTTTCCCCGGAGGGGGGTTACCATTCAAACAGTGCCCTCTTTTCTGCCTAAAGTCCTTTTGGATTTTCATGTCAACCAATCTATTGTGCTTCCCTCATTTTTAAGGAGCAGTCTTCAGGTGACACGTGTCATTCATCTGTTGGATGTTGGTAGGGAGTTACACCATTGCCTCAAAGTCACTAATACATTTTGTCTCCAATCACCTTTTTGTCCTGGCTTCTGATCCACAAAAAGGAGAGGCTGCTTCCAAAGCAACCATTGAGTCAGCTTATATTTTATTGAACAAACCTGTGCCCATAGGTCTTCGGACACATTCTGCATGGACCTAGGCTACCTCCTGGGCAGAATGCTCATGGGTAGCTTCGCTAGATATTTGCAGGACAGCCACCTGGTCCTCCCTCTTTACTTTTGCACACCATTATTGTTTTGATGTCCAAGCTTGAGAAGCAGCTTGCTTCAGAGCCTCTGTCTTGGCTGCAGCTCTTTCTTCCCACCCTGGAGTGGCTTAGCTATGGTACTCCCCACTAATCTGGACTTGTCTAGCAGGATGTATTTGGAAGAAGAAATTTTACTTACCGATTATTTCCTTTTCCTGGAATCCTGCTAGCTCAGGACCTGCCTCTCTAAACTGTTTAGTCCATCGCCTAGCTAAGACTTTTTACATATCGGAGACATTGCTGTACCTCGCTATGTACATACTTCCTTGGCCTGTGAGTTCTGTTTCACATTCAGTTTAGCTTGTTAAGAGTTATGTCTACGAACTCATTTTTGGTTTGGTTTTGTGCTTCCTTGGCTGTTTTGAATTCCTGCTGCTTGTTATGGTTATACTAAAGCTCCCCTTGAGGGATGGGTTTTTATATCAAGGGTTATGTCACAAAGCGGGAATTTTTTTGTCTCACCATCTGCTGGCAAGGGGGACACAACCCACTAGTCTGGACTGGTCTAGCAGGATTCCAGGAAAGGAAATTATTGGTAAACAAAATATCTGTTTATCTGCCATTTTAATTTACTGTTCTTTGTAAAGCCACATTGGCCTATTGTTTCCTGTAAACCACGTTAGACTCTTAGATTTAGCGGTATGTAAGCATAGCTAAATAAATAATTTAAATTTGTTGTGCCCTTTTTGGGACAGGACCTCCTACCTGGATTCTTAGGCTTACCTGGCCCTTCTAACAGGAAGGAAAAAACAAGACGCATACACAGAAAATCAGTTATATTCTAGAGCTCTAGAAGGAAGATTGTCGGTGGTGCAAATCAGGGCTCCTCCTCCAACTACCTTCGAAAATCTTCCAGAGATCTGCCGTTTTATTAAGAAGTATCAGCTGACATAGTTTTTAATTAGCATCGGATGATGGTTACAAAATTAGAGGTCCGGAATAAAATCTGCTTACAGGATCATTTTTCTGCTGATGCTTTGCAAAGTCATATAAAAAGCGGAAGTTACAAGGCCATGATCTTAATCACAAAGCGACAGCAGGGAGTCGCTACAATTCTTTCATCAAACAAGAGTTGATTAGTTATACTACGCAAATGTCCAATCAATTCGCATTGTACAGATCTCCAGGAACAAGCAGGAATGAGTCTTCACATATGGGTACGTCGGTACCGACGGAGCCTGCGCAAGAACGCTCCCCAGCTTCCCAAAAAGGAAAGCTTTTGGGAGAATCCCACAGTGCCTGCGCGCTGCCTTCCCGCCTTTCCTAACTGCCTCTCCTCAGTTCTTCTTTTCTGCGGAGCCAGCAGGTCGTGTTCCTGTCACTGCTGAAGTTCTTTGTTTTATTTTATTTCTTTGGTCGCGCGTCTGCCTTCCCTGACGTCGGACCGGTACCGCCGGTCTTTCTTTTCTTTAAAAAAAAACAAACACTTTTTTCCCTCACTTAGTGTGTTTTTTCTCTTGGGCCTTAGGCCTCATGAGAAAATTTCCTCATGGAAAAAACAGCCTCTGGGTTTAAAAAATGCACTAAGTGCAGCGGTACTGTTTCTGTCACCGACACCCATGAATGGTGTCTTAAATGTTTGGGTCCTGACCACTCCATTCTGGATTGTCCGTCCTGCTCTTTGATGTCTAAACGAGGTTTACAGAACCGAGCAGCTAAGCTCCATGTGCTGTTTCCCTCTGATGCAGCTTCAGTAGCATCGACGTTTTCCAGGGCCTCTACTTCCTCCCATGGATCTCAGGTAACCAAACATAAATCCAGCCAGTCCTCGAAGGGTAAATCTCCTTCCAAGCCTCCGGGCTTGCCCTCGATGATCCTGCACTGGCAAAACAACCCCGGCGGGAAGCTCCGGCTTCCAAAGCTTCTCCTATGGGGTTACAGGTTGACCGAATTCCAGACATTCATGGCGTCGATGGATCAGAATGTTCTATCCATGCAGCAGGCTATCGCGGCCTTCATTCAAGCTGCGACGCCGCTGATACCACAACAAAACCCGTTGTCTATATCTGCTCTGGTACCGGCACCAGCGCTGGTACCGGTACCGTCTGCATCAACATCAACCAGGATGCTGACTGCAGCGGTTCCCTGTCCAGGGATGCCCATCGGTACCAAACCGGTACCGATGACGCCCGATGTCGATACCGCTCGATTCGCGTATCGAGCTTTAGAAGAACACCCTGACACGTGATACTTTGATTCCTCTGAAGATTCTGATACATCAGAGGAGTCTCCTGAAGTATCTATAACCCTTCCTGAGGAACCTTCTTCTCCAAAAAGAAGGATGTCTCCTCCAGAGGACTTGTCCTTTCAAGACTTCATAAGAGAAGTAGCTAAAGGACTCTCTATTTCAGTGACCTCTGAGTCAGAGCCTAGAGCTAAAAAATTGGATATTTTGGGTTATTCTAAGGCTCCTAAGGAGGCAGTCACCTTGCCAATTCATGAGATTCTTTATGAGCACATGATTGACTTATGGGAGACTCCTCTCACTATCTCTCCTCATTCTCAAAGATTGGACACTATGTATCGTGTCCCTCCTTGTCCTGGTTTTCATAAAACACAGCTTCCTCACCATTCTATTGTGGTGCAGTCAGCTATGAAAAGGATAAAGAGTGCAAAAAGACACTCCTCTGCCCCTCCAGGAAGAGAATGTAGGACCTTGGATGCATTTGGTAGGAAAATCTTCCAAGCCAGTATGCTTATTGCCAGAATCAACTCCTATAGTCTTTACATGGGTATGTTTCTAAAAGAGGTTGCAGATAAACTGCACACTTTCCTCCCTTTTCTTCCAGAGGATAAAAGGGAAGAATTCCTTACTTGCCTTAAGCATACTCAAGACATTTCAAAGTTTTCCAACCGTGCAGCTTTTGACTCCTTTGAAGGTGCCAGCAGAACTTCGGCCATTGCCATAGCTGCTTGCAGAATTGCTTGGCTCCAAGCTTCTGATTTAGAACCTTGAGTCCAAGATGGCTTAGGAAATCTTCCCTGTACAGGTGAAAACCTGTTTGGCAAAGAATGGCAAATAAAAGCCACTCAAATGGATGCAGAAAATTCTGCTTTGGATAGGCTTTCAGTGTCAACCTCCATTCCTGCCAAGAAAAAACCTTTCAAGAAGTCTTTTTCAAAAAGGGCAGATTCACTTCTACTACTGGCCAACAATCATCTTCAGGTCGCTTTACTACTAAGCGTCGGCAACCTAAGCAGGCCAGACCTAAGTCTACAGGGGCTGCTGCAACTCAGCAGACTCAACCTCCTCAGGGTTTTTGACTTGATGCTAGAGAACGTAGCCTTTTTGGCTCTAAAGCAGCCAGAACCTCTCACCATTCCAGGAAGGTTAGCTCATTTTGCTCCCAGATGGGAGCAAATTAAATCAGAGCAGTGGACCCTCTCCATCATAAGGGAGGGCTACAAGCTTCATTTCTCAAACCTTCCTCCTTACACCATGGTGAGACACTTCAATTCTCCAACATCTCTTCTCGACCTTTTAGGTCAGGAGGTGGCTACCCTTCTTGCCCAAGGGGCAATAGAAGAAGTACCTCTTCTTCAACAAGGGTCAGGGTTTTACTCCCCCTATTTTCTGATTCCAAAGAAAACAGGGGGCTACAGACCCATATCAGATCTCAGGGAATTGAACAAATTTCTATGCAAGGAGAAATTCAAGATGCTTTCTCTGGGCACTCTCCTTCCATACCTCCAGAGTCAGGATTGGCTTTGTTCTCTAGATCTCAAGGATGCGTACACACGTGTCCTCATCCATCCATCTCACAGAAGGTTCCTCCATTTTCTTTTTCAAGGAAAGCATTGCCAATACAGAGTGCTTCCTTTCGGTCTGGCCTCTGCTCCAAGAGTGTTCACCAAATGCATGGCAATAGTAGCTGCATTTCTACGCACTCTGGGAATATTTGTATTCCCATACCTGGACGACTGGCTCATCCGAGCTCCATCTCAGTCAGAAGCCCAGACTTCCTGGACCGCACAAGGAACATTCTGCAATATCTGGGACTTGTGGTAAACCTCCCAAAGTCCCAGCTTACCCCTACTCAGTCCCTAGAATTCATAGGGGCCTGGTTGGATACTACCACTGCAAGGGCCTACCTTCCCCAGGCCCGTTGCCAACGTCTGGTGCAGTTAGCCTCCAAGATTCAGTCAAGAAATCACTTAACTGCCCGGGAGATGCTACAACTGCTAGGCCACATGGCATCCACAGTGCATGTGGTACCTTATGCTCGCCTTCACATGAGAGCAGCTCAATGGACTTTGTCCACCCAGTGGACTCAAGCATCAGGAGCTCTCTCAGACCAAATAGCAACCTCCAAACGTCTCTTTTGGTCTCTCCAGTGGTGGATGTCCACCAAAAATCTGTTGCTGGGGTTTCCCTTCCAACAGTTGTTGCCCCAGGCAACCATCACAACAGATGCCTCCCAAACAGGTTGGGGAGCTCATCTACAAGACCTCTCCACTCAGGGCACTTGGTCTCCACAGGAGACCTCTCTTCATATCAACCACTTGGAGCTTCGAGCAGTTTTTCTGGCTCTCAAGGTCTTTCATACCCTCCTAAGCTACAAGACAGTCCTCGTTCATACGGACAATCAAGTAGCCATGTTTTACATAAACAAGGAGGAACTGGCTCTCTGTCGCTTTGCAACGAAGCTCTAAGATTGTGGGCCTTCGCCAGAGAGCATCAAATACATCTCCTGGCTGTATACCTCCCAGGAATCCAAAACTCTTGGGCAGACAGACTCAGTCGAGTTCTGCTTCCACACGAATGGTCCCTGCACATGGACCAGGTACTCAGAATCTTCCAGGGATGGGGAACCCCGGACATAGAGCTCTTTGCAAGTCCGTGGAATGCCAAACTTCCCTGATTCTGTTCCAGAATTCTGTGTCAGGGAGCTCAGGCCAGGGATGCCTTCCTCCTTCACTGGGGTCAAGGCTTCCTGTATGCCTTTCCACCCATTCCCTTGATTCCCAGGACTCTGTTCAAATTCCAGAGGGATCAAGGATCTATGATCCTCATAGCTGCACGCTGGCCACGCCAAGTGTGGTACCCTCTACTTCTGCATCTCTCTCAAGCCCCCTCCCTGGACTTGGGGGCTGCTCCTGTCCCAGGAGGAGGGGACTCTGTGGCACCCAAACCCCAAGTCCCTTCATCTCAGAGCCTGGTTACTGAAGGCCTAGACCTTCAAGGTTGGAATCTCTCTCAGCAAGTGAGGGATATCCTCCATGCTTCCAGAAAACCTTCTACTAGACGTTCCTATGCTTTTAAATGGAAAAGGTTTTCCATTTGGTGTACTGAGAAGGGTCTTGACCCTCTAGCACTACCCTTGAATTCTCTATTGGAATATCTCCTGCATCTTTCCAATGCAGGTCTTAAGACGAATTCAGTAAGGGTCCATTTGAGTGCTATTGCAGCATCTCTTAAGCCTATCAACAGACAACCTATTTCCTCTCATCCTCTTATTGCAAGATTCATGAGAGGCCTCACTTTAACTAAACCTCCCATTAGACCTCCTCCGGTGGCATGGGACTTAAATCTGGTTCTTGGTCAGCTTATGAAGCCACCTTTTGAACCCTTAGCCACCACCTCCTTGAAATTTCTTTCCTGGAAGGTTATTTTCCTCATTGCAGTCACCTCTGCTCGCCGCATCAGTGAACTGCAGGCCTTAGTGGCTAATCCACCTTATACAAGGTTCCATCATGATAAGGTAGTCCTTAGGACCAATCCTCACTTTATGCCTAAAGTGGTCTCACCTTTTCATCTTAATCAAGAGGTATATTTACCTGTCTTCTTTCCAGCTCCTCATGCATCAAGTGCAGAGAGGAATCTTCATACTCTGGATTGTAAGAGCTCTTGCTTTTTACTTACAAAGGACACAGCAACATAGAAAGTCTTCTCAACGCTTTTGATCCCTCTCATTTGGGACTTCCAGTCTCTAAGAGGACACTGTCCAATTGGATTGCTCAGTGTATTTCTTATGCCTACCAGTGTAAGAACCTTTCTCTGGAGAGCCATGTCACAGCTCATAATGTGAGGGCCATGGCCACCTCTATGGCTCATCTAAATTCTGTGTCCATCGACCAGATCTGTTGAGCGGCCACCTGGGCCTCGGTTCATACCTTCACAGCCCATTACTGCTTGGACAAGGACTCCCGCCGTGATGCCTTGTTTGGTCAGGCTGTTCTCAAACACCTGTTCCATTCCTGATCAACTCCTGCCCTCCTTCCCAGAATGGATGCCTGAGATCCATAGAAGGAGGTAGAGCCCTTACCAGGGTCTCATAACCTGAGGGATCTCCCAGGCATCTCTAGCTAGGGAGTCCCCATATGTGAAGACTCATTCCTGCTTGTTCCTGGAGATAGCACAGTTACTTACCTGTAACAGGTGATCTCTGGGAACAGCAGGAATAAGTCTTCACAACCCACCCACCTCCCCTAGGAGTTGTATCTCTCTATCTATCTTTCCTTTCCTCTCTCTCTCTTTGTCTCAGCTTAAAACTCGAACTGAGGAGAGGCGGTTAGGAAAAGCAGGAAGGCAGCGTGCAGGCGCTGTGGGATGCTCCCAAAAGCTTTCCTTTTTGGGAAGCTGGGGAGCGTTCCCGCGCAGGCTCCGTCGGTACCAACATACCCATATGTGAAGACTTATTCCTGCTGTTCCCAGAGATCACCTGTTACAGGTAAGTAACTGTGCTATGTAAATAGTTACCCCTGTTTCTTTCCAAGTTCCTATTCCTGCTGTTTGTAAACACAAATCAAGTCATTTGAAATGTGTATGTGAAATGTTCCATGTAAACCGCACTGATGGAAAATAGTGTGGTATATAAGAAAGCGTAAATAAATAAATAATATACTTATAATTTCTTTCTAAATGCTGCTGATGTCTCAAGCTTTTATTTGATTTCCAGTTACATGTTGACCTAAGGTCTCTGATTCTCGGAAAGTTCATGCAATAGTGCTGACATTAGTTGTTATCTAAAACTTGACCCATCATTTACCACAAGAAGGGCGGATGGATTTTCTGTAACACACAAGTCCTCAAAATTTGTAGAAGCTAACCTTTGGTAATAGTAGCTGTGTACATAATTTGTTAATCTTTTTGCAATAACTGTCAGCAGTTTTTTTTTACAAGGACAGAAGCTTCTATCTAAAAATGTATATTTTGCAGTTCAGCCTGGCATTTCAATAAGCATATATTTTTACCTGGTTAGAGGTATATGGCTATAGCCACCTTCACAGCCCTGTTTTCTCTGTCATTATCTGTGCCTTCATTACTATCTGTGTCTATATCAAGAGTACCATAAATAGGGTCATCACTATCCATGTCAAGATCAAGATTGCCATAAACAGGATGATTTATACTAGTGTAAGTTACCTTATCACACAAAACCTCATCAGTCTCTAACCTTGTTCTGGGGCCTTTGCCAGTCCTTCCTTTCTCACAGTCCTCCCTTTGGTTCTGCTCAGAACCACATTCTACATTAAAAGGCAATTCTCAGAGTAAATCCCCAGAACTGGGAACACTTCGTAGCCTGAGGACTGCAATAGTGTTTGTGGTCTTAGCCATATATGAAGTACAACATTTTGTGAAACAGGCAAGGCCTATCCCCAGAAGCAGGAAGGCTACCAGGAAACCAAAAAGGCCCGTCAGCAAGGCCTTTAAGGGACCTGACAGGCCACCCCACATTTTTCAAACCAGGGCCACACGGAATCAGAAGTACCTTCAATATTATTTTTGGAAAAATGGGTTTCCTTTCTTACGTGATCTAGGATATTAGTTACCACCTAACATATATATCTCGCTTTTTTTGAGTTAGGGATTTGTATTTGAATGCACATTCGGATCGTTTGGGCACCTAAAAATTTCAAGTGTTTATGCACCTATACTCATGAAATTAATGCATGTACAATTGATTTACATGTGTGAAAAAAAAATTCTAGCATGTATATAATGCAAGCAAAAAGAACAAACTTTGAAAATTGAAATTGCCAAAACATAGATTGGTTCATGCATATGTTAAACAAAAAATGTTTTTGGCCATGCATACCCCCGTGTTGCCCTCCCCTGCTTATTCAAAAACAGCAAAAAACATTTAAAACTAAGCACATACAAAATAAGATTAGAAACAAAACAAAAAATAAATTACAATATTAATCTTAAACTGGTTAAGCAAAGTAGCATATTTTGTTTTTGGAGTTGCACCCCACTAGCTCCTCTCAAAAGTAGTACAATTCCAGTTTAATTTATTATGGACAATCTACTAGATTTCAGTCTGTCTAACCTTTGACCTAATTGACAATAAATCTTGGCTAAGCCTCAGGGAACACAGGAAATACCAATTCTGGGTGCTCTGCTAAAGCCCTCTGTCCAAATTCTAAAAAAGAGGGAGGAGGAGGACCAGATGGTGCTGAGCAGGACCAGCCTGAACTAGTCCATTGCTTAGGGCAGCAGACCCAGATGGGTGGTATGGCTTATGGCCCCCCCCCCCCTCTCCTGGTTAAAAAGGAGTTCAGCACTGACAGGTCTTAAAATACCAGAGCACAGTTATGGCTGCCGCTCCTGCCCCTTCCAACAGGAAGTTGTGTTGGAGTGAGGCAGGAGCAGCAGGCTTATGGGTATTTTTGAGGCTTGATTCATTGAAGCTGTGGATGAACTGCTTCAGCACAAGAAGAAATTGCTGCCGCTGCTCCCCCCTGTGAGAAAATTAATGCCGGGGGGAGGGGCAGTGGAATGGGCTGAGGGGCACCATAGTCGGGAAAGGGGGAGCAGCAGCACGGAGAGCCTGCCTAGGGCAACAGAAACCCTCTGGCAGGCTCTGGCGCTAAAAGCAAACACTTTCCCTTGTAACTACTATTAACCCAATAAAATCCAACATGCTATTAAGGGAATTTCTATTAATAAGTATCCCATACTTGTTTGTCAAGAACTAGTCTGTTGTTTAATTCTGAATTATCCTCCTGATTTTTTTGGTCTGTCTTTGATTTGTTTCTTTGGGTTTTTTTGGTGAAATGTAAACCACTCTTATCTCTGTTAATACCGCCTTTCTCCAGAAACATTCAGGAAGTCGGTCCTCAAAGATGGTGTGACATCTGTGCCGACTGAGCCTGCATGGATTATTTCCCCAGCTTTCAGAAAAGCCCTTTGGGAAAGCTACCACGCATGCGTGGTCCCCTTCCTGCCCAAGGATGCCATCTTTCTCAGTCTCCTTTTATCCACGGAGCCCAACTGATGTCCTCTACTTTCTCCAGGACCAAGTAGGAAGTCAGTCCTCACATATGGGTGACATCGGCGCCGACGGGGCCCCCGTGCAGAGCATTTCCCCAGCTTTCAAAGAGAGCCTTTGGGAATGCAGCACGCCTGCGTGATCCCCTTCCCGCCCAAGGGTGCCATCTTGCTCAGTCTTTCTTTTTCCGCGGAGCCCGATGGACGTGAGTTCGTGTCACCCGGGAAAAGTAAATTTATTTTTCTGCGATTTTCGCGTTATCTTACCAGTTTGACGCTGGTTCTCCTTCCCGCCTGGGCTCGGTACACCGGTATGGAGTCCGGAGTTGTAATTTTCGTTTTTTTGTCCTTCGTGACTAGCGTTCACGCTCTTTTTGTGTTTCCACTGGCAGCCCAGTCTTCTGACCTCACAGGGGCCCTTTTTCCCCCCGATGGCTGCCAGCAGGTTCAAAAAGTGTGATCGGTGTAAAACGTATGTCTCTCACTGACACACATGACTGCTGCCTCCGATGACTCGGGTCCCGACCATGACCTGCTGGCCTGGCCCGTGCGGCAAAATGTCGTCGAAGGCGCTTCTGAGCCGTCGGCATCAACGTGAGAATTTTCTCCGACTCCGTGTCCGGCCGGGCCTGGACTTCGTCAGAGGCCTCAACATCTCGGGAGTCCAACCCTGAGTGCTGTCGGGGTTCCTCTGAAAGGGAGTCTCCCTTCCGGGAGCATCAAAGGAAGGAAAAGCTCGCGAGGACAGCATCAGTGGAGGCTCCTGGTTCCTCGAGGGCCAGGTCTCGTAGCCCTGACCACCACCCCGGGCTCTCTGAGTCGGAGAGGCCTTTCAAGCTACCTTGTGTGGAGCCATTGTCCTCGTAGACTCTCTCCGAGGGAGCCGACGCCGGTGGGGCCCGAGTCGGGGGCTGCTGAGTCTCCTGAATTTGGACTCGGGTTGACGGCCTTGGAGAGCAGCTTGGCTGCCTTCATGGAACAGCAGCGGGTGCTGATCGCCGGTCTGACCGGTGCATCTGCCCTGACCACTGGGACCTCGACGTCTAAGTCGACCCCGGAGACCGAGCCAATCCTCGAGTCGATGAAGTCTCGAGTCGATCCTCGGTGAAGGTCCCCCTCGACCTCCCGTGCGGGGCCAAGGTCATCAATGCTGATACCCTTGGTGTCGGGGCAGGTGGCTCCGAGGCCCACACGGCTGGAGCCACTTGATTCCTCCTCGGAGGAGTCTGAGTGGGAGACAGAGGACGAAGAATCCCCGGACACCTTCCGGACCCGGTGCGTCAGAGTCCGAGCCTCGGAGACTGTCCCCCCCCCCCCCCTCCCGGAGGATACCCGGTTCTCGGACTTCGTAAGGGACATGGCCAAAGCCTTGGCCTTCCCTGCAGACGCCGAGGAGGAGCCTCGAGCCAAGGAGCTCGATGCCCTCCTGTATGACTTTCCTCCAAAGGAAGCCTTTACTGTACTCCGATGCTGGAACGGCTGCTCTTCCGTATGTGGGAGGCACCGGCCTCGACGTAGGTTCTTAGCAAACGGGTCAATTCCATTTATCGAGTCCGTAAGAGCCATGGGTTCCAAAAGGTGCAGCTACCGCACCACTCCATGGTTGTGGAATCAGCCATGCACCGTCTGAAGAGTCAGAAGATGCACTCCTTGGTGCCCCCTGGCCAGGAGGCCCGGAACCTGGATGCCCTCAGTAGAAAGTGCTTCCAGGGCTCTATGCTGTTTTGCCATGTCCAGACCTACCAGCTGTACATGGGCATGTACCTACGAGACCTGGCAAAGGAGTTTGCCGGGTTCTCAGCTGGCCACAAAGCCTGGAACCTTTGCAGAGGTTCAAGGCTTTGTCAACAGGGATTCCAGAGTGCTCGAAGTTTTTCTCGAGCATCCTATAATGGCTTCGAGGCTTCGGCCTGGGTAGCTGCGGCCGGCATCGGTGCACGTCATCAGACCTGGAGCCATGGGTGCAGGACAAGTTGGTTGATGTCCCTTGCTGAGGTGAAAACCTTTGGTAAGCCCATGACTGAAAAGGCTGCAGAAATAGAGACTGAGACTCTCACCAGGACAAGACTGTCCAGGAAGACTTCTGCCCCTTCTCAGAAAAAGAAGGGCTCGGAAGAAGTCCTTTTTCCCAAGGAAGGGTGACGTCTACAAATCCTACCCTCAATATCAGGCCTCTCCAGCTCCCCAACAGGGCCAGCAGGCCAAGGGGCAGGGGCATGGGCCCCATAAGCAGAAGACCCCCAAGCTTGCGAGCTCCAGCTCCTGCACAGCAGGGAGTGGGGTTTTGACTCCCACAGCGTACTCTTCTCCACAGCTGGCTCCACTCAGCACGGGAGGTCGGCTGACCTTGTACACCTACAGGTGGCCAGCCATCACAGGGGATACGTGGGTCCTCAGCATAGTCCAAAAGGGATACATGCTTCACTTCCACCAGATACCCCCCTCCTACTTTCCAGGGGAGCCTCCAAGACTCCCTCTGCACAGAAACCTCCTCCTTCTGGAGCGGGCAGGTCTTCTGAAGGAACAGGCGGTGGAACTGATGCCCCACCACTTGGAAGGGCAAGGCTTCTACTCCAGGTACTTCCTGGTACCAAAAAGGACAGGAGGCCTCAGGCCTATCCTAGACATGCGAAACCTAAAGAAGTTTCTGGAGAGGGAAAAGTTCAAGATGCTTACTCTTGGGATTCTGCTGCCCTATCTCCAGCGGGGAGATTGGCTATGCTCCTTAGACCTAAAGGATGCTTATACCCACATTCTCATCCATCCAGACCACAGACAATATCTCAGATTTGTGGTGGGGGGGAACCATTTTCAGTACAGAGTACTTCCCTTTGGCCTAACCTCTGCCCCCAGGGTTTTCACACCAAATGCCTGGCAGTGGTGGTGGCGGCGGATCTCAGAAATCAGGGAATCTTCGTCTTCCCATACCTGGGCGACTGGCTTATCTCAGGGGTCAGTCTCTCCAGGAGGCCAGACAAGCCACTCTTTGCACTGTCTGTCGTCTTCAGCATCTGGGCTTTGTCATCAACTACGTAAAGTCCACTTTGCTCCCCTCACAGAAACTAGAGTTTATAGGGGCAAGATTAGACACACTGCAGGCAAGAGCTTACTTGCCCGAGGACAGGGCCCACAGGCTGATGGACTTGGCCAACCAGTTCCAAAGCAGTTCTCAGGTCTCCACCAGACACTTCCTGCAGCTCCTGGGTAACATGGCATCCACAGTACATGTGACCCCGAATGCCCGTCTGCAAATGCAGGCGGCTCAGTGGGCGCAAGCCACAGGCGATCTCCGAGACAGAATAAAGGTGTCCAAACAGCTCTTGGACTCCCTACAGTGGTGGCTGCATCTCCCAAACCACCTCAGGGGGGTGCCCTTTCAGGCCCCAGCACACACAAGGGTGCTGACGACAGATGCTTCCTTAAGGGGCTGGGGTGCACATTGCCAGGGCATGTGCACTCAAGACCTTTGGTCTCCTCGGGAGGCCACACAGCAGATCAATCTGCTGGAACTGCGGACAATCTGCTTATCTCTAAAGACTTTTTCTCATGCCATCTCTCACCAGTCTGTCTTAGTTCAGACAGACAATCAGGTAGCAATGTTCTATGTGAACAAGCAAGGGGGGCACAGGGTCCAGACTCCTGTGTCAGGAGGCGCAGACCCTTTGCTCCTTTGCAGTCAAACAAGGCATGTTTCTCAAAGCAGTATCTCCAGGAACAAGCAGGAATGTAGTCTTCACATATGGGTATCGTCGGTACTGACGGAGCCTGTGCAGGAACGCTCCCCAGCATCCAATAACGCTTTTGGGAGCATCCCTCAGCACATCCGCGCTGCCTTCCCGCCTTTCCAACTGTCCCTCTTCAGTTCTTCGTTTTCCGTGGAGCCGACAGGATCCATACCCGGTCACCACAGAAAATTCCGTCTTTAAAATTGTTTTCTTGTGGTCACGTTTGCCTGCCGCACAACGCTTATCGGTACTGCCGGTTCTTTTCTTTAAAAAAAAACAAAACCCTTATACTTTGAGCTGTTTCTTTTCAGAAACTTTTCTTTTTGGTGCTAGGTGCCATTTTGGGCACTAGGCCCCATATTCCTAAAACATGAAAAAAACAACTAGTGGCTTTAAAAAATGTACTAAGTGTGGCGGTACTATTTCTGTCACTGACACCCATGATTGGTGTCTTAAGTGTTTAGGGCCTGAACATTTTCCATCTGAATGTCTCTCCTGTATGGGGATGACAAAAAAGGAAGATAGAACCAGGCTTAAAAAAGCTCGGCACCCTCTTTTCTTCGGATGCCAGATCCATTGCATCCATCCATTCCCAAAAAGATTCTGATAACAAATGTTCCCTACTAATTAACTTTTTTTGTCGGAGCTAGTCAACCAAGTGCACAGAAGACTCCTGTGTACCGCTGTGACCTATCCTTTTTATTAACTTTCTCAAAATAAAATACCAAGCTGAGCTTTTTTTGTCTTAGCTTTTTTTGAAGATTTTGCAGACAAGCAGCACTGGCTTGAATAACCGTGCCAGAATGTAGAAACAACGACGTGTTACACGTTTCAGGTTGATTTCAAACTTCATACAACCCTGCTTCAGGTCCATCCGTTACTGGCAGATTGCAAAGCTTCAACATGATTGCTAGATATATGTAATCAAATCCTCAACGTCAAAGGTTATTACTATATTAGTTATGGATCTTCTTAACCACTTTCTTTCTTCACCTCACATTTGAGCATTGATTAACCACTTTCTTCATTTCACATTTATACATTGATAAGAACTGGGTCTCGGACTTTTTTCAGCACTTCTTATGGGATTAATTCCCTTTAGTACTAACTTCGCATCAATGACCACAGCTCACATTAAGTTTTGTGATACTAGCATTCATACCATATTAATAATCGCAATGTTTGAATTCTGAAGTTGTCACAGATATTGTTCTATTGTATATTTGAATGCAGTAAAAAACTGAAACTTATCTTACGATCGTCTTTTCTGTGGGTATCTTTTAACCTTCCTCGTCTGTGTGTATCGCTTAGCTTTCCCCAACGCCACCATCCGGCACCGTATTTCCATTTCACATATGTTTCATCAGGGGTTCAAATGCTTATGAAATTTTGCAGAGATTACTCCTGCTAGCACTGTCCTGCGTGTGAAGCATCAAGCTATTCAGGCTAGCGCTGTCCTGCTTCACACGCAGGATAGCGCTAGTAGGAGTAATCTCTGCAAATTTCATAAGCATTTGAACCCCTGATGAAACATATGTGAAACGCAAATACGGTGCTGGATGGTGGCGTCGGAGAAAGCTAAGCGATACACACGGGGAAGGTTAAGATACCCACAGAAAAGACGATCATAAGATAAGTTTCAGTTTTTTATTGCATTCAAATATACAATAGAACAATATCGGTGACAACTTCAGAATTCAAACATTGTGATTATTAATATGGTATGAATGCTAGTATCACAAAACTTAATGTGAGCTGTGGTCATTGATGCGAAGTTAGTACTAAAGGGAGTTAATCCCATAAGTGCTGAAAAAAGTCTGAGACCCAGTTCTTATCAATGTATAAATGTGAAATGAAGAAAGAAAGTGGTTAATCAATGCTCAAATGTGAGGTGAAGAAAGAAAGTGGTTAAGAAGATCCATAACTAATATAGTAATAGCCTTTGACGTTGTTGAGGATTGGATTACATATATCTAGCAATCGGCTGAATCCTCTTAAGAAAATAGACCTTTATTTTTTGAAGCTTCAACATGAAACAAGAGCAGGGAAATACCTTGCCTTAAGAACTTCGGCATCTGACGTCAGTTTTGACAGAAGGGTGCAAGCTACCAATCAAATCCGCAATCGTTTCAACCAATAGATGAGTCCCACTGAACACAGAAACCCTCTATTGGACAACGAGTCCAAGTCAAATAATAGTATACCAGTCAATCTGAATTCAGACCTCTAGGAGCGACTGAATTTAATGAATAAATCCATCGTTGCTCTCGTAGTTGTAATCGTTCACGATCTCCTCCCCTAGGATCCAAAGGTATGAAATCCAACACCCTCCAACGCAGAGAATTGAAATCATGATATTCTAAACAATGCTCCACCATAGAAGCTGAAAGGGACTTAGTCCACAATCTTGAGGCATGTTCAGAAAGACGCGTTCTTATTGTGCGCTTAGTGCGACCAATGTAGTAAAGTGAACAGGGGCAGACAAATACACCACATGGGTAGAGGAGCAGTCCGTATATCAGATTGAAGTATAGATCTTAGACGTATGAACATCAGTCCAAGCTGAACCCAATAAAGAGAGTGAACAATAAGCACAGTTTCCACAAACAAAATGTCCTCTGACGTCAAAATCTTCAAAAAAAAAAGCTAAGTCAAAAAAAGCTCAGCTTGGTATTTTATTTTGAGAAAGTTAATAAAAAGGATAGGTCACAGCGGTACACAGGAGTCTTCTGTGCACTTGGTTGACTAGCTCCGAGAAAAAAAGTTAATTAGTAGGGAAAATTTGCTATCAGAATCTTTTTGGGAATGGATGGATAAGATTCTGATTGGTTTCTGATTTTTGGAGATCCATTGCATCGACATCCTCAATGACCTCCTCTTCCTCCCATGGATCTCAGGTAACTAAACATAAAAGCCGGTCCTCAAAGGGTAGCGCTCCTGCTAAGCATCGAGAGGCTATTGGCATTGCCCTTGAGGGAACCACACCGGCAAAGCAGCCCCAGCGGGAGGCTTAGACTTCCAAAGCATCAGTGGGGCTCCAGGATGTTCTCGAGGCCCCGACCTCACAAGAACTACCTGTGCCATGCTCAGGGTTTCCAGCCGTCTTCTCTGGTACCGATATCCAGGCATCGGCAGCGTTGATAGACCAGAGGTTCCTCGCTATCGAACACAGCATCGCAGCTCTTCTCTCAGCTGTGGTACCGTTGGTCCATCGGGCACCGGTATCGACACCGATGCCGGTACCTACACCGGCACTGGTACCGGTACTGATGATACTGGTACCGATGGTACTGGCCCCGGTAGGAATTCTTCCCACGCCATCTTTGGCTGGAATCGACAGATCTGTACCGGATCAACTCGGTATTGACTTCGATTGATACCGGGACCGTGCTTTGCATGAGCATCGTGGTCAGGAATACTTTGAATCCTCCGATTCCGAAGACTCTGACAATTCTTCTGTTACTAGAGGGTTTCTCCCAGAGGATCCCTCTTCTCCCCAACGCAGAATGTCACCTCCAGAGGACATGTCTTTTCTGGATTTTATTCGTGATATGGCCAAGAGCCTTTCACTCACGGTAGCTCCTGAAGAGGAACCCAGAGCAAAGGAATTGGAAATTCTCCAATATCCTAAAGCTCCAAAGGAGGCAGCCACTCTGCCCATCCATGAAATTCTGCATAACTTGATGCTGAGAATGTGGGAGACACCTCTCGCTACATCTCCTCACTCTAGTAGACTTATGTATCGAGTTCCCCCATGTCCTGGATTTCAAAAGACTCGGCTGCCACACCATTCAATGGTGGTGGAGTCAGCCATGTGTAGGATGAAAAGTGCAGAGGCATGCATCCAATCCTCCCAGGTTGTGAATGCAGGACTCTGGACGCTTTTGGGCGCCAAACTTTTCAGGCTTCCAGGTTTTCAGCTAGGATCAGTTCATATATACTGTATATGGGAATGTTCCTCAAGCTAGTTACAGGAGATTTGGAGCTTATGAGCCCATTTCTCCCAGATGACAAGAGACAAGACTTTCTTGCCCTAGTTAAGCATGCTCAAGATGTCTCCAAGTTTGTAAATTGTGCAGCCTTTGACTGCTTTGAATGCATCAGCAGAACCTCTGCTATTGCCATTGGCGCACGACGGATTGCCTGGCTTCAGGCATCAGACTTGGAGACTTGGGTACAGGACAAGTTAGGCAACATTCCTTGTACGGGAGAGAATCTCTTCGGCAAGAACTGGCAGGAAAAGGTTAACGAGTTGGATGCTGACAATACTACTCTAGATAGATTGTCGAAATCTACAGCCACTCCAGCCAAAAAAGTCTTATAAAAAACCCTCTTTCAGTAGAAAGAGGAAATTTTATCCTTCCTATACCCAGCAGAGTCACTCTCGGGGTCAGGTTGCCCAAAAGGGACAAACTAGACAGCAAAAGAAGCCAAAAGGCCCCAGAGCCGAACCAGCTCTGCAGGTTCAGCCCCCTCAAGGGCTTTGACTCCTTCCTAGAGAGTTTAGCCTTCCTGCCTCTGAGGGGCCCCCAACCCCCCAATATCCCAGACAGGTTATGCCACTTTGCCAACAGATGGCATCAGATAACAGCAGAAGATTGGACTTTGTCCATTGTAGGAGAAGGGTACAAGCTTCATTTTCACAGCATGCCCCTCCTACAATTCTAAAGCAATTCAATTCTCAAACTTCTGCAAACAATCTGCTAGATCACGAGGTCTCAACACTTCTTGCCCAAGGGGCAATAGAGGAGGTACCCATTCTTCAACAGGGTGCAGGGTTCTACTCCCCCTATTTTCTTATTCCAAAGAAAACAGGACGAGACAGACCCATTTTAGACCTCAGAGAATTGAACAAATACCTGTTTTGAGAGAAGTTCAAAACAATTTCTCTAGGAACTCTTCTGCCATACCTTCAAAGCCAGGATTGGCTTTGCTCTCTAGACTTAAAGGATGCATACACTCATATTCTGATCCATCCAGATCACATGAAATTCTTACGATTCCTTTTCAAGGGAAAACATTTCCAGTACAGGGTTCTTCCCTTTGGTCTAGCTTCAGCACCAAGGGTATTCACGAAATGCATGGCAGTAGTAGCTGCATTTCTACGAACCCTGGGAATATTCGTCTTCCCTTAATTAGACTGGCTCATTCAAGCCCCTACAGTTGCCGAGGCCAGCACTGCACTGTCTCGCACAATGCGAATCCTCCAATACTTGGGGTTGGTAAAATTTCCCAAAATCCCAACTTGTTCCTTCCCAATGCCTGGAATTCATAGGGGTCTGTCTAGGTATCAGACAGGCAAAGGCTTTCCTTCCACAGGCCTGGTGTCTTCACATAATGCAACTAGCTTCTCAAGCAGCAGGGACATCCTCGCTAACTGCCCGAGAGCTACTACAGTTGCTGGGACATATGGCATCCACAGTTCATGTAGTCCCATATGCTCGCCTCCACGTGCGAGCAGCTCAGTGGAACCTATCCACACAGTGGACACAGGCCACAGGTCATTTATCGGACAAAATACTAAACTCTCAATGACTAATTTTGTCCCTCCAATGGTGGCAATCCCTAGAAAATCTGACACTGGGGTCTCCTTTTCATCAACCCCTTTTTCAGGCCACCCTAACATGCATCGCAGGTGGGTTGGAGAGCACACCTGAATCATCTCTCTACCCAGGGAACCTGGACGCCACAGGAGGCTTGTCTTCACATAAACCACCTGGAATTAAGAGCAATCTGTTTAGCTCTTCGAGTATTCCACGTCCAGCTCAGCTACAAGACAGTCCTAGTCCAGACGGACAATCAAGTAGCAATGTTCTGTGTGAACAAGCAGGGCGGGACAGGCTCTCTGCCCGTTATGCAACAAAGCTTTACGACTGTGGGCCCTCGCCAGAGAGTATCAAATTCACCTTCTAGTGGTATATCTTCCAGGCATTCAAAATCTTTGGGCAGACAAACTCAGTCAAGTACTGCTGCCTCACGAGTGGTCCCTCCACCTGGACCAGGTGGCAAAGATATTTCATCTCTGGGGCACTCCAGACATAGACCTCTTCGCAAGTCCACTGAATGCCAAACTTCCCCGGTTCTGTTTCAGGATTCCGGCTCACGGGATGCCTTCCTCCTTCACTGGGGTCAGGGCTTCCTTTATGCATTCCCACCCATTCCCCTCATCCCCAAAACACACTTCAAGCTTCAGAGAGACAGGGGTCGCATGATTCTCATAGCGCCATGATGGCCACGCCAACCGTGGTATCCCCTGCTTCTACATCTCTCTCAAGCTGCACCTCTGGAGTTAGGGCATGCTCCAGATCTCCTTTCCCAAGAGAACAGGGCGCTATGGCACCCGAATCCCCAGTCCCTGCATCTCACAGCCTGGTTGCTGAAGGGTTAGACTTCCAGGATATCAACCTGTCCCAACAGGTAAAGGATATCCTTCAGGCTTCTAGGAAACTTTCCACAAGAAGATCTTATGCCTTCAAGTGGAAACGTTTTACCATATGGTGCTCCAAGAAGGGATTAAACCCCCTTGGCATACCCTTAGAATCGATACTAGAGTATCTCCTTCACTTATCGAATTCTGGTCTAAAGACCAATTCGGTAAGAGTCCATCTTAGTGCAATTGCAGCTTCTTATAAGCTTCTAAATGGACAACCAATTTCCTCTCCTCCACTCATATCCAGATTTATGAGAGGTCTTCTATTAACCAAACCTCCCATTAAGCCACCACCGGTGGCATGGGATCTAAATCTAGTTCTCTGGCAGCTCATGAAGCTGCCTTTTGAGCCTTTAGCCACTACAACCCTTAAGTTTTTGACCTGGAAGGTTATCTTCCTAATTGCAATCACCTTTGCATGTCGCATTAGTGAACTGCAGGCTTTAGTGGCTAAGATCGGAGGTGAGATACCTTGGGGTTACTCTGGACAGTAAACTCAACCTCAAACCACACATAGACAAAACAATCCAAAAAGCATATTACAGGATGCGAATCATCAGGAGACTGAAACCACTCCTCGCTCCAGAACACTTCCGTACAGTCTGTCAAGCACTGATAACCCCAATACTGGACTTCTGCAATCCGATATACCTCGGACTACCAAAACAAGCTCTCAAACCACTATAGCTGGCACAAAACACTGCAGCTCGAATCATATCCGGAGCCGCAAGGCAGGAGCACATCACACCTACACTAAAGGACTTACACTGGCTCCCAATCATTGCTCGCATCAGATACAAGACTATCATAAACCTATTTAAGATAAAAGAACACACATCAGCCAACAGCCTCCACCTGCTCATACAACCGGAAACCAGCGCACGTCCCAGAAGAAGTCAAACACGCAACCGAGTCAGCACCCCAAATGAGTACAAGCACACACGCAAGGACACAACAGACAGAGCTCTCTCCATGGCTGCTCCAACAATATGGAACAATCTACCGGACGATCTAAGGGCAACTCCAGACCTCAAAGACTTCAGAAAACAACTGAAAACCATGCTGTTCATAGAGCACTATGGTCACATCACATAACCTAAGAGAATGGATAACAGCACTCCAATCCTCCCAAACAACTGAATATATATAAAATATGATTCTAGCACCACTGTAAATAGCCCACCCTGTATATAGCTCAAACAAATCAAGCACCCAACACATCCCTCACACAACTAAGTTTTATCCTCACTGCATGTACAACACACACACTTTACCTGATTGCTTGCTGTGATACCACCTTGATTATTAAGATAAGGCGGTTTAGAAATACTGTTAAATAAAATAAATAAATAAAAATCCTCCTTATACTAGGTTTCACCATGATAAGGTTGTTCTTAGAACTCATCCACACTTTATGCCAAAGGTGGTTTCGCCTTTTCATTTAAATCAATCAATTTATCTTCCTGTACTTTTTTCCAAGGCCTCACGCCTCTAATGCAGAAAGAAACCTTCATACTTTGGATTGCAAAAGGGCTTTAGCCTTTTACCTACAGAGAATACAGCAACGTAGAAAGTCCTCACAACTTTTTTAGCTTTTGACCCTAGTCATTTGGGACAACCAGTCTCCAAAAGAACTTTATCTAAATGGATTGCCCAATGCATATCCTTTGCTTATGAGAGTAAGGGTCTTCCTCTTCAGGACCATGTCACAGCTCATAACGTGAGAGCCATGGCAACTTCCATGGCTAATCTCCACTCTGTCCATGACATTTGTCGAGCAGCCACCTGGGCTTCAGTATACACCTTCACAGCCCACTACTGCCTGGATAAAGCCTCCCGTCGGAATGCTGCCTTTGGCCAAGCTGTTTTTCAAAATCTTTCAGACCTAATTCAACTCCTACCCACCAACCCTGGTGAAATGCCAGAGATCCATGGGAGGAAGGATTCCCACCTATCCAGGGTGGCACCTTCCTGGGGCTATCTCCCTGGCATCTTCAGCTAGGGAGTCCCCATATGTGTGAAGACTACATTCCTGCTTGTTCCTGGAGATAGCATAGTTACTCACCTGTAACAGGTGATCTCCGGGAACAGCAGGAATTTAGGCTTCACAACCCAACCACCTCCCCTAGGAGTTCTCTCTATCTGTCTCTTTCCTCTCTCCCTCTATCCTTTTCACTCAGCTACAAACTTAACTGAAGGAGGGACATTTGGAAAGGTGCTGAGGGATGCTTCCAAAAGTGTTCTTATTGGACGCTGGGGAGCGTTCCTGCGCAGGCTCCGTCGGTACTGACGATACCTATATGTGAAGACTAAATTCCTGCTGTTCCCAGAGATCACTAGTTACAGGTGAGTAACTACACTTTATCTAACTGGTCAGGAGAACTTTTTGGCAGACAGACTAAGCAGGATTCTCCTGCCTCATGAATGGCAGGTGAATCCACTGGTGGTCCAGCAGATCTTTCTACGATGGGGACTTCCATCCATCGATCTCTTTGCAAGTCCACTGAACCATCAACTGCAAAGGTTTTGCTCCAGACAGCCGCATCGCCTGAGAATGGCAGCAGATGCGTTTCTGATCTCTTGGTCTATGGGCCTCCTGTATGTGTTTCCTCCCACGCCCCTGGTGGCCCGAACTCTGTTCAAGATTCTACGGGAAAAGGCCTCAGTCATTCTGGTAGCCCCCAGATGGCCGAGGCAGCCGTGGTTTCCACTTCTTCTGCAGTTGTCAGTGGAAACTCCATTCCCTCTGGGGTTGCAACCCGATCTCCTGTCTCAGGATCAGGATTCCCTTCTGCACCCCAATCTCAATCCCTCAATCTGATAGCCTGGCTGCTGAAAGGATAGTGCTAGCTCCTTTACTTCTTCCTAAGGAGGTTGAGGAGGTGGTCTTGGCCTCGAGGAGGCAATTCACCAGAAAGTCCTATGCACTCAAGTGGCACAGATTCTCAGTGTGGTGAAGATCCTTTCTCCTGCCTTGTGCCAGTAGTGCTACAGTACCTACTTCACCTGTCAGACCTAGGCCTTAAGTCCAATTCTGTTCAGGTCCACCTCAGTGCTCTTTCAGCACACCACTCACTGGTGGAGGGACAGTCGCTGTCGGTTCACCCCTTGGTGTCCCTCTTCCTCAGAGGCCTGCTTTTGCTCAAGCCTCCGATTCGTCCACCTGCCACTGAGTGGGATTTGAATGTGGTCTTGCAACAACTTACTCGTTTGAGCCGATGGCTACTTGCCATTTACGCTTCCTGTCTTGTAAGGCGCTCTTCCTGGTAGCTCTTACCTCGGCCAGACGTGTGAGTGAACTACAAGCTCTGGTTTCTGATAGACCGTACACACGGTTCTATGGGAACAGGGTGGTCCTTCGGACTTATCCGAAGTTCCTTCCAAAATTCCGACATTTTTTCCCAGGCCGCATACCTGCCGGGCTGAGACAGTCTTGCATACTCTGGACTGTAAGAGGGCATTGTCCTTTTACATTGAACATACGCAGGGGCATCGAAGGGCGACTCAGCTCGTCTCTTTTGACCCTAATTGGGGTTACCTGTCTCCAAGCGTACATTGTCCACTTGGGTAGCAGATTGTATCGCCTGGGCGTACAAGGCAACCGGCCTCTCCTTGCAGGGTTGAGTCACGGCCCACCGTGTCAGGGCGAAAGCCATGTCAGTAGCTCATCTCCGGTCTGTTGCATTGGCAGGCATCTGCCGGGCCGTTACTTGGTCTTCAAGCCAGACTTTTGCGGCCCACTACTGCCTCAAGAGAGAGTCCCGAAGGGACAGTGCTTTCGGACAGGCGGTACGCCATAATCTCTTTGAGGTTTAGGCAACTCCTACCCTCCAGCCTTGGTGTTGGGCTACCGTACGGGGGCGTTCTCAGAGGATATTCTTATCACGGATGCTGAGGCTCTTCAGAGGGAGCCATTTTTTTCAGCTTTGGGTTCCCGGTAGCCTAGAGCTGGGGAGTCCCATATGTGAGGACTGACTTCCTGCTTGGTCCTGGAGAAAGAGTAGTCACTCACCTGTAACAGGTGTTCTCCAGGAGCAGCAGGAATCGGTTCTCACGACCCTCCCTCCTCCCCTGGAGTTGCAGTCATATACTTTATTTTGATTTTTGCTGTCTTTTAGCTGTCATCAGACTGAGCAAGATGGCACCCTTGGGCGGGAAGGGGACTGCACAGGCACGCTGCATTCCCAAAGGCTTTCTTTGAAAGCTGGGGAAATGCTCCACACGGGGGCTCTGTCGGCGGCGGCGACACCCAAATGTGAGGACTGATTCCTGCTGCTCCTGGAGAACACCTGTTACAGGTGAGTAACTACTCTTTCCCGGTGAAAAGTTCTTGAAAGGTTTTTGAAATCACTCAAATTCTCTGGTTTGTGTACCAGTTCCTTCCTGCCTCGAGCCGACACCTTTTGGTGCTGTCCTTGGCTCTCATTTCCTTTTTTTCCTTAAGGTTCCTCCTCGACCAGCCTTCGTGCCGTTTTTGACCTGGGGGTTGTCTGGTGGCACCGATCTGGTGTTCCCCCACCATGACCCCTGGTGGGTTCAAGAAATGTGACCTCTGCAGTCAAACTACTGACACCCATGACTGCTGTCTTTGCTGCCTGGGTCCCGGACCACGACAGCTCCACCTGCGACTGGTGCCAGGCCATGACCTTCAAAACAAACACAAAGCGGTCGGAGTTGCAGAAGAAGCTGTTCCAGAGATCTGACTCTGCTTCAGCTTCTCGTTCACCAAGCCCTAAAGCCGTCACTTCCCGTGAGGTCCAGGCGTCCTCAGAGTCCTGTAGCAGCGACAATTCCAGTGTGGCCCCGGACCCTCCCAAGGGGGGGAAAAACCGGTATCGAAGCCTGCTGAGGTGTCTCTGATGAAACCTGGCAAAGTCCCGCAGCGGGACTCGGGCGACTCTGAGCAGCGCCCTCGAAGTCTCAAGACAGGAGTCCTCAGCCAGTGAAGATCGTGCCAGGACCCGTGAGCCAGTAGTCCTCTTTGAGGACGCACTCTCTGGAGTGCCAGCATCAGACCCGAGGCCCTCTGCGTCTATGCTGAGAGCAGCAGAGCCATCAGGCCTCAAGTCACGAATGGCAGCCACCTTGCAGCAGGCATTGATGTTTTCCAGCATCATTGGCCCCAAGACTGGGCACCCCTGACCTCCGGAGTCCCTGGGCATAGAGCACCATTGGCCTTGGATAAGTCCTCAGCATCGATCCCAGTCACGCTCCTTCGGGATCCTGTCCTCCCCGGCGGGTTTTCAGGAGTCCGACCACAGATCCTTGGGGGGAGTCAATGCCCTCGGGATCCAAATAGGAAACAGAGGATGAGGCCTCTGCAGAGACCTCCCGACACAGGGATATCCTCTCTGACCATCTCCCCCGGATCCTCGGCACCACTCCCTGCTTGAGGATGTAGCCTTTCACGACTTCATCCGTGACATGGCCTGGGTTCTTTCGGTCCAGACAGAGTCAGAGGAGGATCCACGCATCGAGGAACTAGAGATCCTACAATGAATTCCCTACCAAAGAGACTCCATGGTGCCAGTTCCACCCATTCTTGAAGGGCTACTCCTCAGGATGTGGAAGACCCCTGGCCTTGGTGCTGGTGGTCAGTCAGCGTCTGGACGCTATCTACCGCATCCGAAATGGGCCCTGGGTTCCATAAGCAGCAACACCACCACAACTCCATGGTGGTGGAGTCCCTCGATGCAGAAACTGAAGAGTCAAAAACCTACTCTTCAGTTTCTCCCTAGCAGGGAGGCCCAGGCCTTCGATGCCCTGGGCTGCAAGTGTTATCAGGGCGCCATGCTCTGGTGCTGGATACAGGCGTATGAACTGTACATGGGAATGTATCTGACAGGCCAGATCCACGAGCTCTTGGGGTTCTCACCAGGGAACTCCTGCAGAGGTTCCAGTCCCTGGCAGCGGGCATCCAGGACTGTTCCAAATTCCTCTTTAGGGCCACCTACGATGGGTTTGAGTCTGTGGCCAGGGTGGCAGCTACCAGGCAACGGTGCCCAGCGCCAGGCATGGTTATAAACCTTGGACCTCGAGCAATGGGTGCAAAAAAAGCTGCTGGATGGTCTCTTGCAATGGCGAGAACTTGTTCAGGAAGCCAATGTCTGACAAGGCAGCTGAAATCAAGGCCAAAGTAGTGACCCGGCAAAGGCTGTTCAGGAAGACCTCAACCCTTCCCAAGAAAAAATCCGGGGGGGGTGGGGGGGAGCCGCAGGAGGACCCACACACCGAGGAACTGGTGATCCTCCAATTAGTCTCCACCCAAGGAAACTCTCACGATGCTGGTCCAGCCGATCCTTGAGCGGCTACTCTTATGAATGTGGGAGACCCCAGCATCTGTGCTGGTGGTCAGCTGATGCCTCGACGCCATGTACCACGTTAGGAAGGGGCTGGGGTTCCACAAGACCAAACTCCCACATAATTCCATGGTTGTCAAGTCAACCCTGCAAAAACTCAAAAGCCCGAAGACTTACTCTTCGCCCCCCCCCCCTCTGCAGGGATGCTAGAGCCCTTGATGCCCTTGGGTGCGAGTGTTACCAGGGCTCGATGCTGGGGTGTTGAATCCAGGCCTATGAGCTATACATAGGTATGTATTTGAGGGCCGTGACCCAGGAGTTGTCTGGGGTCTCAGCGGGGCTGGCCAGGGAACCTCTCCATCTTTTTCAAGCTCTGACCTCCGGGATCAAGGACTGTTCAAAGTTCCTCTCCCGGGCAGCCTACAATGGTTTTGAATCAGTGGCTCAAGTAGAAGCGGCCTGCATCGGGGCACAATGCCAGGCCTGCCTACAGTCCTCGGACCTCGAGCAATGGATCCAGGCCAAGCTGTTTGACGTCACCTGCACCGGTGAGAATTTTTTCAGCAAACCCATGGCTGACAAGACAGCTGACATTGAGAGCCTCTGGCAGGTGGCTTCTAAGAAAACCTTTTTAGGCCCTATTCTCGGATAAAGGGCCACTTCCAAAAGTCACCGATATTTATTTATTTATACATCTTTTCTATACCGCCACTTCCAGAGATCAGTGGCGGTTTACAGGTAACATAAACTTTAATAGAGTACTATTATTTTACATAGAACAGATTTAGAACAAAGAACATTCAACTATTAAATGTAACTCAAAAATACAATGAGATAACAGGAGAGGTAGGAACGTTTGAACTGGGTATGAATTAGATAATGTTTCAAAATATACTACCAACAGTATATCAACAGTAAAGGGAAATATTTACATTAAATTAGTTATGTCCTCCTCAGGCCAACAGCAGGGTTCTCACCCTGAGGCAGAGCTGGGGAGCTCAGAAACCCATGGCTCAGAAGCCCCATGCTCCAGCCCAACCATGGAGTTTTTGACTCACATGGCAGGGCCTTCTCTCCCCTGGGAAACATTCACCAGCCCATAGGAGGCCGCCTGGCACTCTTTGCCCACAAGTGGGCAAAGGTCATCTCAGACCAGTGGGTGATGCAGGTGGTATTTGCAACAAATACCACCCATGTTCTTTCCAGGACAGCCAGTGCATCTTCTCCTTCACCAGACTCTTCTGCTCTCAGAGCTCACAGGTCTGCTCAGGGTCGATGCAGTGGAGCCTGTACCCAAGCATCTGTGTGGAAAGGAACTTCTTTGTCCCCAAAAGAATGGGGGGCCTCAGGCCCATATTGGACCTATGAAACTTAAACAAGTTTCTGATGAGGGAGAAATTCAAAATGCTCTCCCTTGGAACACTGCTACCTTACCTCCACCAGGGAGATTGGCTGTGCTTCTTGGACATAAAGGATGGTTGCACTCATATCCTGATACACCCCTCCCACAGGTAGTACCTACGGTTTGTGGTGGGAGGAGGGCACTACTAGTACAGGGTGCAACTCGTTGGCCTGATCTCCTTGCCAAGGATCTTTATGAAGTGCCTGACGGTGGTAGCCCCCATCTGCGCATACAAAGGGGCTTTTGTCGTCCCCTACCTGGTATGGCCTCAAGTCAGTCAGGCAACAGAGCGTGCAACTCTCCTATTACAGCACCAGGGGTTTGTAATCTACCCCAAATCCCATCTTTCTCCAACCCAGTCTGGGGTTCATAAGGGTGCAGTTAGACATGTTACAGGTCAAGGCAGTTCTCCCAAGGGAAAGAGCAGACCGCCTCATACAGCTGGCAGGAGAGGTGCAATGCCGCTAGTCAGTATCTGCTCGCTGGCTCCTCTGCCTGTTGGGTGACATGGCCTCAATGGTCCATGTCACCCCATTAGCCCACCTACAAATGCAGACAGTCCAATGGTGTCGATGCTCACAGTGGACTTAAGCCACGGGCAGACTGCAGGACAGGGTCAGTTGCCCACCAACTGGGTAACCTGGTGGCAAAACGTGCACCATCTCCAGGCGGGAATGCCAATCAAGGCACTCGCACCGCAGAGGACCCTGACAAGATGCCTCCCTCCTGCGTTGGTGGGTGCATTGCGGGGTCCGCCACACGCAAGGCAGCTGGTCCCAGGAGGGAGTCACTCTTGCAGTTCAATCTCCTAGAACTCAGGGCAGTCTTCCTGGCCCTGCAAGTGTTCCACAATTGCCTGCAGCACCAACCTGTATTAATCCAGACTGACAACCAGGTGGCCAGCTTTTACATCAACAAGCAGGGGACACGGCTCGTACTCCCTCTGCCAGGAGACGGTGGCCGCCCCCTCCTTCACACTGCGCAACAGCATGCTCCGAGCGGTTTACCTGCCAGGCCAGAACTGCTTAGCAGACAGGCTGGGCATAGTCCTTTGCCCACACTCATGGCACTTGAACCCCAAGGTAACAAAGCATTTCTTCCACTGCTGGAGCAGGCCTGTGGTAGACCTGTTTGCCTTTCCGGTCAGTGCACAACTACCATGCTTCTGCTCATACCAGCCACACCTGGTGAGAGTGGTGGTGGATGCCTTTCTAATCTTGTGGTCGGAGGGCTTACTTTATGCATGCCCACTGACCCCCTGCCCCCGGTCGCCAAGGCCCAGAGTGAGGGGATGTCAGCAATACTGATCGTACTCAGGTAGCCCAGGCAACCCTGGTTCCCTCTGCTGCTTTCCCTGTCGGTGGCAACCCCAGTCCCACTGGGCCGGTCCTCGGGCCTTCTGTTCCAGGAGGAGGGCTCCCTTCACCCCAACCTGGGGTTGCTAATGCTAATGGTGTGTCTGCTGAAAGGGTAGTGATGGGGAAGTCGTGGAGGTCTTACTGGCCTCCCGAAAATGCTCCACCAGATGGGCTTACGCCTTTAAGTGGAGAAGGTTCTCCATCTTGTTGGCGGAGATGGAGAAGAATCCCTTCTCCTGTCAAGTGCAACTGGTTCTTCAGTACCTGCTACACCTTTCACATGCCGGGTTGAAATCCAACTCTGTAAGGGTGCCCTAAGCACCATAGCCATGCACTACCACCATATCGAGGGAAAACCTCTCTATAGCCAGCCCCTGGTCTTGAGGTTCCTCCGGGGCCTCTGGTTATCCACTCGCCCCTTCGCCAGTGGGATGGGACCTCAATACGGTGCTCTCCCAGCTCACTAAACTGCCACTTGAGCCCCTAGCCACTTGCACCTAAGATACCTGTCTTGGAAAGAGGCCTTCCTGGTGACCCTCAGTCCACTCAAAGAATGAGCAAACTCTAGGCCCTTGTGGTGGATCCACCATATACAAGGTTCTATAAAAACAGGGTGGTGCTCCGCATGCATCCCAAATTCCTCCCAAAGGTGGTTATCTCCTTTTTCACCTCAACCAAGAGGTGGCCCTACCCACTTTCTTTCAGGCAGGGAGGAAGAAATTTTCCTTACACTGGATTGCAAGCGGTCCCTGTCCTGGGTAGGGCTCCCCGCATGACCATCATGGATTTTGACTAAATTTTATATTTAGAGCCCCCCATGTCTCAAATGAACTTTGGTAGAGTTTATGTTCTCTGGTGTTAAACCTGTTGAGATATAGCCGTTTGTTTGACCCATAGCCTGAACATGTACAGTACGATTCAAAATTTCAGCAACTTTGAGAACTAATATTCTTATTTGTTTATAAGAAATGAAACTTAACTACTCTGCACATCTTTTTGCGCTCTTAATGAGACTAATAATCTTTTTTGATTGTGTCAGAAATAGACACATTGCACCAAAGTCGGGCAAAGAAATTGGCGGCCTAAAAAAATTACGTTTAGCATTGCATAGCTCCTGAAATAAGTAAACAAACATGAAATTTGAGGCATAATATCTCGTGGTACTGTTTTTGTGTTTATAATTTCAAGCTCCTAGCCCTTTTCATTAATTTGCAAATTAAGTGTAAAGTTGATTTTTGCAAAAAGGCTAAAAATAGGGTATTTTTAACTCCACTTTACACAAAAGTATCTTCTAGAAACGTTTTCGAACTACTACCATTAGAGCATGTTTTAAACTCCCTAAAAAAGTTAATTTGACTAACGCTGGCATACAGTGCTCTAAAAAGAGGACCAAAGTCAGCAGACATTGCCATGGCAACAGTGTATATTTCATCTTATTAATTTTTTGGATCATACTTGTTTTAACATTTTTATATTGAAAAATTATCAATATTGTATTGCGTTGGTCCATGGTGACATTGTCACTACCAGTTCAGGAACATGAACTGGCAACCCCATCGCCATAGAGGTCATGCCCGATAGCTGTGCAATACCAGCCACGGGTGGGTTTCTTAATCTAGGTTCCCAAGCCTTTAATTTGGTTTCTTATTTGAGGTTCTAAAGCCTTCAGTGGGTGTCTAGCTGGTTCCCAAGCCAATGATTGGGCATCTTATCCTAGGTTCCCAAGCCTAAATTGTGTATCTTATATGGTTCCCAAGCCGAAGTACTCACCTCAATTTTAATGCTAGCAATTTTTTTACATTCTGTTATGTTTGCAAGCCACCTCCTTCAAAATGGATTTTGGGAATTGATACTGTTGGCCAGATGGTGTAACTGAAGGTGCAGGGAGCATGCTAATGAGGTGCTGCTCTGGAATCCAGCAAACATCTTGCCTTTCTGGCCAATAAAACGAATCAGCAGGACCTTGAGGATGCATAAATGTTATCAATGCATCATTTTCCTCAGCTGAAACTTCAACAACATTGCCAGTCCACCATTTGTCATAGATGCAAGCTACATAGCAACCAAGGGACAACTCAGATAATTTCAAATACAAAATAGCAGTATTGGAAATTTTGGCTAAAAAACTTATTGTATCATTTGAAACTCTGCTGACACAAACCAAGTTTGAGTCAACTGGTACAAATTGGTGATGCTCTCTAGTGCCAGCTATTGTGCTGCTTTCTTTCCACCTTTCTTCTTGAAACTTCCTGCTTTTTTTCAATTTCATCTTTTGCGACATAAATTATATTTAATTCCGTGTATATTTTGGTCACAAAAGTTATACAGATCTTTTGGTGTCAATATTAGGTCAGACGAAGGTCTTTGTAGACTTGGGCTGCCAAACGTTTAGTTGTGCCACCAACCCCATCACAAGGTGATTTTCCATGGCTTGTGCCGAAAACGTTCCATTCAGCCTTGATATTGAAATCATTTTTGTGGTTGCATAAATTGACAAAGATTTTGTAGTTTTTATATGGCGCTGCTGAGCCATCACTGAAGAAGTATATTTTCGTAACATCTGCTTGGGTCAACAAAAATTCGATAAACTTCTGAATAAACACGTGTACTGACACGGTATCATGTTGCATATGAACGGAAATTATGCAACAATTAACAATTTGCAAGGTGCCCACTTTGAATGCATAATAAGCAACAAATGTATGTACTGTGGCCTGTGAATTTTCCCAGTGAAAGCCCTGGGCAGCATCTTGGACAACAAATGAGAAATTTTCGGCAAAGTCCATCAAAACAATGAACTCCGTTTTTTTTTAAGTCAGCTTTCAGTGACTTCAGATATTCACTTTGGTGTTTTGAAACAAAATGATGGCCTGTCAGCTTCCAAATTTTGCTTGAAAGTTTTTCAACATAGTTGTCCACTGTTAATCTGCTTGTTTCCAGTGTTTCTCGGTCAGTGTGAATCAATTATTTGAATTCAATTGATTCCTCAGCATCATAATCCTGGAATATTTCATCCAAATACGCTACAAGTGATTCTTCGCCAGGACAGCTTTGGCATCTTTGTAGCATACATTCCTTGGAATTCAGGTCACACTTTTCCATTAGCAGCTTGTAGTCCTCTTTAATATTTGCACCTTGCAGCATGAGCTTTACATTCTGATGTATACTGCAGACGCAAACAGAATGCGTGCCTGAAGCACCAACAGTCACACACCACTTTGTCCTGAGATCACAGAATTTTGAAAAACCGATTTCTGCTCCAAATTTATTATATGCTACATACAACTCTTTAAGATTACACAACAGCAACCGTTTTTGTTTTTGAACTTTGACACCATCGAGTCGCACTGAAATGCAGTCTTTTTTGTCAGGACACATTCTGCTAAATTCATCATCTTCATAGAAATCCTTCACTCTTAGCGACTTCCTCTGAAAATGGTTTGCCAATTTTTGCATCAGGTAAAGCACAAATGCCTTTGTCTTTCTTGACTTTTCGGGCCATTTTGACCATACATTCAGAAACGTCAAACTTCATTGCTGTTTCCTTTATTGACCAACATTTTGGGGCCAAAGTCAACAATTGAACTTTTGTTGACCTATTGGATATATCAATCTTTGCTTTCATTTATTTAATAAGCTCAGTGTAATTGCTACATAGACTGCATTCTGCAGATAGACTAGATTGTTCAACGTTGTCAGCCACTCCAGCAGCAGACATTTTTTTTGTTACCACGTTCTGTGTGCGCTCAATCTTTTGTTTCAAATAGCCAGCTTTGTCTCTACTGCTTATTCTTCGTATTTTTAATGGAGAAGTGCCTAAAGCAGTCAAGCTTTGATCAAGGGTGTCCAAGGCATCTGGATCAAAATCATCCGAAGATGAAGATGCTGTGGCTTCAACCATAGAAGCATATTTTGCTTTGCACCTGATGCAAATTTTCTGGCCTGCTTTACATTCATTTTGGTCACTTTTTTCAAGCCCTCAGACATGGCTAAAGTTACTTTTGATAATCCACTTTTAGTGACATGATTCTCCTTTTCAAACTGATTGCAACACGACTTTTGGTTCATTTCATATTTGCTGAGATACTGTGCTTGGTGATGCAAGCAGATACTGTCATTGTCTGTAAGGGCAACTTCTGATCGAGTAATAAGCAATTTCTTGCTTGCTGACAAGCAGCTCACAGAATTGAGCCCAGTTTTATTGGAATAAAATGAGCCATGGTGACATTTTGATGAGTTTTTGTCCAACGGTACATTCAGGCATAGGAGGATTGTTATCAAGTGATTTGTCGATGTCCATTTTGAAGTAAATTAGTAAATGTGTACCAACTAATGCTAATCTGAAAATCTATACGTTAAGCTCACGACATATATGCACTTAACAGTTGAGTTTTAAATATAACATATGGATAACGTTAGAACTGCAGGTTGAATTACACGCCTTTGTCAAGCATGGTATTGTCCGCTATGTTTAGCCCTCTTTTCAGGGTATTGTACGCCAGGGTTAGTAAATTAAATCCGCTTTTCTAGAAAGCTTAAAACATGCTCTTTCTAATGAAATTGGTTTCAAAATGATTTTAGAAGATACTTTTGTGCAAAAGGAGGTTAAAAATACCCTATTTTTAGTTTTTGCAAAAAATCAACTTTACACTTTGTAAACTAACGGAGAAAGCTAAGAGCATGAAATTCTAAATTCAAGAACTTCAGTACATAGAGGTATTATGTGCAAAATTTCATACTTTTTACTTGATTTAGGAAGCTGCATAATGTCTAATTTTTAATTTTTTTAGAACGTCAATTTTTTTTGGCTGACTTTGCTGCAATATATCTACTTCCGACATTCAAAAAATATTATCATTAGTATCATTAAATAGAGCGCAAAAGGTTGTACAGGATAGTCCAGTTTCATTTTTTATAATAAAATAGCAAAGAAAATATAGGGTCTCAAAGTTGCTGAAATCTCACTCGTACTGTACAAAGTCAAGGTATGTGATCAGACAAACGACTATATCTCAAAGTATTCCACGAGAGAGTCTAAAACTTTACCAAAGTTAGTTTGAGACACATGGTAGTGTACATACAAAATTTCAGCAAAATCCAAGATGGTCGAGCGGGGCACTTTTTATATACTAGACCACTTGACATGGAATGACCCCCCTTCTATTTGCAACAGACTCGGCTTTTCATGTCTTATGACCCCAGTAGACTGGGACTCCCTGTGACTAGGCGAACTCTGTCCACTTGGGTGGCAGACTGTATTGCTCTCGCTTATGAGCGAGCTGGCCTCTCCCTTGAGCACCGGATCACAGCGCATCGTGTGAGAGTGATGGCCACATTGGTGGCCAAACATTGCTCAGTTCCAGTGCCGGAGGTTTGTAAGACCACTACATGGTCTTCAGTTCATATATTTGCAGCTCACTACTGCCTGGAGAGCGACTCCTGCAGGGACAGTGCCTTTGGCCAGGCAGCACTCTAATATTCTCGGGGTGTAGGCAGCTCCTGCCCTCCAACCTTTCTGTGTTCAGGCTACCGGAGTAATAGTGTGGTTGGATGCTAGGGTCTTGCAGAGAGTGTCTGTGGGGATTTCCTTCTGTAACTCATAGCTATCCAAGTGATCGCTGTTGATGCTGTTGTGCTTCGGTACTCGGCAGCCTGGAGCTAGGAGTCCCATATATGAGGACTGACTTCCTGCTTGTTCCTGGAGAAAGCATAGTTATTCATCTGTAATAGGTGTTCTCCGGGAACAGCAGGAATCAGTCCTCATAACCCCTCCCCATGTGTTAGCTAGGGCAGTAGTAAAAAACAAAACAAAACTGTCATCTGACTGAGCAAGATGGCACCCTGAGGCAGGAAGGGGACCACACATGCATGTCCTAAAGGTTTTCTTTGAAAGCTGGGGAAATGCTCTGCGCATGCTCAGTCAGGTCTTGCAGAGAGTGTGTCTCTGTGGGGACTTCCTTCTGTAACTCACAGCTATCCAATTGATCACTGTTGGTGCTGTTGTGGTTCAGTCCTGGTCAGCATGGAGCTATGGAGTCCCATATATGAGGACCGATTCCTGCTGTTCTTGGAGAACGCCTGCTACAGGTGAGTAACTATGCTTAATCTGGAGGAGCTCTGTTTTTTGCTTTACTGCTGTGCCTAATTTTTACCATTTGTTTTTAAACTAGGCATACAAGGAACAAATAAGAAAGGAGAGCATACCAACTGCTACAAGCATTTTGAATAATCCAATTATGAAAGCACGTTATGAGCGGTTTCGTAAGGTAAGATATACTGCAAATAAGTTATGGTAGCATTCGTTAACTTAGTCAGTTTACCCAAATTATCTGGTCTGATGAAAAGCTACTATTGTTTTGAGGCCAACATAAGGACAGAACACAAATGTAAGCCGACTTGTTCCAATACATCCCATGGGACTTTATGTTGAATTTGTGAGCATATTATAAACCATAATTTTGTGAGTGACAGAATCTCCTTGTAATAATATATAAATCCATTGTACAACAGGTATACTGAATGAATATTTTACATACTTAGAAAACTAACATCAAATTCAGGGTGAGAAGACCAATTTCCATGGCAAAGTGCAGAATAAATAGCCTGTGCCCACTGACTGAGCCAGTATTTGTCTCCAACAAATGGTGTGCATAGCCTGTGTGTGGATTGCAGAGCCTTGATTGAGGCCTATTTGGCTAAGGGTGCAGAACCCAGTGGTCTGGGTCCCTCAGTTGCACCCACTGTTCCCTCTAAGCTGTGCGCGTGTGCGCGCGCACACACCTCGTCGAGTGAGTGCACATACTTTACAAGAGCGCACAAAAATTACAGTTCTGATTCTGATAGAAAACACAGTTGTCTTAAAATTTAAAAGTTATGATTGTAATTACTAGAAATTTTCCGCTTCATTTAGTAATCATATATTTTCATTTAATTTGATTAAAATCAATGTGGTGTACATATTGTATTCTGACATGTAGTCAAATTTTAAAGTATGTAACTCAGTGTCGTTATGTGGCGCACAAAAATTTAACCTTCCTTCAAAAGCTGCACAGCTGATATTTTGCGCGCACAGCCTACAGAAAATTAGAGGGAACATTGGTTGCACCCTCTGCTTTGTTCCCTCATTTCCCCCTCCCCAGCCTTTGGGAGGGAGCCAGAGGTAGTAGTACTAGTGCCTGCTGCTAGCGCCTAAAGTTGATTGACAAAAAAAGCATAATAAAAACTAAACAGGCGAGTGCACTGGCACACGGTCCCAGAGGAGGGGCACCCTGGGTAAGTCCTGTGGGTTCCGGGGAGGGTTGTTGCTTCATTTGTGCTCTGCTCCTCCTTCAGGAACAAAACAATGTGCCTGCCTGGCTAGGGGCCTGTGTGCTGTCTGCGGCAGCTGCAAGGCACAGCTGCTGGGTTTTGGGGGAAATAGCAGAGGAAGACCTTGGTGGGACTGGGAAGGGTCCAATAGAGTTGTCAGTGAGTTCTGCCCACGGGGAGGCCGTGGGTGATGACAGCAGTCCCATGGTTTTGGCAGGAACCGCCACTATTTTGGATTCAGCGTTGCAGCCCAGTATGGATGATATGGGGGGCCCCCTTGCTTCAACATTTGCACAATTTTCGTGGCACTACAGGTCCTAGTCAGACTTCTGAAATGTGGGGGAGTGGGATAAAGAGTCCCCCTTCTCCCCTGAGTTTGTGCTTCTGCTTCATCAGGTGTTCCTGTTGAAGCAAGGAGCTGGGGAGGTGTCCCCTGGGGGTGGGGCAGGAAAGGGGACTTGTGGCATCAAAGTGCCCCAGGGATTAACACTAGGATGAGGAGCATGACATGTGCTCTTTGATCTCCCTGGAGCAGCTGGACCTGTTGGAAGGTCCGGTGGACTTCCTGGACAATTTTCAGGAGGCCCTGGAGGGAAGGGAAGATGATTGGAGGAGGTGAGAGGAGGAAGATCCTTCCACTGTTTGGATCTTCCACTGGGATGAGCTCCGGCTCTCATTACGGAGGCTCTGACGGCCCTGAGGATCCCTTAATGGAGGTGATCTGGCATCCTTCCTGGTCCACAGGACCCTGTGAACAATGATAGATGAGGAGTGGAACACTCCTGACGCCAGGCTTTGGGTGGGGCGCATTATGGTGCGGCTTTAACCCATTCCATCCGAGGAGAAAAACTGCATTTCCCTAAAGTGGATGCTGCAGTCACGCGGAATACTGCCATCCAAGTGGAAGGGGAGTGCGGTTCTAAAGGGATCTGCAGGACAGGCGCATGGAAGCTTTGCTCAAATAAGCCTTTGAGGTCTCTGCCCTGGGTCTCTAGGGTGCGTGGCCTGCGCCTGCCTCCACTGGTCGCAGGGAACTGCAGGAGGTGGCAAGTGTCAGTGGTTGGTCGGATGCCTGTATGGAGTCCAGGAACATCTTCATGGTGGACTTTGACCTCTTATGGGTGTCTTCCAAGAGCATGGTCATGGTGGTGGCAGCATACCGACTTCTCTGGCTACATAACTGGTCAGCAGACACGCTTCAAAGACCAAGCTCCCTTGTGCGCATAAGTTGCTCTTTGGGGAGAATTTGGAAAACTTGGTATAAACTTTGGGCGTGTTCCCTGTTTACCGGAGGATAAGCCCTGTGTGGGGAGGGCTAGTCCTGCTCTAGGTCAAAGGGGCAATGTCTGGGGCTTCCAGCCTTCATGGGCAGGGAGGAGGGGAGAGTCCCAAAGGATCTGCTTTCTTCAGTAGGGCTCATCCTCTTGTGGAGGGGCCTGGGGCAGGTTTGCCTCAGTGGCTCCGGCTGCAACCAAAACCTCTCAATGAAGGTTTGGGGCCCTGGGTTGGGGGTACAGCTGATGGACTGCTGCCTGTGGCACTTCCTTCTCGCCTGGGCCCAGATCGCCTCCGATACTTGGGTCTTGAAGATCATTCGCGAGGGTTACACTCTAGAGTTCATCCGGCAACTGTTGGATCTCCATGTTTTCCCCATGCAGCTTGGCCCAGAAGGCATGAGCAGTAGAGGATATACTCGAGCACTTGTTGCATCTCAGTGGTGGTGCAGGTTTCGGATCCTGACTGGGGCCTCGGCAGGTATTCCATTTACTTTGTGGTACCAAAGAAGAGAGAGATCTTGGCGCCCCATTCTGGATCGCAAAGGACTCAACCGGGCTCTCAGAATGCCCAGGTTTCACATGGAGACTTTGCAGTCTGATTGTGGCCATCTGCCAAGGTGACTTTCTTACCTCCTTGGACCTCATAAAACTTACCTGCACTTCCTGATGTGCCTGGAACATCAGCATTTCTTCACGTTGCTGTGCCCAAAGGAGATTTCCAGTTTCAGGCACTGCCCTTTGGTCTCACCACAGTGCCACGTGTCTTCACAGACGTTATGGTGGTCATTTCTGGATGGCTGGCTGATCTGGGAGAAGATGCAAGAATGCTCAATGGAGGCTGTCGTTCACGGCCTGCAGGAGCTAGGCTGGGTGGTGAACTTCCAAAACAGTCACCCGCGACCCTTGCAGTTCCTAGAATATCTGGGCACCTGTTTTGACACGAACCAGGGTATGGTGTTTTTCTCCCAGGCAGTCGAGTGAAAACATTGCAGGCCCATGTTAGAGGGCTTTTTCGGACCTTGTGGCCTCAGGCCTGGGACTATCTGCAGGTGCTGGGCTCTATAGCAACCTCCTTGGAGCTGGTCCCGTGGGCCCTACTGTTTACTGCTGGAGTAGTCCATGGAATTGAATCTCTACTGCCCTGTGCGGTCCAGCGCAGCCTGCGCTGGTGGCTGGATCCGGAGAATCTGAGAGCAGGGATGCCTCTGGAGACCCCAGACTGGGTGGTAGTTACCACTGATGGGGAGGACACTGCCTGACGCAGGTAGCACAGAGGTGGTGGTCAGCCAAGGAACAGGAGTGGCCCATCAACCAGATGTAGATGTGAGTAGTGCATCTGGCACTGGAGGCTGCCTTCCTCCTGGTGCATCGCAGGGCACTGCACATGTTGGCTTACATCATAAGAACATAAGAAATGCCTTACTGGGTCAGACCAAGGTCCATCAAGCCCAGTATCCTGTTACCAACAATGGCCAATCGAGGCCGTAAGCACCTGGCAAGTTCCCAAACAGGCACACAGGTTCAACAATGCGGGTCCCAGAGCAAGCAGTGGATTTGCCGGGTCCTTTTTAATAATGGTTTTATGGACCTTTTCTACACGAACTTGTCCAAACCTTTTTTAAACCCAGATACACTAACAGTTTTTACTACATCCTCTGGTAACAAATTCCATAGTTTGATTATGCATTTGAGTAAAAAGGTTTACTCTTATAGCTTTAAATGGATTGCATTGTAGCTTCATTGTGTCCCCTCTGGTCTTTCTACTTTTTGATGGCATAAACAACCCATCTACGTTTACCCGTTCCACTCCATTAATTTATAAACCTCTATCATATCCCTCCACATCAATCTCTCTTCCAAGTTGAAGAGCCCCAACCTTTTAAGCCTCTCCTCATAGGGGTATCCTTCCATTACCTTTATCATTTTTGTCTCCTCTTTGTACCTTTTCTAATTCAGCTATATCCTTTTTAAGATGTGGCGACCAGAATTGCACACACTATTTGAGGTGTCGTTGCACCATGGAATGATAGAGGCATTATAATATCCTTTGTTTTATTTTTCCATTCTTTATGATTCCTATTCTCCATTTCCAGAGCTCCAAAGTGGTGGTAGAGGTGATCCCGCTCCTCCAGTGGGCAGAGGTGCATCTCAAGGCTCTCTGGCGACACATGTTGCCAGCATAATGAACGTGCAGCTGATTGTCTTCATGCCCTGGATCCAGGGGAGTGGTCCCTCTGAGGCGGTTTTCCAGACTTTGGTGGAGCACTGAAGGATGCTGGGGTTGGACCTGATGGTTCAGCTGGAGAACACCAAGGTGGCACACTGCTTCAGTCAGCGGTGATCTCCTATGGTAGAGGGCCTCGATGCGCTGGTTCAGCAGTGGCCCTGGGAGGGGCTGCTGTACATGTTCCTGCCTTGGGCTCTGCTCGGACAGGTGATATAGCGCATAGAAGCACATCAGAGTTGAATGCTGCTGATAGCATAGGATTGGCCCTGTCGACCCTGGTATACCAATCTCGTGCAGCTCCTGGTGGATGAACCGCTTTGGCTACCTCAGGTGCTGGACCTGCTGACGCATTGTCCAGTGTGCATACTGGCAGTGGATCAATTCTTGCTTACAGCCTGAGTCTTGAACAAGCACGGCTGAGGCATTGTTCAGAGACTGCAGGTGGAGTGGTCTAGTGGTTGGGGCAAGTTACCCCCGGCCGGAAGGTTGGGGGTTCAAATCCCACTAGAGGACAGCAACCTTGGGCCGGAAGGACTGGGGTTTCTAGTCCCACAGGTGCTCCTTGTGGTCTTGGGCAAGCCACTTAATCCTCCATTGCCCATGTTCCCTGTAAGAGTGTATGTCTCATATCCCCTCGTGTTAAAATGTATCCCCCAATTGTGTTGTGACCACTTTGATTGAAGGATAAGGTGGTATACAAAACTGTCTAAACTCTGTTGCGGCTTGATGGCATTCTACATCACTAGCCTATGTGCGTGTCTTGCGGCTTTTTGAGGCCTGGGGTGCGGACCAGGAGGTCTGGCCCTTTGGGGCACCTGTACCTGCTATTCTGGCGTTAACAGGTGAATTTGGACAAGTGCGTGGTGCTAGGCATCCTGTGAGTACAGGTGATGGTGTTGACGTGCTACCAGGGCTGGGTGCAGGGTGTCACCCTGACTTTGCCTTCAGATGTGGTTTAGTTCCTGAGGGGTATTAACACATTTGTGGCCTCCCAGCAGGCCGCTGGTCCTGGCATGGGACCTCATTCTGGTTTTAGGTGGGCTGAGCGCTCCAGTGTTCGAGCCGCTTCAGGGAGCTTCACTCAAGGATCTGACCCTGAATGTGGCCATCTGTTCTACCCAGCACATCTGTGACATGCAGACACTTTCCTGCAAGGAGCCCTTCCTGGTGTTCTCCAAGGAGAAGACGGTCCTGCAGACGGTCCCTTCTTGCCTAAGGTGGTTTTGGAATTACATGTCAATCAGGTGCTTGTTCTGCCTTTGTTTGTAGGGCCACGGGATTCTGCGGAGTTTGTGCTTTTGCACCAGCTGGACGTCCACAGGGCTTTGAAGCATTACCTGTTTGTGACTCAGCCATTCCGGCGTTCGGAGAGGAGGTTTGTCCTCTTCGGTAACACTCAAAGGGGAAGCATCCTCAAAGGTCTCTATCACCCATTGGATCCAGGAGGCAATCTAGTCGAACTATTGGTTGAAGGGCAAGCAGGTGCCGGCAGGTCTTCAGGCTCACTTGATCGGGGCTCAGGCCTCTTCCTGGGTGGAACTGGAGAGGGTGCCACCTCGGGATATCTGTCGGGTGATCACTTGGTCCTCATTACGTTCCTTCATGTGGCATTATTGCCTGGATCTCCAGGCATGGTAGGATATGTGTTTTGGGGTGGCAGTGCTGCGGGCTGGGACTTTGGTTCCCCCTATTGTTAGTACTGCTGCTATGTCCTTGTCTGGACTAGACTGGAGGGACGCCCTGGATAATGAAATCAGGCCTTCCTGCTAATTTTCTTTCCTGTAGTCCCTCCAGTCCAGGACTCTCCCTTTTTGGCAGTTTTGCTGGTATTCGGCATGGTTTTCCCCGAAAGTCTTTTTTCGGGAATGCACAGGAGTGTCGGATTCCTACTCAGTGAACTGTCTCTTCTGGAAGTGGTAGCTTCATTAACCTTTCTCATTTGGGAGTGGGGGGGGGGGAACACAGGGAAACAAAATAATTGATTGAATTTGCTATATGCTTAGGCATGGCAGCAGCGGCTTCAGTTTGCTGTCGGCTCTCCTGTGAGGTGTACAGAGGGGTAGGTTGCAAGGCTCTTGCCATTTGTAGAGACCCCATAACTCTTGATTCCTGTGGGGGACTGGGGTGTAGGTTTGGGTCTGGGACAGGTTTTGGAGTGTCTTGGTGAGTGTCACATACTGGCTCAGGCAGTGGGCACAGGCTATTTATACTATTTATTTAGACAGTTTTGTATACCGCCTTATCCTTCAATCAAAGCGGTCACAACACAATTGGGGGATACATTTAACACGCGGGGATATGAGACACACACTAATACTTACAGGGAACATGGGCAATGGAGGGTTAAGTGGCTTGCCCAAGACCACAAGGAGCATCTGTGGGACTAGAAACCCCAGTCCTTCCAGCCCATACTATACTAAGGAAGCTTTGCTCAGTCTCTGCCTGCTGATTGGCGTGCATAACCCACTGGACTGGAGGGACTATAGGAAAGAAAATTAAAAGATAAAGCTTAATTTCACCATAAAATTTACAAGTACTGTGATATGGCATCAAATGGCCAAAATCTGTCGTCTTTAAATTGGACAAGCATTTTGATACATAGAAGGGATAAATGAGAATCTCTACAGGCACATGAGGGGAGAGAGGCAACACAGTTCACAAAGCAAGACTGAATTGTTTAAAGAATCAGCAAATGAGGAAAAACAATTGGCTAAAGCTCAAATTCAGCAATAAATAGTTCTATGCTGACAAATTGGTCACAATCCTGTAGCACCAATATGGAACTGCTTGTTCAAAGTTTAGGAAAAACATACAATTTTTCTGAGCATGTGTATAGTCCCTGCATCTGGCATCATCTTGGTTCTTTTTGTGTCTGAGCTATTGCATGGGCACAGTTTCTCTTCTTCAAAACAAATATCTTGCTGCAGAACTCTTTTCAAAAGGGTTTCAGGCCCGATATTTAAAATTAATGTTAACAGACCTGCTAACATGTTGATGGTCTTGGCAGAGAGATTCAGTGGTACTAACATGTTAGGGCTAACATCAGGGTGTTCTGGAAGTGGAGCAAAGGCAGCACCTGGTGGTAACTGGGCAGTGGCAATATTGAGCCACTGCCTGGTTATCGCAACATGAGAAAGTTAGCCACTTTAAAGATTGGCCTAACTTTCTCCACAGAAGCTAACTGGGCAAAGGTGGAATGTCACCGCTGCCCAGATCTCCGGGAAGAAGCAGGAATGTAGTCTTCACATATGGGTGACCTCGGTACCGATGGAGCCTGCACGGGAACGCTCCCAAGCATCCTATAGTAAAGCCTTTGGGAGCACTCCACTGCGCCTGTGACTGCCTTCCCGCTTTTCTAATTCCTTCTTAGTTCTTTTTCCACGGAGCCATCTGGATCCTTTTTCTGTCACCATAGGAAACTTTCTCGGAATAGTGCTTCTGCCTTCCTGTTTTCACTCCAGCATCACGTAACTAATTCCGCACCTTCATTTTATTTTTCTTTTATTCATTCGTCATTTAAAATTTTCTTTTTCTTTTTTTCTACAAGGGCCTTGTGCCCCTCAGGCCTATCCTCTCCATCATGGAGACCATACCCTAGTGGTTAAAAAAAAAAAAAAAAGCACCAAGTGCTCCCATACAATTTTTCGTCACGGAGACACATGAATGGTGCAAGTGTCCCGGTCCCGTCCATGACCCAGACACTTGTTCCCTTTGTAAGTAAATGACAAAGAGAAGCCTAGGAAACCGGGCCAGAAAGCTGTTGGAACTTTTTCCATCGGATTGTGTCATTGGCATCGACATCCTCGCGCACTTTATCGGCTTCAAAAGTATCCAAAACCTCGAAGACCTCAAAACATAGTTCCTGTTCTGAGGAAGGAAACTTCGAGCCCTGCAAAAATCTGTGGGATCAGACTGCGTCGTAAGTTTCATTCAAGGATTCCAAAGACAGAGGATCGAGGGAGAGGTCCCATTCCAAGCACAAAGACTCACCAAAGATTTCCTCTGACACTGGCTGTCAAGCCGAACATTCCCGGCGGGAGGACTTGTCCTCCAGAGCCTCTGTGGGACCTTGTTGCCTTGCTCTTGTATGGTGGCTGCAAGCCCCATTCTGTCTCTGGACCAGATACTGGCAATCTTGTTGGATCAGTGAATGCTATCCATCGAGAAAACGCTAGCAGCTTTCCTAGCAGCATCGGTGCCCCAGACACAGATGACTCCAGGGCTGCTAACATCTGTATTGACATCGGCAAAGGGAGGACATCGAGCAGGACCGGTACCGGCAGCACAGTTCACATGGTCATTGGCACAGACAACACTCACTGAGCTCGGATTCTGAGGTTCCCAATTCAGACCATTGGTCCCTCGATTCTGAGGAGCTACTGGATATGGCATCTGCAGCAGTTCAGTCACCTCCAAGTACCACTTCCTGCCGAGTACCCCCCCAGAGGACGTCCTTCCAGGAATTTATTCAGGTAATGATGGCAGGTTATTGATACCAGCCCCGGCAGAATCGGAGCCCCAGGCAGAGGAACTAGAGATTATATAGTACCCCATGGCCTCAAGAGGCAACAGTCTTACTGATTCATAAGATCCTGATGCTTTGGCAAGGGCAGTATATCAAGTTTAGCAAATAAAGATAAAGATCCTGCATAACCTGATGCTACGCATATGGGAGACACCGCTTACGGTCTCACCCATCAGCAGACACCTTGTTACCATGTATCGAGTCCTGCAGGTCCCAGGCTTTCAAAAGACATGGCTACCATGTCACTCTATGGTGGGAGAATCAACGATGTGCCGTATCAAAAGTGGTAAGACACATGTGTCGATACCTCCCAACAGAGAATCAAGGAACCTAGTTTCCTTTGCGCAACATTCTTTTCAAGCCTCCATGTTGGCAAGTAGAATTAATTACACCTTATATATGGGAATGTTCTTTGAGATCAATAAGGACTGGGAAGCCTTTCTTCTCTGGGAGCAAGCAGGAAGTCAGTCCTCACATATGGTGATGTCGGCACCGACTGAGCCCTCGCGGAAGCATCCCCCCAGCCACAACTCATCTCTGCTGTGTCTCCTGGAAGGTGCTCTAACTCATAGCACTCACCTCAGCCAGGCGAATAAGTGAACTACATGCTCTAGTAGCCCATGAACCTTACACTTGTTTTTACCGAGACAAGTGGTTCTACGAACACACCCCCACTTCTTCCTGAAAGTAGCCTCTTTTCCACATCAACTAATCTGTTGTGCTACCAGTCTTCTCTCCAAAGCCACATGTCTCCTGAGCGGAAGCGACTCTCCATACCTTGGACTGCAAAAGAGCATTAGCCTTTTATCTGCAATGCACTAAACGCATCAGAAAGTCATCCCAACTCTTCATCACGTTTGACCAAACCCATCTGGGACTTCCAGTAACAAAACACCATATCCTCCTGGATAGCCGACTGCACATCTCTGCTACACCAGTGCAGGCTTATCCCTCAACGAAAGAGTCACTGCACATGATATCCGTACAATGTCCACCTCTGTAGCATACCCTCCGATCAGTACCCATTACTGAGATTTGCCGAACTGCAACCTGGTCCACCATCCATACCTTTGCAGCTGATTAATGTTTGGACAAAGACTCTCGCAAAGACACAGCCTTCAGACAAGCAGTGCTCCAACATCTCTTCGGAACACAAACCAACTCCTTCCCCCCTGAACGAACAACACCAGATCCATGTGCTGGGGAAACTCAAGTAAGGGACCTACCCAGGCGGTCTGCCATCATGAGATCTGGCAGCTGGAGAGTCCCTTATGTGAGGACTACATTCCTGCTTGTTTCTGGAGATAGCATAGTTACTTGTAGCAGGTAATCTCTTGGAACAGCAGGAATGTAGTCCTCACAGCCTGCCCTCCTCCCCTAGGGGTTCTCTCTTTCTTGTCTTCACTACAGCTATACACTCAAATGAGGAAGTCACTGAAGAGAGTCAGTTATGAGAGTGGGAAGGCAGCAGCGCAGGTGCAGTGGACTGCTCCCAAAGGCTTGCTTATTGGTAACTGGGGCGCTTCCCATGCGGGCTCGGTCTGCTGGATGTGCCACCCGTATGCGAGGACTACATTCCTGCTGTTCCCGGAAATCACCTGCTACAGGTGTGTAACTATGCTTTCTTGCACTGTGGAGGCTTTACTATTGTATCTTCTCCACCTTTCCAGCTCCAATCCTAAATCTAACTCTATTAGTTTAAGTGTGGTGGTGGCATACTACCACTGCTGCACACCATCTTGTAGGCCAGTTTATAAGGCCCCCCCCACACTAGTCAAGCCTCTGCCCGTGGCCTGGAACCTCAGTGTTGTGCTAGGGCACCTCCTCTCTGCCCCCTTTGAACTGTTGAGTTCTTGCTCACTCAAGTTCCTCACCTGGAAAGTAGTGGGGGGGTTTTATTAGAAATTTGTAGTCATATACAATAACCACATGCTATAGGATACAACGCCAATCAAAACAAAATATATATACCAGAATAATTATAACAAGATACAAGGAAATATTGGAGAGTATAGTCCACATTATGGGAGTTAAATGCTGATACCAAAACAAGAAGATAAATCTAAAAAGGAAATCCAAGTCATAAATGTATGACCACAATTTAGGAGGTATTTTAAACATCACCACCTTTCCCTACTAAACCCTCCCTGTCAGTCAAAACATTTTCCAGATGCATCACTTCAAGAAAGACATAAGAGGCACCATCATAATTTATGATGCATTTACACAGAAAGCGTAAAAAAAGTTAGCACCCAAAGCCAGAACACGCGGCTTTAAGATTAAAAATTGCCGACGTTGCAATTGAGTGCTACGGGAGACATTTGGAAAAATATTGACTGATTGGCTGCAAAATAAAGCCGACTTAACCTTTAAAGAAAGCTTTCAAAATTCGCTGCTTCACCAAAACAGAAGAAAAGGAAACCAATAAGGTAGAACGAGTATTAATAGTATCTGAAGAGTCCTTCAGGAATGCAGTAAGGTTAGCCATAGAAGGAACAATTACATCCATCTCCCCGTCTACAGAATTCCCCTTTTTGGAACTAGAGGGGATATAATAAATCTGTAAAACTTCAGTAGCTTTCAGAAATGGCTAAAACGTCTTTTAGAAACTTATCAAGGAGAATTTTAGAAGACAAAAGAGAAGATTGATGAAAATTTAAGAAACGTAAATTACAAGCCCTCGTAGAATTCTCTAGTGCTTCCATCTTTGAATGCAGAATTAGAGAATCTTTTATTCCCAATACATTAATAGACTGGAGAGGAAGCACCCGAGATTTTAACTTAGCCACCGCCTTATCCAAAATAGAAACTTTCTCATCAAACTGCTGAAAAGCTACAGCAGTTTCTTGAGAGAAGGTACTAAGGGAACCAAAAGCAAGGGAGACCTTAATATCGATACACTTCAAAGCCTCCCACACGTCCTTTAAAGTTACCTCTGCATCCCTAGATGGAGCTGGCAATTCTGAATAACCCAGTACAACAAACGTGGGAACCTCAGAAGGATAAAGCAAACTTTATTGAATTACAAAAGCCACTGGCCCGACACAGGCCGTGTTTCGCTGCCTTCTTCAGGGGCACTAGAGTGGACTTAAAAGCTATAAATAATAAATACATTATTAGTAACAGTAAACAATCAAAACCTAAATTAGTAGCATAAAATGATAAATAAAACTTTAGAATGATATGCAAATAACATACATACTTAAAATTATAAATAAATAATAAAATAAAGCCAAAAGTACAAAAACTAAAAAGAGTTGTCTATACAAAAATTATAAAATAGCAATCATAAAAAATTGTTAAAAAATTATACATAAAAATCATTAAATCACAGAAAGAGATCAATAAAACAAACTAAAAGCTACATACCTGCTTTTATTCTTGTATTTATATCTAATATTACACCTTTTTTAGGGGAGGAAGAAAACATATGGATTAAATAGGTATAATATACCATTGAGCACTACAGAAAAGCGCACAAGACAGGACTAAACAATTAAAAAGGCGGGAGGAAGTGTATCAGAGGAGTCTGCACTAGAAAAATTAATATTTATTGGTGTGACAAGAATAAAATTAAAGTTAAAAAAGCCTTATTCTTTACCTGCAAGGTTTATATTCCAACGCGTGTGAAAAAGGAAAAATCCTTAACACTATACAGCAAATTGGACTTTCACCGAGACAATATCGGCTTCATATGCTAAAATTCATAAAAAGATATATTCATAAAAAGATTTTATGCTTTATCATAGTGTGTGTTAATTTTTTAATTTTTTAAAAAAAATATAATAAATAAATTTTTGTCTTTGTTAGTTTATACTACAATTAGCGAAAAAACTCCTCGTCCTTCATTAACCTTCTATTTCATCAATTTCCTTAAGAGCAATATCACAAATTCAAATAATTTCCAAAGAAGGGGGGGCCATTTCAAAAAAGTATATATATTAAATAAATAAATAAATACATAGCTAAAAAAATCAACTAAAAAACAGAATTAACAGCCATTTAACCATATGCATTTAAACTCTTTCACCTTTGGTTTCATTACCACTTCAAAAACTTGTGGCTACACTAAGCAGGAAAAAAGTCACCACCATCTCATTGAAGACCTAAAGAGATATATATATATATATATATTTACCATAATCTTTACCAACCACTACCACTCAATATATAAAAGGGATTTCTACTTCAATAAGACTAACCGTACCAATTATCATTCTAGAAAAATATATTCCAACTATTTTTAAAAAAATTTAAAACTATTCAGCGTCAAGGATTCCATTCGAAACTAACATCAGTCATAACATCATCAGTCTTATAATCAACTACTATTAATAGTTGAATTTGTGATATTGCTCTTAAGGAAATTGATGAAATAGAAGGTTAATGAAGGACGAGTTGTTTTTTCGCTAATTGTAGTATAAACTAACAAAGACAAAAATCTATATTTTTTTAAAAAAATTAAAAAATTAAAACACACTATGATAACAAAGCATAACATTTTTTTATGAATATCTTTTTATGAATTTTAGCATATGAAGCCGATATTGTTTTGGTGAAAGTCCAATTTGCTGTATAGTGTTAAGGATTTTTCCTTTTTCACACGCGTTGGAATATAAACCTTGCAGGTAAAGAATAAGGCTTTTTTAACTTTAATTTTATTCTTGTCACACCAATAAATATTAATTTTTCTAGTGCAGACTCCTCTGATACACTTCCTCCCGCCTTTTTAATTGTTTAGTCCTGTCTTGTGCGCTTTTCTGTAGTGCTCAATGGTATATTATACATATTTAATCCATATGTGTTTTCTTCCTCCCCTAAAAAAGGTGTAATATTAGATATAAATACAAGGATAAAAGCAGGTATGTAGCTTTTAGTTTTTGTTTTATTGATCTCTTTCTGTGATTTAATGATTTTTATGTATAATTTTTTAACAATTTTTTATGATTGCTATTTTATAATTTTTGTATAGACTCATTTTTTAGTTTTTGTACTTTTGGCTTTATTTATAATTTTAAGTATGTATGTTTGCATATCATTCTAAGGTTTTATTTATCATTTTATGCTACTAATTTAGGTTTTGATTGTTTACTGTTACTAATAATGTATTTATTTATGTATTTATAGCTTTTAAGTCCACTCTAGTGCCCCTGAAGAAGGCAGCGAAACACGGCCTGTGTCGGGCCAGTGGCTTTTGTAATTCAATAAAGTTTGCTTTATCCTGAGGTTCCCACGTTTGTTGTACTGGTTTGTTCCCTTTTACGTGGGTCCGTGCCTGTGTGTTGGACAATTCTGAATAACCCTCCAGAGCCACCAGCTGAACCGGAGTAGGCAAAGTAATCACGATTTTCTCCTTCCTTTCAAGCTCAGAGGAAACTTCGGACAAAGAAATTACACCAACAGGGCAGGGAGGAGGGGATCTCCCTCCGGGGCTTAAGGAGGCCCACTCAGGAAAAGACTGTGCTAAGGGCACCAGGGCAAAGTGTTTATCCAGAGGGCCAACCCGTTTCGAATTACCGGCATCAGCCATCTGGAGTTTACTCTGCAGCTTAGCTTTCCTCTTACCCATAATAAACAAAACGATACAAAACAGGTAATCAATAAACAGGAAATAAAAAGGGCAGAAGAAATACCAAAATTTGCAGCTAACAGTGCGCCGATCCTCCAGAGATCTTAAAAACGAAAAACTGCCACAGTGACGTCTAAGGGGCAGGATCTGCCCCTTTAGACACACCCAATGGTCGCTCTCCGCGGTCGCGGAGAAAAGAAAAGCTCAAATTAATAGAAAAAAGGGAAGGCCCCTCGAGGAGCAGGCTGCCCCGGGAGTGCCTGGAATGGGACTGCAGCTCAGCAGCACAGTCTAGATGGTCCAGCAGCCCTTGACAGTGCAAGCACACCTCCTGTACACTCCAACACCAACTCCTAGAAAGTAGTGCTTTTAGTGGCGGTCACCTCAGCCTCCTGAATTAATGAACTGCAGGTTCTGGTGGCACATCTACCTTCTACCAGGTTACATAAGAACAGGGTAGTCCTGCAGACACATCCTAGGTTCCTTCCTAAGGTGGTTTCATCTTTTCACCTTAACCAGTCTGGTGTTGGCAACTTTTTTTCCCGAGCCCTCACGCCACTAGAGCTGAGGCCACTCTACACACATTGGATTGTAAGAGAACCTTGGCTTTCTACTTGGAAAGAACAAAAGCCCATTGGCGTTCTACCATCTTTTTGTCCCTTTTGACACCAATAGGCTGTGTGTTGCTGTTTCCAAACAGACCCTGTTCGTTTGGATTGCAGACTGCATCTCCTTTGCCTATGCTCAGGCTGGCCTGAGCCTGGATTATGTCACGTCTCATAACATCAGAGTTATAGCTGCTTCTGTGGCAAATTTGCACTGTCTCCATGGAGGAGATCTGTAGGGCTATGTGGTGGTTGGTCCACACCTTCATAACCCATTACTGTCTGGATGGAGATTCCCGGCGTGACAGCAGCTTCGGCCAAGCTGTACTCCGGCACCTGTTTGGGACAGTTATATTAAGCTACTTACAGTATTTAAGTTAAATACCTATACAGATGTGAGTCGTTAGCTGTACTTAGTGCATATATACATTTAATACCATTTAAAACAATTTACAGAAAAATAGTTTATGGAGGTAGGCAGTAAGCAGCACTTGGCCTGGAGCATCAGTTAGAGTTAGGGCAGCAAACTAATTTCAGTGTCAGGCTACACTGTTTAAAAAGGAAAAAAAACAGCTTTATTTAAGTTTTTCTATACCACCTTCTCCTTTAATCAAGGCGATTTCCACAGCAAACAATCATAAGAGTGATTCAAGTGTGTTCATGCAGTGATACAGATTGTTTGTGTTGGTGTATATTAGATTCTTTTGAGCTATTTACATTATGAGCTATATACATCCTTATGTACAAGGGGCAGGGGAGGGCTATTCTCTTTTCCATCCCCCAGAACTTTAAACTGTTCTGGGGGATGGAAAAGAGAATATCTCAAAGAGAAGGGATCAGAGGTGAGAGGACAGGCAATGAAGGAAGAGGGAAAGGGAATGAAGGGAGGAGAAAAGATCTGAATCAGAAATTCAGTCTTGGCCTTTCCAGTCCCTTGCATCTTCAGCACTGTAGTCCCTCCCCCCTCCTTTGTTCCAGCTCATAGTTGGAAGCTATCACTTTAATACAATAAGCTAACGATGTCTTGGGAAAGTACTACTGAAAACATAATTTGAATGGTATGAGGTATGCTTCATTATAAGTATTGTATGAGATTTTAGAACAGGCAGAGAAGGATAAATGAAAATGTGGGTGTCAAAGCACAAGACTAAATTTTGGAACACTTCAGTTTTAGGATAAAATTCTTTAGTGCTGTAAAAATGTCTATAATATTGAACTCTTTATTTTTTTCAGGGAGAAAATCCTTTTGAAGATACCCCTAAGGAGCAGCTGGAAGGCCAGACTGAAGTTGATGGTGATGAAGTTGAAGGTGATGAAGATGGAGATGGAGATGGTGAAGGAGAAGCAGAAGATGATGGTGGTGAAGGAGATGATGAGGGTGGTGAGGGTGAGGGAGATGATGAAGGTGGTGAGGATGAAGATGGAGAAGAAGATGGTGGTGAGGATGAAGGTGGTGAGGATGAAGATGGTGGTGAGGATGGAGATGATGATGGTGGTGAAGGTGAAGAGGCAGCAGATCCAAGTGACTATTCTGTTGAGCCTACTGAAGAATGAATGCAAGAATTTTTCGGATGACATTGAGATGGTTTTTACTTTGTCGTCTTGTGGCTTTGTGCACAAAGTATCAAACCTTTTAACAACTGAATGTTGTGCATCCATTCTGTCCCTGTATCTCTTCACCCAGCATGTATTCTGTGGCCAGGACTTGTTTATATAATTTTGTAAAATGTCTTACATTTGTTTTGAAAATTTGTAACTTTTTAGTTAAGCTTTTATAGTGGGAAAAGATTGAATTAGAAGAGAATAAAAATGTATTCAGTGTATTTTAAGTATGCTTTCTAGTATATTGGTGTTCAGAATGGAAATATTGCTGTATTGTTCAATCATTTTGTTTTGAGTCATAAGGAAGTAAGATTTTATCTTTGTTGTGAATTTGACATTGTTTTGAATGCATTGCACATAAGACTACAATTTTATACCATTTCTGCAGGTAAAGCAGTGCTTAACTACGGAAATGAACTGTTATAAAATTGCCTGCTCAGTATGTGAGTTAAGGTACCTGCATAAGCCCTGTATGTGCGTACTTTACCCACAGTATTTAGAAGTGTTCCTGGGGGCAGGGTTTTCATTTATACATATACTTTGATTTTCAAGTACTACCCACATTGTAACAGGTATAAAATGTGTACAGCAAGTATTGCTGGGATAAATTTTCAAAGTGAAAGTATGCACTTATATGTTCACTTTGAAAATCGGTGTAAAGTCCACGTTAAACTACCTGCAAACTTTACACTGTCAAAAAGACATCCTATGTGATAAAGCAGATTTTATAAATGGGATAACGATTTGTGACAGATGTATCAGTTTGTAGCAATAAAACTTTTTTAGAAACTCTTCCTTGTTAACTCTCTAGCATTGCTCATTATTTCCAGACTGTTGGAGTAATAAATTAAAAAAATCCCAAGGTTTTGTGCATCTTTTTTTCTTGGTTGTGTGGAAACAGTTTGCAATAAATACCATTCTCCAGGAACAAGCAAGTCAGCCCTCAATTATGGGTGACATTTGCACCGACGGAGCCCGTGCGGAGCAATTCCCCAGCTTTCAAAGAAAGCCTTTGGGATTGCTGCCATGCATGCGTGGTCCTCTTTCCGCCCAAGGGTGCCATCTTGTTCAGTCTCCCTTTTTCCGTGGAGCCCTTCGGACACACACGTCCTCGTCCCTCGGAAAAAGCCCTTCATTTTTGGCCTACTGGCCTTCTGTTTTCTGGTTGCACTGGTCCTCTACCCATCCTTCTCCTGCTCTACCTTCTTAGAGCTGTTTGGGGACAGTTCTTTCCTCACCTTTTTTTTTTTTTTTTTGTCAACAGGCTTTGCACCCTTTTTTCTTTACCTAACCGCTGGCCACGTGAGTCTTCGACCTCGCGGGGGCCATTTTTGCCCCTATGGCCACTGGCTTCAAAAAATGCGTTAGATGCTCTAGGAACATGTCATTTACACTCACGACTGTTGTCTGCGGTGCCTCAGAGCCGATCATGATCCGGAGCTCTGTTCGTTCTGTAAGAAAATGTCCTCTAAGGCCCTGCTCAGTCGTAAGCAGAAGTCTGAAGACATTTTTCAAAAGGCCGCCTTGGAAATCCCGGTGGCCCTTGGTGGTTTCTCCCCCCAGTAGGGTCCCCCTTTTCAGCCCCGTGCAATCAGTGGCACTCTGACCAGGGATCCCCCAAGGTGGAGTGGCGTAAGGAGGAGGCGGCCTCAGTCACTGTCGAGGGGGGGGGGGTTTCCCAACAAGCGCTCTTGTCGCTTACCCCCTTCAGCATTCCCAAGAGTCTGACAAGGAGTGGCCCCGCAAAGTACCTTGCAAGGCTACGGAGGCCTCCAGCGAAGGCACTCGGTCTTCTGAGGGGTCCTGGTGAGGACCCCCTCTTCTCCTCTACGCACAACCCGGTGACTCCGGGGTCAGCATCACAGGGTCCCACGCCTATGTGGGAGTCCTGCATGCTGGTGCTGGAACACAGAGTTTCTGTGTTTGCTTCCCAGCAGGTGCTCACAGCCAGCTTCGCTGACTTGTGCCCAGAGACCGTGGGTCCCTCATGTGGATGCCGAAATCCATCCAGGAAACCCCTGAGAGCCGTGGGCTTCGTGAGGGTCCTCTGTCTTGCTCGCCCTCATGCTCCTCGGAGGCAAGATCTTCCAGGGCCTACGGCTCCAAATGGGCCCTGGCCACTGCACAGGGTGATTTTGCCCGGCTCGGACTCCTCGACTGAGTTCTCGGATTGGGAGTCCGATGGGGACACCTCCCCAGAAACCTGTACTCACCAGGACCTACCGTCAGACCCCTCCCTGCCCGTGTTCCAGCGGCACTCGCCACCTGAGGGATACCTTTTTCCTGGTGTTCGTTCGGGATATGGCCAGGCTCTTAATCTGCGAGAAATGTATGGAGGTCAGTAAACTTTATTGGATTGAAAAATGCCCTTATGCGTTTCGGCACAGCCTTCGTCAGGGGTCTAGGAACTGCAAAGCAACAAATAAATAACAAATATAACAATTATATGTACTGTAATAAAAAAGAAATTGTAACATAAAATAGATAAGTTACATAATTATGGGAAACAGTCTGTGAACCATAAATAGTGTGAAAACTGACATATGTTTAAAACTATATTTAAATAAAACATTATTTCACAAACATGGACTAAAGACTGAAGATCATATACAAAAAATTAACAATACTCACATATTAAAGAAGAGAAAAAACCACTATGGAATACACAGCGACCATTGTACTCATATGTAAAACATAAGCTGAAATTTTACATAAGATTAAAAAGGCAAATTATAATAAAATGAATTATAAAAACTTACAAATATACAGCAAAAGCAAAAAGCAGAAAAGGAAACCTAGACCATGAATAAATATACAGAACGAAACCAATTAAAATCCATAAAAACAAATGCTTAACAAAAAAAAATATATAAAACTTTATGGACAACAAATCATTTGATAAGAATAAGGCTAAAAAACAAGTTAAAAAAACAAATGATAAAGCAGGTGAAATTTATGGAATAGAAAATAACATCTCTAAATACTGTACGTGGAAAAACAATCAAACCTTTTTTGAAAAACGTTCAGAATAAGAATATCTGAAGTATTGAGCAAACTCTGCACGCATAAGTAAAAAAACTTGACTGAAAAGCATGTGCAGTAAAAATATACTAAAAACATCGATCAAAATGTATCTTGGCAGCAAGGTGGCACCATTTAGGATACCCCGTTATAAAATGAAAATCCAGCAAGGGTGAAGATAATACATATTAAATTAATAGCCTATATTTAAGCTCGATGAATGTAAATAAACGTGAAGTAAGGCTGCTTAAAAAGACTAACTATTCAGCATAAACTTAAATGTAAATCACCGACTAAGGTCATTCCAAAAAATGATAACCTTGAAAAGGAACATAACGATACTTTCACAGTAAATTAAAGATGTGCCAGTATCGCAAAAAATGCTTGTCTCCTTACACGGTATAAGGTAAACTGAAAAGTAAAACTTTTTCCATCAAAAGAATGATGACGTTTGCAAACATTATGCATCCCAGCATGCATTACAACAACTAAATTATCCCAAATTCCTCTTTCAAATGACACCATCAGCGACAGAATAGAGGACATGAGCAAAGACATCTTGACTCAAGTAGTTGCAGATCTGATTTCAAGCCCAACAAAATTCAGCCTCCAACTCGACGAGACCACAGATGTTTCTAATCTAAGTCAGCTTGCTGTATTTGTGTGCTATGTGAAAGACGACATGATAAAGGAAGATTTTTTTTGTTTTGTTTTTGTAAGCCTCTTACAACTACTAAGGCAGCCGATGTGAAGAAACTTGTGGATGACTTCTTCAGAGACAACAATCTTTCATGGGATATGGTTTCTGCAGTTTGTATGGACGGAGCTCCAGTCATGTTGGGAAGAAAGTCTGGTTTTGGTGCGCTAGTGAAAGCCGATGCACCACACATTGTTACGCATTGTATTCTGCACAGGCATGCGTTTGGAACAAATACCTTGCCTCCAGGAATGACAGAAGTATTAAAAATCGTAGTGGAATATGTGAACTATGTGCGAAATAGTGCACTGGGGCACCGCATCTTCAGTGAGTTGTGTAAAGAAATGGGCTCTGAATTCAAGGTACTTCTGTACCATTCTAACGTTCGGTGGTTATCCCGGGGATAGGTGCTGAATCATGGTTTTTGCCATGCGTGTGGAATTAGCCCTGTTTTTGCAAGAGCACCAACATCATGCAGATTGCTTCAAAAATTCTAAGTTCATTCTCATTTTAGCGTACATGGCTGATATATTCGCATCTCTCAATCATCTCAATCAGCAGATGCAGGGTGGTGGAGTCAACATCAAAGCGGAAGAAAACCTGAAGGCTTTTCAAAAAAAGCTTCCGTTATGGAAATGACAAACAGAGAACGATAACTTCGCAAACTTTCCCCTGCTGGACGACTGTGTAAGTAAGATCGAAGATGTGTCTGGAATCGGAGACATTTCTGTACCCACGGAACTGAAGCAAGCAATTGCCATGCACTTAGATGAGCTTGCAAAGTCTCTCGACGGATACTTCCCTACAAGAGTCATATCCAGCATGGGTGAGACAGCCGTTCACGTTTGGTGTTGAGACAGCAGATGTCAATGATGAATACCTCGATGAAATCATTGAAATTCAACAGAGCCAGGTTCAACAGCAACTCTTCAGAACAACAACGCTCTCAACGTTTTGGTGTCGACAAATGGTAACGTATCCTGTTATTGTTAGGAAAGCCCTGGAACTTTTTATACCATTTGTTACAACATATCTTTGCGAGCAATCCTTTTCGAGGATGCTGGACATAACGAAGAAAAGGAACAGACTTTGCTGTGAAAATGACATGAGTGGCACTTGCCAAGGTGAAGCCACGCATTTCTGAACTGGTCTCTCAAAGGCAACAGCAGAAGTCACACTGATTTGCAATAAATATTCATTATTGTAACGGTGTAGCCTGATGGAAATTAGGTGATGGGTGTGTGTTAAAATAAAAATAATAAATAGCATAAATACAATAAGTTCATTATTGGAATACATAAGGTTAAAAATTAAAACCATTTCAGTGTGGTAGTATTAAAAAAGGTCATGTCTGTGTGAAAAGTTATGTATGTAATTTGTTGTGAGTTCATGCATTGTATTGGTCTTGTTCTTTGAACACAGTGATGTTAATGCACGATTCATTTTGTGAACCAGTAAAACATATACCTAGGTCTTGAATTTGAAAAAAAATCATTTTATTTTTTAATAAAGAAGGGTTCGGTGAATGTGCATATGAAACTGGTGGGGTTCAGTACCTCCAACAAGGTTAAGAACCACTGCTCCAAAGGTATGCATATTGAGATCTTCAAGTCTGTCCCCATATGTCTTACAGTATGACAAAACCCACTGACCATTTTGGTAGTCACCCTCTACACACACTCCATCCTGTTTATATCCTTTTGAAGGTGTGGGCTCCAGAATTGCACACAATACTCCAAATGAGGTCTCGCTAAAGACTTGTGCAGAGGCACGATCACCTACATTTTTTCTGCTGGCCATTCTTCTCCCTATCAACCGAAGCGGCTTTCTGGCTTTTGCATTTTCTACCTGTTTAGCCACCTTAAGATCATCAAACGATCACGCCCAAGTCCTGCTCTACTTTCGTGGACAGAAGTACCGTATTTTTGCGCATATAATGCGCACCCGCATATAAAGCGCACTTTTCTGCCTGTCCTGCATAGATTTTCTCACATAATGCGCACGCGCGTATAACGCGCATGTGTCGACTGCACTGCACTTTGCGATCTCTTCTATTACAATCCAGTCATCATGCCAGGAATTAAACGCAAAAGCTGAAGAAACAAGCAACAGAGCAGCAGCAAGAGAATTTGATGTTGGTGAGTCATCTGTTCGCGACTGGAGAAAGGAGAGAACGGCGCTAGAGGAGATGAACCCGCGAAAACGTGCGTGTCGGGGTCCCAAAGAAAAATGGCCAGAGCTAGAGAGTGACTTAAACAAGTGGATTCTGTCTAGAAGGGAGCAAAATCAAGCTGTCTCAACTATCGCAATTAAATTCAAAGCAAAACTGCTGGCCAATGAAAGAGGAATTTCAAGTTTCCACGCTAGTTTCAACTGGATTTGCAAATTTATGAAGAGGAATGGTCTTTCCGTGCGAATAAGAACAACTGTAGGCCAGAGGATTCCGGATGACTGGGAACAACAGATGGCGGATTTCGGCACATTTGTCAGCAAAGAAATTATGGAGTTTGGCATTTCGGCAACGGATGTTATTAACATGGATGAGGTTCCTGTGTCTTTTGACATTCCACCAACCAGGACTGTAGCTGCTTCGGGTTCAAAAACTGTCGCAATAACTGGACACGAGAGGGCTTGCTTCACTGTAGTCCTGGGTTGCACAGCGAGTGGGCATAAATTGAAGCCGATGGTTATTTTCAAGCAAGTAACCATGCCCCGCAAAAAATTTCCACAAGGTATTGTCCACTGTAACAAAAAGGGGTGGATGGACTCTGAGGTCATGAAAATATGGATTGATAAATGTTATAGGGCCAGACCTGGAGGTTTCTTTTCTAAAAGGTCTTTGTTGATCTTCGATTCCATGGCTGCCCATAAAGAAACAAATGTGCAAAATTATATTAATTCGGCAGGTGCCCATATCGCAGTGATACCGGGTGGTCTTACTTGCAAACTGCAGCCGCTAGATATAGCTGTTAATCACCCGTTCAAAACATTCATCAGACGAGAGGGATAATTGGATGCAGCATGGAATTCATGAATTCACTCCATCGGGACGATTAAAGAGGGCTACATTAATGGAAATCTGCAATTGGTTGTGTTCTGCTTGGGACAAAATATCCCCTGACACCATCAGAAATGGATTCCGAAAAGCAGGGATTGTTTATAAGAACGAGGATCGGGTGCACAGTGATGACGAAGATGACGATGAAAACGTCGAAAGTAGTGATAATGAAAGTGCATATGTTACGGAAGAGCGTCTCCAGACGGTTTTAAATTATTTCAATGATGTTGATGAGGGGAGTGATTTCGAAGGTTTTATGGAATCGGATGATGAAAAGTAATTAAATTAATTTTTGTACCAAGATATTCTTGTATGGCCTCTTTTTTGGGATCAGCTACTTGCAATAAAGTTTTGGTATAGTGCGCCCTCAAATACCGCGCAGGAGGGTTGCGCGGTAGGTAAAGTATAGCGCGCGTGGTATATGCGCGAAAATACGGTACTTCACCCTCCTATACTGTACTACTTCCTTGGATTGCTGCAGCACAAATGCACAATGCATTTTTTTTTAAACATTAAATCTCAGCTGCCAAATTCTTGACCACTCTTCAAGCTTAGTGAGATCCCCTTCATGTTATCTACTCCTTCTGGGTGTCGATTACAGATTTTGGTATTATCTGCAAAGAGGCAAACTACCCGACAGCCCTTCTGCAATTTCACTAAAAAAGTTTGAAAAAAATCAAGACTAAAGACGCATCCCTGTGGTACACTACTGGTGTAACATCCTTCTCAGAGTGAGCTCCATTTATCTATATCCTTTATCGCCTAGGGTGTCAAATTTATAAGTCGCCTGTGGAACGGTGTGAAATGCTTTACTGAAATCTAAGTACACTGCATCTAGGGCCCTCCCTTGGTCCAATTCTCTGGTCATCCAGTTAGAGAAATTAGATTTGTCTGACAAGACCTACCCCCTAGTAAAACCATGCTGCCTCTGATCCAGCAATCCACTGGACTCCAGAAACCTCACTGTCCTGTGTTTTAGCAGTGTTTCCATTAATATACTCACCACAGAGGTCAGACTAACCAGCCTATAGTTCTCAACCTCATCCTTCCACTTCTGTGTAAGGGGACCACATGTGCCTTTCTCCAGTCCTGTGGACACTCCCAGCTCTAAAGAAGCATTGAAAAGATTAGACAATGGAGCTGCTAAATTTTTTTCAAAGTTCTTTCAGTACTCTTGGATATATCCCATCCAGCTTCATCTTTGTTCTACTTTTAGTTAGCTATTTCCTGGAGGAAAGGTCTATAAACCATTATTAAAGGGGACCCTGGAAATCCACTGCTTACCCCAGGATGAGCATTGTGGAAGTGTAAACTTTGGGTACCTGCCAGGTACTTGTGCCCTAGATTGGCCATTGTTGGAAACAGGATACGGGGCTTGATGGACCTTAGTCTGAACCAATATGGCATTTCTTATGTTCTTTAATGAAAGCCACTCAAGATTCCCTTATTTGTGGGTGTTTTCTGAGGTCTTGCTCCTGGCCCTGGCCCCTTCATCTTGTGAACACAGAACAAATATATTTAAGCAATTTGCTTTATTCTCCAGGACAAAGCAGGAAGTCAGTCCTCATATATGGGTGACGTTGGTGCCGACAGAGCCCCCATGCGGAGCATTTCCCCAGCTTTCAAAGAAAGCCTTTGGGAATGCAGGCATGCATGCGCGGTCCCCTTCCCGCCCAAAGGTGCCATCTTGCTCAGTCGTCTTTTTTCTGCGGAGCCCTTCGGACGCCTGTCCTTGTCACCTGTGAAAAAAGTTGATTTTTCTGCGTTGGGTCGAGTTTTTTCTTCGGTTCGATGGTTCCTTTCCCGCCTGGACTCGGTACACCGGTGCCGAGCCCGGATCTCTTTTTTTCGGTTTTTGTCCTTAGAGACTGTGTTTGCGCCTTTTTTCTTTTCCCTGGCAGCCCAATTTTTTGATCTTGCAGGGGCCCTTTTTCCCCCAATGGCTGCCAGTGGCTTTAAGAAGTGTGATTGGTGCAAGAAACTGTCACCGACACACACAACTGCTGCCTCTGGTGCCTAGGGCCAGACTATGATTCTACGGTCTGTGGTCCCTGTGACAAAATGTCTTCTAAGGCATTACGGAGCCGTCAGCACCAGCGTGAGAGGATCTCTGAATCTGCCTCTGGACTTCGTCAGAGGCCTCGACGTCTTGAGAGTGACCCTGAGCATCGTCGGGGCTCCTCTGAAAGGGAGTCCCCCTTGAGGGAGCATCAAAGGAAGAAGAAAACCACGAGGGCAGCATCGGTGGACGCTCTTGGCTCCTCGAGGGCCAGGTTGCATAGCCCCGATCGCCGTCCCGGGTCTTCGGAGTCTGAGAGGCCGGCAAAGCATCCTCGTGTGGAGTCGGAGACCCCGAGTCACGTGAGTACTGTAGTCCTCGTGGACTCTCCTCCGGGGGAGCCGACGTCGGGCCTGACACTGTCGGAGGCTGCTGGGTCTCCTGAGCTTATCTGCCTTCATGGAGCAGCAGTGGGTGCTGATCACCGGTCTCACCGGCGCATCTGCCCCGAACACCGGGACATCGACGTCCAAGTTGACCCCGGAGGCTGAGCCGATCCTCGGCCGAGGTCACCCTCGGCCTCCCATTCGGGACCGAGGTCGTCGACACCAGTTCCCTCGGCGTCGGGGCGGATGGCGTCTGTACCACTCAGAGCTGCTCGATTCCTCGGAGGAATCAGCGTGGGAAACGGAGGAGGAGGAGTCCCCTGGCACCTTCTGGATTCGGTACGTCCCTTCGGACTCACCGGGATCCGAGCCTCGGACAAGGTCCCCCCTGGAGGATACTAGGTTCTCAGATTTCGTAAGGGACATGGCCAAAGCACTGGCATTCCCTGCGGACCCCGAGGAGGAGCTTGAGGCTCTGCAGTATGACTCTCCTCCCAAGGAGACCTTTACTGTCCTGGTTCCTCCGATGCTGGAGCGGTTGCTCTTCTGCATGTGGGAGGCGCCGGCCTCGATGCCGGTTCTAAGCAAACGGGTCGATTCCATCTATCGAGTCCGCAAGAGCCCTGGGTTTCAAAAGGCACAGCTACCGCACCACTCCATGGTTGTGGAATCGGCCATGCATCGCCTGAAGAGTCAGAAGATACACTCCTCGGTGCCTCCCGGCAGGGAAGTCTGGAACCTGGATGCCCTCGGTAGAAAGTGCTTCCAGGGCTCTATGCTTGCTTGCCGTGTCCAGACCTACCAGCTGTACATGGGCATGTACCTTCGAGACCTGGCAAAGGAGATTGCTGGGTTCTCTGCTGGTTTGTCTGAAGAACCTTTGCAGAGGTTCAAGGCCTTGTCTTCTGGTATTCGAGAGTGCTTGAAGTTTATATCTCGAGCAGCCTACAATGGATTTGAGGCTTTGGCCCAGGTAGCAGGGGCCGGCATCGGTGCACGCCGCCAGGCCTGGCTACAATCCTCGGACCTCAAGCCATGGGTACAGGACAAGTTGGTCGATGTCCCTTGCCGAGGTGAAAACCTTTGGCAAGCCCATGGCTGAAAAGGCTGCAGAACTCGAGACCGAGACTCTTACCCGGACAAGGCTGTCCAGGAAAACCTCTGCCCCTTCTCAGAAGAAGGGCTTGGGGAAAAAGACCTTTTCTCCAGGACCAAGCAGGAAGTCAGTCCTCACATATGGGTGACGTTGGCGCCGACGGAGCCCTCGCGGAGCAATTTTCCCCAGCTTTCAAAGAAAGCCTTTGGGAATTGCAGCGCGCATGCGCGGTCGCCTTCCCGCCCAAGGGTGCCATCTTTTTTTTTTTTCAAAATTTTATTTTTGAACCATCAAACAAAACAGCAAAGATACAACAAAAACAGTCACTCCCTGGGGTGGACTCTGATCCCCAGGGTGCAAAATACATAGATGGTCACACAGTTTTAAGAAAGTACCCCCCCATCCCCCCTCCCCCACCCCCCCAAGCACCCACCTTCCCCCCCCCTCCTCCCAAAGGCATTACCCAGCCGAACCAGCATATATAACATTACAAAGAAAAAAAAAAAACTCAGTTGGTCTCCGCATATAAATAAGGCTATTAACAACCTAACTGTAGAATTACGTTACGAGTCCGAGGACTCAAATTTTGAATATAGAGCTCCCACAATAACCAGAAAGCAGACCATCGCTTCACATGGCCCTGCGCAGACCTACATTCCAGGAGCATGAGTTGGTGGAAGGAGTTCCGCCACTCCCAAAAAGAGGGAGGGTGGCTGTCCCTCCACCCACGTAGGACTGGGCCCTTACCCACCAGACATGCCTTCCGCACCAGCCAGCGACTCCATTTCCCCTTCGGAGAGGTGAGACCTAGAAGATCCAGAACGATAAGGGCCGCGTCCCAGTGAACAGGTTGTCCAATAAGGTCGGCCATAAATAGGGCAATTCTATGCCAGTAGGGGCGTATGCGCCGGCAGCCCCACCACATATGATACAATGTAGCTAAGGGCTCCGCACAACGTGGACAGCTAGCATCCTCAGTCAGATGGCAGCGAAAGGCCCGTCTCGGAGAGAAGTGGACCCGAGTTAGGCACTTAATCTGGATTTCTCGCCAGCGTGCCCCATCTACGAGGCTCGCCACTCTCCGAAGGGCTGCTAGAATGGTGCCATGGGGAATCTCCCGACCGAGTTCCGCCCCCCAGGCCCGTTCCACGCCACTGTAATCTGGCCGTGATTGAAATTGTTCCAACCGAAGATGAAAAGATCGAATAGATGGCCGTTCGACTTCGCCAAATCCAAAGAACGCTATTATCTGGGCCGAGCGGTCGCCACAGAGGTCCGACCGGGAAAGAGAAGCCACGTAGTGGGCTACTTGCATGTATGCAAAAAAGTGTAGGGGCCCTAATTCATATTCGCGAGATAGCAGGGAGTAAGGCTTAGACCTGCCCGCCAGATCCACCACATGGCCCAGAGTATGCACTCCTCTCTCCCCCCACAGACGAAACGCCGCAGTGTCAGTGCCAGGGGTAAAATTGGCATTGCCTCGGATAGGTAGCCAGCTCGACACCTGCCACCGCTGGCCCCAATAGGCATTCAATTTCCGCCAGGTTCGACACACCGGGACCAATAACACGCTGTCAGCCAAGTGCGTAGGCCATCTACCAACCTCTAAGTGCAGAAGGGCTCTCAGGGAGTGGGGTGCCACGTACGCCTCCTCAAAAGCCCTAGGGGTGTAAAGATCGGTATCCCCAAGCCAATCCCCTAAGTGGCGAGCCTGACAAGCCAATGCATAAGTGCCTAGATCTGGGAGCCCCCAGCCTCCCCCATGGAGCCTCCCCACTAGTCTACGATAAGAGATACGAGCTCTCAATCCCCCCCACAAAAAGCCCCGAAACTCCGCCTCAAAGCGCCGAAGATCCCGATGGAGGATCCAAACAGGGAGGGTCTGCAGCCAATATAAAATCCGCGGCAAAATGACCAATTTAATCGCCGCAATTCTTCCCATGAGGGAGAGAGGGAGGGGCAGCCACGCCTGTAGTTGGGCTTTCACCTTGCTCAGCATCCGTCGCAAGTTGGTCCTATATAGGTGATCTGAATGGGGGGACAATACAATCCCCAGGTAGATGAACTGGTGCTCGGCCCAGCGAAGGGGAAACTCGCCCACCCAGCTGCCCCGAAGTTGTCCAGAGACATCGAGGGCTTCAGATTTATCCCGGTTGATACTAAACCCGGCAAACTGCCCAAAGGCTCGAAACTCCCGCAACAGAAGAGGTAGGGAATCGCCGGGGGAGAGCAAGTGTACCAACAGATCGTCGGCAAAGGCCGAGATCTTAAATACCTGAGGTCCTATACTTACTCCCTGGATGGTCTGCATGCCCGCCACACGACGCAAGAGGGGGTCCAAAGAAAGAACAAAGAGCAAAGGAGAGAGAGGGGGCATCCCTGACGGGTCCCTCTCTGCAGCGGAAAAGGCTCTGATAATACCCCATTACAGAGTATCGCTGCGGTGGGGTTGGCATACAGACTGTCGACCATGTTACAAAACGACGGCCCCAAGCCATAATGAGGGAGGATGAATCGCAGGTATTGCCAATCCACCCTGTCAAAGGCCTTCTCTGCGTCAAAGCTAATCAAGAGAGAAGACAGGTGTCTATGTTGGACCCATTCTAAGGAGGCGATGATCTTGCGTAGGTTGCGGACCGCATATCGCCCCTTAACAAAACCAACCTGGGACTCGTGAACCAGCAGCCCCAAGAACTCCGCTAGGCGATCTGCCATAATCTTAGCCATTAATTTGAGGTCAAAATTCAGTAGAGAAATAGGACGATACGAGGCCGCAGAGAGAGGGTCTTTTGCCGGTTTGGGGATAAGGACGATATGCGCGTGGTTAGCCCCCCACCGAAAGGAGCCCTGCTGTGCTCTCCTATTATGTACTGCAGCCAGTGTAGGGGAGATCTGTTCATTGAGGATTTTATAGAATTCGGCGCCTAGCCCATCGGATCCAGGGGATTTGTAGCAACTGGCTTTTGAGATTGCCCCCTGCAGCTCAGCCACCGTAATCGGCTGGTCCAACTGAGCTCTCTGCTCTGTGGAAAGGCGAGGCAAGTCCAGTCCCCTCACATAATCCGCCATCTGCGCCGGAGAGGCCGCCTCCGCAGCATAAAGATTCTGAAAGAAGGAGCGAAACACCCGCGCTATCGCCGGGCTTTCCCTATGTAAGATCCCCGAATCTTCTCGCAGGGTGGGCACCAATTTAGAGCCCTGGGGTCCACGAAGGCACCGAGCCAATAACTTCCCGGGCTTGTCCCCATAGCGATATAATTGATAACGGTAATACAGTACGGACTTCCTAGCCCTCTGGTGCAGGAGTTCGTTTAATTCCATTTGAGTGTCCCACAGCTGCTTTTTAAGGCCCGCAGTGGGGGTATGGGCCCAGCGGCGTCGCAGTTTCGTCACCGCTCCCTCTAAGACCATAATACGTTCGGCCCTTAATCTTCGTTTTCTGGCAAGGAACCCAATTATATCTCCCCTCAGTACGACCTTTGCCGTTTCCCAGAGTAACTCTGGGTCATCCTGATGGCCCCTATGATCAGCTTCGAATTCCTGCCACCGCCGCTGGATAAATGTGCGAAATTGGACATCTCTATAAAGTTCCAATGGAAAACGCCATTGGAAGGCCCGTGAGGTACTCCCACTCCAGAAGACCTCCAACCAAACAAATGCATGATCAGAGATCTCCACTGGCCCTATCTGGGCGTCCCCCACCTTGGCAAACAGCCCAGCTGACACCAACAGGTAGTCTATACGTGCGCTTGTACCATGGGCCCGGGATTGGTGTGTGTAGTCCCGCTCGACCGGGTGTAGTAGTCGCCAGGGATCCACCAGCCCCAGTCTAGAGCAAAGACGTCGCATTGCCCGAACCGTCGCCAATCTTTCTCGTTGCTCCCCCGCCTTAGAGGTATCAAGGTCAGCATCCATGACCCCGTTAAAGTCCCCTCCCAGAATAACAGGGATCTCCGGTAAAGTTTCAAGTTGGGAGGCAATGCGTGCATATAGGGATAGATCAAGTACATTGGGGCAATACACACTACCAAGAACTACTGGCCTCCCCTCAAGGGCTCCCTGCACCAGGACAAATCGACCCGTTGGATCTACCAGGTCTTTCACCACCTCCATCCTTACGCGTTTGTGTATCAAAAGCACCACTCCTCCCTTCTTACCCAAGGGCTGGGGCCCCCCAGACCTGTCCCACCCAATCCCGGCAGAGTTTACGGTGTTCTTCGGCAGTCTGGTGGGTTTCCTGGAGCATAGCGATGTCTGCTCCCTGCCTGGCAAGGGCCTGGAGAATTTTTGCCCGCTTGATCGGACTGCCCAGACCACAAACATTCCAAGAGATTATCTTAAGTGGCATGTAATACTAAACTGGGCTCAGAAGTGTCTGATATGTACCACACAGGATATAGGGAAGACACCCCCCCAGCCTGAGGTCCTCCCCCACCGCCCTTTGAGCGTATTCCTCTACCCGTCTCTATCTCAACTGGTTCTTGAAAATACAGCATTCCGTCCCTACCCCCCCCCCTACGCCCCCTCCCCCACTCTCCCCCCCCTTACCTACTCCCTTCCCCCCACTATCCAAGGGTGCCATCTTAGCCAGTCTTCTTTTTTCCGCGGAGCCCTACAGACGTACCCGTCGTGTCCCCGCGAAAAAGTTGATTTTATTTGTAATATTCTCTTTTTTCCTTCGGTTCGACGCCGGTTTTCTTCCCGCCCGGACTCGCGACGCCGGTCACGAGTCCTCTTCTTCTTTTTCGGTTTTTCTGATTTAGTCAGTTTCGTTTTCGTTTTTTTCACTGGCAGCCCGGTCTTTTGACCTCGCAGGGGCCCTTTTTCCCCCGATGGCTGCCAGTGGTTTCAAGCGGTGTGGTCAGTGTGACCGAAATATGTCACTAACTGACACACACGATAGTTGCCTCCGCTGCCTGGGCCCGGATCATGAAGAAATGATCTGTGGGGCCTGTGGCAAAATGTCCTCCAAAGCGTTGAGAAGTCGGCGGCATCAGCGGGATAGGATCTTCGCTGACCCCAGCCGTACCCGGACCTCGTCGGAGGCCTCGGCGTCCAGAGGTTCCAGCTCTGACCGTCGCCGGAGTTCCTCCGACAGGGGTTCCCCCTCCGGGGACCATCGACGGAAGGTGAAACCCGCGAGGGCGGCGTCGGTGGACGCTCCTGGCTCCGCGAGGGCCAGGTCGCATAGCCCCGATAGCCGTCCCGGGTCCTTGGAGAAGGAGCACCTCTCGAAGCGACCTCGCATGGAGTCGGAGCTGCCTGCTCGGGTAAGTCCTGTGGTCCTCCTGGACTCGCCTCCGAGACCGCCGACGTCGGGCCCGACGCCGTCGGGGCCCGAGTTGGGGGCTGCTGGGTCACCTGAGGTCGGACTCAGGTTGACGGCCTTGGAGAGCAGACTGTCTGCCTTCATGGACCAGCAGCGGGCACTGCTCGCTAGCCTCGCTGGCGCCGCTGCCCCGACCGCCGGGACGTCGACGTCTAAGTTGACCCCGGAGACCGAGCCGATCCTCGAGTCCATGCGAACTCGAGTCGATCCTCGGTCGAGGTCACCCTCGGCCTCCCGTTCGGGACCGATGTCGCCGACGCCGACTCCCCCGGCGTCGGGGCGGCCGGCGCCGCAGCCTGCCCGGGCCGACCCCACCGATTCCTCCTCGGAGTCGGTCTGGGAGTCTGAAGAGGAAGAGTCACCTGATTCTTTTCGGACTCTGTGTGTCCCCTCGGACTCGCCTGAGTCCGAACCTCGGAAGCAGTCCCCTCCGGAGGATGCCCGGTTCTCGGACTTCGTCAGGGATATGGCCAAGGCCTTGGCCTTCCCTGCGGATCCCGAGGAGGAGCCTCGAGCCGAAGAGCTCGACGCCCTCCAGTATGACTCTCCCGCCAGGGAACACTTTACTGTACCGGTTCCTCCCATGCTGGAACGACTACTCTTCCGCATGTGGGAGAGTCCGGCCTCCTCACCGGTCCTGAGCAAGCGGGTCGATTCTATCTATCGAGTCCGCAAGAGCCCTGGCTTCCAAAAAGCACAGCTACCACACCATTCCATGGTAGTGGAATCGGCCATGCATCGTCTTAAGAGCCAGAAGATGCACTCCTCGGTGCCTCCTGGCAGGGAGGCCCGTAACCTGGATGGCCTTGGTAAGAAGTGTTTCCAGGGCTCTATGCTTGCGTGTCGTGTCCAGACCTACCAGCTATACATGGGCATGTATCTCCGAGACCTGGCTAAAGAGCTAGCCGGATTCTCCGCTGGATTGTCCGAGGAACCTTTGCGGAGGTTCCTAGCCTTGTCCACTGGCATTCGGGAATGCTCAAAATTCATATCCCGAGCAGCCTATGATGGCTTTGAAGCATCGGCTCGAGTGGCCGCAGCCGGCATCGGTGCCCGCCGACAGGCTTGGCTTCAGTCATCTGACCTTGAGCCCTGGGTGCAGGACAAGTTGGTCGATGTCCCCTGCCGAGGTAAAAACCTCTTTGGCAAACCTATGGACGAGAAGGCTGCACAACTAGAGACTGAGACTCTCACCAGGACTAGGCTTTCTAGGAAGACCTCCGCCCCTTCCCAGAAAAAGAAGGGCTCGGAAAAGAAGTCCTTTTACCCGAGAAAGGCAGCTGCCTATAAACACTACCCCCAATATCAGGCCTCCGCAGCTCCCCAACAGGGCCAGCAGGCCAAGGGACGGGGTAACGGATCCCGTAGGCAGCAAGCCCCCAAGCCTGCACCACCAGCCCCTGCTCAGCAGGGTGGGGGCTTTTGACTCCTTCAGCATAGCCTCTCCCCCTCCGCTGGCTCCTCCCAGCACCGGAGGCCGGCTGGTTCACTTCGCCCACAGGTGGTCCAACATCACTTCAGATGCCTGGGTGCTTCAAGTCGTAAGAGAAGGCTATCTTCTCCACTTCCACCAGGTCCCTCCCTCCTATTTCCCGGGAGAACCTCCACGACTCCCTCTGCACAGGGACTTACTCCTTCAGGAGTTAGCAGGTCTTCTACAGGAACAGGCGGTGGAACCGGTGCCCCACCACCTGAGAGGTCAAGGCTTTTATTCCAGGTATTTTCTAGTACCAAAAAGGACAGGAGGCCTCAGACCCATCCTGGACTTGCGCAACCTCAACAGGTTCCTCGTGCGGGAAAAGTTCAAAATGCTTACCCTTGGAATCCTTCTGCCCTACCTCCAGCAGGGAGATTGGCTATGCTCCTTGGATCTAAAGGATGCCTACACGCACATCCTCATCCACCCAAGCCACCGCCAATACCTAAGGTTTCTGGTGGCAGGAAATCATTACCAGTACAGAGTACTGCCCTTTGGCCTGTCCTCCGCGCCGTGAGTCCTCACAAAATGTCTCGCGGTGGTGGCGGCCCATCTCCGGCTTCACGGCCTCTATGTCTTTCCGTACCTCGACGACTGGCTCATCAGAGCAGCGTCCGCTCCGGAGGTCACCAACGCCACACGCCGCACGGTGACTCTTCTGCAGTACTTGGGCTTTGTCATAAACTTCGCAAAGTCCACTTTGCTCCCCTCACAGGATCTCGAGTTCATCGGCGCAAGGCTGCACACTCCTCAGGCACGAGCTTTCCTGCCTCTCGACAGGGCTCAACGGCTCATGGACCTAGCCGACCGTTTTCGCAGCCAGCCCCTGGTCTCTGCCAGGCGCTTCCTGAGACTACTCGGCCATATGGCTTCCACCGTCCATGTGACCCCCAATGCCCGCCTGAATATGCGGCCTGCTCAATGGTGTCTTCGCAAGCAGTGGCAACAAGCCACAGGCGGCCTACCAGACCTAGTGCGCGTCTCCGAGCCGCTGGCCTCGTCTCTCCAGTGGTGGCTTCATCGGCCGAACCTGGTACTCGGCATGCCTCTTCAGTCGCCTCAGCCGGCCCAGGTGCTGACGACAGATGCGTCCCTCCTGGGTTGGGGAGCCATTGGCAAGGGGCATGTACTCAGGGCCTCTGGACCACGTGGGAGTCTGCTCAGCAGATCAACTTCCTGGAGCTCAGAGCGATCCGCCTGGCTCTCAAGGCCTTCTCCCACCTGACCTCTCACCAGTCCGTCCTTGTCCAGACGGACAATCAAGTTGCCATGTTCTACGTGAACAAGCAGGGGGGCACGGGCTCCTTCCTTCTCTGTCGGGAAGCACAGAAGCTCTGCTCTTGGGCCGTCAGTCACGGCGTTCTTCTCAAGGCAGTTTATCTCCCAGGCCAAGAAAATTGCCTGGCGGACAAACTCAGCAGGATCCTCCAGCCGCACGAGTGGCGCCTGGATCCCTTGGTAGTTCAGAAGCTCTTTCTAAAGTGGGGCCTCCCCACGATGGATCTCTTTGCCAGCCCTCTCAACCGGCAACTTCCTCGCTTCTGCTCTCGTCAGCCACATCCCCTTCGAGTTGCGGCAGACGCTTTTCTACTCTCATGGTCGGAGAGCCTTCTGTATGCTTTTCCTCCCATCCCGCTAGTCTCTCGAACTCTTTTCAAGGTTCTCCGAGACAAAGCTTCCATGATCCTGGTGGCCCCTCGCTGGCCCAGACAGCCATGGTTTCCACTCCTGCTGCAATTAGCGGTAGAGGATCCATTCCCTCTGGGGTTTCAACCGGATCTCCTCACTCAGGATCAGGGGTCTCTGCTACACCCCAACCTCAGATCTCTCAATCTAATGGCCTGGCTGCTGAGAGGGTAGTCCTTGCTCCCCTTCTCCTGCCGGCAGAGGTGGAAGAGGTCGTCCTAGCTTCTCGGCGACCTTCTACCCGCAAATGCTACGCCCTTAAATGGCGTCGCTTTTCCGTTTGGTGTGCCCAGCAGTCTCGGGATCCCTTCTCCTGCTCGGTGTCGGTGATCTTGCAGTACTTGCTCTACCTCTCTAATCTGGGACTTAAGTCCAACTCCGTCAAAGTTCACCTCAGTGCTCTTTCAGCACATCATGTGCCGGTGGACGGCAGACCTCTTTCCAGCGACCCTCTCGTAGCGAGGTTTCTCCGAGGTCTCCTTCTACTTAAACCACCTCTGCGCCCGCCAGCGCCTGACTGGGATCTGAATGTGGTTTTACAGCGGATCACCTGTCCGCCTTTTGAACCTATGGCTACCTGTTCTCCGTTTTCTTTCTTGGAAAACATTGTTCTTGATAGCCCTCACTTCCGCTAGACGCGTAAGTGAATTGCAGGCCCTCGTGTCTGATCCCCCTTACACTCGGTTCTACAAAAATAGGGTAGTCCTACGGACTCACCCAAAATTTCTTCCAAAAGTGGTCTCCCCTTTTCACATCAATCAGGAGGTGGTACTTCCGACCTTCTTTCCCAGACCACACTCCAGCCGAGCTGAAATGGTCCTCCATACCCTGGACTGTAGAAGGGCATTGAACTTCTACCTTGACCGTACGTGGGAGCACCGTAAAGCTGCGCAGCTTTTTGTGTCTTTTGATCCCAATAAATTGGGACTCCCGGTCTCCAAGCGTACTCTGTCCATCTGGGTTGCGGACTGTATCACTTGGGCTTATGGGGCAGCCGGACTCTCCTTGGAAGGTCGAGTCACGGCTCATTGCGTTCGGGCAAAGGCAACATCAGTGGCTTACCTCCGCTCTGTTCCGCTGGCAGACATCTGCCGGGCCGCTACTTGGTCTTCGAGCCAGACTTTTGCGGTCCATTACTGTCTCGAGAGGGAGTCCCGCAGGGACAGTGCTTTCGGACAAGCAGTCCTCCGTAATCTCTTTGAGGTTTGAGCAACTCCTACCCTCCATCCCGGATGTGGGCTACCGGTGGGTAATAATTCAGCGAAGATTCCTTCCTTCTGTGCTGCTGAGCTAGAGGGAGCTCATTTTTGTGCTTAGGGTCTCCGGTAGCCTTAAGCTTGGGAGTCCCATATGTGAGGACTGACTTCCTGCTTGGTCCTGGAGAAAGCGTAGTTACTCACCTGTAACAGGTGTTCTCCAGGAGCAGCAGGAATCAGTCCTCACAACCCTCCCTCCTCCCCGTGGAGTTGCAATCATCTGCTTAAGTTTTTTTGCAAATTTTTATGCTATCTTTTTTAGCTATGTCATCTGACTGGCTAAGATGGCACCCTTGGGCGGGAAGGCGACCGCGCATGCGCGCTGCAATTCCCAAAGGCTTTCTTTGAAAGCTGGGGAAAATTGCTCCGCGAGGGCTCCGTCGGCGCCGACGTCACCCATATGTGAGGACTGATTCCTGCTGCTCCTGGAGAACACCTGTTACAGGTGAGTAACTACGCTTTACCCGAGGAAGACTGCTGCCTACAAAACCTACCCTCACTACCAGGCCTCTGCAGCTCCCCAGCAGGCCAAGGGGCAGGGTCATGGACCCCATAGGCAGACGTTTCCCAAGCCGCCTACTCCAGTTCCTGCTCAACAGGGAGGGAGTTTTTGACTGCCGGCATAGCCTCTCCAGGGCACAGGAGGCCGGCTGACCCTGTACGCAGACAGGTGGCCAGCCATCACAGGGGATACTTGGGTGTTAAGCATCATTGAAAGGGGCTATCTGCTCCACTTCACCCAGATACCCCCCTCTTACTTTCCAGGGTAGCCTCCGAGACCCCCTCTGCACAGAAACTTACTCCTTTAGGAGTTGGAAGGTCTGCTAAGGGACTGGGCGGTGGAACCGGTACCTCACCACCTGGAAGGGCAAGGCTTCTACTTGAGGTACTTCCTGGTACCAAAATGAACATGAGGCCTCAGACCCATCCTGGACCTGAGAAATCTGAACAAGTTTCTGGAGAGGGAAAAGTTCAAGATGCTTACCCTTGGAATCTTACTGCCCTACCTCCAGCAGGGAGATTGGCTATGCTCCTTAGACCTGAAGGATGCTTATACTCACATCCTCATCCATCCAAGTCACAGACAATTCCTCAGATTTGTGGTGGGAGGAAGACACTTCCAGTACAGAGTGCTTCCTTTTGGCCTCACCTCTGCCCCCAGGGTTTTTACAAAATGCCTGGCGGTGGTTGCGGCCTACCTCAGGAACCAGGGGATCTTTGTGTTCCCTTACCTGGACGACTGGCTTATCAGGGGCCAGTCTCCACAAGAGTCCAGGCAGGCCACCTTCAGAACCATATCCCTGCTTCAGCACCTGGGGTTCATGATAAACTTCCGCAAGTCTACTTTAGTCTCCTCGCAGGATGTGGAGTTCATAGGGGCAAGATTGGATACCATCCATGCAAAGGCCTATTTGCCTGTGGACAGAGCTCACAGGCCTATGAAGTTGGCCGGCCAGTTTCCGGCGAACTCTGGTCTCCACCAGACACTTTCTCTGGCTCTTAGGCCACATGGCTTCCACGGTGCATGTCACCCCAAATGCCCGTCTGCACATGAGGCCGGCTCAGTGGTACCTCAGGGCACAGTGGCTACAGGCCACTGGGAAATTGTCAGACAAAATAAAGGTGTCCAAACTCTTGGTGGCCTCCTTACGCTGGTGGAGGCATCTCCCAAATCTGGTCAGAGGTGTTCCTTTTCACGCCTCCCCACACACTCAGGTACTAACAACCGATGCTTCCCTGCAGGGCTGGGGGGCACACTGCCAGGGGACCTGCACCCAAGGCCTATGGTCTCCATGGGAGGCCGCCCAGCAGATCAACCTGTTGGAATTGAGAGCCATTCGACTAGCCTTACGGACTTTCTCTCAGATCCTGTCTCACAAGTCTGTCCTAGTTCAGATGGACAACCAGGTGGCTATGTTCTACGTCAACCAGCAGGGAGGCACAGGATCCTGAGTCCTGTGCCTGGAAGCACAAGCTCTCTGCTCCTGGGCTATCAAGCAGGACGTGACCCTCAGGGCAGTCTACCTCCCAGGCCAGGCAAACTACCTGGCGGACAGGCTAAGCAGACTCCTGCAACCTCACGAGTGGCAGTTGGATCCTCTCGTAGTTCAGCAGATCTTTCTGAAGTGGGGACTTCCGACCATGGATCTTTTTGCCAGTCCGCTGAACAGGAAACTACCCAAGTTCTGTTCCGGACGACGGCAGATGCATTCCTGAAGGCCTGCTGTATGCTTTTCCTCCCACACCTCTGGTGGCCCGGACTCTCTTCAAAATCCAGCAGGACTGGGCCACGGTGATCGTGATAGCCCCCAGGTGGCCCAGGCAGCCATGGTTCCCTCTTCTGCAGTTGGCGGTGGATACTCCACTTCCTCTGGGGCTGCAACCTGACCTTCTGACTCAGGATGCGGGGTCCCTCTTGCATCCCAACCTCAAATCTCTCAATTTGATGGCCTGGCTGCTGAAAGGCTAGTCCTTGCTCCTACCAAAGGAGGTTGAAGAGGTAATGTTGGCCTCCAGGAAGCAGTCCACTAGGAAGGCCTATGCTCTGAAATGGCGTAGGTTTTCTACTTGGTGTTCTCAACAGCAAGAGGACCCCTTCTGTTTGGTCCAGGTGGTGCTACAATACTTGCTCCACCTTTCCAACCTAGGACTTCAGTCCAACTCTGTCCGGGTTCACCTCAGTGCCCTCTCAGCTCACCACTCGCCGGTGGATGGGCAATCTCTCAGGCCACCCTCTGGTGTCTCGCTTTCTCAGAGGCCTGCTTTTGCTTAAGCCTCCTATTTGTCCACCGGCCACTGAGTGGGATCTCAATGTGGTCTTGCAGCAGCTGACTTGCCCACCCTTTGAGCCGATGGCAACCTGCCATTTACGTTTCCTCTCCTGGAAGGTATTGTTCCTTGTGGCACTCACCTCAGCTAGGCGGGTGAGTGAGCTTCAGGCCCTGGTCTTGGATAGGCCGTATACCAGGTTCTATAAGAACAGGGTAGTCTTGAGGACTCATCCTAAGTTCCTTCCCAAGGTAGTGTCCTCCTTCCACCTCAACCAAAAGGCGGTACTTCCGACGTTTTTTCCCAGGCCGCACGCCAGTAGGGCAGAGACTGTCTTGCATACCCTGGATTGTAGAAGGATGCTGTCCTTTTACCTTGAACGTACACAGGGGCATAGAAAGGCTTCTTAGCTCTTCATTTCCTTTGACCCTAATAAATTGGGGTTGCCTGTCACTAAGTGTACGTTGTCCATCTGGGTGGCAGACTGTATTGACTGGGCGTACAGGACAGCTGGCCTCTCCCTGGAGGGTCGAGTCACGGCCCACTGGGTCAGGGTGAAGGCCGCATCAGTAGCTCACTTCTGTTCTGTTCCGTTGGCAGACATCTGCGGGCCGCTACTTGGTCTTCAAGCCAGACTTTTGCAGACCACTACTGCCTCGAGAGGGAGTCCCGTAGGGACAGTGCTTTCGGGCAAGTGGTACTCCGTAATCTCTTTGAGGTTTAGGCAACTCCTACCCTCTGGCCCTGGTGTTTGAAACCACACCTGAAGGTAGCCCGAGAAGATTATCTCACTGTTGCTGAGGCTCTAGAGGGAGCTCTATTTTTCAGCCTGAGTTCCTGGTAGCCCAGAGCTAGGGAGTCACCCGTATGTGAGGACTGACTTCCTGCTTGGTCCTGGAGAAAGAGTAGTTACTCACCTGTAACAGGTGTTCTCCAGGAGCAGCAGGAATCAGTCCTCACAACCCTCCCTCCTCCCCTTGGAGTTGCAGTTGTACATTTTCTTTTTATGCTGTCTTTTAGCTATGTCATCAGACTGAGCAAGCTGGCACTTTTGGGCGCGAAGGGGACCACGCATGCGTGCTTGCATTCCCAAAGGCTTTCTTTGAAAGCTGGGGAAATGCTCCGCATGGGGGCTCCGTCGGCGCTGACGTCACCCATATGTGAAGACTGATTCCTGCTGCTCCTGGAGAACACCTGTTACAGGTGAGTAACTACTCTTTCTCATTAGCTTCTACAATATTCCTCCCCCTTCACCCTTGAGAATGACCACCACTTTTGCACTTCCTCCTCTTACTAACATACCTGAAAAATGTTTTGTCCCCTCATTTTACTGCTTTGTCTGGTTTTTTATTTTATTTTTTTTCTGTTTGTATCTTTGCTTTCCTGACTACTTGCCTAACTTTTCTAAATATTGATGCCTGTCTTTCTCCCTCTCTGTGATCTCTTGTATTTTATGAAGGCTGCCATCTTTCGTTTACCTTTTCAGATACTACTTTTGAGAACCATAGTGGCCTCCTTTTTCCTTTTTATAATTACTTTCCTAACAAAAATGTTTGATACCCTTTCAGTTTTGCCCATTGCTTTCTTGCATACCCCATCCATGTTCTTGAGGTATTGTCCCATCTTGGCAATGTTAGTTTTCCTAAATCTAGGACCCTTGCTTTTGAATGGACTTTATCAGCTCTAGTCCTAATACTGAACTACACCATCTAGTGATCACTGGATGAGAAATGATCTCCCACTATAACCTCAGTTCTCCAGGAACAAGCAGGAAGTCAGTCCTCACATATGGGTGACATCTGTGCCGACAGTTCCCGTGTGGAGCATTTCCCCAGCTTTCAAAGCAAACCTTTTGGATATGCTACCATGCATGAGTGGTCCCCTTCCTGCCTAAGGGTGCCATCTTTTTTTTTCTATGGAGCCCAACAGATGTCTGTCCAATTTTCCCAGAAAAAATCCTTCTATATCCCTCAAAAATTAGCTGTTCCTGGTTTGCATACTGGTTCCTCTTCCCAGCCAGAGCCGGTCCCAGTGCTGTTCTTGACGTCCTGTTTTTTGATTTAGGCTTGCCTCAACTGGCATTCATGCCCTTTTACGCCCTAGGGTTGTCTAACCCAGCAGGGTATTTCCCTACCATGTCCCCCAGTGGGTTCAAAAAAATGTGACCGTTGCAGTCAAACCATGTCTGTCACAGACACCCATGACTGCTGCCTGGGACCGGATCATGATAGCATCTCCTGTGACCTGTGCCAGGCTATGACTTTGAAAAGCAATAAAAAGAGGTCAGAGTTGTAGGAGAAACTGTTGTCCAGGTCAGACTTGGCCACGGACTCCCCGATGCCGAGCTCTAAGCCCAGCACTTCCCGAGAGGGCCAAGTGTCCTGGAAGTTCCACGGCGGCGGCTCCTCCTCTGAAAAGACCTCGGACCTCAAGCGTAAAAAGAAAAAATCCTCAAAGCCTGTCGAGGTTCTACTGGAGAAACCTGGTAAGACTGCCTGAAGGGACTCTGGTGACTCTGAGAAATGTCCCTCCAAGGTCTTCAAAGGATGTCTCGGCTAGCAGAGACTGTGCAAGGGTCCTCAAGGCTGTACTCGAGATCCTCTGGTGATGGCACCAATGGGAGCCCTTGTGGAAGCATCCTCTCAGCTTTCAAAAAGAGCCTTTGGGAGATGCCACCACGCATGCGTGGTCCCCTTACCACCCCAGTGTGCCATCTTGCTCAGTCTCCTTTTTTTTTTTTTTTTTTTTTTCCATAGAGCCTTCAAATGTTCATCTGGCTTGTCCCTGGAAAAAGTTGCTTTTTCTTGAGTTTCATACTTGCCTCTGGTATCGCACCAGTACTCTTCCTGCCACCTGACCTTTCTGCCTCTGCGGTGAGTTGTGGTCTATTTTTGTAGTTTTCCATTCTTTCATTCTCTGGTGTCTTTGCCTTTTTTTCCCAACTGGCAGCCCGGTGAGTCTTTGACCTCACAGGGGTACTTTTCCCCCATGGCTACCAGTGCCTTTAAGAAGTGTGATCGGTGCTCAAAAATTGTCTGACGCACAACTGCTGTCTCTGCTGCCTCAGGCCACACCATGACCTGGCAGCCTCCGGTCTCTGCAAAAGAATGTCCAGCAAGGCCCTCGAGCCACCAACAGCAGCACATGTTTTTTCCCCTGAGTCCCTGGTGCCTCCGGAGGCCAGGGCCTTGTCTAAAGCCTCGACGTCTTGGGTGGAACCTTCCGAGCCTGAGCCCCATCGTGGTCCTCAGAAAGGGGGCGGGAGTCTCCCTTGAGGTAACCCAGGAAGAAGAAGAAGAAACCCTTGAAGGCGGTGTCATTGGATGGTTCTGACTGGGAGGGGGCCCCCCCCCCCCCCCCCAGGCCCGGTCCTGCAGTCTGAGACGCTCGTCCGAGGTTTTGGAGAAGGAGCAGCCTGCAAAGGACCCCCGGAAAGACTCTACCTCAGACCGGCCTCTTGTCTCCAAATGCCATCCTTGTCAAGGAATGCCTTTGGGGGAGCCAGGGTTGAGCCCAAGTCCCTCAGTGCCTGTTCTGAAGGCTGTGGAACCTTCTAGCCTGGAGTCCAGAATGGCGGCCCTGGAGCACAGTTTCTTCATTAACCAGCAGGAGGTCTGTCCTCAATTATGGGTGACGGCACTGACAGAGCCCGTGTGGAGCAATTCCCCAGCTTTCAAAGAAAGTCTTTGAAATTGCTGCCACGCATGCGTGGTCCTCTTCCTGCCCAAAGGTGCCATCTTGTTCAGTTGCCCTTTTTCCATGGAGCCCTTCAGATGCATGTCCTCATCCCTCAGAAAAAATGTTTTGTTTCGGCCTCTGGCCCTCTCTTTTCTGGTAGTATCGTTCCTCTCCCATCCTCCCCTTGGCTCTTTTTTCCCCCGAGCGAAGGGATGTCCCTTATGCCTGCCTTTTTGGAAAAACTTTTCTCTTTGGGCCTTTTTGCGCCCTTTTCAATCGCTGGCCTTAAGGGTCTTCGACCTAGCTGGGGCCCTTTTTGCCTCAGTGGCCACCGGTTTTAAAAAACATGTGACAGATGCTCCAAAAATATGTCGCTCAGACACCCATGACTGCTGTCTCCGGTGTCTGGGGGTCGACCGTAACCTGGAGCTCTGCTCTGTGAGAAAATGTCCGCCAAGGCCTTGCTAAGTTGTAAGCAGAAGTCTGATAATATTTTCCATAAGGCAGCCCTGGAATCCCCTGTGGCATCCTCTGTCGTCTCTCTGCTTATGGAATCCCCCGCAGTAACCTCGCGTTCAAGATGGCACTCCGATCAGGGATCCCCTGAGGTGGAGAGATGCAAGAAGACTACCTCAAAGTTGCTGTCGGGCTCTGGACAAGCGTAAACGTTCTCGTGCTCAGTTGCTTAGCCCTTCCCAGCGTTCCAGCCCAGTGCCAGGCATGGCTCCAGCAGTAGCTCTTGGATGTCCCCTGCCTAGGTGAACAACTAGCCATCGCAAGCCTAAAGGGCCCAAAGCCCAACCAGCAGCATCACCCCAACCTGCTCAGGGGTTTTGAAGCCAAAGGCATAGCCTCTTGCCCCCGGTGGAACTTCCACCTGTGGGGGGACGCCTATCCTTTTTTGCCCCCCTACTGGGTGTTGATGACGTTGGACATATGGGTCCTCAGGGTGATCCGGGACGGTTATCTTCCCCACCTGGACAGGCTGCCTCCTCCCTTCTCCCCAGCGGAGCTTTCTCAGCTTCCCTTGCACCAGGCTTGCTTGTAAAAGCAGCTAACAATCTTCTCGGCCAGCGGGCGGTCGAAAAGGTACTGCTGCACTTCTGAGGTCAAGGGTTCTACTCCCGGTACTTCCTTGTTCTGAAGGGGGGGGGCGCTACGCCCCAATCTTGATCTCAGGAACCTAAACAAGTTTCTGGTGTGGGAGAAGTTCAAAATGATATCGCTTTGTGTCCTGCTGCCCTTCCTCCAGCAGGGCAAGTGGCTGTGCTCCTTGGACCTCAGGGACGCTTACGCTCACTTTCTAGTCCACCCCCAGCACAGGCAGTACCTGCACTTTAGGGTGCAGGGAGAGCACTGCCAAAACAAGGTGCTCCCCTTCGGGCTTGCATCGGCCCCACGGGTCTTTGGCAGGGCATACCTGTTTTCCCATACCTAGACGACTGGCTCGTCGGGGCATCAGCTGGGGAAGCCCACCTTGTGGCATCACGCCGCCTCCTCGAAGACCTCTGCTTCTTGGTCAGTTACTCCAGGCCCCACCTCAAACCGGTGCAGACCCTGGAGTTAATCGGTGCACTCCAACATGGAATGAGTGACTGCCTTCCTGCCCTGGGACAGTGTGGATCGTCTCCACGCCCTGGTGGCCATGCTCCAAGGCAGGGCTCGGATTCCAGCGTGAGCCATGTTGTGCCTCCTGGGCACATGGCCTCCACCATCCACGTTCCCCACACCCGCATGCACATGCGGATGGCTCAGTGGTGCCTCAGGGCACAATGGAGCCAGGCCTCTGGCTGCCTCTTGGACCCTGTCTTTACACCTCCCTGGATTGGTGGCAGGATCCCCAAAGCTGCCTTCAAGGAATGCCCTTTCAGGCCCCGCAGCATGAGCTCGTCCTGACGATGGATGCCTCCCTGCTGGGTTGAGGAGCCCACTGCAGTGACCTACGCACCCAGGCACAGTGGTCGCCTGAAGAATCTCATCAGCAGATCAATCTGCTTGAGCTTCAGGCGGTCCAGTGGGCACTGAGGGCCTTTGAGGAGCACCTGAGGGGAAAGTCGGTGCTCGTGCAGACTGACAACAGAGTAGCCATGTTTACATAAAGAGGGGGGGACAGGTTCCTGCACACTGTCGGGAGGCGGTCCTCCTTTGCTGGGGTATGACCATCAGAGCAGACTATCTCCTGGGCCTGGGCCAGGAGAATGTCCTCGTGGACAAACAGCAGAATCCTCTGCCCACACAAGTGGTGCCTGGATCCGGAGGTGGCCAGCCTCTTATTCCATCGGTGGGGGACTCTGTCTATGAGCCTGTTTGCCAGCCCGGTGAACACGTAGCTTCCCCGATTCTGCAGACCAGTTCCACACCTGAGCAGGGTCGCTCTGCATGCATTCCTCTTGAATTGGACCTCCGGGCTTCTTTATGCCTCTCCCCCCCCCCCCCCCACATTGCGAGGACCCTACACAAGATCTAGTGGGAGTGAGCTCCAATGATTCTCGTGGCTCCTTCGTGGCCTTGACAGTCTTGGTTCCCACTTCTGCTCTGGCTCTCATCCGGGCCTCCAGTCCCCTTAAGACTGCCCCGAGTCTAACACAGGAGGAGGGGCAGGTGCTCCACCAGAACCTGGCCTTGTCCATTACAGCCTGGTGGCTGAATGGGTCTCCTTAGCCCCACTGCACCTCCTGGGGGAGGTCCACTTTGTGTCAAGGAAGGACTTGATGAGGTGAGCCTATGCCTTTAAGTGGTGGTGTTTCTCGACCTGCTGCTTCGAGCTCCAGATCGACCCATTCTCCAGTGCCGCCTCCACCTCTCGAGGGACTGAAGTCCAACTCGGTCAAGGTACACCTGAGCGCCATCTCAGCTAACCACCTCCCCATCGAGGGTAGACACCTCTTGGGGTAGCTCCTGCACTCCCGCTTCATGCGGGGCCTCTTACTTTCCAAGCTTCCCATCTGGCCACCTCTGGTGGAGTGGGACCTGAACATCATGCTCATGCAGCTTACGCAGCCGCCCTTCAAGCCCATGGTGACGTGCTCGCTTTGGCTCCCTTCCTGGAAGGTAGTCTTCCTGGTGGTTCTGACATTGGCTAGGCGAGGTAGTGAACTCCAGGCCCTCATGACTGAGGCTCCCTACACTAGCTTCTATGGGAACAGGGTTTTCCTCTGTACCCACCCCCCCCCCCCCAAGTTCCTACTGAAGGTTGTACTCACTCCCACTGCTAGTGGGAAAGTAACCTTAATCCCGAGGGCAACAGGAAGGTTTCTGGGGCTCCCAGCACTGCACTGCTCCCTTCCTCGACAATCGGAGCTGCCAAATAAGACAGGCTCTGCCTTTCCTGCTCCGTTAGAAACTACATCAGATCCATTTTACTTCATCTCTTTTGAGAAGGAGAACCCTGCTAGGGCTCTTTTCCAGTACCACTGCTTAAAGTACAGCAAATAAATAAAAATCTCTAGAAAATAAGGGAGCCAGCCAGGAAAACGTCCCTTCCAGCTGCTGAGGACTGAAAGACTGAGGAACGACCAGCAGGGGGAGCCAGAGGCCAGGTCTGCAAAGCTTCAGAGTTCAGTCCTCAGTTGCTGGAGAAGTTTGACAACCCTCTTGTTCCTGGACTGGCCCGGAGAGATCTCCAGGAAAGACAAGTAGCAGGTAAGGTCTAATTTCTGTTTGTCTTGGACTTTCATCTCAATCAGGAGATAGTCTTGCTGACCTTCTTACATAGACCTCATGCCGACTGGGCATCGGCGGTCTTACGTACTCTCGACTGCAAGAGGACTCTCGCCTTCCACTTGCAGCGCACTCGGGTTTATTGCAAGTCCAATCGGCTCTTTGTTGCCTATGATCCCAACCGCCTGGGGCAGGCAGTCACCAAGTGCACCCTCTCCATCCGGGTGGCGGACTGCATTGCCTTTGCCGGATCAGCGTGTCACCGCACAAGGTGTCTGGGCCAAGGCAGCTTCGGTGGTTTCGCTGCGCTCAGTGTCTCTAACAGACATCTGCCAGTCTGCAACCTAGTCTTCAGCAAACACTTTTGCTTTGCACTACTGCCTGGAGAGGGAGTCCTGCTGGGACAGTGCCTTTGGCTTCCCAAAATCCCAGCTGCTGCATAACTCCAGTGTGGTAGAGTTGGCTGAAACGGCAGAAGATGCACTCCTTGGTGCCCCTGCACCCTGGACGCCCTTGGCAGAAAGTGTTACCAGGGCTCAATGCTCATTGGCTGCATCCAGGCCTACCAGCTGTACATGGGCATGTACCTGAGACCTGGCAAATGAACTCACTGTGTTCTCAGCTGGTCTCTCCGAGGAACCCTTGCAGCGGTTCAAGAACCTCACCAAGGCAGTCTGAGTGCTCTATATGTCTTGAGTGGCCTTTGATGGGTTGGAGTCTGCAGCAGGCATTGGTGCACAACACCAAGCTTGGCTATAGCCGTCTGACCTCAAGCAGTGGGTTCAGGATAAATCAGTTGATCTCCTATGCCAAGGAGAGAACTTCTTTGGCTAACCCATGACCGATAAGGCTGCGGCATGGGAGACTTTTGACGAGCACCAGGCTCTCAAAAAAAAGACTGCTGCCCCTCCCTGAAGAGAAGGGCTTGGGTAAAAAATCCTCCTACCTGAGGAAAGTGGCTGCTTATAAAAACTAACCACCTTTTCAGGTCTCCTAGGCTCCCCACTAGTGTCAGCAGGCTAAGGGACATGGGCATGGTCCTTGTAAGTAGAGGGCTCCCAACCTCCAGGCACTGGCTCTGGCCCAGCCTGGGGGGGGGGGGGGGGGAAGAGTTTTTTTGTCTCCTTGAGCATAGCCTTTCTACCCCAAGGAGATCAGCAGCCTACAGTAGGATGTCTGGTTGACCACCACCATTAATTCCTGGGCACTCCTGGTGGTCAGGGAGGGTTACCTCTTCCACCTAACTTGGACAGAGAGTTAATTGAAGACATACACAGCATTGCTAGGAAAGGGGAAGTGCTACTGATAGATTTCAATATGCCAGATGTTGATTGGCACATTCCTGCTGCAGTATCATCTAGAACAGTGGTTCTCAACCTTTTTTGTACCATGACCCCTTTTACCATTGGTCAACTTGTGGTGACCCCCAATGATAAAATCAAATGCGTGTCTCTTCCTTTACTGTTATTGTCGTTGTAATCATTTGTTGAATTAATATATTTTAGGCCTTTGCAATATGTTTTTATTTATAAAATTTACTTATTTAAACCACAATAATTAATCACAATAACAAGCAACAATATTTGATTTCAAAATTATGATGATTTTGTAGTCAAATCACTAATATGAAATAAAATTATTTTTTCTACCTTTGTTGTCTGACCAATTTATTCTCTGATCATGCCTGGTCCCGATCTGAGGCTTCTGCTTTCCTGTCTTCTCTTAGCTCTCTTTCTGTGGTCTATGGTCCATCTGCCATTTCTTATCTCTTCTTTCGTTTTCTTCACTTCTTTCCATCAGCCTATTTCCAGTCCCAGTAACCATCCCCAGTATCAGCCCCTTTCCAGTCCTCACTCTCAGTACCTTCCAATGTCAACTTGCATTCCCATGACTGCCACTGGTGTCCATTCCCTTCCAGTACCCCTCCTTCCCCACTGACCAGTTCCTTATAGTACAAATACCATGGCAGCCCCTCTCAGATCCACTCTCTTCCAGTTCCATTCTCCCATCCCCTCGTATCAGCCCATTTGTAGCCTTAGCCCCCAGTTTTCTTCCAGGGCCAGCAGCTCTATCCTCCCCTCCCCACAATCAGCCCAGTCCCAGTTGAAGTCCCCCAATCAGCTTGCTTCCAGTGCTAGTCCCCCCTCAACCCCATTATCAGTGCTAGCCTCCCCTAATCAGCCCATTACCAGTCCTACCCCCCTATCAGCACATTACCATTCCCAACCCCCCTTGATCAGTCCATTCCCAGTCCTAGCCTTCCCTAATCAACCCATTACCAGTCCTAGCCCCCCATCTACCCATTATAATCCTAACCCGCACTGTCTCTCCCCTCTGTCCAGCATTTATTGCCAGTCTGTACAGTATGTCCCCCTGTCTCTTCCCTTTGTCCATGTCAGCCCCTCTCCCTCCCTCCCATCCATCCATCAATGTCAGCCCTCCCTCTCTCCATGTCAGCCCTCCCTGTCCATATCAGCCCCTTCCCTCCCTCCATTCATGTCAGCCGCCTTGTCCATGTCAGACCCATCCCTCCATGTCAGCCCCGTTGCAGGTTCCCTGCCCCCTCCTCCCCTCCCCCTGTCTGCCTGCTGCTGCCCTGCTGTTCTGATACAGCTGCGGCTCCCTGTCTCTTAGGGAACCGTGACTATACCTGTAAAGCCGTTGCGGAGCCTTCCTGTCTCTCGATGGGCTCCGTGCAGCATTACCACTTCCTTTAGAGGTGGGACAATGCTGCATGGAGCCCATCAAGAGACAGGAGGGCTCTGCAACGGTTTTGACTGGCACAGCTGCGGTTCCCTAAGAGGCAGGGAGCCATGGCTGCATTAGAAGGGACTGGGAGGCGGTGAGTTTGCCGCTGCTGAGAAGTGGACTTGGTAGCGGCAGCAGCAGCAACTTGGGTACTTTTTTTTTGTTAACGGCAAAGTGAGCTCGAGCCCGAGCCCCTCCAGTGTGACTCTCCCCCAAAGGAGGCCTTTACTGTACTGGTTCCTCTGATGCTGGAACGGCTGCTCTTCCGCATATAGAGTCCGCAAGAGCCCTGGGTTCCAGAAGGCACAATTACCGCACCACTCCATGGTTGTGGAATCGGCCATGCATCATCTGAAAAGTCAGAAGATGCACTCCTTGGTGCCTCCTGGCCGGGAGGCCCAGAACCTGGATGGCCTCGGTAAGAAGTGTTTCCAGGGCTCTATGCTTGCTTGCCGTGTCCAGACCTACCAGCTGTACATGGGCATGTACCTTTGAGACCTGGCAAAGGAGATTGCCGGGTTCTCTGCTGGTCTCTCTGAGGAACCTTTGCAGAGGTTCAATGCCCTGTCCACGGGTATTCGAGAGTGCTCGAAGTTTATCTCTCGAGCAGCCTATGATGGCTTCGAGGCTTCGGCCCGAGTAGCTGCGGCCGGCATCGGTGCTCGCCGACAGGCCTGGCTACAGTCATCGGACCTTGAGCCATGGGTGCAGGACAAGTTGGTGGATGTCCCCTGCTGAGGTGAAAACCTCTTTGGCAAGCCCATGGCTGAAAAGGCTGCAGAACTCGAGACCGAGACTCTGACCCGGACTAGGCTGTCCAGAAAAACCTCTGCCCCTTCTCAGAAAAAGAAGGGCTCGGGGAAAAAGAACTTTTATCTGAGGAAGACATCTACCTATAAACAATACTGTAGTAGCTGATAAGAATGCAATAAATAATACCTGGAGTCAGGCAAAGATTCAAGCCGATTTAATGTGCACAGGCTCAGATTGCAGTAGCATTCAAAATGGTCTGAGCAATGGCTCCTAGTAATACAACAGCTTTTATACCTTTCTTTTCCAGTCTAATACAGGCAAAACTCCTCATTGGCCCACTTACTCTCATCCAATAGACATCTCTGACCGGGCCCAGGACTCGCTCCCCCTGCTTGGGTCTTACTAGCCACGGGTCAGCAACTAGACATAACACTAAACATAATACTTCTGCTAAAGTATACAGTATATTTCGCTACTCTTGCAAGGTCAGTTAGCCACAAAGATAATGGAAGGCATATCAGAAGCATTCTTAACAAAAGCAAAACAAAGCAAGGCTAAGATGTGTTTCTAATAGCTACTGGTGATTTCTGTAATATTCCAGGCACATATCTCTAGCCCTGGCTCAAAATACTAAACAATCAAAATGCTAGCCAAAATATTCTTACACTGTTCAGCTTCTCTACTATATTTTCATCCTAATTACAAGGTCAGTGCACAATCAGCAAAGATACAGTGGCGGCATTCTACTGAAACAGACATCAGACATCTAAACAATAAACAGTAAGAAAGTTTTTAATTCTCTTATCTCCAGGAGAGCAGAACATGTTATCAAACTAGAATAGAACGGTATTTCTTTCTAACAGCATTCTGTTAATTTTCCAAAGTCAGCAATAACATTCTAAAGCAGGGGAAAAAGGGCTTCAGACCTAGCTCTGCTACATGCTAGGCCATTGTCTATCACATTCCCTCCTTTTGATTATTCTCACCTGCAAGTGAGAGAGGGTGAGAATCAAATCACACATATAGCAAAAATGCTTCAGACCATAGTAGAGGGATCACTGTGTGGTATAGGGTAATAATCCCATGAGGCTAATATATGTGCTGCTGCCTTGCGGTCAATAATACTATCGATAATAGAGTTCAGCATGTGCAAGCATAAGGGCAGGAAACAGGGGATACATATGCAAATAGCCACAATCAAAAATACATTTGATACAAGTGTCTTTGTCAAATCATATAGCATAAACGCACAAAAAAAAACCCAAAAAGCTATCAAGGAAAATGCTAAGGAAAGTTTAGACTGTTCCCACCTCTTATCAACTTGTGAAAAATTATGGTGATAAAGCAGTAGCGTAGGTCTCAGACTCACACTGGCAACGCTATCGGATAAATCCAAAGCAGAATGCCTTCTCGCATCAACGACCTGTAACACTTACTGCTCAATTAAACGGATAAGGCATATTTTTTTTGTCTTTTGTCTTTTGTCTTTTCTTTTCAATCTTTCATTAGAACATTTCTCTGATAATTAACCAAACTTATAGAGTATATTGCTGAATAATTTAGGCAATGCTTATCTGGATGCTGTTGCTAGATAACTGCAACAGCATCCAGATAAGCATTGCCTAAATTATTCAGCAATATACTCTATAAGTTTGGTTAATTATCAGAGAAATGTTCTAATGAAAGATTGAAAAGAAAAGACAAAAGACAAAAAAAATATGCCTTATCCGTTTAATTGAGCAGTAAGTGTTACAGGTCGTTGATGCGAGAAGGCATTCTGCTTTGGATTTATCCGATAGCGTTGCCAGTGTGAGTCTGAGACCTACGCTACTGCTTTATCACCATAATTTTTCACAAGTTGATAAGAGGTGGGAACAGTCTAAACTTTCCTTAGCATTTTCCTTGATAGCTTTTTGGGGGTTTTTTTGTGCGTTTAGTCTAAACAGCCCTTTGTAAATCGACCTTGTTAACAGTGCTAAATCATATAGCATGCCTAGTGTGTAAGCGGAGGGGCAGGAGACATAGGAGGAACAAATGACATATATACTGTTCATCATAGCAATAGGCCCGTTCTCATGACCCACAAAAATAAGAACCATTCCTATTAATAGCTGCACCTGTAGCAGAGGTTGGTAGCAGTACATGTCAAAAAGGTAGGTAGCACATGTTTGAAAATTAGCAACACATGTACTAAAGTCCAAAAAATCTGGGTTCTGAGAGCTGGTGAGTAGCAATCAAAAGGGCTCTATTCTCATTGTTCCATCGCAGTTCCCATAACAGGAGAGGGAAGATTCTGGCGGGGGTTGAGACAAGTACGGGTATTCCCTGTTGTGCAAATACTAGGTTTGCAGGCTGCACAGGGAGGTAGGGCAAGAGTCAATTCAAAGCACCCCAAGGCCGCCGCCAGAATGAAGCAATAATCAGAATCCATAAAGAGCATAGTCTCTGGAAAAATGGTGGAACTGTCCGCTTCCACAACAGGTAGCAGATGTAGTGTTGATTGTAGGTCCTCACGCTTCTGCTGGACGTCGACTGACTACCAGCTTTGTGGCAGGAGTAGGGCTGTAGACGTCAAAGTATCACAGTCTTGTAGGATGTCTCAGTCTCCAACATAGTCCCTCAGTAGAACACAGTTTCTCAGGATGGTGGTAGCTGTCGTAGAGTGAGCCGCAATGGAGTTTCAGGATCATTTATGGAAGTCCACGACCAAGTTCAGAAGCGGCTGCTGGAATGCAAAACTGGAGGACGTCTGTTCCCTTGACGTCCAGGAGCAAGTTGGTAAAGTCTTATGATGACGGATCTTTTCTTCGCAGCGTGAGTTGCAATGGTGCTGCAGGATTGGCGATCGAAGTCCAGGGACGACTCTCAGGTACTGTGGCTGGTTTCACTAGACTGTGGTGGATCCAGGAGTCGATCTCGGCCACTTTAACTGCTGTTGGGGTTGATAACAAGACGACATATGGCCCTTTCCAGTATGGTGCCAGCGGTGTCTTCTTCTACTCTGTCACCCACACCGAGGCTCCAGGCTTGAAAGGATGCAGGGGCTTGGATGGGCTGGTCTTGTATTCACGCATGAAGACCCTGCAAAACAGAACTTAAAACCAATAGTGCTTATCTAGTAATTTTAGATCCTATCTGTCACACATCTCCTTTTACTCTCTATACAATAGGCTACAGAATCTCAAAAGGGGAAACTCCTAAAGACTTAGGGGCAGGGGCTAAGTATATCCTATGAAGGGCTATAGGAAGAACCTGGGGCCACTTCAGGTAAACCTCTGGGCAGTTTGGACAACTTGAGTACACAATGTCCATTACTTCCAAGCAATCATGGTCAGGAGGGCCTGGACCGACGGGCAATAGGGTGGCTGGGTTTAGAGTTTGGCTGACACTTAATTGCAAGTTAGGATTCTCACATAGCATACTTTGATATTTTAACATTCGAGCGTTGGTGAGCCAAAGGCTTCCTTTGTGCTCCAGCAGGGTTAAAATAGAGTGTGGTACAGTAACTTGAAGGTTTTGTCCTAAGGTGAGCTTATCTGCTTCGCTCACTAAGAGGGCTGTGGCTGCTACAGCTCTCAGGCAAGGTGGCCAGCCTTTGGCAACAGGATCCAATTGTTTCGACAGGTAGGCCACAGGTCACTTGATTCATGTACATATAAACGAAATGGTTTCTGCACATCTGGTAGTCCCAAAGCTGGGGATGACATCAATGCTGTTTTCAATGATTTGAATGCTTTATCTTGTTCTGGGCCCCATTCCAAGGGAGATTGTTCCATTCCTTGTGTGACTTGGTACAAAGTTTTTCGCCATGAGCGCAAAATTTGGTATCCATATGCGGCAGTAGCCGGCAGCTCCCAAGAAAGCTCGCACCTGCTTCCTAGTAGTGGGGGTTGGGATGCGGCATACTGCTTCTTTTCGCTCAAGTCCTAATTTCCGGGTTCCTTTGGACAAATGGAACCCTAAGTATTTCACTTCTGTCTGGCACAGCTGCGCCTTGGCTCTGGAAACCTTATATCCAGCTTCATTCAAAAGGTGCAGGAGGTCACTTGTAGCTTGTATACAATCAGATTTGTTATTGCTGGCTATGAGCAAATCATCTACATATTGAAGCAAAATTCTTTTTCCCGGAATCACAGAGTAGCTTGACAAATCTTGACTGAGGGCTGCACTGAAGATAGTGGGTGAGTTCTTGAATCCTTTTGGTAATCGAGTCCAAGTGAGTTGCCCTCGTCTTCCTGTGACAGGGTTTTCCCATTCAAATGCAAACAAAAGCTGACTGGCCTCTGCCAGGCGTATACAGAAAAAGCATCTTTTAAGTCCAAAACAGTAAAGTGAGTGGCTTCTCTGGAATCAGTCCCAGGAGGGTGTAAGGACTTGGTACTACTGGATGTAGGGTTTCAACTGCACTGTTTACTCGACGTAAATCCTGCACTGGGCGGTAGTCACCTGTCCCAGGCTTCGTGATTGGGAGAAGGGAGGTGTTCCAGGGTGACTGGCATTCCTTGAGAAGTCCATACTTCAGTAGTTTCATTAAAGCTGGTCGAAGAAGGGGATGCTGTTGCACATGCACTGGTTCCACTCCGGCTTGAGGGTGACAATAACAGGGGCTATGTTCTTCGCTAGGCCAGGTGGATTATCTTCTGCCCATACTCCAGGTGGGGCTGGTGGGTATACAGGAACTGGCTGGCCTGATTGGAGATGCACTATAGAACCGCTACTCTTCTTCTCGGGGAACAGTCAGCACTATCAATCCAGCTCCTTCGATTAGGAAAACTTCCTCCACATCATTCAACTATAGTATCAGCAAGAAGAACTGCTTTCTTCTCCATCTTACATTCACTTTCTCTGTCACATTATCTCCACAATTCACAGACATTCTAAACAACTTAATCGTGCTGTATTCATGCCCGCAAATCCATCCCGTTTCTGCAAGTTCTGTTTTATATCTCCCTGGGACTGACTTGACAAAAACTGCATTTACCAGGCCCAAATTCTCCTGGGCTGCTGGATTTCATGGGGCATATAGTGAGGGCTGCCTGCACTATTTGGATTCCACTTCATGTTCTCGGGCGCTAACTGTGGGTGACTCTGAACTGGTAAAATGAATCCCTGCCTGCAGTGTCAGCGGTGGACAGTAGCCCCCACATGTGCTTGTCAACAGACAGAGGAACAATCTAGATAAGAGTCCTTACAATAGAAAACTACACTTTTGCAACATGTTATAATAACAAATCCTAACAGAAAGAACTATAGTTCATAACATGACGACTACATAGCTGTTACGTATAACTGGAATAAAATTACTTGGCAAAAAACTAACTGCCAGCCATAATCAGCTTGGCTTTACAAAAGAAATTACTTTCAATTTTACAGTTTTTAGGAAGCAGAGATTCAAAAAGACATTCATTCTGGATACATTTTCCATAAAGCGGGTGGACATCTAGAATACACATACACATTTTCCTTCCTAGTTTATTTTATTAACAATAAGCATGTCTTCTATGAGGCGCTTGCCGCAGTGTATCAGGAACTAAAACTCATACACGATTAACCCCTCATTCACTCAGGATTCAAAGCACTTTCAAGTTGCGATCTAGTACCGCTGGCTCAAATGCTGCAGAGTCCTGTCAGTGTTCGTAACCTCGGCTTCGTAGGGCAAAGGGAATATACAAGCATCCTTTCCTATTGAAACCTGAGCCCTACATGATTTCTGCTCACTTGATCTGCACAGGAATTCGAGTAGGAATGTAACCCTTTCCAGGCTAAGCCTAATGCTATCGAGATCCACAATCCTGACTAAACATTCTTATTAAATGATATGTAATACATGACCATAGCAGAAGGCACATCACTATTACAAAATATTGAATAAAAACAGGTATAATTCCCTAAAATAAGCACCCATTAGCCCAGCATCAGAACGTTGAAAACATGCCTTCATAGGGTTAAAACATTCCTCTGCACAAACACGCCTCTTGTCAGTTTCACGCTGTGCTGCAAGACAGCTGAATGAGAGAGAGACAGCTTCGTGATTTTACAGTGACTCTAGGGGTTCGGCGTCTTCTTATCTATACTTTTACTATTTCATATGCGGTAAAGTGTCCCAAATTACCCAACGGAATATAATCCTACCCTTATACTAGAAGGGAAACTCGGGGTTTCAACAGATAACCAAGCAAAGACAAACTCCCAACGCTTCCTCCTTTTCACAAGCACTCTTCACACAGACAAACATGCTAGCATTTTCCAAATTCCGAATTCCCGGCTGACTGACAAACCAGAATTACCAAAACCGAAAGGGCTGATGGGTTCGCCCCGCGCACTACTTGCAGGGGTACTAGGATCGCCCGTGGAAGTTGATCAGACTTCCTTTACCTGTTACTGTACCAGAAGTGTCTCGAGACTTTCCCAAAGCTATCTGACTAAGAACCAGAAAAATCAATACTCACCGGATCCGGTAGCTAATGCGCTGCGCAACCAATCCCTCCTTGGGTTGAATCCTGGACCCCCCTCGGGTTCGAGGTGTTGGCCGGCCAGAAACAGCAACCTGCGGAGGCAAGGAGGAGTCTCCTCCGATACAAAAGGACCAGGGGCGCCAGAGACCCTCCTGTGGTCAGTCAGGCTCGGCTCTAGCCGGACCAAACCTGTGAGGCGAGAAGTTGGGGCATATTCACTTGCATACCATCCCCCACTCGCACATTCCCGGCCCAACGCACCAGGAATATGTAGTAGCTGATAAGAATGCAATAAATAATACCCAGAGTCAGGCAAAGATTCAAGCCGGTTTAATGTGCACAGGCTCAGATTGCAGTAGCATTCAAAATGGTCTGAGCAATGGCTCGTAGTAATACAACAGCTTTTATACCTTTCTTTTCCAGTCTAATACAGGCAAAACTCCTCATTGGCCACAGTGGCCCACTTACTCTCATCCAATAGACATCTCTGACCGGGCCCAGGACTCGCTCCCCCTGCTTGGGTCTTACTAGCCACGGGTCAGCAACTAGACATAACACGAAACATAATACTTCTGCTAAAGTATACAGTATATTTCGCTACTCTTGCAAGGTCAGTTAGCCACAAAGACAGTGGAAGGCATATCAGAAGCATTCTTAACAAAAGCAAAACAAAGCAAGGCCAAACAAAGCAAGGCTAAGATGTGTTTCTAATAGCTACTGGTGATTTCTGTAATATTCCAGGCACATATCTCTAGCCCTGGCTCAAAATACTAAACAATCAAAACGCTAGACAAAATATTCTTACACTGTTCAGCTTCTCTACTATATTTTCATCCTAATTACAAGGTCGGTGCACAATCAGCAAAGATACAGTGGCGGCATTCTACTGAAACAGACATCAGACATCTAAACAATAAACAGTAAGAAAGTTTTTAATTCTCTTATCTCCAGGAGAGCAGAACATGTTATCAAACTAGAATAGAACGGTATTTCTTTCTAACAGCTAGCTAACAGCATTCTGTAATTTTCCAAAGTCAGCAATAACATTCTAAAGCAGGGGAAAAAGGGCTTCAGACCTAGCTCTGCTACATGCTAGGCCATCGCCTATCACAATACCCTCATTATCAGGCCTCTGCAGCTCCCCAACAGGGTCAGCAGGCCAAGGGACAGGGTCATGGGCCCTGTAGGCAGAAAGCCCCCAAGCCACCAACACCGGCTCCTGCACAGCAGGGAGGGGGATTTTGACTCCAGTGGCATAGCCTCTCCTCCTCAGCTGGCCCTATCAGCACAGGAGGCCGGCTGACCCTGTTTGCCCACAGGTGGTCAGCCGTCACAAGGGATACCTGGGTGCTCAATATAGTCCAAAGGGGCTATCTTCTCCATTTTCACCAGGTACCCCCCTCCTATTTTCCAGGGGAGCCTCCAAGACTCCTTCTGCACAGGGACTTACTCCTAAAGGAGTTGGCAAGTCTGGTAAAGGAACAGGCTGTGGAACCGGTGCCCCACCACCTGAGAGGTCAAGGCGGGTACTTCCTAGTACCAAAAAGAACAGGAGGCCTCAGACCCATCCTAGACTTGCGAAACCTCAAGTTCCTGGAGAGGGAAAAATTCAAGATGCTCACCCTTGGAATTCTGCTGCTCTACCCTCCAGCAGGGAGACTGGCTATGCTCCTTAGATGTAAAGGATGCGTATACTCACATCCTCATTCATCCAGACCACAGACAATATCTCAGGTTTGTTGTGGGAGGAGACCACTACCAGTACAGAGTGCTTCCCTTTGGCCTAACCTCAGCCCCCAGGGTGTTCATAAAGTGCCTGGCGGTGGTGGCGGCCTACCTAAGGCTTCAAGGCCTCTTTGTGTTCCCATACCTGGACGACTGGATCATAAGGGGCCGGTCTTCCCAGGAGGTCAGTCAAGCCGCCCTTCGCACTGTGGCTCTACTTCAGCACTTGGGATTTGTTATAAACTTCGCAAAGTCCACTTTGCACCCTTCACAGAACATGGAGTTCATAGGAGCAAGGCTGGACACACTACAGGCAAAAGCCTTTTTACCTGTGGACAGGACCCACAGGTTGATAGATCTCGCCAAGCAGTTCCACAGCAATTCTCTGGTCTCCGCCAGGCAATTTCTGAGGCTTCTGGACCATATGGCTTCCACGGTCCATGTAACCCCAAATGCCTGTCTGCACATGAGGCCTGCTCAATGGGGTCTCAGGACTCAGTGGCACCAAGCCACGGGAAACCTTGCGGACAAAGTGAAAGTGTCCACGCTGCTGGCCTCCTCACTGCAATGGTGGCTTCACCTTCGAAATCTGGTGCAAGGGGTGTTTTTTTTCAGACACCTCCACACTCTCAAGTGCTGACAACCGATGCCTCTCTTCAGAGTTGGGGCGCACATTGCCAAGGGACATGTACTCAAGGTCTCTGGACCCCTTGGGAGTCTGCACAGCAGATCAATCTCTTGGAACTGAGAGCTATCCGCTTAGCCTTGAGAACCTTCTACCATCTCACTTCTCACCAGTCTGTGTTGGTCCAGATGGACAATCAAGTTGCTATGTTCTATGTGAACAAACAAGGAGGCACAGGCTCCCGCCTTCTATGTCAGGAGGCGCAGAGACTGTGCTCCTGGGCAGTTGATCACGGAATCCTTCTCAAAGCAGTTTATCTCCCAGGTCAGGAGAATTACCTGGCAGACAGGCTGAGCAGGATCTTGCAGCCGCACGAATGGAGATTGAATCCATTAGTGGTTCAGCAGATCTTTATTTTATTTATTTATTTACACACATTTATATACCGCATCTTGCAGAGTTCAGTTGCGGTTTACAGTGAACAACAATTAACAAAGCAAGTTTGTTTTACAAGGAACGTCATATTATAAGTATAATGAATAACAAGGCCCCCATCTTTCTGAGATGGGGCCTTCCGACCATAGATCTTTTTGCCAGTCCTCTCAACTGTCAACTTCCAAGGTTCTGGTCCAGGCAACCGCATCCTCTCAGAGTAGCAGCAGATGCATTTCTCATTCCATGGTCCATGGGCCTCCTATATGCATTTCCTCCCATGCCTCTAGTGCCTAGGATGCTATTCATAGTGCTCAGAGACAGGGCCTCGATGATACTGGTGGCCCCCAGATGGCCGAGGCAACCATGGTTCCCACTTCTGTTGCAACTAGCGTTGGACACTCTTCTTCCTCTGGGGATGCAACCCGATCTCCTGTCTCAGGAGCAGGGATCTCTATTACACCCCAATCTCCAGTCTCTCCATTTGATGGCCTGGCTGCTGAAAGGGTAGTTCTAGCGCCCTTACTACTACCTAAAGAAGTGGTGGAAGTAGTCTTGGCCTCTAGAAGGCAGTCCACCAGAAAGTCTTATGCCCTTAAGTGGTGTAGGTTCTCTACCTGGTGTGCTCAGTGCAATGAGAATCCTTTCTCATGCCTGGTACCAGTGGTACTGCAGTATTTGCTTTACTTGACCAACCTAGGCCTTAAGTCCAATTCTGTAAGGGTTAATCTTAGTGCTCTTTCAGCACACCACTCCCCAGTGGAGGGACAGACTCTCTCAAGCCATCCGTTGGTGGCTCGCTTCCTCAGAGGCCTGCTGTTGCTTAAGTCTCCAGTGCGTCCACCTGCCCCAGAGTGGGATTTAAATGTGGTCTTGCAACGGCTTACTTGTCTGCCATTTGAACCTATGGCTACCTGTCCCCTACGTTTTCTCTCCTGGAAAGCGTTGTTCCTGGTGGCCCTTACCTCAGCTAGATGAGTGAGCGAGCTTCAGGCCCTAGTATCAGATGCCCCTTATACTAGGTTCTATAGGAACAGAGTAGTCTTACGGACTCACCCTAAGTTCCTTCCTAAGATTGTCTCCTCTTTCCACCTCAATCAAGAGGTGGTTCTTCTGACCTTCTTTCCCAGGCCGCATGCTCTGGACTGTAGGAGGGCGTTATCCTTCTACCTTGACCGTATGTGGAAGCACCGGAGGGCTGTTCAGCTCTTTGTTTCTTTTGACCCCAATAAGTTGGGGTTGGCTGTCTCCAAGCGTACTTTGTCCATATGGGTAGCTGACTATCGCCTGGGCTTACAGGGCAGCCAGCCTCTCGTTGGAGGGTCGAGTTACGGCTCATCGTGTTAGGGCGAAGGCTGCGTTAGTGGCTCTTCTCCGCTCTGTTCCGTTGGCAGACATCTGTCGGGCCACTACTTGGTCTTCAAGCCAGACTTTTGCTGCCCATTACTGCCTTGACAGGGAGTCCCGCAGGGATAGTGCTTTTGGGCAGGCGGTACTCCATAATCTCTTTGGGGTTTAGGCAACTCCTACTCTCCGGCCCTGATGTTGGGCTACCGTTTGGGGACGTTATCAGAGAAGCTTCTGTTCTTGCATGCTGAGGCTCTAGAGGGAGCTCATTGTTTCAGTTTGGGGTCTCCGGTAACCCTAAGCTCGGGAGTCCCATATGTGAGGACTGACTTTCCTGCTTGGTCCTGGAGAAAGAGTAGTTATTCACCTGTAACAGGTGTTCTCCAGGAGCAGCAGGAATCAGTCCTCACAACCCTCCCTCTTCCCCAAAAGAGGGCAGAGAAAACCACTTGCCCCCTTGTAGCAGCTCCCTTTTAATTTTATTTTTTTTTAAATTTATAGTTGAAAACATTTTGAAAAACATTTAATAACAGTCAAAATGACAACTTAGCTCCAAGATTGTGCTTTAACACTGCTCAACACCAACAATGTGCCACATTTTTGGCCAGTAAATTTGGCCCTGCTTCAGGTTGAAAGGAAGATTAAACTTAACAGACTTGCAAGCATAGAAATGAAGTCCACACTATTGTCGATCTGGTATGCTTAAATGGTGTCTGATGTCAACACTGGTCATAAAAACAGACCGGCCAGTAAAGCACCAGCTTCAATGACATGAAACCAATAGGAAGGGAAAAATCCCCTATCAAAGAGGGAATCTCATCACCTAATAGGACAGTAACGGAATTCAAAAAAGCATGGGACCAACACAGAGGATCTCTAAAGGTAAAAAGTGGACTGTTGTAATTGTTGTTATGGAAGGACAGACTAGATAGGCCATGTGGTCTTTTTCTGTTATCATGTTTCTATGTTTCTAGAAGTATAACAGCCAATAAAAATTTCGGCTGATTGTGTGATAGCCAGTCCACAGAAAAAAAACAATACCAAGAGAGCACTTTTATGATCAATCACTGCATTCCACCAAAAAATGTTCACAACAGACTTGTTTGTCATTTCTACCTTGAAGGAATACTGTCTGTAAATGAAAAATCCAATGCTGTTCCTTCTTTTGCAACTTGTACACCCGATTACCACCCCGTGGATCCTGAGGAATAAAGTCCAAAACATGCCAATGTAATTGCCTCCAGCTAGGACATAGTTTTGAACAATGTTCAACCATCGGGGCTGGCAAAATCTTTGTATGTAACTGAGAGGCGTGTTCAGTGAGCTGAATTCTTATCAAAAGTGTTGTGCATCCAATGTAGTATAAAGTACAAGGGCAAACAAATATACTACATAGGATGACTGACAAGTAGTATCCAATCATACTAGATGCCCGAGAATCATACCAAGTGGCACCAGCATTAGCGAGGGTGCAAAATCGGCAACTCCTACATGCAAAGTGCCCTGGGTCCTCAGAAGAAACAGGACAATCCTTAATTGAAGTAGAGTGTACAATCCTATCACACAGGTTGGTCCTTCTAGAATACGCAAGCAGAAGTTTTTTCACTAAAACAACGGTGGAGACCCAAAACAGGCCAAAATATATACAGTAATTTAGTAACTTTATGAATACCTGCAACATAAGGGAGCACCCCCACTATCCTATCATCAGAAGAAGAATCCTGCCTAGGCTCAGCATTATCATGTAAAAGCCATTCTCGATGTGTAAAATGAGCACGCTTGAGGGCTGTGGCAACAATCTTCGGAGGATATCCTCACGATAACAAATGCGCTTGCAACTCCAATGCATGTTTGTAAAATTCTTGCAATGTAGAACAATTCTGATGTAACCTCAAAAATTGTCCATATGGTAACCCCCGTTTCAATGAGGGAGGATGATAACAGAAGAGTGTTTCTCTGCACAGGTTTTCGAAAAAGTGAAGTAAATCTTATCAAAAGTAAGAGCAATGCTGATGTCCAAAAATTGAATTTGAGACTGATGAATCTGAGCCGTGAATTGAATATTAGGTTTAAAAGAATTCAATGTAACCAGAAACTACTCCAGTGCTTGTATAGTCCCAGTCCAAAGAAAAAAGATATCCAAAAAACGATGCCAAAAACAAATATACTGATACATTTGTGAAGAATAAATGTATAATTCCTCAAACTGTGCCATATAAATGGTAGCAGTAGATAGTGCTACTGTAGCCCCCATAGCAATACCAAAACATTGTAGAAAATATTGCCTGTCATAAAGAAAATTAATTATTATTGAGAACCAAATTCAAAAGTTCCAACAGAAATGACCTAGGCACCCGCATAGGAAGATCCAGTGGATAGGTGTGTAGATATTGCAAAACCTCAGCTTGATCAATATTGGTGTAACAAGGCTTGTACATCAAGGGTTACTAAGTAGGCATAGGAGGATACTTCATGACAAGTGGATAACTGTGTGAGAAAATGACCAGTGTCCCGGATGTAGGACGACACCTTAGCTGCTGCAGGCTGTAAAAAAAAATATCACAAAACTTTGAAAAAGGCTCCAAAAGAGAATCCTGATAAGAAACTATAGGTATTCCTGGAGGCTTGTCAGGAGATTTATAAATTTTTGGGACAAGATACATAACAGGTGTCTTATTAACCAAAAAATTTAATTCCCTTTTAGTAATCCAACCCTTATCTAATGCTGCAGACATTAATATTTGTATACGATCAAGCAAACATGGAGTTGGATCACAGGCTAAAGGTTTATAATACTGCCGATTAGCCAGCTGAGCAGAGATCTCCTGCTGATATAAGTCTTGAGATAACACAACCAATGCACCATCCTTCTCTGCTTTACTAATAACATCTGACTGGGCCAGCTCCTTAATCGCCCCAAATTGCGCACGAGACATGTTAGAAAAAGATTTGCTAGGCAGTGTTTCCAGCCTGGATAGTTCTTACAATACTGCTTCCATACCTGGCAGGTCCACCCCTCCAGAGTGGTAGTGGACGCGTTCCTCGTCTCATGGTTGGAGGGTCTCATGTATGCCTCCTCTCCCATGCCACTGATTGCCAAAAGCTTGTTCAGGACCCTCCGTAACGGAGTCTCGCTCATCCTGATAGCCCCTAGGTGGCCCAGGAAATCGTGGTTCATGTTGCTCCTCCGGTTAATGGTGGAGGCCCCCATCCCCTTGGGGAACTCTCCAGGACTCCTGTCAGGAGGGGGGCTCCCTTCTGCACCCCAACCTGAGGTCACTGTCGCTGACAGCATGGCTGCTGAAAGGGTGGCTCTGGCCCCTTTCAACCTCTCGGTTGAGGTGGAAGAGATTCTGCTGGCCTCTTGCAAGGCCTCTACTAGGAAGACTTTTGCCCTCAAATGGCACAGGTTTTCGGCCTGGTGTGCCGAGCACGAGGTTGACCCATTCTCCTTCCCGGTGGGACTGGTGTTATAGTACCCTCTCCACTTCTTGCAATCCAGGCTCAAGTCTAACTCTGTCTGGGTCAACTTTAGTGCCCTGGTGGTGCACACCACCTGGTGACTCTGGCATGGGACATGCAGTGCTGTCCCTTGGTGCCCACTTGGCTTCTTCTGTGCCTCCTCGGGCACATGTACTCCATGGTCCATGTCACCCCAGACTCGCCTCCACATGAGGACTGCACAGTGGTGTCTCCGGGACCAGTGGTCTCAAGCCACGGGTCGCCTCCGAGACAGTGTCTCTGTAACCCTCCAACTGGCGGACTCTCTGGTCTGATGGCAGCCTCTCCATCATCTTGAGGTGGGCATGCCTTTTCAGGCCCCAAGCCCCTCAAAGGTCCTCACCACAGACGCCTTCCTGCTTGGCTGGGTAGCCCACTGCAGAGAGCTCCGCACCTAGGGCACGTGGTCACCAGATGAGAGCACCCAGCAGATCAATCTTCTGGAGCTCCAAGCCAAATTCTTAGCCTTGTGAGTCTTCTGTCACCACCTCCGTCACCAGCTGGTGCTGGTCCAGACAGACAACCAAGTGGCGATGTTCTACGTGAACAAACAGGGGGGCACAGGGTCTCATAACTCTTTGTCAGGAGGCACTGGTCCTCTGCTTGTATGCAATCCAACAGGGCATCCTCCGGGCAGTGTACCGTCTAGGCCAGGACAACCTTCTGGCCGACAGGCTGAGCAGAGTCCTCCAGCCACACGAGTGGCAGCTGGACCTCAGGGTAGCCAGTCAGTTTTTCCAACTCTGGGGGGACTCCATGATGGACCTGTTAGCCAGTCTGGACAACTTCCAGTTGACCTGCTTCTGTTTCTGGCAGGCCAACCCTCTAGGGTGGCAGCGCACGCGTTCCTCGTCTTGAGGTCCTTATGTACGCCTTCCCTCCCATGCCTCTGATTGCCAGAAACTTGTTTAGGACCCTCCGTGACAAGGCCTCTTATCCTGATAGCCCCTTGGTGGCCCCAGCAACCGTGGTTCCCGCTGCTTCTCCAGTTGATGGTGGAGACCCCCATTCTCTTGGGAACTGCCCTGAGGCTCCTGTCTCAGGAGGGGGACTCTCTTCTGCACCTCAACTTGGGGTACCTGTCGCTGACAGCGTGGCTGCTGAGAGGTGACTCTGGCCCCTTTCGGTTGAGGTGGAGGACATTCTGCTGGCTTCTCGCAAGGTCTCTACTAGGAAGGCTGAACGTCCTCAAATGGCGCAGGCTCTCGGTTTGGGGCACCGAGCATGGGGCTGACCCTTTCTCCTGCCTGGTGGTACTGGTGTTATAGTATCTTCTTCACCTCTCAATCTGGGCGCAAGTCTAACTCCATCTGCGTGCACCTTTGTGCCCTGGTGGTGCACCACCATCCGGTGGATGATAAGCCCCTCTCTGTCCAGCCATTGGTGATCTGCTTTCTTAGGGGCTTGTTCTTATCGAAGCCCCTGATTTGCCCTCTGGCAACCGAATGGGACCTCAGCATAATGTTGGGGCAGCTCACTCCCCCACCCTTCGAGCCTCTGGCTACCTGCCACCTTTGTTACCTCTCTTGGAAGGTGGCGTTCCTGGTTGCGCTCACCTCCGAGGTGCCTTATACCAGGTTCTACAAGAACAGAGTGGTGCTTTGCATGCATCCCAAATTCCTGCTGAAGGTAGTATCACCCTTCCATCTCAACAAGAAAGTGGTGCTCCCTACCTTCTTTCTAAGACCTCACTCCAGTCGGGCGGAGACAGTCCTTCATACTTTGGACTGTTAGAGGGCTTTGTCCTTCTATATCCAACACACTCAGAGCCACCGCAAAGCTTCTCAGCTTTTCTTCTCCTCTGACCCCATTAGGCTGGGGGAGGCGGTGACCAAGCATATGCTGTCCACCTGGGTGGTGGACTGTATCGCCCTTGCCTATGAGCAGGTGGAGCTCCCGCTGGAAGACTGTGTCACGGTGCACCGTGTCAGAGCCATGGCAAACCTGTGCTCTGTCCCAATGGCGGACATCTGCCGGGCCTCTACCTGGTCTTCAGTCCATGCCTTCGCAGCCCATTACTGCCTGGAGATAGTCCTGACGGGACAGTACCTTTGGTCAGGCTGTGCTCTGTAATCTTTTCGGGGTTTAGACAACTACCCTCTGACCCTTCTGTGTTTAGGCTACCGGAGTGCTGGTTTCATCGGACACGGGTCCTGCTGTGGTCTGTGGACACAGACTCAATTGCTGCTGCTTGCAGCTCCCCATGAGGGAGCCCCTGTTTTTGCTATGGGCTTTCAGTAGCCTGTAGCTGAGGAGTCCCATATGTGAGAACTGACTTCCTGCTTGTTCCCGGAGAAAGCTTAGTTACTCACCTGTAACAGGTGTTCTCCGAGGATAGCAGGAATCAGTCCTCACAACCCTCCCTCCTCCCCTTGGAGTTGCTCCTGTACCATCTTTTATTTTGCTGTCTTTTAGCTATGTCATCTGATTGAGCAAGATGGCACCCTTGGGCAGGTAGGGGACCACGCATGCGTGGTGGCATCTCCCAAAGGCTTTCTTTGAAAGCTGGGGGGGGGATGCTTCCATGAGGGCTCCGTCGGTGCCGACGTCACCCATATGTGAGGACTGATTCCTACTGTGCCCAGAGAACACCTATTACAGGTGCGTAACTACGCTTTCCCAGTCATGGTTGTCCATGAACCATGTCTCCGTAACTGCCACTAAGTCCAAGTCGGCCTCTTCATTAAAGCCTCAACATCTGGTATCTTATGTCCCATATTACAGGCATTAATGCACATTTTTCGAGATGTTGCCCCCTTTTAACCATTTTTACAGTGGTATTTAATGTTTTACTTACCCTAGTATTTCTCTTTCTCCAGCAGTGTGTGGACACATTGGAGCAGCTCTGTGAAAATATTTGAGGAAAGATTGATTTAGCTGTTGAGTAACTGCTCTTAAGGGTGATTTCCTTACTTGAGCTTGACGTAGGAGGCTTCCATTGTGTTACCCTTAAAACCGATGCCCTCCTAGGTCTGCCTAAGGAGGAGGAGTGTCCAGCTCCCCATCCTTAGCCTGTTAAGGGCTGGTTGAACAGCCAGAAATTTTGGATCAGGACCCTGGTAAAGTCTTATCTCCAAGAACAAGCAGGAAACCTGTCTTCACATATAGGGTGATGTTTACACCGATGGAGCCCGGAGCAGGAACACTCCCCAGTATCTGATAGGAAAGCCTTTGGGAGCGTTTCTCCACACATGCGTGGTTGCCTTCCCACCTTAGCTCCTAGTCTCTTCAGTTGTCTTTTTTTCTGTGGAGCCATCAGGACCTCATCCTTGTCAGCTGTGTCAAGATTTCTGTATTTTTTTGTGGTGCTATCATGTACTTCTCTCTTTTTGCCTTCCCGTTGCCGACTCTGCTCCCCATCAATTCTGTTCCAGTTCTGTTTGATTTTACTTTATTTTTTATAGAGTTTATTTTTCATTTTTTTAAGACCTTTGGCTTACCCGTTCATTATCGTGAAACAATTTGACTTTGCCTCAGTCCTTTTCCCAGAAATGGAAAAGCCCTGGAGTGGGTTTAAAAAATGCTCAAGTGTTCCAGTACCATTTCTATCATCGACGAGCATAGTTGGTGTCTCAAGTGTTTAGGCGCAGACCACAATGTAAATTCCTGTCCTTCCTGTCACCACATGACTGCCAGAGGTAGAAAGATCGGGATAAATAGAAGGCTAAGCTATGTCCAACAGATTCTGCTCCTTTGGTGCATTCCTTAGGAGCGTCAACTCCGTCTAAATCCTCCCATACCTCTAGATCACCACTTAGTCAAAAGGACAAGTATCAAGCTGAGTCTCCAGCGCAGCAGAAGAAAACAACACTGACATTGAGATCATCGACCTTGAGGTCAGCACCGTCACCGTCACAGACACTCCTCTCACTCCGATGCAGACCATCCAGCGAAGAAGCCCTGGCGGGAGGCCTCAACCTCCAAAGCTGCAAGGAGGCTCGGGGATTCCCCAAGGTTCAATCCTTGGTGGAGCCCCCAATACCAGTGTCAGGATTTGTGACCCACACAATTGTGTCCAGAGCTGCCACTTCTCCAATACTGATGCTCAATGACTGTGTCATTGCCATCGAAAAGAGCATCACTGTACTCTTTGCAGTAGTGACACCGATGGCAGCGGGGATATTGCAGTCGGCACCAATTCCACAGATACTGGCAGCCTCTGAGGTACCTCTCTATGCCCTTCCGCAGGCATGGCCTGCGTCGCATCGCTTTAATTTTCTGCCAGACTGATTTTGCACCAGATGCCTCTGATTCCGAATCCATTAATTCGATACTAACAAGGACGTGCTATCAGATTTGTCTCCTTATCGTTGAAGATCTCCGCCCAAGGACATGTCTTTTCACGATTTTATTAAAGACATGGCGGCTTCCCAGGATGTATCTGTGGCTATGGAGACAGAACTGGAACAATGGGTTCAAGATAAGTTAATCAACATTCCATGCAATGGGGAGAATCTTTTTGGCCAGAGATGGAGGGAAAAAGCAGGTGAGATAGAAACGGACGACCTCACCATGAAGAAGCTTTCCAGAGAGGCGACAGATCCTTCTAAAACTACTGCCACCAAAAAACTCTTCTTCCCATAGAAGAAATGTTACTATCCACCCTACCATCCTATTCCACCTACTCTGCTCCACAACAGAGACAGCAGGGCCATAAACAACCAAGGAACCCCAAGGTTACCAAACCACAGCCTGCTCCTACTGCTCAATCAACTCTGAGTTTGACTCCTTCCTAAGGAGCATGGCCAATTCTCCCATGATTTTACCACCTTCTTTCAAGATCCCAGGGAGACTAGTCCACTTCACATACCACTGGAGAAACATAACCTTAGAACCCTGGACATTACATCTAGTAGGCCAGGGTCTACAGCAGAAATTCAGAGATCTTCCACCCACTCATTTTGTAGGCCAACTCTTTGATCTCCATCAAACCATCTTGTTACAACAGGAGATCCACTCTCTACTAATGCAGGAAGCAATAGAGGAAATGCCTCTTTCTCAACAAAGCCTCTGCTTCTACTCCCGATACTTTCTTATCCCAAAGAAGATGGAAGGCCACAGACCTATACTAGATCTCAGAAACCTCAATAAATTCCTTGTCATGGAAAAATTCAAGATGATTTCTCAGGGTACCTTTCTTCCTTACCTCCAACCAAATGTTTGGCTTTGCTCCTTAGATAAGGATGCTTATATTCGCATACTCTTCCACCCAGATTATAGAAAGTTCATCTCATTTGTATTTCGTAACAATCATTACTAATATCAAGTCCTTCCTTTTGGTTTGGCTTTGGCACACAGAATTTTCCCAAAGCACCTAGCTGTGATGGCAGCCTGTCTTTGAACTTTGGAGATCTTTCTGTTCCCCTACTTAGATGATTGGTTGCTAAGGGCAGATACCGTTATGGCAGCGACTAGTACCCTCAGATAGACTATCCACGTCCTACAGGAGTTAGGTTTTGTCATAAATTATCCAAAATTGCACCTCACACCAATTCAAAACCTAGAGTTCATAGGAGCTTGACTAGACGCGATCCAAACTTGAGCATTTCTGCCAGACCACAGATGTGCTCCACTAATGTCTTTGGCATCACAGATCCAACAACAGGAGTCGGTAATGGCCATAACATTCCTACACCTCCTAGGCCATGTGGCCTCCACAGTCCATATTGTTCCATATGCTCGTCTTATGAGAATAGCACAATGGACTCTCACAGCAGTGGAAGAAGTCCACAGACCATCTCTCAGACCATCACCATCATGCCTCAGATGAGGTCAGCCCTGCAGTGGTGGAACAAACCACACAACCTCCTCATAGGGTTACCTTTTCAATGGTCTGTACCACAGTGTGTCCTGATGACTGATGCATCAAAGCTAGGTTGGGGAGCTCACCTAAACGGTCTTATGACCCAGGTCCTATGGACTTCGCATGAGAATCTCCTACACATCAATCTCCTGAATCTCAGAACCAATAATTGACCACTTTCCTTTTCCTGTCAATGCTCAACTACCTCGGTTTTGCTCCAGGATCCCTTCCCCTCACAGGGAGAGCTCTGATTCATTTCTTCTTCACTGGGGACAGCATTGCCTCTATGCTTTCCTTCCTCTCCCCCTCATAGCAAAGACAATATTCAAACTATGAGCCGACAGGGGAATGATGATCCTTATTGCCTTTTTACTGGCTCAGGCAACCCTGGTTTCTCCAGGAACAAGCAGGAAGTCAGTTCTCACATATGGGTGACGTCTGCGCCGACGGAGCGCGTGCGGAGCAAATCCCCAGCTTTTAAAGAAAGCCTTTGCGATTGCTACCACGCATGTGTAGTCCCCTTCTCCAGGACCAAGCAGGAAGTCAGTCCTCACTTATGGAGCCCTCGCGGAGCAATTTCCCCAGCTTTCGAAGAAAGCCTTTGGGATTGCAGCGCTCATGCACGGTCCTCTTCCCGCCCAAGGATGCCATCTTGCTCAGTCTTCTTTTTTCCGCGGAGCCCTACAGACGTAGTTTGTTACCACCGCTGAAAAAGTTGATTAATTCTTTGTTGTTTTCTCGGTTCGCGTGTCCTTTTCCTGCCCGGCCTCGATTTTTCCCTTATCGAGTCCGTTCACATTTCTTTTTTTGTTTTCAATTTTTAACTGGCGTTCCCGCCACTTATTTTCCACCCCTGGCGGCTCGGTCTTTCGACCTCGCGGGGGCCCTTTTCCCCCAATGGCTGCCAGCGGGTTCAAAAAATGTGATCATTGTTCTAAATTAATGTCTCTTACAGACACGCATAATTTGTGCCTCCGTTGCCTCGGACCCAACCATGACTCTGGGAGCTGTGGTCCGTGTGGCAAGATGTCCTCCAAGTCGCTGAGGAGTCGGCAATCGCAAAAGGACTGAATCTTCTCTGACCCCGAGTCCGGTCCGGCCTGGACCTCGTCGGAGGCTTCGACGTCTCGTGACTCCGGCCAAGAGCACCGTCGGAGTTCCTCTGAGCGGGGGTCCCCTGGCCGGGAGCATCGTCGGCAGAGGAAACTTGCGCGGGCGTCGTCGGAGGACGCACCTGGTCCCTCGCGGGCCGGGTCGCATAGCCCCGCCAGCCGCCCCGAGTCCTCGGAGGCGGAGAGACCTTCTAAACTTCCTCGACTCGAGGTGGAGCCGCACGTGAGTACTATTGTCCTCCTGGACTCCCCTACGGAACCGCCGTCGGAGCCCGAGTCGGTGGCTGCCGGGTCTTCTGGGCTTGACCTCAGATTGACATCCTTGGAGCGCAGTATCTCTGCCTTTTTGGACCAGCAGCGGGTTTGGATGACCGGCATCGCCAGTGCATCTGCCCAGACCACCGGGACGTCGACGCCCAAGTCGACCCCGGCGGCCGAGTCGATCCTCGAGTCGATGCATGCTCGAGTCAATCCTCGGTCGAGGTCTCCCTCGGCCTCCCGTTCGGGACCGAGGTCGTCGACGTCGGCGTCGGGACGAACCCTCGCCCGCACGGAGCCCCTCGATTCCTCCACGGAGGCGTCGGACTGGGACACGGAAGGGGACGAGTCGCCCGGCTCTTTTCAGACCCGGTGCGTCCCCTCCGACTCGCCCGAGTCGGAGCCTCGAAGGCGATCCCCTCCGGAGGATACGCGCTTCTCTGATTTTGTGCGGGATATGGCCAAGGCTTTGGCTTTCCCCGCGGATCCCGAGGAGGAGCCTCGCGCGGAAGAGCTCGAGGCACTACAGTACGACTCTCCCCCGAAGGAGGCCTTTACTGTGCCGGTCCCTCCGATGCTGGAGCGGCTGCTCTTCCGCATGTGGGAAAGTCCGGTCTCGACACCGGTGCTGAGCAAGCAGATCGATTCGATTTATCGAGTCCGCAAGAGCCCCGGGTTCCAGAAGGCGCAATTGCCACACCACTCCATGGTTGTGGAATCGGCAATGCATCGGCTTAAGAGTCAAAAGATGCACTCCTCGGTGCCCCCGGGTAAGGAGGCCCGTAACCTGGATGCCCTCGGTAGGAAGTGCTTCCAGGGTTCCATGCTTGCCTGCAGAGTCCAGACATACCAGCTGTATATGGGCATGTTCCTCTGAGACCTGGCGAAAGAGCTCGCCGGGTTCTCGGCTGGTCTCTCCGACGAACCTTTGCAGCGGTTCCTGGCCTTGTCCGATAGTATTCGAGACTGCTCGAAGTTCCTTTCTCGGGCGGCCTACGACGGCTTCGAGGCGTCGGCCCGAGTAGCCGGAGTTGGCATCGGTGCCCGCCGACAGGCCTGGCTCCAGTCATCCGACCTCGAGCCATGGGTACAGGACAAGTTAGTCGATGTCCCCTGCCGAGGTGACAACCTTTTCGGCAAGCCCATGTCCGATAAGGCTGCGGAACTCGAGTCCGAGACTCTCACTCAGACTCGCCTGTCCCGAAAGACCTCTGCTCCCCCGCAGAAGAGGAAGGGTCCGGGGAAGAAGCCTTTTTACCCGAGGAAGGTGCTTGCCTATAAGCAATCCCACCTTCAATACCAAGTATCGGCGGCTTCCACTCAGGGCCCACAGACTAAGTGTCAGGGGAATGGCCCCCGTAGGCCGCGGGCCCCCAAGCCCGCTACACAGCCCCCTGCCACGCAGGATGGGGGCTTTTGACTATGCCAGCATAGCCTCTCCCCCTCCGCGCCCGTCGCTCAGCACGGGGGGCAGGCTGATCCACTTTGCTCACAGGTGGTCAGCCATAACATCCGATTCCTGGGTGCTGCAGGTGGTTCAAAGGGGCTACCTCTTACATTTTCACCAGGTGCCTCCCCCCTACTTCCCAGGCAAGCCTCCGAGGCCCCCTCTGCACAGAGACTTACTCCTTCAGGAGCTGCAGGGTCTACTGGAGGAGCAGGCTGTGGAACCAGTGCCCCAACCTCAGTGGGGTCAGGGGTTCTACTCCAGGTACTTCCTGGTCCCAAAGAGGACGGGAGGCCTCAGACCCATTCTGGACTTGCGCAACCTCAACATGTTCCTGCAGCGGGAAAAGTTCAGGATGCTTACCCTTGGAATCTTGCTGCCCTACCTCCAGCAGGGAGATTGGCTATGCTCCTTGGATCTAAAGGATGCCTATACTCACATCCTGATTCATCCGGACCACCGACAATATCTCAGATTTGTAGTGGCCGGGAAACACTATCAGTACCGCGTGCTGCCCTTCGGCTTGTGCTCCGCCCCCAGGGTGTTCACAAAATGCCTGGCGGTGGTCGTGGCCTTCCTGAGGCTTCAGGGCCTATTCGCTTTTCCTTACCTGGACGACTGGCTCGTCCGGGCGCAGTCGGCCCCAGAGGTCGCTCAGGCCACGCAGCGTACGGTGACTCTGCTTCAGCACTTGGGCTTCGTCATAAACGTCGGGAAGTCCACGTTGCGCCCCTCTCAGGATCTCGAGTTCATAGGAGCTCGGCTCGACACTCTGCGAGCTCGTGCCTTCTTGCCTCGGGAGCAAGCCGACAGGCTCATGGCTTTGGCCGGCAGGTTCCACAGTGCGTCTCCGGTTCCGGCCCGAAGGTTCCTGCAGCTGCTCGGTCATATGGCCTCCACAGTCCATGTCACGCCGACCGCCCGACTGCATATGAGGCCTGTCCAGTGGTGTCTCCGCACTCAATGGCATCAGGCCACAAGAGGTCTGGCGGACCTTCTACAGATCTCCGACCGCCTGGTCTCCTCTCTGCAGTGGTGGCTCCACCTGCCCAACCTGGTACGGGGCATGCCCTTTCAGTCTCCCGCACCTTCCCAGGTGCTGACGACCGATGCCTCTCTCTTGGGATGGGGAGCGCATTGCCAGGGAGTGCGCACTCAAGGCCTTTGGACTCCTTGGGAGGCGGCTCAACAAATCAACTTCCTGGAGCTGCGGGCGATCCGCCTAGCTCTGCGGACCTTCTCTCACCTCACCTCTCGCCAGTCCGTACTGGTGCAGACGGACAATCAGGTGGCCATGTTCTACGTGAACAAACAGGGGGGCACGGGCTCCCTCCTGCTCTGTCAGGAGGCCCGGCGACTGTGCTCCTGGGCAGTCGACCACAACATCCTCCTCAAGGCTGTTTACCTGCCCGGGCAGGAGAATTGCCTGGCGACAGGCTCAGCCGGGTCTTGCAGACCCACGAGTGGAGGTTGAACCCCGGCGTTGCCCAGCAAATCTTCCGCCGGTGGGGCTCCCCCACCATGGACTTCTTTGCCAGTCCCCTGAACCGGCAGCTCCCCCGGTTCTGCTCTCGGCATCCGCATCCCCTCAGAGTGGCCCCGGATGCTTTCCTCATTTCGTGGTCCACAGGCCTACTGTATGCCTTTCCTCCCACGCCGCTGGTGTCCCGGACGCTATTCAAGGTTGCCCGGGACGGGGCCTACGTGATCCTGATAGTGCCCCGATGGCCGAGGCAACCCTGGTTTCCTCTGCTCCTGCAGTTAGCGGTGGACACCCCTCTCCCTCTGGGGTTTCAGCCCGATCTTCTGACCCAAGATCAGGGTACTCTCCTGCACCCCAACCTCCGGGCCCTTCACCTGATGGCCTGGCTGCTGAGAGGGTAGTCCTGGCCCCGCTCTCGCTCCCTCCGGAGGTGGAAGCTGTCGTCCTGGCGTCTCGGCGACCTTCTACCCGGAAGTCTTACGCACGCAAATGGCGTCGCTTCTCCGTCTGGTGTTCTCAGCGTTCTGAGGACCCATTCGCCTGCCTAGTGTCGGTGGTACTGCAATACTTGCTGCACCTCTCCGATCTAGGCCTCAAGTCCAACTCTGTCAGAGTCCACCTCAGTGCTCTCTCTGCACATCATTCGCCGGTGGAGGGCCAGCCCCTTTCCTCGCATCCCTTGGTGGCGCGTTTCCTCAGGGGCCTGCTTCTGCTTAAGCCCCCGTTGCGCCCTCCGGCTCCTGACTGGGACCTCAATGTGGTTTTACAAAGGCTTACTTGCCCGTCTTTTGAACCCATGGCTACCTGCCCCCTCCGCTTCCTCTCATGGAAAGCTCTCTTCTTGGTAGCCCTCACCTCCACTAGGCGGGTTAGTGAACTACAGGCCCTAGTGTCGGAGCCCCCTTACACTAGGTTCTACAGGAATAGGGTTGTCTTACGGACTCGCCCTAAGTTTCTTCCTAAGGTGGTTTCCTCTTTCCACATCAATCAAGAGGTGGTTCTTCCGACCTTCTTTCCCAGACCACATACCAGCAGAGCTGAGACTGTTCTGCATACCCTGGACTGTCGAAGAGCCTTGTCCTTCTACCTTGACCGTACGCGTGAGCATAGGAAAGCTGCCCAGCTTTTCGTTTCCTTTGACCCCAATCGGTTGGGGTTATCTGTATCGAAGCGTACTCTGTCCATCTGGGTAGCTGACTGTATCGCCTGGGCGTATGGGGCAGCCGGCCTCTCTTTGGAGAGTCGAGTCACGGCGCACCGTGTCAGGGTGAAGGCGGCGTCTGTCGCACACCTCCGCTCTGTTCCGTTGGCAGACATCTGCCGGGCCGCTACTTGGTCTTCTAGCCAGACTTTTGCGGCTCATTACTGCCTGGAGAGGGAGTCCCGCAGGGATAGTGCTTTCGGACATGCAGTCCTCCACAATCTCTTTGAGGTTTAGGCAACTCCTACCCTCCGGCCCCGGTGTTGGCTACCGGCCGGATTCGTATTCAGAGAAGATTCCTTCCTTCTGTGCGGTTGAACTGGAGGGAGCTCTCTTTTTCCAGCTTGAGGTCTCTGGTAGCCTTAAGCTAGGGAGTCCCATAAGTGAGGACTGACTTCCTGCTTGGTCCTGGAGAAAGAATAGTTACTCACCTGTAACAGGTGTTCTCCAGGAGCAGCAGGAATCAGTCCTCACTACCCTCCCTCCTCCCCTTGGAGTTGCAGTCATTCTTATGGTTGCTGTCTTCCGCTATGTCATTCGACTGAGCAAGATGGCATCCTTGGGCGGGAAGAGGACCGCGCATGCGCGCTGCAATCCCAAAGGCTTTCTTCGAAAGCTGGGGAAATTGCTCCGCGAGGGCTCCGTCGGCGCCGACGTCACCCATAAGTGAGGACTGATTCCTGCTGCTCCTGGAGAACACCTGCTACAGGTGAGTAACTACTCTTTCCCACCCAAGGGTGCCATCTTGCTCGTTCTCCTTTTTTCCACGGAGCCCACCAGAAGTCTGTTTTCCCCCGGAAAAAAAGTTGATTTTTTTTCTCTAGTTTTTTGCTCATCTCCGGTGTTGCATCGGTACCTTTCTTGCCCGCCGATCTCGGTGCCTCGGTATCAGAGTCGAGTCCTTTTAATACTTAAGTTTGATTTTTCTTTTGGCATCTTTGCGCCCTTTTCCTCCGCTGGCAGCCCGAAGGGTCTTTTGACCTTGCTGGGTTTCTTTTTCCCCATATGGAGACCAGCGGCTTTAAAAAGTGTGATCGGTGCGCTAAGATAATGTCTTTGACTGACACACATGACTGCTGCCTCTAGTGCCTTGGCCCGGATCATGACCCAGCGGTCTGTGGCCTTTGCAAAAAGATGTCTTCTAAGGCCTTGAGGAGCCGCCAGCAGCAGCATGACAAAATCTTTCCTGAGTCCCCGATGCCTCTGAGAGCCAGTAAGAACATTGTCATGGATCCTCGGAGCGGGGGGTCTCTCTTGCGGGAACCGAAAAGGAAGAAGAAGTCCTCGAAGGCAGCATTCCTGGACAGCTCTGATCGACCAGGGCCCTCCCGGGCCCGGTCGTGGAGCCCTGGGTGCCCACTCGAGCCGTTGGAGAAGGAGTGACCGGCCAAGGTTCCCCAGAAGGATCCAGATGCAGAGCGGCCTCACCAGTTAGACACAGTCCTCGTCAAGGATTCTTCTCCAGGTGAGCCAGCGTCGGGCCCAAGTCCCTTGGTTCCCGTGCCGAAGGCTGCAGAGCCATCTGGGCTCGAGTCCAGGATGGTGGTTTTGGAGCGCGGTGTAACTGCCCTCTTGGACCAGCAGTGGGCGCTGATGTCCGGCACATCTGGTTGCTCCGCCCTGACCACTGGGCGTTTGACGTCAAAGACATCCCCGGAGTCCAAGCCGATCCTCGAGGCCATGCAGGCCTGAGTAGATCTTCGGCCGAGGTCGCACTCGGTCTCCCGTTTGACGGGGCCGAGGTCGTCTCCAACGAGCCCTCTGGGGTCGGGTCATATGGCGCTGGGTCCCTCAAGGCCCAAGGAACACCACCTCCTCGAGTCTTCCTGGAAGTGTTCCGACTGGGAGACTGAGGATGAGGAGTCCCCGGACACCGTCGGCACTGAGATGTCCCCTCAGATTCCCCGGTCTCTGAACCTCAGAGAAGGTCTCCCCCGGAGGACATGGGCTTCTTAAACTTCGTCAAGGACATGTCCAAGGCCTTGGCATTACCCACTGAGTCTGAGGAGGCTCCTCGGGCCAATGAGCTCGAGATCCTCCAATACGAGGCTCCCCCTCGGGAAACGCTCATGGTGCCAATCCTCCCATCATGGAGCGGCTTATGTTCTGCATGTGGGAGACACCGGCATCGGTGCCAGTGGTCAGCAAGCGGCTCGACTTAATGTACCGAATCTGCCGGAGTCCTGTCTTTCAGAAGTCACAACTGCCGCACAACTCCATGGTGGTGGAGTCGGCCATGCGTCAACTGAAGAGCCAGAAGACGCACTCCTCTATGCCCCCCGGCAGGGAGGCCTGCACCTTGGATGCCCTCAGCAGAAAGTGCTACCAGGGCTTGATGCTGAATTGCCGGATCCAGGCCTATCAGCTGTACATGGGCCATGTACCTGAGGGACCTGGCGAAGGAACTCACCGGGTACTCAGCTGGCCTCTCTGAGGAGTTTTTGCAGTGCTTCAGGAGCCTGTCCAAAGCCATCCGTGAGTGCTCCAAATTTATGTCTCGGGCAGCCTATGATGGTTTCGCGTCGGTGGCTGGGGTAGCTGCTGTGGGCATTGATGCCCGCCGCCAGGCCTGGCTCAAGTCATCAGACCTCGAGCAATGGGTACAGGACAAACTGGTCGCTGTCTCTGCCAGGGGGAGAACCTCTTCGGCAAACCCATGACCAACAAGGCCGCAGAGCTGGAGACCGAGTTCATGATGAGGACTAGTCTCTCCAAAAAGACCACTACCCCTCCCCGACAGAAGGGCTCGGGGAATAAAGCCCTTTTACCTGAGGAAATCTACTGCTTACCGAAACTACCCACCTTACCAGGCCTCCCCGGCTCCCCATCAAGGGCAGCAGGCCAAGGGACAAGGACATGGCCCGCGTAAGCAGAAGGCTCCCAGGCTCTGGCTCTGGCACAGCCAGGAGGGAGCTTTTGACTCCTGCAGCATAGCCCCTCTCCCTCTCGGGGTTCAGCAGCCCACAGGTGGTCGCCTCACCCTTTATGCCCACAGGTGGGAGGCTATAACCACTGACTCCTGGGCACTAAGGATAGTCAGGGAGGGTTACCTCCTCCATCTGAATCAAACACCTCCCCCCTTCCCAGGAGAGCCCCTCAGGTCTCCCCTCCATTGGGACCACCTTCTGAAGGAGTTGGCATGGCTTATCAAGGACAGAGTGGTGGAACTGGTGCCCCACCACCTCAAGGGCAAAGGGTTCTACTCCAGGTACTTCCTCATGCCAAAGAGGACAGGGGGCCTAAGGCCCATCCTCGACCTGTGCAACCTCAACAAATTCCTGGTGCGGGAGAAGTTCAAGATGCTCTCCCTTGGAACATTGCTGCCCTACCTCCAGCAGGGAGACTGGCTATGATCCTTAGACCTAAAGGATGCCTATACACACATCCTAATCCACCCAAACCACAGGCAATACCTACGCTTTGTGGTAGGAGGCAATCATTTCCAATACAGCCTTTCAACTTTCACCCGATGGTTCTCCCTGATGTCCTTTTTTCTGTTGACATGAGTTGCTGTTTGTTTGTATACTTGTCTTGTCTTGTACTTTGTTTACCCATAGTCTTCCCCAATGTGGGCCTATTATTTTTATCCTTGCTGTACTTTTTTGTTTTAGTAATTTTATGCTTTTAAATATTGGCCCTTTTGTTCTGTTTTGTTCTGTTTTGTTATGTTCTGTCCATTTTACCTGTTTATGCTTTTATACTTCTGCTCTCCTGTCTTACTTTGGCGTTCTTTTCCTTATATGTGCATTGCCAACCTTTTATTGTACACCGCTTTATGTTTCGACGAAAAGCGGTTTATCAAATTTTAATAAAGATAAAGATAAAGGGTGCTATCCTTCGGTCTAACGTCGTCCCCCAGGGTCTTCACAAAGTGTCTAGCAGTTGTCGCCGCCTTTTTCAGTCTTCAGGGGGTCTTTGCCTTCCCCTACCTCGATGACTGGCTCATCAAGGGTGCCACGGCCCCCGAGGTGCAGCAAGCAACAGCACGCACCACCCAAGTTCTGCAACACTTGGGTTTCGTGATAAATTACCCCAAGTCGAACCTTCATCTGACACAGGGACTGGAATTTATTGGGGCAAGGCTCGACACCCTTCGGTCGAAAGCATTCTTGCCCACATACTGGGCAGCCCAACTCATATCTCTGGCCTGGGACGTGCAGCACTGTACCTCGGTGTCTTCCAGGCATCTGCTGTGCCTTCTCGGGCACATGGCCTCCACAGTCCACGTCACGCTGGATGCCCGTCTCCACATGCGGACAGAACAGTGGTGCCTCCGCGACCAGTGGTCTCAGGCCACGGGCCATCTCAAGGACAGAGTCTGTGTGAGCCACCAGTTGGCGAAGTCTCTCGTCTGGTGGCAGTCTCCCCGGCACCTGGAGGCGGGCATGCCCTTCCAGGCCCCCAACTGCTTTGAGGGTCCTCACCACGGACGCCTCCCTGCGGGGCTGGGGAGCACATTGTGAGGGCTTCCGCACTCAGGGCACTTGGTCCCTGGTCGAGAGCACGCAACAGATCAACCTTCTGGAACTGCGGGCCATTTACCTTGCCCTGAAGGCCTTTCTGCATCACCTAGGCCATCGGTCAGTCCTGGTCCAGACGGACAGCCAGGTGGCCATGTTCTATGTGAACACACAGGGAGGCACGTCTCTTTTGCGATCCAGCAGGGCATTCTTCTCAGGGCGGTGTACCTGCCGGGCCAGGACAACTTGCTGGCCGACAGACTCAGCAGGATTCTCCAGCTGCACAAGTGGCAGCTGGACCCTGGAGTAGCCAACAGGCTTTTTCCAAATCTGGGGGGAACCAGTGATGGACCTGTTTGCAAGCCTGGTCAATCACCAGTTGCCCCGCTTCTGTTCCCGGCAGCCCCACCCCGCCAGGGTGGCAGCCGATGCCTTCCTGGTTCCATGCTCGGAAGGACTTCTGTACGCCTTCCCTCCGACACCACTCATTGCTAGGACCCTTTTCAAGACCCTCCACGACAGGGCCTCGGTCATCTTAGTAGCTCCACAATGGCCAAGGAAGCCGTAGTGCCCGCTGCTTCTGCAGTTGGCAGTGGCAGATCCCATACCCTTGGGGTGCACTCCCCGACTCCTTTCCCAGGAAGGGGGTTCTCTCCTCCATCCCAACCTGGGATCTCTTTCTCTGACAGCTTGGCTGCTGAGAGGGTAACTCTAGCTCCATACCACCTCCCCAGAGAGGTGGAGGATGTCTTGCTGTCCTCGCGCAAGGCATTGGCCAGATGGGCCTACGCCTTTAAATGGCGCAGATTCTCAATGTGGTGTACTGAGCGGGGAGGCTTGACCACCTTCTCTTGCCTGGTGGTCATGGTATTGGAGTACCTGCTTCACCTCTCTCATTCTGGGTTCGTCTAATTCGGTTAGGGTGCACCTTAGTGCCCTAGCAGCGAACCACTACCTCTCGGCCCATCCGATGGTATTCCATTTCTTGTGGGGTCTGCTCCTGTCTAAGCCCCCAGTTCGCCCTCCAGCGAACTGGGAATCTCAATGTAGTGTTGGGGCAGCTCACTCGCCCACCATTCGAGCCTTTGGCTACTTGCCACCTTCACTACTTCTCCTGGAAGGTGGTTTTCCTGGTCACGCTCACTTCTGCACGAAGGGTAAGCAAGCTCCAGGCCCTGGTGGCGGAATTGCCCTACACCAGGTTTTACAAGAATAGGGTGGTGCTCCGCACGCACCCGAAATTCCTTCCGAAGGTGGTGTCCTCCTTCCACCTCAACCAGGAGGTGGTCCTCCCTATGTTCTTTCCCAGACCGCACGCCAGTCGGGCAGAGATGGTCCTCTATACCCTGGACTGTAAGAGGTCCTTGTCCTTCTACGTACAACGCACTCAGGGTCATCGAAAAGTCTCTCAGCTTTTTGTTTCTTGTGACCTCAGTAAGCTGGCGGAGGCGGTGACTAAGCGAACGCTGTCCACACGAGTGGCGGACTGTATTGCCCTTGCTTACAAAGAGGTGAGGCTTCCGTTGGAAGGCAGGGTCACGGCACACCGGGTCAGGGCTATGGCGATCTCAGTAACTAACCTGCGTTTGGTCCCGCTAGAAGACATCTGCCGGGCCGCCACCTGATCTTCAGTTCATATTTTCGCAGCTCACTATTGCCTGGACAGAGAGTCCCAACGGGACAGTGCTTTCGGCCAAGCCGTGCTCAGTAAACCTTTCGGGGTCTAGGCAACTCCTACCCCCCAACCCTTCTGTGTTCAGGCTACCGGAGTGCTGGTTTCATCGGACTCAGGGATCCTGTTGGCTGGTCTATACAGACACAATTGTTGCTGCTTGTGGCTCTCTAAAGGAGCTCTTTTTTCGCTATGGGTTCATGGTAGCCTGTAGCTGGGGAGTCCCATATGTGAGGACTGACTTCCTGCTTGTTCCTGGAGAAAGCATAGTTACTCGTCTGTAATAGGTGTTCTCTGGGGACAGCAGGAATCAGTCCTCACAACCCTCCCTCCTCTCCTTGGATTTGCAGCTGTACTATTTTCATTGTTTTGCCGTCTTTTAGCTATGTCATCTGACTGAGCAAGATGGCACCCTTGGGTGGGAAGGGGACCATGCGTGCGTTGTAACAATCCCAAAGGCTCTCTTTGAAAGCTGGGGATTTGCTCCATGCGGGCTCTGTCAGTGCTGACGTCACCCATATATGAGGATTGATTCCTGCTGTCCGCGGAGAACACCTGTTACAGGTGAGTAACTACGCTTTCCCCTACTTCTTAAACTTGTCGGAAACCTCCCCTCAACCTGTTACTCTCCCAACCTTCTGTCTCAGGAACAGGGGACTCTTCTGCACCCCAAACTCAAGACACTTTTCTTGATGGCCTGGCTGCTGAGCAGGTGTTTCACACCTAGGACTCAAAGAGGATGTTTTACAGGTTCTCCTATCTTCCAGAAAAGATTCCACCAGACACTCTTCCGTTTTCAAGTGGTGCAGATTCACCATTTGGTGTTTACAGAAAACACTAGATCCTTACACATGTTCAGTCCTAGATCTAATTCTATACCTGCTCCACTTATCCTCCTCTGGTCTCAAGACCAACTCTGTAAGGGTACGTTTATATGCCATTGCAGCCCCTTACCATACATTGGAAAACTGTCCGATCTTGACACATCCCTTGGTGGTTCGATTCATGAGGGGTCTTCTGACCAAACCGCCTCTCCACCCACACCTACAAGTTCTTGCATAGCTCATATGCAGTCCTTTTGAACCCATGGCATCAGCCTCTTTAAAGTTCTTAACATGGAAAGTCATTTTTTTCTCTTTGCAGTCATCTCTGCTCAAAGAGTCAGTGAACTGCAAGCCTTAGTGGACTATACCCCATATACCACATTCCATGACAACAAGCTAGTCCTTCTGACACATTCTACACATTCTAGGTTCTTACCAAAAGTCGTCACCTCCTTCCACCTGAACCAATCCATCTCATTACCAATGTTCTTTCCAGAGTCTCATACCTCCCTGGCTGAGGTGAAATTGCATACTCTTTATTGTAAGAGAGCATTGGTATTCTATCTGGACCGTGTGAAAGCTCATCGCCAATCCTCTGTCTCTTTTGACCAAAGTCATCTGGTGCTGCCAGTCTCTTAAGAGAACAATTTCAAACTGACTAGCAGACTGCATATATTTTACTTACTCACAAGCTGGTCTATCTCCATCACCATGTCACTGCCCATAACATCAAAGCCATGGCTACCACTGTAGCTAACCTCTGTTCTGTCCCCATTTCTGAAATCTGCCAAGCAGCTACTTGGTCTTCACTTCATACCTTCGCAGCGCACTATTACCTGGACAAGGACTCCAGAAGTGATGCTAAATTTGGTCAATCTGTTCTATGTAATCTTTTTAAAATTTGTGCCTCCTTGCTGAATGACATAGGCTACCACCATAGCTTTTGTCCAAGAGAATCTGAACTGTCTTGCCCTGGACTATGTCCAGAGCTGCAAGAAGCCAAGCGAATGGCTCTTGCCTCCAGCTGAATGATGGGCCAAGCTATCTCCCACTTCTTCCAACAACTCTGGGCATTCATGAAGGGAGTTTTGAGGGGAGGAGGACAGGAGCTATGATTTGTAGAAGAGAGGGTACTTCAGAGAGGAGGTAGAGGGAAGGCATCCAGGAAGGGGCCATGAGGGGGGAGAGGAGTGTAGGAGGGATGGTACTCGAGAAAGGGCTATGAGGAAAACATAAGAAGGTGATGATGAGGAATGAGCTGCAGAGAAAGGGGGCAGGAAGGAAGGCACGCATGAAGGGGGTCAAGTATTAAAAGCAGTATAGGAGGTAAGATGCTCAGGCACACCATGGAGGAAGAAGAGGGAAAAGAATTTGGGAAGGGACCAAGCATTGGGAGAAGCAGGATGGGAGTTGGAGGGAAACACTCAAGAAGGGGTTGTTGGGGAAGGCAAGTTAGAACGGTCACAGTGGGGGGAGAAGAAAGGCACTTGGAAAGAGACCAAAAATAGAGAAGCAGGTCTCGAAGAAAAGTCACTCTGGATTAGCCCATGGGGAGGGCAGTAAGAGCTGACAGGAATCAAAGGCAGGATTGGGTAGAGGGAGAAAGGGGCGAGGAAGGGCACACAATCAAATGGGATTCTTTTGATAGCCCTGCATGTAAAATCTGTGGGTAGTAAACTACCTCAATAACCACAAGCCCCAGAATGCCATTTCTTGTTCAATTACACTGACTTCCAATAATGGTGAGAATCCCATTTTTAAATTTTTTGTTTGTTTATTTGGCTGCTTGATATACCACTCCTTGATAACACCAGGGTGGTTTACAAATGCATAAAATATACAATAGTGGCCGAAGCTACAATATGTGACAGGACAGAAACAATGCAATCTGTTTTGTTTTATAAATTTTCTATGGCTATATTCCTGTTTATATGGTCTTGACTGTTAAGTTTTCAAATTCTTTTGTGTTGTTCAATAACTAGACATTTGTTAATGGTCCCTTCAAGTAAGCCTTTTATTTATAAATGATTTTTAGGTAGATTTGGCTATTGAGCTGTGATTGAATGGAATGCATTATCCTTGGAAATTAGAAGCATGCCTTATGTCTTTTAGGCAATCACTGAACTTTTTTTGTAATCCACTTATAAATTTTTTGACAGGTGAAATCTAAATTAATGAATTAAATTAAAGGGAAATGGCAGGGACTTTATGTTTATGTTTATGTTTATTCGAATTTCCCTTTAAACTTTCACTTGGCAGGGCCATGGATACCGAGTTGATTGCTGAAGGAAGCTGAGAGAGCACCTGTTGTGGAATGTTGGGGAAGAAACAAGATTGGAAAATAAGGGACTGGTAGGTTGGCAGCTGTGGGGAAAGAGGTACTGGGATAGACTTGTGAGAAAGGTCTGGGGAGAAGAGAGATTGCTGAGGAGAGAGAGGGATTGGTAGGTTGAAAAGAAAGAGAGGGATTTATAGCTTACCAATATAGGTGGGGAAGAACTGGGGATGAAAGAAGTGAGGGAGGGGGGTAGGAAGAATTGGGGTTGGAATATAAAGGAGAGGATAACTGGGTTTGAGACATAAGGGGTGGGACTGAGCCAGGTGTGTGAAGAGGGGGCTGTGCATGAGGGAAGAGACCGATGGGAACACTTTAGGCTGGGGGCGAGACAACTTGGTGAGGAAGGGATTAATGAGGTTGGGAGAGATGCTGATAAGAGAGGGGCTAATAGTGACTGAGAGAGAGAATAAGCTGGAGCGGGGAGTGATTCTGATGGGAATAGGATGCAGATCCATACCACTTCTTGATGTTGAAAAGAGCTCCCTTCCTAAAATTTGGGCACCCAGCTCTAGAAGGAATGGTTGACTTTACAAGATGAGAGCTCAGTTTCTAAGAACCAAGTATGTTTTGGAAGATGCAGTACTAAAGTACTTCTAGGATCTAAGAGCTTTATTTCTCCGGGAACAAGCAGGAAGTCAGCCCTCACATATGGGTGACGGCACCGACGGAACCCGCACAGTGAACCCTCCCCAGCTTTCACAGAAAGCCTTTGGGAGTTAAACCATGCTTGCACGGTCACCTTCCTGCCCAAGGGTGCCATCTTACCTTAGTTTTCTTTTTTCTGTGGAGCCCATTGGATGTTTTGTCTGCACCCTGGAAAAAGTTGCCGTTTTTGCCATCGTTTTCTTTTTCTTTTCTCTTTCATCCGGTTGTGTACCATCACCACCTCTGTTCCTGAAACCACTGCCACCTCTGCATAGTGGTGTTTTTCGGGTTCCTTTTTTTTTTCTTGTTCTCTGTTGCACAGGGTTTTTCTTGCACCCTCCCTAAACAGAACTTTTGGAGTTTCATCTCGCGGGTACCATTTTCCTGCTATGTCCTCAGTGGATTTAAGCATTGCAGGCACATCATGTCCTCATGGATCCCCACGACTGCTGCCTGTGGTGCCTTGGAGCCGATCACGATGTCTCTGCCTGCTCATTGTGTCTTCAGATGACAAGAAAGGGTCATAGAAATCGTGAAAGGCAGCTGGAGACACTGTTTAGCCACAAGACCTCTTCTTTGGCCCCAACTTTGAACACGGAATCAACACCATTGGTGGCCGCCGTGGAGGCCTCGGCCTCACCTAGCAGCTGCACCCACTCAGTCTTGGGTCAGGGGGCATCAGACCAGGGATTGTGCTCAGAGGGCAGTCCCCGGAAGGATCGCACTTTGCCTGTGGTGGTGTCGAAGGCCGATGTCAGAACCAGGGATAAAACCCTCAGTCACCAGCATCGGCGTCCTCTGCATGATGCAGATGGTGATGGCCGGGAGAGGCCTTCGAAGCTGCCCCGGCAGGAGGATATGGCATTGGGGATTAACACCGGTCCTCCGAGGCTATCGTCATTGAGGAAACCCCCTCAATGAAGCCAGCATTGGGACAGATACCCTTGGTACCCATGCTGGTGGCTGCAGAGCCTTCTGGTCTTGAGGTCAGGATGGCGGTCTTGGAACGCAGCCTTGCTGCCTTCCTGGCCCAGCAGCAGGGCCTGATCCTGGTTCCTCAGGGTCCTCAGCCTGGTGACTGGCCGCTCCACTGCAAAGGTGTCACCCAGGAGATCCAGCTGGAACTGGAGTGGCATCTGCTTTGGGTTGATTCCCTGCGTCTATCCTAGTTCCGCTCCCGCTCGAGGCCTCGGGTCTCACTCACGAGTGCCTCTGGTTCTGAGAACCCAGCTGGGCGAGCACACGAGACCTGCTGGGTTCTCAAGGTCATGTCTGATTCAGACTCTGAGTGGGAGACCAATGACAAATCCCCGGACATCTGGCAACACTGGGACATCCCCTCAGACCCGTCTCTGCTGCAGGAGCATCGGCGGTCCCTGCCTGAGGACCTCTCCTTCCTGTACTTCATCCTAGACATGGTGAAGGCCATGGCCTTCACCACAGAGTCAGAGGAGGAACCTTGGATGGAGGATCTTGAGATCCTGCAGTATGATGCTCCTCCCAAGGATGCACTCATGGTGTCTGTTCACCCTATCTTAGAATGCTAGTTCAGGATGTGGGAGTTACCTGTTATGATGCCCATTGTGAACAAGTGGTTCAATTCCATGTATAAAGTCTGCAAGGGCCCTGGATTCCAAAAGACACATTCTAGACCAGAGGTTCAAAACCTAGTCCCCTGGACACACCTAGTCAGTCAGGTTTTACAGATCATCATAATGAATATGCATGATAGATGTGCATACAATGAAGGCAGATAAAACAAGGGCGAGAGTTACTTACACCAAAGCATGATGTAAAAACAGCACAGTGGGACGGCTCTGAAAGATATATCCAGTATGAGTTTATTCACTACAACCCAACATGGCCTCTGTATCATTCCGTGTTGCTACCACACCTTGAATACTGTGTGCAATTCTGGTCGCCATATCTTAAAAAGGATATAGCGTTATTAGAAAAGGTACAGAGAAGAGCCACCAAAATGGTAAAGGGGATGGAAGGATACCCCTATGAAGAGAGGCCAAAAAGGTTAGGGCTCTTCAACCTGGAAAAGAGACGGCTGAGGGGAGATATGATAGAGGTCTATAAATTAATGAATGGAATGGAACGGGTAAACGTAGATCGATTGTTTACGTCATCAGAATATAGAAAGACTAGGGGACATGCAATTAAGCTACAGGGTAACCTATTTAAGACTGATAAGAGAAAATATTTTTTTCACTCAACGTGTAAGCAAACTCTGGAATTTTTTAGCGAAGGATGTAGTAAATGCTGTTAGTGTAGCTGGGTTTAAAAAAGGTTTGGACAAGTTCCTGGAGGAAAGGTCCATAAACCATTATTAAAAGGGACCTAGGATATCACTGCTTGACCCAATACAAGCATTGTGGAACTGGTGTCTTTTGGGGAAACTGCTAGGTACTTATGACCTAGATTGGCCACTGTTGGAAACAGGATACTTGGTCTGATTCATTATGGCATATTTTTTGTTCTTATGGCCATATTCTTCGGGAACAAGCAGGAAGTCAGTCCTCACATATGGGTGATGTCAGCACCAATGGAGCCCGTGCGGAGCATTTTCCCAGCTTTCAAAGAAAGCCTTTGGTAATGCCACCATGCATGCATAGTCCCCTTCCCGCCCAAGGGTGCCATCTTGATCAGTCTCCCTTTTTCCACGGAGCCCCTCGGCCATCCAGAGCTGTAAGCAGAAATTGGATGATATTTTCCACAAGGCGGCCTGGTGTCCCCGGTAGCTTCCCGCTCCACTGACCTTCAGCCTCTGGGGTCCCCGTGGCCCTGGAGTCATTCTGAGCAAGGGTCTCCCAAAAGGGAACAGAAGAAGAAGGCCTCGAGGATCCTGTTGGGGGCTCCGGACAAGCATGAGCGTTCTCACACTCAGTCCTTCAGCCCTCCTCGGCAGTCTGTACCCCGTACAGATACAGAGGCCTCCGGTGATGGCACCCGGTCTCCCGAGGGTTGTTCCGGCGAGGACCTCTTTGACTCCCGACCCGGTCACCCCAGCATCACCGTCGTAGAGCCCCACTCCTGAGTGGGAGGCCCGAATGCTGGCACTGGAGCGCAGCATTTCTGCCTTCCTTAATACCTAGCAGGTACTGGTGCCAGGCCCCGCTGGCACATGCCCTGAGACCTCGAGGGCGACGCCTGTAATGGCTCCCCAGACCATCGTGACGATCCCTGAGAGCCAAGGGCTTTGTGAGGAATCCCGGCAAAGCTCTCGATCTTCATCCCGTTCTTCGGGTGCGAGATCTTCTCAAGTCAGGGCTCCCGGCTCCAGGCAGGCTTCGAACTCGAGGGCCCAGTGCACGGCACTGGCTCTGCTCGAGCAACCTAGCTTCGAGTCTTCCTCGGAAGTTTCGGGCTGGGAGTCCGACGGGGACATTTCCCTTGAATCCCGGGTTCATCAGGACCTCCTCTTGGATCTTTCTCCGCCTGGGCAGAAGCGGCGGTCTCCCCCCGAATACACCTCATTTCTGGATGTAGCTCAAACCCTAGCGCTCTCCACGCAATCTGAAGAGGAGCCCCGTATGGAGGAACTTGATATTTTACAATATGAGGCTCTACCGAGGGAATCCCTCATGGTCCTGGTCCCGCCCATCTTATCCCGGCTGCTCCTACGCATGTGGGAGACACCGGCATCTATCCCCATTGTCAGCAAGCACCTGGACACCATGTACAGGGTCCAGCGGGGCCGGCTTCAGGAAGGCCCAGCTTCGTCATACCTCAATGGTGGTGGAGTCTTCCATGAGGAAGCAAAAGAGCCCCAAAACTCACTCCTCGGTCCCACCAGGTAGGGAATCTCACGCCCTCGGGTATAAGGCCTACCAAGACTCCATGCTGGCGTGTCACATCCAGGCTTACTAGCTTTATATAGGCATATTCCTTTGTGACCTCGCAAAGGAGTTCGGAGGTTTCCAGGTGGGCCTCGACGGCGATTACCTCCGCCATTTCCAGTCCATCCTGAAGTCAGTGGAGGACTGTTCGAAGTACCTTTCTTGCACTGCATACAACAGCTTCGAGTCCTCCGCTCGGATAGCGGCTGCGGGTATCAAGGGCCAGGCGGAAGGCCTGGCTCCAGTCCTTGGACCTCGAACAATGGGTCCAGGAAAAACTGCTCGATGTACTGTGCCTGGGCAAGCAATTATTCAGCAAACCGAAGGAAGACAAAGCGGCGGAGATTGAAACGTCACTCGCACCCTTCTCTCCCGAAAGACTTCCTCTCTCCTGCAGAAGAAGCAACAGGGCAAGAAGCCTTTCTTCCAGAGGAAGGGTCTTCCCTACCAGGGCTACCCACCTTACTCTCCAGCGCCAGCTCCGCCCCAGGATGGACAAAGCAAGAGAGGCCCTCAGGGCCCATGTAAGCCTAAGGGATCCAAGAGCCAGACCCCGGCTCTGGCCCAGTCGGCCCCGGGTTTTTGATGCCAGATGCATAGCCGTTCACCCTCCGTCGACCCAGCTACTGGTGGAAGGGCGCCTGGTCCACTTTGCTTCCTGCTGGAAGTTTGTTACCTCGGATGCCTGGGTCCTCCAGGTCACCCGGGAGGGTTATCTCCTTCATCTGGACTGGCTTCCTGCACTCTTCTGCCTCGCGGAGCCCCCTGGGTTCCCCACACACCAGGTTGTCTTGGCATAGTAGCTTGCCAACCTCCTTGAGAAACGAGCAGTGGAAGTGGTCCCACCGTGCCTCAGAGGTCGCGGGTTCTACTCTCGCTACTTGTGCTATCCTCGATTTAAGAAATCTCAACAAATATCTGGTGCGGAAGAAATTCAAAATGCTCTCCCTTGGCGCCTTGCTGTCCTTCCTCTGGCAGGGCGACTGGCTATGCTCCTTAGATCTTTGGGATGTGTACGTTCACATCCTCATCCACCCCAAACACAGGAAATACTTGCACTTCAGGGTGCAAGGGAACTGCTACCAGTACGGGGTGCTTCCCTTCGGCCATGCGTCCACCCCGCGAGTGTTCACCAAGTGCCTCGCGGTGGCCACAGCCCACCTTCGATTGCAGGGCACCTTCATCTACCCTTATTTAGGCGACTGGCTCATTACAGGAGAGACGTCTGTCGAGGCACAGCGGGCCATAGCTGCCCCGTCCACCTCCTTGAGCATCTCAGCTTCATGGTCAATTACCTGAAGTCTCACTTCATTCCACTCCAATCCCTGGAGTTCATCAGCGTGCCTTGACAGTGGGCAACAGCCTTCCTTCCCCGAGACAAGGCAGACTGCTTCATCACTCTGGCCTCCGTGGTTCGGCACTGCGTCACAGTATCGGCCTGAGTGATGCTCCGTCTTCTCAGCCATATGGCCTTGACAGTCCACATTGTCCCCGATGCCCGACTGCACATGTGAGCGGCGCAATTGTGCCTCTGAACTCAGTGAGCCCAGGCAACGGGCCACCTCTGGGATGCTGTCTTGGTCACTCCCCGGCTGTCCCTTGACTGGTGGCGGGATGCCTGGAATCTGCTTCGAGGCATGCCTGTCCAGGCTCCACTGCATGATGTGGTTTTGACCATGGAGGCCTCCCTCATAGGCTGGGGAGCACACTGTGGCGAGCTCCGCATGCAGAGGACTTGGTCCCCAGAGGAGTCCCGGCACTTGATCAACCTCTTTGAGCTCCGGGTGGTCCTCTTCACCCTCCGGGCGCTCAGGCATCACGTTCACTACCGGGTGGTGCTTGTTCAGACAGATAACCGGGTGGCAGTGTTCTATATGAACAAGCAGGGGGGCACTGGCTCTTATAGCCTCTGCCTTGAGGCGGTATCCCTGTGGTCCTTTGTGGTTTGCCAAGGCATAGCCCTACAGGCCACCTATCTCTCAGGTCACGACAACGTCCTGGCAGACAAGCTGAGCCGGATTCTCCAGCCACACGAGTGGTGCCTCTTCCCGCAGACGGCACAGTGGCTGTTCTGGCATTGGGGGACTCCGGTCCTGGACCTTTTCTCCAGCCCAATGAATTCGCAGCTCCCATGGTTCTGCAGCCCAGTTCCCCACCCGAACAGGGAAGCCTCCGATGCCTTCCTGCTGTTGTGGACACACGGTCTCCTGTATGCGTTTCCCCCCCACTCTGCTCATAGCATGAGTTCTCCTCAAGATACAGCGGGACGGGGCCTGAACTTGAGGTCCTTATCCCTCACGTCTTGATGGCTGAATGGGTCGCGCTAGCCCCTCTGCATCTCCTGGTGGAGATTGAGGACATTGCTGGCCTCGTGCAAGGACTCGACTAGGAGGGTTTACAGCTTTAAATGGCGTCAGTTCTCGGTGTGGTACTTCGGGGTACGGACCGACCCATTCTCTTGTCTCACCCATTTGGTCTTGCAGTACCTGCTCCATCTCTTGCAGGCGGGCCTGAAGTCCAACTCAGTCAGGGTCTACCTGAGCGCGATCTCGGCCAACCACCACCCAGTTGGGGGCGGACCCCTCTAAGGCCAGCCACTGGTTTCCCATTTCATGCGTGGGCTGCTTTTCTCCAAACCCCCATCCGGCCACCTCTGGTGGCATGGGATCTCAATGTCGTCCTCACGCGGCTAACCCAGCCACCCTTCGAGCCAATGGCATCCTGCTCGCTTCGACACCTTTCCTGGAAGATGGTTTTTCTGGTGGCCCTCACTTCGGCCTGGAGGGTCAATGAGCTTCAGGCCCTGATGGCTGACACACCATACACGAGATTCTATGAGAACTGGGTGGTTCTCCGAACGCACTCTAGGTTTCTCCCAAAGATTGTCTTGGATTTCCACCTCAACCAGGAGACAGTGCTGCCGACCTTCTTTCCGAAGCCCCACGCCAACCGAGTGTCGGCAATCCTCCATACCCTTGACTGTAGGAGGGCTTTCTCCTTCTACCTGCTGTGTATGCAGGCTCACCACAGGTCCGAATGGCTCTTCATCTCTTATGACCCTGCCCGTTTGGGGCTCGCAGTCACCAAGTGAACCCTTTCCACCTGGGTGGCGGACTGCATCGCCTTTGCCCAGGCTCAGGCTGGGCTACTGCTGGACCACTGAGTCATGGTGCACGGTGTTCGTGTGAAGGCGGCATCAGTGGCACACCTGTGCTCCATGCCAAGCCACAACCTGGTCCTCTGCTAACACCTTTGCGACACATTACTCCCTGGAGAGGGAGTCCTGTCGGGACAGTGCCTTTGGCCAGGCCATACTCCGTAATCCATTTGGGGTTTAGGCAACTCCAGCCCTCCAACCCTTCTGCGGCTACCGGGAGTGTGGTCTTCCGGGGACCCTGGGTCCTTGGGCTGCCTTCGGTTACCAGTGTCTGCTCACGGCTTGCTGTGGCACTTTTCTACAGGTCCTTGGTAGCCTGTAGCTGGGGATTCCCATATGTGAGGACTGACTTCCTGCTCGTTCCTGTAGAAAACATAGTTACTCACCTGTAGCAGATGTTTTCCAGGGACAGCAGGAATTTCAACTCACCCACCTCCCCTAGGAGTTGCCCACTCTTGTTTTTTTTTTTTTTTTTTAACTTTTGCCTAAGCTATGTCATCTGACTGATCAAGATGGCACCCTTGGGCGGGAAGGGGACCATGCATGCGTGGTGGCATTCCCAAAGGCTTTCTTTGAAAACTGGGGAAATGCTCCACGCGGGCTCCATCGGTACTGATGTCACGCATATGTGAGGACCGATTTCTGCTGTCCGTGGAGAACACCTGTAATAGGTGAGTAGCTATGCTTTTTAGCAAATACACACCTGCATTAGGAGTATCAAAATAATCTTAAGAGTAACAACATTTAATGATTTTAAATTTTTATATATTTTTAACGTTAAAATAAATTGAAATTGAAGTGTAAAACACAAAAATATGTACAAATAAATCATACAAACACAAATCAATTATAAAAATGAAATTATAAAATCATAATACATACTAAGGCGTAAAAGACAGAGGAGTATCAAACAAAAGAGAGGAGACAATAAATATAACCTAATTGGTTAACATTACTGGTACCTTTGAGACAGCCAAGAGTAAAAATACAAAAAACGGGTGTGAAAACTAAATCACCATGTCCATATATTCCAAAAATTCACATAAATATGTAAGGTAAAAGGTGAGATGACTTATCAACAGAATCTTGATAATGGACCTAGGTACCTGTGCAGGCTAATATTTGTCTAAAGAGAAACATAGTATAAACTAAACATGCTTAAGAGCACAAAGAAACCAAAGGGAGCCCAAGCCAAAAACTGTATATCCATAATAATTCATATTAAAACCTAAAAGCAAAAGTGTACTGCTTAATACTGTAAATCTTAGGCATGGATAGCATTGTATAAAATGTCACAAAATACTCTCACTCAAAAGGGACATACTATGGGGCATGTTTACTAAGTTCTGTTCTGGTAACAAGTATGTGGATTATGTTATCGGTGCAGGGTTGCAAGCTAACTGCAGGGGGGAGGGGACTAGGTACATCTATCCCCCTGTAGCTACTGCACTTCAATGTGGGAAAATGGTTGTGGGTGCAGCTAATGCCACCCACAGAGGTGGCATTAGTTATACTCTACTTGCATCAAGTGAATGTAGCATGGGCTACATATGCCCATGTGAACTGCGCCACCACGGGCATGCTTCCATTCTCCCACTTGCTGCTTTGCCATGTGCAACTGTGGTTTTGTTTGATGGCCCCACAGTGCTTTACAGTACAGTGTCCAAATTGCAGGTAGCAGGCTTTAGTAAACATGTATCTAAATTTCTCCAGGAGCAACCACGTAGTAACCTCTCCCCAGCTTTCAAAGAAAGCCTTTGGGAGAAATACGCATGCGTGGCTGCCTTCCCATCCAAGGGTGCCATCTTACCTTAGTCTCCTTTTTTCCACGGAGCCCATTGGACGTTCGTCTGTGCCCTGGAAACGGTTGATTTTTCTATTTTGCTCTTTTTCATTTTTTCCTTCTCTGGTACACCTACCGGTGCCTTCTCGCCCTCCCGAGTCCACTGCGGCCTTGGCGCCACATTTTTCTCTGGTCTCTTTTGCCCTTCGGGATTTCTTTCTCTGTGCGCAGGAATTCCTAGTGTCCTCCCTGGCCGGGATGCTTGAGCTTGATCTTGCAGGTGCCATCTTCCCCGCTATGTCCTCAGCCAGTGGGTTGAAGCAGTACGACCACTGTGGGCACACCATGTCCCGCATGGACCCGCACGATTGCTGTCTTCATTTGCCTCCGTGTGGACCATGGTGATTCCTCCTGTGGGCTCTGCCAGCAGATGATAAACAAAGGATGGAAGAACTGTGCAACACAGCAAAAGTCCATGTTTGGGAAGACCTCCATCTTGACCCCAGCGTCGCTCACGGAGCCAGTGCCCTCTGTGGCTGCCAATGGGGCCTCTGCCTTTTGTGACGGCAGTGGCTGTTCTGAGCCCTGAAGTCATAGGGCATCAGACAGGGGATTCTCTTTGGACGTCAGCATCGTCAGAGACTATGTCGAGGGTGATGGCACGGAGCGGCCCTCCAACCTGCTCCTGCAGGAGAAAATGGCATCAGAAAATCGACCTCTGTTTCCTGAACCAATCCTCATCAAGGACATCCCTTCGACTGAGCCAATATCGTGCCCAAAGCCTTCGGTGTTCACGCCAGTGTCTACGGAGCCTCTTGGCCTCAAGTTCAGAATGGCGGCCCTTGAGCACAGCATCCTTCCTTTTTGGCTCAGCAGTGTGGACTCATGCCTGAATCCTCTGGGTCATCTGTCCTGACCACCTGCCCCTCCAATGCAAGGGCATCTCCAGAGGTCATGGAACTGATCCTCGAGCGCCACCGGCCTCAAGGCGATTCCAGGCCCCGTTCTCTGTCCTAATCGAGGCGGAGGACTTCCCCAGCCAGGGTCTCCAGTTCTGACCGCAGGGGCTTCGCAGCACCGGTGATCCAGCACAGTCCCGAGGCATGCAAGGCCCTTGAGGTCTCCTCCGACTATCGGACTGGGAGACAGATAACGAGTCCCGTGACACCCACCTACATCGGGTTGTCTCCTCAGACCCTTCTTCCTCCCCTCCCCCCCACCCCCCCCCGGAGGACTGGCACAGGTCCCCTCCCGAGGACCTCCTTTCTGGAGTTTGTCCAGGGCATGACTTCACCATGGAGTCTGAGGAGGAGCTTCAAGCGGAGGACCTCGTGATCCTCCAGTACAAAGCCCCTCTGAAGGAGGAACTCACGGTGCTGATTCCCCCCATCCTGGAACGGCTTCTCTTCTGTATGTGGGAGACCCCACCTTAGTGCCAGTTGTGAGCAGGCAGCTCGATGCCATGTACCGAGTCTGCCAGAGCCCCAGGTTTCAAAAAACACAGCTTCCCCATAACTCCATGGTGATGGAGTCAGGCATGCATAGAATTAAAAGCCAAAAGACGCTCTCTATGCTCCCTGGCAGGGAGGCCTTCTCCATGGATGCTTTGGGCAGAAAGTGCTACCAGAGCTCGATGCTTGTTGGCCGGATCCAGCTTTATATGGGCATGTATTTGTTTGATATGGCGAGGGAACTTACTGGGTTCTCGGCAGAGCTGGCAGAAAAGCCTCTTCACTGGTTTCGGACCCTGACCTCCAGTCAAAAACTGCTCCAAATTCATCACTCAAGTGGCCTATGATGGCTTTGTCGGTGGCCAGAGTAGCAGCAGTGGGTATTAGTGCTCACCTCTAGGCCTGGCTACAGTCCTCCAACTTGGAGCAATGGGTACGGGACAAGCTGGTTGATGCCCCATGCCGGGGGGGGGGGGGGAGAATCTCTTCAGTAAACCCATGACTGATAAGGCTGCCAAGCTGAAGCCTGAGTTCCTGACCAGGACTAAGCTCTCCAAGAAAGCCACTGATCCTTCCTGACAGAAGACTTTGGGGGGGAAAAGCCCCTTTACCTGAAGAAGAGGAAGGCTTATGGAAACTACCTCCAGTACTTGGCCTTCCCAGCTCCCCAACAGGGTCAGCAGGCCAAGGAACCAGGGGCATGGCCCACCACGTAAACCTAAGACCCCCAAGCCTCAGGCAGTGCCCCAGCTGCATCCCAGGGGGGCTTTTGATTCCTTGGGCATAGCCTCTCCTCCCCCTGGGAGGTCTAGTCCCACAGTACATGGGTGGGGGGGGGGGGCATCTGGTATACTTTGCCAGCTGGTGGCCAAGCATCACCACTAATCTGGGTCCTTCAGGTGGTAGATGAGGGTTACCGCCTCCATTTCAACCAGACGCCACCTCCGTTCTTTCCATGGGAACTCCCGATGACTCCCCTTCACAGAGACTTGCTCCAGCAAGAGCTCACCAGGCTTCTGGCCGATAAAGTGATGGAACTGGTCCTGCCCCATCTCAGGGGCGAGGGGTTTTACTCCCGGTACTTCTTGGTTCCCAAGAGGACCGATGGCTTTTGCCGTATTCTGAATCTGCGAGATCTCAAGTTCTTGGTGAAGGAGAAGTTCAAGATGCTCTCCCTTCGAACATTTCTGCCTTACCTCCGCCAGGGAGATTGGCTATGCTCCTTGGATTTAAGACACGTACACGCACATCCCCATCCACCCAAGGCATCGGCAGTACCTCCAGTTTGTCGTTGGAGGAAGCCACTACCAATACAGAGTTCTAGGCTCAGCCCCAAGGGTGTTCAAGTGCCTAGCAGGGGGTGTTTATCTTTCCCTACTTAGACGACTGGCTGGTCAGGGACGGCACTGCTGAAGAGGTGCAGCGGGCAGCATGTCGCACCAGTCTTACTCTGGAGCACCTAGAGTTTGTCATCAACTACCCCAAGACCCTCCTGCAACTGATCCAAAGCCTGGAGTTCACAGGGGCAGTGGTAGACAGTCCAGGCCCGAGCCTATCTCCCCCTAGACAGGGCCCAGCACCTGGTGACACTCGCAGAGGAGGTTCAGAGCCGACCCTCTGCCTGGCTCATACTGCATTCCAGGGGTAAGGCCTCAACAGTGCACAGCATGGCCATAAGAACATAAGATATGCCATACTGGGTCAGACCAAGATCCATCAAGCCCAATATCCTGTTTCCAACAGTGGCCAATCTAGGTCATAAGTACCTAGCAGTCTCCCCAAAAGACACAAGTTCCTCAATGCTTGTATTGGGTCAAGCAATGATATCCCGGGTCCCTTTTAATAATGATTTATGGACCTTTCCTCCAGGAACTTGTCCAAACTTTTTTTAAACCCAGCTACACTAACAGCTTTTACCATGTGTCTGCATGTGGCTGGCCCAATGGGCCCTTCTACTCCCAGTTGTCCCAGGCAATGTGGTGCCTGCAGGACATTGTTACTGTCACCCATCCTTTGGCCAAGTCCCTTGACTGGTGGCAGCAGCCACCAAACCTGTAGGCAGGGATGTCCTTTCAGGTCCTGACTCCTCAGAGTCCTCACCATGGCCGTCTCCAAACTGGGCTGGATGGGGGGGCCCATTGCGGCGACTTCTGCACTCGGGGCCTGTGGGAAGTGTCGGAGAGCCTCCATCAGATCAACTTCCTGGAGCGCCAGGTGGTTGCCTGTGCTCTCGGGGCCTTTCTGCACCACCCGTGGAACCAAGCCATCCTAATCCAGACAGACAATCAGGTGACGATGTTCTACATCAACAAGCAGGGAGGCACGGGATCATCCCTCCTATGCTCTGAGGCGGTCTGTCTCTATATGTTTGCTAGTGAGAGTGTGATGCTTCTCAGGGCGGTATACCTTCCTGGATAGGACAAAGTTCTGGTGGACTGCCTGAGCCAGGTTCTCCAGCCCCACGAGTGGTGGCTTGACCTGCGGGTGGCCAACTGACTGTACCACCGTTGGGGCCTTCATGTGCTGGATCTCTTTGCCAGACCGGCCAGTGCTCAGCTAACCTGATTCTGCTCGAGAATGCCGCACACCTCTGGGGTGGTGGCTGATGAGTTCCTCATTCCATGGACGGAAGGACTCCTTTATGCCTTCCCTTCCACGGCACTCATTGCTAAGACCCCCTTCAAGGTCCAGCTCGACCAGACTACCCTGATTATCATAGCACCTCGGCAGCCCTGGTTCCCGCTGCTCCTCAGCCTGTCTCAGGCAACCCCAGTCCCCCTGGGGAATGCCCTGAATCTACTCTTGCAGGAGGCAGGCTCTCTCCACCCCAACCTGGTGTTCCTGACCCTGATAGCCTGGTTGCTGAAAGGGTAGCCCTGGCCCTGATTGACTTGCCCAGGGAGGTGGAGGCGGTCCTGCTGGCTTCCTGCAAGGACTCCACCTGGTGGGTGTATGCCTTCAAGTAGCACTGTTTCTCAGTTTAGTGTGCGGATAGAGGTGCTAACCCCTTCTCCTGTTCTGTCCAGCTGGTACTTGCTGCCCATGTCTAATGCTGGTTTGAAATCTAACTCAGAGTTCATCTCAGAGTGCTCTCAGCGCACCACCACCTCATCAAGGGGAAGCACCTCTCCACCCAGCCTCTCATAGCTTGCTTCCAAAGGGGCCTCCTGCTCTCTCGACCTCTGATTTGCCTGCCGATGGTGGCATGGGATCTGTGTGGTCCTCTCAAAGCTCATCGCTGCACCCTTTGAGCTGCTGGCTTCCTGCCACTTCAAGTATCTGTCCTTTCTCCAGGACCAAGCAGGAAGTCAGTCCTCACTTATGGGTGTCATTGACGCCGATGAAGCCCCAGCGGAGCATTTCCCCAGCTTTCCATGAAAGCCTTTGGGAATGCTGGCACGCATGTGCGGTTCCCTTCGCGCCTAAAGGTGCCATCTTACCTCAGTCTCTTTTTTTCCGTGAAGCCCATCGGACGTGTGTCCTTTTTTTCCTGGAAAAGAGAAGTTTTTTTCTTGGCGTTATTTCGCTTTTTTCCTCAGATTCGACATCGGTTCCCCTCCCGCCGGGTTCGGTACACCGGTATCGAATCCCCTTTTTTCGGTTTTTGCCCTTCGTGGCTAGGCGCTCGTGCCAAATCTTTCTTTTTCCCTGGAAGGCCGGTCCTTTGAACTCGCGGGGACCCTTTTCTCCCCAATGTCTTCCAGCGGTTTCAAAAAGTGTGATCGGTGTAAAAAGATAATGTCTCTCACCGACACACACGACTGCTGCCTTCGGTGCCTTGGCCCGGATCATGATTCTAAAACATGCGGGCCATGTGGAAAAATGTCTTCCAAGGCCCTCCGAAGTCGTCAGCAACAAAGTGAAAGGCTTTTCTCGGACTCAGCCTCTGCCCGGGCCCGGACCTCATCTGAGGCCTCGACATCTCGGGATTCCGATCCCGAGAAGCGTCGGAGCTCCTCGGACAGGGGGTCCCCCGACCGGGAACGTAAGAGGAAGAAGTGGCTCGCGAGGGCTGCATCAGAGGAGGTCCCTGAGCCCTCGAGGGCCAGGTCTAAGACCCCCGACTGTTGTACCGGGCCCATGGACCAGGAGAAGCCAACTAAAGTTCCTCGCATGGAGCCGGAGTCTGCTGGACACGTAAGCCTGTTGTCCTCATGGACTCGCCTCCCCGAGTACTGACGTCGGGCCCGGCACCGCCGGGACCCGATTCGGGGGCTGCTGCGTCACCCGAGCTGAGTCTCAGGTTGACAGCCTTAGAGAGCATAATGTCTGCCTTCATGGTTCAGCAGCGGGCACTGATGGCCAGCCTGTCTGGCGCATCTGCCCGACCACCGGGACATCAACTTCGAAGTCGACCCCGGAGACCGAGCCAATACTCGAGTCCCTTGCGGCTCAAGGTCGTCCTCGGTCGAGGTCTCCCTCGACCTCCCGTTTGGGACCGAGGGTCTCAACGCTGGTGCCACCGGCGTCGGGGCGGGTGCCTAGAGGCCCCGCGGGGTCGGACTTCGACTCGACATCGGACGAGTCTGCTTGGGAGACCGAAGACGAGGAGTCTCCTGACACCTTCAAGACTCGGTGTGTCCCTTCGGACTCACCCGAGTCTGAGCCCCGGAGTAGATCCCCTCCAGAGGATACTAGGTTCTCGGAGTTTGTCCGGGATATGGCCGCTGCTTTGTCTATCTCGGCTGACCCTGAGGAAGAGCCTCGAGCCGAAGAGCTCAATGCTCTGCAGTATGACTCTCCTCCGAAGGAGGCCTTTACGGTCCCGGTTCCTCCGATGCTGGAACGGCTCCTCTTCCGGATGTGGGAGGCACTGGCCTCGGCGCCGGTTTTGAGCAAGCGAGTCGATTCCATCTATCGGCTCCGGAAGAGTCCTGGCTTCCAGAAAGCACAGCTACCACACCATTCCATGGTTGTGGAATCGGCCATGCATCGTCTGAAGAGTCAGAAGATGCACTCCGCGGTGCCTCTTGGTAGGGAGGCCCGAAGCCTTGATGGCGTCGGTAGAAAGTGCTTTCAGGGCTCGATGCTTGCTTGCCGTGTCCAGACTTACCAGCTGTACATGGGCATGTATTTACGAGACCTGGCCAAGGAGTTGGCCGGATTCTCTGCTGGTCTCTCCGGGGAACCCTTGCAGAGTTTTAAGTCCTTGTCTTCGAGGATCCGGGAATGCTCTAAGTTCATGTCCCACGCCGCCTACGATGGCTTCGAGGCTTCGGCCCGAGTAGCGGCAGCCGGCATCGCAGCTCGACGCCAGGCATGGCTGCAGTCATCGGACCTCGAGCCATGGGTTCAGGACAAGTTGGTCGATGTCCCTTGCCGAGGTGAAAACCTTTTTGGCAAGCCTGTGGCCGAGAAGGCCGCCCAGCTCAAGACAGAGCACCTCACAAGGACTAGGCTGTCGAGGAAGACCTCTGCCCCTTCTCATAAGAAGAAGGGCTCGGGTAAAAAGTCCTTTTACCCGAGGAAGGGCACTGCCTACAAACAGTACCCTCAGTATCAGGCTGCCCAAGCTTCCCCCCAGGGTCAGCAAGCCAAGGGCCAGGGTAATGGGCCCCGTAGGCAGAGGGCCCCCAAGCCTCAGGCCCCTGCTTCCACTCAGCAGGGTGGGGTTTTTTGACTCCTTGAGTATAGCCATTGCTCCCTTGCAGACCCAGCCCTGCACAGGAGGCCGCCTAGCATTGTTCGCCCACCAGTGGCCCTTGATAACCCAGGACAGTTGGGTTCTGGACATAGTCCGTCGAGGCTATGCCCTGCATTTTCACCAACTACCTCCGCCACACTTCCCAGGGGAACCTTTCCGGCCTCCCCTGCACACAGCCCTTCTCCTCCAGGAGCTAAAAGATCTGTTGCTGGACAAGGCGGTGGAGCCTGTGCCTCCCCACTTCCAAGGTCACGGATTTTACTCCAGGTATTTCCTGGTGCCAAAAAGAACCGGTGGTCTTCGACCCATTTTGGATCTCAGAAACCTAAACAAGTTTCTAGTAAAAGAAAAGTTCAAGATGCTTACTCTTGGAACTCTTCTGCCCTACCTCCAGCAGGGAGATTGGCTATGCTCTTTAGATCTAAAGGATGCTTACACTCACATCCTTCTTCATCCAGACCACAGAAAGTACCTCAGGTTCATTGTGGGAGGAAACCATTATCAGTACAGAGTACTGCCTTTTGGACTGACCTCCGCTCCCAGGGTCTTTACCAAGTGCCTGGCAGTGGTGGCAGCCTACCTGAGAAATCAGGGCATCTTTGTGTTTCCTTACCTAGACGACTGGCTCATCAGGGGCCAGACTTCCCTAGAAGTTCAGCAGGCCACCAGCAGGACCATAGAACTGCTCCAAAAGGTGGGCTTTGTCATCAACTTCGCAAAGTCCACTTTGCTCCCCTCCCAGAACTTGGAGTTCATAGGAGCAAGGTTGGATTCTTAGCTGGCAAGAGCATTCTTACCAGTGGACCGAGCACAAAGGCTCATGGACCTCGCCAGCAAGTTTCTGCACTGGTCCCTGGTCTCCGCCAGACTCTGTCTCAGGCTTCTGGGCCACGTGGCGTCGACAGTACAGGTGACCCCAAATGCCAGGCTCAATATGAGACCTGCCCAGTGGTGCCTTCGGACTCGGTGGTCACAAGCCTCAGGCAGTCTCAGAGACAGGATCAGAGTGTCCCACCGTTTCCTGGCCTCCCTCACCTGGTGGTTACACCCCCCCAATCTGCTGGTGGGGGTGCCCTTTCAGATCCCACCTCATACAGTGGTACTGACCACCGATGCCTCTCTGCAGGGTTGGGGAGCACACTGCCTAGACAAGTGCACCCAGGGCCTGTGGTCTCATTGGGAGGCGTCCCAGCAGATCAATCTACTGGAACTCAGAGCTATCCGCTTGGCCCTCAAGGCCTTTACTGCTTCCCTGGCACAACAGTCTGTCTTGATCCAGACAGACAACCAGGTAGCCATGTTCTATGTAAACAAACAGGGCGGAACTGGTTCCCAGCCCCTTTGCCAGGAGGCCCAGGACCTCTGTTCCTTTGCCCTGAAACACAACATGCTCCTCAAAGCAGTCTATCTTCCAGGCCAGGAGAATTCCCTGGCCGACAGATTGAGCAGGATTCTGCAACCACACGAGTGGCAGCTACATCCTTTAGTGGTTCAAAAGATTTTCTTGAAATGGGGGCTTCCCTCCATAGACCTGTTTGCCAGCCCACTGAACAACCAGCTGCCAAGGTTCTGCTCCAGGCAACCGCATCCTCTGAGAGTAGCAGCAGATGCTTTTCTGATTCCCTGGGCTCAGAGCCTACTCTATGCGTTTCCTCCCACCCCTCTGGTGGCCCGAACACTGTTCAAGATTCTCCAAGACAGGGCCTCTGTCCTCCTGGTAGTTCCCAGGTGGCCAAGGCAGCCTTGGTTCCCCCTCCTGCTTCAACTGGCGGTGGATCTGCCTCTGGGATTGCAACCCGACCTTCTCTCTCAGGATCAGGGCTCCTTGCTGCATCCCAATCTCAAAGCTCTCAATCTGATGGCATGGAGGCTGCAAGGGTAGTGTTAGCTCCCTGGGGCCTGCCTCCCGAGGTTGAGGAAGTTCTCCTAGCCTCCAGGAAACAATCCACTAGGAAGACCTATGCTCTCGTGGAAAAGGTTCTCTGTGTGGTGTCAGCTATGTGCTGAGGATCCTTTCTCCTTTACTTTGTCAGTAGTGCTTCAGTACCTGCTGCACTTGTCCAATCAGGGTCTCAAGTCCAACTCTGTTCGGGTCCACCTCTCTGCTTTGGCAGCTCACCACTCCCTAGTTGAGGGCCATTCCTTGTCTGTGCACCCTTTGGTGTCTAGGTTTCTCAGAGGCTTGCTCCTGCTCAAACCTCCCATACGTCCTCCTGCTCCTGAGTGGGAGCTGAATGTGGTCTTGCAGCAGCTGACTCGCCCACCTTTTGAGCCTATGGCTACTTGCCCTCTACGCTTCCTTTCCTGGAAGACTCTCTTTCTGATAGCCCTTACTTCGGCTAGAAGAGTGAGTGAGCTTCAGGCCTTGGTCTGTGATAGGCCTTACACCAGGTTCTATAAAAACAGGGTGGTCCTCAGGACTCACCCTAAGTTCCTTCCTAAGGTTGTCTCCTCTTTCCACCTCAACCAGGAGGTGGTTCTTCCTACTTTCTTCCCTAAGCCTCATGAAAGTCAGGCTGAAACAGTTCTCCATACCTTGGATTGTAGGAGGGCCTTATCCTTCTACCTCGAGCGTATGCAAGGTCACAGGAAAGCTTCTCAGCTCTTACTTTCTTTTGACCCCAATAACTTGGGGAGGCCTGTGTCCAAGCGTACCTTGTCCATCTGGGTGGCTGACTGTATCACCTGGGCTTACAAGGCGGCTGACCTTCTTTTGCAGGGTAGGGTCACGGCCCACCGTGTGAAGGCAATGGCTGCATCAGTGGCTCACCTCCGCTCTGTCCCATTGCAAGACATCTGCAGGGCTGCTACTTGGTCTTCAAGCCAGACATTTGCAGCCCACTACTGTCTGGAGAGGGAGTCCCGTAGGGACAGTGCTTTTGGCCAAGCAGTACTCCGGAATCTCTTTGAGGTCTAGGCAACTCCTGCCCTCCTGCCCTCTGGTTGGGCTACCTGTGGAGGGTGTGTCCTTGCAAAGCCTTTACTGTGTTGCTGAGACTAGAGGGAGTTCTCTTGTTCAGCCTGGGTTCCTGGTAGCCCAGAGCTGGGGAGTCACCCATAAGTGAGGACTGACTTCCTGCTTGGTCCTGGAGAAAGAGTAGTTACTCACCTGTAACAGGTGTTCTCCAGGAGCAGCAGGAATCAGTCCTCACTACCCTCCCTCCTCCCCTTGGAGTTGCAGTTGTACATAGTTTAATTTTTACATTTTTGTGTGCTGTTCTTAGCTATCTCATTTGACTGAGGTAAGATGGCACCTTTAGGCGGGAAGGGAACCGCGCATGCGTGCCAGCATTCCCAAAGGCTTTCATGGAAAGCTGGGGAAATGCTCCGCTGGGGCTTCATCGGCGTCGATGACACCCATAAGTGAGGACTGATTCCTGCTGCTCCTGGAGAACACCTGTTACAGGTGAGTAACTACTCTGTAAGGTGGTCTTCTTTGTTGCACTCACGTCTACCCACAGGGTCAGTGAGCTCCAGGTGCTAGTGGCTCATGCCCCCTATATCAGGTTTCATAGAAACAGGGTAGTGTTTCGGACACAGCCCAAGTTCTTCCTGAAAGTAATCTCTGTTCCACCACAACCAGGAGGTGGTTCTTCCTACCTTTTTTCCGTGTCCTCACACCAGTAGGGCAGATGTCTCTCTCCACATACTGGACTGTGAATTGGGCATTGGCCTATTACTTAGAGCAGATCAAGCCCCATTGTCCGCTCCTTGCAGCTCTTTATTTCCTACGATCTTAATCACCTGGGCGAAGCAGTCTCCAAGCGTACTCTGTCTACCTGAGTGGCAGACTGCATTGCCTTCACCTATGGTCAGGTGGTCTCTCGCTGGAATGTCACATTGCACAGCATCCAGGTCATGGTGGCTTCTGTGGCGAACCTCCGCTTAGTCCCCTTAATGGAAATCTGCCGTGCTGCCACCTGGTCATCAATTCACACATTTGCAGCACATTACAGCCTGGAGGAGGAGTTCCAGCGGGACAGCGCTTTCAGCCAGGAAGTACTTTGTCACTTGTTTGGGTTTAAGGCAACTCCTGCCCTCTGGCCCGTCTATGTGTCCAGGCTATCGGAGAGCTGGTTCCCTAGTCGATGCTGGGGTCACTGCTGAGGTTTTGCAACCAGCCTCTGGAACCAACACGATTAGAAAAATAAAACATCCAGACAACACAGGTAGAAAGAAAATCATTTTATTTTTAATTTGATGATTGGAATAAATCAGTTTTTTAAATTTACATCTGCTGTCTTTGGGCCATGTTTACTAAACATTGATGCACACTATCTGCTGCAGAACGCATGTTATTCCTGTTGGCACGGTGGCAGATAGCATGTCCTAATGTTTAATAAACATGGGGCCTGATATTCAAAAGGCATTTACATGGTTTACCACCAAGTAAACTGTGTAGATGCCTTCAACTGGGATATTCAATGGCACTAAGAAGGTTAGTGCTGTTGAATATCCCCCTACTACGACCCCTAAATGTCCCGATGCTATCCGGTTAGCATTGGGACGTGTTGGGGGCGTTCCGGGGCAGAGCGGAGGCGGTGACTGCACTAACCATGTAGCGGCGATATTGGACTGCTACATGGTTAGCGATCTGTGGCTAGATCTAGGCCAGCTTTTGGCTTACCTAATTCTAGCCACGGATCGCTAACTGTGTAGCAGTCCAATATCACTGCTACATGGTTAGAATCTGTGACGGATTCCACTTGACATCGATCCCAGATATTCAGTGCTGTCACTGCGGTATTGAATATTTTGGGATCTCCAGGAACAAGCAGAAATGTAGTCTTCACATATGGGTATCGTCGGTACCGACGGAGCCTGCGTGGGAACGCTCCCCAGCATCCAATAGGAAAGCTTTTGGGAGCATCCCACAGCGCCTGCGTGCTGCCTTCCCACCTTTCCATATCTCCCTCTTCAGTTTTTTGTTTTCCGCAGAACCGACAGGGCGCATACCCTTATTTATCTATTTAGACAGTTTTGTATACCACCTTATCCTTCAATCAAAGTGGTCACAATACAATTGGGGGATACAAGACACATACACTAATACTTACAGGGAACATGGGCAATGGAGGGTTAAGTGGCTTGCCCAAGACCACAAGGAGCACCTGTGGGACTAGAAGCCCCAGTCCTTCTGGCCCAAGGTTGCTGTCCTCTAGTGGGATTTGAACCACTGACCTTCTGGCCTGTGGTACCTTGCCCCAACCACTAGGCCACTGCTCCCTCCACCGCAGAAAAATGTATCCTTATTCTTTTGTTTTTTGTGGTCGCGTCTGCCTTCCTTCGACGCCTACCGGTACCGCCTTTGCTCTTTTCTTCTTTTTCAAAAAAAACAAAACAAACTAGTTTTCTAAAAGATTTTCTTTCAGGGGCTTTTCCCCTCTCGGGGCTAGGTGCCATTTTAGGCACTAGGCCCATTTTTCTTCAAACATGGAGAAACCAGCTAGTGGTTTCAAAAGATGTTCTAAATGTGGCAGTACCATTTCCGTCACCGACACCCATGAATGGTGTCTTAAGTGTTTAGGTCCTGACCATTCTCCATTGGAGTGTCTCTCCTGCAGAAAGATGACCAAGAGGGGCCTGCAGAATAAAGCTGCAAAACATTTTGACGCAGATACGATGTCAGTTGTATCGATGTCTTCCAGGGCTTCATCTTCCTCCCATGGATCTCAGGTAACTAAACTTAAGTCTTCTAAGACTGGCCAGTCCTCAAAGGGTAGATCTCCTTCCAAGTATCGAGATGCCACTGGCGTTGCCCTCGAGGAAAGTTCACCGTCAAAACAGCCCCGGCGGGAGGCCTCGGTCTCCAAAGCATTAACAGGGCTCCAGAATGTTCCAGAGGCTCCCGCCTCTGCAGAACTACTGGTGCCATGTTCTGGGGTCATAGCCGCTTCCACCGGTACCGACATCCAGGCATCGGCAGGAGCGATGGATCATAGAATCCTCGCTATTGAATGCAGTCTAGCGGCCCTCTTAGCAGCTTCGGTACCGCTAAGACAGCTACAGATGGTTCCACAGGTACCGGTACCGGTACCGGGTGCCTCGGTGGGTATACTTCCCCCCCATGCCGAGCCTTGAGTCTATCTCAGGTATCGACGCTCCAGTACCGAGACACCCCGATACTGACTTCGAGCGATACCGGTACCGTGCATTGCAAGAACACCCGGCACAGAGATACTTCAAATCATCCGATTCCGATGACTCTGACTCTGCCGGTACTAGAGCTATCTTTCCGGAGGATCCCTCTCCTTCTCCTCAACGCAGAATGTCTCCTCCAGAAGACATGTCCTTCCAGGATTTTATACATGATTTAGCTCGAGGTCTTGCAATCGCGGTGACTCCAGAGAAGGAGCCCAGAGCAGAAGAATTAGAAATTCTTCAGTACCCTAAAGCTCCTAAAGAGGCAGCTACTCTGCCCATTCACAGAATCTTGCATGATCTTATGCTAAGAATGTGGGAAACTCCTTTAACAGTGTCTCCACACTCTTGACGACTTGATACCATGACCGAGTTCCAAGCTGCCCTGGCTTTCAAAAGACTCAGTTACCACACCATTCAATGGTAGTGGAATCGGCGATGTGTAGGATTAAGAGTGCTAAAACACATTCTTTCAATCCTCCGGGCTGTGAATCGAGGACGCTCGATGCCTTTGGGCGTCGATGTTTCCAATCCTCCATGCTGGCAGCCAGGATTAGCTCCTACATTCTCTATTTGGGAATGTTCCTCAAAGAAGTTACAGGTGACTTGGAGCTCATGAGCCCTCTTCTCCCTGAGGAAAAAAGGGGGAATTCCTTACTCTGGTCAAACATGCCCAGGATATCTCTAAATTTGTAAACCGTGCAACCTTTGATTGCTTTGAATGCATTAGCAGAACCTCTGCTATTTCCATTGGTGCACATCGTATTGCCTGGCTCCACGCATCAGACTTAGAACAATGGGTGCAAGATAAACTTGGAAACATTCTTTGCACAGGAGAAAATCTCTTTGGCAAGGACTGGCAAGACGAGGCCAATCATATTGAATCTGAGAATACTACCTTGAACAGACTATTAAAGTCTGCAGCCAACCCAGCAAAGAAAACGTCAGTCAAGAAACCCTTTTTCAACAAAATAAAAAATTTACCCATCTTACACCCATCAAGGACACTGCCCAGTTCATGTTCCCCAGAGGGGGCAACAACAGAACAGACAGCAGAGGAAGCCACAGGTTCCAAGAGCTCAACCAGCTCAACAGACTCAGCCTCCTCAGGGGCTTTGACTCCTTTCTAGAGAACTTAGTTTTTCTGCCCCTGAAAGGTCCAGAACCCCTTACCATCCCTGGCAGGTTATGCCATTTTGCCAGAAGATGGCAACAAATAACATCAGAAAACTGGACCCTGTCCATTGTACGAGAGGGGTACAGACTTCATTTTCACAGCATGCCCCCTCCTACAATTATAAGACAGTTCAATTCTCAGATCCCTGCCACCAGTCTCTTGGGTCAGGTCGTCGCATCACCTCTTGCTCAGGGAGCAATAGAAGAGGTACCCATACCCCAACAGGATACAGGATTCTACTTCCCCTACTTTCTCATCCCAAAGAAAACAGGGGGACACAGGCCTATACTAGACCTCAGAGAATTAAACAAGTATCTGTTCCAGGAAAAATTCAAAATGATCTCCCTCTGAACACTCCTGCCATACCTGAGACTGGCTATGTTCTCTAGATCTAAAAGAATGCATATGCTCATATTCTCATCCATGCAGATCACAGTAAATTCCTTTGATTCCTTTTCCAGGGAAAACATTTCAATACAGAGTTCATCTCCAGGAACAAGCAGGAATGAGTCTTCACATATGGGTACGTCGGTACCGACGGAGTCTGCGCGGGAACGCTTCCCAGCGTCCAATCAAAGAGCTTTTGGAAGCATCCCACCACGCCTGTGTGCTGCCTTCCCGCCTTTCCCAACTTCCTCTCCTCAGTTTTCATTTTCCGCGGAGCCGGCAGGACATCCTCCTGTCACCGCAGAAAATTCTTCTTTTATTTCTTTAGTTTTCTTGTGGTCGCGGCTGTCTTCCCGACGCCACCGGTACTGCTGGTGTTTTCTTTTCTTTCTTTTCTTGTAAAATCTTCCTTTTTCAAGGAATATTTTTTCTTCATACTGTCTTAGGCCTTTTAGACCTTTTCCTTCATGGAACCGCCAGCCACTTTCTCCAAGAAATGTTCAAACTGTGACGGTACAACTTTATTTTTAGACCCTCGAAGTCGGTGTCTAACCTGCTTGGGTCCTGACACCAGTTTGGTGAGAAGAGGTCTTCAGTATCGAGGTTCCCTCGATACACAGTTTCCCTCAAACTTCGGGGCACCGTCCCCTTTTTCTTCTGCACAGGATCAGGTAACCCACAAACAGTCTGTTAAGACTAGCCAGCCCTCGAGTGGTAGGTCTCATGCACAGCATGTAGACGGCTCCGGCCTTGCCCTCGAGGGCCTTCTGGCTTCAAAACCCCGGCGGGAGTCTTCGGTCTCAAAAGCCTTTCAGGGGTTTCAGGTTGTTCCTGGGGTTCACCCCTCACAGAACATACCTGAGCCGTGTCCGGTGGTGGCATCCGCTTCGAGCGGTACCGATACCCCGACATCGGCACTGGTGTTGGATGAAGCACTCCACACCAGGGATGGTCATCTGGCATCCTCGGTGCCTTCAGGACCGAAGGATACACTCCAGACTGACCTTCCATTATCAGTACCAGCACCGATACTACCACCGACGTCGGTACCCTCCCGTCGTGCATCGATAGCCTCGCTTCCTTCGATGCCGAGTCTGGAATCGATCTCCAGTCTGGAGGACTGGGTACCGACTCGCCTTGGTACCGGCTCTCGGCGGTACCGAAGGCTCGGTTCCGATGATTCGGATCCACAACTCTCGGTTCCCTCGAGGCCCATTGAGTTGCCACTGGTTGACCTTCATTCACCGGTATCAGACACGGTACCGAAGTCGGTGCCGATGTCCTCATTACCGTTACGGTCGGTGCCTTCCATGCTTCGCTTATCGATGCCGAGTTTAGAATCGCTCTCTAGTCTGGAAGACTCAGTACCAATACGCTTTGGTACCGACACCGATCGATACCGGTGGCTCGGTACCGAGGATAGCGGCCGGAGGTTGTCAGTTACCTCGGTACCGATTGAACTGTCACCGATGACTGCTCCGATGTCTCTGTCGGGCTCGACTCCGACATCGGTACCGGTATTGGCATCGGTACCGGTATCCACAGTAGCATCATGGCCAACTCCTGCCATGCTTTTTTCAACAGGATCGCTCCCTTCTATGCCAAGCTTGGAGTCGATACCTGGCATGGACAATGTGGTAATGACGGTCGCTGCTCCTGACAGTCAGTATCGGTGACCATCCCTTAAGCATTCCACACTGCACTGTGCAGGATCTTCTATTCCTATATATTTGGATAGCTCTGTCGGTGCTCCGGCTAGTTCTTCAGATCTAACCTGTCCAAGAGAGATTCCTGCTGGGGAACCCTCTTTTCAGAGTTTCCTTCTGGATATAGCAAGATCTCTTGCCATTCCTATCCCAGGACATGATCCTGCACAGGGCTCTCTTTCTACCAAAGCAAAGGAGAACATAATGCTTCCTTTGCATCATTCCTTGCAGGATCTCCTTCTAGGAATGTGGAAAACACCTTTTAGGGTACCCCCACCTTCCAAAGCAACTGATTTCTTATACCAGGTGCCCCCTTCTCCAGGGATTCAAAAGACTCAACTTCCTCATCATTCCATAGTTGTGGAATCAGCAATGAGGCGGGTAAAGAGTAAGAAAAAGCACTCTTCTTATCCGCCAGGTCGTGAGTCTAAGACACTAGATGCCTTTGGACGTCAAACCTTCCAGACATCTATGCTTTCTGCAAGAATTCTCTCATATATTTTTATATGAGTCTATCTCTTGAGGAGGTCGCAAAGCAATTACATCTTTTGACTCCTTTCCTTCCAGATTCCAAGAGTGCACACTATTCCTCACTGCTTATGCATATCCAGAATATCTCTTGGTTTTTTTCTTGTGCTTCCCTGGACTCTTTTGAGTCTGTTAGCAGGACTTCTGCTATAGCTATAGGGGCACGACGTAGAGCCTGGCTCCAAGCTTCAGACTTGGACAAATGGGCACAACAAAGACTGGGACATACACCTTGCACTGGAGAAAATCTCTTCAACAAGGAGTCTTTACGTCAGGTTACTCAGTTGTCCACTGATTTACCTGTTCCTAGTGGTTGTTCTACACCACCTTCTGTCCCAGTAGGTAGGAAATGTCCTACCAAACTTTCTTCCCACAGGAGAAGAAGGTTTTATTCATCACTTGCCCATCATACAGATGTTCCCAAACAGGGGAGGCATCGTCCTGGTCTGAAGAATCCAACCTCTCACCAGGCTCAACAAACCCAGCAACCGCAGGGTTTCTAATCAATCATCATCAGATGCTTGTGACTCTTGGGGTTTAGAATCTGCAGTTTGCTTCTTCGCAATAGAGGCAATCCACCGCTTCATTCTAACCCTTAGACATGGATCTCTTTCCAAAGACCTCCATTTTTTCTATATTTCTATGAGCTGTCAGAATGTTCATGCCTATAGGTCACAGGTTTCTCCTCTTCTTCCTGCTAGGGAAAGAGGTCTAACCACTATCAAATAATAGTTTCCTGTGCCAGCATGTCTTTTTCCTTCTATAGACTTACTACTTGGTAAGTCTTCTTCAGCTCCATTCCCTTCACCCTCTTACCAAGCTTTTCCCCTGTAAGAGTGGAATTACTTCAGTGGAGGGCTTTTTCTTCAGCCTCTCTAATTTTGTCACTTTCCAGTGCAGAGTTTTCCTCTCTGAGTTAACTCCTCTGTTTCAATCTTGCTTTGGGGCAGCTTATCAGACATGTCTAGAGTTTTCTACTCCTGTTCTGTCCTTTCTGTTTTTAAACAGTAAGATTTTATTTATTTTTATTTATTTAGTATACATTTGTATACCGCTACTTCCAGCGATCAGCAGCGGTTTGATTACAGATTGGAAATTGTCAAATCATGACAGGAAATTTTTGAGGTATAAACACATTGATTAGACAGGAAAGCACAGCACACAGAGAACTATTTTACAGGGAACATGGGCTATGGAGGGTTAAGTGGCTTGCCCAAGACCACAAGGAGCACCTGTGGGACTAGAAACCCCAGTCCTTCCGGCCCAAGGTTGCTGTCCTCTAGTGGGATTTGAACCCCCGACCTTCCGGCCCGAAGTACCTTGCCCCAACCACTAGGCCACTCCTCCACTCCTAAGATTATTTCTGCTGTCTTACTAGCAGCTGCCTATGCAGGAGCCTTAATGTTTGGACCACTGGTTCTTGTCCACAAACAACCAGATTTGTCCTCCACTAACATTCTGTCTAATCTTAGTAGTGGCTCCAAGTCAGTGCTTTCTTCTGTCTTGGAGATTATCTCACTACAAGCTTCTGGATTGTCTTCTATTTCTGCCATCTCCTTTCTCCTGGGTTTGGCAGCATAGTTGGCAGAGATACTGGCTTTCCAGCAGCCAGTTCTATCTCCTCATTCTCCTGCATCATGCTCTCTGCAATTCTACAGAGAAGCTTTCCACTATGGGCCCTTGCTAGAGAGCATGGGTTTTTTTCCTCCAACAGCTATCCTAGATGGTTGGAAAAGGCTTTTCAGTCATGTCTCCCATGACTTCTCCCTTCTCTTCCTATCTCCTTTTTGATATAAGGGACATAGGCCTTCTCTTACGTGAAAACTTAAGGAGTTGCCAATTCCCTGCTTTGGTCCATAGTATTCCCAATCGGGGATATGCTCTTTCTCCTTGCAGCTCGTCCTCATGGTAAGAATGCATGATACTTTTGCCCTTAAGCAGGTCAACATGGTATCTCATCTCTATGCGTCTTCTGTCCTCTTACCATGCTAGAGTTCTGGAAGACTCTGGACTTGCTGGCTGCAGACTCAGATTATCCTCTGTTTTTCACGTACCTGTCCTGGTTATTTCACTAGCTAGCATCCTTGCAGATCATAACCAGGAGGAATAAATTCTCTATATATCTTCTCAAGTAGGTTCCACCTCCTTGTTATTAGATGAATCTTTCCTCTCCACATATTCATATCTATTTTTTGTGTGTATTTTATGCCCTTCCATATCTCACTATAGATATATTCTTATATGTATATCTATATGTATATATCTATATGTATAATATATATATCTGTATCTGTCGAGATATTTTATTACAGATAGATATGTATCCACATACCTATCTATCTGACTGTCTATGCTCATATAGCTATATGATTCTGACAGATGGGCTTACCCATTGCTATGCTATCCAGCAGGTTTGGGGTTCTACACACACAACCACTCCTGTGGTAGTCAACAACTTTTATACCATAACCTTAGGGTGTAGGTACCTCTGAAGCTCTCCATGCTCCAATATCTCTCCTAGCTTACCTCAGTTCGGAGAGATATTGCGGATCTTCCTTTACTCACAGGCTTAACGCCTCAGGCATTTGTCCTCTCTTTTTGGGATACAAGGGGTTCCCATACCCTTTCTCCCCATAAGGACTGTACCTGTTTGTCCAAATCGGTTAGCCTTTCTCTTTTTGCTCCTAAGAGTGAGCCACTCTGCCGCCAAAAGAGTTCGGTTTTTGTCTTAAAGCCTTCCGCTGAAGGCCCACCGTTTTTGTACTACCCCAGTTTTTCTTACTGGGGTTACCTGTTACCTTTCAGGATTCTGACCTCCACTGTTTTTTCCTACAGTGAGGTCCTCTTCGAGATTCCTCTACTGGGTTCCCCAGTAGATCCCATGGACCTCCATACTTTTGTCAAATCCTATTAGGGGAGGTCCATATTGCAATATTTCATTTCAATATCATTGATGACAATTATCATCCCCACATAGACTTCTTGTCTGCAGTCCTATGCTAGGTTAAGCTGTTTCCCCACAGCACCTTTCTCTTTTCAACTCCTACCCTCCATCCTCAGGATGCCTGGTGTTATTAGGTATAGCATGTTCCAATCTATAACATGCTGGGACTCCAGGCATCTTAGCTTGGGAGTCCCCATATGTGAAGACTCATTCCTGCTTGTTCCTGGAGATAGCACAGTTACTTACCTGTAACAGGTGATCTCTGGGAACAGCAGGAATAAGTCTTCACAACCCACCCACCTCCCCTAGGAGTTGTATCTCTGTCTATCTTTTCTCTCTTTGTCTCAGCTTTAAAACTTAACTGAGGAGAGGCAGTTGGGAAAGGCGGGAAGGCAGCACGCAGGCGTGGTGGGATGCTTCCAAAAGCTCTTTGATTGGACGCTGGGAAGCGTTCCCGCACGGACTCCGTTGGTACCGACGTACCCATATGTGAAGACTTATTCCTGCTGTTCCCAGAGATCACCTGTTACAGGTAAGTAACTGTGCTTTCCCTTTGGTCTGGCTTCTGCCCCAAGAGTCTTCGCAAAATGCATGGCAGTAATAACAGCATTCCTGAGAACTCTAGGAATATTCGTCTTCCCTTACTTAGACGACTGGCTCATTCGAGCATCAACGGCTCCAGAAGTCAGCTTCGCTCTTTCTCGCACCATGCAAATCCTTCAATACTTGGGACTGGTCATAAACCTCCCAAAATCTCAGTCTCTAGAATTCATAGGGGCTCGTCTAGACACAAGGCAGTCAAGGGCTTTCCTGCCACAGCCACAATGTCTTTGTATAGTACAGCTGGCCTCCCAAGCAGCTATGAGGGTCTTCCTGACTGCTCGGGAGATGCTTCAGCTTCTGGGGCATATGGCATCCATGGTCCATGTGGTACCCTATGCTCGCCTTCATATACTTGCAGCCCAGTGGACCCTATTCTCTCAGTGGACACAGGCCTCGGGTTGGCTAACGGACAAAATCAGAAGCTCCATACTTCTCATTTTGTCCCTGCAATGGTGGCAGTCACTGGAAAACCTTCTCGTGGGTTCTCCTTTCCAGCAGCCTCTATGCCAAACCACTCTAACAGATGCGTCCAAGTTGGGTTGGGGGGGCTCACTTGCACGATCTATCAACTCAGGGTCTCTGGACCCCACAGGAGGCTTGTCTTCACATAAACCACCTAGAGCTCAGAGCCATTTTCCATGCTGTCCGAGTTTTTCAGGCCCAACTCAGCTACAAGACAGTTCTGGTCCAGACTGACAATCAAGTAGCCATGTTCTAGCCATGTGAACAAGCAGGGCGTAACAGGCGCTCTGTCGTTATGCAATGAAGCTTTGCGACTGTGGGCCCTTGCCAGAGAGCTTCATATCCACCTCCTAGTGGTATGTCTTCCGGGCATTCAAAATCTTTGTGCAGACAAACTCAGTCGAATACTGCTGCCACATGAATGGTCTCTGCACTCAGACCAGCTTCCTCGAGTGTTTCGAATCTGGGGATCGCTAGATATAGACCTCTTTGGAAGTCCATAGAATGCCAAACTTCCCCAATTCTGTTCCAGAATTCTGGCTCAAAACTGTCAGGCAAGGGATGCTTTCCTCCTCCATTGGGGTCGGGACCTCCTCTATGCCTTCCCACCCATTCCCCTCATTCCCAAAACTTTGTTCAAGCTTCAGAGAGACAGAGGTCATATGATCCTCATAGCTCCACTTTGGCCACGGCAGACGTGGTATCCTCTGCTTCTGCATCTCTCTCAAGCCACACCTCTGGAGTTCGGGTGTGTTCCAGATCTTCTTTCCCAGGAGAACGGGATGCTATTGCACCCGAATCCCCAGTCCTTGCACCTCAGGGCCTGGTTACTGAAAGCCCAGGATTCCCAGATATCAACCTATCTCAACAGGTAGAGGATATCCTTGTGGCTTCCAGGAAGCCTTCCACAAGGCAATCCTATGCCTTTAAGTGGAAGAGATTCTCTGTATGGTGTTCTCAAAGGGGACTTAACCCCCATACAGTGCCTGTGGAATCGCTTCTGGAGTATCTACTCCATCTATCAGATTCTGGTCTTAAAACCAATTCAGTAAGGGTCCATCTTAGTGCCATTGCTGCTTTTCGTGAACCTCTGGATGGACAACCTATTTCCTCTCATCCACTTGTAGCAAGATTTATGAGAGGTTTACATTTAACAAAACCTCCCATTAAGCCACAGCCGGTGGCATGGGATCTGAATCTTGTTCTCAGGCAGCTCATGAAACTGCCCTTTGAGTCTTTAGCCACTACAGCTCTAAAGTTTCTTTCCTGGAAGGTCATCTTCCTAGTTGCCCTCACTTCTGCAAGACGCATCAGTGAGTTACAGGCTTTAGTGGCGGATCCTCCTTATACAAGATTTCACCATGATAAGGTAGTTCTTAGGACTCATCCTCACTTTATGCCAAAGGTGGTTTCGCCTTTTCATTTAAACCAAGCGGTTTACCTTCCTGTATTTTTCCCTAGGCCTCATGCCTAAGAACATAAGATATGCCATACTGGGTCAGACCAAGGTCCATCAAGCCCAGTATCCTGTTTCCAACAGTGGCCAATCTAGGTCATACGTACCTAGCAGTATCCCCAAAAGACAAAGGTTCCACAATGCTTGTATTGGGTCAAGCATTGATATCCTGGGTCCCTTTTTATTAATGGTTTATGGACCTTTCCTCCAGGAACTTGTCCAAACCTTTTTTAAACCCAGCTACACTAACAGCTCTTACTACATCCTCCGGTAACAATTTCCAGAGTTTGATTACACGTTGAGTGAAAAAATATTTTCTCTTATTTGTCTTAAATAGTTTACCCTGTAGCTTCATTGCATGTCCCCTAGTCTTTCGGTATTCTGATAGTGTAAACAATTGATCTATGTTTACCCGTTCCACTCCATTCATTAATTTATAGACCTCTATCATATCTCCCCTCAGCCGTCTCTTTTCCAGGTTGAAGAGCCCTAACCTTTGTAGCCTCTCTTCATAGGAGTAGCCTTCCATCCCCTTTACCATTTTGGTGGCTCTTCTCTGTACCTTTTCTAATAACGCTATATCCTTTTTAAGATACGGTGACCAGAATTGCACACAATATTCAAGGAATGATACAGAGGCATTATAATATCCTTTGTTTTATTTTCCATTCCTTTCCTTATGATACCTAGCATTCTATTTGCTTTCTTGGCTGCCGCTGCACACTGGGCGGAGGGTTTTAACATGTTATCCACGATGACTCCTAAATTTTTTCCTGGGTGGTGGTTCCCAATGTGGAACCTTGCATCGTGTAACCATAGTGTGGGTTGTTCTTTCCTTGGTGCATAACTTTGCACTTGTCCACATTAAATTTCATCTGCCATTTGGATGCCCAGTCTTCCAATTTATCCAGATCCTCCTGCAGTTTTCCACAGTCCTCTTGGGTTTTAACAACTTTAAACAGTTTTTTGTGTCTGAAAATTTGATAACCTCACTCGTTATTCCCTTTTCCAGGTCATTTATGAATATGTCAAAAAGTAGCGGACCCAGTACAGATCCCTGGGGTACTCCACTAGTCACCTTTTTCCATTGGGAAAATTGGCCATTTAGCCCTACCCTCTGCTTTCTATCTTTTAACCAGTTCCCGAGCCACAGTAGTACACTGCCTCCTATCCCATGACTTTTTAGTTTTGCCAAAAGTCTCTGATGAGGGACCTTGTCAAAGGCTTTCTGAAAGTCCAGATACACTATATCAACTGACTCACCTTTGTCTACCTGTTTATTCACACCTTCAAAAAAACACATCAGATTAGTGAGACAAGATCTTCCTTGTCTAAAACCATGTTGGCTGTCTCCCATTAGGCCATGACTATCCACATGCTGTGTAATTTTGTTCTTGATGATGGTTTCTACCATTTTCCCCGGTACTGATGTCAGGCTCACCGGTCTGTAATTTCCTGGATCACCCCAGGAACCCTTTTTAAAAATTGGCGTTACATTAGCGATCTTCCAATCTTCAGGTATTACAGATGATTTTAATGAAAGTTCACAGATTACTAATAGCAGGTCTGCAATCTCATATTTCAGTTCTTTCAACACTCTTGGATGTATACCATCCGGTCCAGGTGATTTGCTACTATTCAGTTCATCAAATAGTTGTAATACATATTCCCGGTGTAGTGATATTTCTCTCAATTCCTTTGCAGTATCACCTTTAAATACCACTTCGGTCTTGGGTAACATCCCTACATCTTCCTCAGTAAAGACCGAAGCAAAGAATTCATTCAGTCTCTCTGCTATAGCCTTGTCTCCTTTTACTGCCCCTTTTACCCCTCTGTCATCTAATGGTCCAATTGACTCTCTCACAGGCCTTTTGCTACGAATCTACTTGAAAGTCTTTTTTGTGTTTTTGCTTCCGTAGCAAGTTCCTTCTCAAATTCTCACTTTGCCTGCCTTATCAATGCTTTGCATTTAACTTGCCAGTGCTTGTGCTGTTTCCAGTTTTCTTCGTTTGGCTCTTTTTTCCATTTCCTGAAAGATGCTTTTTTGGCAGCAACAGCCTCTCTGACCTCACCTTTAAACCATGCTGGCAGTTTTTTGGACTTTCTTCCACTCTTCTTAATGCGTGGAATACAGCTGGTCTGGGCTTCCTTCCAGGATAGTATTTTTAAACAACACCCAAGCTTGATGCAAGTCTTTAACCTTTGCAACTGCTCCTTTTAGTTTTTTCTTAACTATATTCCTCATTTTATCATAGTCTCCCTTTCGAAAGTTAAAAGGTAGTACTGTGGATTTCTTTACTATCCCTCCTCCTCTAATTAAATCAAACACGATCATGCTATGATCACTATTGCCAAGTGGTCCCAACACCCTTATTTCTTGCACCAGATCTGGTGTTCCACTAAGGACTAGATCCAGTATTGCTTCCCCTCTGGTCGGTTCATGAACCAGCTGCTCCAAGAAGCAGTCATTTATTTCATCTAGAAACTTTATCTCCCTAGCATGTCCTGCCGTGACACTGACCCAGTCGATACTGGGGTAATTGAAATCGCCCATTATCACTACTCTGCTGTAACTTTTGTTAGCTTCCTTGATCTCTTTAAGCATTTCATCATCCCTTTGTTCATTCTGGCCAGACGGTCGATAGTACACCCCCACTGCCATCACCTTCCCCTTCATACATGGAATTTCAATCCATAGAGATTCTACAGGAAATTTTGTTTCCTGCAAAACTTTAATCCTTTCTGACTCAATGCGCTCTCTAACATAGAGCGTAACCCCTCCTCCAATTTGATCAGTTCTATCATTATGATATAGTTTGTATCCAGGTATCACAGTGTCCCACTGGTTGTCCTCCTTCTACCATGTCTCTGAGATTGCAATCATATCTAACCTCTCATTCAGTGCTATATATTCTAACTCTCCCGTCTTATTGTTTAGACTTCTAGCATTTGCATACAAGCATTTCAGAGACTGTATTTTATTAATATTAATCTGGCTATTGGTAGGCATGGGTAATTTGGAATCTTTACGCTCTGTCTGCACCATACTCAAGGGCATTTGGGCTACTTTACTCTTTTTTGGAACCTTACTGCTTTCAGTAGTATCCTTCAAGGATACCGTCTTCCGAACCATGCGCTCTTGGGCGACTGTCGGCTTTCCCCTATTTTCTAATTTAAAGCTTCTCTATCTCCTTTTTAAAGGTTAATGCCAGCAGCCTGGTTCCATCCCAGTTAAGGTGAAGCCCATCCCTTCGGAAGAGCCCCTCCTTTCCCCAGAATGTTCCCCAGTTCCTAACAAATCCAAACTCCTCATCCTTGCACCATTGTCTCATCCACGCATTGAGACTCCGGAGCTCTGCCTGGCTTTTGGGTCCTGCACGTGGAACAGGAAGCATTTCGGAGAATGCTACCCTGGATGTTCTGGATTTCAACTTCCTACCTAAAATCTTAAATTTAGCCTCCAGAACTTCCCTACCACATTTTCCTATGTCATTGGTACCGACATGTAGCAAGACAGCAGACTCCTCCCCAGCACTATCTAAGATCCTATCTAGGCGGAGCTTGAGGTCCGCTACCTTCGCACCAGGCAGGCATGTTACCAGGCGATCCTCACGTCCACCAGCCACTCAGCTGTCTACATGCCTAATGATCGAATCACCAACTATAACAGCTGTCCTAACCCTCCCCTCATGGGCACATGGCCCTGGAGAAACGTTCTCGGTGCGAGAGGGTTTTACATCACCTGGAGGACAGGTCCTGGTTACAGGATCATGTCCTGCCACACCAGGGTGATGCTCTCCTGTCACGTGACCTCTCTCCTCCATGGCAACAGGGATGCTGCCAGACTGGAGGTGGGACATCAGGACTATATCCCTGTAGGTCTCGTCCATGTACTTCCCTGTCTTTCTTATGTCTTCCAGGTCTGCTACTCTAGCCTCTAGAGAACGGACTTGTTCCCTGAGAGCAAAGAGCTCCTTGCACTTAGTGCATACGTAAGACCTCTCACCAATTGACCAGACATATGTAAATTGTCGGATGTTTTTTGTTCAATGTAAACCGCGCTGATGTCTAATAGTGCGGTATATAAGAATTGTTAATAAATAAATAAATTAATAATAAATAAATAAACTGGGAGAAAATCATACATGTGACACTCAGTGCAAAAGACTGGAAAGCCCCCATCTTGCTGCTGGACTGTTGTCTGCATCTTAGTTTAAAGCTTGTGTTTAGGTCTTAAAATTCTGTATTCACTAAGAGTTGGTGTAGGTGCTTATCCTAATAAAGGTGTATCTAATACCTCTAATATACCTTGTTCACCTGAAGCTTAATTAATCTCAGGTCTTCAATGTATGACTGATTTGGATAAAGAGCTGCACCTGAGAGCAGCCCCTTTCCTAAGATGTGTAAGTACCTATAAAGCAACAATTACCCCAGGGGTGGGTGGGAAATAAGACCTATTAAAAGAAGAGCAGCCACTTGGGCTTCGGTACACACCTTCACAGCCTCTAATGCAGAAAGGAATCTTCATACCTTAGATTGTAAAAAAGCCTTAGCTTTTTACCTTCAAAGAACTAAGCAACATAGAAAATCTTCTCAGCTTTTTGTTGCTTTTGATTCTAGTCATTTGGGACTTCCAGTTTCCAAAAGGAACTCTCTCTCTAGGTGGATTGCAAATTGCATATCCTTTGCATATGAGAGTAAAAGACTTTCTCTCGAAGGCGATGTCACAGCTCACAATGTGAGAGCAATGGCAGACTCAATGGCTAATCTTCATTCTGTGTCCATTGATGACATCTGTAGAGCAGCCACTTGGGCTTCGGTACACACCTTCACAGCCCACTATTGCTTAGACAAGGACTCCCGTCGGGATGCCTTGTTTGGTCAGGCTGTGCTGCAGCATCTCTTTCAGGCTTAGTACAACTCTTACCCGCCGTCCCGGGTTTCGATGCCAGAGATCCATGGGAGGAAGCATGACCCATCTCGCCTGGGGTTCGCAGCTTGCTGGGGTCATCCCCCTGGCATCTCTCAGCTGGGGAGTCCCCATATGTGAAGACTACATCCCTGCTTGTTCCTGGAGATGGTGTAGTTACTCACCTGTAACAGGTGATCTCCGGGAACAGCAGGAATTAAGTCTTCACAACCCACCCACCTCCCCTAGGAGTTGTCTTTCTCTCTCTTTTGTCTCAGATATAAACTCAACTGAAGAGGGAGAGTTGGAAAGGTGGGAAGGCAGCATGCAGGCGCTGTGGGATGCTCCCAAAAGCTTTCCTATTGCACGCTGGGGAGCGTTCCCACGCAGGCTCCGTCGGTACCGATGATACCCATATGTGAAGACTTATTCCTGCTGTTCCCGGAGATCATCTGTTACAGGTGAGTAACTATGCTTTGTGGGTGAATGGTCAGGGCTATGCGCCGTAGTGGCGCATAGCCTGTCTACTTCAATGTCGGGCCCATGGTCCTTTATATTTTGCATAGTACAGGGGGAAACACATCAGTGTTTCTATTTCTCAGGTGTTACTAGGTGGAGTTTGGCTTCTTGGGGGTCTGCATATTTCTATTTTTAGTTTGTGGTTCCTTATTCTGTACTTGGTGAGAGTCTAGCTATGCTCTAAGTGTATGGTTGAGGCCAGATGTTCTGTTAGCTTCTATGTAGGGATCTGTGATAATCTGGCTTGTTCAGTTTTCCCTGTAGGTGTATGGATTTTCTAGGTCTCATGGCAATATTTATGATGCTGTCCTTTTTTAGGTAGGCTTCTTATGTGAGTTTTGGAAGTTAATGCTGTTATGGAATGGTAGATTTGGGGTAACTTCTCCAACTGGGTTAGTTTTGTGCATACCATGACAGTCATGAGCCTCACTTCAAAGCTAGGGTATGTGGAGTATGATCTCAGTCTCTCAAATTTACTGCTAATGGTTGGCTTAGTATTTGCATTATTCCAAAGAGAACCTCCTTCCTGTTGTTGTTAAGTGCCGTCGAGTCGGTGTCGACTCATGGCGACCCTCTGAATAGTTGTCCTAAACTGTGTTTGGTCTTCAGTCAGGCAGCTTATTGTTATTGAGTGGCACCCATATCTGCTGTTAATGTATCGATTCATCTCATTGCTGGCCTTCCTGTCTTGAGTTGACCTTCTACCTTGCCAAGCATGATGTCTTTCTCTAATGCATGATGTGTCCAAAGTATGAAAGTCAGTCTTGTCATCTGAGCTTCTAAGGAAAGCTTAAGTTTGATTTCCTCTAGTACTGACTGGTTTGTTCTTTGGGCAGTCCATGGTATACACAGTATTTATCACTAGCACCATAATTCAAAGGCATCGATTTCCTCCTGTCTTTCTTACTTTCCAACTTTTGCATCCATATGACATTATTGAAAATACTATGGCTTGAACAAGTCAAATCTTTGTATGGAGAGAGACATTGCTGCTCTTGAGAATCTTGTCTAAGTCCTTCATAGCCATTCTGCCAAGAGCAATGTATCATCAGATTTCTTGTCACCGCCGAAAAACGTTTATTTTCTTTTATGTATCTGTGCTTTGCCTTTCCGTCAATGCCGGTACCTTTGCTGATACTGGTCCTGATATATATTTTTCCTTTTCTTCCTTTTCTTTTTTCTTTTATCTCAGGTGGTTCACTGCCACCTTAGGCCTCGGCCTAAATTTTTTCCGTTTGTCACCATGGACAAACACATCAGTGGCTTTAAAAAAAATGTTCCAAGTGCTCTGGTACTATGTCAGTCACTGATTCTCATGACTGGTGTCTAAAACATTTGGGCCCAGACTATATACCAAACAATTATTGTTTGTGTAAACAATAGACCAAACAAGACCTAAAGAACAGGACCAAACAGTATCACTCACTGTTTGCCCTAAACTAGATTACAGTGGCTTCGGCATCATTGAGAACATCGACATTTTCAGCTGGTTCCCAGGTCTCCAAAAAGTCCAAACATAAACTAAAGACTATGGGGCTTGTTTACAAAGCCGTGGTAGCGGTTCGCGATCGTTATTGGAGCCGCGGCCCCAAGGGGACCCGGCGCCGATAACGGTCGCGAACCGCTACCGTGGCTTTGTAAACAACAAGCCCCTAAGTCTTCGGTATCGAAATACAATACCGAGCATCGAGGCAAATCCCTTTATTCATGAGATGCACCAAAAGTGGCATCCAATGCTGACTGGCTGGCCAAACAGCCCCGGTGAGAGGAGGCCTCCAAAGACACAAGTGGCTCCAGAACGCTCCCCAAGGCATTGACCTCTGGAGAGCTACTGATACCATGCTCTTGAACAGTGGCACATAGCCCTGTACTCGAATCTACCCAGGCATCAGTGTCCTCCATCGATCAGTGGCTGTTGCGGTACCAAAGACATCGACAGCCACAGCCAGTCAGGCACCAGTTTCTAACTTGGCGCTGGAGCCTCTGCTTCCGATACCGTAACAGGTATTGGCGATTCCACTCCCTCTGATTCCTCCACTGGAATTGGTATCGGTGGGGCCCCTACCTACAATTCCTCTTTTGGAACTGGTAACCGCATGACCTGAACATCGACATCGAGCATCGCTATCAGCTCAAGATCATCGATACTTCGATTTCCTTTCTGAATTGGAGTCTACTTCTGATTCTGAAGAGACATCGGATGATACCAGGGCTACCTGGGATATTCCCTCCGATCACTCTCCTCCTCACCAGAGGCGTTGATTCCTGCCAGAGGACATGTCCTTTCAGGACTTTATTTAGACATGGCAGAAGGTCTCCAGATCACCGTAACATTGGAAACTGAAAAGGAAGGCTGAGCTGAGAATCCCATCCTTCTCTCCTTTCCTTGCCTTTTCTGTCCTTTTTCCTTTGCCTTCTCTCTCCTTCCTCTATTCTCACCTCTCCTATCATAACTATGGCATTCCTTTCCTTTTCCAGCAGTTTGTTTTTACTGTGTTGTAAACCGCTTTGATGGTTTTTTTTTACTGTAAAGCGGTATATCAAGAGCCAAATAAAGATAAAAAAGAAAGGAGTCAGAAATCCTCCAATACCCCTCAACCCCCAAAAAGGCGGCAATGTTACCGGTGCATTGGATCCTACAGGATCTAATGCTACGTATGTGGGAGGCCCCGCTAACGATTCTGCCTATTAGTAAACGCCTTGATACTATGTACCAAGTTTCACCATGCCCGGGGTTTCAAAACCTTCAGTTACCACACCACTCAATGGCAGTGGAATTGGCAGTGCGACGCATCAAGAGTTCTAAAGCTCATTCATCGGTGCCGCCTGGCAAAGATGTCAGAGTTCTCGATGCTTTTGGATGTCGCTGCTTCCAGGCATATATGCTTGCTTTTAGGATTACATCTTACACCCTCTACATGGGCATGTACCTCAAGGATGTCTCAAGGGATCTAGGAAACTTTGCTCCTATTCTCACAGATGACAAATGGAATGCTTACATGAATATAGTCAAACAAGCTCAAAATACTTTGAAGTTCCTGACCAGGTCAGCCTTTGATATCTTTGAATTGACTAGCGGAGCTGCTGTGGTCTGCATAGGAGCCTGTAGGATGGCCTGACTCCAGGCATCAGACCTTGAGCAGTGGGTTCAAGATAAATTAGCCAGTATTCCTTGTTCTGGAGAAAACTTGTTTGGTAAGGGTTGGAGTGAAAAGGCAGGAGAGTTTGAGGCAGATGATCTCACCCTCAAACGTCTCTCAAGAAAGACTTCAGACCCCTCTAGGAGGAAGGCTACCTCCAAGAAGTCTTTCTGTACCAAAAAGAAGAGCTGCTGCTGCTGCTCTTATCATCCCTCTGCTACTTATCATCCTTAGCAGCAGAAGCAGCAAACGTCTCGGTCTACATCAGTCTAAGAAGGCCAAGTGCCCCAAACCCCAACCAGCTACTCAGCCCCAGCCAGCACCTGGTTTTTGACTCTGCCTCTGTGAGAACCCAAGCCCCTGCACATAGCAGGCAGGTTTTGTGCTTATGCCCATAGGTGGCATCTCATTACATCAGAGAAGTGGAAACATCGTCCAAGGGGGCTGTCTGCTTCACTTTCAGAGTTTACCTGCAACCACCTCCACAAGAGATTATCCTGCAAATCCTTTGCAAGTCAATCTCTTGTCCTCAGAGGTTGCCACCCTGTTAGCTCCTGTTAGCCCCAGGGGCAATCAAAAGAGTTTTCCCCCACCTAAGAAGGCAATGGCTTCTATTCTCCTTACTGTTTTATCCCCAAGAAAACAGGAGGGTTCAGACCAATTCTAGATCTGAGGGATCTCAACAAATTCCTCGTTCGGGAAAAGTTAAAAATGACTTCCCTTGGCAGTGTTCTGCCATACCTTCAGAGGAACGACTGGCTATGTTCTCTAGACCTCAAGAAGGCTTACACCCATTTGCTGATCCAACCTCACCACAGACAGTATTTGCATTTTCAAGTTCAGCAAATTCACTACCAGTATTGGGTGTTCCCTTTCAGGCTAGCGTCCGCACCCAGAGTATTCACAAAATTCATGGCAGTGGTTGCAGCATACCTACATACTTTGGGGGTCTTTCTTCCTCTACTTAGGCAACTGGCTGATAAGGGGAGAGTCCCCAGAAGTTGTAAAACAATTGCTTTCTCGCACCATCACGGTGCTTCAAAGTCTAGGCTTTGTACTAAACTTTCCAAAGTATCACCTGGTTCCATCCCAGCAACTCGGGTTCATTGGAGCATTTTTAGACACCTGTCAGGGTCGAGCTTTCCTTCCTCAGGATCGCTCTGCTTGTCTCGTCGAGCTGACCCTCACCATTCAAGGTCAAAATGCTGTGACAGCTTGAGACATGCTGCGTCTTCTGGGACACATAGCCTCTACAGTCCATGTCGTCCCATATGCTCACCTGCACATGAGACAAGTCTAATGGACCCTTTTGTGCCAATGGACTCAGGCGACTGGGCGTCTCTCAGACAAGATTTGCACCACTCCTCTTCTTGTCAACTCCCTTCACTGGTGGTGCTCCCCCCCCCCCCCCCAAATCTTCTTGGAGGGTCAACTTTTCAGATGCCTCCATCTCAATGCACCCTAATGATGGATGCTTCCAAACTATAGGATGGGAAGCACATCTGGACAGTCTCACAACCCAGGGCAGTGGACAGAGCAGGAATCTCAAATGCAGATCAATCTCTTAGAACTTCGTGCTCTCACGAATGCCTTTTGGGTTTTTTAACCTCAACTTTTGGGCAAACATGTTTTAGTTCAGATAGACAACCAAGTGGCCATGTTCTATGTGAACCAGCAGGGAGGGAATGGGTTCTTATCCCCTCTGGCAAGAAGCCCTTCGCCTCTGATCCTTTGCCTTTGCACACTGCATCCACCTCTGAGCGGTGTATCTCCCAGGTGAACTCAGTGTCCTGGCGGACAGACTCAGCCATATCCTATGTCCACATGAGTGGACTCTGCATCAGGACATGGCATCTTGGATCTTCAATATGTGGGGGACCGCCAGAATAGATCTGTTTGCCACTCCAGAGAATGCACGTCTTCTGCTTTTTTGCTCAAGGATTCCCTCCCGACACAGTCTGGCAGTGGATACCTTTCTCCTATATTGGGGCAGGGGCCTGCTTTATGCATTCCTGCCACCCCCCCCCCCTCCCCGATACCTAAGACTCTTTTCAAACTTCAGGCTGACAGGGGCTCCATAATTCTAATAGCCCCTTATTGGCACAATCAGTTGTGGTTTTCTCTGCTGCTTTTTCTATCACAGACTCCACCCTTGAATTTGGGTCATGCCCCCGACCTCATCTGTCAGGATCAAGAGCAACTCCTCCACCCCAGTCCACAAGCTCTCCGTCTCATGGCATGGCTGTTGAAGGCAAGATCTTTGACCTTCACCTCCTGTACGGGTCAGGGACATCTTGCTTGCTTCCTGCAAACTGTCTACTAGATGTTCTTATGCCTTCAAATTGTGACGGTTCACCCTTTGGTGCACCCCACAGAAAATGAACCCTTCTAATTGCTCAGTGGAGCATCTTCTACAATATCTCCACTTGTCTTCCACAGGACTTAAGACTAACTCTGTTAGAGTTCATCTCAGTGCCATTGCAGCATATCATAGCCTACTGGATAGGCACCCCATTTTCTCGCAGCTCTTGGTGCAACTATTCATGCGGGGTTTTCTGCTTTCCAAGCCACCGATCAAACCACCGCCGGTGACTTGGGACCTCAATGTGGTCCTAGAAGCTTCTAAAAGCCCCATTTGAGCCTCTGGCTACCACTTTTTTAAAACTCTTTATCTTGGAAGGTCATCTTCCTCATTACCCTCACCTCAGCTCATCACATCAGCAAACTACAAGCTTTGGTGGCAGATCCCCCTGCACTTGATTCCACTATGACAAGGTGGTTCTCGGTACTCATCTGCATTTCTTTCCAAAAGTAGTCTCAACTTTTCATCTCAACCAATCTGTGATGCTGCCGGTCTTCTTTCCCCGACCACATGCCATGAGATCTGAGGCAGTGTTGCATACCTTGGATTGCAAGTGCACTTTTGCTTACTACTTGGACAGGGCCAAGGCTTTTAGGAAATCCTCTCAATTATTTCCTTTTTCTCAAGCCACTTAGGTCTTCCCATGTCAAAACACACCCTATTCAATTGGATTGCAGACTGCATTTCTGAAGAGTACCAACACTGCACTAAGAGTCAACCTCCATCTTTGCTCTACTGTCCTCACTCATCAGCATGCTCACTGCCTTGACCTTGTTTTCTTCTCAAATTGTTTACCCTCTAATTTCCATACCTCAGTTCTTCCCTTATCTGACAATCACCTGATAAGCTTTACTCTTCACTCCTGCCTCAATGTTGCCCAATCTCCTCCTACCTTTTTAGAAATCTCATCTTTTGCCTATGCTCAAGCGGGACTCTCTCTTGAGGGTCACGTTACCGCTCACAACGTAAAGGCCATGGCAACCTCAGTCACCAACCTCCATTCTGTCTCCATAGGGGAGATCTGCCAGGCAGCTAACTGGCCCTCTGTTTGCACCTTTGCTACTCACTTCTGCTTTGACAGGGATTCCCGTCGGGACGCTGTTCTTCAGCATCTTTTTGGGACTTAATCACAACTCTCCTGCCATTACATTTCTTTGGCACCTGATTCCTTGCTCCATGCTCTTGCTTTCTGCATTCGAGTCCACTGCGTCCATTTTGTGTTCATACCATCTTAGTTCTATTCCTTAGCCTCAAAGATGTCTTTTCTGTCTGGTGCCTGGGAGCTAGTGAGGAAAGGGGTTGGGAAGGTGGGAAGGCAGACGTGCAATGGAGTGCTCCCCAAAGCTTTCCTATCAGACACTGGTGAGCATTCCTGCACAGGCTCCTTCGGTGCTGATGATACCTATATGTAAAACTGATTCCTGCTGTTCCGGAGATCACCTGTTACAAGTGAGTAACTACGCTTTCTGGTGTTCTTCTCCTTTACCACTATGTCCAGTTTCCTTGCATCCAACTTTTTATTCGTTAGAATGGGAGTGTCCCAGGTGATCAAAACCTCTTCATTCTCCATAATTCTCTTATGATCATGATCCCAATGCTTTTCAGGCACAGTGATGTAGTGTTTACAGAGCTCCCAATGTATGAGAAGTGCTACTTCGTTGTGCCTTTCTGTATAGAAATTTTCCTTCCCTGCATGTGCTTGTGGATTTTCACTCATTCCTTCCAGTCATCGGAATGCTTGTCAAAGTTTGATGAAGCATAGAAACATGATGGCAGAAAAAGACCACATGTCCTATCTAGTCTGACCTTCCATATCAACTACAGCAGTCCCCTTTTTTCCTTTAAAGATCTTCTGTGTTGTCCTGTGCTTTCTTGAATTCAGATACTGTCCTCATTTCTACTACCTCTACTGGGAGACTATTCCACACCTCTATCACTCTTTCTGTAAAGAAATATTTCCACATATTACTCCTATCCCCTTTCACCCTCATCCTATGCCCCCTCATAACAGAGCTTGCTTTCAATCGAAAGAAGCTCTCCTCTTGTGCATTTATGCCATGTAGGTTTTTAAACGTATCTATCATATCTCCTCTATCCTGCCTTTCCTCTAATGAAAACATATTAAGATCTTTAAGTCTATCCTCATATGCTTTATAACTAAGACCACTAACCACAGACTCTATCCTGTTTATATCCCTTTGAAGATGTGGTCTACTACTACTACTAATGAGCATTTGTATAGCGCTACAAGTCATACGCAGCGCTGCACAGACATGTAAGAGACAGTCCCTGCTCATCAGAGCTTACAATCTAGTGAAGACAAACACAGAAGGTGTAGGTAGGGATAAAGCAAGAGGAAAGAAAAAGATCAGGTGAGTCTCCAGAATTGCACACAATACTCCAGAGACTTATACAGAGGCACTATCACCTCCTTTTTTCTGCTGACCATACCTCTCCCTATGCACCCAAGCATCCTTCTGGCTTTCGCTGTTGCCTTTTCTACTTGTTTAGCCACTTTAAGATCATTAGAAGCAATCACACCCAGGTCCCACTCTTCTTTCATGGGCAGATTCTGGATGTTTACTTTCATATTTCAGCACTTTTTGCATATTTGGATCCAATGATGCTGTTGGGTAGACTTGGAGGCCTATCCTAGTAGATCTGTATGTGTAATCGATTTATATGAGGCCCAGTAGATTTATTCTATAGGTCCTGTGCTGTGGTTCTTGCTTTTTCTTTTTGTTTTCTGTCAGGAGTCAACAGTAGGGTGCTGGGGGAAGGTACAGGAATATGGATAGTCTTTAAGATTTGCTGCATTGTGTTCTTGATGGTGCTGGCTCTAAATTTAAAATATTTTGTCAGTTGGGATTCAAGAAATCTTCACTGTTGCCGATTTCTGTGCTTTTCCAGCTCTGGCACATTCTGATCTGGCCTACGCACCATGATGTTGAGTTCACAGCAACTAGGGTTTTTTTCTCATTTTATATTTTCCCTTTTTTTTTTTTTTAGTGCCATCAAGTCAGTGTTGACTCATAGCGACCCAGCTACCTCTGGGTTTTCTTGGCAATGTATCACCGGAAGTAGATTGCCAGCCTTTTCTTCCGAGGCAATGGAGGGTAAAGTGACTTGCCCAAAGTCACAAGGAGTGCCAGTGGGAATCGAACCCTTGATCTTCTGGGTACGAGGCAGTTGCTCTAACCACTAGGCTACTCCTCCACTCCATATTTTCCCTACTCATCATTAATTTCATCATAACACTAACAAAATAAGTCCAGTATGCAAATGAGGCTCAGTGGATATGCAAATTAAGCCCCATGGTGAGTCTCCGTACATGGCCTCCTTGGGACGCCCCTGGCAATTCAATGTACTTTGGTCTGACCAGCATGGCACATCTTACATTATGCTAGGACACTCCTTTACTACTAACTATGCAAAAAGAATATTACAATTTTAATTTAATTTTAGTTACACTGACACAAACTCCTCCAAAAACATTCAGCACTTAGAAACATAGAAAAATGAGAGCAAATAAAGACCATCGGGGTTATTCTGTCCCACGAATAGCGGGGATAGACGTCCCAACAGGATATCCATCCCCGTTATTCATGGCCCTCCCTGCTGGTGTCTAACTTTCCCGCTAGTTGTATGGGGAAGATAGACAGGAGCAGGGAGGTAGTGGATTGGGAGCGGAGTTAGGGCGGGCGGTGGGTGGTCACCGGCCCTATACCTCCAGGGCTGGTGACTTGTACGGAGACATTATTTCAACTCAGAGGTGGAATAACTTCCCTGGATATAGTGGATCGCAAGGCCTGGGGTGTGGATGGGGTAGGGGGGCTGAGGACATTCCCCACAGCCTTACCCTGGCCATAGGTGACCGGATCAGGGGTCAGGCTGTGGGGAATTAGCTGCAGGAGCTGGTGGCCGGGATCACAGCTTTTAAATGGCACCGCAGCTCCATTTAAAAGCTCTGACTGAGTTAATTGGGAATGTCCTGTATGTGCAGGCCAGGCTGAATCACAGTCCCAGCCTGCACGTACAGGCCTGATCGCAATTCTGATCCTGCGGGGCTAGACGTGTCCCGCGGAATCAGAATCGCAACACCCTCTGTACGTCCGGTTCAGACAGGACGTATAGAGGGCTTCTACATCCGGGACAGAATCAGGCTGCATATGGCCTATCCAGTCTGCCCTTCTGTACCAACTACTAAGCTTTACAGTCCATTTTTTCCCTTAGAGGTCCATTGTGTTTGTCCCATGCCTTTTTGAATTCAGATACAATCTTTGTTCTAGCTTCTCTACTGGGAGGCTATGCCATGCATCTACCACTCTTTTCATAAAGAAATATTTCCTGAGATTACTCCCGAGTCTATTTCCTTTCACCTTCATCCTACGCCCCCTCATTCCAGACCTTTCTTTCAAAAGAAAGAGGCTCTCCTCTTGTGTGTTTGTCATGGAGGTATTTAAACGTCTCTATCATATCTCTGCACTCCTGCCTTTCTTCCAAAGTATACATATTGAGATCTTTTTGTCTGTCCCCATATGCCTTATGACAGTCCACTGACCATTTTAGTAGCTGCCCTCAGCACCAACTCCATGCTTTGATATTCTTTTGAAAATGTAATCTCCAGAACTGCACACAGTATTCAAAGAATACCAAAGAATTATATAAAGGCGCACTGTAACCTCTTTCTTCCTTCCTGCCATTCCTCTCCCTATGCACCCAAGCATCCTTCTGGCTTTCGCTGTAGCCTTTTCTACCTAATTAGGCACCAGCAGAAATAATCATCCCCAGTTCTGCTCTTCTTTCATGGACAGAAGTACTTCAATCCCTATACTGTACTGTTTCCTTGGATATTTGCAGCCCAAATACATGACCCTGTATTTTTTAGCATTACATCTCAGCTGCCAAATTCTTGACCATTCTTCAAGCTTTGCTATATGCCTCTTCATGTCAGCTACATCTTTCTGGGTATATACCAGATACTAGATTTTGTTATCATACACAAAGAGGCAAACTTTACCTGACAGCCCTTCCGCAATATCGCTTACAAAAAATGTTAAAGTATAGGACCAAGGAAAGATCCCCGTGACACACCATTGGGAACATCCTACTCCTCAGAGTGTGCTCCATTTTCCTATACCCTTTGTTGCCTCCCATTCAATCAGTTTCTAACTGAGTTAGTCACTTTAGAGTCCATCCCTAGGGCACTCAATTTATTTATAAGTTGCCTATGTGGAAGTGTCAAGGGCTTTATTGAAATCTAAGTACACCACATCTAGAGCTCTCCCTTAGTCCAGCAGTGTAGTCACCCAGTCAAAGAAATTAATCAGATTTGCCTGACAAGATCTGTAGTAAAATCATGCTGCCTCGGCTCCTGCAATCCATTGAATTCCAGAAGCCTCACTATCCTCTGTTTTAGCAGTGTTTCCATTAATTTATTCACCAAAGTGGTCAGACTAACTGGCCTGCAGTTCCCAACCTCGTCCTTACTTAGAGGGACCACATGTGTCTTTGACTACACTTGACTCTAAAGAAGCATTGAAAAGGTCTGACAGTGGAGCCGCCAGAACTTCCCTAGGATCCTTCAGTACTCTCGGATGTATCCCATCTGGCCCAATCTCTGTCTACCTTTAGTTTAGTTAGATCCTTACAAACACAGTCTTCTGAAAATTGTGTTCTGGTAACACAGAACAGAAATAATTAAGTAATTCTGCTTTATCCTCAGCTTCTAAAATATTCCTTCCCTTCACTTTTGAGTCTGACAATACCACTTTTGCACTTCCTCCTAAACATATCTAAAAAATGTTTTGTCCCCCTTTTTTACTGTATTGGCTATTTTATCTTCCAGTTGTATCTTTGATTTTCTGACTACTTACCTAGCTTCTCTTAGCTTTTTCAAATATTGATGCTTGTCTTCCTCTTTCTCTGATCACTTGTAGTTTAAGAAGGCCACCCACTTTTTTCCCACTTTTTCAGCTACTTTTGAGAACCACGGTGACCTCCATTTTCCTTTTACATTTATTTACTTTCCTAATAAAAAGGTTTTTTGCCCTTAAAATATCCCTTTTCAGTTTTACCCACTGCTTTTCTGCATCCCCCAGATATTCCCATCCAGCTAACTACTCCTTTAGGTATTGTCCCATCTTGACGTGGAACCTGATTCAGGAAGTGGGACATCCAGGGCCCGATTGCTGGGTCGGTGCTGCTTATTCCACCTTTGAAGTGGACTAAGCAGCACGTCCCCTTTGACTTGGCAGGATGTACAGGGTCGTGACCTGAACCGGCCCTGTATGTCCTGCCTGGCTGTCCTGCCCCTGTTTTGCTCAGATCCCACCCCCTCCCGGCTCTCCCCGTCCTGCTGCTCAGGACATACAGGGAAAGCTGGAGAGAGAATCTGGCTTGGACAGCTTGCCAGGCTGCACGTCCCTCTGGGATGTGCAGTCCCACAACCTGCGTCCCAGAATCGGGCCCATAGTTTCTCTAGAGTCTAGGACCCTCCCTTTTGAATGAACTATCTCAGCCTGTATCCTAATACTGAACCACACTGTCCTGTAAACACTGGATGCGAGATGATCACTCACTACAACATCAGAAACACCCTCCCCATTTGTACTCATAAGTTCCATTATGGTGCCCTCACGTGTGGATTCCATTACCAGTTGCAGGATCAATTCTCCCTGTAGAGAATCCAGGATCTTCTTACTTCTAGATGACATTGCCGCAGGAATGCCCTAATCAACATCCAGCATATTGAAATTACCTATCAATAGTACTTCTCTCTTCATAGCAATACTGCAAATCTTTAATTAAATCTTGGTCCACTTCTTCCTGTGAAGGAGGTCTGTATATCACACCAATACAAATGGATGTTCCATTCTCTCTTTCCAGTTTAACCCACAGCTCCTCTTCCTTTCCTCTTAGGCCCTGCAATTCTGTAGCTTTAATAATATTTTTTACATATAGTGCCATTCCTCCTCCCTTTCTTCCTACCCTGTCCTTCATGAATAAATTATAACCTGGTATAATTATATCCCAGTCATGGTTCTCTGTGAACCATGCCTCTGTGACTGCCACTAAATCCTAATCAGCCTCTTCCATTAAAACCTCAAGATCCAGTGTGGGAAGGACTGGGGTTTCTAGTCCCACAGGTGCTCCTTGTGGTCTTGGGCAAGCCACTTAACCCTCCATAGCCCATGTTCCCTGTAAAATAGTTATCTCCAAGTTATAATGCCCTGTTCAATGTAATTTCAGTTTGTTCAATGTAAACCGCACTGATGCAGAATAGCACGGTATATAAGAGAATGTAAATAAATAATAAATAAAATAAAATAAATCCAGAATCTTATTTCCCATGCTGCAGGCATTAATACACATCGCTTTCCAGATGGTGCCCCTTTTTGCCATTTCTACAGAAGTATTTAATGTTTTATTTACCTGAGGGCTTTTACTACCTGGGGGAGTTCTTCACCCATCTCCAATGAATCGAGTTTAAAATCCTCTTCAGTAGGTTGCCAGTCTGCTGTGGAAGACTCTGACCCTTATTAAATAGGTGGACATCATCTTTATTCAGCAGTCCTTGGAAATCCTCCCATGGTCCAAGAAACCAAAATGCTCTCAATGACACCATCTGTGCAGCCATTCAGTCATCTCTCTGATGTGAACTTCTCTGTCTCAGCATTTACTCTCAGCAGGGAGGATTGAACCTGCTTCACCATCTCTCCCAGAGCCATGAAGTGTCTATTGATATACTCAGAGGAATATCTAGCAGTATCATTTGTGCCATTGTTGAGCAGCATCAGCTAATAGACTTGATGAATCTCAGCAAACTCAGTAATGTCTTGGATTTTGGCACCTGGCAGGCAGCACACCTCCCAGGACATCAGGTTTGGTCAGCAAATGGATTCCTCAGTACCCTTCAGAAGACAGTCACCAACCACAACTACCCTTGTTTCCTTGTGGTCACCAATTCAACAACTTGAAGTGGAGGAGTGGCCTAGTGGTTGGGGCAAGGTACTTCAGGCCAGAAGGTCGGGGGTTCAAATCCCACTAGAGGACAGCAACCTTGGGCTGGAAGGATTGGGGTTTCTAGTCCCACAGGTGCTCCTTGTGGTCTTGGGCAAGCCACTTAACCCTCCATAGCCCATGTTCCCTGTAAAATAGTTATCTCCAAGTTATAATACCCTGTTCAATGTAATTTCAGTTTGTTCAATGTAAACCGCACTGATGCAGAATAGCGCGGTATATAAGAGAATGTAAATAAATAAATAAACTTTGGGGTTTTTGAGTTCTGATTTCTCCTGTTCCTAAGATGTTCTCGCCTCCTCCACTTTCAGGGTTACATACCGGTTGTTCAGTTTGAAGGATGGTGGAGTTAGAATGTCAGTTCTGCAGGCTCTGCTGACCCATGTCCAGCTCTCTTTATGTACCATATCATCATCACCTCTATTGGAGATCTTGGCGGCCTGAAGAAGCATTTCATCAATATAGTTCTCACTGTCTTAGATGCCTCTCAGCTTTGCCCCCTCCTCTCTCAGCTCCTCCACTTGTTCACAGGGCTGGCCCATCCATTGAGCGAGAATGTTGTTTGCATAGGGCCCCGCACTTCAGGGGGCCCCGTGAGAACTTCATTCTGTGGGGTTTGCAGGGCCGGCTTCAGTGGAAGCCAGGGACACCAGAGGTCCCAGCTCACCTCTCCACAGTGCTAGAGCGAAGAGCAACATGCTCCTTCACTTGTGCTGTGTTCACGTGAAGCCCCTGGAGTGCTGGGAAAGAGGAAATGACCTTTAACCTTTTCCATCACTCAGCAGGCTTCACATAAACACAGGGTGAGTGAAGAAGCATGCTGTTCTTCACTCCAGCGCTGTGCAAAGGTGAGCTGGGGCCTCTGTCGTAATCGACTCCCTCGTAAGGAGCTCAGACAGGTGTGGGAGCTAGGATAGGGCTGGAAATGGCTGATGGGGGGCTAGGAATGGAAATGGGCTGATGGGGGGAGCTTGGACTGAAAATGGGCTGATGGGGGCTGGGATAGGACTGGAAATGGCTGATGGGAGGGCTAGGATTGGAAATGGGCTGATGGGGGGAGCTTGGACTGGAAATGGGCTGATGAGGGCTAGGATAGGACTGGAAATGACTGATGTGGGTACTAGGACTGGAAATGGGTTGATGCGGGGAGATGGGAGAATGGGACTAGAAGGGAGCGGATGCTGGGTGGGGCTGGAACTAGAGGTGAGCTGATGTTGGGGGAGGACTAGAAGGGGATGAGTCTGGGGAAGTGAGGATGGAGAGGGGCAAAGATATTTTGTGTGGGAGGGAAGAAAAATCTACGCTTGGCCGGGTATTGGGAGAGTATATGGGGATTGAGGATGGAAGGGTGAAATTTGAATGGATGAAAAAGAAATAAAGAAAGAAATGGAGGAAAGAGCAAAAGGGGAAGATCAGTATGTTAAAGCAGATGTAGAGAGAGAATGGAAATAAATTAGAAGAGATAAGAAAGGACAAATGGACAGCAGACAATGGAGAGTTAGCAGAAGACACAAAGAAACCAGAAGAAAGTGACTGGAGCAGTTGAAACTAAAAATAAAATACCCAACAAAAGGTAGAAAAATACTTTTTTATCTTGAATTTATTAACTGGAATATGTCAGCTCTGGGAAATGTACATTGCTACCATCTTTGCGTTTTTGTTTAGTACAAGAGGAAATTAATTTATAGTGTTATTTCTCCAATGTTGTACATTCCAAGTTTGGCTTTTGGAGTTCCCAGTTAAATTACTGTCTTTCTATTTCTAAATTGTAATCCCTTGTTCTTTGATGATTGTCTATGTTCTGCATGTGTAACTGAGCTGAGAGATTCTGTTCATGTAGTTTCTATTTCACAGTGCCACTTGTTCTCTTTCCCCAGCAGAAGATGTATTGGTATTTCCTGAGATGTATTGGTTTAATATTTGCAGTGTTGCCTTTTTGATAGGTAGGGTTTGGTGCTTTGTGAGTCCTGGCAGTGCTGTTATGATACAGCGGGTTTGCTACGGATTCAGATTTTTTATTAGCATGGGTTCTAAATGGGCAGTGTTTATAGTACTTCCTAATGTGCCTAGCGGTTGGCACTGGAATATAGTAATGTATAAATCTGGTAGTCTTTCTTTATCCAGACACTCATTAAGAAGCTTGTTACTAAAAGTTAGTGCATGTTAACGTTATGCAAATATGTATGCAAATTAGGCTTCTTATGCAAATGAGGCCCCCCACAATGAGTCTCCGCACATCGCCTCGCACCCCCCTTGGGCTGCCCCTGCTTGTTCATGAGGGACTGAACTTGCAGACATCTTGCTGCACATGGAACTAATCCCTTACTTGGGATCAGGCTGATCACCTGGATAAAGGTAAAAGCTGTAACGGGCAACAGCTTTGGTGACATTATTTATCTCCAGGAACGAGCAGGAATGTAGTCTTCACATATGGGTGATGTCGGTACCGATGGAGCCCATGCGGGAACGCTCCCCATCGTCCAATAGGAAAGCTTTTGGGAGCATCCCACTGTGCCTGCATTGCTGCCTTCCTGCCTTTGTGACTCTCCCTCCTGTTCTTCGTTTTCCGCGGAGCCTGCAGGAAGCAAATCCTGTCTCTGCAGAAAATGTCTTCATTCTTCTTCTTTGTTATAATTTGTGGTTGCGTCTGCCTTCCCATTGACGCCGGAACCAATATCTTCGATTCTACTCACTCTTTCTTTCTGACCAAAAAAAAAAAAAGAAAAAGCTTTAATTCTTCCAGGTGCATTGATGCCAGGCCTCCATCCAGTCTACTGACAAGATGGAAAAAAACAGTGGTTTTAAGAATTGTTCTAAGTGTGGTAGCACTATCTCTGCTACTGATACCCATGGCTGGTGTCTTAAATGCCTCGGCCCAGATCACCAGCCATCTGAATGTCCCCTATGCAAGAAGATGACAAAGAGAGGCCTACAGAATCGGGCCGCGAAACTCAGCTCCCTGTTTGCCTCAGATGTGGTTTCACTCGCTTTGACATCATCGAGGGCATCATCTTTCTCACATTGATCTCAGGTATCAAAACACAAGTCTTCCTCTAAGACAGGCCATCCTCCCAAAGGTAGATCTCTATCTAAACATAGAGATGCCTTGAGCGTTGCCCTGGAGTTGGATCGACCGGCCAAACTACCCCAGCAGGAGGACCTCCCCTCCAAAGCCACAAAAGGGGTCCAGGATGCTCCTGAGGCCTCCACCTCAGGAGAGCTCCTGGTGCCATGCTCTGGAACAGTAGCCCATGCTTCTGGTACCGATACCCAGGCATTGGCAAGCTCTATGGATCAGCATATGCTGGCCATTGAGTGGAGTCTAGTAGCTCTGTTAGCAGCATCGATACTGGTCAGGACATTACCGGCAGTATCGTCGGTACCGGTATCGTCAACAATGCTGATGCAGTCAGCATCGGGCTTCATGCCGCTAGGCACACTCCTACCCATACCGGCCCTTGAATCCATTCCTGGTTCTGAGGTACCGGTACAGCAAGTCTCTCAGGCCGATACTTATCTCAATCAGTACCGGACCTTCAAGAGCAGGAGCATTGCTCCCCGATGATACTTTGATTCTACTGATTCCAATTCTTCGGATGATGACTCGATCAGTACCCGAGAGATGCAAAGCCCCGGGTTCCAGAAAACACAACTTCCACACCACTCAATGGTAGTGGAATCTGCTATGTGTCAAATTAAGAGTTCTAAGGTGCACTCCTCCAATCCCCCAGGCAGGGAATCGAGAACCCTCGATGCCTTTGGGTGGTGATGCTTTCAGGCCTCTATGCTTTCAGCCCATATAAGTTCATGTATACTCTACATGGGTATGTTCCTTAAGGAGGTAATTAGGGATCTGGAATCAATGGTTCCTCTTGTCCCGGATGATAAGAGGGCAGACTATCTTACCTCAGTCAAACATGCCCAGAATGTTTCAAAGTTCATCAACAGAGCATCCTTTGAGTGTTTTAAATGCACTAGTAGAGCAACATCTATCTGCATAGGTGCACATAGGATTGCCTGGCTTCAGGTATCAGACTTTGAACAATGGGTTCAAGATAAGCTGGGTAATAGTCCCTGTACTGGTGAGAATCTGTTTGGAAAGGATTGGCAAGATAAGGCTTCTCAGTTAGTCTAAGAATGCCACCCTCAATAGGCTTTCCAATGCTACTGACAACACTGCCAAGAAATAGGCAGCTGCAAAGAAACCTTTCTATGGTAAGAAGAAGAAATTTTACCCTTCTTACCCCCCAGCTTCTCAATACCAACTTCAGGGTACCCAGAAGACGCAACAGAAAAAGCCACAGGCTCCTAAATCCCAACCAGCTGCGCAGACCCAATCTGCGCCTGGTTTTTGACATCTTCCCACAGAACATAGCCAAACTGCCTCTGGAGAACCCCCACCCCCTCCACATAGCAGGCAGACTTTGCCATTATGCCTCCATAGTGCGAGAAGAGTACAAGCTTCATCTATAAAGCATACCCCCTTCCACCCTAGTGGGAGAGTATCATTCTCAACCCCCCACTCACTGCTCTCCTGCAGCAAGAGATCATCTTTCTTCTGTCATAGTGTGCTATAGAAGAAGTTTCAACATCCCAACAGGGGATGGGGTTCTGTTCACCTTACTTTCTCATACCAAAGAAAAACGGAGGGTACAGACCCATCTTAGACCTCAGGAACCTAAACAAGTTTATAGTCTGAGAGAAATTGAAGATCTCACTAGGAACCCTTCTACCTTATCTCCAGAGGTAGGACCGGCTCTGTTCTCTAGTTCTAAAAGAAGCGTATACTCATATCCTCATTCATCCAGAACACAGGAGGTATCTACGCTTCATTTTCCAGAGAAATCACTATCAATACAGAGTCCTTTCCTTTGGACTCGCCTCTGCCCCAAGAGTCTTCACAAAGTGTATGGCGGTCGTAGCTGCATATCTAAGGAATCTCAGAATATTTGTCTTCCCTTAATTAGACGACTGGCTAATAAGAGCAGTCACTTCACAGGAGGTTCATCTATCCCTCCTTTATACAATGCAGATACTGTGGGATCAGGGATTTGTGATAAATCTTCCAAAATCACATCTAGTTTCCACTCAAACACTAGAATTCATAGGAGCTCTTCTAGACACTCAATGGTCAAGGGCATTTATACCCCAGGACTGTTGTACTCGACTAGTGCAGCTAGCATCTCAAGTAAGGCTCAGAGACAATCTCTCGGCCAGGGAGATGCTGCAACTTCTAGGCCATATGGCCTCTGCAGTGCATGTGGTTTCATATGCCCATCTGCACATGCAGACAGCTCAATGGACTCATGCCTCCCAGTAGAAGCAGGCCTCTGGGTCCCTCAAGGACCAGATCCAAGTCAGACAGACTCATCGACTCCCTTCTGTGGTGGTCTATGCCAGAAATCTCCTTGTAGGGTCACCTTTTCAGATGCCTCCACATCAATGCATTCTGACAATGGATGCCTCCAAACTGGGCTAAGGGGCCCACTTGGACTCTCTGTCCACTCAGGTCCTCTGGACGGAGCAGGAGTCGCAGCTCCAGATAAATTCACTGGAGCTTCATGCTATCTTCAATGCCCTCAAAGTGTTTCAACAACTACAAGGCCACAGAGTTCTTGTCCAAATGGACAATCAGGTAGCTATGTTCTACATGAACAAGCAGGGGGGAACGGGCTCTTGGGCCCTTTGCAAGGAGGCTCTCCATTTTTGGTCCTTTGCCCTTGGTCATCAAATACATCTCCAAGCAGTGTATCTGCCAGAGCAGCAAAATGTCCTAGCAGACAGATTGAGTCGCATCCTCCTTCCGCATGAATGGTCCCTACATCAGGAGACAATCTCCTACATATTTCAGACCTCATTTTTGCACCAGAATCCTGATGTCCGGCCTCCAACAAGTGGATGCTTTCCACCTTCACTGCGGTTCTGTATGCCTTTCCTCCCATACCCCTGATTCCCCAAACGTTTTTCAAGTTTCAAGCGGACAAGGCCCCATGAGCCTCATAGCCCCAACCTTGGTTTCCTCTCCTGCTACGTCTGTCCCAGACTCGCTCCTGAGTATCAGGTCAGATCCCGATCTCCTCTCGCAGAAGGAAGGGACTCTACTCCATCCCAATCCGCAGTCTCTCCATCTCATGACTTGGCTGCTGAAAGCGTAGTGTTGCAAGATCTTAACCTTGCTCAGGAAGTAAAGCAGATCCTGATAGCCTTCAGGAAACCATCCACCAGATGTTCCTATGACTTCAAGTGGCATAGGTTCTCCACTTGGTGTTCCCAAAAGAATCTTAATCCCTTCTCAGCTCCTTTGGATGCTCTCCTTCAGTATCTCCTCCATCTTTCATCCTCTGGTCTCAAGACAAACTCGGTGAGAGTTCACCTCGGTGCAATTGCTGCTTCTCACCATCCCTTGGATGGGCAGCCTATTTCCTCACAACCGCTTGTGACATGTTTCATGAGAGGGCTCTTACTGACCAAGTCTCCCATCGGGCCACCACTGGTTGCATCGGATCTTAATGTCGTGAAAGGCAGCTCCTCAAGCCGCCTTTTGAACTTTTAGCCACAACCTCAATAAAGTTTCTCTCCTGGAAGGTTATCTTACCAATTGCCCTCACTTCAGCTAGATGCATCAGTGAGCTTCAGGTGTTGGTAGCAGACCGCCTTATACCCGGTTCCACAATGATAAGGTGGTCCTTAGGACTCACCCCCATTTCATGCCCACGGTACCTAGACCATATTCCTTAGGGCAGAGGCAACCCTCCATACCCTTGACTGCAAACGGGCCTTGGCATTCAAAGGACAGCTGAGCACCGTAAAGGCTCTGTTATTCATCTCCTTTGCTCCCAGTCACTTGGAGTTGCCAGTATCCAAATGTACCCTTTCTAAATGGATAGATTGCATCTTGTTTGCTTATGATAAAGCAGGACTATCCCTTGAAGGTCATGTCACTGCCCATAATGTTTGTGCCATGGCTGCCTTGACGGCAAACCTACATTCTGTAGCCATTGACAAAATCTACAAAGCATCTACTTGGTCTTCGGTACATACCTTTGCTGCTCATTACTGTCTCGACAAGGACATCCACCAGAATGCCATGTTTGGTCAGGCTGTGCTCCAGCACCTCTTTCAGACTTAGGGCAACTCCTACCCTCCATCCTAGAACCTTTCGATGCCAGATACCCATGAAGGATCCATGCCTTCTTGCGGCCTGCTCTAAGGCAAATCTACTGATTCTGGGGTCATTTCTCTGGCATCTGGGAACTAGGTAGTCCCATATATGAAGACTACATTCCAGCTTGTTCCTAGAGATAGCATAGTTACTCACCTGTAACAGGTGATCTCCAGGAATAGCAGGAATTTAGTCTTCACAATCCACCCTCCTTCCCTAGGTGTTATAGGGTTTTTCTCTCTCTGTTCTCTCCTTTTATCTCAGCTACAAACTGAGGAGGGAGAGTCACAAAGGCGGGAAGGCAGCAACGCAGGCGCAGTGGGATGCTCCCAAAAGCTTTCTTATTGGATGCTGGGGAGTGTTCCCACGTGGGCTCCGTTGGTATCACGTCACCCATATGTGAAGACTAAATTCCTGCTGTTCCTGGAAATCACCTGTTACAGGTGAGTAACTATGCTTTCCCAGCCATAGTTCAGTTATAGGAGCCTTTGCACCTGTTGAAGGAAATGAGATAAAGACCTACTGAAGTCCTTAACTTTACCTCAGCTGTCCATTAAGACAAAAAGCAGTTGATTTCTTTTATGTGAGATCTCTGTTCTGATTCCCTGTTTCTAGCCATTCACGATGCAGCTCTGGAATATATCTCTTCTTTGATCACTCTATATGTCCCAGCCTGTGCTCTTCATTCTCTTCACTGTTTCAGACGGCCTATTTCATCACTGTCCACAGTCAAATATGAGTTCACTCGACAAACTGCAATCTTTGTCTCAGCCCCCTCCCTCTGGAGCAGCCTGCCCACTTCCTTACGGATGGAACTAAATTTCAAAAGTTTCAAGAAGGCACTGAAAACTCACCTATTTGAATTGGCATTCAATTGACTCTAAAGTGGACTCCCTTAACCCAGGCGTTTTCTTTTTTTTTTTGCTAAGTCAGAGCCTAACCCCCTCCTTCTTAACCCCCTCCCTCCCCCCTCTACCTGGACACCATTTCCTCTCTTTTTTCTCTTTATTCTCCTTTTCTATGACCAAAGATGGCGTTTCTTTCCTTTTTCAATTAGTGTTTTATGTAAATCACATTGCATGCTTACAGATATTGCGGTATATCAAATAAAAGTAAACATAAACAAGTAAACATAGTCCTGCTTGCTCACCTGTTATTTGGGTATGGAGCATTTCAGGTAGTAACTCTGCCATTCCTAAACAATACTAATTCCCAGGAATCTCACAGTAACAACAACATAAATTGTGTGAGAAATACGTGATTGATGCTGCTGAATATCCCCAGATGCTATGATTAAATGCCCCAGCACTAGTTGGCTGGTGTTGGGGTGGAGTGGCACCCAGGATAACTGTCTGGTGGTGATATTCAGCTGCTAGCCTGTTATCCCAAAGTCGCAAAAGTTGGGCACCTGAAGTCTTCCTAATATCTGCTGCTTTAGCTAACTGGCCAGTGGCCATATATCGCCATTAGTTTGTTAGCTAACATGCTATCCAGCGAACCTGGATATGACCCAGGCATTGAATATCTGGGTTCAAAGTTCAGCGGCGATGGCTAGCCATCAACATTAGCTGCCACTGTTGCGTTGATCTTAGAAATATAAAATACACATAAAATCAATGATAGATTGAACAAACAAAACAACACAGAGAAACACAGTACTGGCTTCATCAACAGAGAGCTTGAACAATCTCAGGTCAGCTGCCAGTAGGAATACAAACCAAATTGTTAGCATGGTCAGTGAGGAAAGTGAACACTTCAAAATTGATGTTATCCACCTGGATACAAATGACCTAGCTAGAAACAGTACCTCTACAGTACAAAGGGACTTCCAGATTCTGGGAGAAGACCTTAAACCCAATGTCAACACCATAGTGTTCTCAGAAGTTATACTTATCCGTGATAAGGAGGAAGAGAATCTGCATCACATAACCAAACCTGGTGTAAACAAGAAGGATTTAGGTATATAGGAAACTGGAGCAATAGATGGAACAAGAAGAGGCTATACTGTGTTGATGGACTGCATGTCTCTGTGGCAGGAAAAAGGATCCTATGTGAAAAATTCAGGCACTATGCGGACAAGCATTTAAACTAGGGAAATGGGGTGATGGAGGGAAAAGAACAAGTTCAAGATGTCACTCCCAGCAAAAACAATAACACTGGAAATAGTCATATCACATCAGTGTCAAGTGGGAAGAGGAGTCTAGAATAAAATCCATGCAAAATACAAGCAAGCCAACCAACTATTGCTGGAAGGCAATGAGCACAAATGCTCGAAGTCTAGCCAGCAAAGTTCCTGGTCTGGAGGCCCTAATGGTGGAAATGTATTTGGACATTGTGGCCATTACAGAAGCATGGTTTAATGAGTCACATGAATGGGATATATCCATAGCTGGCTATAATTTATTTAGAAGAGAGAGAGAAGGCAGAAAAGGAGAAGGAATAGCCCTATATATCAAAAGCAATATTAAAGCTGCTGAAATGCAGGGGATGTGGCGAAAAGAAGCACTGTGGATTGTGTTGGAAAGAGGAGATGGCACTGTCATTCATACTGGTGTAGTCTACAGGCCTCCAACTCAAACTGAAGAAATGGATAGAGACTTGATCATTGATATTCAAAGCACTGTTCCCTCTAAGCTGTGCGCGTGTGCGCGCGCACACACCTCGCCGAGCGAGCGCACATACTTTACAACAGAGCGCACAAAAATTACGGCTCTGATTCTGATAGAAAACAACACAGATGTCTTAAAATTTAAAAGTTATGATTGCAATTACTAGGAATTTCCCGCTTCCTTTAGTAATCGTCTATTTTCATTTAATTTGATTAAAATCAATGTGGTGTACATACTGTATTCTGACGTGTAGTCAAATTTTAAAGTATATAACTCCGAGTGTCATTATGTGGCGCACAAAAATTTAACCTTCCTTCAAAAGCTGCACACAGCTGATATTTTATGCGCACATAGCCTACAGAAAATTAGAGGGAACATTGATTCAAAGGTAGCTATGAAGGGAGACGTGATCATAAAGGATGACTTTAATCTACCAGATGTGGATTGGGGTATTCCTTATGCAAAACTGAAAAGTAAAAAGATTGTGGATGCCTTCCAATAAGCATTGCTCAGGCAAATGGTGATGGAAACAACCAGGGAAAGTTCAATGCTGGATCTAATATTTATCGATGGAGATAGCATGTCGAATGTCTGGGTGGGTGCCCATGAGAGCGGCAGCAATCATCACATGATGTGGTTTGAGGTAAAAGCCAAGGCAGAGACTAATCACAGCAAACTCAGAGGCCTAGACTTCAAAAACACTGGCTTCAGTAAAATGGCAAAGTGCCTGAAGGAGGAGTTGGCAAAGTGGGAGGAGATAAGGGAAGTGGAATTGCAGTGGGCTAAACTAAAAGAGGCCATAAAAGGGGCAACACACATATATATAAGGAAAGTAAATAAAAATAAGAGGAAAGGGAAACCTATATGGTTTTTCAAAGAAGTGGCTGCACAAATAAAGGCAAAAAACAGTTTTCACAAAATTCAGAATATCACAAACAGAGGAACACAGAAAAGAATACAGGATAAAGCTAAAAGAGACAAAGAGCAAAATAAGGATAGCAAAAGCAAAGGCAGAAGAAAATATGGCTAAAGATGTAACGTATGGAGACAAATCTTTTCTGTTAAGTTCGGGAGAAGAGGAAAATCAGAGGTGAAATTGCAAGACTCAAAAGTGCCGAGGACAGATATGTGGAAAGTGACATTGAAAAAGAAAATGTAAAAAAAAAATACTTCTGTGTTCACTAAAGAAAATCCTGGAGAAGGACCATATATGACTGACAAATATATAAATGGCAATGGAGTAGATACAGTCCCCACACCATTCTCAGAAGATGTTCTTGAACAGCTTGAAAAACTGAAAGTGGACAAGACCATGGGCCCGGATGGGATTCATCCCAAGTTATTAAAAGAGCTCAGAGGTGGTGGGGTGGGAGTTCCGGACATTTGGAAATATGCCTTGGCTTGCCAAGCCCGACATCTTGCTGATTGGCTGGGGGACACGGAGGTTTATACTCCCCGGGCGTTAGAGGAGGCCTTTGTGGCGCCGCACACTCTGGATGCGGTGTTGCATCTTGAGCGGGGGGTTCTGCCGGCACGTCTGACTGGAAGTGTGCTGCTGCAAGCAACCAGGCGTACCTGGCAACAGTTGAATAGATATTGGGGGTGTGACCCGGGGGTCTCCAGTTGGTTACCCTTAAGGGGAAATGCCTGTTTTACCCCGGGGTCCGACTCGGTGTTCTTTCGGCGTTGGGCGCAACTGGGGATTACGCGGGTGGGCCATGTGGTGGACACGGAGGGGCGATGTAAGGCCTGGGACGTTCTTTGCAGGGAATATGGCTTGGATTCTGGGAACTCCGCCTTTGCATACATGCAATTGTCCCATTATATTGGAACGTTACCTGAACGAGAACTACAGGTGGAGCGCTCAGCGCGGATTCTAGAATTTTTTGCTTTGGGGTCGGATCCCCCCCCGACGATCGCATTGTTTAAACGGAAGTTGGATTTATTAGACCCACCTCGGGATTACGCGGCGGTGGCACAGGCCTGGGAGAGAGACTTAGGCCGGGAGATACCGGCGGGCTTGGTCCAGGGCGCGCTGGGTCGGATTGCGTGCCTAGTGGAGGGGGCTCGGTGGCGCGAGATCCAATTCAAATGCATTCTTCGAGCCCACTTTTCGCCACGGAGAGCGTTGAGAAGCTGTCTTACCATGTATGGGGGGTGTCCCAAATGTTCTTGTGGCCTGGCAGACCTGGGCCATATGTGGTGGGGGTGCCCAGTCATACGCCGGTACTGGCTACGTATTGGCGAGTACCTGGGCGGGCTGCTCCATCAGCGGATTAGTTGGTCTGGGCTGTCAGTGATTCTGGATCAGACAGGGCCGCTCCACCCAAAGGGCAGGTGGGAAGGCTTATTAGTGCGGAAGGCCTGTCTGGTGGGTAAGGGTCCCATTCTTCACCGATGGAGGGAACCTACCGGCCCTACGTTTTGGGAATGGCGCAATGCCCTGCACCAGTTCATGCTCCTGGAACGGCGGAGTGCGCAGCGGCACCCCCGCCGATGGGCCACATTTTTGTTAATCTGGCTGCCGTATATACAGGCACTAGAGCCTAAAACTCGCAGTGAGGTGCTGAAAGTAGCGTAGGGCCGGGGGAGGAAACCCCGGGGGGGGGGGTTTAGTTAAGGAGGCTAGGTGACTTGGGCGGGGGGGGGGAGGGGGGGGATGTCCGGGTGAACTTGCTACGATATTCTGTAGTTTTTGTTCGTTATTGATATACTCCCGGGGCGGTGGACAAGACACAGCCCCGCCCGGGAGGTGCCCTGGTACAAGATGAGTGTATATGATTGGTTGATGTTTGTTATTGTATCCTATATCTTCAATAAACAGATTTAATAAAAAAAAAAAGAGCTCAGAGGTTCTGGCAGGGCCTTTAAAGGATGTTTTTTTTGTGTTTTGTTTTTATTAAGCATTTCACTTTATGCAAATGAAACAGAAAATAAGGAATAAAGGATGATTTTAATAGATCCTTGGAGATGGGAGAGGTTCTGCTGAACTGGAGAAAGGCTGATGTGGTACTTTTTTACAAAAATAGTAATAGGGAAGTGGTGACAAACTATAGGCCGGTAAACCTTACCTCAGTGGTGGGAAAAATATTGAAGGCGCTCCTGAAGGAAAGAACAGAGGATTTTCTAAAAACCAATGGGTTGCATGATCCAAGTCAACATGGTTTTACTAAAAGACGATTATGCCAAACAAATTTTATTTTCTTTGACTGGGTGACCAGAGAACTAGATCAAGGACATGCGATGTTCTTCATAGGAGGCTTATCAATAAACTAAGCAGCCTGGGGATGGGTCCCAAGGTGGTGAACTGGATCAGAAATTGATTGACTGACAGATGACAGAAGGTGGTGGTAAACAAAATTCAATCAGAAGAAAGGAAGGTGAGTAGTAGGATGCTCCAGGGTTCAGTCTTGGGGCCAGTACTGTTCAATTTATTTGTGAGTGATATTACTGAAGGACTGAAGGGAAAAGTCTGCCTTTTTGCAGATGTCACGAAAATTTGCAACAGAGTGGACTACTCTGAGGGAGTGGACAACATGAGGAGAGATCTACAAAAACTGGAAGAACGGTCTAATGCTTGGCAGTTAAGATTTAATTCAAAGAAGTGCAGAGTCATGCACTTGGGATGCAGAAATCCAAAGAAATTGTATGCGATAGGGGGCGAGAGGTTGGTGTGCACGGATCAGGAGAAGGACTTTGGAGTAATAGTGTCTCAGGATCTCAAGGTGGTGAAATAATGTGATAAGGCAGTAGCCAAAGCTAGAAGGATGCTGGGTTGCATACAGAGAGGAATAACCAGCAGAAAGGAGGAGGTATTAATGCCCCTGTACAAGTTGTCGATGAGGCCTCACTTGGAGTATTATGTTCAGTTTTGGAGACCATATCTAATGAAGGATATAAAAAGACTTAAAAAAGTTCAGAGGAAGGCAACCAAAATGATTTGGAGCCTGTGCTAGAAGAAGTATGAGAAGAGACTTGAAGATCTAGTTATATATATCTTAGAAAAGAGGAGGGACAGGTGAGATATGATACAGATGTTTAAATTCTTAAAGGGTATTGGTGAACAAACAAATCTTTTTCAAAGAAGGTGAAGTTGTAAAATTAGAGGGCATAAAATGAAGCTGTGAGGAGGTAAACTTAAAAGCAATGTCAGGAAATGCTTTTTTCACTGAAAGGGTGGTGGATGCTTGGATTGCCCTCCCGATGGAGGTGGTGGGGCAAATACAGTGACAGAATTCAAAATGGCATGGTACAGACACAGTGGATCTCTTTATAGCAAGAAAATAAAATCAAAATAAATTTAACCATCTTTTATACTTCAACAAATAGAGAGGGGTGACCTGTATGGAGCAGCCAGTACAACCCTAAACAAAGGCATAGAGAGGGGTAACCCTCATGGAGCGGTGGATACACCTACTCTAGACACCTTACTGGGCAGACTAGATGGACCACACTGGTCTATCTCCAGGAACAAGCAGGAATGTAATCTTCACATATGGGTATCATCGGTACTGACGGAGCCTGCGCGGGAACGCTCCCCAGCGTCCAATTAGAAAGCTTTTGGGAGCATCCCACAGCGCCTGCCTGCTGCCTTCCCACCTTTCCCAACTGCCTCTCTCCAGTTCTTTGTTTTCCGCGGAGCCAGCAGGTCGTTTTCCTGTCACCGCAGAAATTATCCCATATTTTTCATTCTTTTTTGTGGTAGCGTCTGCCTTCCTCGACGCTATACCGGTACCGCCGGTTCTTTCTTTCTTTCTTCTTAAAAAAAAAAATAAATAAAAATAAATTCTAATCTTTTATCTGGATTTTCCAGCCTTTTTTCTCTCGGGTGCTATGCGCAATTTTGTGCACTAGGCCCAATTTTTCCTCAACATGGTAAAACCCGCTTCGGGTTTTAAAAAGTGTTACAAGTGTGGTGGTACCATCTCCGTCACCGACACTCATGAATGGTGCCTCAAATGTTTAGGTCCTGACCACTCCATCTCGGAGTGTGTTGCCTGTGGGATGTCGAAGAGGGGTCGGCAGAACCGAGCTGCTAAGCTTAGCTCCCTTTTTCCCTCCGATGCAGCATCCGTGGCATCGACATCTTCCAGGGCTTTGTCTTCCTCCCATGGATCTCAGGTAACCAAACATAAATCTGGCCGATCCTCAAAGGGTAGATCTCCTTCCAAGCATCGAGATGCCTCTGGCGTTGCCCTTGAGGGACTTGTACTGGCAAAATTGCCCCGGCGGGAGGCTTTGGCTTCCAAAGCACTATCGGGGCTCCAGGATGTTCTCGAGGCCTCAACCTCGGCAGAACTACTGGTGCCATGCTCTGGGGTACCGGCCGCTTCGTCCGGTACCAACACCCAGGCATCGGCAGTGTCAATTGACCAGAGATTCCTGGCCATTGAGCACAGTCTGGCGGCTCTCCTTGCGGCATCGGTGCCTTTGGGACCGCTTCAGACATTTCAACCGGTACCGACACAGGTTCCGGCACCGATACCGGTACCGACAGCATCGACATGGCGAGTATGCTACCAACACCGAGTCATGCTATTTCCTCCGTTATCGACAGGCCGGTACCGGACCCCTCCGGTACCGACTTCGATCGGTATCGGTATCGTGCTTTACAAGAGCACCCGGACATAAGATACTTCGAATCCTCCGTTGACTCTGAGGACTCTGACAGCTCTGTCGATGCTGGAGTACTTCTCTCTGAGGAGCCGCCTTCACCTAAATGTAGGATGTCTCCTCCAGAGGATATATCCTTTCAGGATTTTATCAGGGAGGTGGCTAGGGGTCTTTCCATCACAGTGGCTCCTGAAACAGAGCCCAGAGCAAAGGAGTTGGAGATTTTACAATATCCTAAAGCTCCCAAGGAAGCGGCCACTTTGCCTATTCATGAGATCTTGCATGATCTCATGTTAAGAATGTGGGAAACACCTCTTACCACCTCTCCTCATTCCTGTAGGCTGGATACATTGTATCGAGTGCCTCCTTGTCCTGGATTTCAAAAAACTCAGTTGCCACATCACTCTATAGTGGTGGAGTCAGCTATGAGAAGGATCAAGAGTGCAAAGAGACATGCATTTAATCCTCCAGGACGTGAATGTAGGACTCTTGATGCCTTTGGGCGTTGAACATTCCAGGCCTCTATGCTTTCTGCCAGGATTAGTTCCTACATCTTATACATGGGAATGTTCCTTAAGGAGGTTACAGGAGATCTCGAGCTTATGAGCCCCCTCCTTCCTGAAGATAAGAGGCAGGATTATCTTACATAAGAACATAAGAACATAAGATATGCCATACTGGGTCAGACCAAGGTCCATCAAGCCCAGTATTCTGTTTCCAACAGTGGCCAATCTAGGTCATACGTACCTAGCTGTTTCCCCAAGGGACACACAGGTTCCACAATGCTTGTATTGGTTCAAGCATTGATATCCTGGGTCCCTTCTTAATAATGGTTTATGGACCTTTCCTCCAGGAACTTGTCCAAACCTTTTTTAAACCCAGCTACACTAACAGCCTTTACTACATCCTCCGGTAACAAATTCCAGAGTTTGATTACACGTTGAGTGAAAAAATATTTTCTTTTATTAGTCTTAAATAGTTTACCCTGTAGCTTCATTGCATGTCCCCTAGTCTTTCTATATTCTGATAAGGTAAACAATCGATCTACGTTTACCCGTTCCACTCCGTTCATTAATTTATAGACTTCTATCATATCTCCCCTCAGCCGTCTCTTTTCCAGGTTAAAGAGCCCCAACCTTTTTAGCCTTTCTTCATAGGAGTAGCCTTCCATCCCCTTTACCATTTTGGTGGCTCTTCTCTGAACCTTTTCTAAAATTGCTATATCCTTTTTAAGATACGGCGACCAGAATTGCACACAATATTCAAGGTGCGGTCTCACCATGGAACGATATAGAGGCATTATAATATCTTTTGTTTTATTTTCCATTCCTTTCCTTATCATACCTAGCATTCTATTTGCTCTCTTGGCCGCCGCTGCACACTGGGCCGAGGGTTTTAACATGGTATCCACATGCCCAGGATGTTTTCAAGTTTGTTAATCGTGCAGCTTTTGACTGCTTTGAGTGCATAAGTAGAACCTCTGCCATTGCCATAGGTGCTCATAGGATTGCCTGGCTCCAGGCATCTGACTTAGAATTCTGGGTACAGGACAAACTGGGGAATATCCCTTGTACAGGTGAAAATCTCTTTGGCAAAAATTGGCAAGGGAAAGCTAATGAGCTGGATGCTGATAACACCACTTTGGATAGGCTATCCAAGGCTACAGCTGATCCTGCAAGGAGAAAATCCTACAAGAAACCATTCTTCTCTAAAAAGAAGAGGTTTTATCCCTCCTATACACAGTAGGTGCATTCTGCAGGTCAGCCTTCCTGAAAGGGACAGCAGCCCCCAAAGCAAAGGAAATCAAAGACTGCTAAGCCTCAACCGGCCCAGCAGACTCAGCCTTTTTTAGACTGGGAAAAAGAAACAGACATGGTAGGTGTTCCTATTGTCTGATGAGCTGCTGTAAGGTAAGAAGGGGGGAAGACAACTCCAGAAGGGAGAATCCCCCGGTAGAACAGGTAGAGGACCATAGGGGCTTACCCGTTTAAAGAGTCACTCTTACAAAGCAAATGTTGTAGTAAGAGGGAGGTAAGACAGAGTTGCAAGAGACCGACTATGGAGGAGGTCTCGGACAGATGAGATGATACATGCCAGTACAGGGAAACAACTGTCTATTGATAGTTGCTACCTCTCTTTCCTCTAAGAGAAAGAGGAAAATCTATTGATTATGGGCATGATCATCATAAAGACTCTTAGAGTTAGAGAAAGATGTCTCATGAAGAGATATCTAGGTAGGTTAGGATAAAAATTAGTGCAGATACTTCAAGTGAAAAGAAGCAGACTGCCATCCTAACCCCCAACCAAAAGGGACAATGATCTATTTGAAACCCTGCGACTGCTGGGTTTGTTGACCCTGTTGAGGTTGTGGATTCTTCAGACCAGGGCAATGTTTCCCCTGTTTGGGAACATTGAATGATGGGCAGATGATGGGTAAAACCTTCTCCCCCTAGGGGAAGATAGTTTGGTAGGACATTTCCTACCTACTGGGAAAGAAGAAGGCGTAGAACAGCCTCTGGAAAAAGGAAAGTCAGTGGATAACTGAGTAACCTGAAGTAAAGACTCCTTGTTGAAGAGATTTTCTCCAGTGCAAGGAGTATTTCCCAGTCTTTCTTGTGCCCATTTGTCCAAGTCTGAGGCTTGAAGCCAGGCTCTACGTCGTGCCCGTATAGCTATAGCAGAAGTCCTGCTAACAGACTCAAAGGAGTCTAGGGTAGCACGAGTAAGAAACCTAGAGATATTTTGAGTATGACTAACCAGTGAGGAATAGTCTGTACACCTGGGCTCTTGAAGAAAAGGAGTCAAAAGATGTAATTGCTTTATTTATTATTTATTTAACACGTTTTTTATACTGCCTTTTCCTTCAATCAAAGCGGTTACAAAGACAAACAAAGGTTATACAAAAGCAAGGGAAACATGCACTGCTTAATCAAAACATCGAAGTAGTAAGGTGGGATACATAACATAGGTAAACCATTACAATCATTTTACATAAAGGTTACAATAAAAGGATTCTAGTTAGGTGTTTGAGCCGTAGTGCTCTGTGAATAGTACAGTCTTTAATTGCTTTCGGAAGTCCTTTATATCCTCGATTGATCGTAAGTCGGGAGGGAGAGAGTTCCATATTAATGGGGCCGCTAAAGAAAGTGCTCTTTGTGTAGTGAATTTGCATGATTTTGTGTAGTTACTTGGGGTGCTGAGGGTGTCTGATGTGGTTTTCCTTCTTGGTCTGCTGTTGGTGTTAGGGAGTAAGAGGGCTTGGAGGCTGATTGCAGAGCTCTTGTGTCTGATTTTGAATATATTTATGATCATCTTATATTTGATGCGGTGGCTTATTGGGAGCCAGTGGAGTTCTTTGAGGATGGGGGGTGATGTGGGCATGAGTTGTGGAGCCGGTGATTATTCTGGCTGCTGTGTTTTGAGCTATTTGAAGCGGTTTGAGTGAATGTTTTGATATTCCGTTGTAGATCGGGTTACAGAAATCCAGTATGGGAGTTATTAGCGCTTGGCAGACTGTGCGGAAGTGTTCATGGGAGAGTAGAGGCTTGAGGAGTCTGATTATTTTCATTTTGTAGTATGCGTTTCTAACAGTTTTTCTTATGTGGGACTGTAGGTTGAGTCCTTTGTCAAGGTTTATTCCGAGGTATCTAACTTCATCCTTTATTGGTATTGTTGTGTTGTTGCTTATGATGAATGGTGTATATATTTAAATAGATATATATGTATATATATATTCATATATACATATATCTATCTATCTATCGGTGTGTCTTCTGCCCATACATATCTCTTATAGTTATATGCCTATATACCCTATAGGTGTATATATTTAAATAGATATATATGTATATATATATTTATATATACATATATATTTATAGATATAATGAGATATATTTTTAGATAGATCTGTATCCATCTACTTATCTATCTGTCAGGTTTAGGTATCCCTACATTCCTATATGAGCCTGACAGATGGGCACTACCCCTATCAATGCTGTTCCAGCATACTTAGGGGGCTACAGCTATAACCACTTCCTGTGGTAATTAACAAATTTTTTCCTTACCATAACCTTTTCAGGTTAGGTACTTTTGAAGCTCTCCATGTACCTTTTTTCTTTCCTAATTGACCCCATTTAGGAAAGACATTGCGGAGCTTCAGTTGTTCTAAGCTTAAGCTTTCTTTAATAGTACCTTCTGCGTCTCCGCTGAAGCTCTACCTCTTATGCTACCCCAGTTTTCCCCTGGGGCTATTTCTCACTCTGAAGGGTTCTGACCTCCACTTGTTTTTCTTCTACTTATTACCTCTACTTCTCAGTGAGGTACCCCTTGAGCACATTCACTGGCTCTCCTATCAGATCCAGATGTAGCTCAGTGAACTTGTGCAATGCCAACAAGGGAGGCCCAGATTACAATATTTCATTACTAAATGCCCTCGATACAGGGTCTTCCCCTTTTGAAGCCCTGTTCTAGCCAGCTGTTCCACAGTTCCTTTTCTATATTCAACTCCTACCCTCCATCCCCAGGATGCCTGAGGTCCTGAGGAATAGCATGGCTCGTTCTAGACTTGCAACATGCTAAGACTCCCTCCGGGCATCTGAGCTTGGGAGTCCCCGTATGTGAAGACTCATTCCTGCTTGCTCCTGGAGATAGCACAGTTACTTACCTGTAACAGGTGATCTCTGGGAACAGCAGGAATAAGTCTTCACAACCCACCCACCTCCCCTAGGAGTTGCATTTCTCTATCTCTATCTTTCCCTTCCTTGCTCTCTCTCTCTCTCTCTCTCTCTTTGTCTCAGCTTTAAAACTTAACTGAGGAGAGGCAGTTGGGAAGGCGGGAAGGCAGCACGCAGGCGTGTTGGGATGCTTCCAAAAGCTTTCTGATTGGACGCTGGGAAGCGTTCCCGCGCAGACTCCGTCGGTACCGACGTACCCATATGTGAAGACTTATTCCTGCTGTTCCCAGAGATCACCTGTTACAGGTAAGTAACTGTGCTTTACTCCCCTTACTTCCTTATTCTAAAGAAAACAGGGGGACATAGACCCATTTTAGACCTCAGAGAACTGAACAAATTCCTGTTCAAAGAGAAATTCAAGATGATTTCTCTGGGAACTCTGCTGCCATACCTTCAGAGTCAGGATTGGCTTTGTTCTCTAGATCTCAAGGATGCGTACACTCATTTCCTCATCCATCCAACTCACCGAAGGTTCCTTCGCTTCCTGTTTCAAGGAAAGCACTACCAATACAGGGTGCTTCCTTTTGGCCTGGCCTCATCACCAAGGGTGTTTATGAAATGTATGGCTGTAGTGGCAGCATTTCTTCGCGCTCTAGGAATATTCGTCTTCCCCTACTTAGACGACTGGCTCATTCGAGCCCCATCAGAGTCAGAGGCCAGAATTTCCCTATCTTGCACAATGCGTATCCTTCAGTATTTAGGCCTGGTCATAAACATCCCAAAATCCAGCCTAACTCCCACTCAGTCTCTAGAGTTTATAGGAGCTTTGCTGGACACCAGAAAAGCAAGGGCCTATCTTCCACAGGCCTGCTGCCTTCACATTGTGCAGTTAGCTTCCCAGGCAGTGTTAAAAACTCATCTCACTGCTTGAGAAATATTAGAACTACTAGGCCACATGGCATCTACCGTGCATGTGGTTCCCTATGCTCGCCTCCATATGAGAGCAGCCCAATGGACTCTATCCACTCAGTGGACTCAGGCATCAGGCTGCCTATCAGACAAAATAGCAAACACAAGTCACCTAATTTTGTCTCTACAATGGTGGCAGTCAACCCAGAACCTGTTGGTGGGGTCCCCTTTCCAGCAACCCCTACCCCAGGTCACTCTAACAGATGCCTCACAAGTGGGTTGGGGAGCTCATCTGCAAGATCTCTCTACCCAAGGCACCTGGACTCCACAGAAGACCCACTTACATATCAATCTCCTAGAACTCAGAGCAATCTTCCTTGCTCTTCGAGTGTTCCATACCCAGCTCAGCTACAAGACAGTCCTAATTCAGACGGACAATCAAGTAGCTATGTTCTATCTGAACAAACAGGGGGAAACAGGCGCTCTGTCACTTTGCAACGAAGCTTTGCGACTATGGGCCCTCGTCAGAGAGCATCAAATTCATCTCCTGGCAGTGTATCTGCCAGGCATTCAAAATTCTTGGGCAGACTCAGTCGAGTTCTGCTTCCACACGAATGGTCTCTCCATGCAGATCAGGTAGCAAACATTTTTCAAATTTGGGGAACTCCGGACATAGACCTCTTTGCAAGTCCGTTGAATGCCAAACTTCCCCGGTTCTGTTCCAGAATTCCGGCTCAGGGTTCTCAGGCCAGGGATGCTTTCCTCCTCCATTGGGGTCAGGACTTCCTATATGCCTTTCCACCCATTCCCCTAATTCCCAAGACCCTATTCAAGCTTCAGAGAGACAAAGGCCACATGATTCTCATAGCTCCACATTGGCCATGGCAGGTGTGGTACCCTCTGCTCCTGCATCTCTCTCAAGCTCCATCTCTGGAGTTAGGATCTGCTCCATATCTCCTGTCTCAGGAGGACGGGATGTTGTGGCATCCCAATCCCCACTCTCTGCATCTCAGGGCCTGGTTGCTGAGAGCCTAGACCTTCATGGTCTTAACCTTTCTCAACAAGTAAGGGATGTCCTTTGTGCTTCCAGGAAACCTTCCACAAGACGCTCTTATGCTTTCAAGTGGAAAAGGTTTTCCGTATGGTGTTCGCAAAAGGGTCTTCACCCCTCTGTGATACCTCTGGAATCATTACTGGAGTATCTCCTTCATTTATCTAATGCAGGAGTTAAGAATAACTCAGTAAGAGTACATTTAAGTGCTATTTCAGCTTCTTTAAAGCCTTTAAATGGACAACCTATTTCCTCTCATCCTCTCACAGCGAGATTTGAGGGGCCTTCTTCTAACTAAGCCTCCCATTAGGCCACCTCCAGTGGCATGGGACCTGAATCTGGTTCTTGGGCGGCTCATGAAGCCGCCTTTTGAACCATTAGCTACTACCTCCTTGAAATTCCTTTCCTGGAAAGTTATCTTTCTCATTGCAATCACATCAGCATGTCGCATCAGTGAATTGCAAGCATTAGTTGCTGATCCTCCTTACACGAGGTTCCATCATAAGGTAGTCCTTAGGACTCATCCTCACTTTATGCCAAAGGTGGTCTCACCTTTTCATTTAAACCAGGCGGTTTACCTGCATGTATTTTTTCTAAGGCCTCATGCTTCAAATGCAGGAAGGAATCTTCATACTTTGGACTGTAAAAGAGCACTTGCCTTTTACTTCAGAGGACACAGCAACATAGAAAGTCCACCCAACTCTTTGTTGCTTTCGATCCTTCTCATTTGGGACTTCCAGTCTCCAAGAGAACATTGTCCAACTGGATTGCACAGTGTATTTCTTTTGCCTATCAGAGTAAGAACCTTTCTCTGGAAGGCCATGTCACAGCTCACAATGTGAGAGCCATGGCAGCCTCAATGGCTCATCTACACTCTGTGTCTATTGACGACATCTGTCGAGCAGCTACTTGGGCCTTGGTGCATACCTTCACAGCCCATTACTGCTTGGACAAGGACTCCCGCCGGGATGCCTTGTTTGGTCAGGCTGTTCTTCAACACCTGTTCCATACTTAATCAACTCTTATCCACTATCCATGGTAGGATGCCAGAGATCCATGGGGGGAAGTGGAGCCCTTTCACAGGGGCACACAACTTTTGGGGTCTCTCCCTGGCATCTGTAGCTAGGGAGTCCCCATATGTGAAGACTACATTCCTGCTTGTTCCTGGAGATAGCATAGTTACTCACCTGTAACAGGTGATCTCCGGGAACAGCAGGAATTTAGTCTTCACAACCCACCCACCTCCCTAGGAGTTGTATCTCTCCTTTCCTTTCCTTTCCTTTCCTTTCCCCCTCTCTCTCTCTCTTTGTCTCAGCTTTAAAACTCAACTGGAGAGAGGCAGTTGGGAAAGGCGGGAAGGCAGCACGCAGGCGCTGTGGGATGCTCCCAAAAGCTTTCTAATTGGACGCTGGGGAGTGTTCCCGCGCAGGCTCCATTGGTACTGATGATACCCATATGTGAAGACTAAATTCCTGCTGTTCCTGGAGATCACCTGTTACAGGTGAGTAACTATGCTTTATCTGCTGTCATATACTATCTTACTATGTTACAGCAGGATAGGAACCCTATATCAGTCCAAACTGGACAATAGTTAAGGCGTGTGGGACTGCAACCTATGGATAAGAGATTGATAGGTGCAGCCTAGGACAGTGGACTATGGGCAAGATAGTTTACAGCAAGCATAACAAAACTGGTAAAATAGACATGTGGAATCTGTAGGGAAGAGCTAGAAACAGTTACTCATCTCACAAATGACTTTGAAGTTTTAATGGGAGGAAATATCTACAGTATATACAAAAGCATAATAAGGTGGTATGTCTCATTCAGTGGCAGCTTTGTATACTACAACATCTCTGTGTCAGAAACTCACTGAGATAATGCCCCTAAGAGCATTCTGGAAAATTAGGAGACATTCCCATTCCAACTGATAAGCTTGATGCAAGAAAATCAGACATAATAGTAAAAGAAAAAACCATGAGAACAGCATTGATAATAGAGGCGTCAGTACCAAGTGATTATTCTATATATCATGCGGAGTACCAAGAAATGCAGTCAGCAAAAAAATGTGTCAGAAAGATACAGAAATATTTTCCATTGTCGTGGTTGCCACAGGCCTGATGAAAAGCAATTTTCAAGTACGTCTTGATAGGTTGCCTATACATATTACATCCTATTAACTCCAGAGGGAAGCTCTCTTTGGCATGATGTAAGTACCACAGTGGGGGTTAGCACTAAATTTGAGAGACTGAGATCATACTCCAAATATCCTGGCTTAAGAGTAAGGTTCATTACTGTCACGGAATGCACAAAACTAACCCATTTGGAGACAGTGCCCTATAAGAGCAACAATTCTACCTAGCAAGTGGTAGCAATACAGACATTACACCAGGCTATCAAATACCAAAATACTTTCTACTGGACAAGCAGAACAAGCTGGACTGCAGTAGATCCCCCACAAACTACAGTCTAGCAGAATACCTCACTTCAGTCCGAAAGACAGAAATATATACCAAAAAAGGAATAGTTAATCATAAATTATGCATTCACAGACAAAACCGGAAATGGAATCTCAAGGAACCACTCTGTATATACTGCCAAAACTGAGAACTACAAACAAAAATGCATTTCTTTCTATTCTAAGCCAAGCCTTATTCATTGTTCTTGTGAGGGAGCGGGGAAAATAATGCCAGGGGCTCAGATTCCTCAACATTCATCCCCCGACAAAAATAGTCGAAGCTCAGCCATTCCACCCAGAGTTGCATGTTACCCTGTTTTAGGAGGGAGACCTTTTGGCCAGTCCTGGTTTTGAACTTGCATCCTGAAGCAAACTGGTGTTTGTCCCAAATTGTGCCTGTTGAATCAGTGCTGCAAGACCCCACAATACCTCAGTATGGGGTTTTAGAAATCCAACACTCGTCTTAAGTCTTCCTCCTAGAAATAGGTAACATAGCAGCTCTGCCCACTATTATGCAACTTGACCTTCCTTCCCCTCCCTTCCTCTCCCCCCCCCCCATGCTCTCTCCTCCAGGCCTCCCCCCCCCCAGTACCACTTCCCCATTCTCTCCCCAGTGCTCAGGCTTCCCTCATATGCTCTTTCCTCCAGCACCACATGCTCTTTTCCAGTGCTCAGGCTTCCCCATATGCTTTCTCCTCCAGGCCCCAGGCTTCTCCCCACATGCTCTCTTCTCCAGCGGTCAGGCTTCCCCCATATGTTCTTTCCTCCAGGTCCCCCCCCCTCCGTGCTTCTTTCTGCTCTTTTTCCCCCTACTGTGAGGTCTGCTGGCATTTAAACTCATGACCTTGCCACAGGGCAGAGTGAGGGAGGGCATTTCCCCCCAAATGAGTTGCCCCAATAATGACCATAACGCTTGTCTGCCAGTGGGGATCGGATCTCTCGTGGGCAGAAGAGAAGGGGGAGGCATGATCGTGGCAAAGTCCCCTTCTATCTGCTTCTGAGAGATCTGATCTCCCGCGGGCAGAAGAGAAGGGGCTGCAGAGGTGATCAGTCTGCCTGTCGGGAGCTAATCCCCACGGGCAGAAGAGAACAGAGGTCCGGTTATATTTATTTATTTATTTATTTATAGTCTTTTCTATACCGCGCTATTCAGCATCAGCGCGGTTTACAATAAACAATGAAATCACACATTTCCAATAGTACTTTGTGTTTACAGATGAACAGGACATTTAACTTGGCTAACAGGGGAACTATATACAATTCACAACATATACAATTCACAACATGGTCATGTGCTCATTTTGGTTTCAGACAAGGGAGATTTGGGTGGTTTCAGCAGTTGGTGCTGAACTTCTATTGGTTTCCAGGTAATGCAGGAGGAAGAGGTAGTGTTTCAAGGCCTTCCTGAATTGGAATATGTCTGGGATTGCGCGGATGTTGTGGGGGAGGTTATTCCAGATCATTGGTGCATAGAATTTGTAGGCCCTGCTGGATGTTGACTTGGTGCATTGAGTTATTGATCTTGGGACTATCAAGGTGTTTTGTGCTACTGACCTTCTGTCCCTGTTGTGGGGTGTCATCTGGATTAGCTCTGCTAGCGATGCTGACGAGAGACCTTTGGTGGCTTTGAAGGTGAGTAGCAAGGTCTTAAATGTAAGTCTACCTTGTATCGGGAGCCAGTGGAGTTGTTTCAGAATGGGTGAGACATGGTCTTTCCTGGATGCTCCGTGTAGTACTCTTGCTGCGGCGTTCATTGCCATTTGCAGTGGGTTCAAAGTGGATTGGGGGAGTCCTTGCAGTATTGCGTTTGCATAATCGAAATGCGGGATGATTAGTGCCTGATAGATGGTCCTGAAATCATCTGGCTCCAGTAGGGATCGCAGGTATCTAAGGGATCTAATTTTATGATATACTGCCCTTACAGTGTTACTTATATGTGCCTTCATATTCAAGTTCTGGTCTAGTGTGACGCCGAGGTACCTGATAGCGGGTTTGATCTGAAGGTCAGCGTCCTTCACTTTTAGTACTGCCGGTGCAGTGAAGTTACGGTTCCTTGTAATGAACATCACCTCCGTCTTCTTGTGTTGAATCCGGAAGTTTTGGGATTGTAGCCAATTGGATATTTCGTTTATGCAGCTTGTTATTGGTGAGAGGTCGGGGTTCTCTGTTGCAAAAGGCGTGTATAACAGCACATCATCTGCGTATATCATGTAGTTAACGTTGAAAGACCGGATCAGGTTGCAGATAGGCTGCATGTATATATTGAACAGCAGGGCGGAGAGGGAGGATCCTTGTGGGACCCCTTGGCTTTGGTGGAATGGATCTGATGATGTGTCTCCGGATCGTACCTGCTGCCATCTATCCGAGAGGTAGGACCCGCACCATTCGAGTGCTGTACCAGAGATTCCTTTCTCTTTGAGGCGTTCTAGGAGGCGCTCATGGCTCACGGAATCAAACGCCGCAGCGATGTCAAGGAAGACAAGGACAAACCCTTGGCGGATATTGTCGATGCCTGCTATTATGCTGCTGAAGAGCGTGGTGAGAAGGGTTTCAACCCCGTGGGCTTCTCTAAATCCGTGTTGGCATGGATCCAGTGGTGCGTTGGAATCAATGTGATCTTGTATTTGTCTCTGAACTTCCTTTTCCATTATTTTTGCTAGCATTGGTATGCTTGATATCGGTCTGTAGGATTCCGGCTTCTGTTGGTCGAGTTTGTTGTTTTTTAGTAGAGGTCTTATTGATGTGTGTTTGAGGGTGCGTGGGAAAGCCCCCGTTGTGAACAATTGTTCCATGAGTCTGGATATGACGGGACTGAGGTCAGTCCGTAGTTCTTTGACCCAGAAAGCCGGGCATGGATCAGATTGTGCAGTGGTCGTGTTGATGGCCGCTATGGTGTCTTCGATGCATTGTTTGGGTGGTGTCGTGAAGGTAGTGAGTGGTGTTTGAATGCAAGGCTGAAGGATAGTGCTGGGCGCAGGGTTGTTGTTTATCTGACAGAGTTTGGTTTGTAGATAGTCAGCATATGTTTGAGGATGGATTCCGTTTGCTTGTTCTGAAGCAGGTTCTGTTGTAAGTTGTCTAACGAGGGCAAACAGGTCACAAGGTTTGTTCAGGGATCTCTTTAATGTAACAATATCAAAATATGCAATAAGACTTGCAAAGAAAAGCAAATAAATCTTGGAGTCTAATATTTTTATTATAATGACTACAGTTTACAAAACAATCATATTATAATGTATATTTGCACAAAGATGTAGATATTTGCATTCACTGGGGATCCCAGGAGGAATTTGTAACCAAAAAGTAAGATTCTGCTTATCTTATTGTTGCAAGTAAAACTTAGGGTGGCTGTTTTATACACATCACAGGGGGTGGGGAGATCTGGACAACAAATTTGTTCAAAGGTTTTGCTTCCTGAAAAGGTTTTGGTGATTGATAGCTTCAAGCTGAGCACAAATATAATTTCAGATTGACTGTATCATGTAGGAATTTGGAGAAACATGAAATTAAATTTTGACTGAATTTAGCATATTTAATCACATAATGATGATAACATATTGCACTAGTTCACCTGAGCTAAAAACATTTTTCTCCTGATTTTCATTTGTACTCAGCATCTGATGTTTCTCGTCTGTGTCCCAACAATAGCAGCCAGCATTGATGGGTTCCAGTTACCCTGATATTGCTTTTCCATCATCGTAGTGTCCTGGTGAAACCTTTCATCATGTTCATTGCTAACTGCACCAAGATTAGCAGGGAAGAAGTCCAAGTGTGAATGCAGAAAATGAATCTTCAACAACATGTTGCACATCATGGTTTTGTATGCTTGAAGCATGTTGTCAATTAGCTGGATGTAGTGTGGTGCCTTGTAATTGCTAAGAAAATTCTCAACAACATCCCTGAATGCCTTCCATGTGATTTTTTCAGGCCCCACTAGCAGATTTTCAAACTGCTTGTCATTGATGGTATGTCTGACTTGTGGACCCACAAAACTAACTTCCTTAATCTTGGCATCAGTTATTCTTGGAAACATCTGTCTCAAATATCGCAATCCTTCACCTTCCTTGTTCATTGCTTTCACAAAGTTTTTCATTGGTCTGAGTTTTATACAAAGAGGAGGCAAAAATGTCTGTCTTGTGTCGACAAGTGATTCATATGCCACATTTTTCTGTTCTGAAACCAAATGCATATGGAGTGGTCAGTTCTTTTTAATGTAATGAGACTCTCTAGCACGGGAGTCCCATTCACAAATGAAACAATAGTACTTGGTCTACCCAAGCTGCATTCCTAGTAGCAGTATCACTACTTTTAGATCACCACAACTGTTCCAGTTGTTGTTGTACTGTGTGTGCTTCAACAATAGTTCCATGTTTTCATAGGTTTCTTTCATGTGTGCTGCATAGGCAATAGGTATTGAAGGGTAGACATTGCCATTGTGTAACAAGACAGCTTTCAGGCATAATAGTGACAAATTGACAAAAAGGCACCATTGTTGTGGGTCATGCTCACAACCCAAAGCCATGAACAACCCATCAATGTCAGTGCAGAAATAGAGGTTGTCAACCTGTGCAAAGAAATTTTTCCAATCTTCTTGGCAGGTCCAAAAGACAAATGTTAGTTCCTGGCGACAGCAAACCCCATCCTTGCAGTCTTGAATCAAGTAGTTCAGCTTTTGTTTTTGACAAACTTAAATCCCTCACCAGGTAATTCAGTTCTGACTGTGTTATCAGATGAGGCACACCAGACATAAAAGGTTCAAAATCAGAATCCATGTCGTTTTCCATGTCTGGCCTGTGTATTGTGGCATCTTCGTCTGCCTCATCTAGGCTCCATGTCTCTGGTGGCTTCAGTATTGGCATTGTATCATGTGACACTGGACTCATGGCTGAAGGCAGACTGGATTATTCAATAGATTTCTTTTTAGCATAGAAGCTAGATACTTTGGTCAGACAGAAGTAACAGTCTGTCATGTGATCCTTCTGTTTTTGCCATATTATCGGGACTGCAAACAACATTGACCTCCAAATGCCAAGCTCTGAGATGGGCAGCGCATGTTGCACAGCAAATGTGAGGAGCCCAGGATTTGTCTTGATTGGCAACTTTACAACTGAAGTAGAGCTCATACACTTTCTTAGTAAGTGTAGTCATGCTGCGTCTTTGAGGCTTAAGCGTATACTCGCCACAAATGTATCACGGCTGCTGCGACATTGAGACATTTCTGCTGCAACCAATCATCATTTAGACAAGAAGCTTACAGGCAAATGCTATTGTTAAGTGCAGAAACTGATATCAACGTTGTACATAGCATTTGTATATGCAAAAAATGGTGCGTGATAGGAAAATTTCAAGGTGATTTTCATGATCAACAACCCATAATCCATAAGATACACCCAAAAGTGTTCAGGAAGCAAAATCTTCATTGTCTGCACCCAAATTTACTTCATGACAGCTCCAGAGCTGCATTTGTGCTGTCTCATCTCATACCTTTTCAGCAGCATGTCTTTGTCAATGACGGGTGACGTGTAGACAGGATAGATGCATGTTGGATTTCTCAGAAACTTTTCCACTAGAGATTGTTATGTCTGCACTGGCAATACCAGTGCGGGAGAAAATGATGAGAGTGGATTGTAGTGGCTGCATTGTCATGCTGTAGGTGGTGTTGCAACTGGCCTTTTGGGCCTACAGGATCTCCCTACTTCAGTCTGAAAACTCTAGAAGATGCCTTTTTCTCTTCTCCAGACTTATGGAGAGGAACCTCTTCTAAATCCTTATTGTCCCCTTCTCTTTCCACTAGGATCAGGCCCCCAGTGAGGCCTCTGGCTAGAAAGTTTGCCCACCCCTGGTCTAAGCACACAAGCTGATATTTAATTGTGATTAATAAAAATAATTAGATCAATATTTAGCCAGAGGGTGTCAGCATTTTTTAAAATGCCCTCTGACACAGCTGAATTTTATCTCTGTATTCAGCACTGGTATCTGGCTAGTAGCTGACACTGAATATTCGGATTTTGTTGTGAGTGCTGGTCACTTATCTGTACAGCAGTGATATTCAGCACTATACGGGTGCAGCCCTAAGCTAGACATATAGCTATCCATATAGTGGTGCTGAAAATATATGGCTAACTTCTCACTCTTCCCTGGCTCCACCCCAAACCGCTCCAGCACTATCCGGATAGTAACATAGTAAATGACGGCAGATAAAGACCAGTATGGTCCATCTAGTCTGCCCAGTAAGATAGTTCCTAGGCAGTCAAAATATTCTGCAGCACTATCTAAATGTCAGATAAGTGTTGCTGAATATTGACCCCAATATTTTGTCCATTTCAAGCATTTTACGGAAAGTTTTAACATTTATTGTCCTATAGATTGATGGATGGGCAAGAAGTTGACTCAGCTGGGTCTTGTACCTGGTTTATGGAGAAGTCATATTCAGATAGCATAGACAGTGCTGCCATCCTTTCAGCTTTTTCTTTTCGCTTTTATGTACCACTATAATCTTGCTCATATAATAAACCTGTAGTAGATGTGGCCAGTGTGAGGCACGACACAGGACTCCACAGCCAAGAGGTTTAAAGAAAATATACTTTATTTGGGGACAAGCATCCAGGCAATGGCCCTAGTCCCCCTTGGGTTTTAGGCACATGTAGAGTTAAACCCTCTGTTACCTTAAGCTTTTACCCAGCTATAACAAGTCCTTAATTGCCTTCAGCAGGGCTACTCTGCTGAATAGCTGAACATAGCTGCAGCACAGACGACAAAACAAAACAAAACAAAACTGGATCCTCAAAGTTTCCTCACTTCAGGCAGCACAGCCCAGCCAGCAAAAGTCTCTCCAACTGAGTAGAACTTCAGCAACAAGGCTAAGCAGACAGTAATAAATTCAAATGCCTCCTACCTCCACAGTAGGCTCTCTTTTATAGGTAAGTGGTCTTCAGTCTCCAGAACCCGGGCTCCTCTCTCCCCTAGGTCTCATGCTTCCTGGTTTAAACCCCGGGATATGGCCATACCCTCCCCAGGCATTCTCCAGCTTATTCTCTTAAAGGGACAGGGGTTTACGCTCTCACCAGAGCAATACCTCACTGGTTCTGGCCTTGGCTGGGGAAAGTCCCTGCGGGAGATGGGGAGTTTCCCATGCACTCCATCACATACCCTCCCCCTCAGCTCGTCCCTAGGCGGTTGAGCATCCAGCATCCTCTGGGCCCTCTACGCGGGACAAGAAGTCCACATTCTAGTGTGCCTTACCAGCTCTATGTTGGACCTCATACAGAAACGGTTGGATGCTGAGAAACCAGTGCATGATTCATCTATTGGTCTCCTTATTCTGGGCTAATCACTTGAGTGGCTGGTGATCTGTAACTAACATAAAAGGGTGGCCAAGCAGGTAGTACTGGAAAGTCTCTAGAGCTCATTTGACTACCAGGGCCTCCTCAATGGTGGCATAGTGCTGTTCTTTGGGAATTAAATTATTGGCTAATAAAAAGCCACTGGATCCTCCTCCCCCTCTATCTCTTGAGCTAAGATGGCCCCAAGACAAACAGCTGAGGCATCCGTCTGTACAAAAACAGCCATGTGATGTCCAGACTGACCAGGACCGATTCAGAACATAAGGCTGTCTTCAATTTTTGGAATGCCTTCTCCAATTCTGCTGTCCAGCTGATCTTGTCCAGGGCTTTATTTCTGAAGGAGCCAAGTTAATGGTTCAGCTATTTCTGCCATGTTTGGAATGAATCGGCGGTAATAGCCAATCATTCCCAAAAAGACCCACACGTATTTTTTTATTTTAGGAGCTGACATCTGGGAAATAGCCTCTACCTTTTTAAGTTGTGGTTGCACTTGGCCATTCCCCACCAAATATCCCAGGTACTGGGCCTCTTGGCCTCCCAGGAAAACATTTTTGGGTTGGCTGTCAAACTGGCCTTCTTCAAATTTGTTAGCATGGCTTGTACATGCGACAGGTGGGTTTTCCAATCATGATTATAAATCACAATGTCATCTAAGTAGGCTGCCACATGCACTCTGTGGGGTCTCAACAGGTGATTGACTAAGACTAGGATGAAGTGGGAGCCCCATGCAGTCCAAAAGGCAGCACCGTGAACTGCAATAACCCTTGGGATGTAAAGAATGTGGTTTTCTCCTTGGCCGCAGGAGTTAGGGGAATCTTCCAATACCCCTTCGTTAGGTCCAATTTTCAGATAAAACATGCTCCTCCTAGACGTTTGATAAGGTCATTCACTCTAGACATGGAGTAGGTGTCTCACTTAGAAGCTGCATTCACCTTCCTGAAGTCGATGCAGAACTGGATGGTCCTATCTGGCTTAGGTACCAGTACAATGGGGGATGACCAGTTGCTCTGGGGCTCTTCAACTACTCCCAGTGTAAGCATGTCCCCTACTACTTTCGCTATGGCCCATCTCTGTGCTTCTGGGATTCGGTAGGGCCATTGATGAACCATTACCCCAGGATCTGTAACAATATCATGGTAGGCAAGATGGGTACATCCCGGAACACTGGAGAACATGTTGCTATGCCGTTGTATGAGATGACTTAGATCCATTTTCTGGGCTCTTGATAAATGTTCCCCAAATGGAACCTGATCTGGGACTGAAGATGGCTGAACGTCAGGTCCAAACTCCTCTCCTTGGACCACTGTCGTCAGGACTGGAGTCCATTTCTTCAGTAGGTTCACATGGTAGATTGCAATTTTCTTCCTCTTGTCCGGTTGTGCAACCTTATAGTTAACTGGCCCCACTTGCTCTACCACCTCATAGGGGTCCTGCTATTTACAGAACAACTTACTCTCTGACATGGGGAGTAAAACTAGGACTCTGTCCCCAGGTTGAAAAGTCCACTCTACTGCCTTTCGATTGTAGGCCTGAACTGGACACTCTGAGCTTTCTCCAGGTACTGTCTCAATGTTTCTCCCACTTTCCTTAAGCTCTCCTGCATCTAAAGTATATAGTCAACCACATTACGGCCGGGACTGGGTTCTTCTTCCCAGGTTTCCATAAGTATCTTCAAGATTCCCCAGAGTTGTCCCCCAAGCAGCAATGTAAAGGGGGAAAAGCCGGTCGAACTTTGGGGCACTTCTCTGAAAGTGAACAAAAGATAGGGGAGTAAAAGGTCCCAGTCCTTCTCTTTTTTGTCCACAAATTTCTTTAACATCTGTTTCAACGTTTTGTTAAAGTATTCAACGAAACCGTCAGTTTGTGGGTAAGGTCTTGATCTTCAACAAGGAGCATATCTGCTTCATCACCCGGGAGACAAACAGTATCCCCTGGTCCATAAGGATCTCAACAGGCATCCCCGATTGGGAGATTTCCCATAGTGTATTGGCCAACCTTGTAGTCTTCATATTCCGCAGAGCTATCACTTCCGGAAAACGTGTGGCATAGTCCATTACCACCAGGATATATTTCTTGCCATGGGGGATGCGCTCTAATGGTCCCACCAAATCCATTGCAATCCTTTCCTTGATAATGGGTATTGGCACTAGAGGGGCAGGTCTAACCTTTGCCGGACTATACAACTAGCAGGTGGGGCAGGACTGGCAAAAGAGCTTACATGTTCATGGAACCTTGACCAGTAAAACTGGGCTAGAATGCACTCTTGGGTTTTCTCTATCCCCAGGTGCCCACCCAACGGATGATTATGGCCCAAGTCCATTACCTTCCATCAGTACAGTTGGGGGACTACCAACTGCTCTACCTCTTTTTCCTCTATCATTCCCCTGGCAATCCTATACAATAAACCTTGTCTCACCAAGAAATAGGGAAAGCTCCTCCGGGAAGGGTCCAAGTTACATACCAGGCCTCCTACACCTCTTGAACCTGGTCCCAGGCATTCCTAAGGGTGTCATCTTCCCTTTGGGCTCTTTTAAACTGGTCAGGACTCTCTACTCCATCCCATTCAGGTAGACTGTCCCCAGACCTGGGCTTTCCCATCTGGGGAGAGGGCTTCTCTCGAGAATCATCTGTGGATCTGTCAGGGGATTCTTCCTCCTCAGAACCTCCCTCTACAGCTGCCCCCAGGTTCGAGCTATGATAGGCCTTCTCCAACTGGCACTGTCTGCGGGACTTGGGAGTTTTGGGACTCTTCACAAACAAGTCTGGGTTCTTCAAATGGAAGAGCTCCTAAAAATCATCCTCAGTCTCTTCCTCCAAGTTGCTTTTTCTCCAATTCCAAAAGTTCTTGAAATTTGGGAAATCTCGTCATATAATCACTGGGTATGTCAGCCAGGGTAAGACCACTTCCTCGAGAGTCTCTGATCCCATAGGGGTTTTCAGTTCAATTTGCGCCATCAGATATGTTTGTTGATATCCATGGACACAAACTAAGGTGATAAGCTTCTCATAGTTGATCTGAAGCCTTGTCCTGTTGTCCATCTAATGAGAATCCTCACGCTTCCCAAGTCCACAAGGGCTTGCCAACAAGTGCCCTCCAGCTCGACAGGTATCACAAACATTCCCCCCTCCACCAGGGATGCTTCCACAATACTGCACTCATGGGAGGTCATAAAATTTATATCCATTGGTTCTCCCATCACGATGGGGCACTCATGAGCATATTGGCACCTGCACCCACATTTGAGGCAGGTCAAATAGCCATCCCCAGAGGGTTGGTAACTGCAGAGGCCTTGGTGTGAGGGCCCTTAAAGGCTCAAGTTTTTCCTCCCTGGCCCCCTTGGTCTATGGATGACTTTGTTTCCTTTGTCTTGGGTGGCTCAGCTTCAGGCTAAGCTTTATAAAATCTTTCTACTATTTCCACAGCACTTTCCAGGGTCAATTTAGAGAACTACTGGACCCACTGTCTCATGGGGAAGGTCGAGTTCTTTAGAAACTGCTCTAACAGAACAATCTTGGCCACCTCCACTCTGGTCTTCTCTTCTGGCTATAGCCATTTCCAAACAATCTTTCAGTCGAAAGAAGAGATTCTGGGGATTTTCTTTAGGCCACAGCACTCCTTTTCTGAACTATTGCTGGTAAGCCTCTGATGTACACCCAGCTTGCTTCAACATGGCGGTCTTTACTGCTGCATAGGCAGCTCTTCCATCAGGGTTAGCCTCCCGGTAGGCGGCTTGACTGCTTCCAGTCAGTAAGTTCCCCAGATATGTAGTCCACATCATCTCCAGCCACCCTGCTAGCCAGGCTGTCTGCTCAAACTTTACTAGGAAGTGGTCTGGGTCCTCATCCTTTACCATTTTAGGCAAGGGTGGTACTAGAGGGTGTGGCTGCTGCCCTTGGAGCTCCTGGGAGACTTGCGCCAGCGAACCCTTCTGTATTTCCAAAGTTTTCTGTAGTACTTGCTGTTGCTGTGCCCTTGTGCTTACAAAATGTCCTGTAGCAGCTGCTGCTGTTGCTACTGTTCTTCCACTAGGGCATGTTGCATTTGTTGCTGTCCTTCCATTAGGGCATGCTGTAGCTTCTGCTCTTCCACCAGAGCCTGGAGTAATCTCTCCATTTTGGTTTAACTTTTTCTTTCCAACCCGCCCAGGGTCGGAGAAGGAAAACAAAAACTCCTGCTGTCCAGCTTCTAACTAAACTGAGGCTCCTTCCCTAACTATGGCAGGGCTAACCCCTTTAGCTGTGTACCAAAAAAAACCCCAACCCCCCTTTTTCTTCTTCCCCATACTGTGGAGAGGGCAGAGCCTGGGAGGTGTGTGACTTTTCTTCTGTCACTGGGTTAAGAAGAGGATCCCACTTCTAACACTATATGTGGTAGATGTGGCCAGTGTGAGGCATGACACAGGACTCCACGGCCAAGAGGTTTAAAGAAAATATACTTTATTTAGGGACAAGCATCGAGGCAATGGCCCTGGACTTCCTTGGGTTTTAGTCACACTCTGTTACTCTAGGCCTTTCCCCAGCTGTAACAAGTCCTTAATTGCCCTCAACAGGGCTACTCTGCTGAATATGTCAATAAACCACAAGAAAACAGAGGTCATGTTTATCGCCAAGAAAACTAATTTCATCCCACCCACCACAGTCACCCTCAACAAAAACATATATCATACAAAGCCTGCAATAAAATATCTAGGGGTCCTACTAGACAGCAACCTTAAGATGGATAAACACCTCCGAACAATTAACCGAGCCATTTTTTACAAATTGAAAGTTCTTCAACCACTTCGCAATATCCTCGAGAAATCTGACTTCAGGACTGTTGCACAAGCTCTAATCATTCCTCACCTAGACTACTGCAACGCCATTCTGCAAGGGCTTCCAAAGAACACCCTAAATATCTTGCAAATGGCTCAAAATGTTGCGGCAAGAGTCATCAAGGAAAAAAAGAGTCACAGATCACATAACCCAAGTGTTAATGGATCTGCATTGGCTCCCGGTAACCGCTCGCATCATTTTCAAACTTCTCATAACAACGTTTAAGCTCATTCACAACATTGCACCCTCTTACCTCGACAACCTAATCACTATGCAACCACACAACAGGAACAGAAGAACCATAAATCTCAACACTCTCTGTGTTCCGATCAGCATAAGAACTGTCAAAGCAGAAACAAGCAATAGAGCATTCACATATACAGCACCAATCCACTGGAACCAACTCCCACACGAGTTGCGACTGACAAATAATTTGAGTGAATTCAGAAGGAAACTCAAAACCCACTTATTTCAGGCTCACTACAACCCGACCTAAGTGCGACACCTGGTTATGTCCCGTGTGGATTTTTCCAACTCACTTTTCATTGGTCTCCCCAAATCCCAACTGAATCGCCTGCAACGCATCCAAAATACTGCAGCACACCTCCTTACGCACACCTCTCTCCGTGACCATATTACACCTCAGCTATTTCATCTCCATTGGTTGCCTGTCCCCTTCCGCACCACTTTCAAACTATTAACTCTGGTCCATAAAGCCTTCCATGACAGCACCCCCCAGTACCTATCAGATCTCCTCTACTTTCATTCTCCCAGATACACCCCTCGCTCTTTTCACCTCAACCGTCTCACTTTGCCTTCCCCCTCCCGTGCTCATCTACAATCCACTCGTTCCTCTGCCTTTTTCTTTGCTGGCCCCGCCCTTTGGAATTCTCTCCCTTCCTCCCTCCGTTTAGAACCCCAATACAATGTCTTTAAGCAAAACCTCAAGACCCACCTGTTTTCCCTAGCGTTTAATCTTCCCTCTCCCTTTGTGTGACTCTACTATCCTCTCTCCTCCTTCCTTCTGATGCTTTCCCATGTTGTTCTGTCTCGTCCTGCCTCTTCTCTTCTGCTATCCTTTTTTAAAAATTGTACATTTCTTTTCCTTCTCGTTGGCCTTTGGCCTTCTTTTACTAAAATTGTTTTAATTGTACACCGCCTTGGTTATTTCAGAAAGGCGGTTTTTATCAAATAAATAAACATAAACATAACATTACCTCAACGAGTTGGCTTTTGACTGCCATGATGGCATTTGGAATACCGGTATGTAATCTTGTATATATGTATATTTTAGGCCCCTCCCACGCACCTACAATCAAATGTATTTTTAGATTTGTGAGCCCCAATCCAATGTATAATGTATCGAATTGCTATTTCCTGTGTTATGTAAATCATTGCCCAATCGAAATGTGTATCTTAAAAATCACTGTATTGTACGATACATTATGATTCTGTAAAGTAAACCGCTGCTGATCGTAGGAAGCAGCGGTATACAAATGTTTACTAAATAAATAAATAAATAAATAAATAGCTGAACACTGCTGCAGCACAGACGGCAAAACAACAAAACTGGATCCTCAACGTTTCCTTACTTCATTCAGGCACCACATCCCAACAAAAGTCTCTCCAACCAAGTAGAACTCCAGCAGCAAGACTGAGCAGATAGTAATAAATTCAAATGCTTCCTACCTCCACAGCACACTCTCTTTTACAGATAAGTAGTCTTCAGGTATGCTCTAGAGTCCTGGGCTCCTGTCTCCCCTAGGTCTCCTGCATCCTGCTTTAAACCCCAGGACCTGGCCACATCCTCCCCAGGCATTTTCCAGCCTATTCTCTTAAAATTACAGGGGTTTAAGCCCTTACCAGAGCAATACCTCACAGGATCTTGTCTTGGCTGGGGAGAATCCCATACACTCCATCACAATGTCATGAAGTATTTCATTATGATAACAAATTGAATCCCATAATTTTATAATCAGTTGATAGACCAGACATCTGTCTTAGAAAAACAGTGTAAGACTTATATTAATTATAGCTGTTGGAAGAATCATTTAACTCAAGAGACATATAAGCATATTCTCAAGCAGTTTGAAGAAAAAGTTTAATCAAACATTCCCTCTTATGTTTTTTGCATGTTAACTCTGGGCATCAAGAAACAAGATTACCTGAAGCAAGAAAACTGATACAAAATACATTAGAATTAGTACAGGGTCTCTTGCCCCGCCCAGCACCTTAAGGGTTAATTCATTTCCCTCATTAGGGATTTGAATTATTTGTCAGAGCTGAGGTCACTGTCACTGTTAAATGACAGATGTCTTCTTGAAAATCCCTTGCATCTTTTCCTGTGATGTAAAGTTCAGTGACGGCAATAACAGGGTATTATACTTTAATAACTGTTAAATTTATTCTTTAGAGATTTCACAAAGGTGTCCTATTGCTCTTGCAGGGCTCCCCTGACACCAAACTCTGCATTTTCTCTCTGCATAATGCCTACAGATTTAGAGTCACTAGGGTCCCAGTTGTACAGCTTCTGTATCCCTGCTTCAGTATCGCTGTAATAGTCATAAATCTCCTTTCTTCTTCTGGCTTTGTGTAGCAGCTGGGGTTAGATAGTGAGGTTCCTGATCTGCAATGCTAGACAGCCCCTGAGGGTGAAGCAGATTGTCCAATCCAGAGTCTCTCTAGGTTAGTTCAAGTGTTGTCGCCTGAAAATCTTAGAGCCATGAAGAGGTAATTGTTGAAAGCATCATATCAGTATGTCAGTGGAAATTCTTTAGATGATGGTCTTTGACACTGTATACTTAGAACTCACCAAAAATGCAGGCTATGAAGGATTAATGGAACAGACATAGTATATGATTTCTTAACGTTATTTAGTTATCTTTTTTTATGGAGAAGATAAATGAATTAAGTAGTAGAGGTGACAACTATATTTTTAAAATAATCACTATACTTATCTTTTCAGGAGTATCCTGGTTTTCCCTGTGAAATGAGCTTCACTTATTACTAACCCTGCTCTTTCTACCGCAGTCGTCATATACATGTTTATAGTGCTGAGACATTCTATATCATTTTAATTTATTTTTCAATATATTTTTTTTATAGTCTGCTCATCCTAAATTCTGAGCAGATCACAGAATATCATTCAAAATAATTATCACACATAAAAACAAAACTGAGATGAAACAGGTTCTTGTCTGATGAGAGAAGCACCGCAGAATAAAGAAGTGACGTTTAGCATACTGTACAAAGCTGGTTTTGCAGAAAATGTCAGAGGTCATCAAATCTCAGGATACTCCTCCAAGGTAAAAGGAGCAGGGCATTTGAGAGTGGAAGAATTTCTGTACTTCATTGCCTTTCAAAGTTATAAAAACTTCACTTTTAGAATGTGTTGATTGCTTAATGAAGCTATTCTTAATGAATTAAATTCAAATGTCAGATGAAATTTAATGTGGACAAGTGCAAAGTTATGCACCTAAGAAAGAGCAACCAAAACTACGATTACACGACGCAAGGTTTCACATTCAGAACCACTATCCAGGAAAGGGATTTAGGCGTCATTATGGATAATATGTTGAAATTCTCCACCCAGTGTGCAGTGGCGGCCAAGAAAGCAAATAGAATGCTAGGAATCATAAGGAAAGGAATGGAGAATAAACCAAAGATATTATAATGACTTTGTATCATTCCATGATGCAATCGCACCTTGAATATTGTATGCAATTCTGGTCACCAAAAAGCAGAATTAGAAAAGGTACAGAGAAGATCAACCAAAATGGTAAAGGGGATAGAAGGATACCTCTGTAAGGAAATGCTTAAACGGTTAGGATGCTTCAACTTGGGAAAAAGATGGCTGAGGGGAGATATGATAGAGGTCTAAAAATTAAATGAATGGAGTGGAATGGGTATACGTAAATCGTCTTTTTTTTACTCCAAAAAGTAGAAAGACTAGGGGACATGTAATGAAGCTACATTGTAGCACATTTAAGACTAGTCGGAGGAATTATTTTTTTTTCTCAATGCATAATCAAACTCTGGAATTCATTACTGAAGGATGTAGTAAAAGCTGTTAGTGTAGCTGGGTTTTAGAAATTTGGACAAGTTTCTAGTGGAAAAGTCTATAAAATGGACAGGGGAAATCCACTGGGATAAGCAGCATGGAATATGTTTACTCTTTCAGAACCTTACAGGTGCTTGTGATCTGGATTGGCCACTGTTGGAAACAGGATACTGGGTTTGATGGACCTTGGTCTGAGCCACTATGGCATTTCTTATGTTATGCACTATATTGGTGCAGTGCAAGGGTCTTATCTCAACAGATAGACTTTGAATCACTGATTCAGGACTACTGTATATTGATATACAGTAGACTTGTACAATGTTGCATATCACAGTATAATTAGAGGGAGACAGCATATATCACATGAACTCTCTGGACCAAAAACAATATATCACATCATTGCAAGAGTGAGGGAACTGCTTAGCTGCATTAAAGGTACTGCTGACTGTATTTATAATTTTTTGTCATGCAGTTTTCATCATATTAGAATGCACATTATCATTTCTGTGGCTTTCAATTGGTTTGAATAACACATATTTCTTTGAGTTTCCACAATTGCGGTAAACAATGAATTCATGACAGTATTACGCGAGCTCACTAACTCAAATATTTAATCTGTGTGCCGCACTGAGTTGTAACCTAGACAGGTAGTAATATGCAGACATGAAGAGGTTCCATTTTGTGGTGTCCCTCTTTCTGATTCTTGAAGGTGTTTTGTGTTCATGTTTAAAAGCTAAGTCTTTTTTCTATACTGCAAAGGGGGAATTTTTTTGTTTGTTTGTGGTGTTGGGCAAAGCTCTGTCAGTTAGAGTTCATTGTCTTTGTTCCAGCTACCCATTCACAGCTAACTCTTTGAAGTCACTGACTTCATCAGGTGTTAGGGTGTGTGGATGCCAGGGAGGGATCTATTTGAGCATTCTTGCTTTATAGGATAACTCCCTAATTAGCTATACACAGGGGCATAGAACAGCGCTGTTAGAACACATTTAAAAGAGGTTAGCTGCTTTTCTTCTTCAAGGACAGCTGAGAAACAGGTAGGGACTTTGGTAGGTCTCTCTCTTTTACTTCAACAGATACCAAAGCTCCATCAACTAAACAATGGCTGGGAAAAATTGTATTGCTAAAGCTGTTGCCCCCATTACAACTTCTGCCTCTGTCCAGACAGAGATCCCAATGCCAGTTGAAGGACTGGTTTCAAGTGCAGGATGCCTGCATACTGAGGCTCTCAAGAAACAAGTGGGGGAGCTCAGAGAAGAGGTGGAAAGGCTGAGAAGCATTCAAGATAGTGAGAAGTATATCGATAAGATGCTTCTTGAAACATCCAAGCTTTCTGATAGAGGAAGATGGGAGGCTACAGAATGAAGAAGGATGGACACAAGTCACCAGAGCCTGCAGTATCAACACTCCAATTCCTCCAGCCCTTGAATTGAAGAACCAGTATGCAGCCCTGGAAGTGGAGGAGGCGGAAGCATCCCAGGAAAGGGAAGGGTCACAGCTTGAGCACCCCAAAGTTGCAGAATCAGTCACCACAAGGAAACGAAGGGTAATGGTAGTTGGTGACTCTCTTCTGAGCGGTTCAGAGGCATCCATCTGCCGATCAGAATTGATGTCCAGAGAGGTGTGCTGTCTGCCAGGTGCCAAAATCTGAGATGTTACAGAGAGTTTGTTGAGACTCATCAAGCCTACTGATTATTATCCGATGTTGCTCATCCATATCGGCACAAATGATACTGCCAGGTATCCCTCTGAACATATCAAAAGTGACTTCATGGCTCTGGGGCAGAGGGTGAACCAGGCAGGTGCACAGGTAATGTTTTCTTCAGTCCTCCCTGTTGAGGGTAAAGGCTGAGGCAGAGAAGCTCGAATCCCAGAGATGAATGCATGGCTGCATAGGATTGTGTCATCGAGAGCGTTTTGGTTTCCTGGAGCATGGGATGATGTTCCAAGGGCTTCAGAGCAGAGATTGTGTCAATCTGTGCAAGAAGGGTTGAAGTGTCTTCAGCAGCAGGCTGGCTAACCTATTGAAGAGAGCTTTAAACTAGATTCATTAGGGAGGGTGAAGAAAGCCCCCAGGTAAGTGAAACATTAAATACCTCTGTAGAAATGGGTAAAAGGGGCAACATCTGGAAAGCGGTGTGTTTAAATGCCTGTAGCATGGGAAATAAGATCCCAGATGTTGAGGCTTTAATGGGAGAGGTTGACTTGAATGTAATTATACCAGGCTATACTTTATTCAGGAAGGACAGGGTAGGAAGAAGGGGAGGAGGAGTTGCATTATTTGTAAAAAATAATATTAAAGATATAGAATTGCAGGGCTTAAAAGGAAGAGAGGAGGCGTTGTGGGTTAAACTAGAAAGAGGGAAAGGGAAATTTATTTGCATTGGAGTTATATGCAGATCCCCCTCACAGGGAGTAGAAGTGGACAAAGATTTAATAGAAGATATACACAGTATTGCCATGAAAGGAGAAGTGCTACTGATAGGTGATTTCAATATGCTGGGCATGGATTGGCACATCCCTGCTGCGCTGTCATCTAGAAGTAAGGAGATCCTGGATTCTCTACAGGAAGAACTATTCAGGCAACTGGTAACAGAATCTCCACGTAATGGGGCATTAGTGGACTTAGTGCTTACCAATGGGTAAAGTGTTTCTGATGTTACAGTGGGAGATCATCTCGCATCCAGTGATCACCAGATGGTATGGTTTAGTATTAGGACTAGGGCTGATAAAATCCTTTCAAAAGCGAGGGTCTTAGACTTTAGGAAAACTAACTTTGTCAAGATGGGACAATACCTCAAGGAGTAGTTAGCAGGTTAGGAATAGCTGGGGGATGTAGAAAAAAAGTGGGCAAAACTGAAAATGGATATTTTAAGGGCAACAAACCTTTTTGTTAGAAAGGTAAATAAATGTAAACAGAAAAGGAGGCCTCTATAGTTCTCAAGAGAATTAGCTGAAAAGGTAAAGAAAAAGAGGGAGGCCTTCATGAAATACAAGAGATCACAGAGAGAGGAAGACAGGCATCTATATTTGAAAAATCTTAGAGAAGCTAGCAAAGTAATCAGGAAAGCAAAGATACAAAAGAAGAAGAAATATCCAATGCAATACAATGTAGGTATAAGGCCTTTTTCAGATATGTTAGTGAGAGGAGGAAGAGCAAAAGTGGTATTGTCAGACTCAAGGGTGAAGGGGAGGAATATGTAGAAACTGATGAGGATAAAGCAAAATTTCTTAACAAACATTTCTGTTCTGTGTTCACAGATGAAGGGCCAGGAGCAGGACCTCAGAAAACACCCACAAATAGGAACAGAAGCGACAGGCATCTCGAACGATTTTCAGAAGACTGTGTTCGTGAGGAACTAATCAAACTAAAAGTAGAGAAAGTGATGGGTCCAGATGGGATACATCCAAAAATACTGAGAGAACTTGGGGTTTCAAGTTGGAGCCATGGCTCCAAGGACCTTCACAAAGGTGATGATGGTGGTGTCGGCGGCAGCCATGCTTTGTCATAAAGGGGTGTTAGTTCATCTGTATCTAGATAATTGGTTGATCAGGGCGAAGTTGGCAAACGAGAGTCAGGAGGCGATGCAGCAAGCCATAGAATTTCTGCAAGGTCTAGGATGGGTGATCAGTTTAAACAAGAGCAAGCTGGTGCCCTCGCAGAGCCTAGTATATTTAGGGGCCCTCTTCGACATGCAGAGGGGTTTGGAAAGTCTGCCAGTGGACAGGGTGAAGAAGATACAGGCCCAGATATGACAGTTCCTAGAGAGAAAGATCCTGTCGGCATGGCATTATCTTCAGCTGCCGGGCTCAATGGCTGCAACTCTAGATTTGGTGCCTTGGGCAAGGGCTTATATGCATCCTCTTCAGAAAGCTCTGTTATCCTGGTGGTCACCACAGAGACAGGCTCTCTTAGTAAGGTTGTCATGCCTTCAGGAGGCAAGGGACAGCTTCCAATGGTGGTTGGAGCCATGGAATCTGGCTGGGGAATGTCCCTCGAGCCCCCTTTCTGGGTGTTAGTGACCACCAATGCCAGTCTGACAGGTTGGGGAGCACATTGAAAGGATCAGGTGGTGCAAGGGTGTTGGTCACAGGAGGAGAGTGCTTGGTCTATCAATTGTCTGGAACTCCGAGCAGTGTATCGGGTTTTCCAGTTCTTCCTGCCTCTCCTCCAAAATGAGGCAGTGAGAGTCTTCTCAGACAATGCCACCGCAGTGTTGTACATCAGTTGTCAGGGAGGCACAGGGAATGCAGTTCTAGTGGACGAGGTAGCTCCTCTACTGCTGTGGGTGGATGCACATCTCGTAGCACTATCGGCGGCCCACATGGCTGGAAAGGAGAACTTACAGGCGGACTTCCTCAGCAGATATCAGCTGGATCCCGGGAAATGGTTTCTGGAGGACTCAGTGTTCAGCAGCATAGTGCGGCACTGGTTACTGCTGGTCATGGATCTCATGGCCTCTGCTTCCAATGACAAAGAAAGTCGCTTCTTCAATTGCCGTCGAGGGAGGATGTCGAAGGGGCTGGTTGCCTTGGTGCAAAGGCTTCTTTATGTTTCCTCCATGGCATAAAAATCCAACCTTCAGCATTCTGGGAAAATGCTTTGTAGCTGTCTCTAGTTTCTTTGTTATGAAGCATGTTTTCCAGCTGGCCTTTATAAGTAGCTGAACAGAAAGCAGGAAACCATAATTGCATACATATATAAGATATTCATAACTTACTAGTATTTTTGCCATAAAAACATATTTCATGCATTTTTCAATGAGCAAGATATTGGGGTACAGTACTATGTCAATGTCCCTAAATTCTTCCATTTCTACTATCTCCTAGCTTGCCAGCATCCAGGTCTGCTATTTTCTAACTTGTTGCCAGATCCCACTGCTGCTTCTTGTAATCTTGGGCAAGTCAATTAGCCATCCATTGCCTCAGTTACAAACTCAGATTATAAACCATTGAAGGGATAGTAAAATAACTACTGTATCTGAATGTAACTTGACATGAGTTACTCCTGAAGAAGGCATGAACAGAATCCAAAATTCCTTCCCACTTCTCCTTTTTAAATTAAATTACTTAAGCCTTGTCCTGCCCCCTCCTCCAGCAGCGCAGGAAATGCTTAAATACCTCATCTCCCGCTGCTACGAAACCAAAGTCTTGCGATAACAGCAGCAAAACCAAACAGGCAGACAGTACTGCTTGCTCAGTACATTATCCAGAGAGATCATTTCTGATAAGCAGCGCTACCTTATTTGGCAGCTTGACCCCATAGCAGTAGTTGCACATAACAGCTTTAACCCTCTTGCAGTAAGTTATTTTGAAACCAAGAACCACCAGAGCAGGAGTGTTCAGGAATCACTCCTGCCCCTCCTCCCCCCCTTCCGCTATTCACCAGAGAGACTCCTATAGGTGCGGGAGTGGGAAGTTCTTTTGTGATGCATGGGCTCCTTTTAAGTTGCTCCCTGGAAACATCAGGCCATGCATTTGTGACCCTGTGTTTCCAGGGAGTTAAAATAACACCTCTTAGGGTGCATTATCTTTCCATGAAAAACACAGCTTGTGAGATTCCATGCAATGAACTACTTTGCATCTCAGTATTTGTTAACATGCATTGTGGTAGAGCATTGCGCATATGTTTTTTTCAACTAGTACATGTTATTGACAAATAACATGTGGTGTTCCATTAACGCACCTTTGTAACTTTCCTTATTAAATGTTTGACATCAAGCCAATTATTCATTCTAATTTGCTTAGAACACAACAGTTATAACTCAAAAGACACTTTAACAAATCCAAAAAAGTAAGGGCCCCCATATTCAGCCGCAGTGGTCAGTGTGTTTCAAAGCACCTGACTGCTGTAGCTGAAAGTAAAATTGATTATTTAGCACTGGAGACTGTCCAGCACTGAATATTCAGTGCTGCAAACTGCATAAAGCCATTTAAATATCGACCTCTAAGACCTTTGGAGATAAAATGATTAGATACTTTGAAACTGAAAATAAATGTCTTTAAAAAAATCTGGACTATCTAAGGAATTTTGAATCATAAAATTCTACTGCCTGTCACCTTCTGATTATGCACCTAGCCCCACCTTCATCTTTCTTCTTCATATTAGGACTGGAGTCATTGTGGTGACTCATTTATATTTTCAAGTATTTCCCTCTTTTTCTCGTTCTTTCCTGAACTGAGGAAGGGCATGTTAGCTCCTGAGATCTGGCTGAAAAATGATTAGTTCAATAAAAGGTTGCCACCTTTATCTTTTTATTTTATTTTATTTTATTAATCCTTATTTCTAAACATAAACATAAAAAGGTATCACATTATATTCTTTTTTTTGTTTTGTTTTTATTAACCTTTATTTCTATACTTTTAAGTGGACTAACATGACAACCACATTACTTCATCTGAATTGAAGATAAAAGAAAATTGGACATTTCCTGTCTGAAAACAGTCTTTCATACTGACCAGAAGATGGCAGCAAAGACCTAGCTTTTATTTTAGCATTAATTATTTCCAATTATTCAAGTACAAAAGTAATTTATTTTCCTTGTATCTCTATGCATATTATTACCAAACAAATGATGCTGATTTCAATATCAGACAGACACTGTATGTTGATTAAATAAAACATTGATTTTGCTAGAAGACCCAGAAAAAGGCTAAAATAGAAAATGTTTTTTTGTAATCTTAATATGAAGAATATGATTTCTGTTTTAACTAAATAAATTCCAGACAAAAATGATGCAGATTACTCCCAGCTTTCAGAATAAAGCCCTCCTGGTGTTTAGGACACACATATTATAGAAAGTTGTAGTCTTACTCTGATAGTTTCAAAGCACTATATAATTTCTTAGCACTTTTAAAAAAATGCTGTTCTCCCTCTCCTGTACAAGGCACTCATTTGCCTATGGGAGTTTTAACTTGGTTACCAAACAGGCTGTGAATAAACTGCTATCCTGCACTCCCTCTTATAATCTTCCTTGTGCCTTTTATTCTTGTCCCTGAGTATTATAACAGAAATGCATATGCATCCTTACAAGAATTAACCTAATATGATTTTGCTCTTGTGGTTTATTATGCATGTTATATTTATTTTGTCCAGATTTTAATAATGTATAAAATATTTCAGTTCCCATTGACAGACTTAATTCCATGGTGCTGCCAGTGAGGAACGATTTGACATTTGGTCATTATTTCTTATCAAGGAAGTTTTACTTCTAATACTATTTGACAGCTATATTCTGGGTCTGACAGCATTGAACCAGTCTAATTCCCACTGAAGTGCTCTAAATATGTGGTATTGCAATCAGTTTAACAACCCCTGGAGGCAATAAAATCTCTCCTTTGAACAGACACTCATGAGGAAGAAATCTAAGATTTATATAGGGCAGCAAGTAGTCCAGAAAAGGGCAAAGTTTTTAGTGAGTCTATAATGGATGTTTCCTTTGTTGGGAACAGAAAGCTTGAAGATACTTTAAGAATAAATCTTTAACAAGTTCTAATCTCTAATAAAGGCAAGTGAAAGATACACAGTATAGAGTGGGGAGAGTTTTGTCAGTTTCGTTCATCTCAGAAAACTGAATACTTAAGAGTGAATGCTGCATAAGCCATGATTTTTATTAAAATTTTCCAGATTAAGCATCAGATCCCTTGCCTCCTTCCTTGATGAGCACCGGGGAGTATAAAAGTACAAGACTTGCCCAACTGGGCTCTTCTGACACATGGCCCAATAATCCCCCTCCTATAAGTACCCTCATTGCGGAGGAATATGCAGTTCCCATAGTGTCAATTACCCAGGCAGTCACAGCTTGGTGACTGCAAACACACAATACACACAATGGCATATTAAAGCATAGCGGAAGCTTGGGACTGTTTATTTGCTATGTGAGAGTATGTTCAATGATAGGAAGAAGAGGGTTTAGTTTGGTTTAATTATTTGATAGAACGCCTTTCAGAAAATAACCACTAAGGTGATTTACAAAAAGAAAAAAAATATACAATAATCAAATATGTAAAAACATTGTTCAGCTAGAGGTTGGGAGACCTAGGAAGAGCACATAAAGGGAAAGACGTATGTATTCCACTCAGATGGCTCCTTTTTTGTGTGTCTGATACATGTTCAATTTAAACATAATGCTGATCACTTGAGAGACCTTCAGAACCTTGTTTGTGCAATCTTCCTATTTCAATAAAAATATAGAGCAGCTATGCTCATGATGCTTACGCAGTGGCTCCTTGGACCAGCTACATTATTAGGAAAGAATGACATTACATTAGTGTAGCTAGATCAGAAAATCCAGAGTGTGGTATCTCCAGGGTTACTCAAATCCTTGTAGCTTTATAAAAGGGCATTGAAGTCATGATGTCGGGGTTTTTGCTACCAGTCGGGAAGGATGTCCCACTAGCAGGTCCTCAGCTAGAGGTACTGAAACACCAGTTTGTTTCTTTATTAAGTTTTAAGCTTTATTTAAACACAGGAATATCAAATATATAGGTTTGCTACAGCAAAGGATTTCAACAACTCAATTGCAAAACCTCCTCGAGTGTGAGTTATAACAGGAGTTGAATATCACTTCTAGATATCTTCAGCTTTTCAGCAAGAAAGTACTCAAAACTAGGTCCAGTTCCAAGATTATTTTATTCAAGTAGTCGGGAAACCTGTTCAATTCCAGTACTCACATATAAGTGTAAAAATCCAATATTTAATACTAGGCCTCATGAAGCTTACTCTCAGGATCTAACAAAACAGCTAAATACAGTCAAACCTCGGTTTTCATGATTAATCCGTTCGAAAAGTCTGACTAAAACCGAAACGTATGAAAACTGAAGCAATATTTACCATAAGAAATAATGTAAATCCAATTAATCCGTTCCAGACACCCAAAAATATTCACAAAAAATACATTTTATAGAGAATAACTATATTTTTACATACAGAAAACAATGAGAAATAACTATAAATGACTAATGAAATGGATAAATGAACATTTAACATCACTGAAAGCAAGCTAAATACAGTACTGTACAGTACAGTATGTTAGCATCTGGCCTTAGCGACCCCTGACAAGCTGCTGTGCCCAGCTCTCTTCGGAATCACATTGGATTCAGCCCATTAAAATACCTTTACATTATCTGCTCAATGCTTCAGAATGGCAGAAAATCTTAATGATATAGCTTCAGACGTACCCTGCAAGAGAGAGAACTGCCTCCCACATTCATGCAACATCTCCTGCTTACGTTGACAGCTTTTCTTCCCTGCTACCTCCGAGCCTGAGGGGGCGCTCCAGAGAACGGGCAGGCGGTGGACGAGATCGGGGCCTTCCTCTCCGCGCAATCCTTGCCTCTCTAACTCTGACCAGGCTCGAGGATGTGTTTCATTTATGTGCTCAGCTGGCTTTCGCTTCTCATCACGCTGGCGATCGGTGAGTCCGGGGGGCAGTGCTGCCGGGACAGGGCGGGCGTTCTGGCAGTGTATACAGACCGGTGTGCAGCGCAAGGGTGTATGTATTTACAGTACTGTACTTTACGAAAGCCGAGGCGATGTACGAGAACCGGGACAAAATCTCAGTCAAAAAAGACGTTGAAAACCGAAGCGATGTATGAGAACCGGGACAAAATCTCAGTCAAAAAAGACGTTGAAAACCGAAGCGTATGAAAACCGGGGTAAATGAAAACCGAGGTTTGACTGTAGCTCTCAAGTTATGTTTTCCCAGCATCCCCTTCTGTAGTAAGAACCAATCCAGTTCCCTGGCAGTGGGATCACCAAGTCACCTAAAAGAGTCAGTGTTAATTTTCTCAGTACTCAGCAATGGCTCAGGGGGCAAAGCAGCAGCCTCCCAGCTGGCCAGGCCCCTTAGTTTAAGACATGCTAGTACCTACCCTTTATCACACCCTTCCTCAGATACCACTTTTGGGAACATCTGAAGCCAACAGTCGGTCATTTGTCTTTGTGTAGGTTTTCACTCATTGGGTTCTGAGAGAGGAATGAGTCCCTGCCAAGGTGCACAAGACTCCCCCACCCATGCTGCTGCAGATAGAGGGAGATGCTGCAATATTATGTTTTTAATCACGAGTAGCGATGCTTGCTCCTTACAGCTAAAAGTGTGATATCACAGCACTTCCCCCCACCCACAGCAGTGTGGGCGTAAGACCCTCGTGCAGCTTGGCAGGAATGTTGCTTCCTGCCCATGTCTGCTTTAGTACATTGTATGGAGAAGGAAAGTCCTGGCCAGTTAATCCATGAGTATCACTGAGTAGCCATCTGCAGTTTGTTGTCTATATTCACTATGGCTGGCATGCAGAGTCCAGAATAGCAGGGTCGGATGTCCGGGGTGATGTCCAACCCCCTCTATTTACCGGGACCCAATTCCTGGTCCAAAGCTTCCCGCATGAATAGGGCTGCTGTGTGAGGAACTCTGGATGGGGTCGAGAAGGGGTGGTAAGAAGGAGGGGATTGGGTGGGGTGGAGGTGGCACCCTGACCCCGGACATACAGGGCCGATTCTGGTCACGGCCCTGTACGTCTGGGGTGGCGGGAATGGATGGGGAATTTATTCCACCTCAGAGGATGGGAATCAGCAGCAGCAGACCCTCCCAGAACTGGTGAGGAGTACACAGGGGTTTCCCGCAGCCCGACCCTGACCTTGGCAGGCCCTTTCGGGGGTCAGGCAGTGGGGAAAATGGAACTTGAAAAAGCTTGTGGGCAATCGGGGCTCCTTCATGGCATCCTGCTGCCATGGGGATGGGACGCCACGGCACCAGACTCAATGCAGGGGCCTTGGGAGGCTTAGATGGGGAGGGAAGCGAATGAGCAGCGGGCTTGAATCGGGTCACGTCCTGCCTGTCCAGGCCCATTACACCCAGTTCTACACCCGTGGGAATGTCTAGCTCCCGTCGGTGCAGAATCTGGTGCTAATCCAGCCCGTCCAGTTTTTGGATATCGGGACAGGCCGGACGTGCCCCATTCTGCATTAGGCTCCAGGTCATTATGGGACTTAGTCTCTGACAAAAAGACACAGATAAAATATTTCTTTGCTTTCAGCTGAGAATATAAAAATGATGATACTTTTAAGAGTTCAGGGCCAGGTATTCAAAGGCATTTATGCGGTTTGCAGACCTGCAAACTGTGTAAATGCTCCTTAGTGGGCTTCGCTGTTAGTACTGCTGAATATCTGCAGGTGTTGTCGCTACACTCCCTGATACTATGTGGTTAGCATTGGGGCATGTTGTGATTGTTCTAGGGCAGAGCAGAGTTGGCACCCATCGCTATCTGGGCAGTGGCAATATTGAGCCACTGCCCAGTTAATGACCTGAGGGTAAAGATAGGCGCGGCATAGGCTGGCCTGTCTTTACCTATGGGAACTAACCTGGCAGCGGCTCAATATTGCCGTTGTCCAGTTAGCTTCTGGGCTGTGTGGCGACCCAGATATTCAATGCTGGTGGCTGGATATAATCCCGGCATTAAATATCCGGGGTTAAAATTAAGCAGTGACGGCTATGTGCTTTAGAAGTGCTGCAGCTGCTGAATATCCCCCCTCAGTGAATAAATCCTGGTAGAATGGATACCTATGTATCAGCTCACGACACAGAACAATTGAGCTGAAGCATAACATGTTTCCATGTCCATGTCCTTCTCTCAGAGATGACAATCCTGCTGTGATGAGATTTATTGCCATTATAAACTGGTGCATGTGGAGTAAACAGAGGTGGATATGAAGGCAAGACCTGGTCCTTCTAGCAATGACTGATTTAGATTTTGCCTGTTTTTTAACCTTCCCTAACCAGCACATCTAAGGTCTTCTGCAGCAGTGGAGCACAGCAGCAGGTCTTTGGTACCTTCGGACATATCAGGAGGGGGTGAAGTGGGGGCATTTTTACTTATCAATCCCTTAAGCCTCATGAACGGGGGAGGTGGTGTCAGTGGCTTCACTGTTTGGCCTCCATGGACTGCATCAGAAGGAGGAGCAGCACTTGTCAATTTCAATCCTTGGTCCTTGGGGACCCCATCAGAAGGAGATTGGCACCAGAGTATCCCCTCTTCTGTCCTCCCAGTAGCCCATGTTTATAAGACTAAAGTCTGTCAGGGCATGACTAGCCTACCAAGGGAAGCTCGAACCCCCAAGAGGTCAAACTGCCCCAGTAGTCAAACTTAGGACTCAGGTTGCAACATTACATCATAGCAAAATTATATTCAAGTCTGCTATCCATCGTGGACTGGCTGGGGCTGAGAGAGTTTCTATCCCAAAGAGGGAGAGAAGACAGTTACCACTACTGTGGCAGTTTCTGCAAAAAGATAAGTAAGAGTGCAGATGTTCCTACTACCAGCCTGGGATAGGAGCACTGGATTTAAAAGCGAGGAAATAGGAGAAAAGATTTAATTTCATAATTTAATTTAATATGGATATTTACATTCTGCTTATCATAAGAACATAAGAAATGCCATATTGGGTCAGACCAAGGTCCATCAAGCCCAGTATCCTGTTTCCAACAGTGGCCAATCCAGGTCAAAATACCTAGCAGTTTCCCAAAAAGACACACAGTTTCCACAATTCTTGTACTGGGACAAGCAGTGCACTATCTCTTTAATAATGGTTTATGGACCTTTCCTCCAGAAACTTGTCCAAACCTTTTTTAAACCCAGCTACATTAACAGTTTTTACTACATTCTGTGGTGACGAATTCCAGAATCTGATTACGCATTGAGTGGAAAAATATTTTCTCTTATTAGTCTTAAACGGGTTACACTGTAGCTTCATTGCATGTCCCCTAGTCCTTCTACTTTTTGATGGTGTAAACAATCGATCTACATTTACCCGTTCCACTCCATTCATTAATTTGCAGACCTCTATCATATCTCCCCTCAGCTGTCTCTTTTCCAGGTTGAAGAGCCCTAACCTTTTTAGCCTCTTTTCATAGGGGTATCCTTCCATCCCCTTTACCATTTTGGTGGCTCTTCTCTGTACCTTTTCTAATTCCGCTATATCCTTTTTAAGATTCGGCAACCAGAATTGCACACAATATTCAAGGTCTGGACGCTCCATGGAACGATACAGAGGCATTATAATATCCTTTGTCTTATACTCTGTTCCTTTTCTTATGATTCCAGCATTTTATTTGCCTTCTTGGACGCCGCTGCACTCTGGCTGGAGGGTTTCAATGTGTTATCCACGATGACGCTTAAATCTTTTTCCTGGGTAGTGTTCCTAATGAGGAACCTTGAATCAGGTAGCCATAGTTTTGGTTGTTCTTTCCTAGGTGCATAACTTTGCACTTGTGCACATTGGACTTTCAAATGGGAGATGAAATTTAGTCTTCCAACTTGTCAAGATCCTCTTGCAATTTTTCACAATCCTCTTAGGTTTTAATAACTTTGAATAATTTTGTGACATCTGCAAATTTGACTACCTCACTCGTTATTCCCATTTCCAGGTAATTTATGAATATGTTAAAAAGCAGCGGACCCAGCACAGATCCCTGGGGTACTCCACTATTCACCTTTCTCTATTGGGAAAATTGGCCATTCAGCCATACCCTCTGCTTTCTATCTTTTAACCAGTTCCTGATCCACAATAGTACACTGCCTCCTATCCAATGACTTTTTAACTTCGCCAAGAGTTTCTCATAAGGTACCTTGTCAAAGGCTTTCTGAAAATCCAGATACACTATATCGACCAGCTCACCTTTATCTACCTGTTTATTCACACCTTCAAAAAAACATAACATTAGTAAGACAAGACCTTCCTTGGCTAAAGCCATGTTGGTTTTTTCCCAGTAAACCATGACTATCTACATGTTCAGTAATTTTTGTTCTTTAGAATGGTTTCTACCATTTTGCCCAGTACTGATGTCAGGCTCACTGGACTGTAGTTTCTTGGATCACCTCTGGAACCCTTTTTAAACATTGGCGTTACATTGGCCATTTGCCAGTCTTCAGGTACTACAGATGATTTTAATGATAGTTCACAGATTACGAATAGTAGGTCTGCAATCTCATGTTTCAACCCCCGCGGGTGTATATCATCTAGTCCATGTGATTTGTTATTGTTTAGTTTATGACATAGTTGTGATATATCTTCCTGGTTTATCAATATTTCTTTCAATTCTTCTGAAGCATCACTTTTAAATACCATTTCAGTCAAGGGGTAACTTCCCTACATCTTCTTCAGTAAAGACCGAAGCAAAGAATTCATTCAGTCTCTCCGCTATGGCCTTGTCCTTTCTTAGTGCCCCTTTTACTCCTTTATCATATAATGGTCCAATTGATTGTCTCACAAGTTTTTTTTACTACGAACGAACTTGAAGTCTTTATTATGCGTTTCTGCTTCCCACAGCAAGCTTCTTCTCAAATTCTCACTTTGGCTGCCTTATCAATGCCTTGCATCTAACTTGTCAGTGCTTATGTTGTTTCCAGTTTTTGTCATTTGGCTCCTTTTTCCATTTCCCAAAAGATGTTTTTTTTTGGCAACAGCAGCTTCTCTGACCTCACTTTTAAAACATGCTGACAGTTTTTTTGGACTTCCTTCTACTTTTCTTAAAGCATGGAATAGAGCTGGTCTGGGCTTCCAAGATAGTATTTTTAAACAACACCAATGCTTGATGTGAATCTTCAACTTTTGCATCTGCTCATTTTGATTTTTTCTTAAATGTTTTCCTCATTTTATCATAGTCTCCCTTTTGAAAGTTAAAAGGTAGTACTGTGGATTTCCTTGCCGTCCTTCCTCCACTTATGAAATCAAACTAGATCTTGTGTACCACTAAGGACTAGGTCCAAAATGGCTTCCTCTCTTGTCGGTTCATGAACCAGCTGCTCGAAGAAGCAGTCATTTATTTCATCTACAATCTTTATCTCCCTAGCATGTCCTGCTGTGACACTGACCCAGTCGATACCAGGGTAATTGAAGTCACCCATTATTATTACCGTATTATATCTTTTGTTAGATTCCCTGATTTCTTTGAACATTTCATCATCCATTTGTTCATTCTGGCCAGGTGGTCAGTAGTACACCCCCACTGCCATCGCCTTCCCCTTTTTACACGGAATTTCAATCCATAGAGATTCTACAGTGTATTTTGTTTCCTGCAGCGCTTTAATCCTGTGTGACTCAATGCTCTCTCTAACATAGAGTGCAACTTAAGAACATAAGATATGCCATACTGGGTCAGACCAAGGTCCATCAAGCCCAGTATCCTGTTTCCAAGAGTGGCCAATCTAGGTCATACGTACCTAGCAGTTTCCCCAAAAGACACAGGTTCCACAATGCTTGTATTGGGTCAAGCAGTGATATCCTGGGTCCCTTTTTAATAATGGTTTATGGACCTTTCCTCCAGGAACATGTCCAAACCTTTTTTAAACCCAGCTACACTAACAGCTTTTACTACAGTCTCTGGTAACAAATTCCAGAGTTTGATCACAAGTTGAGTAAAAAATATTTTCTCTTATTTGTCTTAAATAGTTTACCCTGTAGCTTCATTGCATGTCCCTTAGTCTTTCTAAATTCTGATGACGTAAACAATCAATCTATGTTTACCCTTTCCACTCCGTTCATTAATTTATAGACTTTTATCATATCTCCCCTCATCCGTCTCTTTTCCAGGTTAAAGAGCCCTAACCATTTTAGCCTTTCTTCATAGGGGTATCCTTCCATCCCCTTTACCATTTTGGTGGCTCTTCTCTGAACCTTTTCTAATAATGCTATATCCTTTTTAAGATAGGGTGACCAGAATTGCACACAATATTCAAGGTGCGGTCGCACCATGGAACGATACAGAGGCATTATATTATCCTTTGTTTTATTTTCCATTCTTTTCCTTATGATACCTAGCATTCTATTTGCTCTCTTGGTGGCCGCTGCACACTGGGCCGAGGGTTTTAACATGTTATCCACAATGACAATGACGCCTAAATCTTTTTCCTGGGTGGTGGTTCCTAATGAGGAACCTTGCATCGTGTAACCATAGTTTGTTTTGTTCTTCCCTAGGTGCATAACTTTGCACTTGTCCACATTAAATTTCATCTGCCATTTTGATGCCCAGTCTTCCAATTTATCAAGATCCTCTTGCAATTTTCCACAATCCTCTTGGATTTTAACAACTTTAAATAGTTTTATGTCATCTGCAAATTTGATAACCTCACTCGTTATTCCCCTTTCCAGGTCATTTATGAATATGTCAAAAAGCAGCGGACCCAGCACAGATCCCTGGGGGTACACCACTATTCACCTTTCTCCATTGGCCATTTAGCCCTACCCTCTGCTTTCTATCTTTTAACCAGTTCCTGATCCACAGTAGTACACTGCCTCCTATCCCATGACTCTTTAGTTTTGCCAAAAGTCTCTGATGAGGGACCTTGTCAAAGACTTTCTGAAAGTCCAGATACACTATATCAACTGACTCACCTTTGTCCACCTGTTTATTCACACCTTCAAAAAAACATAACAGATTAGTAAGACAAGATCTTCCTTGTCTAAAGCCATGTTGGCTGTCTCCAGTTAGGCCATGACTATCTACATCAGGGGTCTCAAACTCAAATTGCTTTGAGGGCCAAATGAGGACTTGTAGAGTAACCCGGGGGCCGCACAAGACGCAGGCCTCATTTGCATAAGGGCATCATTTGCATAAATATTTGCATAATGTTACCATACACTAACTTTTAGTAAACATGCCTCTTAATGAGTGTATGGATAAAGAAAGACTAAAAGATTTCTACATTACTATAAACCAGTGCCAACCGCCAGGCACATTAGAAACTACTAGAAACACTGCTCATTTAGAACCCATAGCAAACCTGCCGTGTCCTAACAGCACTACCAGGACTCACAAAGCACCATACCCTAACTATCAAAAGGCAACACTGCAAATATTAAATCAACACATTTCAGAGAATAACAAAACATGACCTACTCGGGAAAGAGAACAAGTGGCAATGTCAAATAGGAATTACATAAACAGAATACCTCAGCTCAGTTACACATGCAGAACATACACCATCACCAAACAAGGAATCACAATTTAGAAACAGGAAGACAATTAAACTGGGAACCCCAAAAGCCAAACTTAGAATGTACAACACTGTAGAAATAAAACTATACATTGATTTCCTCTTGTATTAAATAAAGTGCAGACGTTAAAGATGCACATTTCCAAGAGCTGACATATTTCAGTTAATAAATTCAAAATAAAGAGATATTTGTCTACCTTTTGTGCATTTTTTTTTCAGTTGCAATTGTTCCATTCAATTTCTTCTGGTTTCTTTGTGTCTTCTGCTAACTCTCCATCGTCTGCTGTCCATTTGTCCTTTCTTCTTTCCTAGTTTTTTTCCATTCTCTCTACATCTGCTTTAACATACTAATCATTCTCCTTTTGCTCTTTCCTCATTCCTATTTCATCCACTCAAATTTTACCCCTCCATCCTCAATCCCCACTTACTCTCCCAATACCCGGCCAATTGTAGATTTTTCTTCCCTCCCACACAAAATATATTTCCCCTCTCCATTTCACTCTCCCAGCCCCATCCCATTCTAATCGTCCCCCAACATCAACTCCCTTCTAGCTCCTGCCCCACCCAGCATCCGCTCCCTTTTAGTCCCCGCATCATCAGCCCATTTCCAGTCCTAGCTCCCTCCCCTCACAGCCCATTTCCTTTCCAAGCCCCCCTCCCCATCAGCCCATTTCCATTCCAAGCCCCCTTCCACTCAGCCCATTACCATTCCAAGACCCTGTCCCCATCAGCTATTTGCAGTTCAAGCTCGCCCTTCTACTCGGCCCATTTCCAGTCATAGCACCCCCCCCCCAGACCATTCCCCGTTCTAGCCCCCCCCCCAGCCCATTATCGGTCCTAAGCCCCCCAACAGCCCACTTCCAGGCCTAACCCTTCCATCGCCCTATCTTCATTCTTAGCCCCCCCATAACCCCATTTCAGTCTTAGCCCCCCAATCAGACCACCTCCAGTCCTAACCCCCATCACCCCATTTTCAGTACTACCCCTCCAGCCACACATCAAGTCCTGCTCCCCCCCACATCAAGTCCTGCTCCCCCCCATCAAGTCCTGCCCCCCCCCCACATCAAGTCCTGCTCCCCCCCACATCAAGTCCTGCCCCCCCATCAAGTCCTGCCCCCCCACATCAAGTCCTGCTCCCCCCCCCCGTCCTGCTCCCCCCATCAAGTCCTGCTCCCTCCCTCCCTCCCCCCCCCCGAGAAAATTAAACTTTAAAAAAAACCCAGCTTCTGCTGCTGCTGCCGCCGCTGCCGTGGCCGGCAATAGCAGCAATATCGCAAGTCCCGCGGGCTCCGTTCCCCCCCTCCCTTCCTTCCTGCTTGCCTGCCAGTTCTCCGCGTCGGCTTTGGCTTTCAGAGCCGCGAAGGGAGAGCTTCTCCCTCGTGACTCTGTTCAGCCCGCTGGGGCAGATGGGAAATTTCCCATCTGCCCCAGCGGGCTGAACAGAGTCGCGAGGGAGAAGCTCTCCCTTCGCGGCTCTGAAAGGCGAAGCCGAAGCGGAGAACTGGCAGGCAAGCAGGAAGGAAGGGGGGGGGGGGAGCGGAGCCCGCGGGACTTGCGATATTGCTGCTATTGCCGGGCACGGCAGCGGCGGCAGCAGCAGCAGAAGCCGGGGTTTTTTTTTTCCCCCTATGCATCGCGGGCCGCACAAAGGTCTCTCGCGGGCCGCGTGTTTGAGACCCCTGATCTACATGCTGAGTAATTTTATTCTTTATGATGATTTCTACCATTTTTCCCAGTACTGACGTCAGGCTCACCGGTCTGTAGTTTCCCGGATCACCCCTGGAATCCTTTTTAAAAATTGGTGTTACATTGGCGATCCTCCGATCTTCAGGTATTAGAGATGATTTTAATGATAGTTCACAGATTACTAATAGCAGGTCTGCAATCTCATATTTCAGTTCTTTCAACACCCTTGGATGTATACCATCCGGTCCAGGTGATTTGCTACTCTTCAGTTTATCTAATAGTTGTAATACATCTTCCCGATGTATCGATATTTCCTTCAATTCTTCCGCACCTTTAAATACCACTTCAGTCTTGGTAACATCCCTACATCTTCCTCAGTAAAGACCGAAGCAAAGAATTCATTCAGTCTCTCCACTATCGCCTTGTCGCCTCTTAGTGCCCCTATCATCTAATGGACCAACTGACTCTTTCACAGGTTTTTTGCTACGAATGTACTTGAAAAAGTCTTTATTTCACGTTTTTGCTTCCGCAGCAAGCTTCTTCTCAAATTTTCCCTTTGCATGCCTTATCAATGCATTGCATTTGACTTGCCAGTGCTTGTGCTGTTTCCAGGTTTCTTCGTTTGGCTCTTTTTTCCATTTCCTGAAAGATGCTTTTTTGGCAACAACAGCCTCTCTGACCTCCCCTTTAAACCATGCTGGCAGTTTTTTGGACTTCCTTCCACTTTTCTTAAAGTGTGGAATATAGCTGGTCTGGGCTTCCAAGATAGTATTTTTCACCAACACCCGAGCTTGATGTAAGTCTTTAACCTTTGCAACTGCTCCTTTTAGTTTTTTCTTAACTGTTTTCCTCATTTTATCATAGTCTCCCTTTTGAAAGTTAAAAGGTAGTACTGTGGATTTCCTTACTATCCCTCCTCCACTAATTAAATCAAAGGCGATCATGCTATGATCAGTACTGCCAAGTGGCCCCAACAACCTTATGTGTTGCACTAGATCTGGTGGTCTAATATGGCTTCCCCTCTGGTCGGTTCATGAACCAGCTGCTCCAAGAAGCAGTCATTTATTGCATCTAGGAGCTTTATCTCCCTAGCATGTCCTGCCGTGACACAGACCCAGTCGATACCGGGGTAATTGAAATCGCCCATTATTATTAGTGTGCTGTAACATTTGTTAGCTTCCTTGATTTTTTTGAGCATTTCATTATCCATTTGTTCATTCTGGCCAGGCGGTCGATAGTACACCCCCACTGCCATCGCCTTCCCCTTTTTACATGGAATTTCAATCCATAGAGATTCTACAACAAATTTTGTTTCCTTCAAATCTTTAATCCTTTAATGCCCTCTCTAACATAGAGCGCAACCCCTCCACCAATTTGACAAGCTCTATCATTATGATATAGCTTGTACCCAGGTATCACAGTGTCCCACTGGTTGTCCTCCTTCCACCATATCTCTGATATTCCAATCATATCTAACCTCTCATTTAGTGCTATATATTCTAACTCTCCCATCTTATTTTTTAGACTTATAGCATTTGCATACAAGCATTTTAGAGACTGTATTTTATTCATATTAATTTGGCTATTGGTAGACATGGGTAATTTGGGATCTTTAAGCTCTATCTCCTCCATACTCGAGGGCATTTGGGCTACTTTACTCTTTTTTGGAACCTCTCTGCTTTTGGTAGTATTCTTCAAGGATACATTCTTCCGAACCATCCGCTCTTGGGCAACTGTCGGCTTTCCCCTATTATCTAGTTTAAAAGCTGCTCTATCTCCTTTTTAAAAGTTAATGCCAGCAGCCTGGTTCCATCCCAGTTAAGGTGAAGCCCATCCCTTCGGAAGAGCCCCTCCTTTCCCCAGAATGTTCCCCAGTTCCAAACAAATCCAAAATCCCTCATCTCTGCACCATTGTCTCATCCACGCATTGAGACTCCGGAGTTCTGCCTGCCTTTTGGGTCCTGCGTGTGGAACGGGAAGCATTTCAGAGAACGCTACCCTGGAAGTTCTGGATTTCAACTTCCTATCTAAAAGCCTAAATTTAGCCTCCAGAACCTCCCTACCACATTTTCCTATGTCATTGGTACCGACATGTACCAAGACAGCAGACTCCTCCCCAGAACTATCTAAGACCTTATCTAGGTGGTGCGTGAGGTCCGCTACCTTCGCACCAGGCAAGCATGTTACCAGGCGATCCTCGCGTCCACCAGCCACCCAGCTATCTGCAAGCCTAATGATCGAATCACCAACTATAATGGCTGTCCTAACCCTTCCCTCATGGGCACATGGCCCTGGAGAAACTTCCTCGGTGCGAGAAGGTTTTACATCACCTGGAGGACAGGTCCTAGTTACAGGATCACTTCCTGCCACACCAGGGTGATGCTCTCCTGTCACATGACCTCTCTCCTCCATGGCAACAGGGATGCTGCCAGACTGGAGGTGGGACTTCAGGACTATATCCCTGTAGGTCTCGTCTATGTACCTCTCTGTCTTTCTTATGTTTTCCAAGTCTGCTACTCTAGCCTCTAGATCAATGGACTCATTCCCTGAGTGCAAAGAGCTCCTTGCACCTAGTGCACATGTAAGACCTCTCACCAAATGGGAGAAAATCATACATGTGACACTCAATGCAAAAGACTGGAAAGCCCCCATCTCGCTGCTGGACTGCTGTCTGCATCTTAGTTTTAAGTTTGTGTTTAGATCTTTAAGTTCTTTACTTACTAAGGGTTGCTGTGGATATTTATACTAATAAAACTGTACCTAATACGTTTAATTTACCTTGTTCACCTGAAGCTTAATTAATCTCAGGTCCTTAGTGTATGACTGATTTGGGTAATGAGCTTCACCTGAGAGCACCTCCTGTCTTTTAAGATGTGTAAGTACCTATAAAGCTACAATTATCCCAGGGGTGGTGGGTGTTGGGGAGGGAGGGAGGGAAATAACACTTATTAAAAGAGGGCTGCTACACGGTACCCTGTCTTGTGCTGCTGAGGTAAGCTATATTCTGATTTGATTTAAATTATAGCTCTTTGCTTCTTCTAGGCTCTAACTTATTATGAAATTTAAACTACAAGCTCTCTGCTGGGTTCTAAATTTAACCAGAAAGTTCTCTTCTGTGTTATTTTTTCTCTTTTCTCTTTTTTCTCTTTATCCATTTACAATCAAAGAAGCATATACATCTTCCAGGAAAAATGGGAAACAGGAAGGAAATAAACACAATTAATACATTCAATCATGTACACAAAATAAAGAAGAATAACAATTCCTGTCCCAACTACAGCCCATCAAATGAGGAGATCCACCTAATTACTTTACCAAAATGCTGGGAATAATCATGAGTGAACAAACAGTCAAGACTAACTTACTAACAATGGAACTGAGGGCTCTTCAGGCGAACGGCGAGCACTCAAAAAACCCGATAATTGTGAAGGTTCATAGAAAATATAAGACTCATTATTCAATTTAACCATACATCTACAGGGAAATTTTCTTCTGTGTTTTAAATTTAAACTAAAAGTACTTTGCTGATGCTAGGCCCTGAGTGACTATTAAATTTAAACTACAAGCTTTCTACTGGGTATGAAATGTAACCAGAAAGTTCTCTTCTGTGTTTTAAATTTAAACTTAAACTGCTGCTACTAGGCCCTGACTGATTTAACAAAAAATAGTGGGTTCACAGATTAATTAGCTTTAATACAAAGAATTCCTTTCAGAAAATTCTCAGAAGTATATACTCACAATTGCATATCTCTCTCCAGAAGTAACAGTCCCCTTTTCTAGTCCTTCAAGATTAGGTGCATAACCTTGCACTTGTCCACATTAAATTTCACCTGCCATTTTGATGCCCAGTCTTCCAATTTATCAAGATCCTCTTGCAATTTTCCACAATCCTCATGGGTTTTAACAACTTTAAATAGTTTTGTGTCATCTGCAAATTTGATAACCTCACTCGTTATTCCCTTTTCCTGGTCATTTATGAATATGTCAAAAAGCAGCGGACCTAGCACAGATTCCTGGGGTACACCACTATTCACCTTTCTCCATTGGGAAAATTGGCCATTTAGCCTTACCCTCTGCTTTCTATCTTTTAACCAGTTCCTGATCCACAATAGTACACTGCCTCCTATCCCATGACTCTTTAGTTTTGTCAAAAAGTCTCTGATGAGGGACCTTGTCAAAGACTTTCTGAAAGTCCAAATACACTATATCAACCGACTCACCTTTGTCTATCTGTTTATTCACACCTTCAAAAAAACATAACAGATTAGTAAGACAAAATCTTTCTTGTCTAAAGTCATGTTGGCTGTCTCCCATTAAGCCATGACTATCTACATGTTCAGCAATTTTGTTCTCCACCAATTTGATCTATTATATCATTGTGATAGAATTTGTACCCAGGTATCAGAGTGTCTCATTAATTGTCCTACGAGGTGTCTGAGATACCAATCACCTCTCATTTAGTGCTATATATTCTAACTCTCCCATTTTATTTTTTAGATTTCTAGCATTTACATACAAGCATTTTAGAGGCCTTATTTTATTCATATTAATCTGGTTATCAATAGGCAGAGGTAATTTGGAATCTTTAAGCTTTGTCTGCTCTGTACTTAAGGGATTTGGGTTACTTTTGTTTTTATTGGCACCTCTCTGTTGATATGCCCTAACTTCACTCTTTTGCTAGTATCCTTCATGGATACATTATTCCGAACCATGCGCTCTTGGGCAACTATCGGCTTGCCCCTATTATCTATTTTAAAAGCTGCTCTATCTCCTTTTTAAAGGTTAATGCCAGCAGCCTGGTTCCATCCAGGTTAAGGTGGAGCCCATCCCTTCAGAAAAGCCCCTCCCTTCCCCAGAATGTTCCTCAGTTTCTGACAAATCCAAAACCCTCTTTGCACCATCGTCTCATCTACGCATTGAGATTCTGGAGCTCTGCCTGCCCTTAGGATCCTGAGTGTTGAATGGGAAGCATTTCTGAAAATACTACCCTGGAAGTTCTGCAGCTTCCTACCTAAAAGCCTAAATTTAACCTCCAGAATCTCCCTATCACGCTTTCCTATGCCATTGGTATTAACATGTACCAAGACATTAGACTCCTCCCCAGCGCTACTGTATCTAACACCTTGTCTAGGTGGCGTGTGAGGTCTGCTACCTTCGCACCAGGCAGGCATTGTACCAGGCTTTCCTTACATTCACCAGCAACCCAGCTTTCTACATGCCTAATGATCGAATCACCAACTATAGTGGACCTTATATGCATATGTTCCTGGAGAAACTACCTCAGTGCGAGTTTTAAGTCACCTGGAGGACGGGTCCTAGCTACAGAATCATTTCCTGCCAAACCAGGGTGATGCTCTCCTTTCACATGACCTCTCTCCTCCATGGCAACAGGGAGATTGCCAGACTGGAGGTGGGACTTCAGTACTACATCGCTGTAGGTCTTGTCTATATACTTCTCTGTCTTCCTTATGTTTTTCAAGTCTGCTATTCTAGCCTCCAGAGATCAGATTCGTTCCCTGAGAGCAAAGATTTCTTGCACCTAGTGCACATGTAAGACCCCTCACCAACTGGGAGAAAATCATACATCAGACAATCAATGTAAAATACTTGAAAACCCCCATCTCACTGCTGGACTGCTGTCTGCATGTTAGTTTTAAGGTTTTGTTCAGATATTAAAGTTGTTTACTTACTTAGGTTTGCAGGGGATACTTATACTAATACCTTATATGTTAAATTGAATTTGTTCACCTCAAGAATAATTAATCTCAGGTCCTTGATAAATGTCTTCCTGATGAGGATAACCAGCTGCACCTGAAAGTGATTATGGGTACCTCCCCCCTTTAATAGGTTTAAGAGCCTATAAAGCTAGGATTATCACAGAGGTGGGTAGGAGTCAGGATGGGAGAGAGGGAAAGAAGACTTATAGGCTGGCTTGTTACACAGTACCCTGACCTGTGCTTCTAAGGTAAAGTCTTACCAATTTCCTGGGTGATTCTCACAGCCCTTGGTTTGATAGAAGGTGCCTTTCAAATTGTCCCTTTGATCTGTCACTTGCTTTTAACACCTATTTAAGACAATTTTGTAGATCTTTTGCTTCCTAACTGGAAGGCCTCATTGTAAAGGTCACTAGAAACAAGTTTAGTTCTTTGTACTCAAAGACTATTTATTCTACTTGTATGATAAGCTATACTCTGATTTGATTTAAATGAAAAGCTCTCTGGTGTACTAAGACCTGACTGACTCAGCAAACACACTGTATTCTAAAATACACAGATTTAGCTGCTTTAACCAAAGATTACCCTTTTTCCCCAAGATTTTGAATATATTCCAGAAGATAAATACTTACAAATGCGGATCTATTTCTAGCTGTAGTAGTCCCTCTGGATAGTCTGTCTTTTATCGTTTATTGAATTTTAATATACTGCCCTTGGCAGGTGCATACAGAGCAGTTTACAATCAGTATAAAGGGGAGTAGACTAACCAAACAGGGGCTCGAGAGTAAAAAGAACTACAATAATGATAGGACAGGGAAGGGAAAGGAGAGAGCAGCGGTAAGGCAGGACCTAGAAGCCATTCAATCAATCATGCAGAGCCCTGAGTGTCTCATAGACCGAACACTTGTGAAAATAAGTATGTTTTCAAAAGGGATTTAAATTTAGGAAATGATGGCTCAAGGTGTAAACAGGATAGAATACAATTTCAGAGGGTGAGGGCAGTGCAGGAAAATGTTGAGCGATTGGTGGATTCGCATTTCACTCCATTCGGTAGGGGATGGACTAAGCGGTTGTCACAAGAGACCGAAGTGTGCGATGCGGGACGTAAGGTATGGTTAAAGCAGAGAGTTAATGAGGAGTTCGGTTGTGAATTGCCTTGTGTGCCAAGATGAGGATCTTACATCTCAAGATGGATTCCAAACAAAGATATTTATGGATCACATCTTAGAAAATAAACACTATCTAGACATAGGGGCCTGACTGTCTTAAGTAAAATTAAATCAAGGACATTCTCTATTAATTCGAAAGGAGTCCATTAAAATGTTAAAGGAAATTATTACAACAGATTTCAAGATTATAGATTCGCTTCAACCAGACAAATATGTTTGAAAGAACCAGGTATTTAAGGCTCAGCAGGGCCATTGCTTTTCGAAAGATTATTTCTTTTGCTATGCCAGGAAGGTTTTGTTTCCCTTCCCTATTGATGAGTGTGATTCTTGAGGAGACAGCAACACTGGGAGCCTGAGGTTTACTGATCAAAACAGGGGGATGTGTGCAACAGCAGTGACTAGACTCTTTGAAAGTACTAGCTGCTGCCGCTTAAATAAGACCAGGTATTCAGCGGTGGTGAACATCCAGGTTCATCAGATGGTGGCGTCACTATCCGATTAGGGGTCTGCTAAACAGCTAAAATGCTTTGAAAATACCTCCCAGAGACTATGATGGCAGATAAGGAAACAAGACCCAACCAGTCTGCACAAATTACCTCCCATTGCATGCTGAATGCCCAAAGTGATCTCCAGCTTTCCTTCGCTTCCTTGGAACTAGGGACTTTGTATTCTTCACATCCTTTCTTGAATGCACTACTGTGTCCTCCAAAAGGTCATCCCATGTATCCACCACCCTTTCTGCAAAGTAATATTTCTAGGGGTATGCAGAACCAAAACAAATTTTGGTTTGTGCTTGTTTTAGATACATTTTCCTGATTTTAGGGCTTTTTTTCTTGTGTGTTTTACTTATTTGTTCTTTTCGCGGGCCTTGTATGCCTATTAGAACTTTTTTAAAGTGAGAAAATCAATTATATGCATGTAAATTCCTACATATACATCCATACAAGCGATTTGCGTGCACTTTTAATTTTTGGGCACCCAAATGAACAGAGTGTATGCTCATGAATGCACACCTGCAATATCTTCTGATGTTGTTCTCCTTGATAATCATGACCCCTTGTTCGAGATCATTGTATTCACTGGAAAAGATTTGTGTCATGTGCATTATGTATTCTTTTGAAGTATTTGAATGCTTCTATTATATCTCCTCCTCTTTCCTCTTCTCATCCTTTTTGCATAGAGTCTTAGCTGCCATTAAGAAAACCATTTCTTGAGCTTTCTTAGATCACTCTTCATTTTGTGCATTGCCTTAGGGCTGTCTAATCTGATACAGATTTTAGGGTCACAGATCTTAGTGTCAGCTGCAAATAGACAAACCTGTTTTATTAGCTCCCCTATATCATCACTTATAAAAATCTTGAACAGGACCCTCTCCGTGATGGATCCCTGAGGTATAAACAGGAGACCCCCATCCTTCATTAGGATGAACTCTATGCTGTCACTTTGTTACCTAATCAAACACTCTAGTGCCCAACCACAGTTTGGCCAGTTTCTTTATGAATCTCGGGAAATTTCTCCAAATGGGTTAGTTTTGTATATACTATGACAGTCATGAACCTAGGGTATGTCGAGTATGATCTCAGTCTCTCATATTTACTGCTAATGCCTGGCATAGTACTTGCATTATGCCAAAAAAAAGCCTGAGTAATTTATCAAGGTATGCTTGGAAAGTCATCTTCTTTTTTTTTTATAATAATATGTTTGTTTAATAAACACCACAACAAAACAAGCAGGTCTACAGGAAAAAAACAAGGAGCCAGGGGAACTCTTACATAATGTGATGCTGCAGACCCTCTGAGAGGGGAAGAAAATGTTTTAAACGCAGGAAAAGTCAAGCACAACCTGCAATATCGCGAGGAACCACATAGGGGGAGCAGGAGGGACCTCCGAGGAACTGAGGAACCACACCTCCTAGGTCATGAGGTAATGCCAGCCAGCTTCCAATCAAGAAAGAGAGGAGTGCCTCTTAAAGGGAGTTTGGAAGGTTGGAGGGCAGAACAGGTGGAGGCGGAATCAGAACAGGGAGAACAGCCTGGGAAAGGAGAAGAGGCTGGGAAAGTGGTACAGCCCTGGAAAGGAGGATATCCTGAGGAGACAGGACAGCCCTGGAGAATGGCACAGGCAGGACGGCCTGGGAAAGGTGGACTGCTAAGAGAACCAGCAGAACTAGCAGGTTGGGCAGGACATCCAAGTGAATGGGCTGGATATCCAGAAGGTGCAGTAATCCCTGACCAATGGTTTCGCAGGAGGCAGCAGCAGCCTCAGAGGTTTGGAGAAAGGAGACCCCGTGGAGAAGGTGGGACAACTCCAGCCAGAGTGAGTGTTTGTTGCACAGAGAGGCAAAGGCGTGGCTGTGACTGTGGTCTAAAGCTAACAGAAAGACGCTGGGAGAGCTCAAGGCCTATTGCTCAGGCCAGGCAGGATCCCAACTGGAGCAGGCCTCAAACCTCACCTGGGGCAGACAAGCCGAGAAGAAAAGGTAACCCATATTTAACTAAAAGCAGGGTACAAACTGCTGATGTATGGGGAGTACAGGGAGCACAGGAATATTATCCTTGTGAGAATGCTTATGAGATAAGGTGCAAGAAACACGCACCAACCAAGAGACTTGTTAATGACCAAGCTTTACAGAAAGCTAAGACAAAACGCTTGCAGAAGGAAGACAGTTCCCAGTATCTGTGGGAGCAGGACCGACGCCCTGTATTCAACCCTGAGCATTGGGAGGTTGTGCAGAAGATATTTAAAAAGCCTTATTACAACTTACCAACAAATACTGACTTAGGCTCAGAGGCTTCAGAAGGGGAACCGATGCAGGTGGAATTTGCATCAGACACCGAGATGGACTGTAGCTTCTGTAAGACAGGAAGCTTGGAGTCCTTACTAAGCAACTAAGCTAGGTCTTGGGAGTAGAGACTGTTTGTTTGCCTGCTATACCATTTACTGTGAAGATAACAGTTTTCCTTTAATGCTTTCTTTTTCTTTTACCTGAAGCAAGGAATTTGTGTTTGACGTTTTTGTGTCCAAGCATATGAACCTTTTTGCATGAAAGGGGAAATAAATGCCTTTTGTTTTCCCTCCACTCGGACCTTTTGTTTTCTGTGGGATTTTGGTAACAAAGGACGCTACCAGGGCTGAAAGTCCCTGGGCCCTGTAAGTTATTGGCCAAACCCAACCTTAAATGTTTTTATGTCCCACCTACCTCGCTCCAGTACGCTGCCAAGGTAGGCCCTGTGACAATAGCTCTCTGACCCATAGTGTGGCATACACAATATAACCAAGGGCCCAGATAGCCAATTTTTCTGTTTTAACCCAACCCTCCCTCCCTCCCTCCCACACCTACCCACTAGTGGACTGAGATCAGGTACATCTACCCAACACACTGAGCCCAGAGGCAGTTAGCACCATCACCCCCAACAGCTCAACACTCATCACTCACCAGACCAGTAGCTCATTGCATGCTCAAGGCACTAAAGTTAAAATGTACACTTCCAACAACACATGAAACATTTCCCTCTGACGTGAACAGCCTCACATGTCCAGATGCTCCATAAGCATAAGCCCATGAAAACAACTGTCCCAACTGGCCCCTGTCCTTTCCAGCTTCCCTATTCCCTTAGTGTCACCCCTAGGTAAGCTGCTCTCTAGGGGTGATACTTGGCTCCTCCCTCACCGACGCTCTTTCTTCTACCTCCGACAGATCTAAGCCATTCGTCCTTTTCTATCCACTACTGCTCGGACTACTCTTCTGCTATCTCTAGTTATGTCCTGTCTCGACTTCTGCAACCTTGCCCTTGCCGGACTTCCCCAATCTCAATTACACTGATTGCGACTGATCCAAAATACTGCTGCCAGACTCCTTTTCCATGCTTCCTGTTGTGATCATATTACTCCACTACTCATTCAACTACACTGGTTCTCCATAGACTATCACATCCGTTATAAGGTTCTTACTCTTGTTCACCGTGTCACTTACACTCAGATCCCACAGTACTTATCTGACCTCTTGCAATTCTACACTCCCACCCGCAGCCTTCATTCAGCTCATATAAACTGCTTGCATCTTCTTTCCCCCTCACCTGCTCACTTACAGTCCACCTGACACTCTGCATTTTTCTTTCTGGGCCCTTCCCTATGGACCTCCCTTCCCACCACCCTCCGACTTGAAACAGTTTTCCCCAAATTCAAAGCACGCCTGAAAACGTATCTCTTCTGCTCCGCCTTTGACCTTCCCCCCTCCTCCCGTTGAAGATTTCCTTCTCCTAGAAACACCTCTGTCTTTATTCATGTCCCTTGTCTCTGTGTCTCTTGCCTATCCAACATTGTAGTTCCTTTCCTTTTTCGGCGTTAGCCACTCTCCGATTAATTTTGTATATTGTACACCACCCTGGTGTTATGAAGGGCGATTTATCAAGCAAAGAAATCAACATAAACTCCGCCACTCCCAGTAGGAGGGGAGAGTGCTGTCTCACCAATGTGTGAGAGTAGCTGCTTCCCTACTAAACAGGCTTAATGCAACAGTTTCCAAGCAGACCGGCCCCTAGGCGTTTGAGAGCTCAGCAGATCAAACAGTCACCTCCACCCTCTGCCCCAGCAGTACTGCCAAATAGCCCTGAACTCGATGCCAAAATTTCTGGGTCTCTGTTGAGTGCCACTGCATATGCCCTGTCAGCCCCAAAGTGTGCCCCAGTGCAATGCCACTCTGCAAGGCCCAAAGTGGGAGAACTAGGCTCTGCACACCACCCAAAATTGTATCTTCCACAAATGAGCCCCCAGCATCAATCCCGGAATATGGGCAATAGTCCCAACCACAGTTCCTGCAGTAACCGCCACCCACAACTCTGCCGTCCAGCTGGACTCCAATGTAGAATAATCTCTCACTAGAATCCATGCTCTCGTTTTATGATAACATTGTGAAATAGACAATGTACTCCAGTCTTCAAATTCAAAGAACTGCTCGACACAATCCACCACCTCTCTTGAAAATGACTCCCATGGAAGAGACCATACAAAATGACGTAGTTGGTAGTATACACAAAGGTGTTGCCCCAAAAGGCCAAAGTCATCCTTCCGTTCCTGAAATGAATGCATATCCCCAGAGCTATCTACCACCTGTTGGAGCAGCCACAGGCCCTTCTCCACCCACACCAAAAAAGGATGTGCTTCTCATCCTGGTAAGAACCAATCATTGCCTTGTATGGGCAGAAATCCTGACATTGCGGTAGAAGTCCCCCATCGAGAACATAAGCATTGCCACACCTCCCGAATTGGGTGAACTAGCAGACTATGGCAAAGCCAAAGTGGGAGCACCAAGCTTGCCATGTATATTACCCCCAACAGACTATATGGGGCAACAAACTCCTCCTTCAGGGTCCTGAGGCATAAAGACTGATGTGAACCCAAACCAGTCCTGCAGGTGCCACATTTGACATGCCCATGTGTAAAGCTGGATATCGAGAAGGCCAAGCCCCCCCCTGCTGCCAACCTCCGTGAAGCCACTCCAAGGCCACCGGTGCCATATGCTCTTGCTACACAAAATGCTGAATCTCCCTCTCCAAGGAAACAGTGTTCTGCTTGAGAAGCTGGAGCAGAAGGGTTTGGAGTACATATAGCAGCTTTGGGAAAAGGGTCATGTGAAATGCTGCTACCCTCCCCAACATCAAAAGAGGGGTCCAATCCCGCATCTTATTCTGCAAATGCCACAAGATTTACGTGAAATTGAGATGATATAAACTGACTGGGATCACCAAGCAACTGTATCCCTAGATAGGTGAACGACTGCGTGGCCCAGCTTAGCGGAAAGCTAGACCCCCAGGAAGGTTGCAATTACCCCGACACATCAAGGATCTCAGATGTATTCATATTCAATTTGAGTCCAGCTAGCCCACCAAACCTCCGAAATTCAGCCAGAAGAGCCAACAATGATGCAAGAGGATCAGTAAGGTGCACTAAAAAATTGTCTGCAAACGCTAACACTTTAAACTTGTCAATCCAGATGCCCCTCAGCTCACAACTGGCAGAAAGATGCCTCAACAAGGGGTCAAGGGAAAGAACAAATAAGAGAGGCAAGAAGGGACACCCCTGACACGTACCTCAACACAGGTCAAACACCTCTGAGAGGGCTCCATTCACCAACACCACCATAGTTGGTTTCGAATACAGCCGGATCATTCATAAAAATGTCTCACTCAGGCTATAGTGTGGCAATACTGCAAAGAGGTAATTCAGCTGACCCTATCAAAGGTCTTCTCAGCATCAAAACTGATCAGATGCGATGGTTCCTCCCACTCATGCATCCACTGGAGAGTCGCCAGTATTTTCCGTAGATTGCTGGCTGAATAGCAGCCTCTCACAAAGCCCACTTGCAACTCGTGCAACAGTCCTGGTAAGATCCCTGCCAGATGGTTTGCCATAATCTTGGCCAACAACTTAAGATCAACGTTACTTAAAGAAATAGGCCTATAATGCTCTGCCCACAGTGGGTCCTTCCTCAGCTTCGGATGCAGTGATGTAGGCCTGATTCGCTTCCCAGGAAAATTTACCTTGCTCCACCCTCCAGCAATACATTTCCACCATAGGAGGGACCAACTATTCTTGCAATAACTTATAAAACTTTACATTAAAACCATCCAGGCCTGGAGCCTTACAACACTGCGCCTGCTGAATCCCCCATTGCACCTCTTCAACTGGAATTGGGGTGCCCAGCACAACACCCTGCTGATTCATCAGTCTCAGCAAGCGAACCATCTGAAGATAGGCTGCTATCTGGGACAGCAAAACCCAGTCTCCCATGTATAAGGTTTGATAGAACTCCTAAAACATATGAGAAATCGCTGTAGTGTCCTGATGCAACACACCCCTCCCATCCCGCAGGGCCATTACCAACCTTGGACTCCCCACTCCCTTCAAATAACGCGCCAGCAATTTCCCATTTCGATCCCCATACTTATACAGCTGAAACTTATAATACAATGGAGATTTTTTGGCTGTCTGGTGCAACACCTCATTAAGCATGGCCTGCGTCTCCAACAATCTGGCACGGGCACCCAGATTTGGGTTACGAGCATATCTATGTCTCTCTAATACCACTTGATGCTCCAAGCACACAACTCACTCATTCAAAAGCCATCTCCACCAGGCAGCATATACTATAATGTACCCCCATAACATTACTTTGGCAGTCTCCCAGAACAATTCCGGGGTCTCCTCATGTTGCATATTATGATACAATATTCCCTCCACCACTCCTGAATGTAGGGGGCAAATTGCTCATCCCAGTATAAGTCAAGAGGGAAGCACCATAACCGAGATCCTGACACTGACCTGCCCCAAGCAAAGTCCACCCATATCAACGCATGGTTGGAAATTTCGTTCGGATACAAAACCACATCCTTCACCAGCTCAAAAAGTGATTCAGAGACCAAGACATAGTCTATTCAAGAACTAGTCCCATGCGCCTGAAGCAAATGGGTATAATCCCTATCTGAGGGTTGCAGCAAGCGCCAGGGATCCACCAAATGCAAACGTGCATAAAACTGGCTGAGGATGCGGGTAATCCCACCATGTGATCCCCCATCCCTCTGGGAGGTATCCACTAAGGGGTCCAAAACCCCGTTAAGGTTGCCACCTACCACCACATGGCCCTCTGGGAACGGCACAATCTCAGATGCAAGACAGGCATAGAAACTCGGGTCTCCGGCATTAGGGCCATTTTTTAAATCTATTTTATCTTTATTAGATTTTATATTACAATCAAGACAAAGCCTCGTACAGAAAGGAGAAACACTAAACCTGGCAAATATACCCTTAATGCAAAAAGAAAGGAAAACTAAGAAAATAGCACTTTAGAGTTCTCTTGTTGTCACAATAAACTAGGAGAGTGTACAGAAACCATATTCAGGGAGGAGGGAGAAACCCTAAATCCATCAAGAAAACAAATAAAGAAACATACCAGATGGCTACTGAGCGACCCAAGGCTAATCAAATAATAGCACGATTAAGTCACAGGGGGTGACCCAGTGGTGCATGATGCCACCAGTAACCCAATGTTCAAAAAGGTTACTAAATCACTTGGTTGGAAAAAGACATATCTCACAGATTTCAACAATACCAAACATTTACACGGAAATCTCAAATAAAAAGAAGCACCGAATTGTAAGACCCCAGGTTCAAAAGTAAGAATTGTTTACAGTGTTTTTGTGTTTTTCTTGTAATGTCAGGAAATATGGAAATAGAGAAGCCTCAAAAATTTGCAGATGTCTTTTTAAAATACATTTTAAGAATCTATTCTTTATCCACAACCAGAGCACATGGCACTAATAAGGTGGCAGGCTTGTAGATATCCCGACCAGAGACCTCCAGAAGCTCAGACACATTCAATATTTCAGCATTAGAATCTGTTCGTGGGCCAGTTAGTTCTTTTCCCCCACTAGTAGATAGTGTGCTTTAGTCAAAGGTGGCATTAGTTACTGGGGGACCAGGACAACCTGCATTAGATAACATTTAAACATTTCCACAGCTGAGACCCCCACAAACTTGGGAAAGTTTAAACCCCACAAATTAGCAGCATGGGTAGAGTTTTTCAGTATTTCTAATTTAAATCTCAATGCGACATTGTTTTTAACAAGAGCCAAGTTTGTGTCAGAAATTACTGCCAATTGGCGATCGTGATCTTCAACTTTTAATTTTAAATTGTCTACAGCACTTACTGTAGCCACTAGTTGCTCTGAATTCTGTTGGATCCTGTTGGAAAAATCAGTCGTCTGCTTGGATACGGCATCCGCAAGTAGAGCTATGGCCTCCCATATAGATTCAAGTGTAAATTTCTTGGATCGCAGGAGTGATAAAGAAATTGGGATAGACAACACCACTGAAGATAAACTAGGTGATTGTTCGCTGATGCCAGGGCAACTGGCCATTGATGTTTATGTCGCCAGCAATCTTCCAGGGACATCCCCAATCCTTTGTGCCGACAGTCCCCCTCGTACAGAGCCCAAGACCGCACTGACTTCGGATGGAGTTGGCTCCTGGCTGATAGGTGAAGGGAGGGGAACTCCTGGGCATGACACCATTGTCTGTGCTTCAGGGGACAAAGATCGATCAATGTCGGAAAGCTGCGGTGCTTCCTTCTTTGCCGCTGCAGCGAAATCCAACTTAATCCCCTGCTTCATGGCCTCGGATACTTTGACAAAATGGTCCATTGGATCCACAACAGAAGGCTGGGGCTCCAAGGGCTATACACTCATCTTCCCTTTACGCTTAGGCATTCAGAGGAAAATGAAGCTCCCACTCAAGCGGAATTCTTAGAAACTACCACATTAGGGCAATAAATGTTACACAGCACCTCCGGGACCCCCTCTAGGGACCCCCCCCATACAAGCATTGTGGAACCTATGTCTTTTGGGGAAACTGCTAGGTACTTGTGACCTAGATTGGCTACTGTTTGAAACAGGATACTGGGTTTGATGGAACTTGGTCTGAACCAGTATGGCATATCTTATTTTCTTATGTCTTATGGTGCACTCAAAGAGTCCATTTATTCACCAATATAGCCACGCCTCCCTTTTTTCCAAAGGCTGGAGACCCAAATACTTGACCCACCCAATCCCTCTTTAATTTAGTATGCTCTGCACAGACTGGTGTTTTTTTGTAGAAACCCTATATCACACTGCTGATGGGCGAAAGCCCAGAGGATCTTATGGCACTTGATTGGGGACCCCAACCCACAAACATTCCACTAGGCTATCCTCAGTCGATCTCCCAGCTGTCAGGGCCTTCAAGCAAATGACATCTAACCCAAAGAACTAGGAGGTTCCCCTAGCCTAGGACCTCCCTCCCCATTACCGTCCAAAATCCAGGCCACCTTCCAGCACAACCCGGGCCACAAAGCCCTCTGTCCATCTACACCCTCCTCCCTCCCCCCTCTCCCACATCAATCCCACACACCCCAGCCCCACATATACCTTTTCCATCCTTAACAACAGGACACGTTTGGATGTGTTGAGGTTACCCCCTATTTCCCACCAGCACACCATACCCCACCACATAGCCATATTACATCACCCCCAACACACTGACACACAACCCATTCATACCATCCCCCACTGCACCCCAGCAGTCATTTATGCCCTCGCCCCCCCACCATCCTTCCACACACTACCAGTCAACTGCTCCCAACTCAGCCACCCACACTCACCAAGAACTGAACATCACTTCCCCCCAGCCCCAGCCCCCCAACAATCTCCTCATAACAAGGATTGGGTAAGTACTGTAGTAACACAGCAGCACAGGCAAGCAGTAAACAAACAAGGCACCACAATAGTGGGCAACAATCCCATGAGCCCACTAGCTGGAGCCTAACACAGTGCAAGTTTGTTCCACCTAGCTCTGCTGGTACATCATAGAGATCCCTGTCCTATGCGAGAGCCCCGCTAAGCCTCACAGCGTAGGGGGGAGGGAGGGACTGTTGAGCTGCAGTGGACATTAGGGAAGGGTGAACTCCCAGGCCCACCAAAGAGCCGCAGCACTGGAACCTTCATGGGCAGTTAATTCTCCCAGATTTACAGATAGGGCTCACCGCAGTTCAACCAGCCACTCCACCACAGCCAAAGGTCCAAAAGAAAATCCAGGGTATTCCTAGGTATCCTGTGAGGGTGTTACTAGTTCCTGGACATAGGGCCTGGCTAAGACCTTTGATTCAAAAACCCGTGAGGTCTCATTCCAAACTAGCGGAGATGGGCTGGATTTTGTGCCCTCCCATCTGAAATTCGAGCCATCACAAGCCTGGCTTTATTCAGAAAAGCCTTGAAATATCACCTTTTCCTAAAATACTATCCAGAAACTAACCCAGGAAAACACGCAACCAGCACTCTGTCTGCCTGCCCAAGCCGCCCCAACACTCCGACCCAGCAAGAAAATGGTTAGCCAGCTCACATCCCCTGTCCCACACCGCCCTGACCCACAAACGTATGTGTAATATGCAAAGGATTTGTAGATAGTGTATAGTTAATTTGTATATAGTTTCCCCGGTTACATCCATGTTCACTGCCCTGTTCATTATAAACTCAATGTTGCTTGTTGCATTGTGGTATGTTCTGTTCAATGTACACTGCACTGATCCTAATAGCGCGGTATAGAAGAAATGCAAATAAATAAATAAATAAATAAAACTGAAAAATATTGATGCACACTCCCTCATGCTAGATGGGCCCCAAGGCTCATGCAGCTTTTAATACCCTTTCTTTTTGTATGAAAGCCAAGACAATACGTGGCCTTTGCTCTTGCGGGCGAGTTGGAACTATACGGTGAACCTGTTCAATGAGGAGGCGGCCATAATCCTCACCCAGTTCAGGGTCAATGGCAGAACGGTCTCCAAATAGGCTCAGAGCTCCAGGTCTTTCACCATCTCAGGAATGCCAGTAAACCATAGGTTATTACGATGACTGTGGTTTTCCAGGTCATTAAGCTTGTCTACATGCTGTGCCATGAATTCTTTCAGCCGCGTGATCTCTTTGTCGGCCGCTGCAATGGCGTCCTCCTGCGCCGAGATCCAGTACTCAGCCTGCTGGAGGCAGCTCCCAAAAGCCTCAAAAAACTTGACATGGAGTCCAGTTTATTATTAACCTTCGCAAATTTGGTGCTCAAGGTTCACACCACTGCTGCCATCACGTCATCAACAAGGGTTGCCTGTGCTGGGGAGCTTGGCGATGCTGTGAAATCCGCCGTCTTAGAAGGTCCTGCTTCTGGATTATCCCGTTCTTTGACTTCATCCTCACTACCCACGATCAGAAGGCTGGTGGTAAGCAAGGTTGACACCGGTGATCTCCATTCACTCATGGGGTGCAGAAAGAACGGGTTCAGGGCACTCAGTCGGGCAAATAGGAGGGGAAACCCTGGAGAGAGCTCAGCATATGTCTGGGCTCCCTGAAGACATCACGTTACCTCTGGAAATTCTTCTTAATTAGTCCTGTGGCACCCAGCACGATGGGAAATAATTCGCTATCTTTCTGCCACATTTTCTTGGTCTCTGTCTGCATTTCTTGGTACTTGAAGATCTTCTCCCTCTCAACACGATTCACAGAATAGTCACTTGGGACCAACATGTTGTTCTGGTGTTCTTCTTTACCACTATATCTGATTTTCTTGCATCCTGCTTTTTATCAGTCAAAATGGGAGTATTCCAGAATCTCCTCTGTGGGCAGTGTGAAAAGCCTTGCTGAAGCTCCACTCTCTTCCCTAATCTAATTCTTTAGTTGTCCAGTCAAAGAAATCAGTCAGATTTGACAAAATATGTTTGGTAAAATCATGCTTTCTCAGATTCTGCAACCAGCTGAGTTCCTGCTTTCAATATGTGATTCAGTAGTGCTGCTGTTGCATCTAAAGTTCATTTCCTGTCCAAAATCTAACTGATTTTATTAGTTTTCTTTTGTCCACTGAGCGATTCTCAACCCAGTCCTCTGGGACCCCCCAAGGCATTCAGGTTTTCAGGATATCCACAATGAATATGCATGAGATAAATCTGCATGCATTGTTTCTATTGTATGCAGATCTATCTCATGCATATTTATTGTGGATATCCTGAAAACCTGACTGGCTTGGGGATCCCAGAGGACTGGGTTGAGAACCACTGGTCAACCTCAACATATCTATGAGGAGCCCCAGTCCAGAAAGTATGCGAAAGCTCCAGTATTTCAAATGCAATTTTTTTTATACCTATCACATTTTTCATAGAACACTCTGGGCCTGATATTCAGTGACAGCTAGCTACTGTTGCCGAACTTTAAACCCAGATATTCAATGCCAGGCTCATATCCAGCCCCAGCATTGAACCACTTAGCCATAACCGGGCAGTGGCTCAAAATCACCGCTGCCCAGTTATGGTTGGATGCTGCCCTCTGTAACATCCCAATGCTAACTGGTTAGTACTGGGGCACGCAGCAGCAGCAACAGCAGCAGCACCCACTGGATATCCCAGATAAAGGGATATCCCTTTGAATATCAGGCCCTGTGTGTCTCTCAGATAGTGAATTCTTAAACTACACCAAGATACTCATGGCTACCAGAAGCTGAATCATCAGTTAATTTCCAATACAAAAGGCAGTAGTCATTCCATACAGAGAAACAAATGGGACATCTCAAATTGTCCAGACAGTCAAGGGGGGGGGGGGGGAGGCGGAATACTTCCGGGCCCCCCCTGGAGTTTGCTGAATGTGGAGTGTAAGGACTATCTCTGGCCCTTTTGACAATCTGAAATGCTGGGGAAGAGGAGAGGCAAGAGGCAACTCAATACCAGGTCAACCTTCTGGTGGTTCCAAGCTTGCTTTCGTTCCAGCACAACCATTCCTCGAAATTCTTTGGGGCCGATATTCAGCCGCCGTAGTTGGCATTTTTTTAAAATGTTGGTTGCTATATTTTGTCACGCACCTACTTACCCCCGTAGGTAGGAGACCTGAGGGTTTCAGTGCGGCCTCTTCTAATAAGCTGGGACAAGTAATGCCCCCTGGGAGTTGGAGTCCCACTAGCTTTTAAAGAAGTGTAGTTGTGGAAGTGAGCAGCTAGGCTTTTTTCAAAGAGGTATTTTATTTCCCGTCCCGGGAACTTTTGCAAAACAGGTATCAAAAGGAAAAACAAACCATACTTTTGGCCTAACACAAAAATAGAACTACAAACTAGAAATCATGCTTCTTTTCAGTTGACAAAAACAAACGGGTGAAAAACAGTCCTTGTAATTCTCAACAGCTGTGCACTTGAAATCTGTTTTCCCAAACAGATTTCTCTTCTATACACTTTAGCATAGAGATGTTACCATACCTGAGAAAGCAAGCGTACAGTCCATTTGATAATCCCCCACGCTTTCCCCACAATCCTCACAGTCCATCTGTTCAGGGGTTTCTGTATAATTTTCTTCTGGGGAACTGTAATTAGTGCCAGTATTGAAGAGTCCCTCTTCTTTCTGAACCAGGCTTCTCTCCTCGTCACTATTGAGGTGAAAAGGCAGGCTACCGTGTAGTTTAGACTTCTCCCTTAGAGGGCCATACACCTCAGGAAAGTGTAGGTGAAGTCCTGCTTTTCAACTGCCCTCCTATTAGAATGAATTGGACTTTCTCCAGCCTGAGCTCTACCAAGACGTGTTAAGCCCGGAAGTTGGAAACAGCTTTTCTCTCTTAAAAGCTTTTCCCTTCCCTTTACAGGACGTCTCTTTTGGGGTTTAGAAAACTCCTTGGGGAAACTACCTTCACCTTCCTGGTACCTGCATTCAGGATAATTCCCTCTCACAGCTTCTCTGCGTCTGTTTGCAGGAATCCTCTCCTGAGCAAACTCCTCTGTGAAACTGCTGGAATCTTCGTCAGAGGTTTCTAGGTAGGTTTCCTGGATATCACTCTCCTGAATATCTCTGTCCCAGTTAGCATTCCTCCCTCTGGCTTCCTGCTTGGCTCCCCTCCGACTGAGGTGGTCCTGGTTAGCTCTCTCTCTACTCAAGACTGACTCTTTCTTAAATGCGTCATTCTTAGCTTTTCCCCGTGGCTCAAGAGTGTGCAGCTGACCCTGCTTAGCTAATGAGGCATGAGGTAATCTTTTACTGGGGCGTTTCCCTACACCCTGTGCTAATGTTATTGATGGTTGCTCATAGCAACCCTCAGTCATGTGCTTGGAGCTACGTGTTTTAAAACTGCCCTGCACTTTCTCTTCTGTTTCTATAGGCACAATTTGCTCTGCACCATGACAGATCTCCCGCCTTAAAATATTACGGGCTGCAGATTTTTCCTGACAGCCCGGAATTCGTGATAGCGCATCCGCATTCCCATGTAACCTCCCAGGCCTGTGCTGCACTACAAAGTTAAAAGATTGGAGCGCTAAGTGCCATCGGGTCAAACGAGAATTACTATTACTCATTTGATTTAGCCATTTCAAAGGGGCGTGGTCAGTGACCAAGAGGAACTTCCGGCCAGTTAAATAAAAGTGTAATGCCTCCACCGCCCACTTAATCGCCAGGCATTCCTTTTCTACCGTGGAGTAGTTCCTTTCTGCTTTAGTGAGCTTCCGACTCAAATAGGTCACGGGGTGCTCTACCCCCTCAAATTCTGGAGCCATTACTGCCCCTAACCCTGTTTCAGACACGTCCGTCTGAACTATAAAGGGTAGGTTGAAATCTACTCCCCTTAGCACTGGTGCTGTGCAGAGTTTTTCCTTAAGGAGAGTAAAGGCTTCTTCGGCCTCTGGGGACCATTTTACCAAATTAGGTGCATTTTTCCGCAGCATCTCTGTAAATAGGATACTCTCCTCTGCAAAGCAAGGAATAAACCTGCGATAGTACCCTATCAACCCGAGAAAACTGCAGACCTGCTTTTTTGTTTCCGGACGGGGAAAGTTCCTAACACTTTCCAGTTTACAGGCTAGGGGCCTTACTACCCCCCTCCCAACCATATGACCCAAATATTTGGCTTCTTCTGTGGCAAATAAACACTTGGCCGGGTTTAATGTTAAACCGGCCTTGCGTAGCGCCCGAAGCATGGCCTCTATTCTCGCGAGGTGCTGGGTCCATGTTGTGCTGAAAATAACGACGTCGTCCATATAGGCCAATGCGTACTCCTGGTGGGGTCTCAGGACCTGGTCCACCAAGCGCTGGCAGGTGGCAGCGGCGCCATGTAAGCCGAATGGCATGTGCCGGAATTGAAATAGCCCTATGGGCGTACTGAACGCGGTTTTGGGCTTTGACTCTTTTGTTAGGGGTATCTGCCAATACCCTTTTGTGAGATCAAGTGTTGTTAAGTATCTCGCCTGCCCCAATCGATCCAACAAATCATCAATTCGGGGCATTGGGTAGGCATCAAATTGTGAAATTTCATTCACCCGGCGAAAATCTATGCAGAATCTGATAGATCCGTCCGGTTTTGGTACCAGCACCACTGGACTAGACCAGGGGCTGCGTGACTCCTCTATAATGCCCAATTGAACCATCTCCTTTACTTGCTCCACTATCACTTTCTTTTTGGACTCTGGCATGCGATAGGGTCGCTGCCTAATTACTCGCCCCGGTGCGGTAATAATTTCATGGGCGACCACGTGAGTTTCCCCTGGTGTCGTGGTTAACACGTTGGAGAACCTGTCTAGGACTTGGGCTATTTCTTGTTGTTGTTGCAGAGAAAGCCCTTCCCCTAACCTAGGCTTTGACTTGTCCTTCAAATCTGTAATTTGAGGGCCCAGATCTTCTTCCTTAGGTTCCTCTGCTAGGGCTATCATGATTTTTACTTCACTTTTCCCTGTGGACCCAAAGCCTTTTTCTCCTCTAGTGGTAGATGGTAATGAGGATACTTCCTCTACTACGGGAAACCCTACTCGCTCACAAATTAATTGAGCTATGCGGTCGCCCACTCGGATTTTAAAATCTTCCTTACCAAAGTTGAAGATTAAAACTTTTACACAGCCCCTATAATCGGGGTCAATTACCCCTGCCCCTATGTCCAAAAAGAATTTAAGTGCTAGGCCTGACCTTGGGGCAATACGACCATAGCAACCCTCTGGGATTTTCACTTGTATGCCTGTATCGACCAGGGCCTTGCCCCCTTTTACAACTATGACGTCCTCAACGCTAAATAGGTCATATCCCGCTGCTTCTGGGGTGGCTCTCTGCGGGCTTTTGGCTAATTTTGTCATCTTACAGAACTGGAGCACATATTTAGATTTTACTAAGGGCGCCCCCTTCTTGTGACCCTGTGAATGGACTCTAGTCTTCTGCGGCTTGCCAAACAAGGGGCTCGGGAGTTTTGCGGCCAAGGCTTCTATCTCCCTTCCTTGGGTCCCTACCTGGAGTGGGTTGGACCTCGGGCCAGGTTTGCTAAGCTTCCTCTCCATTTTCTGAAAAAATGGTGGCCAGTCCCGCCCCAAGACAACCTCCCTTGGTAGTTTTGGAACTATCGCCACTAACATGGGTTGCTCGGTTCCTAATGCATTAACCACTACCTGGTGTAAGGGATAGTGTGAGGCTGCGCCGTGCACGCACCTGACACGAACTCAGCCCTCTGCTTGACTCAGGGGCGACTGGCGGTGCCCCTCAACGGCTTCCCAGAGCATTCGTGATATCATGCTCTGGTCAGCCCCCGAGTCAAGTAGAGCCAGTGTGTGAATACCTTCCACTTGAACTGGTATAAGGAACCCGTCCTGTTCTGTCTCCTCTGTTCCTGTCACCAGGACTGTTCTTTCCGGGCAGGACCTTTGAAAATGTCCCTTCTTTCCACAGCTGAAACAGCTCCCTTTAGGTACAGATAAGACATTACTGTTACCAGAATTCTTTACATCAGACATTTCAGACTTATACAGTTTTTCATGCAAACATTTTTATTTTCTGCTGCTGTCTTTTTTACCAGCTACTGGCCAGATACCTTGCCCTGAGGTGTCAGTCCTCTCTGCCACAAAATAATGCTCAGCGAGAGTGGCTGCCTCATCAGAGGTTTGGCAGTGCTGTAGCGTTAGAAAGGTTTTTACGCCTCTGGGAACAGCCTGCATAAATTGTTCTAAAACAATTTTATCTAGGACTGTTTCCAGGGTACTTCCTTCAACCAGCAACCATTTTCTGGCTAAGGTTTTTAATCGCTGCGCCAGGGCCTTAGGGGTCTCTTGAGGCTTAATTATTGCCTCCCTGAACATTTCGTGATAATGTAAAGGTGTCAGCCCCAATCTATCCTGGACTGCTTTTTTAACTTCTAAGTAATTAGATGCTAAACTGGCTGGCATGGCTTTATAAGCTGAAAGGGCTTCGCCTGTAAGCGAAATGGCGAATCTAGTGGCCCATTGCTCCTCCGGCCATTTTAATGCAGTTGCTATACGCTCAAAAGCATCAATAAAGTCATCAGGATTATCCTGTGGCCTAAGTTGTCCCAAAGAAAAAGCATTACAAGAACTTAGTCCTCTTCCTGGAATCACCATGGGGACGTCTGCTGCGGCATTCATTGTCCCTTTCAGAAGTGCCTCCATAGTGTCCATCAAGGGCTTCTGTTGCTCTCTTAGGGTCTGCGTCGTCTGCTTCTGGAGATAGTGGATGAGCTCCACTTGCTTGTCCCACTGTGTTTTCATCCAGAGTGCAACATCCTGGGGCTCCATTATCAGCCTCGGTGAACCTGTGGAGAAAGAAAGAAAACAAAAAAAAACCCCAAGTGCGATATCGCTACTTTTCTTTTTCTTTTTCACTTCCCACTGTCTATTTCTTCTGCCCACCAGCGCCCCCTTTCTCACTTTTTATCCTTCCCCACTTAGGACTAGGTAACTTTTACCTGAGCCTTCATGCAGGGTTCAGTTTGTGAGAAAGTTTTTGCTGTGTCCTCAGGATCTGGCAGCAAGAAATCCTCAGCACGGCTTTCTCCCTCTGGAAACAGTCTTCTCCAGTAGACCGTAGTTCTGTGTGTAGTTCTTTTTAACCTTGCGCAAAAATCCTGCCAACTACGCCAATTGTCACACACCTACTTACCCCCGTAGGTAGGAGACCTGAGGGTTTCAGTGCGGCCTCTTCTAATAAGCTGGGACAAGTAATGCCCCCTGGGAGTTGGAGTCCCACTAGCTTTTAAAGAAGTGTAGTTGTGGAAGCGAGCAGCTAGGCTTTTTTCAAAGAGGTATTTTATTTCCCGTCCCGGGAACTTTTGCAAAACAGGTATCAAAAGGAAAAACAAACCATACTTTTGGCCTAACACAAAAATAGAACTACAAACTAGAAATCATGCTTCTTTTCAGTTGACAAAAACAAACGGGTGAAAAACAGTCCTTGTAATTCTCAACAGCTGTGCACTTGAAATCTGTTTTCCTAAACAGATTTCTCTTCTATACACTTTAGCATAGAGATGTTACCATACCTGAGAAAGCAAGCGTACAGTCCATTTGATAATCCCCCACGCTTTCCCCACAATCCTCACAGTCCATCTGTTCAGGGGTTTCTGTATAATTTTCTTCTGGGGAACTGTAATTAGTGCCAGTATTGAAGTCCCTCTTCTTTCTGAACCAGGCTTCTCTCCTCGTCACTATTGAGGTGAAAAGGCAGGCAACTGTGTAGTTTAGACTTTTCCATTAGAGGGCCATACACCTCAGGATAAGTGTAGGTGAAGTCCTGCTTTTCAACTGCCCTCCTATTAGAGTGAATTGGACTTTCTCCAGCCTGAGCTCTACCAAGACGTGTTAAGCCAGGAAGTTGGAAACAGCTTTTCTCTCTTAAAAGCTTTTCCCTTCCCTTTACAGGACGTCTCTCTCGGGGTTTAGAAAACTCCTTGGGGAAACTACCTTCACCCTCCTGGTACCTGCATTCAGGATAATTCCCTCTCACAGCTTCTCTGCGTCTGTTTGCAGGAATCCTCTCCTGAGCAAACTCCTCTGTGAAACTGCTGGAATCTTCGTCAGAGGTTTCTAGGTAGGTTTCCTGGATATCACTCTCCTGGATATCTCTGTCCCAGTTAGCATTCCTCCCTCTGGCTTCCTGCTTGGCTCCCCTCCGACTGAGGTGGTCCTGGTTAGCTCTCTCTCTACTCAAGACTGACTCTTTCTTAAATGCGTCATTCTTAGCTTTTCCCCGTGGCTCAAGAGTGTGCAGCTGACCCTGCTTAGCTAATGAGGCATGAGGTAATCTTTTACTGGGGCGTTTCCCTACACCCTGTGCTAATGTTATTGATGGTTGCTCATAGCAACCCTCAGCCATGTGCTTGGAGCTACGTGTTTTAAAACTGCCCTGCACTTTCTCTTCTGTTTCTATAGGCACAATTTGCCCTGTACCATGACAATTTATAAAAAATCTGGATATTCAGCACCGGTATCCAGATTAGAACAGCAGAAAGGTTGTCCTGATTTTATTTCATGCAGATAGTTATCTGTTTAATGGGACTAAAGTCTACCTCAGCTCCGTTCACAGATCGCCCTGGCACTATCCGGATCGTGCCCAGACAGTCTGCAAGGATATTCAGCAGCACATGCAGCGACAGCATCTGCACGGTTCTGCTAAAGGGGCCCTGATAGCCATAGCTAAGAGAAATATCCAGATAACTGGGGTCAAGAGGGAAATTCAATGGTACTATCCAGATAGTACCACTGAATATTCTCTGACCACCTTGGCACTACCCGGGGCGGTCCGTGGGTAAAGTGAGGGTGGTCCCCAGTGAAATCTGCCAACTGGATAACTATTCAGATAAATTTAATATCGCAAAAAGACTGTCTTAACTTTGTTTGGTTAACTGTCTAGTGTCACCACCAGGTGGGCAGGCTGCCGCCTAGGGTTGCAGATCTGTGTCTGATGGTGATTAAGTAGTTGTGAACACGAATGGTTTAAGGTAAAAGGATTTATTTCCCCTCCCGGGGTCGGATTTTTCAGGTAATATAACACAATACTTAAAACAAATAAGCCATACTTTCTGGCAAAACACAAAGGAAATTATAACAGCTTTTTTCTTGCTTCTTAAAGTAAAGAGAAAACGTTAAACAGGCAAAACTCAGCACATAGCTTTCATATGTGCAAAACAGCACTCTTCACTGATAGTGTTTTCCCTCCACACTATACAGCCTTTTGACTAGCGAAAAGACGTCACTTTATCAGAGAAAATCAATGTGCAGTCCATTGGGTCACTATCAAATGAACATTCACTGACTGTATCAATGACCATAGGCTCCTGCATACATTCAGAATTGTCTGAGTTCTCCTTGCCACAATACTTCTGCAAGTTCCCATGTAACGTGCCGTCACAGAGTCTCTCTGCGCAACTCCCTCTAGGGCTGAAATAACAGCTACCGTATTCCTCGGTGTTTGGGAGAGAGGGAAGCCACCATTCAGGGTTCTTAGCATTTAATTCCTTCTGGCAGGTTCTACCCTTGGAACATTTATAAGCTCTGGCTTCAGGCTTTGCAAAAGAATATTCTTCTCCCCTATTAACACGAGGTTTAAGCCTGCGGGGTTTTCTCTGAGGCTTAGGAACTGCTAATATATCTTCCTCGGACATGCACACATCTTCAGTGAGATACCTTTCTCTCTCTGGGGTTGTTAACTGCTCTCTCTTCAGCTCGGTGCTCAAATCCCTTGGCTGGGTGTTACTGCCCTGCCCCCTCCTAGGATTTATCACATGAGGCTTCTCAGCGTTAACCCTGTAGGTATTCCTTTTATCAGTAAACTTTAACTTCCTATCAGAGACATTCTCCAGGCTACAGCTCTCAAATACATACTGTTTGTCTTTAGGCTTCCAATCACTCCAGTTGGAACGTTGCCTCTGAGCTCCAAACAGCTTGCAATCAGCAGAACACTTGCAACTGTTCTCTGACCTCACTGGCTGCTTTCTCCTGCAGTGCTCTGGGTAGTTTCTGTGGTGAACCCTTCCTGGTTCTGGCTCTGACTCACATCCTGGGTCAGAGTCTGAAACTCCTCCTTCTTCCTCTAGGTCAGCTGGTTCAGCTAGTTCCCCTAGTTCTCCTCTTTCTCCTCGTTCCACTCCGTCTAACTCTGTATTTCCTGCATAGCTCTTATAGTGGCTATAAGCTCTTCCCCTTTCCAGGTGCACGCTATTAGGAATTGGGGAATGTTTCTCAGCTGGGCTTATTTGCAAACCCCGTGGCTGGGTTTGTTTATGTCGCCCCTGACAACTGCTGCTCACATGGTCTGCCTGCCTGTCAGCTTCAAGACTAGAACTCAGTGAATCCTGTGTTTTTAAGGTAGGAAATGGAGCTTCTTCATCACACTAGATAGTGGGCTTTATATTGCAGCTATCTGGATAGTAGTAGTGGTCAGCACTGAATCCGGATAGTCAACACCAGCCACTGTCCACATACGGGTGCTGAATATCTGGAACCTTTTATAGTCATGGGGGCTAGCACTTAAATCCAACTAACTACAACTAGCATGTTAGATGAGGAACTGCAACTATATATATAGATCTGTAGTCCTGATTATCTGTAGTCCGGGACAAACAGAAGTGCACAGCCATGCCTGCACTGAAGAAGAATCAGTCTGTTCACCAACCTGGTGTGAACTGGCAACCATAGTTTCCAGGGATGTGCTAAACAGTAATAACATTTCTACCGTTTTCTGAAGTTGGTAACTCTGTCACATCCTCAGGAATCCTGCCCCTTCTTCCTCCAGCATCTGGCTCCTGGAGGGAACATTGAAATGGTGAGAGGAGTTGGTCACCTGTTTCCACCAGGTCCAAACTCCCAAAATGCATGGCAGGGATGAGGCCACCCTACACAGAAATTGGAGGCAGCACTTTCAGGTCAACCCCGATAGGCTGGTTATGCCTCATTGCATGTATGCCAATAACCACCTAACTAAATTTCTCCCACTATACAATTGTTAAAAATAGAGAAATGTGTAACCCAAGTCCAAAAACTGACGTGTATAGCTCTATATAAATGTCGGAAATATAGCCATGAGACAGCGTGCTATCTCTTGTAGCTAATGTTCCATTTTACTCAAAAAATTGAGCTCACGAAGGAGCTTACAATAAATAAGGTTTAACACCACATTTAAGTGTCACCAATAATACTTTGTTGTAAAACCACTGTGAAATTCTTTTGTTAAAAATGCAGGCTAAAGCAGGTCATTAGTAACCGGGTACTTAACTGAAGTCTGTCCTCCACACGATCTCAGTCCCGTTGTATGAAACTCTGCAACTAGCCCAGAAGAAATTCTTCAGAAGCAATAAATCAGCACATTTAAGCAGCCAAATAGCCAAGGTAGCCAAATAGCAGACACAGTACTGCATTTCGGGCGATTCAATACTCTCTGCCCTGTTTCAACGCTCACCAACTACATCCACTTTTTTCATTGTTGCTGATTCCAAAGAGAGAACGCCAGCGCATGCTCAATAGCAATCAGAAGCAGGAAGCAGGCACTCGGTTTAAATAGCCGAAAAAATCGGAAATGTCCAAACACTTTTTAACTTAGTATATCTACTCAGATTAAAGATGACCATTCTAATTCTTTATTTAAACCCAAAGGTTGTACGGTTGACCAGCGGAAAATCCATTGTTGTTCCAGTAATTGAAGCTGCTGCTCCCGATCACCCCCCCGAGGGTGTGCTGGAACATGGTCCAATATTCTCCATGAAAATTGTTCAAACGTATGATGGTGGTCCAAGCAATGTTGCACCAAAGGAGCTGAAAGGACCAAATGTTTCACTCTGGAGGCATGTTCATTCAAACGAGTCCGAACTGGTCGAATGGTACGGCCAATATATAACAGGTGACAAGGGCAGATTAACACATATACTGCAAATGTGGTAGAGCAATTGGTATACCACATTTGCAGTATTTATTGTAAGCTCCTTCGTGAGCTCAATTTTTTGAGTAAAATGGAACATTAGCTACAAGAGATAGCACGCTGTCTCATGGCTATATTTCCGACATTTATATAGAGCTATACACATCAGTTTTTGGACTTGGGTTACACATTTCATTGCATGTATGGACTTTTGGTCCTGCCCTTCTTAGAGAAATATGAACTGAAGCATCATAAAATCATGAAATGTGGAGTTTGGTCAGCAACATCAAGGGGCTGTTTACTAAAGTAAGTGCAAAACTTTGGCTTACTGTGCATTAGATGCAAATATTAACACACGGTATGTGCAAAGCCTGTGTGGCAGCTATTGGGAATGTGACCAATGAACTTTTATTGCATAGTAAGCACACTGTTGATAACACTAATGCATCTGTGTTATTGGCAATGCACTTACCCTTCCAGGTAAACATAGCCCCCAATATCACCATATGAAGTAGAAACCAGCCACCCAAAGTCTTAAATAAAGTCCCCCTGACATTTCCGCAGCTCTTACTGCGGCTTTCCCTGGTGTCCAATAGGGAGCTGGAGTGATTTTCAGTCTCTCCTGCCCGGATTCAAAATGGCGCTTCTGGTCCCTGGCAGTACTACTGTTAGTGGGGTGTGCACTTGATCACTAGTGGTAGTACCGCGAGACTACCATTATGGGTCAGAAGTACCATTTGGTACCCAGGAACGTGACAGAGAAGGAGCAAATGGGGATTGCTTCTCCTCCCTGCTAAGAGTCTGGGGATGTTGGGAGTGGGATAAGTGTAGACGTACTTACCACCTTCTCTTTGGGAGACAGTAAGGGCATTCATGCTATCTGCAGCCTGTCGTTCACCCATTCCCTTGTTTCCTGTGTCCTTCCAAGGCAAAAACAGTTACCATGTGTATTAGTGCATGCTAAGTGTCACGGCTATGCAGCAACTGTTACCATATAGCTGTGGTCTAAGGGATACTACCTGCTAATTCATGTGGTAACTGGTTAGTGCACTTTTAAACAGGCCTCTAAAGTCTTCAGCTGCTGTGAACTCATCCAAATGAATCCACTTTCAACAGCAGCCTACAGACCACAGGAACTCTTTCCGAAGTAAAATAAAGCAGGATTTTAAACTGTAGGGAAAGTGCTGGCATGGTTTTATGACACAAGGCATCTAAAGACAAAGGAAAATCTTTTATATGGTGCTTCCTAGCTACAAGTCAAATCTCAAAGAGTCACATGCCAAAGTTATATTCTTTTCAAGGTTAATTGTATTTTATGGTATTTTCAAATTCAATAGCATAAAAGAGCCGCTCTGAAGCACCTCAAGAATCAAAAGTCACTCTGAGCTACAGGTTGCATGTCGCGGCTGAAAAGGCTCATTGAAAGGGAAAACTCTGGTAAAGTAACAAAATATGTCAGATATTATTACTGGAATCTCTTTCCTGGTTGAAATCAAAGATTTTTTTTTTAAATTAGGTTATTTATTTTCCAAGGGAATGTACTAGACGTTAACTCTTATATTGTGAATGAAATTCCAACAGGATTTTACATGCCCACAAAAGAAATGTTGCAGCAGGTCTTTCAGAGGGCTAGCCATGTTATTTGGAGCAGCAAAAACAAAAGAGAGAGCCGGGTGGCACCTTATAGGCTACTAATTTATTGCTACAAGGATTGAACCCCAGAGGGTATCAATGTCAACTAACAAAATTATCAAAATCCCCTGTTATGTCATCTTAACCTTAAAATATTAATCAGCACTGTTATCATCCTCAATTAATAATTATTGGGAATTAAAAGGGCTTCATAGGTCATAAAACCTTTCCTTATTGAGGTACGAGTTTTCAAGGACAAGTGCCTACTTCTTTTGTTAAAGCTCATACATCATTAAATTGGTTAGTCTATAAATTGTATCTGACAAAACTGACTGTTCTCGCGAAAGTTCATACCTGAATGAATTGGTCAGTTTATAAGGTGCCACCAGCCTCTCTCTGTCTTGCAGTAAGTGCATCTTGCAGGTCCCTTTTAGTTTGCGAACCTCATGCAAAACAGGTAAACAGGAAGGACTATAAACTTAAGCTAATTTGAGCTAGATTAATTAATAGCTTTCAATTTTACTTCCAGAGGGTAAAGAAACAAATTTTGCACTCTTAGATTCTAATGAGTTGTCTTTATTCTTTAATCAGGTCACTCTGTATCCTCGCTGTCTAACACAACAATCCTTTGAAGTCTGGAAACATCCAACATGGTAGAAGAAATGTCAAACTACTTGACTCATTGTTTAAAAAAAAAGATTTCAACATTAATCAGACTTGTGCATCTTAATTAGGCCAATTAAAATGATCACAGACTGCAATAGGTAGCTTGACTGTCTGAATACATTAGCAACTTTTATTTAATTTGTCTGGCTATAAAGGAAGTGTACACCTGAAGCCTTAAGGGGTGGCTTGAAATAAATAGTAACTTCATGGAATTACCTACCGTAAGAGTACCAGCCAGAGTAAAGATGTGATAGTATGGTGGTGGTCAATTTACTCTTGCAGAACATTTGAAATCAAAAAGCAATTCCCTTTACACTTCATAATATATTCACTCACTTCAGTAGCACAGTCAGTCAGAGTAACTCTTTGGGTATGCTATATCCAATGCCGTAGGCAGGACTGGGTCTTATAGGCCGAAGAATATGTACTTACCAAGTCCATATAATTACTAATAATTTGTAGGAAGTGTTAATTGATAAACAGCTCCCTCTGGTAACTTAATTAAAGCTGTAGGATAGCCAGGCATTTTACAGCAAGATTGATCTTAATTAGTCAACAAAATCTGTGTAGTCTCATCAAAGAGGAATAAGAAAATTTAGCCTAGTGAGGCTTTGGGGATTCTGGGCTTACTTTTTAAGAAAGAGCAATAAAACCACAAGTTTATATTGTTACCTGTAGTGATCTATCTGCTTTATCCAATCTTCCAGTTCTCAAGGTTTGTTCTTTCATTAGTTTCTTCAGTGTCTGGCTGTAGAACAATGTTCTCAAATTTTTCTTTAGATACAGCACAATAAACATGCCATTTCCTACCAAGCTGTACATCTTCGAATAATAATCCCAAGGGCCCATAAACTCAAGAATAGAAAGCATTTTAAAAGTGTCACATTTTGATGCTAGAGAGCTGTTTATAAACCAACATTATGCAGCCTTAATTATAAGGTAGCACAGGAAAGATGGCATTGGGGAATAACAGGAAATATGGAAGCAGAGTGGTCTTCTAAAGTCAGCTTGGCTTCCTCAGAATTCACAGCTCTTTTATCATTTGGACTGATAGTGGGAATATAATTTAAGAGCACTCAAAATTGTCCCTGTGGAATAAAAAAAGAAGTGTCATGTGTGCTAACACTAGATCACAGACTGGCTGCAAACAGCTGCCGAAACATTAATTAATTTGTTTGCAAATAAATCAGGGATTTGTACTCACTGCAAATGCTTATATAAACAAGCAATGAGATAGAATGCGGAAGCATGAGGACGACCCTCTCTTTTGCCAAAATTTTTAAAAGAGATTATTATACAGATTTCTAGGAGTAAGGCAGGGAAACAAACCTAGCCCTTCACTTTGGAAGATTCTTAAGCTTGTGTCTTGGTATGACAAAACATCTACTTTCATCATCTAAAATTTGAATTAGTTTCTGGCTTATAGCGAGTATACACAGTATTTTGACATTTTTAATAAGATTTAACCATTGTCTTAAAAATAGCTGTTATTCCAAATACTTAGAAATGAAAGGTTAATCATGTAACACTTATCTGAAATTAGTTTGTTATGCTAAAGTCTGTTATGCTTCTGATTGATTTTGCTTCTTTTTGAATTCTGTAGATATTAGAGAGAAATTCCTTTTTTGTGAACTGGAAGGAAAAAACTCCACATACATTTGCTACAAAATAATAAGGCTGCAAAGAGACAAAATGGAATTAAAATCCAAAGCATCTGACTGTTAGGTTTAAACGTGATATTTGTGCTAAGAAAGAGAAATTCCAGACTTAGAGGTAGATGCACTAACTTGCAAGTGTCCAGAGGAATAAGCCAGTACTCCAGGGATTTTTGTTTCATGTTAAAATCTGCAATTATTCAAGCAGTTGTAAAATCACAAACTCCTACTGCAAAAAAACCCAAAAAACAAAAAAAAAATGTAGCTACACCTCCTGGCATTGCAATTAAGTTTCACAAAAAGATTGGGTTTTGCAGAATTTTTCATGCAAAATTCTGCTGCTGCTGCAAAATTGCTAATGAAATTTGTATAATTCTTCAGGTCTTCAGCGGGTTTGCATAGTTTTTGCGAATGGTTTTGCAAACACAAAATTATGCACAGAAAAACAAAAAATTGTGTGTGAAAAATTTGACATCTAATTAAGCACTTTGCCATTTTGCCATGAATAATCACATTTCCAATCCATTCTTAATTTAGTACATCAGCCTACTAGATTATAACCTGGCAATGATAGAATAATTCACATAATTTTCAAGCCTGATTTTAAAATGAGGACTCTAAGGGGTCTGTCCTGGGGTCTCAGCAGCAGTTCTGTGTACTGCTATGCCAAGTAACCTGGGCTCAATTCCTGGACCCGGCTGGTAGGCCTGGGCATGCTGAGACTGGGGATGCCACAGAGGCAACAGTCACAGGCCATATGAAGATGAAACCTTGTCCATTGCTCAGCAGCTGCACCCATTGAACCAACTTTGGTTCTGCATTAGCTGGGTCTCAAAGGGAGTCGTGTTGTATGGCCTCTGGTTAAGGGCCATTGCTGTGATGACTGGGCAGAGCTGAGGAGGAGATATAAAACTGCAGATGCCCCCCACCAGTTAGTTCTGTATGAGCTCTCATGGCATTACAGCCCAATATTGGGAGTGGAACCCCAATGGAGCAGCAGGAAACTGCTAGGTCAAGCTCCTTCCACCCTCCCGCTGTAAGAGAATAAAACAAAATGGCTCTACTATATTTGATAATCCAAAGAGAACATTTAAATAATGTCTTATTAAAAACATATTACAAAAATATAGATTACTTAGTTTCATAATAATGTGGCTACAACGTACCTGAGTCTGTACGTCAGGCGCCTTCTCTGACCCTTTTCGAATCCAGGCTGCAAACTCACCTCTTCGCTGCCGCTTTCGGATCTGGACTCACCTGATCTCCTTTGTGTTTCCTTGTGTCTGTGCAGCACTGTGTACGTTTTGTAGCACTATACCAATGTTCAGTAGAAGTAGTAGTAATATTTATTTTATTTTATGTATTTATATTTAGTTCACACCTTTGCACTAGTAGGTACATTCAGGTATGGTAGGTATTTCCTGCCCAAAGGGGGCTTACAAGCTTTACTAACGCTTAGCACATGCTGTCTGCTGCAAGACCCATTTTTTTCCTATGGGCCATGTGGCAGATTGTGTGCACTAAGTGTTAGTAAAAGGAGCCATAAGTTTCTACTTGAGGCAGTGGAGGGTTAATGACTTGCTCAAGGCCACAAAGAGTATTAGTGGGATTTCAGCCCTGGGAGCCTCTCACCAGTGTTCCAGTAAGGCAATTTTTATTCCTACATTGTGTTTGACATTTTGGTCCATCCACAGATCTTTTTTGAGTTTACTGGCAAACATTTAAAGCAAACCATGATTCATAGAGGCTGATGTATGAAGCTGTAAGGAGCTTTGCAGAAATGAGCTGGTAAGCATGAAACGTTTAGTGTGTTGTTGACTTATTTTAATATACCGTTCCTTGTAAGACTCTGTTTCACTGTAAACTGCTTTGATAAATTGAAAAGCGGTATATAAGAAATGTTAAATAAATAAATAAAATAAAATAAATAAATATTATGCAAATTGCTTTTGGCCCAATATTTGAAGAAAAAGGTTTGCGTAAAACTGCAAACGTTTTGCAAAAAACCTCCATAAATTTCATTTTTGTGAGATTTTTCACACTACATTTTACTCATGTTGTTGTTAAGTGCTGTTGAATCAATGTAGAATCACTAATAAGCTGAACTGCATAATATTTCAGCTCATTATGCAATTTAGCAGAAGGGGTCTCCTACACGGAGCGGTGGGTTCACCCCTAAACAAAGACATGGGGAGGGGTGGCCTGCACAGAGCGGCAGATGCACCTACTCTTGCCATCTTACTGAGGAGACTAGATGGACCATACTGGTCTTTATCTGCTGTCTTTTACTATGCTACTATTATTTATTTATTTATTTTATTATTTAACAGGTCTTATATACCGCTTTATCATATACATTCAAAGCCGTTTACAATGAACAGTTATAGCAACAAGCTTTACATTGGACAGGGTTATTCAACTTGGAGGTTACATTGGGGTATAACAAGCAATTGTCAGTTGCTAACTATATACAAGAGCTCTAGCTGTGTTTCATGGTCCAGTTGCTGTTACTGTTAATCATCATCTTTCAGGGTAGCTTCAAAGTATTCCAGGAACAGATGGGTTTTTATTGCCTTTCTAAAGTTCGTTAAGTCTTTGATCTCACGTGTTGATGTGGGGAGATCATTCCACAACTTGGGTGCAAATAGGGAGAAGGCTCTGTTGCAGGTGGATTGGTTTGCTTTCCTGAAGTTTAGCGGGGTCTCTAGGATGTTGTTATCGGCTCCTCTCCTTGTTCTGGTAGGTAGTGTTTTCTTGATCAGTGGTTGCAGAGTTGTAGGTGAGAGGTTGTTTAGTGTTTCTGCCACTCTAGGTAGAAGTCTCGGTCGCGCCCCCCTGTGTTGAGCCGTGCTACTGCTGATTCTGGTGGTGGGGTTGAGGGAGGTGGCACAGCTTAGCTTGCTGGCAGGCCATGTGCTTCAGCACAAATGACCTGATGCTTCTGACCCCTCCTGACATATATTTGGGGGTTCAGAGGTGGCAGGCCATGTGTGCCGAAACACGTGGCCTGCTGCTGAGCCTAGCCATCTCCGCCTCTGCTGCCAGAAACAGTGGCAGCGGGGGTGCCTCAGCAAGGGGGGGGGAGGGAAAGGGCAGTATGGCTCAGCATGTGGGGAGATCTGCCAAACTAGGCTGCCACCTAGTGGATGAGTCGGCCCTGCTCTTGGGTCCAATGTGTGGAATAGTAAGCATTCTTGAGAATGCTATCCCGCAAGTTCCGGATTTCACTTTTTACCTAAAACCCTAAATTTGGCTTCCATAACCTCCCTTCCACACTTTCCTGTTATTGGTACCAACATGTACCAAAACAGTAGGATGCCCCCCAACACTGTTCAAAATCTTATCTAGGTGGCGCATGAGGTCCGCCACCTTTGCAACAGGCAAGCAGCTTACCAGGCGATCCTCACGCCCACCAGCCACCCTATATCTACATGCCTAATGATTGAATCACCAACTATAACGGCCATCCTAACCCTTCCCTCATGGGCACATGGCCCTGGAGACACATCTTCAGAACAAGAGGATATTACAGCGTCAGTACAGAGAAAATTCTTTGTCTTAGAAACTGCTGGAGCCAGATGGATTGGGGAGAATTCTCACTGCTGCTGCTTCTTGATCTCATTGCCATATTGGAGACAGTAGATCATAATTTATTTATTTATTTATTTTTTTATATTCTCTTATATACCGCGCTATTCTGCATCAGTGCGGTTTACATTGAACAAACTGAATTACATTGAACAGGGTATTATAACTTGGAGATAACTATTTTACAGGGAACATGGGCTATGGAGGGTTAAGTGGCTTGCCCAATGTTTTGGTAAAGTGGTCAAAAGCATTGGGTTTTAAGGGGAAGATTATTGAATGGATTGACTTTTTTTAACTGGGTCATGGCAGGAGCTGAAGTTGGGAAATCAGTTATCTGCTCTTCATTTGTTATCTGATGGGTTGCCTCAAAGTTTTGCACTTTCGAGTTTGTTAGTTTAATATTTATAGGGAGCATCTGACTTGTATCCTTCAGAAGTCTAAAATTACTTGCCGTGCTTATGCAGACGATATCCATCTTCTACTCTCAGAAGATGGGAGAGGGTCTCACTTCACTTTTAAAGTTCAATACTTGTATGGACGAAACCTCTACCTGGTT